>OU745297.1:790207-3280207 GCA_916618145.1 Emmelina monodactyla
GGGGGCGGCGCGATGCTGTTCACCGCGGGGGGCGGCACCAGGTACACGCACACAGCAACAACTAGAGCTAGCACCTCGTGCGGGGGCGGCGGATGACTGTTCACCGCGGGGGGCGGCACCAGGTACACGCACACAGCAACAACTAGAGCTAGCACCTCGTGCGGGGGCGGCGGATGCTGTTCACCGCGGGGGGCGGCACCAGGTACACGCACACAGCAACAACTAGAGCTAGCACCTCGTGCGGGGGCGGCGGATGCTGTTCACCGCGGGGGGCGGCACCAGGTACACGCACACAGCAACAACTAGAGCTAGCACCTCGTGCGGGGGCGGCGGATGCTGTTCCACGCGGGGGGCGGCACCAGGTACACGCACACAGCAACAACTAGAGCTAGCACCTCGTGCGGGGGCGGCGGATGCTGTTCACCGCGGGGGGGCGGCACCAGGTACACGCACACAGCAACAACTAGAGCTAGCACCTCGTGCGGGGGCGGCGGATGCTGTTCACCGCGGGGGGCGGCACCAGGTACACGCACACAGCAACAACTAGAGCTAGCACCTCGTGCGGGGGCGGCGGATGCTGTTCACCGCGGGGGGCGGCACCAGGTACACGCACACAGCAACAACTAGAGCTAGCACCTCGTGCGGGGGCGGCGGATGCTGTTCACCGCGGGGGGCGGCACCAGGTACACGCACACAGCAACAACTAGAGCTAGCACCTCGTGCGGGGGCGGCGGATGCTGTTCACCGCGGGGGGCGGGCACCAGGTACACGCACACAGCAACAACTAGAGCTAGCACCTCGTGCGGGGGGCGGCGGATGCTGTTCACCGCGGGGGGCGGCACCAGGTACACGCACACAGCAACAACTAGAGCTAGCACCTCGTGCGGGGGCGGCGGATGCTGTTCACCGCGGGGGGCGGCACCAGGTACACGCACACAGCAACAACTAGAGCTAGCACCTCGTGCGGGGGCGGCGGATGCTGTTCACCGCGGGGGGCGGCACCAGGTACACGCACACAGCAACAACTAGAGCTAGCACCTCGTGCGGGGGCGGCGGATGCTGTTCACCGCGGGGGGCGGCACCAGGTACACCGCACACAGCAACAACTAGAGCTAGCACCTCGTGCGGGGGGCGGCGGATGCTGTTCACCGCGGGGGGCGGCACCAGGTACACGCACACAGCAACAACTAGAGCTAGCACCTCGTGCGGGGGCGGCGGGATGCTGTTCACCGCGGGGGGCGGCACCAGGTACACGCACACAGCAACAACTAGAGCTAGCACCTCGTGCGGGGGCGGCGGATGCTGTTCACCGCGGGGGGCGGCACCAGGTACACGCACACAGCAACAACTAGAGCTAGCACCTCGTGCGGGGGGCGGCGGATGCTGTTCACCGCGGGGGGCGGCACCAGGTACACGCACACAGCAACAACTAGAGCTAGCACCTCGTGCGGGGGGCGGCGGATGCTGTTCACCGCGGGGGGCGGCACCAGGTACACGCACACAGCAACAACTAGAGCTAGCACCTCGTGCGGGGGCGGCGGATGCTGTTCACCGCGGGGGGCGGCACCAGGTACACGCACACAGCAACAACTAGAGCTAGCACCTCGTGCGGGGGCGGCGGATGCTGTTCACCGCGGGGGGGCGGCACCAGGTACACGCACACAGCAACAACTAGAGCTAGCACCTCGTGCGGGGGCGGCGGATGCTGTTCACCGCGGGGGGCGGCACCAGGTACACGCACACAGCAACAACTAGAGCTAGCACCTCGTGCGGGGGCGGCGGATGCTGTTCACCGCGGGGGGGCGGCACCAGGTACACGCACACAGCAACAACTAGAGCTAGCACCTCGTGCGGGGGGCGGCGGATGCTGTTCACCGCGGGGGGCGGCACCAGGTACACGCACACAGCAACAACTAGAGCTAGCACCTCGTGCGGGGGCGGCGGATGCTGTTCACCGCGGGGGGCGGCACCAGGTACACGCACACAGCAACAACTAGAGCTAGCACCTCGTGCGGGGGCGGCGGATGCTGTTCACCGCGGGGGGGCGGCACCAGGTACACGCACACAGCAACAACTAGAGCTAGCACCTCGTGCGGGGGCGGCGGATGCTGTTCACCGCGGGGGGCGGCACCAGGTACACGCACACAGCAACAACTAGAGCTAGCACCTCGTGCGGGGGCGGCGGATGCTGTTCACCGCGGGGGGCGGCACCAGGTACACGCACACAGCAACAACTAGAGCTAGCACCTCGTGCGGGGGGCGGCGGATGCTGTTCACCGCGGGGGGCGGCACCAGGTACACGCACACAGCAACAACTAGAGCTAGCACCTCGTGCGGGGGCGGCGGATGCTGTTCACCGCGGGGGGGCGGCACCAGGTACACGCACACAGCAACAACTAGAGCTAGCACCTCGTGCGGGGGCGGCGGATGCTGTTCACCGCGGGGGGGCGGCACCAGGTACACGCACACAGCAACAACTAGAGCTAGCACCTCGTGCGGGGGCGGCGGATGCTGTTCACCGCGGGGGGCGGCACCAGGTACACGCACACAGCAACAACTAGAGCTAGCACCTCGTGCGGGGGCGGCGGATGCTGTTCACCGCGGGGGGCGGCACCAGGTACACGCACACAGCAACAACTAGAGCTAGCACCTCGTGCGGGGGGCGGCGGATGCTGTTCACCGCGGGGGGGCGGCACCAGGTACACGCACACAGCAACAACTAGAGCTAGCACCTCGTGCGGGGGGCGGCGGATGCTGTTCACCGCGGGGGGCGGCACCAGGTACACGCACACAGCAACAACTAGAGCTAGCACCTCGTGCGGGGGCGGCGGATGCTGTTCACCGCGGGGGGGCGGCACCAGGTACACGCACACAGCAACAACTAGAGCTAGCACCTCGTGCGGGGGCGGCGGATGCTGTTCACCGCGGGGGGCGGCACCAGGTACACGCACACAGCAACAACTAGAGCTAGCACCTCGTGCGGGGGCGGCGGATGCTGTTCACGGGGGGGGGCGGCACCAGGTACACGCACACAGCAACAACTAGAGCTAGCACCTCGTGCGGGGGCGGCGGATGCTGTTCACCGCGGGGGGCGGCACCAGGTACACGCACACAGCAACAACTAGAGCTAGCACCTCGTGCGGGGGCGGCGGATGCTGTTCACCGCGGGGGGCGGCACCAGGTACACGCACACAGCAACAACTAGAGCTAGCACCTCGTGCGGGGGCGGCGGATGCTGTTCACCGCGGGGGGCGGCACCAGGTACACGCACACAGCAACAACTAGAGCTAGCACCTCGTGCGGGGGCGGCGGATGCTGTTCACCGCGGGGGGCGGCACCAGGTACACGCACACAGCAACAACTAGAGCTAGCACCTCGTGCGGGGGGCGGCGGATGCTGTTCACCGCGGGGGGCGGCACCAGGTACACGCACACAGCAACAACTAGAGCTAGCACCTCGTGCGGGGGGCGGCGGATGCTGTTCACCGCGGGGGGGCGGCACCAGGTACACGCACACAGCAACAACTAGAGCTAGCACCTCGTGCGGGGGCGGCGGATGCTGTTCACCGCGGGGGGCGGCACCAGGTACACGCACACAGCAACAACTAGAGCTAGCACCTCGTGCGGGGGCGGCGGATGCTGTTCACCGCGGGGGGCGGCACCAGGTACACGCACACAGCAACAACTAGAGCTAGCACCTCGTGCGGGGGCGGCGGATGCTGTTCACCGCGGGGGGGCGGCACCAGGTACACGCACACAGCAACAACTAGAGCTAGCACCTCGTGCGGGGGGCGGCGGATGCTGTTCACCGCGGGGGGGCGGCACCAGGTACACGCACACAGCAACAACTAGAGCTAGCACCTCGTGCGGGGGCGGCGGATGCTGTTCACCGCGGGGGGCGGCACCAGGTACACGCACACAGCAACAACTAGAGCTAGCACCTCGTGCGGGGGCGGCGGATGCTGTTCACCGCGGGGGGCGGCACCAGGTACACGCACACAGCAACAACTAGAGCTAGCACCTCGTGCGGGGGCGGCGGATGCTGTTCACCGCGGGGGGCGGCACCAGGTACACGCACACAGCAACAACTAGAGCTAGCACCTCGTGCGGGGGCGGCGGATGCTGTTCACCGCGGGGGGGCGGCACCAGGTACACGCACACAGCAACAACTAGAGCTAGCACCTCGTGCGGGGGGCGGCGGATGCTGTTCACCGCGGGGGGCGGCACCAGGTACACGCACACAGCAACAACTAGAGCTAGCACCTCGTGCGGGGGCGGCGGATGCTGTTCACCGCGGGGGGCGGCACCAGGTACACGCACACAGCAACAACTAGAGCTAGCACCTCGTGCGGGGGCGGCGGATGCTGTTCACCGCGGGGGGCGGCACCAGGTACACGCACACAGCAACAACTAGAGCTAGCACCTCGTGCGGGGGCGGCGGATGCTGTTCACCGCGGGGGGCGGCACCAGGTACACGCACACAGCAACAACTAGAGCTAGCACCTCGTGCGGGGGCGGCGGATGCTGTTCACCGCGGGGGGCGGCACCAGGTACACGCACACAGCAACAACTAGAGCTAGCACCTCGTGCGGGGGCGGCGGATGCTGTTCACCGCGGGGGGCGGCACCAGGTACACGCACACAGCAACAACTAGAGCTAGCACCTCGTGCGGGGGCGGCGGATGCTGTTCACCGCGGGGGGCGGCACCAGGTACACGCACACAGCAACAACTAGAGCTAGCACCTCGTGCGGGGGGCGGCGGATGCTGTTCACCGCGGGGGGCGGCACCAGGTACACGCACACAGCAACAACTAGAGCTAGCACCTCGTGCGGGGGCGGCGGATGCTGTTCACCGCGGGGGGGCGGCACCAGGTACACGCACACAGCAACAACTAGAGCTAGCACCTCGTGCGGGGGCGGCGGATGCTGTTCACCGCGGGGGGCGGCACCAGGTACACGCACACAGCAACAACTAGAGCTAGCACCTCGTGCGGGGGCGGCGGATGCTGTTCACCGCGGGGGGCGGCACCAGGTACACGCACACAGCAACAACTAGAGCTAGCACCTCGTGCGGGGGGCGGCGGATGCTGTTCACCGCGGGGGGCGGCACCAGGTACACGCACACAGCAACAACTAGAGCTAGCACCTCGTGCGGGGGCGGCGGATGCTGTTCACCGCGGGGGGCGGCACCAGGTACACGCACACAGCAACAACTAGAGCTAGCACCTCGTGCGGGGGCGGCGGATGCTGTTCACCGCGGGGGGCGGCACCAGGTACACGCACACAGCAACAACTAGAGCTAGCACCTCGTGCGGGGGCGGCGGATGCTGTTCACCGCGGGGGGCGGCACCAGGTACACGCACACAGCAACAACTAGAGCTAGCACCTCGTGCGGGGGCGGCGGATGCTGTTCACCGCGGGGGGCGGCACCAGGTACACGCACACAGCAACAACTAGAGCTAGCACCTCGTGCGGGGGCGGCGGATGCTGTTCACCGCGGGGGGCGGCACCAGGTACACGCACACAGCAACAACTAGAGCTAGCACCTCGTGCGGGGGCGGCGGATGCTGTTCACCGCGGGGGGCGGCACCAGGTACACGCACACAGCAACAACTAGAGCTAGCACCTCGTGCGGGGGCGGCGGATGCTGTTCACCGCGGGGGGCGGCACCAGGTACACGCACACAGCAACAACTAGAGCTAGCACCTCGTGCGGGGGCGGCGGATGCTGTTCACCGCGGGGGGCGGCACCAGGTACACGCACACAGCAACAACTAGAGCTAGCACCTCGTGCGGGGGCATAAAATTGGTGACAAATACTTGAATCTACAACCACTGATGATAAAGAAAGTAATTCAAGATATAAGATTTAATACAAAAACACTGCATTGATAAGATAGTAATTTCAATTGCTCGCACACTTTATTCGCCATAGCGACAACTATTTCCTGCGTATATTGTTAAACATTCTTATATACTCATTCGTGCCGATTTCAAATTAGGATTACCCTAATAGACTGTAAAATACAGATGCGGGTTATCATTTTATTCCTGTCATATTATATTGTTCAGAGACTGATTTTATAACTATTGGCACATTAATTGCAGCATTATTTCTCTTCCTATGTATTTATCTAACTCATAAAGTATTATTTTTATGTCCGCAGAGCAATCGGCAGGATCACACAAGTTTTCCCGTACTACCCATGAGATTACTGACAGAAATCTACGGTTAAAATTCTCTTCATTTAGCGTTCAATGAAGCTCATATAGGCTTATAAAGAAATTGCTATTAGCAATTCGTAAGTTGCATATAGCTTTGATTTGCTTGATTGCACGTAGTTAGATACAGAATTGTATTAAACAAATATTTAAAAAAATATTTACTTCATAGAGAAAGACATTTTTTTTTGTATTTTTAAGTAAACACTACATCTACATATTATATAATAAAACCTACCTAAAGGTAGTATATAAAGTACCTATTATAAAATATATATGAAACCACGAAATTTAGTTTTCTATTATTTAAGAAACGTAAAATTTTAGACAAAGAAATATTATGTCTTTTGTAAAGAGTATTTCTAAGTAATATACGGATCTAAAAATACAAGTTTTTTAAAATTTAAGTACAATTTAAATAAAATTACTTACTAACATAATCAGGCCGCCTTTATGTAAACTCTGTGTAGTATTATTCTGTTTCATTAGATGATTTAATAAGATAGAGTTATTAGAGACAATATCTCTAGTCAATACTAGGAATAGATCAAATGTGAACACGAGTATGTGTGTAAAGAAATGTCAGAAAGTACAATTAGAATAATTTAAATCAATCCTTACTTCCCTACTTATAATAAAAATGATTGTAATTCTGTTTCGTTGTCACGCCTAAACTATCAAACCAATTTCGATGAAATTTGGTACAGAGATAGACTAAGGTAATGAAAATGGGAAAATACTGTCTTCTGAAATATGAAACTTTGTAAAAGTGTTTTAATATGTTTGAACATGCCTAGTTCTGTTATTATTATATAGAAGGTGATCGATCTTACAAACAGTTTCAAAGGCACTTTTCTACTGATAAGATACAAATGTACCTTCGCTAAAAGAAATCTTGAATAAATAAAACACGTTTGATTTTTTTTGTACATATTTGTTTTATTGTAGATCATTCGCAATGCCATTAATAATAACAGTCTATATGCATGTCACTCTGAATGAGCACAGGCCTCTTGGGGATTGGACAGGATTGCTAGAGGGATTGAGCCGTAATCCACCACGCTGGCTCAGTGCGCGTCTTTATTTGATTTAATCAATAAAATATCTTATTTTATATAAAAATTAACTCATTAGGAACACCAATATCAAGGGCCACTATTTTTTTTGGAAAATTAAATTGCCAGTGGTTGTCAACCATAGGGTGCCTATCTACAAGTAACTGTTTATCGTACTAATTATTGAAAAGTGTTATTATTAAAGCCAGGATTCGAACTTAGCAAATCTATAAAAATAATCACTATGTTTTGGACACCAATGAATAGTTTAGATGTAAAAACGGAACATTTTTGATTTGCGATAAAATACTTCCCACAGGTTGACAACCAATGGTGGAAATCTATAACTTACCTTCTATCTCGTATAAAACACGTAGATCGACACTTTTAAATACACTAAACTAATAAATGAAACATAACAAACAATAACAGGTCTCACTTTGTATTATTTTAGTTGAAACTGCCTAAAATAGCGTAATAACATCACCAGTGGCCCACGACGCGTTAGGTGCGTCATCATTTAGGAGGGCCCGTGACGCGACTAGCATGTCATTGAATTTTGTATGGGGCCACGGACGAAAGGCTCGAAAAATGATGGTGGCAAGGAGTCGATCATTTTGCTTTAAAGGTAATGTAATTATTCTGTTTAAAAAAATATTGTTCCATTTGATTGAGATTTGACTTCTTTTATTATATTGTTTGCAAAGTTTTTTAATGCTTCACGCATCCAACTAATATTATAAACGTGAAAGTTTGTGAGTATGTATGGATGGATGTTTGTTACTCTTTCACGTAAAAACTACAGGACGGATTTTGATGAAACTTTACAATAGTATAGTATAGGTATCAGAATAACATATATAGGGTACTTTTTACCGCGGGAAAATTTCTCATTCCCACGGGACACCGACTTCCACGCGAAAGGAGTCGCAGGCGGCCACTAGTAATTTATAAAAATTAAAAGACATATGTGGGTCTTGTGAGGTGCTTTTATTTGGTAAATTTATTTAAGTTCAGCAGTAAAAAGTATACCTAGCTTTTGTAAAAGGTGATTTAGTAGGCTTTTAACACGATATAGGTGGAAACTCTAGTTTGGAATCATAAATCACTACATAGTATAAAACAAAGTCGCTTCCTCTGTCCATATGTCCCTATGTATGCTTAAATCTTTAAAACTACGCAACGGATTTTGATGCGGTTTTTCTTTAATAGATTGAGTGATTCAAGAGGAAGGTTTACATGTACAATAACATAGTACAGGGAAAGGAGTTTTACTCCGAATTTAACGCGTGCGAAGCGTTAACGCTTTTTAAGAAATGCAAGTATCCACTTTCACAAAACGGCCTTATAATCAAACCAAAGCCCAACTGACAATCTGAAAAATTACTATTACGGGTTCATAAATATATGATAGTACCTAAGTATTTATGAAACGCGGTAGTGGTTGAAACGTAGCGACCGACTGTAGAACCCCACAAGTTAAACATAACCGTATTATTCGTTTCACCTTCAGGTGTTATTGAAAACAACGGTAGTTAGTGTGTGGAGGTTCAAGGGCCGTCCAGTGGTTGGAACGTAACCGCGTTTCAAAGTTTGTCTGTCTGTCATAGGCAAGAAAGGGAATACCTGGATAGATTTTGAAATAACAAATACCAATTCTATGAGAATATTGTCGGCAAATGCCTTTCTCATAAGCATCTGACGATATTGTAAAATTACGCCATCAAAAATATAACATATATAGATCACTGATAGTCGAGTAGGTACCAAATAAAACTGAATAAAGACTTGTAAGTGTATTATTATTCTGATCACAACTCGCAAGCAGACCGACGCATCGGTTACACACACATAATAAACACAATATAATAAACTGGTCAATCTATTTATTATTATAATCATGGCTGAGAGTGAAATATGAAATCACTTACCAATGGCACATCTGTACCTCTCGACGGTCGGAGAAAAAGTGAGCGTGCGTCGCGCGCATCTTTCTTCCCTTCTATCGTTTTACTTAGGAACATTTGTACCTACCCTCATTCGCATTCGCTACAAATATAGTTAATATTTTAGTTATTTTGAAATCGGTTCAGTAAGGTAAATAAGTAGAATCATTACATAATTATCATTACATAGTATAAATCCAAGTCGCTAACTGTGTCTGTTTGTATGTTTGTCCGCTAACTCCTGCTCAACCACTAAACGAATTTTGATGCGATTTCAAAAATCTTTTAGAAATTTTGAACAAGTCGGCCAAAATTGCACCATTGCGAAGTGTGGGCGGATTTTAGATTATTTACTAGAATAAAATACTAATTTATTAAAATTTAAGTACCTAGCCGAATTGTTAAGTTACTTACTCTTCAAAGTCTTACCTTATTATTGAAGTAACTATTTTCATCGTGTTTACAATAACTTCTTAAATATATTGTTTTGTTGGTGCGATGGCGGCGTTTTCTGCTCTGAAATATTGACATGAATTAATTAATTGGCGTTTCGGTTACCATTTATACTTGGGAAAGATTCAACATTTATTTCATTACTAACCTGTAAATTAATTAAATTAAATGCATTTTGCATGATTTTATCAACAAAGTGAACACGTGAAAAAAATGAGAAAAAGCGCGGCGCCACGAACTTTTTCATCAACTTTTTTTCAGATTTGAATCATTCTATTCAGCCAGTAACTTTTTAAATATATATGTTTTTATTAGGCTCAAGGTGCTGTATGTTTTTTTATGGATATCAAATGTGCAGGTAAGTATTATTGCCTTTGAAAAGTTGAAGTTAATAGATAGGTATAACTTGATTTAGAAAGAAATGGTTTTGACTACAGTAAAATTAAACTATTGGTACACAAGGGTAATAAAGTGATATTTTATGTTTAATTACTTTCCACGATTTTCTTATCACCTTTTACCATATTTTCAAACATTTTTAATTAATTTCTGTCATTTTATGGGTAATATTTTTCAGTAGTTGCAAATAAGTGCTAACTAGTTGAGTTTTAAACGCCTTTATAAATTGTTATTTTTTTTTATTATTTTGATACTGCGCCACTAGCTTTCCTAGTTTATTGCAGTTTTATCGTAACTTTGATAGAACCCACTTTCTTACTTACCTACATAATCAAATTAAGTATTTTATTTTTTACATATTTGTCCTGATTTCGATTTTGCACCACCTAATGACATGCAATCTTTACGCTCGTTAGTCGTATTGACTAACGGTTGGGGGAAACGTGAGAGAGAAATCAAAGATTTTAATCTTTTTTAAAGCTTTATATTCAAAGCATAAAAGTGATTTTAATGTTATGTGCCCACAGTCCGAGCACGAAAATATGACAGAGTCTGGAAGGATGCTGTCAATATCTCATTGTTTCTTCTTTAGAATCTATTTAAATAATATAAAACAATAGCTGCCAGTATTCCAGCCTACATAAGTTTCCTACAAAGTGCTTATGCACATTACATCCCACCGCCTACGAAAAAGATACTAATCAAAATCGGCATCACTTCCAGGCACATGTCTTCCTAGCCTACCTAAGTTAGGAAGCTCCGAAGTAAAAGTGATTCGACCCAATAGTTGTAGCTAACAACCAGTCAGGTTAAAATGTGGAGTAAACAAATGAAATGAGAAGATAAATAATTAAACAAGTTAAACTGACCCCATCATGTAAAAACCTAACAAAAATACATGATGTATGGGTGAATCACAGTATGCTAGTCCAAAAACTTCACAAGAACTTAAAAATAGGAATTTTGAAAATAGACGCAAAAAAAACTTAAATATTTCAATCACAATCGTAGTGGTTTAATCATCATGCATCTAGGCAGCATCCAGTAATCATGGCTGCTTAGCTGCATTATCAAATTATCTCTATAGATACATCATTGTCCAAAGTCATCATCTGAAAATTATCAATGTTACATCTCGCTCGACAAAAGACAAAAATAACAATACAAAACACCACATAATGACTCGACATAACGAATGAGAAATATTATTATCGAACAACTACTCCATCATCCACATACCTACACAAAATTCATTTAATCAAATTTACCTACTTCATCAAGATTTTAACAGTCTAAGAAAAATCCTATCTTTACTCAATATGAAGTTTCATAAATTAAATACGTATTTGATTATTAAATCTTTGGGGCAAATAGTGAAAACATTCAAATGTTCCATACTTGTGATAACGCATACTAAAAATCAACAATGATACAACAAACCAATAAATAATCTCTTCACGCTCCCCCTGGAATATGTGCAAATCATCTCTAAATAGAATCAAAGATTCCCTTCTCCAAGATATTCTTGTTAAGAAGTTTTAGATAGGGAATGACAGCGATTCCACACGGCAAAAACTAACTTTCCACATTCCTTTTGTCGTATCATTATTTTCTTTTCGGTAACATCATCCATTTCGAAACATAATAATTACTTAAATTATTTCATATCCGTCACCATTCACAAACATAAACAAACAATACTGCTGACTGACTTGACATAAAAAATTACATGACAGTTCTGACAGTTGTTCTTTTTTTACCAATGTCAACATCCATAGACAAAGCAAAAATCTAAAACCTATAATAAGTATTTTTTTTTTATGGCAATCGAGCAAGTATTCATCAACTTAATAAAAGACCTAAGATGATACCATATGGAATGTTATTCCATGCGTTACCATTTCTTATACATAACACATACCTTATACCGTTAAGATAAACGAAATATCTTATTTCATCAATAAATAAAAGCTGAAACTATTACACAAAAATATAACACAAATACATCATGAAAGAGAATAGTGTACCTACCTACCTATAATACACATGTATAATATTCTAGAAGTTGGGCAAAATATATTACAATCGTAATTTGAACGGTTTCATAGAATTATGTTGATATGCTAAATCACGAGTAGAAGAACCATTTACATTTATTGATTGTAACGACGCAAGGAAATTATTTTTCTTTCTCTCCTGACAATTTTTACAACTAGCTATGTAATCATAAATTTTTTTATCGACGTTTTCGATAAAATATCGCTCACGAAATTTACCTAATGTCTTCGTAAGACCAAAGTGAGCTCCACACCAGGGATCATCATGAATCTCGGACATGACCTCTAAAAATAAACATTCTGGTAGTACAATCCTATCGATGAACTGACCACCTATTTTAACTTTATGGTATAACCGACCATTTAATAAATGAAAACCCTTATAATTCCTACTACGACAAGCATTGATTTTACTGACCATATTTACACAAAAATTATCGCGAGACTGTTTAGTATCGATATCGACAATATCGATTTTATACAACTCTAAACCATCAGACATTTGTGGTTGAGTTTTGTCTGAGGAATTGTCATCTATTAACGGATTCCTACTCATAAAATCTGCCAACACATTTTCCTTTCCCTTACAATATACAATATTAAAATCATACGACTGAATAGCGAGGGCCCACCTAGCCAATCTACCATTCATATCTCTTCTATCTCGCAACCAAACTAAAGCCCTGTGGTCTGTTACCACATCAAATTTTAAACCCCATAATAGATGCTCAAAATACTTCAATGACCAAACAAGAGCGAGACATTCTCTCTCGGTGATCGTATATCGCGTTTCGCAGTCAGATAACTTTCGGGAAGCGAAAGCTACTGGGAATAACCTATCAGTTCCCTGTAATAAACACGCGCCCAAAGCATCACCACTCGCATCCACATGCAATCTGGTGGTGATATTAGAATCATTTGAAAAATGTCGTAATAATGGAGGGTTACTGATTAATTTAAATAGAGTATCATAAGATTCCTGTTGCTCTTTAAGCCACTCAAATTTTACGCCTTTCTTTAACAAACGAGTTAAGGGCATCGCGATTGCTGCAAAATTACCAATAAATTTCCTATAATACGAAAATAACCCTAACACAGATTTGACATTTTTGGTGCAGGATGGTACCTTTAATGACTTTATCTTTTCTATATTAGCGTCATCCGGACGAATACCTTCACCCGATATTTTATGACCTAATACCGACACTTGATCGTACGCAAAATGACATTTACTGGGTTTCAGGGTCATATTGGCCTCTTTTAGTCTTTGAAGAACCTTCTTCAAAGCGGTGCAAAACTCATCATAGTCCCTACCATACACTAATATATTATCAACGTACACTATAGCGTTCCTATACTTTAAACCACCCAGAACCTTGTCCATAGTGCGTTGAAAAACAGCCCCACTAGTTTTAAGACCAAAAGGAAGAACATTAAATTCAAAAAGACCCGACGGTGTCACAAAGGCAGTTTTATGCTTATCAGCTTCCTTAATAGGAATTTGCCAGTAACCTGAATTTAAGTCCAAGTCTGCAAAGTATTTAGCTTCTGACAGATATGACAATAAATCATCTATGCGCGGTAGCGGATAAGAATCAGTAATAACTTTCTTATTTAACGATCTATAATCAATACAAAAACGCCACGAATCGTCAGGCTTTTTAACTAAAACGACAGGAGACGCATAAGGAGAACGCGATTCTCGAATGATGCCATTCTGCATCATCTCGTCTACCTGTTCGCGAATTATCCGATGTTGCTCATGCGAAGCACGATACGGAGACTTATGGACGGGTGTATCATCAACAGTGTTGATTTCAACCTCCGAAATCGAACACGATCCTATTTGCGTCTTATCAAACGCAAACTGCTCTTCATATTCTGATAAGATTTTAACTAATTTTCCTTTATCATTTCTGGATATTTTATCAGAAATGTCTAGTGTATTCAAACCCCTATTTTCTGAAAATATTTCTCCTACATTCTCGCCCAATGCCGTCTCATTATTTAAAAAAAACAATTTGTCTTGTTTTGACAAGTACGGCAAATGGCATTGTTCTGACAAGTATGGCAAATGGTCATTCTCATCTGCACGCAAAAATGGTATACACAAATTGTCTGGAAAAATTAATAGATTTTGCCCAAAATCTATCGAAGTCCTATGAATACTGAAAAAATCGCAACCTAGAATTAAATCGGTTGTAATACTTTTTACAACAACGAACGTATGTTCGAATAAATAATTTGACAAATAAAATTTTATTTTGAGTGAAAGAATAATGTCAAGTAATTTGCCATTCGCAACACGCAATACAGGCTTTTTATTATCTACGCTACTATTTACAATATTATTATGTACAAACTTATCTATATTTTTATAGTAAAAATCTTCCGACATGACCGAAAGACTGGCACCGCTATCCAATAATGCAGACGTGGTGATACCGCACATCTTCACTTCTACATAGGGCGTTGTAGTGGAACCTTCTCTGTCGTCGGTCGCTAGTGTGGTTCCCTGTCCTAGCGCCGCCGAGCATTTGGGTGCTCATTTCGCACGTCTTGAGAAGGTGGCTGTCTATTCCTTAAATTATACCGCTGTTGTGGTTGCGAAAATGGCGGCCTGCTTGTTCCTGCTTCATCACCAGCGCTTCTTCTAGCAGAGTATGAAGCTCGCTTGGGTTGTACATGGCGCTCCGGAACATGTGGAGTTCTTGACGACCATGGTGTAGAAAAGTTATCACTGATTTGACGGGGTGGATGTGTTAACCGCACATTCTGGGCACCGTCACCCCGCGAGTAAGTATGATTGAAGGAACCAGAGTTCCCTAATGTTTGTATCTTGACCGGCAACGCCAATTGTTTTGGTTGTAAATTCAAAATCTCGTCCTCTTGCAATGCTGCTTTTTTAAATGCAGTCAAGTCACTAAATACATGTGTTGCATATCGTGTTCTATTATTAAAAGTTAAAGATTTCAAAATTTGTTTTATTATCTTCTCATCTGATGTAATTCCAGCTTTTTTAGCCAACAATGACATTCGGTAGATGAAGTCTACTGTCTTTTCATCATGATTTTGCCGATTTGAATAAAATTGAGCGGCGTAATCTGAATCTGAGGTGAATTCTTGTTTCAAAGCCTCTACTATATCTTCAAAAGTTGAAGCATCATCACTGATGGTGTGAAAATAATTGAGGGCAGGCCCCGATAAATAATTTGAAATTAAAATCGCCTTGGTATTGTCATCCCAGGAATTTAAAGCTGCTAATGCATTGTACTGCTTAATAAAAACATCAATATGAGAAGAAACGCCGTCAAACGTTTCCATGTTGGAATGTGTACCTATAGTGTATTTGTAGGTACTTATCTGTATACTATGCTTCTTGAGTTCCAGTCAATATCCAATATTATTCCAATTTTTCGTAGCGTATATCAGCGTATAGTAATATTCTTGTATAAGTAGTTGCAGCTGCACTTGGCTGGACACGCTACCATGTGTCTATCCCTGAAAAGCACTGATTTTACTCGCGACAGTACCCGCGGTACTCGATACGGCGCCTCCACCAACTAACGGTTGGGGGAAACGTGAGAGAGAAATCAAAGATTTTAATCTTTTTTAAAGCTTTATATTCAAAGCATAAAAGTGATTTTAATGTTATGTGCCCACAGTCCGAGCACGAAAATATGACAGAGTCTGGAAGGATGCTGTCAATATCTCATTGTTTCTTCTTTAGAATCTATTTAAATAATATAAAACAATAGCTGCCAGTATTCCAGCCTACATAAGTTTCCTACAAAGTGCTTATGCACATTACATATTGGGTATACATTTTATGTTACAAAAACCTATTTATCTTTTATGAAGATAGCACAGATACTGTAAAACCTAAAATCTGTGGTTTAATGTGTTAACCAGAATATAGTTAGAATGAAATAGAAAAAATGAGGCCACGAACAAATTTTTCCCTAATACTTGAAAACACGCACCGCACACTGGTCGCAACTTGATTGAAATATTTTTTAATTAAAGTTATCAAATCATAAGCCAAACCGACACCCATATATTGTGCATGTATCACGAAGGTACCATGTGATTCAACTTCTAGAGGTACATAATTAATTATTAAATAATACAGTTAAGTAGATCATTATGGTACTTAACTAATTAAAAATTACCCGCATATCTATTACTAATCTTAAACTAGGGCATACCATACATACCACGCATAGGAAAAGCCCGTATCTATTGGTTTTAGGTTAGGTTTATACCTAAGTATTTATGTAAAAAGTACCCAGTATTATAGGTAGGTATTTATCTTACCTACGAAGCTAAAGGAATATTCTAATTAGGACAAAGAAAACCTTTAAATGGAATACAAGTTTATAACTGACTTGTTTAATTCAAACATGGTATAAATTAAATGTTTTGTTTTTCTGCCCATCATTATAGAAAAAAACGCGGGAAACGAACGCGCATAACTTCCTTTTGTCGCAGTTTGTAAACCTGTCGGTGATGCCTTCGACGCCAAGAAATACTGCGCGCCGGCTAGTGCGCAGCGTTGTTAGGTTGTATAATTGACAAGACATGTATAATGCGGTCAAATTTCTTTATATAAAATAAACAGAACAAATACAAATACTTATATCATCATTAGGTACAACATTTAATGAAAGTTATATTTCAAAAATCAGCTTTAAACTAACAGTAGACTAGAAGAAAAAAGCAGGCGGAACAAACTCGTCAAGAAATTTATTTTATGTAAGTACAAACGCAATTAAAGTTCCGTGACATTTGTCTTTTAGATATTGTCATTCATTCGAATTATGAGAACTTATTACAGACACGTAAGTAATGTGGCTACACGCAAGACCTTCATTATAATTCTATTAAATATCTAATACCTAATAAATAATTTGTTTTCACCATACTAATACCCTAAACAGCCGCAATAAACTTTTTCCTTTGAATTTTCAAAGGAAAAACTTTATTGCGGCACATTTCTTTATTTTTGTATAATGAAACTTGTTTGTGTATAATTTGCGAATTCCAATCGTATAATGTACGCAGCTCAGCTTTACTGGCACCTTGAACGTCAGTGTGTATCCGATTTTACGCGCGTGAGCCTGTGCCTACTTGCGATCGCGGGTAAAAAAAAATCAAAAAAAACGCGCGAAGACGCTCGAACAATACAGCCGGTTTTTAAATAATTTATACTGTTTTATTTTTAATCGATAAAAATATTCAAAGGTGCGTTTTTTTATTTAACATTAGCATAAATTGTGAATTGACATTTGTATATTTTAATATAGGCATGTGTTGTGATAAGCGGACGCGAAATTATTAAACAAAATTTTGCCTCTTTGGATTTAAAAAAAAAAGTGTTGTTTTTTTTAAGTGGTTGCTAAAAAAGTTTTTAAAACTGGCAATCGCCTTGTGATAAACAATGGATTTAATTATGTTTTAATTGTTGTGTAATTATATATGATAGAGCAACGACTATAAGTTTTTTATCAGGTAAGCAAGGTCCATGGAAACGTTTGTTTTTTTTTTTATAAAATTGTTTGTTAATACATATTTTTAAGTATCTATGTCTATAACAGTATAAGTAACTAATTAATTACATTTTAATTGGTATTAATATTTGTAACTTGTTTTGATATAATAATAGGGTGTGATGCTTTGCCTTGTAAGAATAAGGCATGCAAGTTTTTTTACACTGCATTCAATTTTATACTGAAGTAATGAACTACTTAATAACAATGTCCTACATAAATTGGTATTTTGGAATTTAAAAGTAACATAGCGCCGTCTACGATTTTCAACAGCTTCATTTGGCTATTTTAAAAACCTTTTTATGGTGAATTAATATTAATTATCTTAATGTCACTTTATGTCAAAGTCTCAGCAACATAGCAACTTATAACATCTTGTGTTTAACGCGTAAGCTGATATAAATAAATAGGTAAAATTTACAAACAGACTCAAATAACGACTTAGTTTCATATATCTTAGGGGATTATTAAATGTTATACAGTGAAATTATAACAAATCCTACTAATCCTACTAATATTATAAATGTGAAAGTTTGTGAGGATGTATGGATGGATGGATGGATGGATGTATGGATGTTTGTTACTCTTTCACGTAAAAACTACTAGACGGATTTTGATGAAACTTTACAGTAATATAGCTTATACATCAGATTAACATATAGGGTACTTTTTACCGCGGGAAAACTTTTCATTCCCACGGGAAACCGACTTCTACGCGAACGGAGTCGCGGGCGGCCACTAGTAAAACATAGTTTCGCATACTTTCTGTTTTCGATCCGTTATCTGGTGGCGCCAACTTCTAAAATAATAAAAATATCTTTGAGTAAAAAACATCATTTATTACCTATAAACTGTCACATTTATTTATATTTATTTTGCTATCGAAGAATAAACAAGAAGGAACCCTTAAAGTCATGACTTAAAGTAGGTATATACCAAAAGCTATAAATGTACTTATCTTCTATTTATTAAATACGGAAGTGACGACTAGAAGATATTCCTACTTAATAGGCATTAAACTTGTTGCAATATTATTTAGCAACCAACCGACTAGGTACCTAGTAAGTGATGGTTAACTACGGTTTGCGGTTTTGTGTTATTATTTACTATAGTTGTTTATCGTTTTATATCTTATAATGACCGGTGTAAATGTACTGTAGTAAAGGTGAATGTAGGAACGTAAATAAAAGAAGACTGGTTATATCTAAATGATTATGTGAGATCCTGTCTGAGTTTTTAACAAGTTTTTAAGAGGTATTTTTTTAATTTTTTTGGCCTAAATTAGTCCAGAAGTCTACCAGTATGTTTGTGTCTTCATTACATAGTATAAATCCAAGTCGCTAATTCAGTCTGTTTGTATGTTTGTCCGCTAACTCCTCCGAAACTACGTTACGGATTTTGATGCGTTTTTTTCCATCTTTTAGGTAATTTATTCAATTAATTTGTAAAAATAGAACTTTCGAAAAAAGTTTCTTTAAGTAAGCCAAAACTCAAGGTTTTGTGATCAAGTCGAGCAAAAATACACAATTGCGAAGCGTGGGCGGGTCGCTTGTAAATTATAAACAAATAACACCATTAAGCGACAGTAAATTATAGGTATTATTTTTTTCCGAAAATTATGCCAAAATTCTAAACTCACAAACTTTATAATATTAGTTTAGTTAGCATAATATATCCTGTACTCAAGGGAGCTTTTTTTAATAGAATTATGTAGAAGATGCTACAGCCAAATTGACTGGTTTTGAGCCGCTAATAAGAATTAATAGGTATATACCAATAAATTACTAAATTTGCATTTAAATTATATCAACGCTAAAAGAATTTTTAAATCTGAAGTTTATTATTAATACCTATAAAGGTAATTTTATCAAATAAGATAAAATGCAAGTACTAAGTACGTTTTACTTACAGTGCATAGGTAAGAAGTAGGTACTTACATAATATGTCGCAATAACAAAAAAAAATGTCTTTAACAGCACATTATCCACTATTTTCACGAACGCATTTAACCCTCAGTTAAATAAAATATGATTTCGCCAATCTTATGGGACAGCTTTCGTAACTGACAGAGTCAAAACATATTTAAATTTCTGTAAGGAGTAGGTTTAAAGTGCGTTTTTTAAGAAGAGGCTTAAAATATTGTAAACCAAGGTTGTTTTTGTTATAGTTAAGAAAACTTTCGTTTTAAAGTTTAAAACAAAAACATTTTCAGCGCCAAAGTTAAAAAATCATCTTATTAAATTAACGAATACAAAGAAACTTTGATGTATGCAAAATATGAGGGGAATCCCTAAGAAAGTTCATAGATATGTGCATGAATTAGCAAAAGTGACTAATAGATGTATACCAGTTTTTCCACTTAACTGAGCGGAGACGGGGCGAAACATAGATGGGTTATTTATTAAATTGACTCATTCAATAGGTTAGTAATCGTTAGAAATTGAATTGCATTTGAATACCAAGTACCACATTTAACAAAACAAAGAAAAATGGTAAAACTAGAAAATCTAGGTTTTTAAAAATTTCCTATGGTTACAATTTTAACGAAAAACATTTCTAAGGTATTTATTATTTTAAGCTAGATCTGCATTTGGATACTTGTATGACTAAAATGTGGGTGTGTAGGTATATAGACGATAATGTTGATCTATTCTTATAATAAATTTGTAGAGAGGTCAATTCTGTACATGAAATATATTTCCAAAACTATCAGGGGGTGATTAGGGATCGATACTGATGACAAAAATGCAATCAATAAAAATTTTGTCTGTCTGTCTGTCTGTATAATCGTCATAGAAACAAAAACTGCTCGACGTATTTTAACGAACCGACTTCCACGCGAACGGAGTCGCGGGCGGCCACTAGTATCAAATAAATTACCTATATTAAGTAGCTATGAAAAACTGCATGATTTTACGATGGCACGCATGACTCGTCGGTTTCTTTTGCTTACCTGATTATTATGTAAGTATGTCGTTAGCTAATCTTTCTGGCATTGCAAAAGGTTAGTTACTTTTGCTTAAATCTCAAAAAATATGAATAATAACCTTATTCCAAATAGTAACAATGAACAATATCCCACTAATATTATAAACGTGAAAGTTTGTGAGTATGTATGGATGTATGGATGTTTGTTACGCTTTTACGTAAAAACTACTGGATGGATTTGGATGGAACTTTGCAGTAATATAGGTTATACATCAGAATAACACATAGGGTACTTTAGGGAAACCGACTCCCACGCGAACGGAGTCGCGGGCGGCCACTAGTAAGTAATTAATGAAGGATGAAATGTGATTCCCTAAGCGATCCCCAGTTTTGGTTTTGTCAAAAGTGTATGTTTCCTTTCTTTTCCTTTCCTTTCTGAAATATATGGTACCTATATTTGAAATCCAGATTTTATCTCAGGATTCGAATGCAGAACTAATGGTCTTTTCCAAATTTACTGCCTAAGATATTAAAAGTTTCGTTTTTAAAAGCTGAAATTTGCATTTCTTATCTTGGCGCCATTTCCAGACAGAAATCGAACTATCTCGAAAGTTTATTCAATTTATTTTGCCGGTTGATATAAAACCACATCTTTATCTGAGTTCCTAATACTTAATTGTTTCTGGTCTTTACCAAATTGCCTTTAAACGATTTTGGGGTCAACGTGTTCAAAATTTCGACGGTGATTTCGTTTGGAATATTTCCATGTCTAATTGCCTTTGCCTACATTGCGGGTTTTGAGGGGTACTTATTTGTACAGGTATAAAAGTGAATCGCTAGTAATAGAATTTAATTATGAAACGGTTTTTAAACTAAGTAGAGAAAGATAGAAATGGATTTATGGAAGTTTGTTTCCACAGTGCGGGAAACGACCTAAATCATTTTAATATGCCTTTTTACAAATGATTCATAATCTGACTAAGTTTTAAGTAAGAGTAAATGGTCTTTAAGCTGTAATAATCCATATCTTCTGTTATATTTCTATCAAATAATGAATATTCCCATTTAAAAAAAAAGTTACAACGAAATTGCAAACATTAAGTTAGAGTTAGCAAAAGACGAGTGATTGTCTTTGTAAAATTTAGTCTGAACAATTCTGAAATGATGATTAAGTAGCTCAAGTTTATTCAAGTCAAGTTAAATTATTATAGCTATGGTAAGTTTTTTTTTACGATGCAGAAGATTTGATAGATTTGTCAGGTCCTATGGACGGGCAGAAATAAAAAGCCAGAATTTTCTGTCTTGATCATCATCATCGGTTTCATTTTTATTTATTTTCCGACTGACGATTGCTGTTGGCCCCTTAAAACGGCTTTCACTGCTTCATCGAGCCTGGAAAGAAAAGAAAAAACTTGCTAGTTTTGCCGATACAGCATATAAGACCGCTTTAACCACATACTTAGTAATTGTGTTTATAAACAATAAGTATAAATCGTTGGATGAATCAGTATCACAGTATTTAACACAGACAGGATATAGGTACCCACTCATTTTGATAAATATTGAAATTCATTCAGTTACAATGATAAGGGCGTATACTATGGACGTCACTTGCGTTGTTGTAAATTTGTAATCTATGTTTCCGTGAATGCTGACGTTTATTCAACGTTGCTTTACTTGCGCCTAAAGAAGCGGTCCCACGGTGCGCGATTCCACGTACAGAGTAAAGTTTGGTGTAAAAAAACTAAATAAATAAAATAACTAAATAAAAAAACTAAAAGATATAGGAAACGTTCGAAAAGCGGGTCCTTTTGGTAACGTTATGAAGTTTATAGCTATGTAAATGGCCTGTTAATACTGATCTTACTTCCGAATCAAGTAAGGTTACTGTTAGGTTTAAACTACTACTGAGACCGTATTATGTATTTAAAGGCTTTTGTCTTCTACTATTTTTAATAATTAGGTTTTTTATTTTTTTATAAGTAGTAAATATTCGAACTGATAGATAAAACATACTAAAGATCAAACACTTTTAGCTTTTAAGTCGATGAATCACAAGGAAGACAACTGCTTTATATAACTATGCATATTAATAACAAATCTATAAATAAACGCATACCTATAGTTATAAGAATCTTGTATAACGTTATGTAACCATTATAAATAATAAATGTAGTTTTCTCATAAAGGATAAATTATAGATGAAAACCCTGTTCTTTTACCCAAGGTAGGTAAATCACAAAGATGAACTAGAACCCGGGAAAATGGATATACCTAAGTACCTAATTTTAATTACATTGTTTTAACTCTATCCGGGATTTCGCGCGGTAATTTTTAAGCAAAAAAGTAACGCGAAATCCCGGATAGAGTTAAAACAACGTGTTCAACGCGCTTTAGCTTAAAACAAGTGTTAATTTTAATTAATATGAAAATGCAAATGGTCTCTTTCGATGATTTCGGACTAATGATTTCCTACTTTCTAGATAGAAGTTTGTTATCTTGATGTAGGTAGGTATTTACACTAAAAGTCGAACTGAACAGACACATCTAAATGCTTTCATTTCGCGAAAATTTGAAATATAAAACCTCTAAATCTTTTATCTAAGCATACATATTTAAGGTAGGATGCCTACTTACCTTTAAAGTTCATTAAATTAGTTAATACAAAATTCAGGAATCATGACTCTGGCAAATATTAAATTAAAAACTCTCAATGTTTTTTAAGAAAACAGGGAACTACTTAACTTTATAAACGTGTAGACAGTTCATCATACAATGATTTGCTATTTATTCATAATTTATAGGAATTAACCATAATTATGCATTTATTAAGCGCCATCGTTTCTCAGAAACCACTACAAATTGAATCGTGCGTGGGACTCATTCTTTGTATAAAAATGTATCATATGAATTTATAATTAATTCGATCCTTTTTCTTGTAAACAACTTAGTCACTGTATGTTTTGAAAATATAAATATATGAAAGTTCAACGACTTGGTTGGTTAGATGTTGGAGTGTATTAAAAAGCTGCGGGGAAATTACCTTGTTTTTTGGTAAGTTCCTTTTGAGTGAGATTTATTCTTAAATTCTTAATATAGAATACCGCTATCCAAGAAGGACACCTGCCGGGCTATTATGTGAGCCAATGGGATACATTGATTGACATTTCTTCCAAAATTCTGGACAAGGTTATAATTAATGAAGAACATCACAATTTTTGACGACCTCTGTGGGCAAGCGGTTTATATACCAGACTGCTAAGCGGATGGTTCCTGGTTTGATACCCGGGTCGGGCCAATTTCGTAAAATGGTTTTTTCGATATTGGCTCGTGTCTGGGTGTAACTAGGTTCTCCCCTAGTCCATTATGTGGTGCCTATAACACAAGTGCTTACTGCAACTTACTTTAGGGCCACATAATTGGTGTGTTAGTCTGGAGATTTATTATTATTTTATTATTATTTTGGACTTAATAGATGGCGTCATCGATTATCTATATATTAATAAAAAACCTTTATTTTCATCGATTTTAACACTATCCAGAATTGTTTAATAAATGACATTGACTCTCGTCTGTTTCCATAATAACCCCCCTGTGCCTAATTGGACGTATATGTATAGGCTGTTAATTTCTGAATAAGGAACGATAAGGAAGTTGAGCTTTGTATTTCCTATAACAATTTTTAAGAAAAAAAATGATTTTTGTTATGTTAAAAACGACTTGACTAATTATAACTACACTACGGCGAAAATCGAGTTAAAATCCATTGCAACTGAATTAGATTCGTTGCATATGAAAATATATGCGAATGACGTCTTTTCTACTAAATACGAGATAGAGATAATTGTAACAAGATGTATTAATAGTACAAGCTAATTCCATAAATCTAAGTAAATGATTTTTGACATAAGGTTCAAACGTTTAAAGGTTTAAAGGACTCTATAGATTTAACCCAAGATCCTACTAATATTATAAACGTGAAAGTTTGTGAGTATGTATGGATGACCCTTTCACGTAAAAACTACCGGACGGATTTGGATGAAACTTTGCAGTAATATAGGTTATACATCAGATAACATATAGGGAACTTTTTACCGCGGGAAAAATTCTCATTCCCACGGGAAATCGACTTTCACGCAAATGTAGTCGCGGGCGGCCACAAGATAAAGAATAACCTTGTTTGGACTTTCTTTTCCATCGCATCTCTTAATGAAGAAATTGGGGTTTTCCGTTGACGCATATAACAAGCATTAAAAGGTGTAAGCTGTGGAAAGTTTCGACGTTTTTGCAGTGCAGCTTTCTTATAACTAGGTTTCTAATTAATGCATTAAAACTCAACTCTAAGTCAGTAATTTAAGCGTTAAAAAGATAGTTATTATAAGATTAATGAGAACAAAACCTATATTTTATGCAAAAATAGCTTTTACCGGCGCGGCTTCGCACGCGCTTAATTCAAATTACTCTGTACTAAGGTGGGTGGACCATAGAAGGCCACTCTAACGAGAAAACACTTTTTATTCATTTATTTACTGGAGAAATAAAGTAAACAAATTATGAGGTAATACTTTGTTTTAATGTGCACCATAAAAATACTTCTTTTTTTACCTCACTTTAATCACTATTTATTAATCTCAAGTTTAATTAAGCTCTTCCCAATGGCCTTGCAAGGAACATGGCTCCAAACAAGGCCAATATTATGTATCAGTCGATAAACTTAAAAATAGAGTTTTAACAATAAATATATCCGCTTTTACTAAGACAACATAATAAGACATATCATTTAAGCAAAACATTAAATGCTCAATATGATTTTAACACCTTTAAAAAACTCAACGAACATTACTTGAACACCATCGTATAACTATGAATATATTGAAGAAAATTATTTAAAAACAGTAGTAGTGCGTATGATATTCGCAGCAAATAACTTTCCAACGCTTTTTATAATGTAATTTAAATCTTTTTTTTTTTACTAAATAGGCCTTCTTATGGGTCGGTTCCTTGTAAGGCCAATAAGTTCCCAAGAAGGCTAAACTAACAATTATGACTATGATTAAAAATATTATCAATATAAAAACTTGTTTTAAGTTTATTATCATACTTAACTAAAAAAGGAAGTATTCATAAGTTCATGGTTTGTAAATGTTCTTTGTAAGGCCTATGTACCCTAGCAAGGCCAAAAGTCAAATTTTCTATTGGCCTTATAAGGAACACCGGCTTTTCTAGGAACACTACCAATATTTTTACTTAAATTGAGGCAAAACTATGTTTTTTTTTCATTATTAATATACATATATCCATATACGACAATTTACAGTACAAAAATATGTGATAATAATAGGTTATTGACTAAAAACTTATGTTTTGCTGTGCGCTCAAATAAGGATTGTAACATCGAAAACCAAAGTCTACGAAGAGTGAGATCGCACCGCCACAATAGCGGCGCAAACGAATCGCTGCCGCCGTGTGTGGCGTTGAGATTGAGGGATCTTAATGTGTAGTAGAAGGAATATGTCTAAAAATGTCAATAAATACGATTTTTTAATAGTTGGCCTTCAAAGGAGCGTGGCCTTCCATGGTACACCCACCTTATGTTATTATACATGTACACCTTCCTCTTGAATCACTCTATCTATTAAAAAAACCGCATCAAAATCCGTTGCGTAGTTTTAAAGATTTAAGCATACATAGGGACATAGGGACAGAGAAAGCGACTTTGTTTTATACTATGTAGTGATACGTACATATCAACTAAAAAACAGAATAAGATTACCAAACTATCGTAAATTATATATTAGTCTTATTCATTAATAGGTTTGCTTTTCGGTAAAATATGGAATAATGAAAGCGGTATAATTCATAAATGTTTATAAACTTCTACAGCAATAAGATTCTGTTGCATTTTTGACTCTACCTAGATAAGTATTTATTATCGAATTAGGAAGCTTATTTTTTTAACTCTTAACTAAAAAGTTAATTGTCAACAGTAAAAATATAGGTAAGGAAGTAAATGATTCTGCCACATAGTTATTTCGTTTTAAAGATGGCTTCTTTGCCAAGGTGATAAAAATAAAATCAGGTTTCACGTTTGAACTTAAGATGAACTTGTTTGCAGGTGTTCGGAGGTCATAATCTTTAGTTAAAATATACAAGTAGCAATCTAGAGAGTTCTTTATGGTAAAGGTTATAGAAATGTTATAAAAAGGGAATCGCGCTAATTTATACGCGCACGTAAGTTGAGAACGATTGTATCAAAATAGGTTATTCTTTTTTTGTTTTTTAGTAACCTAGTCCTGACAGGTTTGTATTAAAGATAATAATTATTAAATTGAATTTCTATGTTTTCTATAAAAAAAACTCTATCTGCAAATCCAATTTTAAAAATAAAACAATATGTAATGCCTGTTAGAACGATAATAGGTAGTTAGGATATTATGTCAAAAAAAAAACTGGCTAAATAGAAATGCCTAGAAAAGTATGCCAAAAACAAAAGAAGGTTAGTTAGCTATGCATATATTGAACTAGGCCAGCGATTTACAACCGTTAGGCTAATTTGAACAAACGCTATGTTAAACCGCAAAACCGAAGAAAAACGACAAATAATTGCTTTCAAATTTGGGTTATTATAACTGTTATGTTCATGTTTTTTTTGTCTTAAACTGTCTCTTATAGACTAAAGAAGTGGTAGAGTTTTTTTGTAAGAGGTAGAGTCTAGCTGTAGGCTCTGTCTGCAGCGATTGCTGGGCTGACTCGACCGGTGAAATACCACCGTCGCACAGAAAACCATAGTGAAGTAGGGACGATGTTCCTGCGTTTCGTTCGGTGAGTGCGGTATCCGGTGCCTTATTTTCTCAAAGGCTCAGCAACACACCCCCAACACCCACAGTGTTGCGGGTAGTCATGGTCGGCGGTGATCACTTGCAATCAGGTGACCCGCATGCTCGTTTGCTCCCTTGGAATATTATTAAAAAAAGAAGGATTTTTTGTACAAAGTAGTTCATAAATGGCTTTCGACCCAATGGTAAGGCACTAGTACTTCAATCGACTGTTTGGAAAAGCGTTTATTTTCTTTTCTTCTTCTTTTTATATATTGATTTGAGATTTTACACCTAACCAAGATGTGAACTTTTAAAGAAGACAATATTTTCTCATTGTTACCATAAATAATATTTATTTTTCACAACGAACGTTTAGACTCTATATCAGATTTAGGGTGGCCAAATCCGTCCAGTAGTTTTTACGTGAAATACTAACAAACATACTTACAAACTTTCACGTTTATAATATTGGTAGGATTACAAAACTTTACAACAAAAATTTACTCATCAAATATGGACGCTTCTTTTTATTTATAACTCTGTTCACTAGATTGCCTACAAATTAATCTGTCTGATTTCTCATATCAAACGTTTAGTAAAAAACTTGAAAACGCCTTACGAATAAAAACACAGCTACCTACTTACGAAAAAACATAATTAATTATGGAAGCGTTTGTAAAATATTTGCATGGCGTATAAACAAGATATGAAGTACCTATGTATGTTTTTTTTTATACAGCTTGACTACGAATATGCCGTCGAAGTTTTTGCAAAATCCTACCTTTTTGAAAATACCGAAGATAATTGCATAATGTGAATTATATCCTATTTAACCTGTGTAGTCACATTAATTAGTTTAAATACGAGTCCGTATTTCGTTTTTATACGTTTAAAGTTGTCACATACATGTTATGATGTTGTAATGATGAAAACACTTTCATTACAAAACTTGGTTAAATTAAATTATAGTTTTCATAAAAAAATAACTCAATATGCAATGCAACTTATATTTAATACAAACTATTGGCAATAAAAAAAATACCGTAATAACGTCAAGATTCAAATTTTAGAAAACATTTAACTGCAACACTCACGTAAGTTAAATAATATAACGGTTTAGTTAATCAACTAACTTATTGTGTAGTCATTACTAGAATCACTCTTTATACCAGCTGCCTATTAAATTAAGTTAAGTCATGGATGAAGAAGTAAAAGGATAGACAATAGCCATACAAAATGGCGTATACTTTTTTTTAGTTCTCAAACTTTCGATAGATGACATTACTAGTCTCAAAACACAAATTTGTATATTTTAACAAATTTTAGTTATAATACACCCGCTAGATGGCGTTGTAGTAAAACTACTTTGCTTTACACATTAAAATATTAAATCAATTGTTTATTTAAGACCAATAAATGTCGATTTAAACCAAAAATTATAAATACAAAATTTATGATTTAAGTCGATTTTTTTTACTGGCATGAACAGAACTTGATAAAAGTGAAACTGACAAATTTCAGTCTACTTTTGCAAATGTCTACCACCCGCAGTGTTCCCAACCTATAGGGAGGCCGTTTCCGTTTCTTTAAAATGTTTAATGATGTATTTTCGCTAAATTTATCAAAATATTATCGTATCCACTAAAATAGGGTCGAAAATGTAAGTATGAAAAAGTCTCCCAAATTAGTCAAAAATCTTCGTTCTATCTGCGTTAAATACTTATTTGATATCGTTCTAGGCATAAAATAATAGTACCTACGGTTGTGAACACTGGGCCGCCCGGCCGGCCAGCCATACGTTTTCTGAACGGATACAAATTTATAAACTTGTAATAGGTTTTTGTATACTTTAAATACCCACCGATTTTTAGTAGACAATGATAATAGAATGAATGGTTATATACTTACTAGGTGTATCAAAATAAGTATAATGATTAAAATTGGGGAAGGCTAAGCTAAAAATAATACCAGACATCTTATTTTTTGAATGTGGTCTATTACAATTCCCAGAAAACTTAGCCAGGATAATCTAAATGTGACCATTTAACACATAGTATGTTAAACATACAGTGAATGTACATTTTTTATGAATAGAAACGTTATCTATAACAAAATTGATCTTGATTAAGCCCTAAAATATTTCTACACAAAAGTAGGTACGGTAAGCTGCAAGAGTCCATAATATAGTTCACATACTTGACAAACATTATTGCATCCAGTGGTCATATTCACACATACTAACGTTAATAAACTACTATTTTACTACTTCTTTCTTAATATCAACCTTAACTCGACAGTTTTAAAGCTCAATATATTTTTATAAATTTTTGTGGTTGTTGCAACATTTTCTTAAAAACGAAGATGTTTTTTTCGGATCTCCTACACTCTAACCGACACCATTCTCAACCTTAATTTGAGAGACTTAAGGTCCAGCACTATTCTATAAAATATTGTGGTTGTTGTTTTATTTCTTCTATTCATCTATACGATCGCTAAAACAATCTAATGGTCTCAGAGTTATTATTTCGTCCTAGGATTATGTTACCCTAGTTAAAATCTTAACCATATTGTATTTTTATTATGAGTTTCATTCATTTTGCTTTTTAAGTCGTAAAGAAAGAATTAATAACTAAATGATGGTCAATAAATAAATAAGGTTAAATAAAAGTAAGATACTTTGATAAAAAACAGTAATTTAGTATCCAAGAAAGTTTATTTATATAAAATACTAGCGACCCGTCCACGCTTCGCAATGGTGTAACGACTTGTTCCCGAAACCCGGAATTTTAGCTAATTAAAAAAACTTTTTCTGCATGTTCTTTATTTACAAATTTAAATGAAAACAAAACCTAAAAAATGGCGAAAACCGCAATAAAATCTGTCAACTGGTTTAGGAGATAGCGGACAAGTATACAAACAGACAGAGTTAGCGACTTGGATTTATACTATGTAATGATTTATACTATGTAATGAAGAAGCTTATTTTACACTTGTTTACAAATATATTTTAGGTAATGTTTGACATTTATAACAAAATGTTGTTTCCAAATATTTCATACTTACAGTAAATCGAGTCTCGTAAGGAGTTTGAGTAATATCATGTACTAGTGGCCGCGCGCGACTCCGTTCGCGTAGAAGTCGGTTTCCCGTGGGAATGCGCAGTTTTCCCGCGGTAAAAAGTTCCCTTAATTCTTTCATACATATATTTTTGGTATCTAGAACCGTTTTCGCAGCGCACGCAACGGAAGCCCTCAAGGATGAATAATTTTCTCCGTTTTTTTCATATTTCTTCGCTCCTTATAGTTGCAGCGTGTTCTAAAGCCTGCCTCGATTAATGGTCTATTCAACACAAAAAGAATTTTTAAATTCGATCCAGTAGTTCCTGAGATTAGCGCGTTCAAACAAACAAACTCTTCAGCTTTGTAATATTAGTATAGATTGAGTCACTAGTATATGATATATAGCTTTCCGCCCTGCGTTTTCACGGTAAGGTAAATAGCTTTTCCCGTGGGAATGAGGCTATTTCCCGAAGTAAAGTTATCCTATTTTCTTCCCTGAGTGTCGAACTATCTCTATTCCAAAATCAAGACAATCGGTTCAACCGTTTTTACGTGAAGCGAACATACCAACAGACAGACATACACATTTTCACATTTAAAATATTATATTTTGTAAGGATAGATATGAAAAAAATACCTAAAAGATGGCAAAATCGCATTAAAATCCATTACGTGGTTTATCCACTTACCACGCTATCTCCTGAGCGGACAAACATACTTACAACAGACAAAATTGGATTTATACTATTATAATGATTATATGCATTTCGATAATACGCATTCTGTCCTGCATACTTATATTAGCTTGCATACTTATTATAAAACTTAGAAATCAACTTTATCAATCTCAACATAGGCGAACCACAAAGTATGAAACAAATGATTCAATCATTGTAGGATTTGGTTATTTTCGTTTTACACTCAATGCTCAACATGTTTTCATAGTTAACTCGCATTTCAACTAATGTATTTAAAAATGTTAAGGTTGACAAAAGTAAATAAGTTGTTACAAATTATACCTACATTTATTGTTCAATGTGTGTGTAATTTGTAGACCTTACATTCTATAATGGACTATAGCATATAGGTACGTATAGATGTAGATGCGGCGACAAAGAAAAAGAAGCACTCGACAAAATCGAATTTTTAAACGTCACCTATCAACTTTGTGCAGCTGATTGTTTTTTTTAATGGCATCACTGGAATTTCGTATGAAAATGTTTATTGCATTAGCGCCATCTAGTTAATTTAGATTTATTTTTTCTACAAAACTAAATTGACCTATTTTAATGACAAATTGCTAGCGCCATCTAACCTTATAAATTGAAATGTATAGCGCCATCTAGATTTATCCTACTTTTTTTCATATACGCTACTTTGTATGGCTATTGTCTATCCTTTTACTCCTTCATCCATGGTTAAGTATAAAAACAAAATAACTACGTCAACCTTGGCCAAGTCATTTATCATCCGAGGTGTCTAAAATATTTGTCTGTAGACACAAAATTTTAATATTTATTAACGAGCATTTTTAGAAGTCCGTATTTTTTTTAAATTAAACACATTTTAACAAAAATATTACGCGTTCATTTATTTATATAAGATTTTCTGCAACTACGACGTGAGTGCAAGTCGTTGTCCCGAAGCACTAGTTTCAGGTGGTTGAGTTCTTTTCAAACTTGCTGGGCGTTGCAGGTTCCACGTGCTCTCTGAAACAAACAACGTCGGAAAATAAAATACGGGGTGTAAAAGAACTGCTTCCGAAAACAAAAACTGGGCATTGCTGGAGGGTTACGCTGGAGGGTTAAGTTTTCTGGGTATACTGTTAGTGAATTTAGTTACTATTGAGGCTCAAGAATACATGGTTTCAAGCTTCGGAAGTGGTCTTTTTACACCCGTTATAAATAAATAAACGCATAGTATTCCGATAAAATGGGTGTGATTTCAAGTAATGATCTCGTAAATCTTAGTTTTTTTTTTCTTTTCAGATAATCTACCAATAATTATGAAAAGATGGAAATATCCCAAATATTCACCATCCTTCTCGCCACATGGGTCATAGAGACCAACGCACAATGGGGCGACTTCTTCCAAGGTCTACAATTCGGCCAAAATCAGGGTTTTACCCTCGCTCCTTTGGACTTCACCACACGAAAAACAACAAGAAAATCTAGTTACACTTCCACTGAGCAGAACAGAAACCGCCCAAAGAAGAAGCAGACAACTCAATCATTAAATTTCAACTCGTTTTTCACCACGCAAAAACCTGTGCGAAAGACTATAAAAACTACTAGTAATAAACGAATAGTCACAGAGAATAATTCGTATAACAGCCAAAACAATGTCAACTATCAAACAACAAAGCCGAATAATTACAACAAAGTCAGTAGCAACAAGAATAGTTTTTATGATAAAAATAACGATGCCATAATTTTTACAACTGAAAGCTCATTTTTCAACCATCCTGGAGTAAAACCAGCTAACGTTGATGTAAATAGACCACCTATAACAAATAAACCTAAACCTGTGACGCAGAAACCTAGTCACTACACTGAAAGACCAATTTACAATCGACCTACAAACGAACAAAGTAGACCTGAATATAATACTGGTTCATTTAACAAGCCTAGTAGACCGGACTTCAATACAGATTATGAACCTACTTACCCTAAACCTAGTCGACCAAATTACGACACGGACAGTTCAAACTTTGGCCAAGACAGACCTAGCTTTAACCAAGATAGACCAAGCTTTAACCAAGATAGACCAAGCTTTAACCAAGACAGACCTAGCTTTAATCAAGACAGACCTACATATACAGAAAAACCGAATTATAACACCAACCGGCCAAGTTATACTGAAAGACCTAGTTACACAACAGAAAGGCCAAGCTACAATTTCAACAAGCCAGGGAGTGTAAAACCTACTGATGGTGATGGCATAGCGTTTGTGGATACCAGTGATGGACCTCCACTAACTGCAGGAATAGATGAAGATTCGATGAGTGACGCTGAACGTAGGAGATATTTGACTATCGCTGAGCAGAGTAAGTTAACAATGTTATTGTCTTAGTTAGGTTTTTATGATCCCAAGCATCTAGAATATTTTTGTTGAATGTATTGGTAACTTTTAGTACTTAAGTGCCGTTGTTCGGTTTCAGTTTATCTTCATAAAGTGACTACGCACAGTTGCAATTTAGGACGAACAAATATTAAAATTTCATCAAACATTTATCTCATTTTGTTTCGTATCTGTTTTTTTAGAAAAATATTAAAATGCATAGATTGATAAGAAGTAGCCAAATTAGTGGACGTGCCTACCTAGAAACGGATTCTGCCGAAACATTTCTTTTGCACTTTGCGGAAATCAATAAATCATAATAAGAATTACTCCAAACGAATTTATATTCACAAGTCTTCGTCCCTCAAATAAATAAATCTCCAGACTAACACACCAAATGTGTGACCCTAAACTAAGCAAAGCTTGTACTATAGGTACCACACAATGGACTAGGGGAGAACCTAGTTACACCCAGACACGAGCCAATATCGATAAAACCATTTTTACGAAATTGGCCCGACACGGGGATCGAACCCGTAACCATCCGCTTAGCAGTCCGGTATATATACCGCTGCACCCCAGAGGTCGTCAAAAGAACGAAAAACTCAAGCATCCCATTAAAAATTTCCAGCATGCAACAGATACAAGTCAATGACAACATCGCACATACAAGCGATCCCACTGGTGCCCTCGCCGCAGCCGGTTCAAGTGAACGTGTCTCAATGCACCCCAGTCAATATACCACTGGTGGTCGGAGGGAAAGTGGTGAGCATCAAGGAGTTCCCGCATATGGTACTTGTGGGGTGGAATATGATTCAGGTAATCCTACTAATATTATAAACGTGAAAGTTTGTGAGTATGGATGTATGGATGGATGTTTGTCGTTCACGTAAAAACTACTGGATAGATTTTAATGAAACTTTACATTAATATAGGTTATACATCAGAATAACACATAGAGTACTTTTTACCGCGGGAAAACTTTTCATTCCCACGGGAAACTGACTTCCACGCGAACGGAGTCTCGGGCGGCCACTAGTGTTTGCATACTTTTGAGATTATTTTTTGGGAATATTTTGTATGAAATTGTGGAGGATAGATTTTGATTTAGAAATGGGGTGGTGCTAAAAGTGGTGTTGGTAGTCAAAGAAAGTGTTATTACACTTAAAATCATTATAGGTATAAAATAAAGGTTGAGGTAGGCAAACTGCAGCTCTTTGAACGTGGAGCTTCGGCTCTTTAGCTCCATACACAGATATTATTTATTTAAAAATCTTTCTGAATCGATTAACGAGGCCTAGGCACTATTTTCGTCTTTCAGGCACTTATACTATTCTAACTATAAGATTCTGTGCTTGTACTCGCTTTTCACATATAATTTTTAACAACTGCGGCTTTCAATAATATTGAACATGACATTGCAAGTTCTAACTATATAGATTTAAAGTACATTTTTTACTAGAGGAGTAACACTTTATGGCTTTCATTTTCAGGGAGGGTACTCCTGGAAATGTGGTGGATCTTTGATCAGCGAGCAGTTTGTATTGACAGCCGCTCATTGCGCCTACCAGGAGAGAGACGATACTGTTGTCACGTAAGTATTATAATGATGATGATTGTAATAAGTGCAGGTGTTCAATAGTTGAAGTGTTCATTATGAGTATTTACAAAAGTTTATGTCACAGTCTATCTATATGTACAGCAACCAAAACAGTTGCCTGTGTTCAAGTTACAATTGCAGGATAGTCAGATTAATGACTGTCACCGAGACCGAACATGTAAAGAGTGTAGAGTCGGCACAGCGAGCTTTTATGCACTGTATACTGGGTGTAAAAAGACGATTTCCGAAGCCTGAAACCATGTATTCTTGAGCCTCAGTAGCAACTAAATTCACTAACAGAATACCCAGAAAACACAATTAAAAAAAAAATATAGGATTGAAAAGTGATACTTATTTGCTTGAGATCAACGATCACACATCAGCTGATGGTTCAGGTGCAATGATTTATGATTTTGCCGTGTACACGTTTCAACGCACGTGACTACATCGAGTAGACCATCTATGTATTTGGGCGTCTTATCACCACACAATAAGTCATATAATGGCCCCGATTCTGAAAACACTCTCTAAACTAAATTAAAACTAGCCGTCACTTACTCCACAATAGAATAAGACAGAGACAGGTAATCATTTTAGTCTTGTCAAACTATAATGTTCGTGCATTATGGCACGGCGGAGGCAATTTTAGGCTAGTTCTCAGCGCATTTCGTTCAATTTTACAATGATCTAGACTAAATTTAGTGAGACCAATATACCTGTCTTTATCTGATACGAAGTATGAGAAAGTGATGGCAATATATTTTATTTAGTTTAGAGAGTGTACTCAGAATCAGGGCCAATACCTCTCACAATGAACCTCTACTTGCAGCGGGGTGCCTCGCGTGGTGCAACTGGGCTCGTCCTACCTCGGCGACCCGCGGGCGGTGGTCGTGAAGGTAGCGGCCGCTATCCGACACCCCAAATACAAACTGCCCAAGAGTTACTACGACATCGCGCTGCTGCGACTGGCTAGCACCGTCAAGTAAGTTGATAGACCTCTGTGGTGCAGCGGTATACAGGGTCTGTCGTAATGAATGGATAACCCGTTACCTACAGTTGATCCGGATGTGAGGCTATAAGAAAATGATGTTTTCTTGCCAGGGTTGTCAACCATAAGAAAATGGCGTAGACTTTTAAACTTTTTTATAAATTTCGCTATTTTTTTCATTTATTCCGCTGCCATTTCTTCAAATTTTGATGTATTTGTATAATTCTTTTAGTATTATACTGCTGAAGACGTGTATTATGTAATTTAAATACAATTTTAGGTGTTATTCACTTTGAACATTATCAAAATACTCATTTTAAGAAAAATATTTCCAATTTTTTTTCTTTATGTCAACTTTTGATCATCTCCTGTGGGAAAAAAAAGTATGACGTTATAGCTGCCCATGATCTCAATAAATTGTCTAGTATGTGTAGATTCTAAAAAGGTATAACGATGTGTACTTTACAAGCAACATTAAGTTACAGGAGCGAGAACACTAATCAAGGTCGGAATTTTTATTTTTCATGTTATGTTATAAATGGTTGTAAAACTTCGTCATAATGATTTTATTCTATCAAGATACTTTGCACAAACACTATCGGGCCACTAATAGGATATTCAGAAGAAAACCCGGTTGTTTTTGGGAAAAAAATAACATTACTTCACGATAATAATGTAATGAAAATGTACAAATAAAAAATTGTTGTGCTCTAATAGTTACATGCGACAAACATGTTGCGACAAGTTTATTCGAAATTAAAACGGATTTTAAAAATCGAACAAGACCGCATTACAAAGAAAAGGGTACTCATCACATCAGTGTGATTTTGACTATCGCATGTCCTTTTGTTCACATTGGCCCCGATTCTGAAAACACTCTCTAAACTAAACTAAAACTATCGCTGTCACTTACACATCAATAAGACAGAGACAGGTAATCATTTTAGTCCTGACAAACTAAAATGTACGTGCAATATGACACGGCGAAGGCAATTTTAGGCTAGTCCTCAGCGCATTTCGTTCAATTTCACAATGATGTGGACTAAATTTAGTGAGACCAATGTACCTGTCTTGTTCTAATACGAAGCATGAGAAAGTGACAGCGATATTTTTAATTTAGTTTTAGAGAGTGTTTTGAGAATCGGGGCCACTATTTTTGTCAATTTGTTACTGCTTTCTAATATTTGACTATGATTTTCCTTGTGATTTGGACTTGATAACGTGGTGATACTGATGACTTTGCTCACATTTACGGACATTGTGTTGTGCTATCGATTGAACTTGTAGTTTTGGAATTTTTTTTGTGTAGTTTGTGTATCATGCCGCAACAGTATACGCCGGCCGAATACGCGAACATGCATTACATTTACGGTGTATGTAATGGCAGCACCAATAGAGCTTCTAGTGTTTATCGTGTAAGATATCCAAATGTGCGACATCCTGATTACCATGTGTTCATTAAAGTGCACAATGCATTTATGGAAGGACGATTTCCTTCTAATTTTTTCCACTTTTCTTTGTAATGCGGTCTTTGTTCGATTTTTTAAATCCGTTTCAATTTCGAATAAACTTGTCGCAACATGTTTGTCGCATGTAACTATTAGAGCACAACAATTTTTTATTTGTACATTTTCATTACATTATTATCGTGAAGTAATGTTTATTTTTTCCCAAAAACAACCGGGTTTTCTTCTGAATATCCTATTAGTGGCCCGATAGTGTTTGTGCAAAGTATCTTGATAGAATAAAATCATTATGACGAAGTTTTACAACCATTTATAACATAACATGAAAAATAAAAATTCCGACCTTGATTAGTGTTCTCGCTCCTGTAACTTAATGTTGCTTGTAAAGTACACATCGTTATACCTTTTTAGAATCTACACATACTAGACAATTTATTGAGATCATGGGCAGCTATAACGTCATACTTTTTTTTTCCACAGGAGATGATCAAAAGTTGACATAAAGAAAAAAAATTTGAAATATTTTTCTTAAAATGAGTATTTTGATAATGTTCAAAGTGAATAACACCTAAAATTGTATTTAAATTACATAATACACGTCTTCAGCAGTATAATACTAAAAGAATTATACAAATACATCAAAATTTGAAGAAATGGCAGCAGAATAAATGAAAAAAATAGCGAAATTTATAAAAAAGTTTAAAAGTCTACGCCATTTTCTTATGGTTGACAACCCTGGCAAGAAAACATCATTTTCTTATAGCCTCACATCCGGATCAACTGTAGGGAACGGGTTATCCATTCATTACGACAGACCCTGTATACACCGGACTGCTAAGCGGATGGTTCCAGGTTCGATCCCCGGGTCGGGCCAATTTCGTAAAATGGTTTTTTCGATATTGGCTCGTGTCTGGGTGTAACTAGGTTCTCCCCTAGTCCATTATGTGGTACCTATAACACAAGTGCTTACTGCAACTTACTTTGCAACTTACTTGGCCACATAATTGGTGTGTTAGTCTGGAGTCTGGAGATTTATTTATTATTATTTTTATAGCTGGACCCGCGGTCAAATCTCGTGAATATTTATTATGCTTTTACTTTTAACATAAGTTATTCGCAGTGATTTATCTATTTCGTAAATAAATAATTCTTTTAGTGCTTTAATGGAAGAAAAGGGCTCTATTTACGGTATTGCTTTTGTTGCTCTTTCACTTTGATTTGGTAATACTAAATAAAATTCCAATCACTGAATAACGCATTATTGGTTACTAATTCTGGCCCAAACCTTAGAAGTAGCAATAGCTCGGACAACTACTACACGCAAATAAAATAAATTCTTCCCATACAACAACATACATTATTCTTTAACTTTTCTCTATGACTAAAGCTTTCTTATTTACAGAAAACCACATTAAAATATGTCAATTCGAACAAACTATCCGACTTCTATGTGTCCGAAATATCGCAGTCAAAATTTGATTTTGTAACATCCTGATTATTTTTAACAACCTTGTATTTTACTCAGCCTTTTTACCAACATGTGTTTATGTTTAGATTCACAGACACAATTCGTCCGGCGTGTCTCGGGCCCCCGCCTCGAACGGGTACTAAGGTCATCGCTACAGGATGGGGCAAGACTAGCACGGGTAAGATTTACTAGTTACTGAGCTGTTTGACTTTTGTTTATACCGTTTATCTTTCTGTGTATGTAAAACCAAGTGGTGTTTGTTGCAATACGTAACTCGAGAATGGCTGTATTAATTTTAATGATTTTGGCTTTGTTGAGTTTTTCTTAGCTTAGAATAGCAAAATAACTATTAAAATACAGTTAATGTTTACAAAAAAAATCAATATAACATAAGCACAAATAACGACAACGGAAAAGTAAAAAAACACACACACCGCATCGAAATTAACACAACATGCATTGATTGTTTTATGATACGCAGTGGCGGATTTACAGATTTACCGCCTCTAGGCTTAAAATTTTTTGCCGCCCCTATGAAATTTAATGCCCTCGTTTGCAACTACAATACGCACGGTCTATGTGTTACATACTTTTTCTTTAAAGCTGAAGTTGTGAAATACCGACTTGCATTGACAGTTCTTTGTTACCTATGATAAATGAATTTATTTTTTCTTTATTTCACTTTACCTTTTGTCCACGTCTCGAGATATTATGGCCAAACTACAAATATTAAAACGCAAATAGCCTAATACCCATGGGAAATAATTGCAAAAATATATTTAAATGAAGTTAAAAGAAGTTTTAATCAGATGATTTGTGGGAAGTATTAATGAATAGAAATAGGTAGAGTTTACAGCATCTTTGTTGGAATTCCGAAGTGAAATTATATTTGACTAATCTATGATATTGAATCGTCGGTAAAGAATTATACAGGGTGGCTAAAAAAGACCCCCCAAAAATGTTTTTAGGTGCCTCGTGTTGAGATGAATCTGAAATACCCCCATGATCTTGTATAGTCTTCGAGTTACGATTTTGTTTAAGTTTGTTTCAAAATGGTTACTGAAAGGTTTTCTTTATTGCTCTTTTTACTTCTAAATCTTTTCGAACTGTGCATTTATGCATAAAGAAATCAGCTTAATGAAATTAATTGAAGTTACAGTTGATTTTGCAAGATAGTTTTAAAAATATTAATTCAGAAACTACGCCAAATCGTATAACATACATGGAGGTGTCTCATGGATCACTCAACAATAAGAACGAAAAAAAAATTTCTGGCCACCCTTTGTAACTTAATAGCAGTATCAATTGTGTTAGGACTACGTATCATGAAAGTTGGTAGACGCAGTTTTTGGCTTAACAGTTTTGGCAGATGTTGCCATAGAGTCAATTTCATAGGAGCATAAAATACCGTTTATAAAGTACTGTCAAAAATGCTGCCATACCATGACTATAACAGCCGCTACCGCACGCGAACGAGTAAAGTATTTCGTTGATTAACATTAAATTCATAGATTGTATCGTCGTTTAATTTTTTTTAGATTTAGATTTGCACTGTTTATCTATGCCCTAACTGCTTTAGCAAGGCTTTACCATAGACAAAAACAATAAAAAATAATCCAACAAGATAATAAATAACTTTACTTTGGAATGTTATAATGTTTAAAAATGGAGATGGAACACTCAAAATGGCTTGAAATTATTCACTAGCAAAATGTTAAGACAATTTTTCTCAATGTATGTTTTTGATCAAATAAAAAATAGAAGCAAATCTGCCGCCCCTTAGAATCTGCCTAACAAAACAAATTCAAAAAGATAATGATAATAGTATAATAATAACAGTATAATAATAAGTTAAAAATGGAGATTAATGACACTAAAATGTCTTGAAATTACTCACTTGTAAAATGTTAAGACTATTTTTCTCTAAGTATGTTTTTTATAAAAAAAATAAAAGCAAATCTGCCGCCCCTTAGAATCTGCCGCCCTAGGCTCCAGCCTACTCAGCCTAGTGGTAAATCCACCACTGATGATACGAAGTCATTTTGTTAAAGAATTGAGATTAAATGCTGAAGCAGAATTTTATGATTAAAAAAGTAAAAAAATGTGTATAAAGTTAGCATACGAGGGTGTCCAATTTTTTTATTAATAGGAAATGGTACCAGTGCCATGAATTTTGGTACATTTTTTTTTTTTCAATTTGTCTAAGCTATCTTGTAATGGTGTAATTCTGACTCGCTCTAGCCGGCTCGCTGTCCCTATCCCTGCGCTCCGTGTCGCTGCCGGTGTGGGAGTCGGGCGAGTGCGGCCGCGTGCTCGGCACCAGCCGCAAGCTGCCGCGCGGCGTGGACCCGCGCAGCCAGCTGTGCGCCGGCGACGCGCGGGGCGGCAAGGACACGTGCCAGGTGAGGGGCGGGGGCGGGGGCGGCACCAGCCGCAAGCTGCCGCGCGGCGTGGACCCGCGCAGCCAGCTGTGCGCCGGCGATGCGCGGGGCGGCAAGGACACGTGCCAGGTGAGGGGCGGGGGCGGGGGCGGCACCAGCCGCAAGCTGCCGCGCGGCGTGGACCCGCGCAGCCAGCTGTCAGGTGAGGGGCGTTGTGAGGCGAAGGGGCGCTGTTAGGCCAGGCAGGCGGACACTGACTACAGCACAGCCACCGAGAGAGTGCGGCCCTGACATTGACTACTACCTACTTACTAGATGTAGGTATCATTCGATGCATCAACACAACACTCACTACAGCAAGATCATCGAGAGAATGTTATTTACGCGAGCGCGATTTAACCTACCACTAGCTCCATCTATCAAACTTGGTATATAACACTACATTTGCCCTGATGAAAACTGCTACTAGCTTAAACATTCCGCCATTCAAAACAAGCTAAACTAATCATATTCTTGAAATTAAACTCATTTTAACGGGTTTTACGCGTTTATTTTATTATTTTTGATTTTCCGACGTTTCGACATTTTTACAAATGCCGTGGTCACGGGTAGACTGAGATGTTTGACGTCTTCATAGAGTTAAGTAAAAAACGATTTTTCGAATTCACCGCCATCTGTTTCGTAATTTTCTCGCGTAGTCGCTCGGGTTCACGCAGTATACGCTGACAGTGTCTTTATTTTTCTGCTTATTGGTCTGCTGGTTGTTCTTTTTTTATTTTGCTAAGTATTGGATCCCACGTTGGTGACAGCTTCCAACCATCTTCTCTATTGAAGTTAGGGTGTTTTTTAATTTCAATAGTTTCTCTTACCAGCCTAGGAATAAAATGTTTCTCTTTTGCTAGGATTTTAACGGTATCAAATCTTAGATAGTGGTTGGGCTTATCCATGGAATGCTCACAGACTGCACATTTTGTAAAGCGACGGTTTTTTACATCGGCGATATGTTCTTTTATTCGAGTAGACACGTTCCGTTTCGTTTGACCGATATATGAGAGCCCACAGTCACAGTCAATCTTGTATACGCCTGGGTCTTGTAAAGGGATGCTGCTTTTTACTGGACGAAGATGGTGGCTAATCTTGCTGTGTGGCTTGTATATGGTTTTTATTGAAGCCCGCTTCAGAATGCCCCCAATTTTGTCAGTAACACCCTTTATGTAAGACATGTAAGCTGGTCTACGTTCAACTGTGAGTGGTTTGACGCGGTTTCTGCGACGACGACGTGGTGGTTTTAAGTCGTTGTCCCGAAGCACTTGTTTCAGATGGTTGAGTTCTTTTTCAACGTGCTGGGCGTCGCAGATTCCACGTGCTCTCTGAAACAAAGAGGAGCCTACGGCAGATAATTGGCTCGGGTGGTGGTGGGATTTACCATTTAAATATCGGTCAGTATGAGTGGGTTTTCTGTATACAGTATGACTGAGTGTACCATTAGGATTTCTTATTATTAATATATCTAAGAAAGCTAATTTATTGTCTTGCTCTAATTCTACAGTAAATTGAATTTTAGAATTAATTGAATTAAGATGGTTAAGGAAAGCAGTAACCTCATGTTTAGGAAGTATGGTGTAGGTGTCGTCAACATACCTTTTGTACATCTTCGGCATGACAGGTGCCAGTCGGAGCGCTTGCTCCTCAAACTCCTCCATAAAGGTGTCAGCTATGAGAGGTGACACGGGCGAGCCCATGGCTACACCATCAACTTGGATGTAGAAGTTGTTGTTCCACATGAAGTAGCCAGATGTTAGACATAGCTCGAGTAGTTCTTCAGGCAAGTTGCAATCAATTAGCTTCCTTTTCACTATGTCTATGCAGTCTTTCACAGGTATTGATGTGAATAAAGACTGAACATCAAAACTCACCATTGTGTCATTGTCGGTGAGTTGGAGGTCTTTGAGGTTCTCGACAAAGTGATAAGAATCCTTGACATATGCATTGGTTTTTCCTCTTAGTGGTGAGAGTACTTTAGCAAGATGTTTGGCCAGTTTGTACGTTGGTGTGTCAACTTGGCTCACTATAGGTCGCAATGGTACATCAGTTTTGTGTATTTTAGGTAACCCATATAGTTTGGGAGGCTTTGTGCACGAAGGTGTTAGGTATTTCACGTCTAAACTTAAGCGATCTTTATGTTTTTGTAATAAACTGGATGTTTTCTTCGTAATTTTAGGTGTTGGGTCAGTCTTGACTTGTTTGTACGTAGATTCATCCGACAATAGATCTATGATCTTTTGGTTATAGTTAGACGTGTCCATGACTACGGTGGCATTGCCTTTGTCTGCGCGGAGGACTGTTAACTCTTCATTGTTGCGTAAGTTCTTTAATGCAAGGCGTTCTTCTTTAGAAAGATTCGATTTCGGAAGATGACTTCGCCGCAAAACGCCGGAGACATCTTGGCGGATGCTTTCAGAATCTTCTTTAGAAAGTTTATTTTGCAAGAGACAATCCTCTACTTGGCATATAATGTTTTCCACCGGAATTCTAGTTGGAGTTTCAGAGAGCACGTGGAATCTGCGACGCCCAGCACGTTGAAAAAGAACTCAACCATCTGAAACAAGTGCTTCGGGACAACGACTTAAAACCACCACGTCGTCGTCGCAGAAACCGCGTCAAACCACTCACAGTTGAACGTAGACCAGCTTACATGTCTTACATAAAGGGTGTTACTGACAAAATTGGGGGCATTCTGAAGCGGGCTTCAATAAAAACCATATACAAGCCACACAGCAAGATTAGCCACCATCTTCGTCCAGTAAAAAGCAGCATCCCTTTACAAGACCCAGGCGTATACAAGATTGACTGTGACTGTGGGCTCTCATATATCGGTCAAACGAAACGGAACGTGTCTACTCGAATAAAAGAACATATCGCCGATGTAAAAAACCGTCGCTTTACAAAATGTGCAGTCTGTGAGCATTCCATGGATAAGCCCAACCACTATCTAAGATTTGATACCGTTAAAATCCTAGCAAAAGAGAAACATTTTATTCCTAGGCTGGTAAGAGAAACTATTGAAATTAAAAAACACCCTAACTTCAATAGAGAAGATGGTTGGAAGCTGTCACCAACGTGGGATCCAATACTTAGCAAAATAAAAAAAGAACAACCAGCAGACAAATAAGCAGAAAAATAAAGACACTGTCAGCGTATACTGCGTGAACCCGAGCGACTACGCGAGAAAATTACGAAACAGATGGCGGTGAATTCGAAAAATCGTTTTTTACTTAACTCTATGAAGACGTCAAACATCTCAGTCTACCCGTGACCACGGCATTTGTAAAAATGTCGAAACGTCGGAAAATCAAAAATAATAAAATAAACGCGTAAAACCCGTTAAAATGAGTTTAATTTCAAGTAATAATAATCGCGTAAATCTAAGAAGTTATATAATCATATTCTTTCCTTCACAGGGTGACTCCGGCGGTCCTCTACAACTGCAAGAAGATTGCACCTGGCGCGTCGTAGGCATCACTTCGTTAGGAAGATCTTGCGGAGCGCCCGACACTCCCGGACTTTACGCTACCATACAAATACCATTCATAGCTGCTCACGCATTCAAATCTCAACCTACGAACACTCAATACCAAGCTAACTTCAATACAAATAATGATAGAAATGATCGACGAACGATAGAAAGCACTCGCGTTGGATTCAATGAAGAGAAACGTAATAAGTATGACGCTTATGAGAATAGAGATACAGATTTAGTTGATAGTGGGTATACAAATGAGAGAGGTAATTATGGAAGGAATTTTGATAGTGACCGAAGCGTTTATAGTGGCGGAAATAATTATGATACTGGAAGGTATAATAATGATGGAAGGTATAATAATGATGAAAGGTATAATAATGATGGAAGGTATAATAATGATGGAAGGTATTATGACAATGGTGGAGAACAAGATAGATTTAATAATGGTAATGAAAGACAAGATAGATATAATGTGTATAACACGAATCCATATCAGGAAGTAAGAGACAGAAATGTATATTGGACATAGAGAATTAAATGATTTTAACAAAATTAAGTTAATTGTGTAAATATAGTCATAGTTAGTATTAAGATTAACATGTTCGTTATTAATAAATATTAATAGTAATTTATGTGTTTTCATTATTGTCATAACCGCAATGAAATTTTGTTTATAAATAAATAAGTTGGAACCGACCGACGTTTTTCTTTGGCGCGCCCTGGCAACTTTTTAATAAAACTCTGCAAATGCAAGTGTTGCATACAACTTAACCTTAAATAAATGAACCACAGATCACCCCCTAATAGATTCCGAATTAGAGGCGACGACCTATGTGATTTAGAACATAGTGCAAGACACGCCTACATTTTTGGATTTAGTCATGACCAACCGTCAGACACGTACGTATTTGTGCATAGAAAATTTGTTTTTGTGGAGTTCAACTTGCGTTGGTTTATTTATTGTTAACAAACAAAGGGTATCTCTTTCTATCAGTACAAATATATATACGGTCATCTCATTTTCTTAAAGAAGCACGAATTTACCCGAGTACTATTAGAGTTTGAAAGTTATACATCAACGCTGTCGACGTATCGATATTTTTCGTAAAAAGAGGTTGCTTAACTTTTAACCAAATTTTAAACTAGATATCGTGTAGAGTACCCTCTAAATAGTTAAAAAATATTTACTTTGAATCTAACATTTATAAATTAGAAAGGAAACTCACGCAAACTTGGGTCAAAAATTAAAATTGCGAAAATTGATTGCGAAAATTGAGATTTCAAACATAAAGTGTAAAAATAAAGATTTACATTTGTATGAAAAAATGTTTGCTCTCTCATTAAGAGATAAACAAAATATTATCTAGCTTAGACAAAAAACAGTCTAATGCCTACTTAAAAAGACTTCAAAATGTTATAATAGCTTTAGTACTTGTCCCACAGTTTTGGTACCATAGCAATAATTGATATGAATAAAATTTCTAGTAGTGCGAAAAGTTTTTTTGTTGGTCGGTACTTTTCTAATTTGGGCTCAACATTAATAGTCTCATTTATTATAATAAAAAAATGAAAGCCAATCAACCAGGTAAATGTAAATCTGTCGATATTTTTATTAAACGATATTTATAATTTATCGATACTTTTATCGAATACTTACATCACTATTTTATCACTATTTGACGGGTGCATCTTAGAACGTTTTTGAACTAGCCAATCAGAATGTCATTAGGTACTTCCTCCCCCGCTCTTCAACTTTTGGTGACCCTGATACAACGTAAATGTACGAACTAGGGATGTTAAGGATATCTATATCCGTAACCGAAACTACCGGATATCCGAAATAAAAAAATATCCGTAACCGTAACCGAAACCGAAATAAATGTTTCGGATAATTTCGGATAGTGGCGGAATTTAAAAATCTAAATGAAACACGTTACGACACGTTGTTTTTGGCTGCGTTCCGTAAACTGCTTACAGAACTGTGACCAAATTGTTGGTTCTCTCTCTGAGCTCAATGTAGCGGTGTTTATGACGTCATCGTTCTCACCCATCGTCCTACTCTATATAAATAAAACTATTTTATTATCTATTTTTTTTGTATTACTTTTGAAATTCCTACAATCTAATATCCGTAACCGAAACTATCCGAAACTACCGGATAATCCGAAATAATTTCATATCCGAAACCGAAACCGAAACCGATATAAAAAAAATTCAATATCCGTATCCGAAACCGAAACCGAAATTCCATATCCGTAACATCCCTAGTACGAACATGCGGAATCTATTAGGGGGTGATCTGTGAAATGAACGTACGTAGCTGAAAATTTGTGTAATTTGAAAAAAATGTACCTAAATTTAAATAGATTATGTAATTTTTTACAAGTTAAGATCAATATATTTTTGGCATTTCCGTTTTTGAAAAAATGTGATTGATAATTGCACAATCTTGATAATATAATTGGAAACACTTTCTTTAAAATAAAATTTTTAAATTCTTTGTTATACTTACTTATACCTATATGCCGAGTTTTATTTATGTACGAAGTTTAGGTCATTACCACACTTAGGTATAGATTTTCGAATCACAATGGATAATTTTAATGATGTAGATAAACAGATTTTATTTATGCATCCTTCTTATTTTTGTTCCTAACAGACTTGTCTTTCGTTTTCAAATTTTCGTTTTAAATTTAAAAGTATAAAATAAAATGTAGGTACAGACAGACAAAGATTGCCAGGGATGCAAGATATAGCGCCCAAAGGATATTAGACAAGATTAAGTTAAACTGTACTTTATATTGATTGAATAATACAATGCTTACTTAAAACTAGAATCGGCTTTAATATTAAACTTTAACCAAGTTGTATTATATTCATTGATATATTACTCTAATATATCAATGATTATATTCTATAATACGACTACATGAGTGATTGCAGTGAGTGAACTCAACTCTTCATCGGTATTTGAATATCGCTGAAAAGAGTAGGTAAGTACTTACATATTTTGTTATAATTTTGGGTTGTTTAAATTTCATATCTTAAATTATTAGGATACCGAAGCGAATACAGTAATTCATGTGTTTAGAATTTCTAGTTAATCTTAAGTCGACATGACTGATTGAAAGTAAACATATTCAATCACTTTCGTTATCCTTCAATCAAAAGTATCAATCAATCATTTTACTCTGAAATGGCGCGCTTTTCGCTCGATCTGTAGGTACTGTGCAAGTTGTTGTATTTTATCAAGTTAAAATCAGTGCTTGATTTATGTGATACTGAAATTCTCGCCGACCACTTTGACAGAATTGTTGAAAGCTAATGTTGTATTGAAATGTACCCATGAGGCACTTAGTGTGGAATAATTTGTTTATACTAACCGGTCACATGACTACTTCATAAGTACTAATGGATAGCGTGAATGCGGATGGCATAAACATAAAGTGAAGCATCACATTACAAAATTAAGTACCTGTACGGCCTGTACTAAGTGGCCGAATAACAAAACTACAGGTAAGTCAAAGTTTTAGATTGTTAAACCTAAAGTTTTGAGGAATTATTATCTTGGGCACATACAAAGTGATTTCCCGATAATAGGTAGGTAGGTATGTCTATTTAGTTAAATAGGGACTTCGCATTGTTCCAATTTAATACACCTTGATTCAAAATCTTTGAAATCACTACATAGTATAAAATAACGTTTTCTTTGTCTCCCTATGTCCTATGCCTAAATCTCCAAAACTCCGCAACGGATTTTGATGCGGTTTTTTTAAATAGATAGAGTGAATCAAGAGAAAGGTTTGAATGAATAATAAAAATAACATATAATAGGGAAAGATAGCGGATGTAGGTACTTACTTGAACTGCTTTTGCACTTTGCAGAGATCAATAATCATTATTGCTACTAAAGCTAAGACCTTGGTAATTCGAATCCACTTGTTTTTAATCTTTCTGAATGTAATTTTTGTTATCAATTCTTAAATTTTTTATTTCACCAAATGCTTAAGAAAAATATACTTAAAAATATCTTACCTCATCTAATGACATGTTACCCAAAAATACATGTAGACATTGCAACTTTAGATAAACTGACTTCTTCAAATAGGTTTAAATGTAAATAAAACTTACAATCACATTCCTACTAATATTATAAACATAAAAGTTTGTGAATATGTATGGATGTTTGTTACTCTTTCACATAAAAACTACTGGTCGGATTTTGATGAAACTTAAAAGTAATATAGGTTGTACATCAGAATAACACATAGGGTAATTTTTACCGCGGGAAAACTTCTCATTCCCACGGGAAACCGACTTCCACGTGAACGGAGTCGCGGGCGGCCACTAGTATTAAATATTAAAAAAATAAAACAAAAAGTTCATATCTTTATTTTACTTTATTATTTTTATTTTACTTATTTCATATTTATGATCAATTACAAAATTACAGTAGGTATTACATCATTCTGTTGATGAAATTTTAATTTAAATAAAAGCAATGAGAATAAATTGTATTTTCGTACTAAACGCTACAAAAAAACTTATCAACAACCTTAAAACAAATTTTATATTTTTTTGCGAAATTTATTACTTTTTTCATAGTTTTATTAACCAATAATAATTATAATGCTATTATAAATGTTGTATTTAGAACCAAATGCCGTGTTCTGGCTCTTCCTCCTCGCTGTCTGTGACTTGCAGGTCGTCTTGTATCGCCGGATCCTGGATAATACAGGTAATCATTATTATTTACATCATTAATGTTTTATTTAACTATGGAAGTGACAAAGTGAAGTAAAGAAAAAAGGTTGCTACAAAGGGTATGAATCACAAGAAAGCTTAAAGGAAATCAAAGATTTGGTTTATTTTGAGGTACTTACAGTAAAAAAAAAATGTTAATCTAATTTTGACATATTATAGGGTTTGCTTATTTAGACCAAAAATGACAATTTTATAAAAACTGTTTAATTTTCCTTCCTTACATCATATCGGTGTAGGAAGGTTGTTTTTCTAAAATAAAAAACATTTCTCTCTTTTTGTATAATATAATGATGATGTGATGTTCATAGTTACCTGCCAATTGTCAAGCGGTTCTTCTTTGAATGCGAGCTCTAATTCTTCTGGGGGCTCCTCCTATAATATACAAAAACACATTTTAGTTTAAGGTTTTTACTGTTCTTTAAAAAAACATTTAAAGATTTTTATTTAGTGTCTTGAACTATTTATTTTGTATAGGTAAATGTGTTAACTTCTTCAGCAAAACTAAACAAATATTTTATATTAAGATATAGTCTAAGATCCGACCGCGTGATTTATACGTTCATATGTTTGATTAATAAAATATAATTTTTATCGATATTTATAACTAAACCAATGCAGATCCGCAAAGGTGGCCATCCAAATTTGGCCGCAATTAATTTTAATTAAAATGTAATTAATTATTTATTTTTTAACAATTACGTTCACCTGTAATTGTTAAAAAATATATTTCATTAGAAAGAAATATACCTGAGATACCGAAAAAGTTCAAGGTGCCATCCCTCACTTGGTCGCAACCTAATGTCAGCCAGGTGTAAACAGGTATAATTTCGTTAAATATATACGTTCATAATGTATTATCATGTTATACATACCAAATTGAAGATACATTTTTTCCCTACATGATGAGATATGGGTGCCTATGCAGAAATGCCCGCAAATAGTGATTGCCAACGATTAAAGATAAATAAAAGCGAGAGAAATTTAAGATAAACACCGTTTGTCGAATAAAGATAGAGCATGCCAGCTGCTTGTCGTTTTCATGCTACTGCGCATGCGTCCATACTGCGCATGGTTCTCATCATGTAGGGAAAAAATGTATCTTCAATTTGGTATGTATAACATGATAATACATTATGAACGTATATATTTAACGAAATTATACCTGTTTACACCTGGCTGACATTAGGTTGCGACCAAGTGAGGGATGGCATCTTGAACTTTTTCGGTATCTCAGGTATATTTCTTTCTAATGAAATATATTTTTTAACAATTACAGGTGAACGTAATTGTTAAAAAATAAATAATTAATTACATTTTAATTAAAATTAATTGCGGCCAAATTTGGATGGCCACCTTTGCGGATCTGCATTGGTTTAGTTATAAATATCGATAAAAATTATATTTTATTAATCAAACATATGAACGTATAAATCACGCGGTCGGATCTCGTACTAATATAATCTGACTATTGTCCGTATAATATTCGTACTGTTTCTTTAATCACTAAAATAAGCATCATGTACTGATCAATGATTGACTGTTATCATTAAAGCTTTTCGTATACACAAATAAATATAGTCGCGTGGAAGTCAGTTTCCCGTGGGAATGAGAAGTTTTCCCGCGGTAAAAATTACCCTATGTCCTTTCCCAAGTTCAGTTCTTTCTTCATACCAAATTTCATTAAAATCGGTTTAGTGGTTAAGGCGTGAAAGCGTAACAGACAGACAAAGTTACTTTCGCATTTATAATATTAGCAGGGATTAGTAGGGATGTCAAAATACACTGTCAAAATCTTTCAACCTTCTTTTTCAACATCGAATAACATCCCAAAATATTTTACATTTTTTTTCTTATTATTTACTGAAATATAAACATCTTTTCACAAACCTTAACAGTGGTCTGCGGCATCGGCAGATCGCCGAGCGACTGCGAATCCGTCTGCACACTCGGCAATATGTTCGGCAAAACACTCGTGGCCATGCTCGCGTTGGAGTCTGTCAGTAGATCGGTCTCGCGTTTGATCTGCAGGTCGGAATCGAAGTGGGGACCTCCTGTGCTTTCTGTAATGGGTGAAAGGGATAATTAATAGTAATTTGGGTGAGTAACAGCATAACTAGTTGTTTATAAGTACTTTTTATAGTATCAATACATAGTTTAAATAAAAGTGTCTGTTTCGTGTTTGTAACAAAATTAATCTCTTTCTTATAGGCAGTATTTAGTATACTTGACTAAAAATAAAGATTCATATTTAAAATCGGCGTCAATTTATAACTACAAGTACTGTGTAAGTTTCGTCAATTTCCTAGTTAAATAACTGACTTGAAAACATTCTATTTATGTAATATTGCTGTTTCTTATACTGTTACTTTAAATAAACTTAAGCAAAAACTAAAGCCAAACCAATCTATGTCTTTTGACACAATAGTTAAATCTATCTCTGTCTATTACCTACAATATGAAAGAGACAAAGCTATCGTACATATTTACATACCTGGTCTAACAGGCAGCTGTATGGTGTCTTGATCCACTTCCTCCAACTCGGAACTGCCGCTGTCAGAATACTGCAGATCTGTCAAAATATTGACAGTTTAATACTGATTTTGACATAGAAATTCATAAAGGAAAAAAAACTTAGTAAAAGAAATTATGGTTTTATTTGTAAACAAACTAATTAATTACATGATTTATAGCAAAAATATGGTTTAAGTTATCACAATGCATAAGTAAATGAGTTTAAATGTAACTATTTACCCTCTTCCAAACTGTTTTGGTCCTTCCGTGGGCGACCGCGTTTTCTCGGCGTGGCGCCTGAAATTGTGATTTAAAATTAAAACAAAAAATATTTTATTACTAAAGAAAGACATAGTTAATTAATTGGTTACACTCTAGTGCTAAGCTTTGCTAAGGGCGTTGGTTTATTGTCTTGCTTTTACATACATTTATTTTGACACATGTATTCTATAAACCTTTCCTTAAGACATATCTTAATCACAAGTTGGGGGTCAACCAAACCCGATTAGCGGTTTGATTTATACTATACTAGTGGCCGCCCGCGACTCCGTTCGCGTGGAAGTCGGTTTCTCGTGTACCCTATGTCCTTTCTCAGGTTCAGTTCTTTCTTCATACCAAATTTCATCAAAATCGGTTCAGTGGTTTAGGCGTGAAAGCGTAACGGACAGACAGAGTTACTTTCGCATTTATTATATTAGTATTTATAAAAATAAATATTATATTAGTAGATGATGATTATTATAAAAATAAACCCACCATCAGGTAAATTACTATACAACCCACCCACCATCAGGTAAATTACTACATAAAACACCCACCATCAGGTAAACTACTATACAACACACCCACCATCAGGTAAACTACTATACAACACACCCACCATCAGGTAAACTACTATACAACACACCCACCATCAGGTAAACTACTATACAACACACCCACCATCAGGTAAACTACTATACAACACACCCACCATCAGGTAAACTACTATACAACACACCCACCATCAGGTAAACTACTATACAACACACCCACCATCAGGTAAACTACTATACAACACACCCACCATCAGGTAAACTATGCGGTTTGTGCTTCCTCGGCCTTCCCCTTGGTCTCTTCTCTCCATCGACCGGCGGTCGCGGAGGCTCCTCCTCACCGGAAGAATGGCAGGATTCCAACATCTTCTGTTGGACTAGAGCGATGTTCGCTTCTAGCGAGGCTACGTTTTCACCGAACTTGGGGAAGAGGTAAAGAAAAGGTTAATTTTACTAGTTTGTAAGGAAAAGTAAGCTTAGTATTTTTTTTTTAACTTATAGTACTTATTGTACAATGGCGAACTTAATGCCATGGTCATTCTCTTCCAGTCAACCATTTGGCTAAAGTGAGAAAAACAATAGCGGTTTTAAATAAAAAAATAGAAGATAAGTATAGGTCTGAAATAATTTTAACAATCAGTTATTGGAAGAGTAATGTTGTAAAAAGGAAAATCGAGGTCAGTTTAACAAGTAGTTCTGTCGAGTTGAACTTTACAATATTGAAATGATTTTGACATTGTATATTTTATTATTAACAACGAGGTTACAGTTCTATACTGCGGTTTTGACAGCTAAATGGTAGAAAGTACAAAAAGGATATTTGCATTTAGGATGGTGTACGATTATAATGGTGAAAGATTTTTTAAATCGGTCTGGTAGTTTCAATTCAAACACATAAGCAACTTTCCTATTTATAATATTAGTATAGATTAAGTTGTGCTGAAAATCTTCAAACATATACAGGATGTTAACCAAATGAAAATGGTGGATAGGTGAGGCTATAAGCTATTTACTTCCACTTATTAAATTGCATTTTGGTTCAAGTTTTAGAATTTATTCGATTTTTAAGATTTTCGTAAGAAAATCCCCAAATTTTTCATTCAAAGCCCAATTTTTTTATTTACTGTCGAAACCAAGCAAAAATAAAGCCTAATACTGTGCTTTATTCAGAAACAATCATAAATTTATACAATTCTTCTTGTTATAAAAAGTTACAGTGGGTTCATAAACCTCGTTGAACCAGTGGGAAAAAAATGTTTAAACAACTTTGCAATGAAAAAAAAATTGAGAGTTTGGAAATTTAATTTGCTTTTAAAAACTTCTTTAGTTAATTTAATACACTTTATAACGATATGCTACACGTAACATAAATAATTAGAAATCTCAACAAAAATAGTAAGTTAGTCTTCAAAGACGCCTGGTAAGGAAACTTAATTTTGAATTAAACTTAATTTTACCTGCTGTAGCGAGTTTTCAGCCACGGCTAGTATTTGTTCGGCTTGTCTTGTGAAGGGAGAGTTAGGGCCGTTGTAGGCTTTGCAATTGTCGGCCAGTAGTCGCATATCGCGGATGAATTCCGCCCGACTGTGGTATTTGTGGGCTGTGGGATAAATAAAATAATATAATTATTTATTTACTAATTTATGTATAACTAGTGAACGCCCGCGACTCCGTTCGCGTGGAAGTCGGTTTCCCGTGGGAATGAGTAGTTTTGCCGGGGTAAAAAGTACCCCAAGTGTTATTCTGATGTATAACCTATATTACTGCTAAGTTTCATCCAAATCCGTCCAGTAGTTTTTACGTGAAAGAGTAGCAAGCATCCATCCATACATCCATCCATACATATATACTGACAACCTTTCACATTTATAATATTAGTAGGATTTATGTATCTACACAAAATTAAAGTATTAAAAGGCAAACTGATTACAAAATAATACGTAAATACAGAGGTACTAATAATAAATGTAAATCTCCAGACTAACACACCAATTATTTGGCACTTAAGTAATTTCAATAAGCACTTGTGTTAAAGGTACCACACAATGTACTAGGGGAGAGCCTAGTTACACACAGACACCAGCCACTGTCGACAAACATATTTTACGGAATTGTCCCGACCTGGGGATCGAACCCGGGACTATCCGCTTTACAATCCGGACTATATACCGCTGCACCACAGAGATCTTCGAACAATATTTCAAAATTTACATATTTATTTAGGCTTACCAAATTAATGAAAAACATAAAAGGTAACATTTTAATGGTCAAACTAAAGTACTATCACATTCCCTTATACCGCATCAAAATCCGTTGCGTAGTTTTAAAGATTTAAGATACATTGGGACATAGGGACTGAGAAAGCGACTTTCTTTTAAGCTATGTAGTGGTAATCCCTTTATTATAACTTACCCTGAATTTTCTTAGCAATCGTTTCCAAGTCAATGGGTCTTTTGATCACATTGTAATAATCTTTCACTTGTTTCTTGTTGACCGGCTTCAAGAACGGATAGGCTTCGGGCATCACCTTGATTTTGGTGGTGAGTAGATTGTCGAAAATGAATGATAATGCCACCTGAAAAAGATATGCAATGATGAATTTTTGATTATGTTTTTTGGTATGTTTTTAGGACATTTTTATAACTCTCCGCCCTGCGGTTTGAATAGCAATAACTTGGCGTTTCCCGTGGGAATAGGATTACCGTGGTAAATAGTTCCCCATGTGTTATTCTAGGTTTAAGTATGTCTGTATACAAAGTTACATCAAAATACGTTCAGTAGTTTTCGATATTGTGTTTAAAAGCTTGTACAAAAATATATCTGAATGAGCAATCTCAAATTATACGACACGTGGGGTTAAAGAAAGTTAGATTCGCTTTATGCTATAATATTACTTAAATAGAACAAAACTAAATAGTATAAAATTAAACTGATTAGTTGAATTACAAAAACATTAAGCTAATAAATGCAAAAAAAAAGTTTTTTTTAAAACAAATCAAATTCCCATCTTTTCAAAACATCTCTCAAAACCTAATCCTGTCAAAACCATACTTAGAAACGAAATAACCGTATCTTACCTGATCATTATCATCCAGTAACGGATTGATTTGTTTCTCCAATTTCATCAACTGTTCTTCCTTTTCAGCCAGTTTCTCGACGCATCGCTTCAGCATTCGTTGAGCCGCCAGTGTCAAACTGCTCGCCGGACCTGTCAAAATGTCAATTGTCATTTTGAAAAACTGTCAAAATTGGTAAGAAAGGCTCTGTTTCTATAAACACCTTTACACATAGTATAAGAGAAGACAGAGGTCTTATAATACTATAGTTCTAATGATTTCTATTATTATTACTCAGTATAAAGCAAAGTCGCTACTCGTGTCTGTTTGTATGTTTGTCCTCTTACTCTTTTTAAACCACTTAGCGGATTTTAATTTGGTTTTCTCTATCAAATATCGAGCTAAGTTGAAAAGTAAACATAAGACAGATTTTTATTTAAAAATTGGAATAAGTTATGTAAGAAAAAAAGAATAATTTAAATCAAGCTACAAAATTGAAAAGAAATACTTTTGAATGCACTTATGAAGGCTTGTGTATTTTTTTGTATTCACAAATGTATCTTGTTTTTTAGTAAGCGGCGATTCAAGCGACATTTCAAACATTTGTTAAAATTTGCGTATCTGTAAATTGCATTTTCTCAATTTCTCTTCTGAGTCGCTTAATTGCTTCTTACATTACGCTGTCCAGTTAATATTGAATTTACGAATAACAATATTTAAAAAACATTATCGATCACACACTTGCGTAATAAATCACTACATAGTGATTAAAATAAAGTCGCTTCCCGCGGTCTGTGTTTCTGTATGCTTAGATCTTTAAAATTACGCAACAGATTTTGATGTTTTTTTTTGAGACAAGTGTGATTTAAGAGGAAGGTTTATATGTATAGTAACATAGTATAAGGAAAGGGCATTTACTCCGAATGTAACTAAGCTAAGCCGCGGGCAAAAGCTAGTGGAAGATATAAATGTAAAGTATATGTATATAGTATAAGTGTTACTGTTTTTAAAAACCGTTTACCTAATAATTTGACTGCTTCAATTATTCTTATTTGCAGGTTTGACGTTCAAAAACGTACCCAAGTAGGAAGTAGACCGAGATGGAAAATGCCCGACGGAAAAAATACAGACAGCTAAAATGAGGTAAACAACTATATATTTCAAAATTCAAGGTGAAAACTAAAATATGGTGAAAACCGCATTGAAATCCGTTTAGTTGTTTAGTAGTAGTTAGCGGATAAACGTTCAAATATACAGCATTAGCGATTTGTATTTACACTATGTAATGATAATGATGACAATGATGATGTTGAAATCAAAATCAAAATTATTTTATTCATCACAGATATGTAATACATACTTAATGAACGTCAATTTTACAAACTTCGACTTTACCTAACCGTAGACCGAGAGAGAAAAGCCGGCGGAAAAAAACTCCCAGCACTCTTTTCAGAATTTGTACAAGAATTTAAAACTTGTACATTCGAAGAACATATAAATTATTTTCTCGTACCTCATCTCAACAATGTAAAATAAAAAAAATGATGATGACGATGATAATGATGATGATGACAATGATAATGATGATGATGACAATGATAATGATGATGATGACAATAATGATGATAATAATGATACCAACCATTATAAAGCGTGGAGTTCTCCACAATCTGGTTGACATCGGCCAGGAACTCCTCCCTACTATGATAGTGGTTCTGTCGCAGGTTGTCCCTTATCGTCTGAAGGTCCATAGGGCGCGTGACTATGCGGTAGTAGTCGGGGACTAGCTGTAGGGAAATAGGGCTTTTAGTTTGATTTGTTTTGAAAGCTAAATAGAATTTTTTTTCTGTCATTCCTATTATTATTTATTTATTTATTAAACATTTAAATACAGTAGGTACTTAGCTAAAGTCCCACAAAACTGTTTACACAGTTTGTCTGTGGGATCTGTGAGTCTCATGAGACAATATGAATATAAAAAGTTTATATCAAAGGCTAATTTATCATAGTTTATTGAAAAGCAAATACATATACAGCGGTTACTAAAGTAACAGATTTAATTATGTTGATGCTTAGTACTTATTGAGATTGGGCGTAAATTAATCAAGACTTGAAAATTATTGTTATAAAGTAAAGTTTTTTTGTTTTTTTTTTTAAATATAATTGTTATGGAAATAATAGTTGTATATTCTTCTGCTTTTGTTAACGATAGTATTATAAAACAGCACGCGTGCCTCCTGCCTACTGACCTTCGGGTTCACAGGCAGCAGGAACCACGCCTGGTCCGGCAGCTGCCGCAGCTGCGTCAGCACCTCCTCCAGCAGCGACGACAGCGTCACCAGCGGGTCGGTCCTCCTCCTCTCGGCCGGGCGTCGCACTAGGTAGTCGCAGTCGGGGCCGCGACGGAAGCCGCGCTTGGAGCGGCTGTCGCGGCGGTTGCGACGACGGGATTCTTCGGAAGATTGCTGGAAAAAATCCCAAATATTGAAATAGTTGTATTAAAGAATAAAAAACCCTTTTGAGTGCCTTATTTATCGCAATAAACGCTATAAGTCACAGACAATGGAGTAGACTAATACATACATACGTATACGACCCTAACACAAATCAATTTGAGTTTGAAATAAATGGTGGACAATTTCCGCGTTAAATAACTATATTAAAGAATTAAAACTCAAAAAAAAGACGATAAAGAACATGAATGAAGTCTCACAACTATAGGTGTCATATGAAATTTAATTACAGGAACACCATATTCAACTTTTACTATTCAAAAGGAATAGTCGACAGTAACATAAAACCTTTGATGCTGCGGTGGGAAATTGCCGTGCTTAAATAATTATAATAAGAAATCTCGAAAGTAGCACACGAATTACGTCGTTCAAAGTCACTGCAGTTATAGAATAACTAACAGATAATGGACTAGGATAGAACCTAGATACACCCTAACACGAGCCGATTCCAATTGGAAATGAAACTAGCTATCGGCTTCACAATTTCATTAAAATACACAAAATAAACGGCCGCGCTGCCCCCGCCCCCCGGGGACAGCGGACAGGCCTTGTTGGAATTAACTGTCAAACTTGACAGTTCAACTAGGCGACGCTACAAGTCCCGGTAAGGTGCTAAGACGATAATCGTAACGTTCATGTCGTATATATCGTTTTAAAAGTCTCGATACCAATCTCGCGATTTTGATAAGATTCACGATACGATCGTCAAGTCCCAGTAGACCCCCATTCTTCTTATTTACACCTAAATAAATGGCAACACTCACTGTCTATTCTAGATCTCTACTGTCGAGGCAGTCCCTAGGCTCGATCTCCAAAGGAAACGCCGGAACTGTTTTAACTCACCTTAATCAGCGCGGTAGGCAGCGTAAGCTTGGTCCCGTCCACGCAGCCCACCTTGTCCGGCGGGGGCGGGGGCGGCGAGTCCGCCTCCGGGGGCGGGGAGGCCGCGCCGCCCCCGCCCCCCGTGTAGAGGGGACAGGCCTTGTTGGTGCGCATGTGGCCCACTTGGCCGCAGGCGCCGCACTAGGGGGATGAGTAATAAATAAATCTCCAAAATCAAAATTCTTTTATTCATTACAGATATGTAACATATACATAATGAACGTCAATGTTACAAACTTCGACTTTACCTTTACTTTCCAGACTAAACACACCAATTATGTGGCCCTTAAGTAAGTGCGGTAAGCTCTTGTGTTTAAGGTGCTACATAATGGCCTAGGGGAGAACCTAGTTACACCCAGACACGAGGCAGTGTCGAAAAACAACTTTTACGATATTGGCCCGACCCGGGGATCGAACCCGGAACCATCTGCTTTGGTATAGTTTCCGCTGCGCCACAGAGGTCAACGGATATTGTTTTATTATAAAAGTATGAAAAACTCTTTGTTTTTAAGTATTTAGTAGATTTCTATCCGCAGCTTTAATGGCATGAACATAAAATTAAAACTAAATAAATGTGTGATATGATAAATAAAAACACTTACAATAAAGTCACTCCCTAATAACGTAGCTGTCTACTGGTGAAAGAATTTCTTAAATCGGTTCAGTAGTTCTAGGGATTACCGTGAACATAAAAACTCACAAACTTAACCCATTTTATTTATAATATTAGTATAGATTACCGTTGTTTGGTACTTAATAGTACAACAACCAATAAATCGGTCCAGAGTTCAAGTTATCGTGAAAAATCGTTAACAGCTAAGGCAATTCTGTGGTGCGAGTATGGAACTTTTGTCGATCGTTAATATCGTTAATCTGACATTTGTTTCGTTAATTTGTATGGACAATAACGACGGCAACTATCAAAATAACGAAATTAACGATCGTTATGAGATACATGCTTTGAACACTGGAGTTGCTTTTAACTATTTTTTATATGTATAGTGAATAATGAGAACTAACAATAAATAATGAGTTAAAACTATGTGAAGTTACCATTACAGCCATTTAAAAATCCTACTATTAATTAATAATGAATGATGTGTAATAATGTAATGAAATTTCTTGACAGACAAAAATACTTTCATATTTTTACAATTACTTAAGCAAAACGAGAATCAAAATCAAATAAACTACTTTAGTTTTGACTTCAAGATTAATAACACTGATTAATTTTGTAAAAACTAGATACACGTGAAATGTGATGTCGCAAATATTCTAAATTACAATTTTACGTAAACAAAATATTATAGAAATACATTTTTAATTCTTCTCTGCGCTTTTGAAAGCACACTGTCATATGATGCGCCCTGCAATATAATGAAATGTAATCTTTTGAAAAACCTCTCTTAAAAAGGCTACTAAATAAAGCTGTTAAATGAATAAACTCTTCATATGAGTTGTTGCGAACTATCTGACCAAAACTTAAAATTGATTATTATACTAAGTGTTCGAGAAACACTGTTATATTGGCCCTACTAAATTCAGTTTAAATCATGGTAAAATTTACATAATTCATGCAAAATTTATTCTAACAAACTTAAATCAGTAGGTACCCATTGCTGTATAACTATTAATCGGTAAGTAATAGTAATATTTTAAAGTTTAGTTTAGACAGTTTTTCTCTACAATCGGTACCATTATATCTTCGATACAATACATCATTACATAGTATAAATCCAAGTCTCTAATTCTATATGTTTGTCCGCTCACACCTCCTAAACTACGTAACGGATTTAAATGTGGTTTTCTCCATATTATATGGTATTTTTTCATTTAAATTTGTAAATAAAGAACTTTAAGAAAAAGTTTATTTAAGTTAGCCAAAAATCAATGTTTCGTGAGCAAGTCGCCCAAAATTACACCATTGCGAAGCGTGGGCGGGTCGCTAGTCTATAATAAACATATATTCTATAATAAATAAAATCTACCTTAAGTTTAAGGTCCGGTTTCAATTTTGCGCGTCGTCGCGACGGCGTCGCCGCGTCGGGGTCCGGTTTGATTTGACTCAGACTGAGCAGACCAGAGGGCGAACTGTTGTCTAGCGATGAATTCAAACCTGGAATTGTTTGTGTGGGTAAAAATGGGGTCTATGGTAAATTTTTTAAGGGTTTCAATTATTTAAATCAGTGAAATCTCATAGTTTTTTTTAAATGTTTATTTTTTTAGAATTACATTTACTTCCTTTCCGTTTTTGCAAAGTGCTAGCATTTAAATACATTCCTAAAGATACAATACATTCTTGCCCGGTAGAACTTGCATGAGTTACTTAGGAAGAAAAGCATAAGTTTTTCATAATCGTGATCATAACAAAATATAAAGCAAACTCGTGACTGTTTATATGTTTGACAGTTACCTTCTTCTAAACTACGTTAGGTACGGATTTTGATAGGGTTTCCACTTTCATATTAGAAGAAAATTTTTCAAAAAGGTTTCAGTTTAAAAAAATTAAGAAAAATATTATTCGAATTCAAAGTGAACCAAAGTTCAAAGTGTTGTATGTAATCAAAATCTATTACAGTGCGAAGCTTAAGCAGAGCCCAAGTCAAATATAATTTTACAAATATTTTTAACTTTAGTTACATTAACACGGACTTATACACAAATCTAACCTTTATGCTTAAGGTATTTGATATTAAAAACCTCTTAACTAAAAACCAATTATAAATATAATCTTACCGTCAAAAGCAGGCATAGTGACATTGCCGGCTAGTCGCTCCCTCTCTTGATTGCGCTTTATACGACGCAGTTGTTCCTAGATTTGATAGAAAAACCATTAGAAAAACACTTCAAAATTAATAAATTAGCATTTTAAATGCAAAACTTAAAGTAAAATCTTAGATAAACACTTTCAACATTTAGTTTCATAAAATATAAAATAATAAATTAAGATTAAGAAATTAAAATAATTGAAATGTTTGTAAGTTATACATAAATTTTGTTTCATTATTTTGAAAATGATGGAAAATTACAGATTTGACATGTAGGTAATCATAGATTTTACATACATGGCTTTTTTTTTATACGTCAAATTAAGACATTAAGTCCAGCAAAATCTTCTATTGCAATCCATACACCATTTTGACAGTAACCCACTCAAGGTCAACATAATCTTTCTCTTTCACTCACTCCTACATTATTTTGACATTCCCAACACATTGTCTCTCTCTTTCACTCTCTTCTCTCGCTTCGTCTCCTCCTCATTTTGACATTCCCCTCATAACAACACTATTTTAACGGTTACCTTCCTATACATACTATCTCTATTACGGCTAAATTAAAACAAAAAATACTCTCTATTACGGCTAAATTAAAACGGCTATTTTCTTATACATATCATCTATCTCTCTCTCTCACTTCTACATCGTTTTGACAGTAATCCTCCTAACATCTATCTCTCTCTCACCTGTATCCGTCGCTTCTCCCGCTTCATTTCCTCCTTCTGGTTCTCGTCCATGGTCGCGAACTGTCGTATAAACGCGTCGTCTTTCGTCTGTCGTATGCGCGTGTACGCCTCGATGACGGGCGTTCGGCGGACGATTTCCGCGCGCGTGTAGCGCTGGCCGCTCGCGTTGCGGAATGTGCGGACTATGCGGAGGACTCGACCTTATTTTATAGAAATGGGAGATATTTATTGTGTGTTAAGATTGATGTGGCGCGAAACAAAAGTTAAAAGTTTCTAAATAAAAAAAAAAACTTTTAAAACTGATATTTTAAATTCTAGTTGTTTTTTTTTAGATTAAACTGCTCTCTTTTACTGAAATTTATTAGGTAACTAAACTCGCTTTTGTCCGCGGCTTTGCACGTGTTAAATACTTTCCCTGTACTATGTTATACATATAAAACTTCCTCTTGAATCACTCTATCTATAAAAAAACGCATAAAAATCCGTTGCGTAGTTTTAAAGATTTCGAGAAAGCGACTTTGTTTTTATTTTAGTGCCGGGTGCATCTACATTGAGTGTTAATATTTTCAACTTTAGAAGACTAAACGCATCGTCTTTCGTCTGCGCTTCAATGATAAGGGTTATTATTGCTTGTGATATAATATATGAGTCGTAAAAATGATATTTTTGTAAACAAAAGGCATTAAATAGCTTTATTAGGGGAATACAAAACAAAAACATAATTTTACCGTTTATTTTAAATGCATTTCTTACGAAAACTAGAATTTAACATAATAATAATAATAAAATAAAGTCGCTATTCTTGTCTGTAAGTATGTTTGTTCTCTAACTCTTCGTACACCTTCAAACGGACTTAAATGCCATTCGTCTTTAAGAACATTTGAGCACTAACATTTATAAATAAAGAACATCATATAAAAAAGTTGCTTAAGTTAGCCAAAATTCAATGTTTCGTGAAGAAGTCGACCAAAATTAAACCACTGCGAAGCGTGGGCTCCACTAGTTATATTACAAACATAGAAATAACTCAATTGTCAATTCAAAACGCACAATAAATTTAAATTTACAAAAACATTCCTCAATTTCTTGAAATTAAACCCATTTTAACGGGTTTTACGCCTAACTTTTAAATCAGTCTACCCGTGACCACGGCATTTGCAAAAATGCCGAAACGTCGGATAAATAAAAACAATTTAATAAACGCTTAAAACCCGTTAAAATGAGTTTAATTTAAAGTAATAGTGATCGCGAAAATCTAAGAAGTTACATTACTCAATTTATCAACAAATAATATACAATTACCTTGATTAGAGCTCTGCTGCTGATCATTCTGGTTGATCTGTGGTTTCTTCTCGTTCTGTCCGAGGATCATCTTACGCAGCTCCGCGCGCTCCGCTTCTTCCCTTTCTAGTGATAACTAGTGGAAAAATGACAGTGTTATCAAGCAAAAATAAATAATGGGTTGATTTTGACATGTTTCTTTTAAGATAGGTTTAAGAGGGACACAACAGTGGAAATTCCAATTATTGGTCGGGAAAAAAGTTTTTATTGCAAAACAATTAACGTCACAAGTTTCCTTATATTACTGGATAAGTATTGAGTGTTTTCCATTATTTATATAGAGAAAGTGAGTGATTTTGAACACATTATAATTTTTGAAAACATAGTCAGTTAATCATCATCACTGTTATTTAAAAATCCTATAATAATAACATTCCTTAAAAACTGAAAACATTCATTCACACTGTGCCAACTAAAACATTATATCTACATTTTGACAGTTCTTAGTCAAAACCCCTTCAAATTTGACACATTAAATACCTAAAATCGGTATCTTAAACAAAAACCTGCAATCAAAACTCCCCCTATAACATACCTGTTCCGTAGTCTTCTTATTGGCCAGCATATTCTCCAAATTCTTCCCCATTTCCTCCAGGTCCGACTCCTCACTAACAGAACTTTCCGCCTCGTCAGTACTCAGCACTTCCGTGCTTTGTAGTACGCGGTTCTGCAGCTCGAATATACGCTGGCATTCTTCTTTGTATCTGTTTGTGATTGGAAGGTGGTTAGTAAATATTTAAAGATGTGTTTTTCCAAGAGTAAATTCGTTTTCTGGAAATGTCAAATTTATGCATATCAATACATAGTATAAATCCAAGTCGCTAATTCTGTCTGTTTGTATGTTTGTCCGCTAACTCCTCGTTAACCAGTTGAGGGATTTTAAGGCGGTTTAAAATAAAGAACAATCAGAAAAAGTTTTTTTAAGTTAGCCAAAAATCAAACCTAATTACACGATTGCGAAGCGTGGGCGGGTCGCTAGTTTATGATAATCACAATCTAAATTCGTCAATCGAATCGGCCAATCATACATACAGACAGAATTAGCGACTTGGATTTACACCATGTAATGATTTTAAATGAATTAATGAAAAAACTATAAGGTCATGTTGTGTACTATTAATTACCTTTCTTGATGTTCGGCGATGGAAAACCGATTTCCTCTGGAGAATTTAGTCATCCCTTCTTCACCGGCCTTTGCTTTTTCCGTGGACAATGTACGAACCACGTCTATTACCTCCCAGCGAGATAGCTTTTTAATCTGAATTATAAGGAAAAATGAATTATTAGATTCATTAAAAGGGAAAAAAGTTTATAAAATTATAAGAAAATATATAATATACACGAGCGTAGTGGATTACGGCTCAAACCCTCTCGCTATCCGAGAAGGAGGCCTGCGCTCAACTATGGGATATATGAAGGCTATTATTTATTTTTTTATAAAGAGGTCTAGGTTTATGTTTATGAAATTGTATGTACGATTTTGACGTATCAGGGTGGGACACCCGTGACTCCGTCCGCGTGGAAGTCGGTTTCCCGTGGGAATGACAAGTTTTCCCGCGGTAAAAAGTACCCTATGTGTTATTCTGATGTATAACCTATATTACTGCAAAGTTTCATCCAAATCCGTCCAGTAGTTTTTACGTGAAAGAGTAACAAACATCCATACTCAAAAACTTCCACGTTTATAATATTAGTAGGGTAGTTAACAAAACCCCTTACAACAAACCCCCTTAGTTAACAAACCTCTTCCTCGGACACGCCGCCGCACTTCCTCAACAAAGCCTTGGCGTTATTAAGACTGAGACTCCATAGGCCCGCAAGCAAAAGATATATTATGCTCAAAAACACTCAATTTGACCATCTCTGTGGTTCAGCGGTATATACACCGGACTGCTAAGCGGATGATCCCAGGTTCGATCACACTAGACCCACCTCTTCTTCCGGAACTCCGAACTTCCTCAACAAAGCCTTGGCATTATTAAGACTCAGCCTTCGTAGATCAGCTATTTATTACTATTTATTACTATCATCACACTAGACCCACCTCTTCTTCCGGCACGCCGAACTTCCTCAACAAAGCCTTGGCGTTATTCAGACTGAGTCTTCGTAGATCAGCTATTTATTACTATTTATTACTATCATCACACTAGACCCACCTCTTCTTCCGGCACGCCGAACTTCCTCAACAAAGCCTTGGCGTTATTCAGACTGAGTCTTCGTAGATCAGCTATTTATTACTATTTATTACTATCATCACACTAGACCCACCTCTTCTTCCGGCACTCCGAACTTCCTCAACAAAGCCTTGGCGTTATTCAGACTGAGTCTTCGTAGATCAGCTATTTATTACTATTTATTACTATCATCACACTAGACCCACCTCTTCTTCCGGCACGCCGAACTTCCTCAACAAAGCCTTGGCGTTATTCAGACTGAGTCTTCGTAGATCAGCTATTTATTACTATTTATTACTATCATCACACTAGACCCACCTCTTCTTCCGGCACGCCGAACTTCCTCAACAAAGCCTTGGCGTTGTTCAGACTGAGTCTTCGTAGATCAGCTATTTATTACTATTTATTACTATCATCACACTAGACCCACCTCTTCTTCCGGCACTCCGAACTTCCTCAACAAAGCCTTGGCGTTATTCAGACTGAGTCTTCGTAGATCAGCTATTTATTACTATTTATTACTATCATCACACTAGACCCACCTCTTCTTCCGGCACTCCGAACTTCCTCAACAAAGCCTTGGCGTTATTCAGACTGAGTCTTCGTAGATCAGCTATTTATTACTATTTATTACTATCATCACACTAGACCCACCTCTTCTTCCGGCACTCCGAACTTCCTCAACAAAGCCTTGGCGTTATTCAGACTGAGTCTTCGTAGATCAGCTATTTATTACTATTTATTACTATCATCACACTAGACCCACCTCTTCTTCCGGCACGCCGAACTTCCTCAACAAAGCCTTGGCATTATTAAGACTCAGCCTCCGTAGATCAGCTATTTATTACTATTTATTACTATCATCACACTAGACCCACCTCTTCTTCCGGCACGCCGAACTTCCTCAACAAAGCCTTGGCATTATTAAGACTCAGCCTCCGTAGATCAGCTATTTATTACTATTTATTACTATCATCACACTAGACCCACCTCTTCTTCCGGCACGCCGAACTTCCTCAACAAAGCCTTGGCATTATTAAGACTCAGCCTCCGTAGATCAGCTATTTATTACTATTTATTACTATCATCACACTAGACCCACCTCTTCTTCCGGCACGCCGAACTTCCTCAACAAAGCCTTGGCGTTATTCAGACTGAGTCTTCGTAGATCAGCTATTTATTACTATTTATTACTATCATCACACTAGACCCACCTCTTCTTCCGGCACTCCGAACTTCCTCAACAAAGCCTTGGCGTTATTCAGACTGAGTCTTCGTAGATCAGCTATTTATTACTATTTATTACTATCATCACACTAGACCCACCTCTTCTTCCGGCACTCCGAACTTCCTCAACAAAGCCTTGGCGTTATTCAGACTGAGTCTTCGTAGATCAGCTATTTATTACTATTTATTACTATCATCACACTAGACCCACCTCTTCTTCCGGCACGCCGAACTTCCTCAACAAAGCCTTGGCGTTGTTCAGACTGAGTCTTCGTAGATCAGCTATTTATTACTATTTATTACTATCATCACACTAGACCCACCTCTTCTTCCGGCACTCCGAACTTCCTCAACAAAGCCTTGGCGTTATTCAGACTGAGTCTTCGTAGATCAGCTATTTATTACTATTCATTACTATCATCACACTAGACCCACCTCTTCTTCCGGCACTCCGAACTTCCTCAACAAAGCCTTGGCGTTATTCAGACTGAGTCTTCGTAGATCAGCTATTTATTACTATTTATCACTATCATCACACTAGACCCACCTCTTCTTCCGGCACTCCGAACTTCCTCAACAAAGCCTTGGCGTTATTCAGACTGAGTCTTCGTAGATCAGCTATTTATTACTATTTATCACTATCATCACACTAGACCCACCTCTTCTTCCGGCACTCCGAACTTCCTCAACAAAGCCTTGGCATTATTCAGACTGAGTCTTCGTAGATCAGCTATTTATTACTATTTATCACTATCATCACACTAGACCCACCTCTTCTTCCGGCACTCCGAACTTCCTCAACAAAGCCTTGGCGTTATTCAGACTGAGTCTTCGTAGATCAGCTATTTATTACTATTCATTACTATCATCACACTAGACCCACCTCTTCTTCCGGCACTCCGAACTTCCTCAACAAAGCCTTGGCATTATTAAGACTCAGCCTCCGTAGATCAGCTATTTATTACTATTTATTACTATTATCACACAAGACTTTTGAGAGTGGTAGAGTCTAGCTGTAGGCTCTGTCTGCAGCGATTACTAGGCCGACTCGACCGGCGAAATACCACCGTCGCACAGAAACCCGACGTGAAGTAGGGACGATGTTCCTGCGTTTCGTTCGGTGAGTGCGGTATCCGGTGCCCAATTTTCTTAAAGGCCAGCAACGCACCCTCAATGCATATGTAACTGTGGGTGTATATGGACGGCGGTGATCACTTACCATCACGTGACCCGCTTGCTCGTTTGCTAGGTTCTCTTATAAAAATAAAAAAAAGACCCACCTCTTCCTCCGGCACTCCGAATTTCCTCAACAAAGCCTTGGCGTTATTCAGACTGAGTCTTCGTAGATCGGCTATTTATTACTATTTATTACTATCATCACACTAGACCCACCTCTTCTTCCGGCACTCCGAATTTCCTCAACAAAGCCTTGGCGTTATTCAGACTGAGTCTTCGTAGATCAGCTATTTATTACTATTTATTACTATCATCACACTAGACCCACCTCTTCTTCCGGCACGCCGAACTTCCTCAACAAAGCCTTGGCGTTATTAAGACTGAGTCTTCGTAGATCGGCGTCGGTGCCCGTCACGGTTCTCTTCGGTTGGTGTTCGTCGGTCGGCTGCTGGGTCGGCTTGTTGGGCACTCGGACGTAGGAAAACCCTGGAAATATTACAATTACTTGAAATTAAACTCATTTTAACGAGTTTTACGCGTTTATTGAATTATTTATATTCAATAAACGCGTAAAACCCGGCAAAATGAGTTTAATTTCAAGTAACAGTGATCGCGTAAATCCAAGAAGTTACAGATATTACAGTGTTTTAGAAAAAATAAGTTTATTTCTCAAAAAATAAATTTCTAACTCAATTTTGTTTTCTTATTGCGTAGTACAAAACTGCATTAAACCAACTTATATAATTATATAATATTTTAAAAATATAAGTTTTAAATCACCATTTATTCATATCCTACGTATAAAAATAAAACTGACATACATATTCGCTATCCTTATTGTTACTAATATTTTTAATGCAAAAACATTGTTATCTGTCAGTATGCTTCACATTCACGTCTACACGGCTGGACCGATTTCAATGAAACTTCATAACAAAACTCGACACACTAGTAACAAATAGGCTACTTTTACCGCGGGATATTTTCTCATTTTCATGGGAAAATCACTTTCATCTCTACCTCCAATAAGACTCAAACACAGACCTACTCAATCGTATCATCTTTTATAAATAAATAAATGTATTAATATTATAATCATTGTAGTTATTAATATATTACCTTCGCCACACCCGGTAGGGTCGGCCGGCCCCGCTAATTGCAGCAGGCACTTCCCTCTCATAGCCTGTATGTAGGCACGGGTGGTGTTCCACGGGGCCACTTTTACCTGGAAGTAAATAGTGAGCCAGGGTGGTGGATTACGGCTCAGATGTTGTCAGAGATCGGTGACTGGGGAGAGGGACGTAAATAAGTCGTTATCATTTTAATACTAAACTAGCGTCCCAAAAAGCAAATAGAGCAACATTGCTATTTGAGTCCGTTTGTATGTTTGTCATCTAATTCCTCCTGTACCAAATAACGAGTTATAATTTGGTTTTAACTATCACCTAGATATTATTTTCGATTAAAATTCATAAACAAGGCACATTCAGAGTTCATTCATTTTAAGTTTCCTTAAGTTAGCCATAATTAAATGTGTCGTGAACAAGTCGGCCAAAACTACACCATTACGAAGCGTGGGTAATGTTCCACAACTCTAAAAATTAATAACTAATACGACTTTACATTTAAAAATAAGAAAAAGGAATTTAAACGCCTAAATCCCACGACACTAAAAAAAATGAAAAAATCATTATTTTTTTTTCATTTTTTCTTTTTTTTTCATTTTTTTCCAATCATCACCCACCTCGTCCTCCATTTTCATCTGCATCTCCTCATCATCATCCTCCTGCGGCGTGATGATGAACTTCTCTCCATAACCTGCGTCTTTTAGCCGTTGTTCAGCTGAGGCCATGCTGAAATACGCGCAGCATTGCTCTGGTGATACCTGGATTGTAGTGATAATATGTAAGATAAATAAAGGAATAGAGAAAAAAGTAAAGAAATAAATAAAATTGCAGTTTTAAAGTTATAGATACAGGAACCCAATTCGATCGATGGTTCGATTCCCAGTCGCGCAATGCTCGGAGACCCGCGTTCCTTTTTCCAGTATCGATAACTTTAAAATTAATAAATTAGCATTCTAAATGCAAAAATTTAAAATAAAATCTAAACTTGCAGTGTCAGTTTGAATTATTAAAATAACCACTATTTAGTAAATGTATTATGAATACTTTTACGGTATGCATATATATAGTAGTTTATTTTTTTTTTGTTTATTTATGTGTTTGTTAACTGAACTTGAACCTACTTAAAAAAATAGGGGGCGGCAAAAATTATCGCCTGAATTTATTTAATAATTTGGCTAAAAATATAAATTACCATCGCGCGGATTTCTTCTTCGGACGGCAATCGGAAATCTGGTTTTATCACCCACCTTTAAAACGAAATAAAATCAAATTTATTTCGATGGCGAAATATTCACACCTATCTTAATTTCTTCTTCATCATAAAGCTAAGTTGTCATGCTTGTCTGTACGTATGTTCGCAAACTACTAGTTTTCAAATAATTGAACAATGTTTGTACTATGTTGATATTTTGACACAAGCAAACAAAAAAATACAAGCAAACTGTCAAAATGTATGAGTATAATATACTATTCTCGGAATTTGAATTCGATTCCAGATTTGACAATTTCAGCGTTGCAACGCAATGACAAGTACTAAATAGTGATGTTGCGAAATTATTCGATACGGAAATGGAATATAATGGTTCCGGATCGATTCTTTTCGTTTATAGTAGTACTAGCTGACCCGGCAAACTGCGTACCGCCAAACAGTCATTCTTTTTTTTAAACCGAAATATTAACTTTTTATAAAATAATTAAAAATCAATAATTTAGTCCTTAATTGGCACACCAATATTGTGATTAGGTACATAAACATAAATCGCGATTGTTTATCGACTTTGTGTTTGTTGTGTTCATCACTACACTTTTATATAGACCCTGTTAAGCAGAAAGGTGTTAAGTGCCAAAAATCGGATATTGAGTTAAGTAGGTATACCACTGTTTTTGTAAACATATAATCTAATTGTACGCAAAAAATGAACTCTCCAAATATTATATATTTTATGTTATTTACAAAAAATAGGTTTTGCAAATTTCATTACTCCACCTTTTGAATTTTGCACAACAGTGTTATGTCAAAAAGTTCAGTTATTAAGGATACGTTGGAAGCCTGATTTATAGTAAAATTCAAGTGCAAAACCTTTTGGAAAATGTTCATAACTTAGTCTCATTTGTGCAATAAATTCTTTAAAAAAATCGACAAGTGCGAGTCGGACACGTGCACGAAGGGTTCCGTACTATTTTTATCTTTAAAAAATTTGTAAAAAATAAAATGTTTTGATTTGGTCCCACCCTTTAATATGAATGTTATTGAAATGAAATAATAATTTATTTTTACAGTGAATATAAACCTGAATATTTTGTAAATATTTCAAACGTCTATCAGTTGTCGTTAATAAGATCAAGAAAAAAATTGCCAAATAAACACGCTTGGTGTATGGGATTCCTCTTAAATATTTTAACTTTATTTAATTGTTAGTGTTTGTTATTATAGCGGCAACATAAATAAAACATGTGTGAAGAACTTTCTAGCTATTACGGTTCATAAGGAGGCTTAGTAATAGGGTCAAGTTTTTATCCTTTGGGTACGAAATCAAAAAAGAAAGATTGGACTCAGGTAATTAAAAGTTAATTGACACCTTTTGTATAATTGCTTCCTGCTCCACCGAGAAGCACACTTGGCAGTGTTACCAAAAACGTACGTTGTAATAGTAGGGTAATATTATAGACGTTTTGGTATTTTTTACCCGTCTTAGAGCCGGTTTTTCTATAGACAAATAAAATGGCAAATATTGAACTGTCCGATAGCTTTAATTAAGACGAGAAATAAAGTTTCAAATTTTCTCAGTGGTCAGATAGCCCTCTGCTATTCTAATGATTTTTGTGACTAGTTTCACATTAACTCAGTGAGGACGAGCATTCTTTAGTATTTTACGGTTGTTAGAAAAGGTCAATTATCTTTCAACGAATACGGATTTTGCCACCGTCAGAACTAGATCAAATTGACATGGAACCACACGGAAAGCACCATCTTTCGAATAAAAAACAATCATCGAAAGGGCCTTCTCCCAGTCGTTAGCTCTGAGTTAACAAATATAGGTAGAGTAAACCACCGCCCTAGGGCACCAGATTTTTGGAGTTCGTCCGTCCGTCTGTCTATCTATCTGTAACCAAGCTGTATCTCATGAAGCGTGATAGCTGTGTTTGCACAGACGAATATTAAAAACATAAAATAGTTAAAAAGGGGTGGGCCCATACAACACAGTTTTTTTTGCTATATTGTTCTCGAATTAGTAACTAAAGACAACTGGTAGACGTCTTAAATATTCACTTTAAATAAATAAATAACTCGTTCTTAAAATAACTGGTATACCAAATAAAAATTAAACAATAATGCTTACCGTTTTTAATCGATAAAAGTACGGAACCCTTCGTGTACGAGTCCGACTTGCACTTAACCGGAGTTTTGACATAATAAGATTAAATTGAAGACAAGAAAATTATAAGTTAATTAAGATTTCCTTATTTCCAACATAGTCAAAACCAAACTAACTGAAAAATTAAATTTTGGGCCCCACCGCGAAATAAGCGTAGTATTAAGATTTTGTTAAATTATTTTTAATTGTTATAAGTTTATACACAATAAAAGTACAAAAAAGCGAGTGAACACGAAAGTAAAAAATATTACCGATCCATTTAAAATTGTTTGGAAGTTCAAGTCTGGTTATTTTTTTCATTAAAACCTTTTAATCTTCCTATATACGGGGCTTTTTTAAAGTAAAACTTAATTTAAAAGTACTAATTAATGAGATTTATGTTTTTTCTCTATCTTTTTATCATCGTAAAGTAATTTGCAAAAGCGATTCAAAATGACTTAATGCTTTTAAGAAAATTATTTCAAAACATAGAGCGTTAAACAAAAAGGTGTTAACTGGTATTTTCACGATTATTCATCAAAATTAGAATTTCTATTCAAAATTGTTCATGTTGTCATATAAACAATACTTTTTTATAGGTGGAAACAAATTTTCATAAAATAGCATTTATTAGTTTCGCAGCTACACGTTTTGAAAAACCAGCTGATGTCAAAAACCTTTAATCGCGTCTAGAGAAAAATGACAAAAAAGCACTTAACACCTTTCTGCATAACAGTATCCATATGTGGTATCATTATTTTACAAAATGACAGTAGCTAATGACAAATGTGGAATCGAACTAAAATTAATAAATTAAATCGAAATAAATTTAAAGTATAATGTTTGTATAATTAGACTATACATTATAATACAATCAATTCAAATTTGACAGTTCCAAGAACCACGAATAAGACGTGACTGTTACATTGTTTAACACTAGCATAAATAAAAAAACCATAATATACTTCGTCTCCGTCGATTACAAAAGCTGTTTCATTATTAACAGAAACTATTATAACTAATTAATGTTTTAAATTGCAATTTGTTTTTTTTATGGTAACATCATAGTTTTTGTCAATTGGACATGTTTGTAAATGATTGAAAACTTACCAATTAGAATCCAACCCAGTTCTTTTAAAATCGGCGCACAGTTTCAATCTCTTTCGTATTGAACTCTCGGAATGCGACGGGAACGCTCGTTTGATGTCGTCCATTTTAATTCTGCGCGGGTTGTCGCGCGATTTCCAGAAGAGACGGTATATGAACACCTGGAAGGTAGAATAAATTGTTATCATTATCATTACATAGTATAAATCCAAGTCGCTAATTCTGTCTGTTTGAATGTTTGTTTTCTCCATATTTTAGGGTATTTATTCATTTAAATCCCTACTAATATTATAAATGCGAAAGTAACTCTGTCTGTCTGTCTGTCTGTGACGCTTTCACGCCTAAACCACTGGACCGATTTTGATGAAATTTGGTATGAAGAAAGAACTGAACTTGGGAAAGGACATAGGGTACTTTTTACCGCGGGAAAACTTCTCATTCCCACGGGAAACCGACTTCCACGCGAACGGAGTCGCGGGCGGCCACTAGTTTTTATATAAAGAACGTTTAGAAAAGTTTTTTTAAGTTAGCAAAAATGCAAGGGTTCGCGAACAAGTCGGCAAAATTACAGCATTGCGAAGCGTGGGCGGGTCACTAGTAATTTATATAATTATCTAATTATATGTAATTTGCACACCTTTAGATGTAATGAAAACTAACAATAGTTTAACTTTGTTTGCTATTAAATCTTACAAATATTATAAATGCGAAAGTTAGTGAGTATGTATTTGTTATTCTTCCACGCAAAAACGACTACACTGATTTGGATGAAACTTAATAAAATAGATCATAACTTTGAATACACATTGGGTACTTTTTACCGCGGAATACTACCCCGTTCCCAAGAAAAAAAACATTTAGCCGCGGTCGAAACCTTAGTGGGAAAAGCTAGTAATACTATATTTTTAATATCTAAGTACACTTACCTGTAGAAAATCTCTAACAAAGTTATTAGCCCTCTTCGAATTAGGACCCGGGACCTCATACAATGGACACTCTTGACCGGCCACGAATAGCGCATCGACTAGACGTATGTAGTATGCTTGTCTGTAAATAGTATTATAGACTTTAAGATGATGACAGAATTGAAATGAAGACTAACTTGGAACATTGTATTGCGAAAATATTTAATATGGGTAACAGAAGTGAAAGATTGACTAAAAAGATAGCGAAATTAACTTTTAGTGATACCAAGCATGCTGGCAAAATCGTTTATTTTTTAATAACTTTGAAATTGAATAGGTATTAAGAAAAGGTTAATTAAGTTAGTTCTGTAATTTTTAGATTTCTTTTTCATATCATAAGTAAAGACAGTTGACAGTAAGGTACTATAATCATTCTACAACACTTATCAACTGCAAGAAATTCAATTCAATCAATTTAATGTCAATTTGCTCTTAACACTAATTTTTACAATTCACATTACTACTCTCCTTTAAATCTTGACTCCAACTCACAAACTCACTGAACATTACACAAAACTCATTCATAACTTACTCAGAATATAACAAAATCAATCATTTCGCCTGATATAATACCTAGAAAAAGGGAGGTATTTAACACTACTCTACCCCCATACTTGATTCCAACCCTCAATCTGTCAGAACTTAACAAAACCAACCCATTCACTCACCAAATCCCTCACCCATTCCTTCACTCATTCCCTCACCAATTCTCTTACCCATTCACTCGTATATTCACTCATCTATTCCCTCACCCATTCACTCACTCACTGACCAATTCCCTCACTCACTCACTTACCTATTCACTCACTCACTAACCAATTCCCTCACTCACTCACCAATTCCCTCACTCATTCACTCACCAATTCCCTCACTCACTCACTCACCGAGTCCTAATAATCAGAAAGTCCCCCACGGGCGTGGTGTGTTCGTATATCGGCGCTCGATACATATTGTTTTCTACCACGGCCTTCGTGCAACCCCCTGATAGAATACCTAATACACTTTATTCCAACTCACAATACGTAAAAACCTAACAAAACCAACCCATTCACTCATCAATTCCCTCACTAATTCCCTCACCAGATCCCTCACCCATTCACTCACCAATTCCCTCACTCACTCACTCACCAATCCCCTTACTAATTCCCACACCCATTCACTCACCAATTCCCTCACTCATTCACTCACCAATTCCCTCACCCACTCACTCACCAATTCCCTCACTCACTCACTCACCGAGTCCTTATAATCAGAAAGTCCCCCACGGGCGTGGTGTGTTCGTATATCGGCGCTCGGTACATGTTATTTTCCACCACGGCTTGAGTGCAGCCCCCTGATAGAATACCTAGGAAGGGGGAGGTGTGGGCGTAGGCTATCTCGCCGTATTTCAAGGGCTTAGGGCCCTCGTCCTAAAGGAAGAAAAACGAATTTAAAAAGCAGGTAAACAAAATGGAAAATTTTGACGTTAAAACTAATAAGAATGAAATTACTAACATACATTATGCAGTAAAACTACATAAGGAAAGAATTTTGATTTGAAAACAAAACAGAACTTTAATTATATTCGTTAAATTCGTTAGGAAAGAAGAATATAAAGGCATGTTAAAAAAAATAGTTTCTTACACTGTCCTTCTTTAGGCATTCCTTATTAACAAAAAAATATGAAACTGACTATAAATTACCTAATTTAAATAATGTATAGAAATTTTCGAATAAAATTTTGGTATCTACATTAACACCACGATAAAAACACTTACCTTCCCCGCAGTCCGTTTGTAGTAGTTCTTGATTTTCGTGCACATGCCGACCTGGCTGATCAACGGCGGGTGTTCCTCGCAAAATTCCACTAAAATCAGTTCACCATCTCTGCCCGATAGATCTTCTGGGGTTCGCATGAAAAAGACGTCGCCGCCGCCGGACGCTAGACGCTCGGCTTCGCGTTGCTATTGTAAAATAATGAAGGAAATAGGTATATTATGGCGGTTTTGACAGTGTCATTTTGATGGAGAAATGATTTTGACAGTTTTTGAAGTTATAGATACTGGAAAAAGGAAGGGTCCCCGAGCATTGCGCGACTAGGAATCGAACCCAGTAAATTTAGATAACCGGTCTCCGAAATTTCCTTTTTCCAGTATCTATAACTTCAAAAAATAATAAATTAGCATTTAAAATGCAAAACTAAAAGTAAAATCTCAATTTTGACCGTTTTTTTTAATGGAAAATAGTTTTCTTGTTTTGTTCGACAATCTTGTGTGAGTTTGTTTAAATATTGGTTAATATATGTAAAGAAAAGCGTTTTATTATCTACTTGATGAACGTAGCGATTTTGCTGCAATTTCAGTTATAATACACTGTGTCTTATGAAACAAAGTTTAGTTTGAAATACAATCGGTGTTAATTTCATAATAGCAAGTAAATATATTCACAAAAGACACATAATGTCAAAATATGTTAAGTAACAAAGATTTTAAATTTATGTGCGGGAATAAAAATCAATAGAATGCAATCCTACTACTATTATAAACGTGAAAGTTTGTGAGCATGTATGGATGTTTGTTACACTTTCACGTAAACACTACTGGATGGATTTCGATGAAACTTTACAATTATATAGGTTATACATCAAAATAACATGTAGGGTACTTTTTACCGCGGGAAATCTTCTCATTCCCACGGGAAACCGACTTCCACGCGAACGGAGTCGCGGGCGGCCACTAGTATTATAAACGTGAAAGTATGGATGTATGGATGTTTGTTACTCTTTCACGTAAAAACTACCTGACGGATTTGGATGAAACTTTACAGTAATATAGGTTATAGGTACATCAGAATAACACATAGGGTACTTTTTACCGCGGGAAAACTTCTCATTCCCACGGGAAACCGACTTCCACGCGAACGGAGTCGCTGGCGCTAGTTTAGACATAAAAATTCCAAAACAATCTTGATAAACACTTCAAAATATGATGCATGACTCGTGTCCCTAATAAAAACTCACCTTAGCCTTCTTATTAATATGTTTATTCAACGGCTGCACCGGATGGGGCCCCGGCGCCGCCAGGGCCCCGTAAGCCAATCTCCTCAGCGGGGGCCGGTGGAAGGCCCTCAGTCTAGCGGGGCCCATGTGGGTCTGTACGAACGGGGCCCTGAGTTCGACCACGGGCGTAGAGTGCTGGATTTGGCCCCCGGCCACTTTGAGGCGCGGGTTTTGGGATTTTGGCTGGTAGTAGCTGTTTGGGGGTAGTTTGAAATTGTATAAGGATTGTGAAGTCGTTTTTTGAGCTTAAGGATATGGTTTGAGTCTGATATGTATAATATGCGAATAAGTGGCTATAACACTTTATATTAGGTATCTTTTGTAACATTTTTATTGTAAGAAATCCTACTAATATTATAAATGTGAAAGTTTGTGACGATGTATGGATGGATGGATGGATGGATGGATGGATGTTACTCTTTCACGTAAAAACTACTGGATGGATTTTGATGAAACTTTGCAGTAATATAGGTTATACATCAGAATAACACATAGGGTACTTTTTACCGCGGGAAAACACCTAATTCCCACGGGAAACCGACTTCCACGCGAACGGAGTTGCGGGCGGCCACTAGTATTTTATAAAGGACTAAAATCACCAATGAGATAAAATCATCAAAATACGTAAATCTTTAATTGTACTTCTAAAAATTTTCTCCGGATAAAAAGTTACATTGGATTCGAACTAAAGCTTAGATAGAACCATAGCTTAGATCTAAAACAACTTAAAAATCCTAATGGGCTAAATACTTAGCTAAGCGATATTTATAATTTAGTTTTAGAGAGTGTTTTGAGAATCGGGGCCATTATTTCTCAAACAAACCACTAAATGAAACCCTCATTAAAATCCATTAATATCTAACAAATTATCTTTTTTTTTTATAAAAGCTATTTAAATATATTTTGGAGTTATAAATACTTAAATACAGGTACTGAGTACTCACACATCATTAGAGATATTGAACGGGTCTCTGTCCGGCGACTTGGGCGGCGGCGGCGGCGCGTCCTCTTGTAGCACGTTGATCACTCCGGCCTTGCCGAGGAGGATCTTAGACTTCTTCACGTGGGGATGGGGGATTTTCACTTTAGGGGCTGGACCACGCTCTGGATTCGATGAAAGAAACTTTATTTATCATCCTACTAATATTATAAACGTGAAAGTTTGTGAGTATGGATGTTTGTTACTCTTTCACGTAAAAACTATTGGATGGATTTTGATGTAACTTTACAGTAATATAGGTTATACATCAGAATAACATGTAGGGTACTTTTTACCGCGGGAAAACTTATCATTCCCACGGGAAACCGACTTCCACGCGAACGGAGTCGCGGGCGGCCACTAGTTTATTATAATCGCAGGGTCGAAGACGGTAGTGTAACCCTTTACTACATAGTATAAAACAAAGTCGCTTTCTCTGTCCCTATATATGCCTAAATCTTTAACACTACGCAATGGATTTTGATGTGTTTTTTAATAGATAGAGTGATCAAGAGGAAGGTTTACATGTATAATAATATACATAGTACAGGGAAAGGGGTTTTACTCCTAGTAGTTAAGCTAGTTAATTATGGTTCTCTAAGGTTCGTTCAAACGTACCTTCGAGAACCATCATTACATAGTATAAATCCAAGTCGCTAATTCTGTCTGTTTGTATGATTGTCCGCCAACTCCTCCTAAACCAGAAGACGGATTTAAATGCGGTTTTCGCCATCCTTTAGGTAGTTTTTTCATTTTAAATTGTAAATAAAGAACATACAGAAAAAGTTTTTTTAAATTAAGTAAAATTCAATGTTTCGTGAGCAAGTCGGCCAAAATTACACCATTGCGAAGCGTGGGCGGGTCGCTAGTATATTATAAAAGTAGGGTTAAAGTCGGTAGTGTAACATAAACATTCTTTGGATTAAAATAAATTATAATATGCTTTGTCGCTGTCAATTACGATAGATGTTACTTAAGATTGACAGAGAAGAAATATATTTTAACTCATGTGGGTTTATTCAAAATCAACCCTAGACTATTCATATTATTTTTCAACAATTAATACCTTAAGTAGCTATCAAAAGCACGTAGAAAAATATATTGACAACTACAAACACATCGGTTGATTCCATAAACCGTAAATCTAATACGTCGTTTCAAATCACATTCATAAAAAATATATGTCAAAATATTCGTTGTCAACTGTCAAAACTAACCTCTAGTGATCTTGCTCGGGTCGACATCGTCCGGTATCCCCAAGATAATATTTTCATCGTTAGGATCTAGCGTCAGAACCTTGGGTGTTGGTAACTTCTTCATGTTTTCCGTGTCCCATATGACCTGGAGAATAAATTTAAGAAAACTGTTAAGGAAACTTTATGTAGAAAAGCTTATTATAAACTCAAAGATTATATACAATAAGGGCCGGTTTTTCAATAGTCAGATAAATGTTATCTGACAGAAAATCAGTATGTTTTTGTTGCACGTCGAATATAAATACTTGACATATGGATGAAGTGAAAATGAAAACATACCTCTTATCAGTCAGTTAGCATTTATCTGACTATTGAAAAATCAGCCCTAAATGTATTATGTATTATATACAATGTAGACGATAAAAGGGCGTAGGATTGATATCTGTACAGGCAATTTCTAAAATATAAATGTAATATTTATTTGTAACAGCCTGACTGAGGCATGACATTAATATGCATGATAGCTGTCTTATTTTCATGTCTTGTGGGCTTAGCATAAGCGGCGTGATATCGAGTATTTGACATTTGTTTGTGAGAATATCTCGATTTTTTTTAATTCGGTAGCAGGACTGCACACTATCTCATCGCAACTCACGGTGAACAGTGACTCACATACGTCATTTGGCTCTCACGTCGTAATCGGTAGCATGCACGCCCAAAAACACACGCTTCTTTTTTTTTAATACGAGATAATTCTCTTCCTCAAATTTTGACGACGAGAAGCTGTGAGATTGCTTTACTGAGATTGATTGTGTCGAATTGTGCTTGCATGCATCATCTATATATAGGTACTTGAGTTTAATTAGCTGATAAGTGTTAGAACTTTTAATTTTTTAAAGAATTTATAATGTTTAAAAATTAAAAAGGTTTCAACATTGTACACAACTGTCATTGCGTCTGGCATTCGGACCGAGGCCGTCCTCGCGAGAGGGCACAAAGTACCTTTTTATATATTATACGAGAGGGCGTTGTAGATTGAAAAATATATTGTTGTGAAACTATTTTTACTATGTTAAATTAATAAAGAATATAGAATTCAAGAAATATCATTTATTGCAGCATCTTGAATCTAGTATTATAACATAAGGTAAAACTGTTTGTAATTATTTGAAGTATTATGGCAGTCCCTTACTATAATCATATGAATAGTAGGTATATACTAGTGACCCGACCACGCTTCCCAATGGTGTAATTTTGGGCGACTTGTTCCCGAAACATTGAATTTTAGTTAACCCTTTGAAACCTTTTCTGAATGTTCTTTATTCAAAAATTTTATTAAAAATACCTAAAGGAAGGTGAAAACCGCATTAAAATCCCTCAACTGGTTTAGGAGGAGTTAGCGGCCAAACATACAAACAGACAGAATTAGCGACTTGGATTTATACTATGTAATGATGATGATGAGCAGCGGGAAAGAAGGAAAATTGAGCGTAGGATGCTGAGGGAAGTGATTCCTTTGCCATGGGGGATCACGAATGATGTTGAAGTACTTTTGATATCATAATATTTATTCACGAAACTACGATTACCTATCCCGCATTATTTGTTTTGTTACTAACTTCACCCACAGACTACAGACTAGTAAGAACATACATACTAACAATAGACAAAAATACAGTGGTGAAAAAATAGAAATTGAATGAATGATGATGTTAAATTTACATAAATAGCAACACTCTCTTCATCACCACGGAAACGAAACTCGACGTGAGTTTTCGTCTCTCTCACAAAGGTCATGCTACCGGTTTCGACATAAAAATAGAGATCGATTCGTTCTCTACTCCCACCCACGGAGTATCTCGATACCGGTCATGCTAGGCCTATTGGTTTAGTTGGTAGATAACATACTTGTACCCAAATATTTTTTGACAAAAGAGTGCTGAGAGTTTTTTCCCGCCGGCTTTTTTTCAAACCTGCTAGCTTCCTTCTTAATCTTAATTAAAGCCGAAGTTGTTAAATACTGACGTTCATGGAATGTTCAACCGCATCTTATGATGAATCTTCATTTCATTTCATTTCATTTCTGATTTGTATTATAAACTTCCCCTTAGTGTAAGACAACTAACTCCTGACTTCAAACATAAAATAGTATAAAAATTCAGAACTAATCCTTTTTATGATGTCAATGAATACATGACATGTTAATTTTTTGATATGCATTAATAGAAAAAAAAAATTTGACTTATTGGACTTATTATTTAAATTTTATTTTAAACTGACATCATATTACATTTACTTACTTAATTTTAAATCTTGACATAGCATTGGTACCTATAATTGACATTGTTATTAATTTTTTTGTGACATAGTAATTAACTGAGTAATGAATTGTAAAATGACGTGCCAAAATTATGCAATGTAATTGACTGGTGAATAAACGGGTCGATGACATTTCTGACACAAAAAACTCGGCACCTTGGCCAAACTATGGATTTTCAATTTTAATATTATTTTTTGGGTCGATGACATTTCGGACACTAAAAAATCGGACACCTAGGTAAAAATTAATATTAAAATTAAAAATCCATACATTGGCCTAGGTGTCCGAGTTTTTTGTGTCCAAAATGTTATTGACCATATTTTTTACCAAGGTGTCAGAGTTTTTTGTGTCCGAAATGTCATCGACCCTATTTCTTACCAAGGTGTCCGAGTTCTTTGTGTCCGAAATGTCATCGACCCTATTTTTACCAATGTGTCCGAGTTTTTTATGTCCGAAATGTCATCGATCCTATTTTACCTAGGTATCCGAGTTTTTTGTGTCCGAAATGTCAACGACCCTATTTTTTACCAAGGTGTCCGAGTTTTTTCGTCCGAAATGTCATTGACCCTAGTTTTTACCAAGGTGTCCGAGTTTTTGTGTCCGAAATGTCATCGACCCGAATAAACGTATAATCATTACATCATCATTATCATTACATCATTACATAGTATAAATCCAAGTCGCTAATTATGTCTGTTTGTATGTTTGGCTACTAACTCCTCCTAAACCAGTTGAGGGATTTTAATGCGGTTTTCACCATCTTTTAAGTATTTTATTCTTTTAAATTTGTAAATAAAAACAATCGGAAAAAGTTTTTTCAAGTTTGCCAAAAATCAATGTTTCGTGAGCAAGTCGGCCAAAATGACACCATTGCGAAGCGTGGGCGGGTCGCTAGTTAAACATAATAAACAATGACCTCGTCCTCCCAGGTTCCATACACAAGCTCTTCGTTCTCGACGGGGAAGATGCTGTACCAGGTGTCGTCGTCAGCGGTGGCGTGCGGCGCCGGCGCTGCGGTGGTGGTCGAGCTGTACAAGATGGAAGAGATCGATTACAGGGATATTAGAGAACTCCGTAACCGTAACCGAAATTATCGGATAGGGATGGTCATGACAAGTCATGACAAGTTGTTTTGCCGCGCGGTGGATGACAAGGGAATTTTAATGACAAAGAAATTAAAATTCTTCAAAATCTATTATCCGTAACCGACCGAAATTATCCGAAACTAACGGATAATCCGAAATTATTTCATAACCGTATCCGTATCCCTATCCGGTATAATAATAATTCAAATATCCGTATCCAATCCATATCCGAAATTTTATATCAATAACGTCCCTGATCGATTATTATAGTTTTTTTAACGGCCGAAACCAATATTCTACTATAGTTAAAACCTTGGTTATTGGAAACTGCAAGTTTTTTTTTGTGACGTGTTTTTGTCATTTCCATGTCAACAGCTATCTATCATAGTTTATTGCGACGCATAAACATGGATAATGGTTATCATAGTTACACAAATAACAAGGCGTCAAAGGTTAGTAGAATATTGGTTTCGGCCGTAAGTGACTTTTCTTTGAAATTCGTCAAAAAGGTGAATAATGGGAAATTAATGGCCTTTTTGAGAATAATTATGTAGGTTTTTATGTTCGGGTAATGTAATTCATATTAAAGTTAGTAATGTTTATAATTTTATATGTTCTGGATAATCTCTTGATCGTTATCAGGAAGTTTTATACCCTCATTTATAACCATGCAAGTTTAACTGAACTTCCGACTAGTTAGAAATATAATTGTCCATTTGTAAAGGGTTTTTATCCCTCTTTCCTTTTCCATACCCGAACTACAAAAACTATATTTTTGACGACCTCTGTGGTGCAGCGGTATACCGGGTGGCTCATTCAAAGCGGTCAGTATGGGAAAGTCTGAAACTATAAGACATACGAAGATTTGTTCTTAGGAACCATGTCACCGATTTTGATAAAAAGAAAAACTGCATTCTTACATTTGAAAAAAAAAATGTACCCATCTAGGGACTCGAACCCAGTCGTGTTGAACTTTGTATTGGAAAAATGGTGGTCACTTCGAACATCTACTAAAATAAATTATTTTTTTGTGAAAACAATGCATTTTATTCATTTAAGACATCATGTTTCATAGAGCCATTTACAGCTTAAGACCTACACAATCGATATTTAAATAGAAAAGTGCAAGTTTATAAAAAAAAATATTTTATTAAAAACAACCGGGTTCGATTCCCTAGCTGGGTACAGCTTTTTTTTCAAATGTATGAATGCAGTTTTTCTTTTTATCAAAATCGGTGACATGGTTCCTAAGAACAAATCTTCGTATGTCTTATAGTTTCAGACTTTCCCATACTGACCGCTTTGAATGAGCCACCCTGTATATACCGGACTGCTAAGCGGATGGTTCCGGGTTCGATCCCCGGGTCGGGCCAAATTCGTCAAAATGGTTTTTCGAAATTGGCTCGTGTCTGGGTGTAACTAGGTTCTCCCCTAGTCCATTGTGTGGTACTTATAGTACAAGCTTTGCTTAGTTAAGGGCCACACAGTTGGTGTGCCAGTCTGGAGATAAAAAACATTAAAAAAAAATTAAAATGCATGAAATAACTCACGTCTGCAGTTTAGCCAGTGGATGCGGCCTGGGTTGTGCCAACTGGGCGGTTCTACTGCCGGAGGTCGGCACCCAGCCCGCCAGGTTGTTCTTACTGTTCAGACGAGCTAGCACCTGTGGGATAAAGTTATCATCGTTACATAGTGTAAAGCAAAGTCGATTATTATGTCTGTGCGTCCACAAACTCTTCTTAAACCATAATCATTATCATCATTACATAGTGTAAATCAAAGTCGCTAATTGTGTCTGTTTGTCCGCTATCTCCTCCTAAACCAGTTGAGGGATTTTAATGCGGTTTTCACTATCTTTTAGGTATTTTTTTCATTTAAATTTATATATAAAGAATATTGGAAAAAGTTTTGTTAAGTTAGCCAAAACCCAAAGTTTAATGATCAAGTCGGGCAAAATTACACCAGTGCGAAGTGTGGGCGGGTCGCTAGTTGTCATATCGATAAAATGACGAAAACCGTATTTATATCCGTTACGTGGTTTAGAAGTAAACAAACATATAAATAGGCACAATTAGCGACTTAGCTCCATACTATGCAATGATGACAATGATTTCCTATAAAACCTTACCTTATGTTTAATCTCATTGCCGTCCCATATAACATCGTCTTCCCACTGCAGCTGCGACACCATGAGGAACGCGTCATCAGGGAAACCAGAGTCCTTGCTGTCAGTGTCTGATTGGAGGCTGTCGGGGTCCTCGCCCTCTGCTGGCGTCTGAGAGGGTTAGCAGATGTAGATGTTACGAGTGGGAAAGAGATAGCTATAAAATCGATATGATGGGTCGATAACTTTTCGGACACCAAAAAACTCGGACACCTTGGCCAAACTATGGATTTTCAATTTTAATATTATTTTTTACCAAGGTGTCCGAGTTTTTTGTGTCCGAAAAGTCATCGACCTTTTATGATGGCTTCTGTGACGTGGGAGAGAGATGGTCTATTGTAATTGACGTGAGTGGGAAAGAGATGGGTTTAGCATTGATTGGATAGACTTCTGTAAGACGTTGAGGAACGCGTCATCAGGGAAACCAGAGTCCTTGCTGTCCGTGTCTGATTGGACTGTGTCGGGGTCCTCGCCCTCTGCTGGCGTCTGAGAGAGATGGTAGATGTAGATGTTAGGAGTGGGAAAGAGATGGGTATATACCAAAGAGTAAGGCATAGAATCATAGGGTTATGATGGTTTCTTTGACGTGTGAGAGAGATGGTCGATTGTAGTTGACGTGAGTGGGAAAGAGATGGGTTTAGCATTGATTGGATAGACTTCTATAAGACCATGAGGGAGTCGCCGAAGGGTAAAAAGGAAAGAAATAAAAAAATTGACAGCCATTAAAGTTTTTTTTTTGTCACGTGCTTTTGCGACACGACTATGATTGGAGCCGAGAAATTGTAGAGTGTAAGTAAGGTAGCTTCCAAAGGGTCCAAGTGGGGAAAGTAGGGGAAGTGGGGAAATTAGGGGGAAGTAAGATTTCTGGGGGGGAAAGAAAGGTCTGAACCTACTTAGATGTAAAGGAAGAGTTTTATGGCTAAAAAAGTGAAAAAGAGCCTCTCGCGCCAATCCGACCTTCAGCCGCAGTCCGTAGTGGAACGGCTGGTCGCCGGCGGGCACGTCCAGCATGTCGTACCACGCGCGCGCGGGCCCGTGCCGCCAGTGCGCCGCGTGCGAGCCCTTACCGCGGTCCGAGGACAGGTTGGACGACTGGTCGGCCGAGTTGACTGGAGGTGTGTCCGCGGCGGCGAGTGTGAAGCGGGGAACGGGGGAAGAAGGGGGGGAAGAAAGGGTCGAAAATGGTAGAAAGTCGCTAAATTTGCCGTTTTTTTCGCTAAAATCATGTGTTTTAGCGACAAGTAGGGGGAAGTGTGTAAGAAGGGGGAAAAAAAGAGTCGAAAAATGGAAGAAAGTCACTAAAATCGCTGTTTTTCCCCTAAAACCGCGTGTTTTAGCGACACAACTATGCTAAAACCGCGTATAACAACGCCCCACCTTCAGCCTCAGTCCGTAGTGGAACGGCTGGTCGCCGGCGGGCACGTCCAGCATGTCGTACCACGCGCGCGCGGGCCCGTGCCGCCAGTGCGCCGCGTGCGAGCCCTTACCGCGGTCCGAGGACAGGTTGGACGACTGGTCGGCCGAGCTGACTGGAGGCGTCCCGTGGCGGCGAGTGTGTAGCGGGGGAGCGGGGGAAGAAGGGGAGCGAAAAATGGTGGAAAGTCACTAAAATTGCTGTTTTTTTGCTCTAAAATCACGTGTTTTAGCGACTCAACCATGATCTATCCCAAGAAGTAAAGAAGAACACTTTTATTACTTAAATCTCGTATAATAAAGACCCCCGCGCGGGGAAAGTAGGGGGAAGTGTGTAAGAAGGCGGAAAAATGGTAGAAAGTCGCTAAAATCGCTGTTTTTTTCTCTAAAATCGCGTGCAGTCGACTTTTTTCCCAATCACCTTCAGCTTAAATGGTAGCAAGTCACTAAAATTGCTGTTTTTCCCTAAAATCACGTCTTTTAGCGACAAGTAGGGGGACGTGTGTAAGAAGGGGGAAGAAAGGGTCGAAGAATGGTAGAAAGTCACTAAAATCGCTGTGTTTTTCCCTAAAATCACGACTTTTAGCGACAAGTAGGGGGAAGTGGGTAAGAAGGGGGAAGAAAGGGTCGAAAAATGGTAAAAAGTCACTAAAATCGCTGTTTTTTTCTCTAAAATCGCGTGCAGTCGACTTTCTTCCCAATCACCTTCAGCTTAAATGGTAGCAAGTCACTAAAATTGCTGTTTTTTCCTAAAATCACGTGTTTTAGCTACACCTCCATGATTTATCCCAATAAATAAAGAAAAACACTCATTTATCACTAAAATCACTGTTTTTTTCCCTAAAACCACGTGTTTTAGCTACACCTCCATGATTTATCCCAATAAATAAAGAAAAACACTCATTTACCACTAAAATCGCTGTTTTTTTTCCCTAAAACCACGTATTTTAGCGACACAACCACGACAAGCACCTGCAGCCGCAGTCCGTAGTGGAACGGCTGGTAGTAAGTCACTAAAATCGCTGTTTTTTTCAATAAAACCACGTGTTTTAGCTACACCTCCATGATTTATCCCAATAAATAAAGAAAAACACTCATTTATCACTAAAATCGCTGTTTTTCTCCCCTAAAACCGCGTGTTTTAGCGACACAACTATGCTAAAACCGCGTATAACAACGCCGCACCTTCAGCCGCAGTCCGTAGTGGAACGGCTGGTCGCCGGCGGGCACGTCCAGCATGTCGTACCACGCGCGCGCGGGCCCGTGCCGCCAGTGCGCCGCGTGCGAGCCCTTACCGCGATCCGAGGACAGGTTGGACGACTGGTCGGCCGAGTTGACTGGAGGCGTCCCCGTGCCGCCAGTGCGCCGCGTGCGAGCCCTTACCGCGGTCCGAGGACAGGTTGGACGACTGGTCGGCCGAGTTGACTGGAGGCGTGTCCGTGCCGCCAGTGCGCCGCGTGCGAGCCCTTACCGCGGTCCGAGGACGGGTTGGACGACTGGTCGGCCGAGTTGACTGGAGGCGTGTCCGTGCCGCCAGTGCGCCGCGTGCGAGCCCTTACCGCGGTCCGAGGACGGGTTGGACGACTGGTCGGCCGAGTTGACTGGAGGCGGGCCCGTGCCGCCAGTGCGCCGCGTGCGAGCCCTTACCGCGGTCCGAGGACAGGTTGGACGACTGGTCGGCCGAGTTGACCGGAGGCGTGTCCGTGCCGCCAGTGCGCCGCGTGCGAGCCCTTACCGCGGTCCGAGGACAGGTTGGACGACTGGTCGGCCGAGTTGACCGGAGGCGTGTCCGTGCCGCCAGTGCGCCGCGTGCGAGCCCCGGCCGCGATCCGAGGATAGGTTGGACGACTGGTCGGCCGAGCTGACTGGAGGCGTGTCCGCGGCGGCGAGTGTGTAGCGGGGGAGGGGGGGAAGAAAGGGTCGAAAAATTGTAGAAAGTCACTAAAATCGCTGTTTTTCTCCTAAAGCCACGTGTTTTAGCGACACAACCATGATTTATCCCAAGAAAGGGGGGAAAGTAGAGCGAAGTGTGTAAGAAGGGGGGGGAAATAGCAACAAGGGTGGAAAAATGGTAAAAAGTCACTAAAATCGCTGTTTTTCTCCCCTAAAACCGCGTGTTTTAGCGACACAACTATGCTAAAACCGCGTATAACAACGCCCCACCTTCAGCCGCAGTCCGTAGTGGAACGGCTGGTCGCCGGCGGGCACGTCCAGCATGTCGTACCACGCGCGCGCGGGCCCGTGCCGCCAGTGCGCCGCGTGCGAGCCCTTACCGCGGTCCGACGATAAGTTGGACGACTGGTCGGCGGAGTTCTGGCTGGCGGTGTCCTCGACCGATCTGGCGGGCGATCGGTTGTAATGTTAGGCCGGGTCCAGACGTGATCATTTGCCCGATCCTATCACCGTATCCGTATCAAGCCCCGTATCAAGTTGTGAACGCGTCCGATTTGCTCCGTATCCGTATCTTCACAATAGTCATGATCGCGTATCAAATCTGTATCACTTTTAATTATCGGACCAAAACCGACACGACATGGGACGGGCCGTATCATAACAGCGTATCGAGATCGCGTATCATGATACGCGTATCATTACCCGTCCACATATGCGATCATGATACGCGTCGACGATACGGATACGGTGATCGGATCGGGCAAATGCTACATGTCTGGACCCGGCTTTAGGACTTTTAAGAACGTTGTTTGGCAATCGGTTGAGGGATTGGTTTAAAAAGTTTAAATAATCAATTGTAATAATCAATACTTTATTGAATAGCTTTTAAGTTAAGTGGTGTAGGAGCAAGCAATCATACATACAAACAGAGGCGGCTGAGGTCTCTATTTCATACCATTTTAAGTACTTAATGGCTTTGATCGTTTTCAAGCTTTTCTCCTTAAGAATATGCATATTTGTTGTCAATTTGTGATTTTATCAAACTAAAATGCATTAAAGAGATAAATATGGCAACAAAATTCGAAGGCTACATCTTAACAACTTGACACATGGATTAGACTAATGTCTCTAAATACCTTATCCTGTATTGATAAAAATACCAACATATCTACGTCCTACTAGTATACATGTACTGCGTAGATGGCGCTACTTGCCATAGTAAAGAATGTCCATATTAATTTAATTGTTTTTAATGTTCCTGACGCTGTTAATTTAACCTGATAGTTTTGTTATTTGCTTACATAATAATTTTAAATGTATAAACTGTATTCATATGCCTAAGGCGAATCATGGCTGTACTACTTACTACCTGTCTTCTTGTACTATTTCTATTACCCATGTTTATGAACTATTAAATAAACAAATACTAGTAAAATAGAGATCTCCTTTCACGAATAGCGAGAGGGATTGAACGCATGAATGGATAAATAGACTATGTGGATTCCCTCACGATGTTTTGCCTCACCGTAAGTGCATGATAAATCTGCGACATTTCGGACACAAAAAACTCGGACACCTTGGCCAATGTATGTAAAAAATAATATTAAAATTGAAAATCCATACATTAGCCAAGGTGTCCGAGTTTTTTGTGTCCGAAATGTCGTCGACCCAAATCTGTGCATTATTTGGAAAACACCAAGTTAGAGGTATACACGTATATAATCTGTTCATATAGCTACAAAGCTTACGCATTGTATTAATAAGTAAAATCTAATTTCATTCTAGAAAATCGTGATATAGAATGTCCAAATACGACGGCAAAACTTGATTTAAAATTCAAACATTCTTCAAAATCGTGAGTTAACATGATACTCCCTCACTTTGATACTCCGTGATATCCCCTTATTGTGATATTTCATGAAATTCCCCCACAGTGATATTCCGTGATATCCCCAATTTTTAACCCATTTTATTAAAAACAAGTGGCCGCCCGCAACTCCGTTCGCGTGGTAGTCGGTTTCCCGTAGGAATGAGAAGTTTTCCCGCGATAAAAAGTACCCTATGTATTATTCTGATGTATAACCTATATTACTGCAAAGTTTCATCCAAATCCGTCCAATAGTTTTTATGTGGAAGAGTAACAAACATCCATACATACTCACAAACTTTCACATCATCGTCATTATTATTACATAGTATAAATCCAAGTCGCTAATTATGTCTGTTTGTATGTTTGGCTGCTAACTCCTCCTAAACCAGTTGAGGGGTTTTTAATGCGGTTTTCACCATCTTTTAGGTATTTTTTTCATTTAAAGGACATGGTCAAAGCTTGGGCTCTATGTTACCAAGCAGAACAATTGTTGGTGTCCTGGTTAATGACCTTATAAACACCCTAATTCCGTTTACCAAAATTTTTTAAAGGGCCCGATTTTTTATAAAAAAAATATTTAGTTCTTTATAATGACCATTCAAAAAGTTCATATTTTGACGGATATTTTACACATTACCGCTTGCTTTATGATAATTAAGATTCTACTGATCGAAATCAATATTTTAATTATTTATAAACGCTGTTTTTTAACATTTAATTTTCCAAAAATATGTATAATTCGTATTAAGTATGTATTTTTTAGGATCTATTACCTGGCTATAATTACATTATCCTTAAGTCAATTCTGACATTGTCATTGAATTCAATCACGGTCTGCGGGGCTACTGCGTAAGTCAATTGTAATCGAATGTCATTTTTTCAACAATTCTTGATAACGCTAAAATTGATGAAATATACAGTTTTTTTGAATTAATACGTAGATAATAAATGTCGCCATCTATTAAGCCCAAAACCGTGATGATTTTCATTAATTTGAACCCTTTCCAGAATTGTTTAATATATGACATTCGATTACCATTGGCTTACGCAATAGCCCCGCTGACCATGACATTTGTCTGTCTGCCAGATCTGTCAATCACATATTTTGACAATGACATTATTATGAATCAAAAAAATGTTGCCATCTCAAAACACGTAACGGACAAAATAATCGTTTTTAAATTATTTAGAAAAAACGGGGCCTTTTAAAATTCATTTGATATGTGCAATTTAATCTATTTAAATACACGGCCCACAAATATAAAAATCGTTCTGCTTAGTAACCTACGGCCCAGCCTATATGAAAAAATTGGGCATCTCCTTTGTAAATAAAGAACAATCGGAAAAAGTTTTTTAAAGTTAGCCAAAACACAATGTTTCGGGAACAAGTCGCCCAAAATTACACCATTGCGAAGCGTGGACGGGTCGCTAGTTTATAATATTAGTAGGATATCTCCAACCTGCAACTAACTCACCTCAATAACTTCTCCTCATCATCGCTAGCACAGTTAGGCTCCTGCCCATTGCTATCATGATTACCGTCGTTATTACCAACGTCGTTGGGTCCATTATCGCTGTTAGAACTACCGCAGCGCGGGCGACGGCGGCGGCGACGGACGTATCGCCAGATTTGTGGTAGGGAGGATAGCTTGCCGGGGCCGAAGAGGCGAGAGAATAGTAGTACCTTGCAGGGGGGAAACGGGGGTGAGTTTTTGGGTATACACAGGGCGAAAAAGAGAGCTTTCAAAAAAAGGTGGATTTACGGCCGAAACCAATATTCTTATAGCCTTTGACGCCTTGTTATTTGTGTAAGTATGGTAACTATTATCTATGTTTTTGCGTCTCAATAAACTATGGTAGTTAGCTGTTGATATGGAAATGACAAAAAACAAAACTAGCAGTTTCCAATTACCAAGGTTTTAACTATAGTAGAATATTGGTTTCGGCCGTAAGTTGACAAATTCAGTTACTATTAGGGTTCGACCATAAATGCTTTCTGACATAGCCTGTTTACACTTTAGTAATATAAATTCGTTGAAAAGTACCCTTATATCACACCCTGATAACATAGAATATTTCAAAGTAAGATAACTTTGGAATTTGGTTAAGTATTTTCGGAGATTACCGCAAACATAAAAACTCACAAAATACTAACTTTAATTGGATCTAGCTGGTAAATTAGTCTAAGTAATTAAAAAAAGCATCTAAATCTTGTTTGCCGATTTTTGCGTGATTAAGTTACAAAAATCTTAACATTCAAACTATCATGAAATATTTTAAATATTAGTAGAATATGTTCAACAACTTACTTTATCAGATCGAAACTCGGGAAACAGTTCTTTTACGTCGATGTTGGCATATTTTGAAGGCAACATAGCAGCAAGTGGGGTCTCTAGTTTCTTTGGCTTTTCCGATTTCGTATTTCTGTAAAAGTGGTGAATTATTGGGTCGATGACATTTCGGACACAAAAAACTCGGACACTTCGGCCAATGTATGGATTTTCAATTTTAATATTATTTTTTTCCATACATTGGCCAAGATGTCCGAGTTTTTTGTGTCCGAAATGTCATCGACCCGAATAATTATCATCATCATAATTTCACAAATAAAGAATTATTAAAGTAAATAAATAAAATGTTGTTTTTTTCGAAAATGTATTTCGCCAAATTGTTAAGATCTTATAGTAATGGCATTTAAGAATCATTCTATAAAAAAGCTCACCAACTATTGTATTTAATATAAGAAGATAAGACCTTTAGCACACAAATAACATTGTCATACATTACCATTTAAATAAGGATAATAACCTTAGTATATAAGTCATTTACCATTTACATAAGCATATAAATTAAACAGAACCTTTATTTCTCATCAAATATTTTATTTTATCTTATACTCACGGAACAGAGGACGGTGGGGGCATCAGTTCCCCGTCTCCCTCCATATCTCCCTCGTACCCCTCATCGGAGTTCTTCTGACCCTCAGCGCCGGCTGCCCAGTCCTTGGCTGGGTCGGAGGGCTCTTTCTTTGGAGGGTCCGTGTCTTCGTCCTGTTGGGAATGATTTGTTCTTATATATGAATATGTGATGGAGTTTATAAAGGATGTTAGTCTAAATTCAATGGTAATTGTAGTAGAGTATTTTTGGTAAGGAAAGTTGGAATATATAAAAAGTTTTTGATTTTTAATTTTAACAAATTTAATTCAAAAATTGCTTAAAATGTACAATTTCAGATTGTTTTAGGGTATTTCAGTATGATTAAATGTTGATGTAGTAAATAAATGAAATCTTTAATCTAACCTATTTTTTTTCATTAAAGATTAAGAGTATGTTTCTAGTTGTGTGCACTTACTTTTCTTTCGTCTTCAGCGGCATCATCATCATCAATGTCAAAGAAATCAACTGCCGACGGACTCTTCTCATTGTAGTCTGAAATTAAGATTAAATAAGAAATGTGAAATTACCTAGTTAGTTTTAAATGACATACATACATATTGTCACACCTGTCTCCCATTGGGGTAGGCAGAGACTATGGATCGCCATATACTTTGGTCCAGACATACTTCTTGCGCTACTTTCACACACATCAATCTCTTCATCTTTCATCTACATGCTTGTCGATTACGGGTACTTTCTTTCGTCCATCATTTCTAAATGACCAAACCATTTAAAGCATACCTTTCTCAATTCTTGTCACAATTTCTTCTGTCATCCAACATCTCTTTTGGATCTTGCTTTTAAATGATGCAGTTAATAAAAAAGGCAGAGAATTAACTTTTATATGATTGAAATGAAATTCTAATCAACAGTTGTTATTAAGAGTTTTATTTGTGTTTGAATGTGCCCAAAACATTTTATAGCTAAAGTAACTATTAGGAAAATAAGGACAGGCAGTGATTATCGGCATGAAGCTTAAGATTTGAAGTTTGTGTATAGTGGACACATTTTGTTAGTAGGTCATTACAATATTGAAGAGTTTTAGAACAAGACCTTCCTGCCTTAGCTTTCTTATTCACATTAAATAAAAAATAGAAGCACTACAATAATATACTTCCTACACAACAAAATAAACATATAAACGCGACAGTGCCCGAAATACTCTGATTTACTTGGAAACAGAAGCACTTTTGGACCAACTTTTACAGCTAAAAAGGAAACAAACTTCGCATAGATTCTAGCCACAAACCTTGGTCTTCTTCCTCCTTTGTCACCTCCTCGTCTGCAATAACCTCAGACAGCAAGGAACCCAAACCCAGCCTATTTAAAGAAGACAGCATTTTCTTAGATTCGGCGTCAAGAAGACTATCGTCTTCAAGCTGCCCGCTTTCGTCTATATTCCCGAATAGGAAGCCAGTCAGGTCCATCCCAGACCGGGCATCCCCTGGGTCGTCGCTATCACACATCTTTGTTGTTCTGTAAACTTATTTCGGAAAAGTTTTCATGAATTTCGTGATTGTTTACAAATTATGTAGCAATCAGACACACGTTGACTGACTGTGACTGACTGAATGAATGATAGGGATGTTATTTCAAGAAATGATTGAGTGTTGTTAAAATCTATCAATCTAGAATTGCAAACGCTACTGTAACAATTTTAAGTATTTCATTTAACTCATTTTAGTTTCAAAACTCATAATGACTATAGTTTTTCAAAGCTCACATATACCACATGAGTAAAGAAACTGAACAGAGACAAAGCTTCTAAAGAGCTAGCAAAATTTATACCTATTTTGGTAGGGTTGGCACAATTGAATAAATTAAAAATATAAATGTACTTTTTTTTCAATTTTTTTATTAAAATAGCTTTTTTTTTACAAATTACATACTCTAAATATTTTTTTTTTATTACTTTTGGTTTTTAATAATTTGTTGTGTCTTTTAATCGAATGATAAATTCTAAATCTAATATAAAGTTTTTTCAAATAAACCAATGGGAAACACTCACATGGCATATGAAATGTACAATCTTGCAAACGTGCTAATATGTCATTACCAATATTAACATTTTTAATATGAAGATCAAAATATAATAACTTTTTAAATACTAAAACAAAAGTATTACTACGTATTATGTGAGAAACTCGAAAACAAAAACAAAACACGCACAACGTTCGAGCGTCGCGTCACGCCTGCACGCCCTGAGATTGACCACTGGCTGATCCAGTTTGAAGCGGTTTCGGCTCATACGTGACAAGCGGCCAGTGGTCACGCACACACACGCGTTGCACTTGTAGTGATGTACCTGTCACAGCGCATTCGTATGTAGCTTTGTCTCTGTTCAGTTTCTTTACTCATGTGCATATACTATATGTCGATGCTAAAAAGTTGCGTTGAAAGTACTTAACTTAACTTGATAAATATAAAGAGTAGTTACCCTATTGTTGAAAATCAGTCAGTACATAGATAGAGGTCATATCCTTACTATTCTATATTTCGATTTTGACACTGACACAAGGGATAATAAGAAAGCTATTACTGCATCTTGTCTTATACTTTAATCGATTAGGACTGATTTTGGAAACACTCCTTATACAAAACTTTAAATATTGACGTTATCGCGTTTGTCTCATAATATGGTTTATAAAAACTTGTAATTTTTTAGTGTAAAATGTTTTTTGCTGTTGTATCTACCTACCTACACAGATACAGAACAATGCCTACTTCAAGAGGATACTTACAAGATCATGATACTTAAGTAACCGATTCCATTACCAGAGGGTATACCTACCACCAGATACCTTTACCACACTACGAGCAAAAGCTGTAGGACTGTTGAATATGCAGCCGCCGGCACACACGTCTTCAGTTACCAAGTGAATGGACTCACAACTTGGAACACGGAGCGCAACTTTGAGCACGTAGCACACTCTCCTCTCCCTTCAGTGGCCGGCGGCAAGAAGGGCGGTGCGGCTATTTACGTAAACGTCGCCGCACGCGTCGCATAAATAATTAGAAATCTCAAAAAAATAGTAAGTTAGTCCTCAAAGATGCCTGGTAAGGAAGGTACGAACCCGTTCAACTACCTATGTAGTTAAAAACTTACATGTAGCATATCGCTTTAAAGTGTAATTCACTGAAGAAGTTTTAAAAGCAAATTAAATTTCCAAACTCTTAATTTTTTTTTATTGCAAACTTGACATAACATTTTTTTCCCACTGGTTCAACGAAATGAACCCCCTGTAACTTTTTATGAGATGATTTGTATAATTTATGATGGCATCTGAATAAAACAGTATAAGGCTTTAAAATAAAATTATTTCCGCTTGGTTTCGACACTAAATTAAAAAAATATTGGGCTTTGAATGAAAAAATCGAGGATTATCTTACGAAAATCTTAAAAATCGAATAAATTCTAAAACTTGAAACAGAATGCAATTTAATAAGTGGAAGTAAATAGCTAATAGCTTCACCTATCTACCATTTTTATTTGGCTACTCATCCTCCAAACACCCTGTATGTAGGTATACAAAATTTATATTTTTTTAGGAATCAATTTCTTGTTTATTAATTTTCATGGCACAACACTAATGTTTGTAATAATAGGCACTGTCAACTGTCAATGTCAAGTCAAGCAAATCTGTGCGCTGCGTTGCGATTGGTCGGTCGGAAAACTTGTCATTTCCCCTTTCCCGACGATGTTGATTTTTCAAAAGAAAAAATAATAGTTTATTTTAAATATTAGATGGTTATTGTGAAAAGAAGTTATCTTGTTTGAATATAATTATATTCACAACTAACAGTTACGAATCCACGAGTGTTTTATTTTAACGTGTATTACTCTGAAGATTTAAGCTCGCTGTAAAAGTTTTCCTAATATTGAGAAATAACTTTACTATTCTTGCAGGTATTATTATTATTTACTCATATTATATTCTGAAAAAGTATCTAATTTTATTTATATCCGACAAGTTACCTTTACATTATGTCTATTGTTTTTATAAATATATTTTGAATGTAAAGGTTAGGTTATGTCATTGAGTAAGTACATGTTGCGTACTTAGTTTTTTATTTCACGTGTAGACCTTGAATGTTAGCTCAGAGCAAAGAGCAGTAAAACTACTTGTTTTGTAAAAAAACATTTTCTCAAACAATTTTATACCTACTATAATAATGTGCTAACTGCTTAGTTAAAACTTTAGGTAGATTTTATATTCTTACTTTTTTTTTTAATTACTTTCATATCGTCATACTAAGTTTCTGTAAGTATTGCAAATTTTTACTGGGGTTCTTCACCTACATTTATTTCTCACTAAACGTTTTTATTGAAAAATATTTGTTGTCACCAAATTTTGTTTTTATGACACAAAGTTAATATTGAGAGCCACTGAAAGTTGTTTGCATTATAAATAATATTGTTTATGATATGATATTTATTATGATTAATTTTATTTAAAGGAAATATTTGATAATTTTACAATGCATGGTCTATTCAAGACACAGTTACAATAGGCATCATTTTTTCTTAATTTTTTTCCCCATAAATGTTATAGTTGTACCTAGACTGGCTTATAAAAATTTTAAGAGCTTAATTGTTGTTCCCAAATGTGCATTAAATTTTAAAATGTAGTTGTAGTTAAATTAAGAAATATTTATTACTAACATAAGTACAACTGAAATTATCATTAAAATATTTATAGCAATATCTTGTAATATACTGCAGTTACTCATTTATTTCTTTCTTTATCTTCAGTTCTTTATTTTCAGTTGCTGTAAGAAAAAATCAACTAAACATGTATCGCAAAATAAATCCAAAACTACTACAAATTATAAACCAACAACTCATAACTAAGGACTATTCCTCCTTATGCACCTGTATATGTTATAGAACATACATCAAGACAGAAAACCAAACAAATACCTCAAGAAACCTACCGTCATGTATAACCAATGTTAAATTATTACCGAGTCAATTTAGAGTACATTCGACACAAAGTGATCAGCATAGACAGAAAGTGGTAATAGAAACAACTACGCCAAAGATAGTTTTAGATAATGTAAGGGAAGATAAAGAGGAACGAATTAGTCGGTTACAAATGTTGTATAGCAAAATTGATCCGTATGTTAAGTTAGCAAGATGGGATAAACCTACTGGTAAATATGATTTTTCTTTAATTTTTCAATAAATTGGATGTTATATTGCTATCTTTCTTTTTGTGTCATTAAATTTTATATATCCCAGAAGTATTTTTCACCTGTCAGATAAATTCTATTCAACCTATAAACATTAAAATAAATCCAATTTATTCCAAATAAAAACATTTTTTTTATCAACAGAACTTTATTTAAAAACTCCCTTAATTTAATATCTCTTCCCAGGTGTATTCCTACTCTACTGGCCATGCTCATGGTCGATAGCGCTTGCCTCCATCCAGGGTACGGTTCCATTTTCAACGTCATTAGAAATGGCCGGTCTGTTTCTCATTGGTGCGGGGTTGATGAGGGGTGCGGGGTGCACTATCAATGATATGTGGGATAAGGATATTGATTCACAGGTTAGTTGGTTAATTTTTAAGTTAATCATGTTGTTTACGACCTAACTATCAAATTAAAATAATGAAATAAATCACTCAACTGCACTGATAGAGTGTTGCCAAAAAACTTTAATACGAAATTGACACCTATTTTATAGTATTCACGGGAAATAGTGTAAGCGCAATTTAATATTGTTATAGCGCCATCTATCGTGAAACTAGTTTAAACTTAATTTACTTATCATGTAACAATAGTCCATTCGCGTTAAGAAAATAGTGAGTGATCGTTGTCAACCGGCCTGGCCACGCCCCCCAGCCAATTGAAATGCAATTAAAAAGTCGAGTTCACAGTGACCAGTTTAAGTCTAACCTTCGAAGAAAACGGTTGTGTATTTTGCGTAACTCGTCCAACAATAAAATTTTGAAAATGAATATTTCACCAATTCCAAAAGTGGATCAATAATCCATAATGGAGGGAGACGCATAATTCACAATGTTTATAAGTACTTATATTGTGTGATTTAATTGCAACTGTGGAGAGCATAGTCATAGAAACAGCAAGTGCATGCGGCGTGTTCGAAAATACTGTTTATAAAATTATTATTTTTCTTCTGTACTTTTACTCCATTGTGAATACACCCTTATCCTGTAGTTGTCACTATTTTCTTAACGCGAACGGACTATAGATAACTAAACACCATGTTAGGATGTTTTATCTAAAGTGCAATAAATATTGTTTCCTAATCATAGTTAGCTATGGTTAATTTATTTTTTAAACACATCGCCTAAAATAGCGGAGGAGCAATGAAAATTGTAAAAATACTTTACTCTTTTTGATCAGTGTTGTGTAGTGTGGTTCTTTAAATAGTTTTTTCTCAGTTTAACACGAGTGAAAGCACATCTAGTCTAAGTTTAATTTAAACAAATTATTACCAAACTTGTTCTATATTTGACGACCTCTGTGGTGCAGCGGTATATATACCGGACTGATAAGCGGATGGTTCCGGGTTCGATCCCCGGTTTGGGCCAATTTCGTCAAAATGGTTTTTCGAAATTGCCTTGTGTAGCTAGGTTCTCCCCTAGTCCATTGTGTGGTACCTATAGTGCAAGCTTTGCTTAGTTTAGGGCCACACAATTGGTGTGTCAGTCTGGAGATTTATTATATTATTATTTACTACTCTTTCCAGGTAGAAAGAACCAAGTCCCGTCCGCTAGTGAATGGATCTATCAATCATCAGCAAGCGATGATGTTCCTAGCAGCTCAGCTATCATTGGCACTAGGAGTGTTGTTACAATTGAACTGTTATAGTGTTGTGCTCGGGGCGTCTAGTATGCGTGAGTTGGTTTTTTATTTATTTAATACAGGGTGATTGCTTAGTGGCTTTTAATCTGAAGGTATAGGTAGAGTTCGAAATGTAGTTTATGGATATAAGTTTTTTTTTTTTTTAAAAGGTACTTATGTACTTATTTTTTTTATGAAATTTGTGCTTGTATGTTTTTTTTTGTGCACTATACCTTCCTGTGTGTGCTTCATTATCATTACATAGTATAAATCCAAGTCGCTAATTCTGTCTATATGTTTGGCCGCTAACTCCTAAACCAGTTAATTTGTTAAGTTTTGACCATCCTTTAGGTATTTTTTTCATTTAAAATTGTAAATAAAGACCATTCAGAAAAGTTATTTTAAAGTAAGCCAAAATTCGATGTTTCGTGAGCAAGTCGGCCAAAATTACACCATTGCGAAGCGTGGGCGGGTTGCTAGTGTATACTATTAAGGCAAAACATACTAATTAAAGGGTCATTTGTTTTTTTTAACCTAGTTTTTCTACTAAAAACCTATTTCTAAGAACACAAATCTTCAGGTCGAAAGCCTCTTATTGATACAAAATAAATTCCTTATTTCTTTCAGTTTTGGTAGTAACATACCCGCTAGCGAAGCGTTTCACGAACTACCCTCAAATATTTCTTGGCGCCACATTCAATTGGGGCGCTCTTTTAGGATACACCGCTATCATGGTAACAAAATTATTATTTACAAAATAAAATAACAACGATATTATTAATAAAAAAAAATTACGCGTCGACTTGAGAACCTCCTCTTTTTTTTAACCGACTTCCAAAAACGGAGGAGGTTCTCAATAGGCTATTTGACAATGTGGAAAATAAAATGTTAATTACTGTTTTCAGTATGTATTATGAGTTTAAAAATGGATATTTGGTAACGTAAGTTAAATATAATAATTCTATTATTTTTAAATCCATTAATTAAAATGAATATTTCTAAACCTTTTCCACGTGACACAAAACGCTCCTGATTGGTCGGGTTTATGATGTCGTCACATGCACGTAAATAAACAAACATCATTCGCCTACGTAGACGCCTACTTGTGTTATTAGCTTTCAAAACTGTTTTGATAAGATGTTCCATTGATTTCGTGTAATTTATTTGTTTATTTTACAAATTCTGTCAAGCATGGACAACGATTTTGTGAAAGCAGACAGTAGAAACCTGCCCAGAGTCGACGCAATCATGGTCGGATTATTTTTCAATAATAATTCCGATTTCTATGCTTCGGAGCTTAAAAATGTGAAAACAGCAAAGTAAGTATAATAACACTTTATTAGAACTTAATTGTATAATAAGAAAGTGAAATAATGATGAACTTGCACAGTGAGCAAAAACTTTTATAGGTTATGTTGATGTTATGATGAACATAAACGATATTTTGTTTTTTTTCCAGGTCTGCAAGAGAATCGTATGGAGATGATGCCATTGAATATGTGCAATTGCGTCGCAAGTCCCAGTAATTGCACAATGAAGTGTAAGATTTGTCCTAAACACAAGGTGAAGAGCGGCTCTTACAACATTACAATGGTGATAGACAAAAGAAAGGGTGTAATGGTTATATGTTGGTGCTTGGACTGTGCAGCTTCAGCTGGTGGCTGGAAACATGCAGTGGCATTTCTCATGTGGACCCATCATCACACAGAGGAGCCTTCTTGTACTAAGGTGGAATGTTTTTGGGAACCCAAGGCTCTCTAAAGTAGGCACAACATTCAACTATGTGACTGTAGATCAGTTGTGCATAAAGCTCCAAAATGTTAAACTAACACAAGCCTCTTCACAGAGTTTATACAGGAAGCAAAAAAAGGAAAATTGCTAACTGTGAACTGTTAAAATACGAGTATCAACCCGAGTTTAACACAGTGATGTCAAAACAGTTTTCTTTGTGTAATTTGATGTTATTGTAGTGTATTGTATTGTTGTATTGTAGTACTATTATTTCATAGTGTTACATCACAGTATCTACCTAATTGATGATTGTTAGGTTTGCTTAAGCCATAAGTTATTTTTAATGTTTAATGAAGATTAAATAAAAATAAAATTCAGACAATGGTTTTATTTGATAAATTACACATATACCCAAATATAAATAGAATGTAAAACTCAGTGATTGGATAGATATTGGTTTAAATCCTACTAATATTATAAATGTGAAAGTTTTTGAGTATGTATGGATGTTTGCTCTTCACGTAAAAACTACTGGACGGATTTGGATGAAACTTTGCAGTAATATAGGTTATACATCAGAATAACACATAGGGTAATTTTTACCGCGGGAAAACATCTTATTCCCACGGTAAACCGACTTCCACGCGAACGTAGTCGCGGGCAGCCACTAGTAGGTCTATACATGTATAAAACTCCTAAAAGGTGGACTGCAGCACAACTCATTTTTATAGTTGTGCTGCAGTCCACAGTACAGGAGCATTGAATGCAATATGCAAGACCATTAAAACAATACACTATTTTTGGATTAGTCATAATAATGTCAGTCTTGAGTCCCATTTTAAAAGTAATATATTAGTATATTTAGAAGTAAATAATTATATTTAATAAGAGAGTTTTGAATAGTTGCAGAGGACTTAATATTTTTTTTTGCCAAAATAGGGTAAAAATACCCTAATCTGGCAACACTCCAGGCATGTGACGTCACAGACTCCGCCATACTGCCAAAGTAGCGTTTTCGCGCGCTTTTCAAATATTGAATGTTTATTTTGATATTTTTCAGCAGATATGTACCAGAATAAAAAATAACAAATTTTGCAGGGTTCCTTAAGATCTACCAAATAATAAAAACTGGTTTTTGAAAACTTGTCAAATAGCCTATTCGGCCCGTATGTTTTTATTTTATTTTTATGTATGTACATCGATTACGTTGAGGTTTCTGAACCGATTTTTAGTTGGATGATTAGCTTCCTCATTTTCTATTACTTTATAAACACAAATAAATAATGTTTTATGGTTAAGAGTAAACATTTTCCATACCTAAAAATTTTATTTATATAAAAACCAAAGAGAAACAAAAAAAAAATTGTTTTGTTACAGGGTAAAATAGACCCGTTGATATGTTTACCTTTATACGCGGGGTCATTAGCCTGGACTGTGGTATATGACACGATATACGCTCATCAGGTAAGTTTCTTAATGATATATTTACTAAATTGTACTTTAAAGTTTACAGAGAAATTTAATTAAAGAAATATAAAAATGTCAAGATTAGTAGGAACAAGTACGTAAATTATATGTACATATGTGTAATTATTTTATTCGAAAAAAATATCATTTAAATAATTGGGTAGTACATGTTTTGGAGATATAAAACTGTGTATAATTGCGCATTGTGAATAAATACTTATAATGAACCGAGTCTTCACGCACAAAATTTTAAATAAACGAATATCGAGTTTGCTTTCGTCATAAATGTGAAATTAATTATTCGCCTTATGTTCCTTTTTCATGTCGAAGCGACTGAACCGATTTTAATGACTTTTGATATAGACATTTTTCATAGGCCTGGGATGAAAATTTTAACTTTTAGCCGAAGGAATAATAATAGTCTTATTCCCACGAAAACAGTTATTCCGCTGGCAAGACTGTATACTCTAAAGCTTGTGTTCTGTATTAAGGAAAAACTCAAGCACCTTCGTATTGTTCGTTTGTCGACCTCTGTGGTGCAGCGGTATATACAGGGTCTGTCGTAATGAATGGATAACCCGTTACCTACAGTTGATCCGGATGTGAGGCTATAAGAAAATGGTTTCTTCTTGCCAGGGTTGTCAACAATAAGAAAATGGCGTAGACTTTTAAACTTTTTTATAAATTTCGCTATTTTTTTCATTTATTCCGCTGCCATTTCTTCAAATTTTGATGTATTTGTATAATTCTTTTAGTATTATACTGCTGAAGACGTGTATTATGTAATTTAAATACAATTTTAGGCGTTATTCACGTTGAACATTATCAAAATACTCATTTTAAGAAAAATATTTCCAATTTTTTTTCTTTATGTCAACTTTTGATCATCTCCTGTGGAAAAAAAAAGTATGACGTTATAGCTGCCCATGATCTCAATAAATTGTCTAGTATGTGTAGATTCTAAAAAGGTATAACGATGTGTACTTTACAAGCAACATTAAGTTACAGGAGCGAGAACACTAATCAAGGTCGGAATTTTTATTTTTCATGTTATGTTATAAATGGTTGTAAAACTTCGTCATAATGATTTTATTCTATCAAGATACTTTGCACAAACACTATCGGGCCACTAATAGGATATTCAGAAGAAAACCCGGTTGTTTTTGGGAAAAAAATAACATTACTTTACGATAATAATGAAAATGTACAAATGAAAATTGTTGTGCTCTAATAGTTACATGCGACAAACATGTTGCGACAAGTTTATTCGAAATTAAACGGATTTTAAAAATCGAACAGGACCGCATTACAAAGAAAAGGGTACTCATCACATCAGTGTGATTTTGACCATCGCATGTCCTTTTGTTCACATTGGCCCCGATTCTGAAAACACTCTCTAAACTAAACTAAAACTATCGCTGTCACTTACACATCAATAAGACAGAGACAGGTAATCATTTTAGTCCTATCAAACTAAAATGTACGTGCAATATGACACGGCGAAGGCAATTTTAGGCTAGTCCTCAGCGCATTTCGTTCAATTTCACAATGATGTGGACTAAATTTAGTGAGACCAATGTACCTGTCTTGTTCTGATACGAAGCATGAGAAAGTGACAGCGATATTTTTAATTTAGTTTTAGAGAGTGTTTTGAGAATCGGGGCCACTATTTTCGTCAATTTGTTACTGCTTTCTAATATTTGACTATGATTTTCCTTGTGATTTGGACTTGATAACGTGGTGATACTGATGACTTTGCTCACATTTACGGACATTGTGTTTGGCTATCGATTGAACTTGTTGTTTTGGAAAAGTTTTTGTGTAGTTTGTGTATCATGCCGCAACAGTATACGCCGGCCGAATACGCGAACATGCATTACATTTACGGTGTATGTAATGGCAGCACCAATAGAGCTTCTAGTGTTTATCGTGTAAGATATCCAAATGTGCGACATCCTGATTACCGTGTGTTCATTAAAGTGCACAATGCATTTATGGAAGGACGATTTCCTTCTAATTTTTTCCACTTTTCTTTGTAATGCGGTCTTTGTTCGATTTTTTAAATCCGTTCAATTTCGAATAAACTTGTCGCAACATGTTTGTCGCATGTAACTATTAGAGCACAACAATTTTCATTTGTACATTTTCATTACATTATTATCGTGAAGTAATGTTATTTTTTTCCCAAAAACAACCGGGTTTTCTTCTGAATATCCTATTAGTGGCCCGATAGTGTTTGTGCAAAGTATCTTGATAGAATAAAATCATTATGACGAAGTTTTACAACCATTTATAACATAACATGAAAAATAAAAATTCCGACCTTGATTAGTGTTCTCGCTCCTGTAACTTAATGTTGCTTGTAAAGTACACATCGTTATACCTTTTTAGAATCTACACATACTAGACAATTTATTGAGATCATGGGCAGCTATAACGTCATACTTTTTTTTTCCACAGGAGATGATCAAAAGTTGACATAAAGAAAAAAAATTGGAAATATTTTTCTTAAAATGAGTATTTTGATAATGTTCAACGTGAATAACGCCTAAAATTGTATTTAAATTACATAATACACGTCTTCAGCAGTATAATACTAAAAGAATTATACAAATACATCAAAATTTGAAGAAATGGCAGCGGAATAAATGAAAAAAATAGCGAAATTTATAAAAAAGTTTAAAAGTCTACGCCATTTTCTTATGGTTGACAACCCTGGCAAGAAAACACCATTTTCTTATAGCCTCACATCCGGATCAACTGTAGGTAACGGGTTATCCATTCATTACGACAGACCCTGTATACCGGACTGCTAAGTGGATGGTTCCGGGTTCGATCCCCGGGTCGGGCCAATTTCGTCAAAATGGTTTTTCGAAATTGGCTCGTGTTTGGGTGTAACTAGGTTCTCCCCAAGTCCATTGTGTGGTACCTATATAGTACAAGATCTGCTTAGTTTATGGCCACGCCACAAGTTGGTGCGTTAGGCTGGAGATTTATTTATTTATTTGTTCGTCCCCCTAGGACAAACTCGACGACGCGCGCATCGGCATCAAGTCGTGCGCGCTCACCTTCTCCGACCGCACCCGCCCCGTGCTGTACGCATGCGCGGCGCTGGGGGCGGGGGCGCTGGCGGCGGCGGGGGCGGCCGCGGGGGGCGGGGGCGGCTACTGCGCGGGGGTCGCCGCCTTCGCGGGGCACCAGCTGAGGCAGGTCGGTGGATGTGTGTATGTACTGGGGGCGGGGGCGGGGGCGGGGGCGGGGGCGGCTACTGCGCGGGGGTCGCCGCCTTCGCGGGGCACCAGCTGAGGCAGGTCGGTGGATGTGTGGTGGCTGTGTGTGTGTATGTATGTACTAGGGGCGGGGGCGGCCGCGGGGGGCGGGGGCGGCTACTGCGCGGGCGTCGCCGCCTTCGCGGGGCACCAGCTGAGGCAGGTCGGTGGATGTGTGGTGGCTGTGTGTGTGTATGTATGTACTAGGGGCGGGGGCGGCCGCGGGGGGCGGGGGCAGCTACTGCGCGGGGGTCGCCGCCTTCGCGGGGCACCAGCTGAGGCAGGTCGGTGGATGTGTGGTGGCTGTGTGTGTGTATGTATGTACTAGGGGCGGGGGCGGCCGCGGGGGGCGGGGGCGGCTACTGCGCGGGGGTCGCCGCCTTCGCGGGGCACCAGCTGAGGCAGGTCGGTGGATGTGTGGTGGCTGTGTGTGTGTATGTATGTACTAGGGGCGGGGGCGGCCGCGGGGGGCGGGGGCGGCTACTGCGCGGGCGTCGCCGCCTTCGCGGGGCACCAGCTGAGGCAGGTCGGTGGATGTGTGGTGGCTGTGTGTATGTACTGGGGGCGGGGGCGGCCGCGGGGGGCGGGGGCGGCTACTGCGCGGGCGTCGCCGCCTTCGCGGGGCACCAGCTGAGGCAGGTCGGTGGATGTGTGGTGGCTGTGTGTGTGTACGAGGGGCGGGGGCGGGGGCGGCCGCGGGGGGCGGGGGCGGCTACTGCGCGGGCGTCGCCGCCTTCGTGGGCCACCAGCTAACTTCGTATCCTAAAAAACAATGAATGTCGTGTGTCATCTCTTCTTTTATTTTATTTGAAAATGTATGTTTCTCCCAACAAATCACAGACACCTTTCAATTTGACTTAACTTAAATAAGTACGCCTACTGACTTACCTATTAAATAGGCTATTTTACACTTTTTCGAAAACTGTTTTAAATCAATCTTGAAGTCGTACTGAACCTGTAGAATTTTTATTTTAATTTTAAATTACTGGAAAATGCCATAAAACATACTTTTTATTTATGATTTTAAAATTGCGCGCGGAAACATGCTGTTTCGACTGGTGACGTCAGTCCGATAGTAAACAATACATTTTGTTAGAAAGCAAGTGAAAATATTTTCGGAAATATGAGTTACAACCCTTACCATTGGATAAAACAAAGGATAAACGTTCACAAACTTAGTAACTTGACAATTTCTACAAATCTTCTCAAAGCACAACAATGTGTTTACTATCGGAGTGACGACAAGTCATGGCGAACAGCGTTTTTTGACATTTCAAATACAGATTATAAAAGACAATTTTAAAATTGAATTATAAAATTTATAATGCATTTCTATGAATTAATATTAACGTTTCTCGTTTCTTATTTTACGAAATCTATTATAAAAATTCACTTTCATATTTTTTCTTGCATGGTGTAAAATACCCTATTGTTAACATATTAAACCTTCTTCCCCAGATCTACACACTAAACACGGACAGCCCCGAGGACTGCGGCGACAAGTTCCGTTCCAACTCGTGGGCGGGCGGCATCATACTGCTGGCCATTCTCGCCGGCGGCTACAAACAGTATTACGACGGTAGAGCGATACACGGCGATACGGAGGTGCATCACGTTGACAGCTGCTTGTTTAGTTAGGTGAGTGAGTTGAATGAGTGAATGGTTTGAATGAGTGAATGGGTTGAATGAGTGAGTGGGTTGAATGAGTGAATGGGTTGAATGAGTGAATGGTTTGAATGAGTGAAGGGATTGAATGAGTGAAGGGATTGAATGAGTGAAGGGATTGAATGAGGAATGGTTTGAATGAGTGAATGGTTTGAGTGAGTGAATGGTTTGAATGAGTGAATGGGAGTGAATGAGTCGGTCGTTTGATTGGCTTGTGAGTGAAGGGTGTCAATAGTGTTTTTGTGATAGTGATTGTCGGTTTGTAAATGAATTCGTGCTGTTTTGGGTATTAGCTTTGTCGTTGGGGTTATTTTGACAAGTGTCAAATTTGCAACTGTCAAATCGAAATTGAAAAAGAAATTGTATAAATCAATTAGTAAAGTTCTTATAGATGTGTGTGGTAATAAAATAAATAAGTATTGAACCACTTTGGAAAAGGTTATAGCCGATTTTTATGTCAAAACTATGGTAGAATTAACCAGTAAAATAATAATAAAATTCAGCCAGTACCATTTTATGATTGTTTGTTGAAATAAGCATTTCATGTCTATACGCTCTTTAATGTATTATATTTACAGAAACGGTGATTAATTTTAATCTGTAGTCAAAAAAAACATTTTTTTTTATTATAAAAAAGACCTACTATTAGTGAAAATTAGGTGGTAAACCATATATTTAAAATCTATAAATCAGTGTATATGAATGTAATTTATGTTACTTATAATATCTGTTAATGATTACCTTAAACATAAACGCATTTTAAACCTATTTTTATTATTTTATCGCCAATCTTAAATCTCAGCTGTCATCTGTACAAGGGTAAAATATATTTTAAATAAAATAGGATTAAAACGCGTTTATAAAAAAGGTGGCTAGTTAGTTAGTTTGTATGTTTTGGTGCATTTTTAACAGGCTGTGTTCGTGCCATTTTAAATACCTATCTAATTATTGTTTGGCACAAAAGATCGATTTTTAATGATTGCAAAGTTTTACTTCATGTAAGTAAGTTTATCAATTAAGTTACAAGATTTTGTCTAAGTATGGAAAGTAAACAATTTTTTTTGGTTTAAGTTACAATGTATTAGATTTTTAACAAAGTTTCCTCGCAACATTTTAGTTTAAGGGATCGATGTAGGGAAGTCGCCTGCAAGAGGTGATGCGCTAATTAAAAATAACCCTGTATAATCACATTAGACTTTGCTTACTTTATTATAAACGTGAAAGTTTCAGAGTATGTATGGATGTATGAAAAAACTACTGGACGGATTTGGATGAAACTTTGCAGTATACATCAGAATAACACATAGGGTACCTACTTTTTACCGCGGGAAAACATCTCATTCCCACGGGAAACCGACTTGGACGACGACGGGCGGCCACTAGTATCAAATATGTGAATGATTTTTTGTTTGTCAGTTTCATATCTGTACAAATAAAAACAGAAACTTTTTTTATAAAATACAATTATTTTTAATGTTAAATTTGATTGTTATAGGTTGTTAATTCGTTCAGGTACTTTTGAAGAAAACATATTTGTATGAAATACAATGTTACCAAAGTTAATAGTTGTAAGGTCCTACCTATGTAAGTAATGTGGATATTGTGATTTGTGTTGTCAAAATAAAGATAATCTTGCCAATTTGGTGTATTTTATTTCGTTTTATCCAAAAAAATCTCAAATACAGCAGAGTTTCAACTTATAATATAATTAATGCAAAATTTTGTGAGTATGTGGGTTCGTTTCTCTAAAAACGGATACGGCTGAAACTTAGGTAATAATGTAGGCCTGAAATAACATACCTATAGGGTATTACTTTTAACCGCGCAAAAGTACTACATTTCTGTAAATCATTTACCTGTGAGTTAAACCGCAGCCAGTATAATTCATATGATTTCTAATAACTCTACCGAAATTCGCTGGTGTAATACGATGTAATTTAGATCGTGCGAAAACTTTGTGCCTCATGGCATACTGGCGCCAAAGATATTATACAGTACCGATAAGTAAGTAGAAAGAAGCCTGTATCACAGATTGATTATATTTTTCTCTTTGCTTGTGCTATAATAGTCTCCCTTTTTATTTATTATATTATGCAAAATTTACAATTATGGCTAATGATCGGCACAACTTTTTAACTGTTTTCAGACTAGACTGTTTTCAGAACGTCAAAAAACTACGATCAAATTGACAGCTGTCATGCCTGTCATTACTGTCAACTTGTAAATACCAAAAATAAACACGGCAAAAAGTGGTATTCTTCAAATAAAATTGTTTTATTAATCTTTTCAACAGTTTCTAATATATTAAATTGAATTAGGTTTGCATGCAAAGTACCTGCTAATCATCGATCAATGTTACTCTTCGATAACTCGTCATAAGACGCTCTAAACTTGTTTTTATAGAAAAAAAGATTTGGCTGATTCGCAATGCAAAATAAACGCTTTCAGTAAATCTTCCACAGTATGGACGAGCTAGAGGCTGAAATAAAGGACGATTCTGTGCCTGAGGAACAGTCTGACTCCCCTAAAAATGAGGAAAAAGACTTAGACACTGGGGAACTTCTACGGCAAACTTTTACCGATCCTTTAGTAAAAGCTGTTAAAAAACTACCCAAAACCGGAAAGAAAAGGAAAGAGGCTATATATGGCTGTCATCTTTGTGATCAGGTATGTAATAATTATTCGAATAACCTGTTGAAACTTCTCATATACTAAAAATACCGTATCTATTTAAAAATCTAATTACAGAAATTCATATCCCGCGGTTCTCGCAACCGACATATATCCACGCACGGCCCCAAGCCCTACAACTGTGAGCAATGTCCGCTCACATTCAAAACTAGAAAGTATTTGACTAGACATGTCGGTAACATACATAAAGATAGACGGAACATCAAATGTGAGGTGTGCGGTAAGATGTTTAGATGGAACGGGACGTTGCAGAAGCATATGTATACACATACAGGTAAATATGTTGTGCTGGGAGTTTTTTTCCGCCAGCTTTTTTCTCTTGGTCCACGGTTAGGTAAAGTCGAATTTTTGATATTAAAGAAGTTATGTTTGTATATTTTCAATTTTTATTTTATTTTGTTAACATTATGATTTGAAGGGGTTTTTTTAAGTTGTTTTATTTGTTTGTTGTTACTATAATAATGTGATTTGAAATCATTTATCTGCTACAAACAGAAACAATATGCTTAGGTAGGTAAATTGCAAAAAAATAATAATCTTTCAAGCCTAAAGTCATCAAGTAACTACTAAGTAGTAAAAAATCTGTAAAACCCAATATTATAAGTTTTAAAAAAATATGCCTATTAGATACTATAATATATTCTTAATTTTCTCTACTAATAGAAGAATTATTTGTTGGTTACAGGAGAGAAGCCGTATAAGTGTGAATTCTGTGATAAAAGGTTTTCAGCGAGATACTCAGCTCAAGTACACATGTATATACATACTAGTAAGTATTATTACAATCAATAGTAATTTATAATAAACTAGTGGCCGCCCGTGACTCCGTTCGCGTTTAAGTCGGTTTCCCGTGGGAATGGAGTTTTCCCGCAGTAAAAAGTACCCTTTGTGTTATTCTGGTGTATAACCTATATTACTGTAAAGTTTCATCAAAATCCATCCAGTAGTTTTTACGTGAAAGAATAACAAACATCCATACATCCTCACAAACTTTCACGTTTATAATATTAGTAGGATTAAATCTTATTTTAATAGTAGTAGTGACCATTTTGCATTGGCTAGAGGTATTTATGACTCCCTGGGAAGCTAATAAATGCTTGAAAAAGATAGAAAAAAAAAGCTAACTTGTTAAAAATTTATTTCTCTTATTCAGATGAAAAACCATATAAATGTGCCTTTTGTGACTATGCGTGTCGAGACAATTCTACATTGAGAAAACATCAAGCACGACATTTAGGTCTTGATAAAGTATATCAATGTCAGATTTGTAAGAAAACGTAAGTATAATTTATACTACAAAATTAAACTAATGATTTTATATTGCCCGCAGCTACACTGGCGTCAACTTTACGCTTTTAAATACAGATGGCGCCCTCTAATTAAAACAAAATGACTAAAAAACAATTAAGACAAATTTAAATTTGCGCATATGTTATTCTAGGTTTATTCTATCTTTACCCAAATTTCGTCCAAATCCAACCAGCCGTTTTTGCATGATTTCATCAAAATCTGTCCAGTAGATTTTACTTGAAAGAGTAACAAACATCCATATTTACAAACTATCACGTTTATGATTAGTATTATATGCGTTTTACCATTTCATTCATAAACACTGAGAAAACATCCAATAAGTTTAAAAGATTAACACTGAAATTGAATAAGTACTAAGATTTTCGTATTTTTTTTTTAGAATGAAGAATAAAACGTATCTTAAAACACACATAGCGGAGCATTTAGAGATAAACGTCAAAGTACATCTGTGTGATATATGCGGCCGTGGTTTTACGAAGAAACCTAATTTAGCTAAGCATATCGTAAGTATATTTCTATTTATATGAATGGAGGAATAAAAACATTCAAATCAAATAATTTGGTTATGGTTTATGGTCATACTAGTGGCCGCCCGCGACTCCGTTCGCGTGGAAGTCGGTTTCCTGTGGGAATGAGAAGTTTTCCCGCGGTGAAAAGTACCATATGTGTTATTCTGATGTATACCCATATTATCCATACATCAATTCATACATCCATACTCGCAAACTTTCACGTTTATATTATTAGTAGGATTAGTAGGATTTCGATATTTACATCCTAAACATTTTACTACTTCTTTCAAATGATTAATGAAAATACATTTGTTTTCTATTGCAAAATATATCTATAAATGAATAGCTTTCCAATTTTAGAGGATAGTACATGACAAAATATCCGATGTTGCAACATGCCCCGTCTGTGACGGAAAGTACTCTGCCCATAATTTAAAAGCTCATCTACGAACACACACCGATTTGAGACCGTACAAATGTCCAGTCGAAGGTTGCAATAAAACTTATAAATATAAGGTAGGTACAGTATGATTTTATACTATGTTTGTAAATTGAAAAGTTTTTTTTCTTTGTAAAAAAATATATCTATACAGGGTGTAAGAAGATCATTTCTGAAGCTAAGGCTATGTATAGTTGAGCCTAAATAGTAAATATATTCACCAAAAAAATACCCAATAGAATATAAATGATAGAATAGTTCGCGGCTTCAGGTCAACGCTCAAACACATGAATTCATGGTTCCTGCGCGATGATTTACATTGCAGATTAGTTAAAAACACAATTTGATTTGAAATAAACATGAAAACGTTACGAGTGATAGGTTATCAGCAATACCCAGTTTCCGTTTTCGGAAGCAGTTTTCTCACACCCGGTATACAAGCATTACCGACTAAAATTAAACGCAATCAAATTTGACATTCCTTATAAATTTATTTCTATTTTGACACTGACATGCCCATTCTAGCCAGCCCAAAAAAGCCACACACTGACCCACTTCCCCGACGATCAATACGCGTGTGATATTTGCGACCGGAAGTTTACGAGACAGACGCGATTGAAGAACCATTATATGACGGTGCACGCCAAGAGGAAGTGTGTGGAATGCCATGACTGTGGGGATAAGTGAGTGTCAAAATCGTACTGTCAAAATTTAAGTGTCAAAATTTTGCTGTCAAAATATTGACACATTTTTTTTTGTGATTCCCAATTGTTGGTTTATTATTATTTAACAGCCATTATTTTTATCAATTATTTAAATCTAAAAAGCAATTCATTTGGTTCGGATTCTGCAAAATAACACTTTTAACTATGTAAATTGTTCTAAATAGCTTCTAAATTAGCCGTTTTATCAACCATTACCCAACATAAACTATTTCATCTTACTCTTACATCTTTAAACTCCTTTCTTTTTCCCCATCTTTCCTACTTATTAAACTACTTAAAAAACTATAATCTTAACATTATTTCCATAGGTTCTACAGCAAAGCCTACCTAATAGTGCATATAAGACGCAAGCACTCAACTCTGTGTAGATTCGAATGTGACACTTGTGGGTACATCAGCTCCAATAAACCGGGGTTGGTGATGCATTTGAAGGCACATGTGTCGGAAAATGTAAGTTTAACGTTAATGTTATAATTTAATTTTGTTTTTTGAGTTTTTAATTCATAAGAAATGTAAATAATTTAAGGTGGGTTTAGACCATGATTTTATAAGTGAAAACCAGATAATATAAGTGGTTTTGTGTATATGTTGCGGGTTATGCTAGAAGATGTATTAACGTAGGTTTACCGGGGTTTACTTAGTATTACCGTAACGATTTGGGTAAAGTTCGAATAATAAGGGAAATAAATTTTAATTCGGAGTTTACCTACCCAACTCTGGCTGGGTAATGTGAACTTAAAAAAAAAACTGATCCTAAGCCTTTTCTGTACCACAAAACCAATTCTTATATTACCAATTTTGTGATAAAGTCAACCTAGCACGCTCCTCGCTAACTTATTCTCGTTATTTTATTACTAAAGTATTCTCTTTATTCAATTGAAGTAAACAATTTTAGCAATTAATCTAACATTACTCAGTAAGCATTGGACACACCTAGGTGAGTTAGTAAATGAGTGGGTAAACCCCGAATTAAAACTTATTTTGACGACCTCTGCGGTGCAGCGGTATATACACCGGACTGCTAAGCAGATGGTTCCGGGTTCGATCCCCGGGTCGGGCCAATTTCGTAAAATGGTTTTTCGATATTGACTCGTGTCTGGGTGTAACTAGGTTCTCTCCTAGTCCATTATGTGGTACCTATAACACAAGTGCTTACTGCAACTTACTTTAGGGCCACATAATTGGTGTGTAACTGCCAAAACCAATATTCTACTAACCTTTGTAGCCTTGTTATTTGTGTAACTATGGTAACCATTATCCATGTTTTTGCGTCGCAATAAACTATGGTAGATAGCTGTTGATATGGAAATGACAGAAACACGTCACACAAAACAAAACTAGCAGTTTCCAATTACCAAGGATTTAACTTTGGAGATTTATTTAAAGTTTATTTATTTATTCTTATTTGGGCATTACCCAAATACCTTGGGTAAAGTAAAGCCGGGTAAACCTAAGTTTTTTTCCAACTTCCAACCTTATCCGTAACATATAAATTTTTATACTGATTTGAGTTTCAACATCCTTATGCATAAACGTACTTAATTCCCATTAGTTAAAATATGTTTTGTTTCTGTTAGTTAAGAAAGTTGAGACCACACGGTTGACAAAGACAGAATGAATTTATACTTTGGTTTAAAATGCGTTGATAAATGAAACAGTTTTCACTTTTGTAATTTCAATCATTATTATTTATTTATTTTATTTTTTTTTTTTTTTTTTTTTTTTTATTTATTCAAGCACACAACACATCACAACCACAAAAGAAGTAATATTTACATAAAGTAAAACTTATGATTAATTTAAATTTGAGCTTGATTGTGACGTACACAGTATGTGCATACATCTAATCTACTTACAAGAAAAGTGTAGGTAAGTGGTACTATTCTTAGTATATAAATTTACATGACATGATTTATCATTATACATATATCTAAAATTGCTTACACTAATTTAAAATAATGTTATTTTTAAATAATAGGTTTCTTACATTTCTAATAAAAACATTTATTCTAGGTTCAAAAATGTCTATTTCACTGCTGATACCTGCCAATTCATTGTATTGTCGAGCCATTCTTGTAATAGGATTATAAAAGGATATATTATTTTTGTAAATTTGCAAAGAAAAAAGATTGATTTTATTAGAATTCCGTGCTCTAAACCTGATGTTGAATGATATCGTTGCTAGCAGTTCGGGGGAGTCTATTATATTTATTTATTATTATAATGAAAACTTAACAGCTACAAAAATATATGAAGTCTATCTTTAATAAACTCTCTTCACAGGATCTTAAATGCAAGATTTGCAACGCGGTTGTATCGAAGCATATCTATCTAAAATCGCACTATTGGAAAACCCATAGCATCAAATACAAGACCAAGCCGCGGTAAGTTTATTCAAGTAAATGATGTAAAATTTACTTTTTATTGAATGTAAAATAATATCATTTTATTGTATATTTAACATAATGGCGATAAACTTATGAATTACGAAATCATTTTTTAAAATTTTGACTTATTTTAACAATAAACAGTTTAAATGTATGTTATACTAACTGAATATTATACGAATATCTTTTTATTATAATATCAGAAAACCACCGCCACAAACGGAAAATTTACCTCAAGACGTCAAAGTGAAAGAAGAAATACTATCGGACGCGGAGACAGCGGCCGAAGTCGATCTGTTGGAAATTGAGAAACACGAAGTGGAAGACGGTATGTACCTGTATTTATGGGGCACTAGTGGCCGCCCGCGACTCCGTTCGCGTGGAAGTCGGTTTCCCGTGGGAATGAGAAGTTTTCCCGCGGTAAAAAGTACCCTATATGTTATTCTGATGTATAACCTATATTACTGTAAAGTTTCATCCAAATCCATCCAGTAGTTTTAAGTGAAAGAGTAACAAACATCCATCCATACCTTAGAGCATTTATCCAAAGGAGATGACAAGATCATTTTAGCAGGAACATATTTTTCAGGCACTTTTAGTGGGGGACGAGGAAGTGATGTGACAATGACAATAAGAATGAATGGGTATTTTTATTGAACGAATGAAGTTTTTTAGTTCTATTTAATTATTAAATTTACCTTTTCTTCTTAATACTACTACAATTGTAAGTTTGTAAGTGTTTAGTAAAAACACTTACAATTTTGGTTTATCTAAAAAAAGATGCTAAGGAATAAATAAAATGAGTGGGTAACATCAGTTTAAAATAAATCCTTTTTTTTTTTGTAGAATTTTAGCAGAATACAATACAATCATTATACTTCTAAATAATTGTTTTATTAATGAGTTATAACAGTAGATAACAAATAAGCATTTTCGAAAGTCTTAGCTTAAAACCTGTAAGCGCTATTTAGTAATATATGTCTGCTAAACTTTATATTTCTCGAACCATTCATTCATCCCACCAGTCATTCAAATCAATTCACTTTTATTTTCCCATCACTGTCTAGAATCAAGGCCTGTAAAAACGACATTAAAAAAAAATAAAAAGAAATCTCATCACAGTGGTTGTCAGCTTTGACAGCGTTGACGGCTTGTCTCCCTAATATAGTATTCGTTGTTTACATTTGCTATCGTTTAAAGTGTCGTTATGATCAAGGTTAAAATTCGAAAATATCAATAAATAGTGTAGTAAATTGCCAAAAATACTAACAGGTGATATGAAATCCCATGTAAACGTAAATTCGAAGTTTCTGAACGTCGTTTACACAACAAAACCGAACAAATCACCATTTTGTGGAGCACATTAAACACATGACAGAGCGACACAGAATGATCAAGTACCGTGCGTGGTACTTTGGTTCACGACTATGACCATCGCTATGACCAAGGTTTTGCCTGAGGTTTCCCCTTTTTTGCCTGAGGCCTGCTATGCCATCTCCTTTGGTTAAATGCTCTAAGATCCATACATAATCACAAACTTTCACATTAATAATATTAGTAGGATTCCACTATGTTCACCCAGGTTATGTCACCCAGGTGAACAGATTCCAAGGTGAACAAAGGACTGTATAAAATCCACTTTGTTCACCTGGGTGATGTCACCTGGGTGTATATAGTGGAATGATTCGTATTTAGGAGGCATTTTGTAAGCTTAGAATATTGAGCTATAATGTTTATACAATAAAGGCTACAATCGCTTGTAAACCACTGTAATAAACGTCGTCGGTTTGTGTGAACCCATGTTATAAATGTAAACGAAAAAACAAAAAAATTGGTGAAAGTAATAATATAATATAATAAATCTCCAGACTAACACACCAATTATGTGGCCCTAAAGTAAGTTGCATTAAGCACTTGTGTTATAGATACCACACAGTGGACTAGGGGAGAATACAGTTGTACTAATTTAATGAGATAGGCTAGTTCCAAATATAGCCATCCTACCTACTACTAATATTATAAACGTGAAAGTTTGTGAGTATGGATGTATGGATGTTTGTTACTCTTTCACGTAAAAACTACTGGACGGATTTGGATGAAACTTTGCAGTAATATAGGTTATACATCAGAATAACACATAGGGTACTTTTTACCACGGGAAAATGTCTTATTCCCACGGGAAACCGACTTCCACGCGAATGGAGTCGCGGGCGGCCACTAGTAGTTTAATGATTTGGCAAAATTATTAATTAACATTTTTTACTTGTCAAGCCCACAAGGGACCACAATGTAAGTTTTTTATTTACTTAAATATGTGACTCCCAATTCTTAAAAGTAAAAATAAAACAAAGTTACTACAGTATTTAAAACTAGCGTGAAAATAAAAGTATCATAATGCCACTCCTATTTATTAAAATCGATTCAGTCGTTTTATAAATAACCCCGAACATATTAACTCGTTAAATTTACCAGTTTATAATATTAATAAAGAATACCTACCTACTGATTTTGTAAAAGAAGTAAAAAAAAATCTCATTTTCTCAAAAATGACACATTTGATTTTGACAGATGAAGAGAATCCAAACGAAATTGACAGTATTACACAAGCGAAAAGAATAGTAGACAAGAAGGGATATTTACCCAACAATGTACTAAATGAGCTGTTTACAGAACACATCACGCAGGAAATGGGAGGGGAAGGTAAGCGAACGGTCAAATGGTTATGTCAAAATTAAAATAATCAAGATTTTTTGTTGAATTAGAGTTCTTATTTATTTACATATTTTTCTTATTATTTTGACAGAACATTTTGACCTCACACTGGACATACACGCAGAAGAATTATGTAAAGGAGAAATTATTAAACTATTGGGAGATACACAACATACGGATTCTAAAGGTAAATTTAATTTTGTATTTTTTTGCCATCATTTTCAATTTAGCAACATTTTGTTAATTTTATATAGTATGGAAATTTTGAAGATGACTAAATTCATCTATTTGCGATTGAATACTGCAAGATTATAAAGCTTGCAAAAATAATTTTACCCTTTTAAGCTTTCTTTTTTTCTTTTCTTTTTCTTACATTTCTTTTAAAAAGGTTTTTTTTTCATTTCCATGAAACCTGTTAAACTTCTACATAATTTGTAAAAAAAATCAATAATGTTTTAGAGAAACAAATAGTTATGGCATCAAAACGCATCCTCGAAAGAATAGACCCGGAAGCCCTCAAAGACACAGTCATAACAAATACAAAATCAACATCATACTACGTAACAAAACAAAAAATAACAAAACTCAAAAACCAAATACAAAATCTAAAAAAATCTACGAAAAAACACAAAGAAACATCACAAGACAAAGATTTTAACGAGAACACGAAAGAAAAAGCGGCCAATAACTGTAAAGTAAATAAAAGGGTGAAAAGGAAAACTAAACGCAGAAATGGTGTTGTGAATAAGAGGAAGAAAGAGACAGAAGATGGTGTGAAAGAGAAGAAAAGTCAAAATGGAGTTAAATTTCAATTGGATGTTCATCAATGTTACGTTTGCTTTAAGGTAAGTGATTTCTTTATTATGGATTTAAGATTATAATAAAAAATGTTTTTTAGCTGAAATCGGAGATTTCTCAAGTTGAAAGAGGTTCCTATAAATGTATTTACAAAGAGGAGAAAACCCCCAAAATGTTGTCCAAATTCATCTTGCTATTTTTAAATTTTAAATTTAAATTATATCGACTGCATCCTTTTATTACACACCTTAATGTCAGTTTCTTTTTTTTATGTCATGGACAGACCCTCTTAAATTTTATATTATCTTATTAAAAACTTAATTATATTCCAGCTTTTCAAAACCAAAGACGAGCTAATAAAACACTGTCAAGTCCACTTCGACGTTTGCTCCGAAAAAATGCTAAAAAAATGCCCCTACTGCGACTACGTCACACGTAGGAACTTAACACGACACGTCAAAGCTATTCACAATATCGATCTTAAAATAAAACCTTACAAAATAACCGACAAAAAACAATGCAACGACGGTTCTCGATACGTAATGGAAGTTTCTAACGCGGACGTAAACGAAATCGAAGTTATACCTAGTATAAAGAATCTAAACAAACTAGCTAGTATGAAACTAGATAAAGTAAACCGCGAAAATATTGACAAAGTTATCAGCAAGCGAAAATTAGTCAAACACGGCAAAGAGTGGATGGTCGTCAAAGAAACTGTCAGCGATGCTTTCGTCATGCCTAAATTCACTGAAAACGAACTGAAATCGGCCGGTGTTAAAGATAGTGACACACATTTGCAAAAACTACGTAAACTACATCAGTTTAATAAGAAACACGGCGTAGCTATTCTGTTTCCGTGCGACGTTTGCCCGAAAGTTTGTCAAAACCTAAGCGCGTTGACGCTTCATAAAAGGCGACATGATCCTAATAAGAAACCGTTTAAAAAGAAAGTATGGAAACACAAATTGACGGAACAAGAGTTAGAAGATTTAGAGAAACGTAAAAACAAAACGAAAGCTAAAGTTAAATGTGATGCAGAACCACAACCTATAACAACCAAACATAGATGTGATCCTAAACTGAAGGAGTTTTATATAAACAATATCCGTGGAGGTGATATCGAGTTTTGGCAGTTCCTTAAAATTTTCAACAAAATGAGTCGAGAGAATGTCAATGATTTCGACGACCTTGAAACTCGACACGATTTTGGCATACACAAAACTATTAAAGACAAAATTACTAAAGATAATGTAACTAATGACAAATGTAAAGAAAAAGTTGTGAAAAATACTAAAGTGGTTAAAAAGAAAGTGAAAAGGCTTGTGAAAATGAGTGCAGAAGATTTCAATAGACGGAAGGCATTGAAAGAGAAGCTTAGGGAAAATATTCGCTTGCAGAAGCTACAAGCAAGTAGACTGATAGATTAATAATTAATTAAAAACATATTTGTCACAATTGTTTAAAGGACATCAAAAATAAAACATCAAAAGTAAGTTTTGCGTAAATTAAGGGGTCGATGACTTTTCGGACACAAAAAACTCGGACACCTTGGTAAAAATTATATTAAAATTGAAAAACCACAATGTGGCCAAGACGTCCGAGTTTTTTGTGTCCGAAAAGTCATCGACCCAAATTAAGAATGTGTATGCAGCTCGCATATTTGTAAATATGCAATTAAAGATTATTAACATTTGGTTAAATAAGGTAAAAAAAAATATTTCAAATAAAAACTGTATTCTGTATAAAATAGAGAAACATATAAAATAAACATTATTTAGCAAAATAAGAGTTTAATAAAATGAAACATAATAATATTTATTGTTTTACAAATTATGTGTTCATGCTGAAAATGAGATTAAGTTAGTTTTTAAATAAATTATGTTTCTGTTTTACTCTTAAATAATGAGATAACTACATATTCTATGAATAAAGTTTCTAAGTTGAAATTCTTACGTAACTTTTTATTGCGTTGGTAAAATTATTTGTTAATATTTTTGTAACTATGTCGTCATTGTTCCTACAAATTAATGATACGTTTCATGATGTAAAACGGGTGTGAGAAGAACACTTCCGAAGCCTGAAGCCATGTATTTTTGAGCCTAAATAGTAGCTAAATTCATTAACAGTATACCCAGAAAACACCATTCAAAAAAATATTAAGGATTAAAAAGTGATATTACTCATCTGCTAATGGTTTAGGAGCGATGGTTTACATCATTACATAGTGTAAATCCAAGTCGCTAAATGTGTCTGTTTGTATGTTTGTCCGCTAACTCCTCCTAAGCCGCTTTACGGATTTTAATGCGGTTTTCGCCATCGTAAGGTTTTTTCATTTAAATTTGGAAATAAAGAGCGTTTAGAAAAAGTTTTTTAAGTTAGCAAAAATGCAAAGGTTCGCAAGCAAGTCGGTAAAATTACACCATTGTGAAGCGTGGGCGGGTCGCTCGTAGCAAATAAAACCAATCCACTATTTAATTTGAAATGATCCTAAAATTTGATGGTTTCAATGCAATTTGGTCCAATTAAATAACGAAAAAAAAACTTACAAAAAATCTATCTTTTTTGCTCTTAACGTAAGGAGTACTTTTCCAGAAATCCACAGTTTTCGTTTTCGGAAGCAGTCTTTTTACACCCTGTATGTTCTTAAAAACAGGACCCGATATCCATAAACGCATTTTAAGTCTAACATTTTCTAAATATGCATCTTCATCATTCTTATGTGAAAGATTGCGTAATCACATCACACATAGTTAAAATCACAAGAGAGTGTGCAATTTTTTTTTTATTTGTAATTTAATAATTAGTGGCCACGATTCCAAAAAACAGTTTTTTAACTAATCTTCAAAGATTGCTATCACTTTCTCATACATAGTATAAGATTAAGACAGGTACATTGGTATATTTATATTCCTTTATACTGAGAACTTTTCTCAACGTGACATAATGAACGCAAAATTTTAAATTTTCGAATTAAAATTACTACCTGCCTCTATATACTATATGAGAAGTGATAGCAATTTTTATAGTTTAGTTTATATATTTAAATTAAGAATCGGCACCAAATAAGAAACTTAAAATTAAGTAAACTTTTGTTTAAGTAGAGACATATTTTAAGTTTATTTCTTCACCTGAAATTGATAAACGAAGGCAGCAGTAAGATAATAATGTTTTATTTGTAATAAATGAAAGTTATCTATTTGTGTAGTTTTATTTAAAAAGGATTTAATACTATAAGTAATGCTTTAGAAAAAGAGGTGAAATTAGTGTCGTATAAATAGATTATTTTTTTATCCTACAAATATTATAAACGTGAAAGTTTATAAGTATGTATGGATGATAGTTACTCTTTCAGGTAAAAACTACTGGACGGATTTGGATGAAACTTTACAATATTGTAGGTTATACATCAGAATAACATAGGGTACTTTTTACCGCGGGAAAACTTCTCATTCCTACGGGAAACCGACTTCCACGCGAACGGAGTCGCGGGCGGCCATTAGTTAGTAATAACTTTTTTTACATTAAGAAATATGCACCTAACAATGGTTATCAATTTACAAATCTAAAACTAAAAACAATATTTTGATTGTTTTTTTTTTCATTGACGAGAAATATTTTTACACGAGTCATCCATTAGGAGTGTAGTCCTCTTTGGTTAGCGAGAGAATTAAGCCGTAATCCATAGAATGAAAAGACAAACCTTTCCAGAAAATGGTCGTTGGCGTTTTTGTAGCAAGAAGCGTTTTTCTCAAAGCCAAGAATCAAGGGATGCTCCAATTCTAGGCTTTGAGTTGTTTTTGACGACCTCTGTGGTGCAGCGGTATATATACCGGACTGCTAAGCGGTTCGATCCCCGGGTCGGGCCAATTTCGTAAAATTGGTTTTTTCGAAATTGGCTCTCGTCTGGGTGTAACTAGGTTCTCCTCTAGTCCACTGTGTGGTACCTATAGTACAAGCTTTGCTTAGTTTAGGGCCACCCAGTTGGTGTGCCAGTCTGGAGATTTATTATTATTATTTATTATTATGTACGTACATTTTAATATATAATGTACTCAATAGATAATTGATGTAAGGAGTAATAATTGTAGGCAAAAACAAAGTTGTGTCTAGATCTTTACTAGCGACATTGGAATTGAAAAAACAATTTCAACACGCTTCATTGAACCTATCAATGAATAAAATCTTGCATAAATTGCGTAAGTAGCTACCATGACTAACGATTTTGCTTAGTCAATCGTGTATGTAACTTATTCCAAGAGATAACTAATTAAGTAATGCATTACAACACTTATGTCATCAACAGATAAAATCTTATCAATCACTTGTTTTCACATAAGATTATTTATCTAATTTAATCATCCGTTCAACAAAAGACGAGAGGAAATCGAAAATTGCAAAATGGCACGTTTCTATCACATCCTACTGACTTTTCATTGTTTTAACATTATAACAGAATTATCTCATGCTTATTATTGTAATGTTAACGATAACAACGGATATATAAAACAATTACACTCCAAATCATATATTGTAGTTGAAATTCAGTGCTCGAGAGGTTAGGATGAGATTTTTGACAGCAGCTGTCATTTTTGGCGCGCTGATTTTGGCGGCAAAGGCCAAAGAGAAAACTAAGATTGTAGACACGAAGCAAGGGAGAGTAGAAGGTGCGTTGGCTGTCAATGGATTTTATTATGAGTTTCTGGGGATCAAGTATGGAGTTCCGGTCAAATTTAGGGTAAGTTTTTATTTTATTTTAAGTGAAACTTGAGCATCGTTGTGCGACAGTAGGTTTGTATACAGGACTGTTAGTAGAAAATGCTGGATTCGATTCCCGGATCGTGTCAGAATAGTTATAGTTTAAAATAACAAAGTGACAGTCTCCATATTATAAATAAAAATACCTAATTTGAGTTTGTATGCTTATTATAAATGTACTCGCTACCGGTGATGTGAAAGTTTAGAAGTAATATTGTATTGTTTAATATTCCTAAATGAATAGCTGATTTGTAAGATTCAAAATCTGTGTAGAGCAACGTACCTATCTAGAAAATGTATTGAAAGTCGTGGCTTCCATTTATATTTTCTCGTGTTTAAACGTACACTTGCCTTGTTTTCCCGTACTGTTTACTTGATAAGTTATGATGGTTACTGAAGCATGCAAACATAGTTGATTGGTAGTCTCTTCAATTTTTTTTTATTAGCCTCAACTCTAAAGAGCTTAATGCCTATATCTACCATATACTTACCCTTCCAGGAACCAACACAGCCCCCCTACCACCTCGGGGTCTACAAAGCAGACAACCGCGCTGTGAAATGTCCACAATTCGAAACTTTAGACCCACTCTCTTCACCATCATTCGAAGACGAAGACTGTCTCGCTTTGAATATCTTCACCCCGGCAATGATACCTAATAACACGAGTCTACCAGTTATGGTATTTCTCCATGGAGGCGGCTTCGGTGTGGGTTCGGCTTCACCAGCGTTCTATGGTCCCCAATACTTACTTACCAATGATGTGATACTTATAACAGTGAACTACAGATTGAATATCTACGGGTTCTTGAATCTTGGTATCCCTGAAGCGCCGGGAAATGCGGGGTTGAAAGATATAAGAGCGGCGTTAAGATGGGTTAATGAGAATATAGCCAATTTTGGGGGCGATCCGGATAATGTTACAGTCTTTGGTCAAGGCACGGGAGGTATAGCAGCTATATATCTCACTCTATCAGAGTCAACTAAAGGTTTGTTCCACAAGATTGTGACGCAGAGTGGCAGTCTATTTTCCCCGCAAGCTTTCGACCCGAATCCATTGCAAACCGCGAGCAAAGTCGCCAAGTGTCTCGAAGTCAAATCCTTAGACCGAAGGAAGCTTCTGGAAGTGCTTAGCGAAACGCCCATTTCGAAAATGGAAGAAACAATCTCTAAGCAAATGAATGCGCAGTTCCTTTTCGTCCCGTCTGTAGAACAGGTCTTTGATGACGAAGAGCCGTTTTTAACAGATACTCCTTACAACATTCTCAACAAAGGGAAATCCCACGAGAGTTTTAATCCAGTGCCTGCTATCGTGGGCCTCAACACTGTCGAAGGCTTGACAAGCACTCTAGACTACCATACAATCACCAGCCAAATGGACCGCATCAAGCACGAAGACTACTCCGCTTTGGACCAAAGAAACCTTATAGTCCCTGAGAATGAAAAAGAGGAATTCCGAAAGACCATCAAAGACGTATACTTTAGTAACACAACTACAGACGAAGGCCTAATCGGTGGGATCATAAACTTCAACACAGATTTCGCCTACGTCGGTCCCATGTCACATTTCACCGAGCTTTACTCCAAGAAGTCAGAGCAGCCAGTGTTTTCCTACATCTTCAACTACATAGGGAATCGCAATCTTGGCAGGATATTGACTAATACAAGTTTGGAGGCGACTTGCAATAGAGATGAGTTGTTCTATCTGTTTGAGTTGGAACGGCTTCCGTTGTCGATGGATGAGAACGATGCGAGGATGATCACGTTTATGACGCTGATGTGGACCAACTTTGCTACTCATGGGTAAGTTGTAGACATTTGTAAGTTTCTTGATATTTTTATTTAACTTGCTTGTACTTGTAAAAAGGGATGATGGTTGGGTAATATGTGGTGCCCTAATTTATAGGCTAAAAAGATACCTATATTCAAGTTAAGAGGGTAGTTAAGAGGAATTACAAGCACTAAGACCAAATATTCACCTAATTTCATACATAGATAGGTATTTAGTGCCCTTAATTATTTTAGTGCAGGAAAAAGGTATAGATAGATATATCCTAAACAATTATAATTTTAGTAGGATCTTATTAATTTTGTTACAGTTACATTATTCAAGAAACTTTGTCTTCGTTCTTCTGAGAGTTTCACCAACGTTCTGCAATTTGTTGAAAATTATATAAGGGCATTAAAATCACTGTTACATATTTTACCAAATTTAGTTGTAAATGTAAATTTTCATATATAATAAAAAATTAGGCTCATTATTTAAGTGTTGTTGTCTAAGTCTAGGGACCGTTGGTGAAACCGGGCATTTGCCTATAATTTCCAACCTAATTTACACTCTCAATTCCTTTCACAGGTCGCCGACCCCCAACCCTCGTAACGGCGAGTGGCTCCCATACCCCCACCATCTAGCCATCGGCCTGGAACCAGAATACGTGGCTCCACTCACCCCGGAACGAGCCTACTTCTGGAAGATAATGTACCATAAATACGGCTGCGAACGAATAATTGAGGGGAAAGCAGTTGTTTAGGAGTTATACAGGGTTATTTGTTATTAGCGCATCACCTCTTGCAGGCGGCTTCCCTACATCAATCCCAATAACTTTTGTTTTACGACTTTCCCAATAACATTTGGAAAAACTTTTTTTTTAAGTATTAATTTTAATTAGTAGTTGGTTAAATGTTGTTGGGATCGATGTAGAAAAGCTGCCGACAAAAGGTGATGCGCTAATTAAAATTAACACTGTATATAGGATAGTAATTTATTGGTGTTGAAATAAATTGTTAAGTTTAGAAATGTTTTTATTTGGTCTACAATATGTTTGTTTGTACTACAGTGTAAGGTTTGTGCGTTTTTTTGTTTAGGTATGTACCTACTTCACAAAGTTTATATAAATACAAAAAATGATGAATAGGAAGCGATATATAAGTTATATATCTTAGAGTATTAGGTAAATCCATTGAAATATCAATCCTAGACGGATTTTTGTGTGCGTGACGCGAATTTCACACACCGTTTTGAATTGGCTGTTTCACAGTTCGCTTTTAAATGTCGGTAGTATCTAAGAGTAATATTCCATTGGTTAATAATATAATTATAGCTGACCATTACCTATTCATTTTTATGAAACAACTTTGGTTATATTCGAAAGATTGTAATATTCATCTATTAAGATTATCTACATATTAACTTACATGAGACAAACTTATACCTTACATTAATTGGTATAGAAATTTGCTTAAAAATATTGAAAGGCAACATATTACCAAAGGCACGCGAGTTAAGAAGGCACTTCACTATATTCAAATATTAGATAAATTCTATATCAAACTGCTTATAAAATACAACTTCATTTATAAATATTTATAAAGATTAATTACATAACTACTCTAAAAAACCGCGCGAATGTACGCCATTTTCTTAAGGCACTTGCATATTGACCATTCAGCCTCTAGTTTTAACCACTTATTTTCACTGAAATTGACCAATGATTTAAAAACCCTTAGGTCATGAAACATTTACAATTTATACAATTAAAACATACTTATAAAATATTACAGCTTTTAAATGCCAAATTCATCTAATATTTACATTACAATTTACAAAGCAAATTGTCATCTCCATTACACATCATTGTCATTTCATCTGTCACCATGACAGTTGACAACTTCTTCAACTATAGGCATTACATACACAGCCGTTACAACTTTTTAAATATGCCCATGACAGTTCAAATCTCGATCAACTATAGGCTTTATTCAGCCTATTACAAAATTATCAATCATTATTCTTTTTTTTTCAACTTGACGAGCTCGAGTCCGACTCGCTGGACTCGTGTTTCCGCTTACATTTCTTCTTGTCTTTGTGTTTGTCTCGGCTGGGGCTGCGTCGCGGGCTGTCCTTGCGGACCCGGTGATGTCAAATGCCGGAGTCGTCAGTGGTGTGATTGATATTGTTTAGTGATTCTTGGGAGGACTCAGATTTCTCTCTTCTCTCTTCTTTCTTTCTTCTGGAACTGTAAGACGTTATATTAATCATAGACTAATATTATTTCTTTACGGGTGTTTTGTTAAGCTTAGTAAGTAGATACTATTTAAGTTAACCTTAAAATTTGATAGAAACTTAAAATTGCGATTTAGGCATATTTAAACACTGTGAAAACAAACAGGTAGGTCTTTGATCAGTTGGGCTATTAAGAAAGCATGATGATGAAACATCATTTTATTTTTCTTTATAACTAAGGAAAACAGACTTCATTGAGCGATACATACCTACTACTCAGGTGTCGTCATTTAGGTTATCTTATTAAGCTCAAAAACTGATGATATCCATTCATTTTACCGTTTTGTAAAAATCGCTAATAAAGACCATTCCGATTTTCATTGGCAAATAATAATGAAGACAGAAAATGAATAGGTATAAGAAAAGTATTCAAATACCTACCCCTAAACATACTCAAATAGATATAAAAAAAAAACACTTACGATTTTTTCTTCTCATTTTCATTAGTAACTTGATCTTTGAATAGTCTGGATAGTTCCAGTTCTTTTATTTCATCCGAATTTGTTAATATTATTGCCCTGCAACAAAATATATAATAATTATTATAAATCTCCCACCACACAATGGACTAGGGGAGAACCTAGTTACACCCAGACACGAGCCAATATCGAAAAACAATTTTTACGAAATTGGCCCGACCCGGGGATCGAACCCGGAACCATCTGCTTACAGAGGTGTTATTACAATTACTTACAAACTGCATATTGTTTTGAATTAAAGCAAACTTTTCGCACGAGTCACATTTCAAACAAAACTCATCGAAATCAGTTCATCCGTTCGGAAACTACGATACCACAGACAGACAGACACACCGCTATCATCCTTTTATTGCATCGTCAGTTATAAACCATTTGAACACACATTCATTTAAAACATCCAATAAGTAAATAATTAAACGAAACATTTTAAATTCTCACGACAGCTCAAGCTTGAATAGTGATATTGAATTGTAGGAACTTGTTACTTGAAAATCAAATCAAAATTATTTTATTATTCATCATAGATATGTAACATATACTTAATTAACGTAAATGTTACAAACTTCGACTTTACCTAACCGTAGACCGAGAGAAAAAAACCGGCGGAAAAAAAACTTCCAGCACTATTTTCGGAAATTATAGGTACAATCATAAATAATAAGTAGGTACAATAGTTTTGGTAAGTTACAACAAACAAAACATTAAAAAAATACCATTGAGCTCCTAATTTCATCGTTCTGGAAAGTTCGAATTAATCTCCCAAAACTGCCTAAATAAGTCCCAATAAAGTGTGTTAGTTTGTTTATTTAGCAAAGTGTTGGATCAGGCGATAGACCGGCCGATGTCGCAGGCAAAGTGACAAATAAGGACATTTTATTTTTTTACTAGTTTTGCGCCCGTAGCTTCGCAGGGGTAAAAGTAAACTAACAATTTAGTTACATACACGAGTAATAAAAGTCGTCTATCTTTCAGAAAAATATATCTGACTTAAGATAAAAAAGTTTGTTTTAATAGTTACGCCAAAACGATTTTAATGGATAACTAGCTTTCCGCCCTGCGGTTTCACCCGCAACTAAATGGTTTTTCCCGTGGCATTATCTTACGGAACCCTATTTTTTCCAAAATAAAATATAGCCTATGTTACTCGTGGATAATGTAGCTTTCGAATGGTGAAAGAATTTTTTATATCGGTCCATTAGTTTCGGAGCCTATTCATTTCAAACAAACAAACAAATCTTTTCTCTTTATAATATTAATGGTATAGATATAGAAAAACAAGTATATGCATGTAGGTTTTATAGGAAACTGGTAAAGATGAAACTACCCTGATTGTGTATTACTGACTGCAACACTCAAATAGCTACACAGAATAGACAGGTCATCCCCTTTTGTTCGCTTCAGTCGTTTGGGGGCGCACCCTTTACTAGTGAGGGTATGTGTCGATAAAATTTGTTTTAATAGCAGTACCATTTGTACATATGTCTTTAAAGTTGATTAAGATAGGTCTCATAATGAATACCCAGAATAATTTATTAGAATACATATTATTATTTTATAATTATTAAGTAGAAAGCTCTTTGCGGTCTGGTTTTCTACATATTAGATTTAAAATTGAAAAAATAGTTTTTTTTTGCAAAATAAAAAAATACAAGTAACTATCTGGTGGCGTAAGGCTGCCTTCATTTGCAATAAGGCTTCATTAAAAGGTGCGTTAAGATTTACAATACAAAGTTAACTATAATATAATCTATGAATGTCAATTTTTTTATCATACAAAATATCTTATCGAGATATGACACTTAATATTATAGAGTCAGTCGTTATTTGGTGCTATTAATCGTTTTCGTAATAACTGTTTGAAACAGTTAATCAAAACACAAAAACATCGATATTTTCTATCGACTCTTTCCCCTCACTAGCGTAGTTCGGAACCCGCTCGTGTCAAGGTGAGAGTATCGACCGTTGCACAGATACGAGACTATCTGATGGATTGGACTGAGTTGCTCATTGCAGGGTATTGGAGGAAATAGAAGAGCTGTCATAATGACATACCTATGCATATTTGGAGATGGAAAAATGTATTTTTGAGGTACATTTCATTTTTATTTTGACCGCCCGCGACTCCGTTCGCGTGGAAGTCGGTTTCCCGTGGGAATGAGAAGTTTTCCCGCGGTAAAAAGTACCCTATATGTTATTCTGATGAATAACCTATATTACTGTAAAGTTTTATCAAAATCCATCCAGTAGTTTTTACGTGGAAGAGTAACAAACATCCATACATACATCCATACTCACAAACTTTCACGTTTAAAATATTAGTAGGATTCCGTTTAGCCATGAGTCAAAAACAGAGGATGTTAAAAGTTTCACATAGGTATGTCTGCAGCATCGTAGTTTTTAAATGGACATACGAGAACATAAATGTACGTACGAATTCTGATTCATGCTCCATTGCCCCGGGGCAGTTTTATTATTTTATTTAAATATATTATTTTCCCCACTGACCCGAAAATCTATTACCCACTGCCCCGAATTATTAGTAAAAAAATTATATTCCCCACTGACCCGAACTCATAGTCCCCACTGACCCGAGACGTATTTTTAAAAGAAATCAATAATAATTTTGTACAGTCCTGAATAGAACGTCTTAAAAAATAGCTGTAAAAAAACACTGTGTCATGTTTAAGACCAAGGCCTGGCCGTTGGCATTTGTATGATGTCAAAGCTGTTGAATTTATGGTAACTAGTAACTTGGTAAAAAACAATAAGCATTGTAACCAGGTGGTGGCAAATGAATAGGGATAACGATTGTGAACCCAGCAGTTCATCTCCTAGTGAATTAAGTTTTTTGGACTCTGAACGAAAAGGCCTCATTTTGCTTCGTGCGGGTTATCCGTTTCATAAAAGAAGCGAAACAATTATCATTAACTAAATCACCAGTTCCTAAAAATCTTGTAGCGTTGTGTTGTGCCTTAACATTGTTATAAATTGGTATATATGTATATAATGCAAGATTGTCCTGATCATAATAAGAATATTGAGAAATTCAATGATTATTTTGTAAAAACATGGATGGCGCATTAATGTTTCTTTGGTAAATGGTCATTCTATGAAGAAATTTTTAAAACGACCAATAACATTGAGGGTTCGCATTCTAAAATTAACAAGATGTTTAATACAAATCTAACTATTTTAAAGGTATTAGAAATGTTGTACAAAGATGCTTCAGTTTATAAAATGAAAGTAAATAATTTTCTAAAAGGTGTTCCTATATCCTTAAAAAATAGAAACAATATTGAATTAAATACTATAATTAATGATTAAATTCAAGATAATTTAATAGCGAAAATAACTTAACTATGACATTGTTTAGAAAAAAAATGTAATCTCACAAAATAACCGTTTCGTAATTAAGGCTTAGAATAAGAATTTATTATTTTAATATCTTTTATGTAAGTTGATTAAGGATGTTTTAATTTTTCATGTTGAGAAGTGGTTAATTATGAATTATTGTAAGAACGAATGACAAACAAATAATGTTGTTGATTTAATATGTTGTTTTACTACACCACTTTAACAAATTTGTAACTATCTGTACGTTCGCTACTCGGGGCAATGGAGCATACGTTCGACAGCACGGGTCAGTGGGGAATGATTTTAAAATTATTTAAAAATTGTATAACTGCCCCGGGGCAATGGAGCATGAATCCGAATTCTGTAACTTTGGACGCAAAGCCAGGGTCTGTGTATATAGAGTGATATTGGTAAAGTTTTGTTGAAATGTAGGTATCTGATGTGTATGAAGTGAACGGAATGTTGAAAGTTACAGATTTTCTCCCCTGAGCTTATTTTTATCATCTCTTGCATATACAGGGTAAATAAATCATTTCCGAAGCCAGACACCATGAATTGTATAGCCTTAACTTAATTCACTAACAAAATACCCGACTTATTCGATTGCGACGACCTCTGTGGTGCAGTGGTGTATACCGGACTGCTAAGCGGATGGTCCCGAGTTCGATTCCCGGGTCGGGCCAATTTCGTAAAAATGGTTTTTCGATATTGGCTCGTGTCTGGGTGTAACTAGGTTCTCCCCTAGTCCATTATGTTGTACCTATTCATCATCATCATCATACACAAGTGCTTACTGCACATTACTTTAGGGCCACATAATTGGTGTGTCAGTCTGGAGATTTATTATTATTAAGTATTTATACCCAGAAATCTTAATTAAAGAAATACGCCCACACATCAACTGATGGTTCAGGCGCGATGATTTACATTACACCAAATTTACTTATAATAATCACGAAATCTTGAAATGATTATTTCCATGCATTTATGCGAAGGTACCTAATTAAGTACCCAAATATGATTCCTAAATAAAATATAAATTTATTTTTTGCTCAAAACGTAACCCAGGCAGAACTTTTCAGTGTTCATTTGCCAAAAAAAAAACTTACCTGATTCTTCCCGCGTCGACTCTGTCATGTCGCTTGTCACTGATGACAGCTATGGACGTCTCGCCCGACTCCTGACGCTTCTTGTGCTTGTGCGGCTTGTGCCTGTATACAGGGTGATTCATATGTCAGTAGATAAAAAGTTTAATGTTTACAACGTGATACTTAAGAGGCTTAGTATACGAAAGCTATATTAATGAAATAAAATGAAATGAAATGAAATTACTTTATTGTATGTAGGATTAAAAACTAATCTCTTATACATTGTCAAAAGCATAAATTCAAAAAGAAAAAAAGATGTCATGGGACACCCCTTCATCAGCAATGGCCGTAGTAGACCGAGAGAAAAAGCTGGCGGAAAAAACTCTCGGCGCTCTTTTCGAAATTATACAATCATAATTTAATTAGATTTATTAAGTTTGTACTTTCGAAATAAAATAAAATAAGATGCGTCCTCACTATTCAAAATAAATTCAGCCCTGTGTTTGCCCAAATCCATTTGTTTAGGATTGACAGAAACTTATAAAAATAATTTGTGATTAGGTATATAGACCTAATCACACATTATTTTTATTTCCAAAACGGATTAAGTTTTTTTTTATTCCACTACTTTCCCGCATCGCCCAGGATCTAGCCTATTTCTGTACTAAATTTCATCAAAATCCGCCCGAAAGTTTAGATGTTATTTAATAGTTAAAACTTAAAATACCTGTAACAATGAACTTACTTATGCTTCTTATCGTGTTTCCTATCATCTCTCTCTTTCTTCTGCTTCTTGCTCTTTCTATAAACGGACCCTCCGTTGCCGTCGTCCACCTTTTCTAAATGTAGGACGTATAGCCGGTAGATTTGTAGTAATATTACCTGAAATTATATTACAACATAAAAAGCAGAAACGGTAGTAAAAGCATTGAACTAATAAATAATAAATCTCCAGACTAACACACCAATTATGTGGCCCTAAAGTAAGTAGCAGTACGCACTTGTATTATAGGCACCACATTATGGACTAGAGGAGAACCTAGCTACACCCAGACACGAGCCAATTTCGAAAAACCATTTTGACGAAATTGGCCCGACCCGGGGATCGAACCCGGAACCATCCGCTTAGCAGTCCGGTGTATATACCGCTGCACCACACAGGACGTCAAATCATGTTGACTTTACCGATGGACAATTTCGTTAAATTATAACGAACTAGCATTTGTCCGCGGCTTCGCACGCGTTAAATTCGGAGTGAAACCCCTTTTCCATATGTTATTGTACATATAAACCTTTCTCCTAAATCACTTTATCTATTAAAAAGAACCGCATCAAAATCCGTTGCGTAGTTTTAAAGATTTAAGCATACATAGGGACAGACAGAGAAAGCGACTTTGTTTTATAACTACTATGTAGTGATGTGCGAGTGCTAGACTCGCTATAATTAGGTAGCTTGGTCGTGTAGTTTAACAATTGATACGAATTTTTACCGACCTTATCTAAAATATCGTTAAAGGGCCTAATTATTTTAGCTCAAATTTAATACAATATCGAATATCGATAAATTAATTGTATCAATCCACGGTGTCTGATTTTAAGTTCTTATTTTTAAGTAAAATTTAACCATAAATGTATGTAGAAAGATACAGCCTAAGGTGTAACACCCATGCCACAGATATAATATCTAGTTAATACTTAACGTAGGTACAGATACCTCATCCCATACAAAGAAAACGGCCACGCTAAATTCATTTCATCCTTTACATTTTTACTTCGTCAGGCATTCTGTAGATGTCGATGCAATTAAAACGGAAAAACTTACCAAAGTGTTCTTACACGTGAAGAATATGTTCATGTAGTTAACTATATTATAATGACATATTATCAACAGTCGAAACGCAAGGAACGGCGCATCTTGAAGCACTATGTTCATCATTATAGCACACACCTCAATGCTACAGCAACATGCGCGACTTTGATTCCTAGAAATAAATCAATTTAATTATGATGATAATTTAAAGCTTAAACATACTTGGCGCCGATTCTGAGAACACCCTCCTAAACTAAACTAAATATTTTGCTGCCACTTTCTAAAATTTCGTATAAAAAGTCATATTTAGACCTAAATAAATTTCAAATGTCAACGCAAATTTTAGGTGAGCTGAACTAAAATTATTGGCTGGCTCTATCGTTTACTATTGTTGAGTTAGTGATAGCAACATTAGAATACTTAGTTTAGTTTGGAGAGTTTTGCCTCGGAATTGTCATTATTGATAACAAAAGATGTATCGCCCTATTCAAAACCTAGAATAGTTAAAAATGATTATCCTATGTCAGTTACGAAAGCTATTAGTTACGCTAACGTAACAAAGGGACAAATCATATTTTAACTAAAGTAGGTCTAAAGTGTGTTTATCTACGAATAAAGGGGTTATATTTAAATGATAATTGAGGGAGGTGCTTACATAAGAAAGAAGGTGCAGAGAACAGAGTTTTAACGTAGCATGCAAACAATAATAATAAAACTCATGCGGTACCGAAAATTCACCTTCTAACTAACGCTCAGTTGCTAACTCGGCCGCTAACTAGCAGGAAAGCCTAAGCTGTAAGAATATTTCTATTTTTTATCACTATTTTTTCCAACTGTTTCCAAAACCCTAATCCACTCATCTCCCCCCGCAAAGCGACATTCAGTGAGCCGTGAGCCAAGTGCACTAGTTACATGTGCAGTGTCCAAGTACGTACATATCCGACCTATTCGCCGTGCCGCGGGATTTTCTGCTCTTTGTGGCTGTTAATACGACGGTAAATTGCATGAGCGACCACGACCAAATAGCCAGGGTCAGCATTACAAGGACCTTCTCGGTGGCAACCTTTTCGTCTTTGAATGAATCGAAGAACTCGATTATGTCTGCTGCTGTACCTGTGAAAAAGCAATTTGCTTTAATATCATAATTGAGATTCCCAATAGTAACGCAGGATTTCTAAATCATCAGGGTATGAAAAAAACTACAAAATTAAATCTCTATTAATGTCGTTCAAATAAAAAAGGGTAAAGGTCTTAATATCGATCCCTGAGAAACACCAGATATTATTGTTACCATTTCTGACTCAAAGCCTCTTATTATAACTTGTTTAATACGGTTTGATTTTAAGGAAATAAACCATCTCTAAAAATTCCCGCTTAAGATTGTTATATTGTAGGTCTGGTCCTTTAGTTTATGATCAACTCTATCGAACGCTATTTCAAAGTCGGTAAAACAATTTCAGTTTGTCTTTTTCGTCTTAATTGTACATAAGAAGTAAGTTAGGTAATGTTTGTTTACAAAACCATGTTGTGGAAGAATAGTGATGTTGGATTAAGTATGTATAAGTAATTTTCACCTCGATTTACTCTTGAAAAAGTACAAACTTTTTCCATAAAATTTGGTTCGAAAGTTAGTGGCTTTCTAAAAAAAGTTCTTACCAATATAAACCAGTAACAACTGGCTGAGCTGGTCCCTCGTCAGGTCTCCCTTCGGCAACAGCCACCTCCCGACGATCAGCGTCAGCATCAGGAACTGCTCGATGAGCGTCACCAGCATCTCGGTGGTGATCTTCTTCGCCACGGAGAAGGGGAACTCTTGCGTGGTCTGGGGGTGGAGAGGAGTTTGGTGATGTGGTAGAGAGGTATAGCTTAGTGGCTGCTTCCCAATGAAACTTTCATCCGATTTTTGTACGTCTTTATGTTGTTACATTTACTATTGAGTGATTTTATTAATGAAATCACATTTAATCGCCGAAAAATCTTTGAAGTACCTGACCAACCTCCGTGCGGAAGCCGGCTACCACGCTCTCGCATTTCAATGTGAGCAACAGAAAGTTAAGACTACTTTTCTATAAAGCAGTTAGACGAGTAAATTTTAAATTACCTTCATGATTTCATCAAGACTGTACAAAATTCATAGCTTTCTTTTCGATGCTTTATAGCAAAGCCCTCTTAAAAAATGTGTCTTTTTTATGAGGAGCTAGCAAACGAGCAAGCGGGTCACTTGATGGTAAGTGATCACCGCCGCCCATGACTACCCGCAACACTGTGGGTGTTGGGGGTGCGTTGCTGAGCCTTTGGGAAAAAAAGTTAAAAGGATTACCAAAATGCTGTTAAAGCGGACCCACCTCAAGAGTGCCATTGTTTTTCTTGAGCACCCTCACATCCAACTTGTGAAGCTCCAACAGCCAGATGGCGGGGACCACCAGACCCAGGTAGATGAAGACCGATGGGCAGAACCTGTGGGCAAAGGAAAATACGTTTTATTATAAACTAGTGGCCGCCCGCGACTCCGTTCGAGTGGAAGTCGGTTTCCCGTGGGAATGAGAAGTTTTCCCGCGGTAAAAAGTACCCTATGTGTTATTCTGATGTATAATCTATATTACTGTAAAGTTTCATCCAAATCCGTCCGGTAGTTTTTACGTGAAAGAGTAACAAACATCCATACATCCATACTTAGTCACAAACTTTCACGTTTATAATATTAGTAGGATAGGTATAGTCGCGTTTGTTACTCCGTTGTATGTGGAGTTTTATTACTGCTCATTCATTTAACTTTGGAATCAGTTTAACCATTTTCAACCTATTGAGCAAAACAGGTGTTACAAGTTTGTCGTTTTATCGTTTTGTTTGGTCTGTCTATGGTATCGTAGCTACTTCATCATCATTAAATCATCATTATCATCATAATCATTACCTACATAGTATGAACCCAAGTCGCCAATTGTGTATGTTTGTCCGCTATCTCCTCCTAAACCAGTAGACGAATTTGAATGTGGTTTTTACCATCATTTAGGTAATTTTTTCATTTAAATTTAAAAATAAATAACATTCAGAAAAAGTTTTTTTAGGTTAGCCAAAATTCAACGTTTTGTGAACAACTCGCGCAAAATTAATCATTGCGAAGCGAGGGCGGGTCGCTAGTATCGTATAAACCGATTTCGATTTAGGTACCTAGATTATGTGTTGACTAAGCCTGTTGTTCTTGACGGTTTGTTTTTTAGATGGTTCCATACATTTGATTCCACAGGCAAAAAAAACATCATTGCTCATTAGAACATTGAAGCTACGAATGACATAAAGTTTAACCGCTGCAAAGCCTGTTATTTTTTTGAGCGAATCACTACCGAGTTCATTTACACTGTTACTCGCCGTAAGCATAAAATCACGTCTGAAAAGGGTTTTATTTTTTTTCCAAAGTTTACAAAACATTTACACACCTCCATTAACTATCTAATAAATCTCGAGAACTCATAACGTCCTATATAAAAAATAAGAAATCTCAGTACGCTTATAAGCGCGCTGTCAGCATCAAATTGCTCACGAGCTAATAACGGACCGCGGCCACAGCTTGGGCCTGTTATTCAAATTGCTAATGGCGCATCCGGAACGCGGCGCGCCCAAATTAACGCGCCAACCAGTGTTCTGTCAGAATTGACAGCTGTTCGAATTAGGTTGTTAGCGAAATTATTCAATACTTTTTAACGTATGTTTGTATCTACTTGCTTTTTGCGTATAACTTTAAATATTTCGCAAATCCTAGAAATTTACAAACTTCCATTCAAACTCTCTCTTATCTTATATATCTTTGAAATAAAAGGCACCTAGGCAATGTCCTTTCGATTAGTATAATATATGTATCTACTTCTGTACCAAATTTAATCGAAATCTGTTCAAGTTCAATCGAGTTTATTTTGCATTATTGTTTAGTTTGAATGTTATGAAAAAATCAACTTAAACCTTTGGTCTGGTCTTTCTTTTAAAATCATTGTTATAAAATAACCTACGAACTACAGGTAAAACTCTATAACTATAACTATCACAAGAAGATAGGTGGGTAATCAAATAAATTACGTTGCAGCGGTTTGTAATTTCGTTCAAGAATGAATTATTAAAACATTTTAATGAAAGAAATGCCATTATAATGCAATTAAAACCATCTTGCTACCTTAATTTAAATAATAAAAAAAGTATAGGGCCGAAGCGGTAGGTACCTACTTACCTACCTATTACCTACGTTCCATTAAGTTAAACTTTATTTTATAAAAAAATCTGTAATATCGAAAGGCAAATGAGTAATTTGAAAATATAACAAATTTACAACTGCAGGTATATTCTAAAATTTAAGGATTCAATAGATACCTAGGTCTTATATTATTTTTCCGGTGCAAGAACACAAACTAACTTAAAACAGAATCTTTCTCCATTTTTCTCGACCCCTCAAGCTCATAACTGGCCGAACATTTGTTTAATCACAATTTCTTGCCCTTTAAATTCATGACTGACCGAACTTAACAAAGAAGTTATTCCCACCTTAATGAAGTGTTGTCAATGAGTCGAGGTAGTGACTAAATGTCAGCTCATGTTTATTTTAGTTAACGCAAGCGGAACGAAAGGTAAGCTATATCTACGTAAGGTAATATAGTCGCTATGACAGATGACACCTGAATAGAAGGCATTTTCATACAATGTAGGTGTCATGTTACGTAGGTTCAATAAGTTACTTAGAGGGTGTCATTCACCTTTACTTTTATAAGTTACTAGCGACCCGCCCACGCTTCGCAATGGTGTAATTGTAGCCGACTTGTCCCCGAAACATTGTTTTTAAGCTAACTTAAAATAACTTTTTCTAAATGTTCCTTACTTACTAATTAAAAAGGAATAAACATCCTAAATGATGGCGAAAACCGCATCAAAATCCGCTTAGCGGTTTAGGAGGAGTTAGCGGGCAAACATACAAACAGACAGAATTAGCGACTTGGATTTATACTATGTAATGATGATGATAATGATGATGCTTCTAAGGGTGTAAGTTTGGTTTATGACGAGATAAAAATGAATTCAGTTTCAGGAAAAATAAAAATATTTACCCAATCTTAAAGCTAAATTATTAAAGTTAATTCTGGGTTACGACCCAACTTAAAATAATTCATTCGTTCATTTATTCATTAAGAAGCTTATGAAAAGGCTTAAAGGACTAGAATCCAGGCCTGTAAAACGATATAAAATAAATAAATAAATAAATAAATAAAGCTTATGAAAAAAGGTATAAGTAGGTACCCAAATTCCTAAATTAAATTCCATTAATATTTATTCTTTTTTCCTCAGGGCCAGAACAGGCATATAAGCACGTCTATAAAAAAACTGATATTTAAGGAAAAAGTTTGGAAAATTGCATTTATCAGGTTTTAAAAGCTTAGTCGATAAATAACTAGTACAAAACAGGGGCAACGATTCCACTAAATACAATTAAGTAATTATTTAGTACGGAATTTGACGCACTGCTTTATAGATACACGACTTTGGTAGTAAAACTACAGATACAAAGTTGCACAGACGAGGGCAATAAATATAAAGTTTTATATCTCACAGCTAATAAAACAGAAAGGTGTGTAAATTGGCTTAATTTTATAGGATTCTCTCTAGGGTCATTGAAACTTGTAGTATAAAAGCCCTTTATCCCTTTGTTGTAATTAGTGTCTATAACATTAAAATAATTCTAGAGTGGTAGAGTCTAGCTATAGGCTCTGTCTGTGTCTGCTGATTACTGGGCTGACTCGACCGGTGAAATACCACCGTCGCACAGAAAACCGACGTGAAGTAGGGACGATTGACAATGTTCCTGCGTTTCGTTCGGTGAGTGCGATATCCGGTGCCCAATTTCTGAAAGGCTAGCAACGCACCCTCAATGCATATGTAATTATGGGTGTATATGGGCGGCGGTGCGGTGATCACTTACCATCAGGTGACCCGCTTGTTAGTTTGCTAGCTTCTCTCGAAAAATTATAATAATGAATCACACAACAGAGGCGGTCCCACGATACCTAAAACCAAACATGCACTGCACACTGATCGACGTTTGTCATAAAGATTATTTTAGCTTGCAAACTCCAAACTTTTGGTACCTACTTACTCAGTGCGTAGAATTGCGCACCGTGGGAACTATTTGGGTTTTTTATGTTATGAAGCCACAAACAGCAGTTGCCTCGACTATCCTGCGCTTCTTACGTAAATGTGATCAACTATTTCCTACTAATATTACAAACGTGAAAGTTTGTGAGTATGTATGGATGTTTGTTACTCTTTCACGTAAAAACTACTAGACGGATTTTTATGAAACTTTACAGTAATGTAGGTTATACATCAGAATAACACAAAGGGTACTTTTTACCGCGGGAAAACTTCTCATTCCCACGGGAAATCGCCTTCCACGCGAACGGAGTCGCGGGCGGCCACTAGTAAAGTTATATTCTTGAGATACAAGTAAGCTATAGTAAGAACCCGCCTAAACATTTTTTTAAGAACTTCATAGTATTCTATTGTATGTAAATAGGTTGTTTAAGACAAACTTCAAGAATAACAAGCCGGAATATAAAGCGGCGCGTCCCGGATTTGATTCCAGGGTCGGGTTTGGTTCAAAGTATATTTTCTAAACTGGCTCGTGTTTATATGTAACTACCTACGTTCTTGTCGATTCAATTGTTTGGTTTCTAAAATATTATACCCTTGCGCATAAAGAGAGTAGGTAGATACCTAGTCTGTAGATTTAGGTACCTATTTACGCTCAAAATATAATTCAACTTTTTTATTCCATCTGCGTTTAGTCACTTTAAGAATTTCTTAAAAATACAAACCATTTCCACTCCTGATTCTCCTTAATCTTCAAAGTGAAGACACCTTCGAATATCAACAGGAAAATGGGCGACGCCAAATACCAATATTCCGCGTCATCTTTGAAAACGGTCACTTGCCATATCGCCATAACGCCGTGACACGCGAAAACGAAACGCGTGATCACCGCCTTAATCGTGGCAAGGATTTTACCCACGTTTGCCATAGTTAGGCAGAGAACGTCCAGTTTTTAAAAGAAAAATTATGACGTCATTGCGAAGAGTTGTGAAATGTAGCAGTTTTTGAACACATTTTTTTCTTTTTTTTTCAAAGGTTAATTTTTTAAATTTTAGTTTGGAACGTCACCGAATTGTTGTTGTTTTTTTTAGGCACAGGCGGTAAAATTAAGTTGCATTTTGTTTTTTTTTTGTTAAGACACGCAGCGGGCATCTAGGTAACCCGAATCCCGAAGTAGTACTAACTTTCTCGTAGATTTCGGGACGTCTACCTATATAACTTCTACCTGTACGATTTCCATTGCTGGCTTGCAAAGGCGACGGTTTAGTACTGTCTTAGAAAACGTGCAATGGACAAAGTTTTAGGGGCAAGGGTTGCGCGCGCATTTTGACAGATTAGCCAATAGGAAAAGAGTGGAGGAATGAAAGTGAGTTTCATGGAAAATTAGGGATAGTTTATTTTATATACTTAGGGTTAAGTATAGGATTTTTATTCTTTGAAAACAAGAAGCGTATGTATGTAACCAACTGACCAATAAGACTTAGAATCTCTAGATAGGTACTAAAGTAGCAAAAACACAACGTGTAATAAGGTTCCTACTAAACCTACATCATTACATCAAATTAAACTCATTTTAACGGGTTTTACGCGTTTCTTTTATTATTTTTGATTTTCCGACGTTTCGTAGTCTACCCGTGACCACGGCATTTGTAAAAATGTCGAAACGTCGGAAAATCAAAAATAATAAAATAAACTCGTAAAACCCGTTAAAATGAGTTTAATTTCAAGTAATAATAATCGCGTAAATCTAAGAAGTTATATCATTACATCACTTGATATTATGAAAAAGAAAGTAGATACTTTCTCTATAAATACCTACTATGATTTTGGTACCTACCAACTCTTAATACTGAAAAATACTAATGGTCAGTTGTTTGTTACCTTAATAAGAGATCAGTTGTTTGTTACCTATTATTCGAGCTTGGGCTTTGTTAAGGGCCACGCAGTTTGTGTTGTACTCTGCATATGTATTTATCATTTTATGTATTTAGCTTTGCGTACCTACTTACAAATTGTCTATTAGACATAAAAGCAAACCAATTATTTGCTAATTCACCATGTAATTGGCAATTTGCAATGATGCATGCCATTTTGATGCGAGTTTGTCAAATCATATTTAAAATGAAGATTTTGTGTTGCTGTTTTGTGTTTTGTAAGTAATTAGTTTTGACGACCTCTTTGGTGCAGCGGTATATATACCGGACTGCTAAGCTGATGGTTATAGGTACTAAGATGGTTCCGGGTTCGATCTCCGGGTCCGGCCAATTTCGTAAAATGTTTTTTTCGATATTGGCTTGTGTCTGGGTGTAACTAGGCTCTCCCTTAGTCCATTATGTGGTACCAATAACACAAGTGCTCACTGCAACTTACTTTAGGGCCACATAATTGGTGTGTTAGTCTGGAGATTTAGGTATTTATTTATTTTTAATGATAATACTTATAACCATTTAAAAGGGTAAAAGTTGACAATTCCTTATGTAACTATTTAGGATTAATGTTCCTATCGACCTACTCATCCAATTTCGATTATCTTTCTTATTAAATGTGAACGTTTGTATAAGTATTTAAAACTCCCTTACTTATACATAAACGCACTTTATACCGGCATCAGCAAAAAAATAAGATTTAAGGTGACAAAAAAAAAAAAAATGTTATTGTATAAAGGGCTGATTTTTCAATAGTCAGATAAATGCTAACTGACTGATAAGAGGTATGTTTTCATTGTCACTTCATACATATGTCAAGTATTTATGTTCGACGTGCAACAAAAACATACTGATTTTCTGTCAGATAGGATTTATCTGACTATTGAAAAACCGACCCTAAATGTCTTTATTTAATATTATTTATATATTTAAACAAAAAAGTTTACATTAACTTTTTACCTATGTCCTCCAAAGCCGTTTATGAATTAGGGGTAACTATGTAAGTTCATAGAACGTATAGGTACTACTTACTTGAAAACAACTGGTTAGGTGAATTTTTATAAAAAGTACCATTTTCATAGACATTTAATTAATGAAAACTGTAATTACCCCCAGTGATACCCACCCTAGTGTTAGCCAGGCACATTCGAGACGACACTCTCACCTCAGTGCGACGCGGACAATTGGAGGCGGCAGATTTTGAAGAGTATCCCGTTGTGGACGATATGCGGAGAAAAGGCCATAAGGACAGGTGAGTCTAGTTAGTGTGTTGCAGCAAGGTAGCGTCAGTGCCTTCCCTTATGTTAGCTACTGCTTCAAGATTTTTTTTTTTTTTAAATCAAGCTTTTTATCAAACTAAAAATGGCTTAATTGTAGCAACCAAAACAGGTCTGAATTTTCTCTCCATTATTACTTTTTTTCTTAGCTTTTATTTAAGTGTTGTTTTTTTTACAACATTAATGGCGACTCCAAGTAAAACTTTACAAAATCTTGTTGTTTGTCTGCAATGGACTCCTAAACTACTTAAGTATAGTATATATAATGTAGTTGCAATAAGTATAATTTTATTGCAAAATTTTTGTCGAAAACCTTAGCCACAGCAACGCGTGGCCGCTGTCCTATACTTACTCAGTGACAAAACATAAAACAGAAATAGGTTATTTTAGTCCAGTCACGTTTATTTATCCTCAGCGCATTTCTTCCAATTTTCCAATGAATGAGACTAAAAGTGATACCAATTTATTGTAGTAGGTAGGTACTTAATACTTATGCAAAAGTAGTAGTATAGTCATATTTTAGGGTGTTTCGTCGTTACGCCCCGGTCCTGAAAGCACCGCGGTGCGAAACGCAGAACGACGCTTTTTGAATTGGCCGATTCGCCCCGCGGCGCTAGTTAATAATAACAACGGTGTCAATCGGGAATAACATTTTTCGACTTCCTCAGTTGGCACCACCACCAAAAATCTTATTATTGATTTCTGTACAGTTGAGTACACAAGTAAGTTGTAGATTAAATAGGTAGGTAGGGTTTATTTAAATATTCTCTAATTATTCGTACATGTAACTCAATTTAGTCGTAGTTACATGTTGTGTAAGTAATAAATACATTTTTGATTAAACATAGAAACGCAAAGTATTCGGAGTTATCAAATGGTTAATGGTGATATTAATAATTCACGTTTTGTAATGTAATTACGTATACCTAGGTACTACTCTAAAAATGCATATTGTAAGAAAAAATATTACATACAAATGTTTTTACTTACCATAATATAACGAATTAACGAAAGACACCCTGTGCACGACGACCATATTTAGGCTTAGATTTAAGTTTATTGTTATTAATGTTCATATATAGTGTATAGATTTAAGTTTATTTCAATAACTCTATAAATATCTATCATATTATGTTTTAATTTTATTAATAAAGATTCGTGGCGCTAAGAGATAGATAAAATACGATTTTCGCCGATTAGGATAGTGAAAATGATAGTCAAAATAATTCGCTAAAACAGTGCTCTCTTTAAGGTATTGCTCGGTTTAGAATATGAACAGTTCGGCCTGTTGAGAGCGCCGATGTCTCAGTCGGAATCAAGCCTCCAAATAGAAAAAACTAAAGAAAACTTATATCATCGGAAACACTATTTTCGGTACAGTCTTGCAATAATATTATTGTATAAGAAATATGGTGTGAGTGACTTAGCCCTCCCTCCCACTCACACAAATGATTCACTTTTGTCTTTAACTGTACATAATCATTGGTTTATAAAATAGCGGTGTCAAACGACGAAGTCGAAAAAAGTTGTTCACCGATTGACACCGCGGTGCCAATCGGCTAATTCAAAAAGCGTCGTTGTGCGTTTCGCACCGCGGTGCTTTCAGGACCGGGGCGAAACGACGAAACACCCATATTTTAAGCTTTAGTTTAGACCCAGTTAGAAAGTGTATTCAGAATCGACCCCATTAGCCTCACATGATTTTACTTCCAGGCACCATTCTAAAAAAGCAACGGAACACAAGAAGAAAACAAAAGAAACAAGACGAGGCGATGAAGAGTACGATGACGACATGGCGTATTCATTAGACGATTTCAAAGGAGGATTGAAATTCGATTTTACTAAAGGAATGATAGGCTTTTGATGAAGAGTTTTTTTGTGGAATGGACAGTTAAAGTAAAGAATTTATCTGGAAGCTTTATATTGTGTTTTAATCTATACTAATATTATAAAGCTGAAGAGTTTGTTTGTTTTTTTGTTTGTTTGTTTGTTTGTTTGTTTGAACGCTCTAATCTCAGGAACTACTGGTTAGATTTTAAAAATTCTTTTTGTGTTGAATAGACCATTTATCGAGGCAGGCTTTAGGCTATATAACATCACGTTGCAACTATAAAGAGCGAAGAAATAATGGAAAATGTGAAAAAAACGGGGAAAATTATTCATCCTCCGGAAGCTCCGTTGCGTGCGCTGCCAAAAACGGTTCTAGATACCAAAAATATATGTATGAAAGAGTTAAGGGAACTTTTTACCGCGGTAAAACTTCGCATTCCCACGGGAAACCGACTTCTACGCGAACGGAGTCGCGCGCGGCCCCTAGTTAAGTATATGTGAAGAGCCAGCTAAAGCTACAAGCATTTTAAGAATAGGTTTTAAAATAACACCTATTGTTTTTACTTTCTGCCCGCCGAGTAAACTGAAAGGTAAGCATTATGAAGAATATTTTTTTACATTTTTACTGAAAATTTACTACTGTAATGCCTTATATTTCTACTTCAAACACTGGGTAAGTAACCTACAATAAAATAAAAAGCACACCAATAATTATTGCAATAGTTTATTAGTTTATTATATAAAAACCTACAAAATTAACGTTAAGTACGTACGTACTAAAATCGCATAATGACAAAATAGAGTAATAGTTCAAATTCAAATTCAAATTAACTTTATTGCTTGTAAATGGGTTACAAATAGGTCTTAAACATAAATAACAGATCCTCCATAAACTGCCGGGAAGGCATGCAACTTTGCAAAATAAAACTTTGCATACAATGTATGTATTGTATTGTAGTATTAATGTAATAACATAAAACTTTCAGTTTTTTAAATTCTATAAATTTTAACAACTTATAAATACAAATAGTAATTACAATTTATTGTTAAGGATATGTACCTAACCATAATATCACGGAGCCATCTTTTAGAACAGGTAAAGGTAAAGCTTGTTTTATAGGCACCTTATAATAGACTAGGGGAGAACCTAGTGACACCCAGACATAAATTGACCCGAATAAACAATAGGAAAAAAGAAGGAAATTTGAATATTTGCGTGTACGAAATAGGAAGGGTGACAAAAAATCACCCTGTACATATTTGTAAAACAATAAAACAACATCTTTATTCAAAAACTTTATTCAATAAACAGGAAAACTACTATCGACGTCACTCGCCCAGGCGTGAAGACCGCCTTTCAAATCTTTCACTTTATCATGTAGAGCTTCGTCTAGAGCTTGTAGTAGTTTCTTTGTTATTATTTGAGAATCGTTTCCACGTCTGCATAATAGTGTAACTGTAAAAAATATATAAATTTTAGTAAACTTAACTTAATAATAGACTAGTTTTCCGACCACAAACTTTCATTAAAAGTAAACATAACCGATAAAAAGTATCCTTTGTCCTTTCCCAAGTTCAGTTCTATCTTTAAACCAAATTTCATCAAAATCGGTTCAGTGGATTAGGCGTCAAAGCGTAACAGACAGGCAGACAGATAGAGTTACTTTCGCATTTATAATATTAGGTAGGGATTGTTCCTGATTTTACTGATGTTAGTATGTTTTGTCTTGATCAAACTTTAAAATGTTTCTGAAAGTAAAGAATTAAAATGAGTAAAAACTAACTGCATATACCCGTTTTTAGATAGATTGCGTTTTCTCAAGTTAGTACTAGATGTTTAACCAAATGCCTTTTTTAACTACATATCAAAACTAGACGAACTCATTTATGTTATAGTCAAAACCCGTTTTTAGATAAGTAGATTAAAACTTAAATAACATGCATAGAAAAAAACCGGCCAAGTGCGAGTCCGACTCGCGCACGAAGGGTTCCGTACTATCATTTTCTACCTGTTTATTAAGATCGAGTAAAAATTGTTTAAAAATTACGTTTGCTGCATGGGAGCCCCTCTTTAATATTTACTTTATTGTTATTTAATTATTTATTTTGAAAGGTAATATACACGTCTACCTGTTACCGTTTCTAATATTGATCAAAGAAATACGAAAAAAACACGTTTATTGTATGGGGACTCCTCTTAATATCTATATATATTTTTTAATTTTTAGTATTTGTAGCGACAACGGTAATACATCATGAAATACATTGTGAAAATTTCAGCTTTCTAGGTATCATGAGAAGTTTATGAGATACAGCCTGGAGACAGACAGACAGACAGACAGCGGAGGCTTAGTAATAGGGTTCCGTTTTACCCTTTGGGCACAGAACCCTAAAAACAGTTGATTGGTTGTTTGTCGTTAATCGTCTATTCCATAGGTATTTAAATCGAGTGAATAGAGTGAAAATGTATATAACTGTCACTTTCGACAAGATTGCAATTTGACAGCTTCATACAATTTAATTCTATTCGCTCATTTCTACTGCCACTTGACTTGGGGGGCTGATCTGCTTATTTTGACCCAATACTTTATTTTGACCCGATATTTACTTTGCATTATTTTGACCCAAATATAGCTTACAGCCAAAATTATTTCTATCAGTGTCGCTTGTATTTCTTTGTAGGTTGTCTTCTGTGTATTTATCACTAAATGAAAATAACAGAAACAGATAGACTAAACGTCACAAAAAACAAAAATAACTGCCCCAGATACCCAGTTTCTATCTATAGTAGGAATATTTAGCAAGTTACTTGTACCCAAAACTTACCTTCACAATTCTTCTCCCTAACTTCATTGACCAATTCATTAACATCTTCATCTTTAATTTTATCTATCGGTTTGTTAACAGCGCCATCTATCCAACACATGTTAAACTCCGCCTCGCTTCTGACATCGACTAATAGATGGCGCTGATCGCAGTCACCGCCGCCATTTTTGTTTGCTGTCAGTTTGACGGCTAGTTCTTTGGCGTTTATGCGGTTTTTTTCGGGTAATATTTGTAAGTCTAGATCCTGAAATTATTTGAATATAGATATTTGTATGAAAACACAGATTATTTATTAGTTGAGAATTAACAAATAAAGAAGCTTAAGGTAAATTCGGTTAGCTGAGCAAATTAATATTAAATTGATGCAATGTTATCATCATTTTTACATTGCTCATATTAAAACATAAATATAACAACACTTATTTTCTTACTAGCTTTCCAGCTTGCCGTTTCAACTTGTTTAGAAACAAATATACAATTTGATAAAATTGGCTATGCTTAAGTAACGATTACATTCAATAGTTTAGAGGAGACAATAGATAAACATACAAACAGACAAGAAAAGCGACATTGTTTTATACTATGTAATGATTTAAAAATAATATAATTACCTTTTCCACAGCCTTTGAATCACAGAACAGTTCATAATCAATTAATTCACGGATGGTTGGCGAATCGGAACACACCGCGCAAGTTAGATTACGTGGTCGTAGTTTTACTAGAAACAAAATATAAGATATTTTGCAAAACTTTCAAGCGTAAACTGCAATGAATATTTCAAAAAAGTGCAAATTTAAGTAAAAAATTAAAAAAAAAAACAAACAAACAACGAGAAAATATACAATAAAAATAGGTTACTAGGTGTAAACTACAACACAAACTTAATTTGAAATATTCTCATAGCATTTCCTTAAATTATTCAATGATGTGGAATAAATTTAACAATATTCTTGTTTTGTTCTAATATATTTTTAGTTTAGTTTAGAAAGTGTTTTTAGAATAGGGACCCAAATTTTCATTATCAAAATTTCTTAAATATTATTGTTTTTTATTTATTTACAATTCATGTCTTTTACACACATTGGCATAGAAAGTTGAAACATAAATCTTACGAGAATATACAGGGTGATTGGTAATGCGATACATTCCTTCTAAGAGGTTAAAGAAGAGGTTATTTGCAGTCAATTAAGGCATTATATGCTATGTCCGAAAATTTATAATTTCTGAGATATGCAACATTTCAGATTTTTTATAAAAAACCCCATTTTCGAAGTTCAAATGAATCCTTTTAGTGAAAAATTTAAAATTGAGTTTAATGTTTTGTTTGTTTTATGGTAGCTTGATAACTAAAATGATATTTCAGATTCAAATTTGCTAAAAATAATCGTCCTTATTTTAGAAAAAGTCAAGAAACCAAGAACTACTTTTAAAAAAAGTTAAATCTTATGGCAATAAATAGCGATTTTCTAAAAAAAACTCCAATTAATGTTGCGTACAAATTACATAAATAACTTCCCCAGTTCATTAGCTATTCAAAAAGGTACATTTGTCATACTAAAACTAAGTATTTGATTGACAATTCTACTAATAAAAGAAGTTACCTCTCTCTTAGAACGCCTCTACATTGTGGTTACCGCGCACTTTTGCAGTGTTTTCTTTAGTTGATGTCGATGTCTTGCACAGGGATAATGCAATAAAATTTAAGATCTGCCGTTAAATAAATATTTTTTTCGAAAAGCCAAACCTTCAAGTGTGTAGCTTTTGCGGTTAATTAGAAAAAAAAAGAGTATGCTAAGTGAGGAAAAAGTTACTTCTATTAAAAGAAAAAAAGCTAACTACATCTTTTTCATTAATCACTACACATCACTTGTTGTTTTTTCTTTGGTCGATGTTGCCAACTCTTGTGGTGGTTGCTAGATTTCTGCGAGAAACATCTACCATTTCTTCGTCTACTTCGCCAAATTCGAGGTCTACTAGATTCACTTGTTCGGGCGGATACAAGCTTTATTTTTTGAGACGTCGATACGTCCCCAAAAACACTCTAACGTTTGACACACGTCGATTACGGAAACGCAACAAGTACTTTTATTGCTGTAACAGCGTTGCCGTTACACATTACGTAAATAAGAAAAATGTCGTATTGCGCGTAATGTAGAGCGTTGCAAATTCGACTAACATGCGTTTACTTATAGCATCTTAGCGATACCATCGCTACAAAAAATTGCTGTGGGCGAGGGCCTTTTGTAATAAAGAATACTCAGACATTTTTCTTATCTAGTAGACCTCGAATTTGGCGAAGTAGACGTAGAGAAGAAATGATAGATGTTTTTCGCAGAAATCTAGCAACCACCACAAGAGTTGGCGACATCGACCAAAGAAAAAACAACAAGTGATGTGTAGTGATTAATGAAAAAGATGTAGTTAGCTTTCTTTCTTTTAATAGAAGTAACTTTTTCCGCACTCAGCATACTCTTTTTTTCTAATTAACCGCAAAAGCTACACACTTGAAGGTTTGGCTTTTCGAAAAAAAAATTATTTAACGGCAGATCCTAAATTTTAATGCATTATCCCTGTGCAAGAAGTCGGCATCAACCAAAGAAAACACTGCAAAAGTGCGCGGTAACCACAATGTAGAGGCGTTCTAAGAGAGAGGTAACTTCTTTTATTAGTAGAATTGTCAATCAAATACTTAGTTTTAGTATGACAAATGTACCTTTTTGAATAGCTAATGAACTGGGGAAGTTATTTATGTAATTTGTACGCAACATTAATTGGAGTTTTTTTAGAAAATCGCTATTTATTGCCATAAGATTTAACTTTTTTTAAAAGTTGTTCTTGGTTTCTTGACTTTTTCTAAAATAAGGACGATTATTTTTAGCAAATTTGAATCTGAAATATCATTTTAGTTATCAAGCTACCATAAAACAACAAAACATTAAACTCAATTTTGAATTTCTTCATTTGAACTTCGAAAATGGGGTTTTTTATAAAAAATCTTAAATGTTGCATATCTCAGAAATTATAAATTTTCGGACATAGCATACTATGCCTTAATTGACTGCAAATAAGCTCTACTTTAACATCTTAGAAGGAATGTATCGCATTACCAATCACCCTGTATAAATACAATGGTACTGCTTATTCCTAAAAAGGAATCTCTTCCAGCAGACCGAAAGTAGAAGAACTGATAGAGATATTGTTGTGTTTATAGGTATTTTTTTTAAATTACTATGTATTTAATAATAAACTCACCAGTTCTAAAAGTCATGTCTTCCCCGTCGAATATCAGCATTCTCTCCACCAACAGCTTGTCCGGAGGCATCTCTACTATGTACTTTATAGTTTCTAGCGCTTGAAGGCAGCCTGTTAGATAAATATGATCGTTATTAGTTTGGAACTTATTCCAAAATAAACCTTAGTTTAAAATTGGTTGTGCAAAATGTATTTTATAGTTTCTAGCGCTTGAAGGCAGCCTGTCAGGCGAATTTGATTGTTTTTAGTTTGGAATAAGGTTTACAATTGGTTGTGCAAAATGTATTTTATAGTTTCTAACGCTTGAAGGCAGCCTGTCAGGCGAATTTGATCGTTTTTAGTTTGGAATAAGGTTTAAAATTGGTTGTGCGAAATGTATTTTATAGTTTCTAATACTTGATGGCTTTAAGAGTTTTTGCTCTTATAAGTTTGAAATAAGGTTCAAAGTCGGTTGTGGGTATGTTTAAAATGTATTGTAAAGTTTCTAATGCATAAAGGCAGTCTGCTAGGTAAATGTAAGGGGATATAACGTTTAACTGGTTTGAAATAAGATTCAAAATCGGTTGTAGAACAGATAAAAAACAAACAAAGATAGATATTTAGTTTAGTAATGTTTATTTAAATTAAATGATGCTTAGTTAATAGAAAGTTTGGATGAAAGAATCTAAAATCTGTCTGTAAGTAATTTATTGTTCTGAACAATTTTATTATAACGTTGCTTTCGGTGTAAAATCGAATTCAGAAACACACACTCACAACCCACTCTGTTTGTTTACTCTGTCCTGAAAAAAAAAACGACTAAACCGATTTGGATGAAATTTGTCCGAAAGATACAAAAACCAATTATATTGAAACTATAATATACCCTACCTATAGTCCCCGGCACGGGTCCAGCGACGCCGTTAGCAGAACAGCTGCCGACGGCGGCGGCGGGGGGCGGCGCGGGGAACACGCAGCGGAGGCACGGGCCGCGGGGGGTGAGGGAGAGGGGGTTCTACCACATCATTATCATTATCATCATCATCATTACATTATCATCATCATAGACAAAGTCAAGAAGTATTGATTTTGAATATGGGTTTACTTATAAATACAAAATAAGAGTAAGTTTATCATCATTACCATTACATAGTATAAATCCAAGTCGCTAATTGTGTCTGTTTGTATTTTTGTCCGCTAACTCCTCCTAAACCACTTAACGGATTTTAATACGGGGTTTGCCAACTTTAAGGATATTTTCCCATTTAAATTTGTAAATAAAGAAAATTCAGAATAAGTTTTTTTAAGTCAGCCAAAAATCAATATTTCGGAAGCAAGTCGACCAAAATTACACCATTGCGAAGCGTGGACGGGTCGCTAGTTCGTTATATAAATAGACGGTAACAAACACCAATAGAATATACGATTTACATCGTATTGTATAATAAAGAATAGAAACTCTTATTCGTCTTATCAAATTAATATGGTTACACGATTATTCTTTATTGGCTTTCAACCTGTAGTGAATGTGTATTTACTTAATGTGCCTTATTATAAATAAACCATCTCGAAAAATCTATCTACATGTCAGTGAAAACCGTATAAAAATCCGTTACATAGTTCAGAAGTAGGACGCGAATGACGTCATCGCTTTGTACTGTTTAGAGGTATGTTCTATAGATACTTACATTATCATTATTCTGGTCTGATCTATATCCGTATATTGTTAATTGACCTTCCATTTTTAAGGCACTACCCGATACTAGTGGTTTCTGAAATTGAGGAACAAAAATAACTCTAAATTCGTTTTGCATAAAAAACATGTTTTGTAGTTAAAATGTTATTTTTTTATAAATAAACCCATTGAAACAGTTTAGTACCCATACGCTTGATTTATATGTTTACCAGAATTCCCCTAAATAACTGTTAACTACTGTTTCCCAGTAAAAAGAACCACATGTGTTATTCCAGGTTACAGTCCAACCATATGCGAAGTTTCATCCAAATTTGTTCAGTCGTTTTTGCGTGAAATTGTAAGAAACACGCATACGTTCTTGCAAACTTTGGCATTTGTAATATTAAGTAAAATGATCGCGAAATTCTTTGAGTAACAATATTTTCCATTATTTTACGTACTTCCTTTTAATTATGATTAAAAATATATTTACCTTCAGCATCACACAGGCGTCATTTAACAAATACCTAGTAGGAACATTATCTGTACAATCTAATACAATATCGTACCCTGAAATGATATCTTTAGCGTTTTTGCTATCCAATTGTGTTTCGATATAATTCACGTTAATTGTTGAATTTATGCTGGAAATAAAATTTGGAAATAAACATATATGATAAAATATAAAATAAATATTTTTGAATAATGCAATTTATAAAATAAATAAAGTAATGAAGCGACTGAAAACAAAACTTTATTATTATTATGTTTTTTACAGAGAAATAAAATCATGAATTTGTTGTATGTATGAAAAAAGTAAAGATATTTTGTTTTATTGAACATTATTATTTCTCTTTATTTGACTAGATTTGATAGTTTAAAGCATGTACACTTCGGCTCAAAATCCAACTTATAAATCACCGTGTATGCGAATTTTTGATTTTGATTTTTTAATTAAAATAATTAATCAATAATTACCTTTTTAAGCTATCAGCTACAGACTTCGCTTTGCTTAGTCCCTCGTCCAACTCACTGTGTAGTATTTGTCTATGGATATTACTTATTTCTACCTTGTCATAGTCTATTATACCTATTTCACCTGAAAATAATAATTTCCTAGTTGATTTTTAGAGTTTGGCAGATCATAAGTTAATTCCACTCGCGGTTTCACTCGCATGGAAATATAATAAGATTAAATCCAAGAAGTCACTACCTGGTAGCTTTCTACTAGCCTTCTACGTCTGGCTAGCTTGTTAACGAAACATTGAATTTGGGCTACTAGTTGTTTTAACCTAAAACCTATTTGAAAAATTACCTAAAAGGCGGTGAAAACTGCTATTAAATCAGTCACATACGATATTAGAATCTAACTTACCAACATCCACACCGACACAAAAATCACCTTTATATTCACACTATCAAACAATAACAATGATATATAAAAATAAATCTACAGACTGACACACCAACTGTGTAGCTCTAAACTAATCAAAGCTTGTACTATGGATACCACACAGTGGACTAGGGGAGAACCCAGTTACACCCAGACGAGCCAACAACGAAAAACCATTTTTACGAAATTGGCCCGACCCGGGGATCGAACCCGGAACCATCCGCTTAGCTGTCCGGTATACAGGGCGTCCCAGGACTACGGTACATCAAGGGAAAGTACTTTAAATAACGTAGATAGAATGTTTTGCTGAAAGAAGACATTATTTTATTTTTTAAACTTAGTAATTCTGCAAAATCTGTCGTCAAAATTTTTGACTGATCCCAAATAACATTATAATTTTCTCACCAATCCCCGCGCCAGCCAAGTAAACGGCCGCGGGGCAGCCGAGCCCGCCCGCACCTACCACCAGCACTTTAGCAGCGCACAGCTTTTCCTGGCCTTTCACGCCTATATCGGACAGGAGAATTTGACGACTGTACCTATGAATCAACAATAAATAAGATAATTTGACGACTGTACCTGTAGATCAACAAATAAATAAGATAATTTGACGACTGTACCTGTAGATCAACAAATAAATAAATTTTGACAGTAACATAATGAGTTCGTCTAGTTTTGACAAGGTATGTGAAGTTAAAAAAAGGCATTTGATTAAAAATTTAGTTCTAACTTGAGAAAAAGTAAACTATTCAAAAACGGTATTTCTGAAACATTTTAAAGTTTGATCAAGACAAGATATCCTACTAATAATATAAACGTGAAAGTTTGTGAGTATGTATGGGTGGATGTTTGTTATTCTTTCACGTAAAAAAACTACTGGACGGATTTGAATGAAACTTTGCAGTCATATAGGTTATACATCAGAATAACACATAGGGTACTTTTTACTGCGGGAAAGCATCTCATTCCCACGGGAAACCGACTTTCACGCGAACGGAGTCGCGGGCGGCCACTAGTATTATAAACGTGAAAGTTTGTGAGTATATATGGATGGATGTTTGTTACTCTTTCACGTAAAAACTACTGGACGGATTTGAATGAAACTTTGCATTCATATAGGTTATACATCAGAATAACACATAGGGTACTTTTTACCGCGGGAAAACTTCTGATTCCCATGGGAAACCGACTTCCACTCGAACGGAGTCGCTGGCGGCCACTATTTTTTTTATAATATGGTGACTGTTAATAGATTTGTTTTAAATTGTTTGATTGATAATGAGCAGTGATTGCAACACTAAAAAGGCTGTATAAACCTGCCTGTATTTTTCCCAACTTTATCACAAAACATTGAATTTTTGCGGGTTGCTAGTGTATATTAAAATGAAGATTAGTCAGTATTAAGATAATAAAAGTAAGTAGTATTTGCAGCAAGAAGAAAACAACTATTTCTCCATCAATTAATTAATTGAGTAAAAAACATTAAAAAAATACCTGGAAATAGCTTCCTTGGATAAAGTACTGAATTTTGTAGACCCCACATTTTGTTCTTTATGTTTCTTTCCAGGCTAAAAAATATATTATATATAAAATTAATACATTTTATTTATTTATTGATATTATGGCTCCAAGCCACATTGTTTAAAGATTGACTAAAACCTGGAATATAAGTGAGGTATTTTTTCTACATATTATTTTAAGGTTTATATATAACATATTAATTTGAAGTCATTTTAATGTCCAACCAAGTTAAGTTACTGGTTAAATTATTACTTACAAAAAAATTGGGTTAAAGGAGTAAGTTAGAAGTAAGTTTGTATTCAAGTTTATTAATTTCAAAATTATTAAATTTTAAATTTCCTAATTTAACATCATGCCTACACGTATGTTACAAACGCTGATTAAGTGCGAAACATATTTACAAATAAGCAATAGTTTTTAACCAAACTAACCTTTTTTAGGGTAACTTTCAATTTATTTAGTTCAGTTTCTTTCTCCTGAAGTTTTCTACGCAACTCCTTCACTTCCTCCTCAAGCTTATTTATACGATTCATAGTCAGCTATCACCAAAATATTTTGAGTAAGAAAACTGTGCATGCGGCATAAGAAAAAACAAATAAACAAAACAAACAAGTAAAGTACCGAGCAGAAATAAAAAAAATACCGGCCCGAGTGCTAAGCTCAGCTGACTGACAATGACAGGACAGGGTATCCAATTTAAAGATTTTTCATCACAAAGAGAACATTATTGACTGCTTTCATCGCAGTGAAATCAAGTACCGAAGGCGTCCAAAATTAATGATAAAAATGAATCCAAAATCTTCCCAAAAAACATAAAAATAATAAACTCTTTATTGCAATTATAAAGGAATAAACAAAAGACATTGACTTAAACTATTAGTTTTATAATAGAATCTATAGGTATTTGCAGCTCTCTGTATAGAAACAGGCAAGACGTTCCAAAGTTTTATAGCTTCTACAGTGACTTGCTGTAGAAGTTGGTATGGCATAAATTAGTGGTAAGAGTTAACCTATTGGCAGAATGTCGATTGCGATCGTGGTTATCCGTAAGATACGAGAAGTTTTGTTTCCAATTTTCCGGGGTTCTAGGATCAAACAGGATACAGTATAGAAGGGCGAGGATGTGAGCATTCCGGTAAAACCACATTTGAATAATAATTCTCATCTATTCGTGTGTTTCTTATAAAATTTTCAACACACGTGCTCGGTATAAACCGAACTCAAAGTTAGACACACTCGTGCCTAATTATATTATAAACTAGTGCGTAATAGAATTATCCCTACAAAGTCAAATTATATGCTAATAAACACAGTATTTAAACCGAGTAATACAGTTTTTATTGTAATAACAAAGAGATTTTATGGTTTTATTCGGAACAAATAAATTGGTACATTAGTTAAGTCAATTTTTTTTTATAATTTAATTATTCAAAATTAAAAAAACTATGTATAACCCTGGATTCGTTTTCTCGTTATCATCAAACTAATAGGTATGACTCAAAGGAAGGAAAATTTTATTTATATGTATAAATGAAGCGCGATTTATAATATCTACATGCATTTTTAGCGACATGTGTTAACGCAGTCACTTGAGTGCTGGCTTGTGATAAATAAATTATATGCTTAAATTATTAACATTTATTTAGATATCATAATTTAATTACAATAATGTTCATTTGTGAGTATATTTTTTAAAAGTACCTATAAGATTATGGAAAAAGCTTTCGTTTCTTTGGCAACACAAAACACTGTAATTTTGAGGTTCGTGTTGTGGATTTGCAACTTTTGCATTTTGTCCAATTTCGCTGAATTTACTCAAATATCACCGTTTTTTTATTACTTACATTCAGTTTAAGTAGTTCTTGTCGTCCTAAATCATTGTTAGTTTAGGTTTAGCATTGTTTAACTCATATTCGGGTCTTAATACTTCCCTTTGTTTGGACGTTTGAGCAATGTTTTTTCTAAAACTATATGGTTACATTTTAATCTAACGCGCTTTAAGTGTTTCCAGTAAGTATTATATCTATTTAGATTCTTGTTTATATTGTATATGTAGGCATCACACATCATCATTTCATAGTATAAATCCAAGTCTAATTCTGTCTGTTTGTATGTTTGTCCGCTAACTCCTCCTGAACTACGTAACGTAATTTAATGCGGTTTTCGCCATCTTTTAAAATAATTTCTCATTTAAATTTTTAAATGAAAAACATTTAGAAAAAAATGTTTTAAGTTAGCTTAAAACCCATATTTCTGGAACAAGTCGGCCAAATTACGTCGACACCGTTGCGAAGCGTGGGCAGGTTGTTAAAATTATATTATCACTTTACCCATAGAGACCTTAGTTTCTCATAATGTTCACATCACTCTTAATTGTTGGCATCATTTTTTATCAATAGAATTCTTCAGAATAAGATTCTTATAAGATTTATCTATTATTCTATTACCTATCAATAAAAATCTCAAACATGCACCTTTAATTTCATTCCTTTGAAATACCAGTTAAGATTTGGTGAATAAAATTTCATAACCTAACTATACTAATGCAAAAGTTCTTTTTTATAGTAATGGAATCAGTGGGCTCACGTTTCACTGCCCCAGAGGGGGGTACTCGTCTCGCTATAACCGCAGCGAAGAAGAACATACTTGCAACGGAGTATGCATCTTTTATTACTACTCGACTTATATACGAAGAAGCTTATAATATCAGAGGGTAAGTTGATATTGGGAAAGAATAATAAGTTTGTTGTGTACTGTTTTAAAGTATTTTTGATGTTAAACATTTCTTTAAGTAACCCAAATAATATTAATTTTGTTACAGTGTGAAAATTCACTCAGTATTTAAATTATTCTGTTAAATTTATAGTAATGCTTTACTTTTGTTTTGTTCACACTAATCACTAACCTTTTTCACTTACCAACAATGTTATTGTGTTTTAGATCCCTATTTGAAGGCAAGCAAAGATCTATCTATGTTACTCGCCCGTCCCGAGTGAAGTGTACCGCATATGAATTAGAAATACTAACGGATCTGAAGATATTGCAGGCTGTTAACTATGATGATGTTTATGATTGGTTGGCTGAGGTTGAGATTAAGGAGGTAAGTTATCTACTTATACCATAATTGCAAAATTTTGTGAGTATCTGTGGTTTTTATCTGTCCAGACTAAAACTCCTGAACAGATTTGGCCGAAACTTGGTGGGTATATGGATAAACTATATACATGGATAATTTCTAATCTACAGTTAAGTTGCTTTTCACATGGGAATGGTGTACTTTCCTGCGAAAAAAGTAACCCATATGTTTTTCCGTTTCATCTAAATCCATTCAGCCGTTTTTTAAAGCATCTAATTTCCACAGGAAAAGCCATTTGGTTGGAGATAAAACTGCAGGGTAGCAAGCTAGTAAATTTAATATCCCTTATCATCAAAAACCCACTCATTTCTACAGTAAAGTGATAAAAAGAGTTATTTTGTTTCAGGTGGTAGTATGTACGTCAGAAGTGTTCAGGAAAATCTTAGAGGCTGGAGTTCTATCTATGCCAAACATCAATGTACTAGTTATAGATAGCTGCCATCTGATATTCAAAGATGAAAATCTGAGATGTGTATGTATTACCCTGTTTGATTATAAACAGACTTTTAACATAGATTAGTTAGAGTTTTGCGAGTGACGACAGCTATGGAAATAATATAATATTTGCAAACATTAAAAATTGAATTTGTTAAATTAGTCATAAACTAAATAAAGCTAACTAAATTAGTTAAAATTATTTTTTTTGGTCAGTTATGCAAGTTGACAGAAAATTGACATAGACAAAGGTAACTAATACATTTTCAAAATATGGTATTAAATGTAATGAATAAGGTATTAATAATAAAAAAGTAATACTTTTGATTAACGTTAGCTTGTACGCAAAGCGAAAGAAATGCTTTGTTTTTGCGATTTTTGTAGTTATTTTAATTTGTTTTGACACTGATATAGGTTTTTAAACATGTTAATGAAAAAGTTAAAACTGGGTACTAAAGCACAGCGTTATTTATTTAGTTATGTATACTTGACAGTTTAACAAAAGGTTTGATTCAAGAGTGTGTTTTTAATTGTCTTGTATGCTACTATATTTCGCCCCTACTCAAGTCAGTGTCTTATATTATTCAAGCTTGCGCTTACTTTAGTTAGTTTATGTTTTTATTTTAAATGTAAAATTGTAACCAATATACATTTTTGTTAATTTAAGATAATGAAATACTACAAAGAGTGCCAAAAAACTACCCGGCCAAGAATCCTAGCTCACACCTACCCACTTTTTACTAATAATCTGAAGGAAGAAACACAAAATGACGAAGTTGTAGCTAATTGTACTAATGTTAGTGAAATTAATGAAGAAATGACAGAGGAGAAAAGTGAAAATGAAGAAAAAGTTGAAAGTGTTATAGAGCAAGTGGTAGATAAAGATGGTATGTAATAAAATTGGTATTAATTAAGTTTTTGTATCAACTGTTATGTATTATATGAAGTAACAAATCTCAAAACAAGTACTAAACAGAGTCGATACGATTTTTACTGATATTGAGGCAGATTTAAAAATTGCTTTTTTAACTCAAAATAAATTATATTTTTGTAAGGCCAAATAACTCAACTGCAATTTCTCAAATCAGAAACTGTCTTCAAATGTAAAATCAACTGTGTTTTAAAACTATAAATATTTTTTAGACAACATACAAGAAGAGAAAAACCAAATTGCGTCTCGTGATCACATACAATTCGGTGCATACGAAAACGTGGACAATTTCGACATGTACCAGAAGTTAGAGTGGAAGATTGAAGAAATGGAGCAAGCGCTGTGCTGCGAAATGGACTTGGCTGAAGATATTGACGGTGGGAAAAGGTAAGTATCTTAAATATCATTGGTAATGCGTTTTTTTTATAAATGAATATATGTATGTCTGGCTGTCTGTTAGTCAAAACTTTTCAGTTTGTGTGTCTGTTTTTTTGTTTTTTTAACGTCGAAACAGTTTAACCGATTTTGATGATAGACTATATTTTGAGATATAATATTCCTTTTATCAGAGAGTAGGAAAAATAAAGTTTCGATACTATTATTATTTCAAATGTTTTTATAGGTCCATTATACACTTAATTTCATTAAATTCCGTTCAGCCATGTTTTATTTGCATCTTCAAAAAGCTCCGATAAATACGTTTCACTTTTTAATCCCGGCTTCAAAAAATGAAAAAAAAAACTTGAATCCACACTATTGCATATCCATTTTAAATTTCTATATTCCCCTCTCTCTCTAACTATTCTCTATCTCTTTCAGACTGCCGACGGCGGTGTCAAAACCGAAGGAAATGATCATTGAGTATGACGTCACGAGCTGTCAAAATAGACTGCGACAGGATTATGTCGACTTGGACAAGTTTATGAGAGAGTGCATCGCTGATGCTGAAGAATTTATTTATGAACACAGGTATGATAGGGATTGGAATTGTATTTCGTAATTTACATAGTGTATTCCTTATTTCCCCTAACTATTTAAATTCTTTTTTATTGTGATGTGGTGTATTTTGCGCCTCTGCGTTTTGATGTTTTGTTTTACATTTAAGTATAACACATAAATCAAAATTATTAATAATTGATGTATTTTTATATTCTTTCTTTTTAATTTAATGTTTTAAAAATCTTAAAGAAAGTAACCTTAAATTTTTACAATATTTAAAGCAGTTGCGTAGTTAACGAACAGTTAGTTTTACACTTTGACTCGAAACTTAATAAAACTTACGTGTTACATATTATTTATATATTTTTAGGTACGATCCAACAGAAATATACGGTGAAGAAATGCTAGAAGAGTTTCAAGATATACCGGACCCTACGTTAGACCCGAAGTCGATATTTAGACAGTTTCTATATGTACTCGATCAATTAGGTAAGTTTATCCTACTATCCTACTAATATTATAAACGTGAAAGTTTGTGAGTATGTATGGATGTATGGATGTTTGTTACTCATACACGTAATAACTACGCGATGGATTTGATGAAACTTTACAGTAATTATAGGTTTTACATCAGAATAACACATAGGGTACTTATTACCGCGGGAAAACTTCTCATTCCCACGGAAAATCGACTTTCACGCGAACGGAGTCGCGGGCGGCCACTAGTATTCAATAGTAATCAAAATAAGTGCTAAATGGATTCATCTGATTGTCACAGTTTGATGCTCTATTAATTTTTTTTTACGTTATAAGTAGCTTTTATGAGTTTTGAATAGTTTACGCTCGGCGATTATGAATCAGTCGGGGCCTGTTGTTTTATAAGTATAGATTGTCAAAAAAAAACGAATTTAACTTTTCCAAGTATTAATGTCAACTAGCGACCGGCCCACGCTTCGCAATGGTGTAATTTTGGCCGACTTGCTCATGAAACATTGATTTTTGGCTAACTTAAAAAAAAACTTTTTCCGATTGTTCTTTGTTTATAAATTTAAATGAAAAAAATACCAGAAAATGGCAAAACCTGCATTAAAATCTGTTACGTAGTTTAGGAGGAGATAGCGGACAAACATACAAACAAACAGAATTAGCAACTTAGATTTATACTATGTAATGATGATGATGATCTTACTCTTATTTTCTTTTTATAAGTAAACCCATATTTTCAAAATCAATACTTTGCTTTGTCTATTAATTAACATCTAAATATTTCTTATTCAGGACCATACGGCGCCGATAAGGCGGCTTTCTCGCTACTTACCAAACTCGAGAAACTGAAAATCAAAGTGCCGTACGAAAGGCATTTTCTCCTTCTTTGTCTATGCACCACGGTATTTGTCAAAATTCGGTGTTATGCCGACGAAATATTCTCAAAGCATGAGGACGATTGGGAGAAGATAAAGCTGTTTTGTACACCAAAAGTACATAGATTAGCCGAAATATTAGAGCAGTTTCAACCCGTTGAGCTTAAAAGTAATCAAAATTTTAATGAGAAAGATAGAAGTTGTTCGAAAATTGAAGAAAATGAAAATACTAGTAAGGATAGTGGTTTGGATGCGAAAAATGATTTAACAGTAACTAATGATGAAGTTATAGATGAAAATGATGAAAAATCTGAAGAAAATGACGAAAAAATACCAGAAAATGACGAAAAAACATCAAAAACCAACGAAATGCTTAAAGCAATAGAAAGATGCGATTTCCAATCCCTAAGCAATAAGATAGAAGACAAAGTACATATTTTAGAAGCGAACTTAAAAGAGTTACACGAAGATCCGAAAATGGACAAAATTGATGATTTAGGAAACAAAGATGGCGGGTTGAATAGTAATGATAAAGAAACGGGAGAGGTTATTAATAATGATGAGGTGAAAAGTGAGAAAGATGTTAAAGACACGCATAAGTTTGGGTTTAAAAGATCGGGTGAGAATTTAGATTTTAGTTGTAAATCAACATGTAGTTTGTATGTGATTTAAGTGTCTTTAAGGTCGTTTTTTGTAATTGTACAGAGATTGGTCTTTTTGATGTAAAAGTTACATTAATAGGATTTATATTAATTTTGATCCTTTATTAATATAATTTACTAGCGAACTTACTAGCTTCGCAATGGTGTGATTTTGGCCGACTTCCTCACGAAATATTGAATTTTGGCTAATTTAAAAAAACCTTTTCTAAACGTTCTTTATTTACAAATTTAAATGAAAAAATATACCTAAAGGATGGTGAAAACCGCATTAAAATCCCTCAACTGGTTTAGGAGGAGTTAGCGGCTTGGATTTATACTATGTAATGATAATGATGTGATATAGTCATTAATTATAATCTAATTTATCAATCACAGGTCACAGAATTCGCGGTCGCGGCCGCAGTGGTCGCACCACTACAAACAGAAGTCAGAGCAATCAACAGAATAATGACTCTTTGTGCGGCATCGTGTTTGTGAAGGAGCCGCTGATGGCGAAGATACTGTTCGGGTTATTAGTGGTGAGTCGGGGTTATTTGAGGGTTATTTGGGGTTATTGGGTTATTTGGGGTTATTAGGTTGTTTGGGTTATTAGGTTGTTTTGGGGTTATTGGAATGATTGTGGGTTATTGGGGTTATTAGGAAATTAGGGTTATGGGGTAATTGGGATGATCTGGGTGAGGGTTGGGTGGGTGGGGTTATTTAGGTTGTGGGTTTGAACAGGTTATTTAAGGAGGACGTTGGTAGAATGATATTCTGTTAGAAGTTAGTAAGCAACTACTAACCGAAGTCAGAGCAATCAACAGAATAATGACTCCTTGTGCGGCATCGTGTTTGTGAAGGAGGCTCTGATGGCGAAGATACTGTTCGGGTTATTAGTGGTGAGTTGGGGTTATTTGAGGGTTATTAAGGGTATTTTGGGTTGTCTAGGATTATTTGGGTAGGTTATAAGGAAGAGGGGTAAGTTGGGGATATTTTCGAGGTGGTAAAATGGGGTTATTGGGGTTATAGTTTTAGCGGGGTTAGGTATAAAGGTGGGATTTAACTAGGACCTTGGTGGTCTTACATAGTTAGAAGTAAGCAACTACAAACAGAAGTCAGAGCAATCAACAAAACAATGACTCTTTGTGCGGCATCGTGTTTGTAAAGGAGGCGCTGATGGAGAAGATACTGTTCGGGTTATTAGTGGTGAGTTGGGGTTATTTGAGGGTTATAAGGGGTATTTTGGGTTGTCTAGGGTTATTTGGGTAGGTTAATAGGAAGAGGGGTAAGTTGGGGATATTTTCGAGGGTGGTAAAATGGGGTTATTGGGGTTATAGGGGCTATAGTTTTAGCGGGGTTCGCCATGAGGAGCGCTCATGGCGATGATACTGTTCGGATTGCTTGTGGTGAGTTAGGTGATAAGGGGTTATCGGGGTATGTGTAAGTTTGAGTTATTTTTGGAAGTGGTAAAATGGGGTTATTGGGGTTATAGTTTTAGTGAGGCTGTTTTTGGGGTAAGATATTGGCTAAAAGGATAAAAGCATAATAGAAAATCTTACGATAACCTTTGATTTTTCTATATATATTTTTTTTCTAGGACATGTCCCGCTCAAATCCGAAGCTATCGTACATTTGCGCTCAATACTGCTGCTCCGATACCTCCACGCAATGGGGCGCCGAGGCCAAGAAACGAGAGGATGTGCTGAAGAAGTGAGTTTTATAGGGATTTAGATCTTGATGTGTTGGAAATAGGGTTGTTTCTGGACAAAGTTACTGACGTTAAATTTAAAGATAATACGGGGTGTAAAAGAACTGCTTCCGAAAACCAAAACTGGGCATTGCTGGAGGGGTACTTTTTAGGTTTTGAGCAAAAAAAAATTGTTTTAATGATTAACAGAAAAAAACGTAATATTACAAAATTGCATTTATACTATCAGATATTGCGATGATTTTAAATTAAATAGGGTTTTAATTTAATTTGCAATGTAAATAATCCCACTTAAACCAACAGTTGATGTGTGAGCGATGATTCAAGCGCCGAATATGACTTTTCGACCCTTACTTTTTTAAATTGTGCTTTCTGGGTATACTGTTAGTGAATTTAGTTACTATTGAGGCTCCAGAATACATGGTTTCAGGCTTCGGAAGTGGTCTTTTTACACCCGTTATAATAATTCTTTATCGTTTCTACCATTGATGTTTGTATGCATGTTCGCGAACGATGTTGAGACGACGCAATGATAAGCATCTGCACTGAGTGTTCTTTGTTTCAACTTTTAGTAAAAGACGTGAGATTTTCAAAAAAAATTAAAAGTTAAATGAAATATACAGGGTGTCCAGGAAACAATGGATAAGCTCTGAAGGGCTAGTAGTAGAACTAAAGGCAAGCCTAAAAAATAATTGATAAAAAGTATAACCCTTACACTGCTAGAAATATGACGCTTTAAAAAAAAAACTTCATATTTTTTTGACTGTGTTCATATTTTTACTCGTAACGAGGTCAAATCACTTAATAACATTATTATTTCTGTGCTAAAATAATTAATATTAACCGCATCAGTGAATAACTATCAAATAAAATAGCTAACTAAAGTATTTTTCTCAAAAAATAATGTTAAACTTTTGATTTGTGTAAAATTTCTGAAGAAATATTTTTGATGCGAAACTTTGAACAGCTCTGGTGTAAAAAAATAATATGAAAGCAACAGTGACCAATGATTTCAAAATATTCCTGGTTTAATAACGTTTTTAAAAAGATGTAATATGTCGTTATTGTAATGAAAAAATATTGAACTAATGGTATTAGTGTGTAAAATGGGAAAATTATTTAGTTCTAGCAAAATTAAAAAAATACATAAAAACTAAAGAAATATGATTTTCAATTGATATTAATGGCAAACACATTGGAATAATTGAGAGCAACTGTTCAAATTGTCTGTCCCCATCCTGATGCAGGCCCTACATCTACGAATAAAGGATCTTCGAATAATAACGACATATTACATCTTTTTAAAAACGTTATTAAACCAGGAATATTTTGAAATCATTGGTCACTGTTGCTTTGATATTATTTTTTTACACCAGAGCTGTTCAAAGTTTCGCATCAAAAATATTTCTTCAGAAATTTTACACAAATCAAAAGTTTAACATTATTTTTTGAGAAAAATACTTTAGTTAGCTATTTTATTTGATAGTTATTCACTGATGCGGTTAATATTAATTATTTTAGCACAGAAATAATGATGTTATTAAGTGATTTGACCTCGTTACGAGTAAAAATATGAACACAGTCCAAAAAATATGATGTTTTTTTTTAAAGCGCCATATTTCTAGCAGTGTAAGGGTTATACTTTTTATCAATTATTTTTTAGACTTGCCTTTAGTTCTACTATTAGCCCTTCAGAGCTTATCCATTGTTTCCTGGACACCCGGTATATTACAACCCAAAAACTAGAACACTCAGTTCAGACGTTTGAACAAAATGACAAGATCTAATCTCATCAAGTACTAACTCTGGTATGATAGTTTCTATTTTACGATTTAGTAAAAAAATAGTAAAAAACTTTTTAGAAATTAACAATTTCCTAGGATGTGAACTTACAAATTAATCTGGGTTTGAAATGGAAACACTCAATTCATACGGCGTCTGAACTGAGTGATCTCCAAAACATGAGTTTAATCAAAGAATTACATAAATACGATACCCGTGAATCGTCTTGTTCACGAAATAGTACATTTCCACTTACTTACAAAATCATTTCCCAAATGCACTCTGCTGAAAAACCTATTCGAAAAAACAATAAAATCTAGTGAAAATCGCATTAACATCCGTGGGTCGATGACTTTTCGGACACAAAAAACTCGGACACCTTGGTAAAAAGAATATTAAAATTGAAAAACCATAGTTTGGCCAAGGTGTCCGAGTTTTTTGTGTCCGAAAAGTCATCGACCCAAATCCGTTACTTAGGTACTTAGGTTAGCGAACAAACATACAAAAAGACACACAGTTTGCTTTATACTACGTAATGATAATTATGATGTTTTTCAGATTTCGAATGCACGATTGCAATCTGCTACTCGCAACATCATCTCTAGAAGAAGGTATAGACTTACCGAGATGCTCGCTAGTATTGAGATGGGATATGCCGCCGTCGTAAGTATACTAAATATTTCCTTATTTTATAAAAAAATAAAAAAAAAGTCATTTATTTCATCATTAAGTAACTTAATTAAATTCGATGAAAGTCAAATTATCGATTATCAGCGGAGTATGTTCGGGATAATGTGTGTAACTACAGAACCGATTTTAAATATTATTAACAACAAGCTATAGTATTAGGAGAAATTGAATTCTATTAATTCTATGCGAGGGTATATGCGGGAAGAAGACGTTCTCTATTTTGCCATGTCTTTGGTAAAGATGTTTTTGTTCAGTGTATAAAAATTTTCATTCAAAATAGTTAAGTTCTTCTTAAGATGGTTATAAGTCATAGTTATATCGCTATTTATATGTATAAGGTTTTGTAATTTATGTTATTAGTGTAGGTAGACAGTGTCAAATGCATTTATGTTTTGACAAATAAAACATCTTTATAGCTAAAAGTAGCTATTTACCAAATTTAAATTATGCACGGTATTATGCTTTTCATTACATAGTATAAATCCAAGTCGCTAATTGTGTCTGTCTGTATGTTTGTCCGCTAACTCCTCCTAAACCAGTTGAGGGATTTTAATGCTGTTTATACCATCTTTTAGGATATTTTCTCTTTAAATTTGTAAATAAAGAACAATCTAAAACATTCGTTTGAAATTAGCTAAAATTTCATATTTCGTGAGGAAGTCGGCCAAAATTAGGTACCCATTGCGATGCGTGGACGGGTCGCCAGTATTGTATATAGATCACATCTTACTTGATTTATCCATATAGATCCCATCTCTCTCTTACATAATTATTTGACGACCTCTGTGGTGCAGCGGTATACAGGGTCTGTCGTAATGAATGGATAACCCGTTACCTACAGTTGATCCGGATGTGAGGCTATAAGAAAATGGTGTCTTCTTGCCAGGGTTGTCAACCATAAGAAAATGGCGTAGACTTTTAAACTTTTTTATAAATTTCCCAATTTTTTTTATTTATTCTGCTGCTATTTCTTCAAATTTTGATGTATTTGTATAATTCTTTTAGTATTATACTGCTGAAGACGTGTATTATGTAATTTAAATACAATTTTAGGTGTTATTCACGTTGAACATTATCAAAATACTCATTTTAAGAAAAATATTTCCAATTTTTTTTCTTTATGTCAACTTTTGATCATCTCCTGTGGAAAAAAAAAAGTATGACGTTATAGCTGCCCATGATCTCAATAAATTGTCTAGTATGTGTAGATTCTAAAAAGGTATAACGATGTGTACTTTACAAGCAACATTAAGTTACAGGAGCGAGAACACTAATCAAGGTCGGAATTTTTATTTTTCATGTTATGTTATAAATGGTTGAAAAACTTCGTCATAATGATTTTATTCTATCAAGATACTTTGCACAAACACTATCGGGCCACTAATAGGATATTCAGAAGAAAACCCGGTTGTTTTTGGGAAAAAAAATAACATTACTCCACGATAATAATGTAATGAAAATGTACAAATGAAAATTGTTGTGCTCTAATAGTTACATGCGACAAACATGTAACGACAAGTTTATTCGAAATTGAAACGGATTTTAAAAATCGAACAAAGACCGCATTACAAAGAAAAGTGGAAAAAATTAGAAGGAAATCGTCCTTCCATAAATGCATTGTGCACTCTAATGAACACACGGTAATCAGGATGTCGCACATTTGGATATCTTACACGATAAACACTAGCAGCTCTATTGGTGCTGCCATTACGTACACCGTAAATGTAATGCATGTTCGCGTATTCGGCCGGCGTGTACTGTTGCGGCATGATACACAAACTACACAAAAACTTTTCCAAATCAACAAGTTCAATCGATAGCACAACACAATGTCCGTAAATGTGAGCAAAGTCATCAGTATCACTACGTTATCAAGTCCAAATCACAAGGAAAATCATAGTCAAATATTAGAAAGCAGTAACAAATTGACGAAAATAGTGGCCCCGATTCTCAAAACACTCTCTAAAACTAAATTAAAAATATCGCTGTCACTTTCTCATGCTTCGTATTAGAACAAGACAGGTACATTGGTCTCACTAAATTTAGTCCACATCATTGTGAAATTGAATGAAATGCGCTGAGGACTAGCCTAAAATTGCCTTCGCCGTGTCATATTGCACGTACATTTTAGTTTGACAGGACTAAAATGATTACCTGTCTCTGTCTTAATGATGTGTAAGCGACAGCGATAGTTTTAGTTTAGTTTAGAGAGTGTTTTCAGAATCGGGGCTAATGTGAACAAAAGGACATGCGATGGTCAAAATCACACTGATGTGATGAGTACCCTTTTCTTTGTAATGCGGTCTTTGTTCGATTTTTAAAATCCATTTCAATTTCGAATAAACTTGTCGCAACATGTTTGTCGCATGTAACTATTAGAGCACAACAATTTTCATTTGTACATTTTCATTTCATTATTATCGTGGAGTAAAGTTATTTTTTTCCCAAAAACAACCGGGTTTTCTTCTGAATATCCTATTAGTGGCCCGATAGTGTTTGTGCAAAGTATCTTGATAGAATAAAATCATTATGACGAAGTTTTACAACCATTTATAACATAACATGAAAAATAAAAATTCCGACCTTGATTAGTGTTCTCGCTCCTGTAACTTAATGTTGCTTGTAAAGTACACATCGTTATACCTTTTTAGAATCTACACATACTAGACAATTTATTGAGATCATGGGCAGCTATAACGTCATACTTTTTTTTTCCACAGGAGATGATCAAAAGTTGACATAAAGAAAAAAAAAATGGAAATATTTTTCTTAAAATGAGTATTTTGATAATGTTCAACGTGAATAACACCTAAAATTGTATTTAAATTACATAATACACGTCTTCAGCAGTATAATACTAAAAGAATTATACAAATACATCAAAATTTGAAGAAATGGCAGCAGAATAAATAAAAAAAATTGGGAAATTTATAAAAAAGTTTAAAAGTCTACGCCATTTTCTTATGGTTGACAACCCTGGCAAGAAGACACCATTTTCTTATAGCCTCACATCCGGATCAACTGTAGGTAACGGGTTATCCATTCATTACGACAGACCCTGTATATACCGGACTGCTAAGCGGATTACGGGTTCGATTCCCGGGCCTATTTTGTAAAAATGGTTTTCGATATTGGCTCGTGTCTGGGTGTAACTAGGTTCTCCCCTAGTCAATTATGTGGTACCTATAACACAAGTGCTTACTGCAACTTACTTTAGGGCCACATAATTGGTGTCTCAGTCTGGAGATTTATTATTATTATTATTTCTTCAGATATCGCTCGTACTCTCTTTCCCGCGCCCGCGCGCGCGCCGCTCGCTCGGCGGCCATCTTGTGCACTTCCTGTGACGTCACACCGCGCATGATCGACAATCTCGCCGTTTATATGGAACTTGATCAGGTTTGTGTAGAAATGTGGGTAGTTTGTATGTGTAGATGGTTGGATGTTTGTTAATGTATAATGAAAAGCGGCTGGGTTCTTTTGGATGAAATTTGGTTAATAAATAGACTGGTACGTTGTTAATTTAAAATTAGGCTTATTTGTTGTTTAATTTTAGATATAAAGCAAAAATTTACTCTTGAAAAGAGGCAAAAAATAGGTAAATAAAGAAAACTAAAACTTTGCTATAATTTCAGTTTTAACTAAAATTTGTTTGGCTACTGATTGCAATTTCTTAAATTTTAACAGTCTCTTTTAACTTTTGACTTATCAACCACAATTACAATATCAAATTTATAAAATCATAATTTCAGATTATAACAAGGAAATGCGGTTGTGGCATTCAAAATGAACCTACACAACTAGAGGAAGACATTGCAGACTTGTACTGCCCCGTTGTCAAGTGTTACACGCCTTTTGACGACAAAACTGTCAAAACTGACGTCCCAGCTGTCAAAACTGACATTTCAACTGTCAAAACTGATAAAACTATTATCTCGTCTGTAAAAATTGACAGCAACAACGAAGTGGAAACAAAGAAATCTTCGCGGTATGCAAATGTGAATGATGGTGAAAGTGAAGTGTGTCAAAATGAAGTGAGTGTCAAAATGAGTGACGCGGAGTGTCAGACGATGGTGGGGGGCGTGGGGGGCGGGGATAGGAATGTAGAGGGGGTGGCCAGTGTTGATCTGAATTCGGCTATCGCTTTGATCAATAGGTAAGTGAGAAGTTCAATCTTAATTATTTAAAAAATAACTTTCCCATAGATTTTAAAGAATGTCAAAATCATAAGGTACACATTACTGTGGAAATCTTTTGAGCGGATTAAAATTTCTCTTTATATCATCAAATTTAATTAAAAACACTTTTGGAAGTGATTGAAATATTCATATACGGATGATATTATAGCCAAAAAATAACAATATTTAGATTTAAACACCTTCTTTTAAGATACTGCGGCAAGCTGCCATCGGATACATTTACTCGTTTAGCGCCATATTGGAAAACCGAGAAACTCTACCTACCCTCAAAAGTGGATGGATCGCCGAAAGAAGCGTATATTTGTACTTTAAGATTGCCATTGAACGCTCCTGTCAAGTATAATATTGTTGTAAGTATTATCTAGCTAAAAAATAAGCGTTTTGTCAAGTAGAAATTTTTTGTGTTAATTTTACACACTTTTGACATGCAGTCAAATGTTTTTGTTGCTTATCCTACTAATTATCCTAAGAGTATGGATGTATGGATGTTTGTTACTCTTTCACGTAAAAACTACTGCATAGATTTTGATGAAACTTTAAAGTAATATAGGTTATACATCAGAATAACACATAGGGTACTTTTTACCGCGGGAGAACTTCTCATTCCCACGGGAAACCGACTTCCACGCGAACGGAGTCTCGGGCGGCCACTAGTAATAAATGAAAGTGTTTTATCAAGTTGAATTTTTTTGTGTTGATTTTGCACACTTTTGACATTCAGTAATATTTTTTTTGTTGCTTATATGTTATGTTTACACGACTGTTAATTGAAGATAAACATATTGCTCAACTCATTGGTAGAAATATACATGAAACGATATTATATAGGTAATTTTGGTCCTTTTATCTGCCAGCTGACATTTAAAATCTAACGAAACATAGTAAAAAAAAAAACTATTATAACTTCAAATTAAAATACAAAAACACTTATTAAATAACACACCTAAACAGATCATAATTTCAAACCCTGCTTACTTTCAACGCTCATATCATCATCATTACATAGTATAAATATATACTTTTTATTATTATTGGACACTAAGATATAAATATTTTTTGTCAGGGCCATCCAATGCCAACCAGAGTGTTAGCTAGAAGGATGGTGGCGCTGCAAGCTTGTAGAATACTCCACAAGTCTGGCGAATTGGATGACCAGCTTATGCCGATAGGTGAGTTTCGGATTTTGACAGTGTAATTAATTATAGATTTTGACAGTACATTGTCAGAATTTTGTAGAAAAAATAAAAAACTTTGAGAGAAAATCTTGTTATAAGATTGCGTTTGAGTTTACCGAAGTCGTTTTATTATTTTCAGCAAAATATTTTTACATTTACCGTTTCATCTTTTATGTAAAATTATTTTTAGTTAAATAGGGTTTTAGAGTTACATTTTTAGTATAAGTTCAGAAAAATAAAGTTAAAACTAATTTCGAAACATACATATTTAAATATCTATTTTGCCTCACTTCCGTAAAAAATGTCTATCCAAATTACCTTAAAAACTAAGACAACTGTTTAATTCAAAAACAACAAAAAAACGCTTCATTCTCTCATTGCTATACACTTATATTTCCCCCCCCGCCCCAAGGCAAGGAGAACTTCCGCGCCCCCTCGTCCCCCGCGCCCCCCGCGCCCCCCGCGCCGCCCGACGACGCGGCGGACGGCGAGCCGCGCCCCGGGACCACCAAGCGGCGCCAGTACTACTACAAACGGGTGAGGGTTATATGGAGATGTTAGAGGGTTATATGATGTTAGAGGGTTATATGATGTTAGAGGGTTATGTGATGTTAGAGGGTTATGTGATGTTAGAGGGTTATGTGATGTTAGAGGGTTATGTGATGTTAGAGGGTTATATGATGTTAGAGGGTTATATGATGTAAGAGGGTTATATGGAGATGTTAGAGGGTTATATGATGTTAGAGGGTTATATGATGTTAGAGGGTTATATGATGTTAGAGGGTTATGTGATGTTAGAGGGTTATATGATGGTAGAGGGTTATATAGATATTTGAGAGTAATATGTATTTAAGATTAATATAAAGATATTTAAGACGAATAGTACTATTATAAACGGGTGAGGGTTTTCGGAAATAGAGATATTAGAGAGTTAAAGTATTAACTATGATCGAGTGAGGGTAGATGGAAATAGGGGTAATTGATATTGTTATTGAGAGAAATGTTTGTTAAGATTTAGTTGTGAAAGTTTGTGTGTATGTCTGTGTGTGTGTGTGTTGCTTGTTACTCTTTACACGCAAAACCGTCTGAACCGATTGAGACCACCAAGCGGAGGATAAACGGATGAGGGTAGATGGAAATTGAGGCTTATGTTCATTAAGATAAGATATAGAAAAGATATGTTTGGTGTAAGAAGGTTGTTACGTAAAGTAGGTAGGGTAAAACGTTGAAATATTGTAGTTTAAGTTAGCTTAATAGAAAGGGGAACTGAATTGGATGAAACTTGGTATAAAGTCAGACTTGTCTAAATTTTAACAAAACCCGCTTGGTTAAGGTGTGAAAAGACAGACAAAGATTTCTAAGCATTGCAAATTATTCATTTTTACATCGTATATAATTCTAAAAATAAATTTTATATTTTTTAATTTATTTACAGACGGCATCAGCCTTCACAGATTGCGAGCCTATTATAGACACGTGCGATTGCGAGATCTACCCTCAATTCACTCACGATAACGAAGAGGAATGCATCAAAAAGCAGTTAGAACAAAACAGGGAAGGTGGAATAGGTGAGTGTCAAAATGAAAGTGACAGGTGTCAAAATATGTAGAAAAAAAATTTATAAAAAGAAACATGAGGATTGTTGTTTTTTTTAAATATACAAAGTTTAAAATATTTTTGTTGTTTAAAATGTTGTTAATATAAGCGATGGGTGGTTTTTTTTATTGTTTTTTATATTGTACTGTTTCGATATATTTATTATATACATGTTTTGAATATTTATGACAGAAACGCCCGATTGGTGTTTTAGCATAGAAAAATAAAAAGAAATTTAGAAGTTATAGACACTGGACAGAGCATTAGACCTAAAGGTCCTGGGTTCGATTCCCAGTCGCGTAATGCTCGGAGACCCGCGTTCTTTTTCCAGTCTATACCTTCAAAATTAATAAAAAAGCATTCTAAAAATGCAAAAACTATAAGTAAAACTCTACAACAGCAATTTATTTAGTAGTATTTCTTCGATATAATGCAATTTTACTACTTAATAATAGTATACTTTAGTCCAACTTATCTTAACTTTTGGTTCATTATGTCACCTTATAAGATTCGTCACATTTCGTCCAATTTTACACTGATTTGACCAGTGCTGGGAGTTTTTTTCCGCCGGCTTTTTTCCCTCGGTCCACGGTTAGGTAAAGTCGAAGTTTGTGACATTGACGTTCATTAAGTATATGTAACATATCTATCTATGATGAGTAAAAGAATTTTGATTTTGATTAATTTACTGCTTACACCAAGCGAACATGAGAATGAGACTAGTTTTGCTTAGATATTTTTTTCTAATGTGCAATTATTTCCATAAAAAGTCTAATATAAGAAATATTCCCAACCCTAGTAAACAAACGCAACATGCTCTACGCGATAATATCGACGTTATGTTGTGCATTACCTGAAAGATACAACACTAGAGGCAGAAAACTGCATGCGCCGCAAAACGCGGCACAAAGTCAGGCGGTTTTAATGGCGAGGGGGCAGGCCGATAGGTGAGTTTGTACCTTATTTTTATAGGAATAGAGTTCATTTTACCTTAGTTTATTCTAAGTCAGAAGACGGAAGGTGAATCTGTAGCTTATTTTGATAGGAGTAAAGCTCGCTTTCCTTTAATTTCCTGATAATCTGCAAGAGTCAAAGTCAAGCTTTGATATCAGACAACAGTCTGTCAAGGTAAGTTGTATCATATTGTGCATAGAATAAGGCTCATTTTTATTTGTGTTAGTGTTATCAAAGTCAGGCTGTTTTGATGGCGAGAGGGCAGGCTGATAGGTGAGTTTGTACCTTATTTTGAAAGGAATAGAGCTCATTTTCCTTAGTTTTATATCGAGGACCAAAGACAGAAGACTAGGCAAGTTGTACTTTAAAATGAAATGAGTAGAGCTCATTTTATCATGGTCTTAGAGCAAGGTTCAAAGTCAGGCGGTTTTGATGGCGAGGGGGCAGGCTGATAGGTGAGTTTGTATCTTATTTTGACAGAAATTAAGTCTTATTTGTATTTAGAATAGAGTTCATTTTCCTTAGTGTTAACACAGCAAGAGGTGAAGCTGTCAAGGTAAGTTGTATCTTATTTTATAAGAAATAGAGCTCATTTTCTTTTAACTTATTAGCGTGGAATAGGTGGATAGGTGAGTTTAACTAAACTTTATTTAATAAGAATAAAGTTCTTTTTACCTTAGTTTTTTTTCTAAAAGTCAGAAGACGAAAGGTGAATCTGTAGCTTTTTTTGATAGGGGTAGAGCTCACTTTCCTTTAATTTCCTGATAATCTGCAAGAGTCAAAGTCAAGCTTTGATATCAGACAACAGTCTGTCAAGGTAACTTGTATCATATTGTGCATAGAATAAGGCTCATTTTTATTTGGGTTATTGCGTAGGTCAGAGTCAGGCGATAGTGAGGGGGCAAGCTGATAGGTGAGTTTGTACTTTATTTTGTTAAGAATAAAGGTCATTTTTACATAAACTTCATAGAGTTGAACATCCGTCAAGCTGTCAAGGTAAGATGTGTATTATTGAGTAAAAATTAGAGTTCTAATTTCTTTATTTTTTTCTACTAGACAGAGGACTAGTTCAATGGGTAAGTTATACCTTACTTTGTTATAAATAGAGCTGTTTTTTATTTGTGTTATAGCGTGGGTCTAAGTCGGGCTGTTTTGATCTTATTTTGAAAGGAATAGAGTTCTTTTTCCCTAATTTTATTTGCGTGCAAGGCTTTAGGTTAGGTCGTGATTATGTCTAGAAGACAGATTGATTAATTAGTTAAGTATTATTGTGTAGAATAGGATTCTTTTGTCTTCAGTTTTATTAGCGTTGAACAACTGCCTCAAGCTGTGATATCAGACATTAGTCTGTCAAGGTTAGTTGAATCTTATTGTGTAATAATAGAGCTCTTTTTCCTTAAATTTCCAAGCATTAACACCTGCAAAGATCGAAGTCAATCCGTGGTGGTTACATTGTATCTTAGTATATTTAGAATAGAGCTCTTTCATCAATAAACTTACTAATTATTGTATTTTGTTACAGCTTACAGATACCCGCGTTCCCAGTATACACAAGATCAGGAGAGGTATTTTTTTTTATACTTTCATGTATTTTATTTAAAATTTTACAATTATCTTATCTTACTTCTTACTAAGTAATTTTGTAATTACGAAAGTTTTGTGTTAATCTTTCACGCATAAACTTCTAAACAGATTAAAATGAAACTTGGTATATAGAAAGTCTGAAACCTGGAATAACACATAGAGTACTTTTACCACGGGAAAGTACCCCACTCCCACGGGAAAAGCCATTTAATTGCAACTGAAACCACAGAATGGAAAACTTATTTACATTTATAAATCGTATTATGTTTTAGGTTCGAGTATCAATTGAGTATATACCAGATGCTGATGTCAGAATATCACCGAAAAGAGCGAAGCAAATACGAAGGTAATTATAACTTGTATATATAGTTTTTTATGAAGCTATCGCTTGGTCTTTTAAAAGCTAATATGAAAAATGCCTGCAAGCACTGATCAATATAACTTTGAGCTTTGTTTTGTTGTTGATTCAATCAAAATTATTAGTTGACTAGAGTTATACGACTTAGATTACACAATAAAGATACTTGCAGAAACTAGTACATATAATAAGTTAAGTTGAAGTGCGAGCCAAGCGAGCGGAGCGAGCGTAAACTTTTAGTGTTATTGTGTTATAGATTGTTGAAAAATCTTCGACCTATTTTTAAAACACTTTGGGAATCATATTTTTTTTCATTAAAAGTCAATGCTATTGTTCTTCTATTGTTTGATTTAGGGCTGGTTTTTCAAGAGTCAGATAAATTCTAACTGACAGAAAATCAGTATGTTTTCGTTGCACATGGAATACAAATATTTGACTTATGTATGAAGTGACAATGAAAACACACCTATTTTAAGTCAGATACAATTTATCTGACTATTGAAAAACCAGTTCTTGTATTTTACGTGTCGTTCAAATTGTATTTACAATCTTTTGTATTAAACATCATCTTGTTTTTCATTCTTATAACAATAAATATACTCTTGCTAATATACATGTGCGTGTATAGATTCATGCGCTTCGTGTTCGCGGAAGTGTTGCGCGTGCGTCGATGCGGCATGAAGCTAGAGACGAGCGGGTTGACGCACAATAACTACTATATCGTGCCCACTGTTAAATGTGAGTTATTATTTTATACAAACTCAAATTTATGAAGTTTTAGCTTTTTTGAAGTTTTATATTAGTTTGGAAGACTCATTTATGAAGAGAAATTAAAGAATTTCTTTAGTTTTTGTAGTTACTTGTTTTTTTTTTAGTTTTATTGATAAGGTTTTTTGATATTGTGATGAAAATACGGTAAAAATCTGATGTCTAGAGTAGAAGATTTTTAATTTTATTTAAGTTGGAATAATGTAATTAATGAAATTAGATTAAGGAAGATTTTTGGCTAATTCAAAACATCGTTTTCTGAATATATTTACTGAAATACCTCCTTCATAAAATTACCTAAAATGCAAATGCGTTAAAAAACCGCATTAACATCTGTCACAAAGTTCAGAAGTTTATGTAAAAACAAACAAAACCCATCAATTACTCTCTTTAACCTATGAAATAAAATGAAATGAAATTACTTTATTGTACGTAGGATTAAAAACTAATCTCTTATACATTGTCAAAAGCCTAAATTGAAAAAATAAAAAAAGATGTCACGAGACACCCCTACATTCGTCAGCAATACCCGCAGTAGACCAAGAGAAATAGCTTGCGGAAAAAACTCTCGGCACTCTTTTCGAAATTATACAATCATAATTTAGATTTATATACCTATATATCTATGACCCATCCTATATAATTGACAGCAACAAAACCCGACGGTACTACGCGTATAAACGTGGACTGGTCATTCCTCGAGTTGATATATCAGCATACGGAGGAAAAGAAGTATTCCGACCTGGAGAAGCCGATATTGTGGCATTTGGACGATGAGGAGTTGCAGGATTATGGTGAGTAGATATGTAGCTATATACACGTGATTTTGTGTATGATGTTTTTAGTAATTGGTAGTATTAGTGAGATAGGTAGGTTTTTTTTTCACAAAGGCCAACTTTTTTTCATTTTTATACTATTAATTATTTGTTTCTCTAGGGTTAAATATGTTTTTTAATAAGCATCACAGTGAAATGTTTAAACTCGGCTTGTTATATTTGTTTCTAGAAAAGCAAAAGCCCAAGGAGTTATTGGACAAAGAAGTTGAAAACTCTTTAGTTCCTGACACCGTTGAAACTACCAAATTAATCGATGCCAAGACTGAAATCTTAGATAGCGAAAACCCATTCAAAAATACCGAAAATCCATCCTTACCTGTAGAAAACCCACACACCCCCTTAAAAAACTCACCCCCAAACTTACCCATCGAAAACTCAACCCCAATCTTACCAAACTCATCCCCGCTCTTACCAAACTCATCCCATCTGGAACTCATCCCAAAATTACCAGAAGTAAAAGAGAAGAAAGACAAACAGATGGAAAACCCTTTACTGAAGCCTACAGAAGTGTTTGTTTTCGACGCGGAGAAATATAAAGAAGCGGTCGTTACGCCGTGGTATAGGAATCAGGATCAACCACAGGTGAGATAGAAATTATAGCTTTAGTTAGAGATAAAACTGTTAAGAAGTTATTTTAGAAACGTCACATTTTTTCCCTGTTTCTTTGACGTGAAACGTCTTGAAAATCGTTTCCATACACAGGGTATCATGTCAGTAAACCGGACGTAACGAATTTATATATATCGTCTGATTTTAATAACTACAACACGATTAATTTAGTGTCATTATTTAGCGTATTTAGACAAATCGGCCTGTTTAAATTATAAAAACGAAATAAATCTAATAAAATTTTCTTTCAATCTTTAATACTACAACCAGCTCGCCGCTATAGTCTTTTCACGTTTAAACCAAATGCCGTGAGCACAGAAACAACCCCATTATAGTAGGGGAACCCAAGAGGGGATTTCTGAATTTACTCGAGCGCGGCAGATTAACATACTGGGGGATACCTTGTACCCGGTTAAGCACTTCCACCAAATATGAGCCTTGACCTACAAGCCGGACGATTAATTCAATAATTTCATATAATTCAGTTCAATTTTATTGTCAGATTAGGTTAATCCCTGCAGATTATTGTATAAGAGCGTTGTTTTAGGTCAACTAATCATCCCCTTAAAAATCGCACGTGCTCTATTAAAAGTTTTTTTTTTCATTTTAAACCCTTACGTACGCCCATTTCCATAATGGAAACCATCAGATTAACAAACGTACATGTTTTAAAAATACGTAGGACATGGATGATATCAATATCTGACACGCCCAAGTATGTCGATGCAAAAAAAATTGTTTTTAAGGTTTTGGAAATCTATAGCCGTTTGCCCCACCGATAAAATGGTATATGTTATATAACAATTTTTTCTTTTTGTCATCTAAGTTTTGCAACCCAATAGGTATCTTTCACGCTCGAGTAAATCCAGATTTAGCATCGTGGGCTCCCCTACTATTAGCTTTTTAGTAATACCATCGATGTATAGCTGTTTATATATGCCTTTGAGTATTTTTCTTACCAATCTTACTATTTAAGTAAATACTACATCATCATCGCGATCCATAATCTAAATAGAGAAATAAAATATAATATGTATTTTATAATAGCAATATTAGCACCAAAATTTAGGAGTTAAGTCTTTGCCTTTTCCATTTATGTAAACAGTCAAAGTTTGAAAAAAAACTAGGGCGATGAGAAACGGCTAGTTGTTCTGTAATTTGGATTGCGAGCAGCAGCAGGGAACGTATCTTGTCAGACCCTGGCCCCCTACCGCGTAACTAGCGTCGCTTTGAACTCGACGTCGACGCCTGTTTTCATTGGCTAGAGACCCGCCATTGTTAACAATTTAGCCAATGAAAACAGTTGTCGACGTCGATTTCAAATCGACGCTAGGTACGCGGTAGGGGGCCTGATTGATTATTACATGCATAAGTTTGCAGAATATAAGTTGTACAAGTTAGCTTAGCGTCTTTAATTTTGTCACACTACAGTTTTGCTTGTTCCCAGTTCTTCCTAGTGGCGGAGATCTGCTGGCACCTCCGCCCCGACTCGGGCTTCTCCTCCGCGGCTCACGCCACCTTCCGCGAGTACTACTCCGCCAAATACGGAGCCAAGTTGACTCAGAGGGATCAACCTCTGCTGGACGTGGACCATACTAGTGCTAGACTAAATCTGTTGACGCCTAGGTGAGTGTAAGATATAAAAGTAATCATGTCAATGTAACTGTCATCATGTCACTGTCACTATGTCACTGTCACTATGTCACTGTCACTATGTCACTGTCACTATGTCACTGTCACTATGTCACTGTCACTGTCATCGTAACACTGTCAATGAAACTCACTATCACTATCACAATCATGTAAGTAAGTAGAGTACTACTCCGCCAAATACGGAGCTAAACTGACGCAGAGGGATCAACCTTTGTTGGACGTGGACCATACTAGCGCTAGACTTAATCTGTTGACGCCTAGGTAAGTGTGAGATAAAATAGTAATCATTATTACTGTCACTGTCATCATGTCAATGTCACTGTCAACATGTCACGGTCACTGTAACTCTCACTATCACTATTACCATCATGTAAGTAAATAGAATACTACTCCGCCAAATACAGAGCTAAATTGACGCAGAGAGATCAACCGTTACTGGATGTGGACCATACTAGCGCTAGGCTGAATCTGTTGACGCCTAGGTGAGTGTCAAATAAAATCACTGTTACTGTCACCATGTCACTGTCATTCTAACTATCATTAAAGTAAATGTAGTACTAATCCGTTAAATACGGAGCGAAGTTGACTCAGCGGAATCAACCGTTGTTGGATGTGGATCATTTATTTTTTTACGTAATTTTGCAAAATTGTATTAATACTATCAGATTTTGCTATGATTTCAAATTAAATAGTGTTTTAATTTAATTTGCAATGTATCGCACAAATGTTCGCACCTGAACCTACAGTTGATGTGTGATTTCAAGCGGCGAATATGACTTCACAATCATTAATTACTTTTGGAATTTTCTGGGTATACTGTTAGTGAATTTAGTTACTATTGAGGCTCAAGAATACATGGTTTCAGGCTTCGGAAGTGGTCTTTTTACACCCGTTATATTTATGTTTTAAATAATACGTTATATTGTACGTGTATAACATACAACAATGATAATATTTCTTATTCCACAGATATAATCCTTATTTTCATTTACATTCTCAAACCAACATTGTTATTTGAAATTTAACTCATTTTAACGGGTTTTACGCGTTTATTAGATTATTTTTATTTATCTAACCCGTTAAAATGAGTTTAATTTCAAATAATAATGATCACGTTAATCTATGAAGTTACATTAACTTTGTTATAGATACGTGAACCGCAAAGGCGTTGCATTACCAGTTTCTTCGGAGAGAACGCGACGAGCGAAGAGAGATCGACTAGATCAGAAGCAGATATTAGTACCAGAATTATGCCGGTAAGTTTCCATTAGAAAAACAGTTAAAATACTTTAAAAAAGGCAGCTTTTAAATTCAGAATGAATAGAAGATTTTTTTTGTTCTTGTTATAATTTTGGGTAGGACTAATTAATTCCGTAAATAAAATAATGAGTTTAATAAAAATATATATCTAAATGTGTTGTAATTCTGTACTGAATTAACTTAAACTTTTTTTATAATTCGTATTTTGCACCTGAATACATTTATTTTCATTTACATTTCGAACAGTAAAATTATACTAGTCTACTCTTATGTGAAATCACTTTTGGGTCCGTTATTTATCGTTTAAATTCAATAATTTTAAAAAATATAAAATTATGTCGGCATTTACTGTTTATGTTTATATGTTTATTTACAACGATTTTTCACTTATATATTTTTATAAAAAGTTTATTTTATCATGTCGAAATTAAATGTTTTCTTAAGTCTATAAGTATAATGGTACCGATTCTACATTAAGACTCTCTAAATTAAACTAAAAATATTGCTATCACTTACTAAGCAATAGTAAAAGAAAGGGACGGGTAATCATTTTAGTCCTGTCAAACAAAATTTGCGTGCATTTGCGGCGCAAGCAAGCTTAGACTTGTCGTCAGTGCATTTCGTCTAATTTTACAATGATGTGGACTAAATTTAGTGAGACCAGTATACCTGTCTTTATCTGATACGAAGTATGTGTAAGTGATGGCAATATTTTTAATTTAGTTTAGAGAGTGTACTCAGAATCGGGCCAATATTTGCTATTGTATGTATTTCAGAGTACATCCGTTTGCGGCGCCTCTGTGGTTTGCGACTGTCGCCCTACCGTGTGTTTTATATCGGTAAGTATAATTTACTCTACATAATTTCAATAATTTTATGTTTTTTCGTTTTTGATTTTTTCATGCGATTAATTACATTGATGTATTGATTTCTGATGATTAAAGATAGATAATTAAAAGAATAACTGTCAAACATTTAACCCATAAATTCTGTACTAAATATAAATGACTGATTAATCATTTGATTATTATTACTTGTATATTTAGTTGTAAAAATGTTTGACATATAAATGTAGGAGAGTTAGTTTTCTTCAGATATATTATTTATTCATAATATTTTCTATTCAATTACAAAGTTTTTAAAGTTCAAAATTCTTTATACATATTGTTCACCTTATTTACTTTCTAGTATAAACGCTCTGCTAATAGCAGATGAGATTCGTAGAGCCGTAGCTCTGGACGTTGGACTGGGGATACCTAAAATTGACGAGAAGACCTGCCCCGGCTTTCAGTGGCCGCCTTTAGACTTCGGTTGGAGCTTGGCTGAGGTAATATCACCCTTAATATATTGAGGATTATTGAGTTGTTTTCTAAATTGATTAGTTATATAGATTTTTTTAAATAAAAATGTAGGTAATGTTAATAAAAAAAAAAAAACCAGCCAAGTGCGAGTCGGACTCGCGCACCGAGGGTTCCGTACAAACCTGCAAAAACTACTTAAAATTTTAAGCTTTTCGGAATTTTTCTGTTACCTGTGCTGTAAGCTATTGCTTCTTACCAAATTTCAAGATTCTATGTCAACGGGAAGTGGTCTTTAGGTTTTAATTCCCGTGCGTGTAGTTACGAGTTTCAAAATATGCGGTATCAATGGTTGTACTTTTGCGTTTTGCGTTTTTGCGTTGACTTAGATTTTTTTTTTTCACGGGTTAAAGGCAATTAGATCTAAGTATTAGATATGAATTCCAACTTATAAGTTTATATTTATTAAAAAAATATATATTTTGTAATGTAACTAAAAATTTAAGGTTTTCGGAATTTTTCCTTTATGTGTGCTATAAAACGTTGCTTCATGCCAAATTTCAAGATTCTAGGTCGACTGGAAGTACCCTTTAGGTTTTGATTCCCTTGCGAGTACTTGCGAGTTTCAAAATATGCAGCTTAAATGCTGTTTCTTTTGATTGCGTTGACATAGAAGTTTGATTTTGTTACAGCTTAAAGGTATTATAGACCTGAGTATTTGGTATGAATTTCAATTTAATACCTCTACGCATTTATGAGGAAATGGGTAGTAAGGTTAAAATTATTAAAAAAAATATATTATGTGATGTAACTAAAAATTTATGGTTTTCGTAATTTTTCCTTCATCTATGCTATAAGACGTTGCTTCGTACCAAATTTCAAGATTCTGAGTTCACGGGAAGCACCCTGTAGGTTTTGATTCCCTTGCAAGTGTCGACTTGCGGCATAATTTGCGGCATAAACGGCTGTATCTTTTGATTGCGTTGGCTTAGAAGTTTGATTTTTTCACAGCTTCAAGGGACAGTAGACCTGAGTAATTGATATAAATTTCAGCTTCATACCTCCACGCGTTTTTGAGAAAAAGGGTCTTGACAGACGGACGGACGGACAACAAAGTGATCCTATAAGGGTTCCGTTTTTTTTCCTTTTGAGGTACGGAACCCTAATAAAAAAAACAGAAGTTTTAACTAAGTTTTTTTCACTTAATTTCACTTTATTATAAAAAAAATATCCATCATTGATATCTGTTAATCCACACGGAGCCAGCGTGGTGGATCACGGCTCAATCCCTCTCGCTATCCGAGAAGGAGGCCTGTGTTCAACTAATGGGCCGTATATTGACGGGTATTTATGCCACAGGTTCTAAATGCGGAAGAGAAAAACGAGAAGAAGAAAATTGAAGGCGAAAGTGGTAATAACGAAGAAAATAATACAGATATTAAGTAAGTCCGTTTAGTAAATGTTTTTTTAATCCTACTAATATTATAAACGTGAAAGTTTGTGAGTATGGATGTATGGATGTTTGTTACTCTTTCACGTAAAAACTACAGGACGGATTTGGATGAAACTTTGCAGTAATATAGGTGTGTCAGAATAACACATGGGGTACTTTTTACCGCGGGAAAACTTCTCATTCCCACGGGAAACCGACTCCCACGCGAACGGAGTCGCGTACGGCCACTAGTTAATAATAATTAGTCGGCTTACTTTCGAATATGTTACAGGAAGCATTATTGATACATACATCTTGCAATTCTTTTAATAATAACATTTAATTCATTGTTTTTTTGGCTCAAAAAATGCTTAATATTTGCGTTGTTGTAAAATTTTGACATTATTTTGACATTATTATTTGTCAAACAATCATATGGAATAATTTCCAAAACAGGCAAATAGAGGACAAACCGTTGGAAATTGAAACAGAAGTAGTTACACCTGAAGAAACCCAAGAAAAAACTGTCAACGATATCTTAGCTGAAAAGGAAATTACTGAAAATGTAAGTTAATAAAATAATGTGTAAGATATATAACAAAAACTTTTTTGAGAATGGAAAACACGTTTGATTTTACGACTTTAATTCAGTAGACTTGTAAAAAAAGTCCTGAAAATGGTAAAATAATAAGTGAAGTAATATATTTTTTGTGTATAATAGAATATTTGTATATCTAGCGACCCGCCCACGCTTCGCAATGTTGTAAATTTGGGCGACTTTTTCACGAAACATTGAATTTTGGCTAACTTAAAAAACCTTATTCTGAATGTTCTTTATTATTACTATTATTTAAATGAGAAAATTACTTAAAGGATGGTGAAAACCGCATTAAAATCCCTCAACTAATTTAGGAGGAGTTAGCAGACAAACATACAAACAGACAGAATTACCGACTAGGATTTATACATGTAATGATAATGATAAAAGTTATCTTTCTCTTTCTACACTAATCATGAATAACCTAAAAATATATAGATATAAAATAGATTGTTTTAATTTTTTTTATTAAGAGCATACTAAAAATTAGTTACGGACATCATTCATGTTTTCTTCTGTTATAATTAATACTTATTAAAATTAGATTTGTCAAAATCGTTTATATAAAGTAAATGTTTTGACATCAGGGTTTTGAAATCGGCACATGGAGCAACGAAATGGCGTCTTCAATACCACAAATGGATTACGACGAATATCTGGAGCCTTTGCCTTCGAATCTTACATTTTGTACGTCGGCGTCAGGTAAGTTATTATTATTTACGGGTGAAATAATTATTAATTAATTAATTTATTTATTTATTCAGGCTTACCAACTAAATACATAAAAAACATAGAATATAAACATTGTTTGAAATAAGAAAATATAAATAGGCATTTAAATTATAGGTATGCACAACATTATATTATAGGTATGCACAACATTATTAAAATCGGTTAAGTAGTCCCAGAGATTTTTGCGAACATAAAAACTTAGAAAGTTTACATTTTGTTATGTGTTTTTGATTGTGAACATATATTTAAAATGTATTTGTATAGAAAATAATCCTAAATATATTGAACAAATAATATTTATTTTGTGCGACACATTTTTTTTTTGTAAATATGACATAACATAACTTGACGACCTCTGTGGTGCAGCGGTATATACACCGGACTGCTAAGCGGATGGTCCCGGGTTCGATCCCCGGGTCGGGCTAATTTCGTAAAATGGCTTTTTCGATATTGGCTCGTGTCTGGGTGTAACTAGGTTCTCCCCTAGTCCATTATGTGGTACCTATAACCCAAGTGCTTACTGCGCTTACTTTAGGGCCACATAGTTGGTATTTTAGTCTGGAGATTTATAACAAATAAATGTAATGTACGAAATGATACATACAAGTTTATTCTTTATTTGTATACCAGGTTTCATTCAAATCCGTTCTTTAATTTTTACAAAAAATACTAACAAACATACACAAATACTCATAAACCTTCGTATTTATAAGTAAGGTAATATGTATTTTATAATATTAGAAGTATATTACTAAGATTATAAAAATAATATTTTACAGGAGGTACAAACTGGTGCGATCCGATTGAGAAGCCAAAAAGCCAGTTCCATCCAACGCGAAGATATTCCGTCGCAGATAGCGATTGTTCGTTTACATCAAGGTATAATTACGTTATTCTTTATACAAATACTAGCGATTTTGGCCGACTTGCACGCGAAACATTGAATATTAGCTAACAAAAAAAAGTTTTTTCTGATTGTTCTTTATTTACAAATTTAAATAAATAATTTTCCTAAAAGATTGCGAAAACCGCATTAAGATCCGTTGTGTGGTTTAAAAGGAGATAGCGGACAAACATACAAGCAGACACAATTAACCTACTGTTTTTTTAGGGTTCCGCACCTAAAGGCGAGAAACGCGAAGAAAAAATTAAATAAACTCCAAAATATTGTTGAACAAAGTCGGCATTTGTGTCTTGTATGTTAATCCTTTAGATGTGCACTATGCACGGATTTTGACAGTTCAAATTCATTTAGCTGTTATAGTAAAGATTTGCAATTTAGAAAAAATATGTCAAAATTGCAATATTCAATGTGCACGCCATCTATGTGCGTGCGGCGCAAACTGAGCCAAATCAATGAAGTCAAGATAACGCAAGCAGCAAGGTGCACACAATGAAGAGTGCACCGATAAAACACAGATGGCGCTAGCTGCAATGCCCAGCCAGGGGTATAAGATGACTTCGCCGGTGCCGCCGCCACTTACTTACTGCGCAAGATTTCACAGAACAAGACATTTGTACTTTATATCTTTATGTTAAATAAATCAGTTTATTTTCAAATTCAATAAAACAAGTCATTGAAGAAGACCCTTAGAAACCAGAGCAGGCAGGCAGGCAATTCAGGAATTCAACGCCATCAGCGCCCACATTGGTCCTTCGAGCCGGATCATCGACGTACCCTCAAAAGAAGAATCAGCTTCTAGAACTATCTGGAAAGGGTTTGACCAATCGTTCCTTTTACCTCCTTTACCTTCTTTACCTATTCTATTCTGTGCTAAAGCGTTTTTCTTTTACTATAGCTCGAGTTTGCCGGTACCACGCCTACGCGGTGCGCATTAATTCACCACGTCGCGTCGTAAGTTTGTAAGTACCTACCACATTCACACACACCCTCCAAAATGAGCGTAGATAATATTACAGTGCGTAGTAAGTCTCCAAATCCGTGTTTGCAAATAGATTTAAACGATAATATTCGGGAACTTAATAAAAAACGAGGAATCATTAAAGGTAGATTGACATTGTTCGTTAAATACGTGTCTAATTTATCGGGAGTTCTAGACGACAAACAAAGTACCGAACTAGCCTTGCGATGTGATATAGCAAAATCTCTTTTATCCGAATTTAATATTATACAGGCTTCTATCGAAGAGTTAGTGACTGATAGTGAAATACCTCAACAACTTGAAATTCGGGAAAGTTTCGAAAACTCATATTTCAGTGCTCTCTCCGCTGTAGATTTATTACTAAAGAATTTAAGCAAAGAACCTTGCAACAAAGCCAGTAGTAATCAGTTAGTGAAATTGCCAACGATAATTCTACCCACATTTGACGGTTCTTACGACAACTGGCTCGAGTTTAGAGACACTTACCTTTCCATGATTCATAAATCTGAACAACTTGACGAAATACAAAAGTTTCATTATCTTAGAGCAGCTCTTCAAGGCAACGCTTTACAAGTCATAAAGTCATTGGAATTTTCTTCAAAAAACTATGCAATTGCATGGGGATTATTAAACGAGAGGTACAATAATAGTAAATTGCTTGTTCATAACCACGTTAAAGCTTTATTTTCAATGCAATCGGTGAACAAGGAATGCCCTTCTCAAGTTAGACGGCTAATTGATACTGTTCTCAAAAATTTAAGGGCATTAGGTGCGCTAGGTGAGCCCACTGAATCATGGGATACACTCATTATATACATAATTGTCTCTAAATTAGATTTAAATATAGAAAAGGAATGGGAACAATGTAAAAGTACCCTCATGTCAAATATTAATTATAATTTAACCTTAAATGACTTGTTGACGTTCCTAAAGAACAAAGCAGATACCTTAGAAATGTTAAAAGCAAATCATGTTCATAGTAGTAACAAATTTGTACCTGATTATCCAAAAAAGCTAGTTAAAGTTCACAGTTTAGCTTCTACCAGTAAGCCTAACAAAGGTACCCGCATTTGCCCGATGTGTACCAAAAATCATTCACTTTACACATGCAATGATTTTTTAAAGTTAGCAAGCAAGGATAAATTAAGTTTCATAAATCATAAAAATATTTGCATTAATTGTTTGCGAGTTGGTCATTCCGTGTCCACTTGTTATTTTGGCCCTTGTAAACAATGCAGTCAGAAGCATAATACTTTGTTACATAAGGATATAAGTAGAAATGATAACGCTTTATCGCCGGTGTTACACGAGCCACTGACTTCACAATCTAACCAGTCAGCCGTGTTGCATTCTTTTACTGAATTGCCCATTAATAACCCATATGCAAATGCTGATTTTACAGAGTCGGTCGCATTAAATACCGTATTGTTGTCAACTGCATTAGTAGAAGTTGCTGGCCCAGATGATCTTTATTACGAAGCTCGCGTTTTACTAGATAGCGGTAGTCAGAATTGCATAATTACAGAAACATTAGCTCATAAATTAAACGTTAATTCGATACAGTCTTCTGTTCAAATCACGGGAGTAGGTCATGCCGTTACGCAATCTACTCAATCATGTGTAATAACATTAAAATCTTTAACTAATAATTATAATACCCGCCTTAAATGTTTGGTTTTACCTAATATAACCACTACTTTGCCTACGTTTAATATTCCCTATAATTCTTTAAACGTTCCGGTTAATATAACTTTAGCCGATCCTTTCTTTAACGCTTCATCTGGGGTCGATATATTAATTGGAGCAGATTACTTTTGGGATTTATTACTTGAAGGCAAATTTCGTCTACCTACCGGGCCATTCGTACAGAATACTAAACTGGGATGGATAGTTTCTGGCCCAATATTAAATCATGATGAATGTTTACCTAAGCGCTTAATTCAATGTCATTTCCTCCAAACGGATTTAAACGACCAGCTTAGAAAATTCTGGGAGATTGAGGAACTTCCAATTAACTCAAATTCCAAGTTATCAATCGAAGAACAAGCTTGTGAACAAATATTTGTCGAAACTCATAAACGTTTGCCAAACGGCAGATTTTCAGTTCGCATTCCATTAAAACAATCTGTCGATGAGTTAGGCGATAGTTACGATACAGCTAGAAACCGGTTCCTTGCACTTGAACGCAAATTAAATAGGTCACCGGAATATAAAAAGATGTATAGTGATTTTATGAACGAATACATAAGCCTAGGGCACATGACGCGTATTGAAAATTACGGCGATTCACATTATTTCCTACCTCATCACGGGGTATTTCGCGAGGATAGTTCAACAACCAAATTACGTGTAGTGTTCAATGCTAGTCAAAAAACGTCATCTGGCAAATCACTAAACGATATTCAAATGGTCGGTCAAGCACTTCAAAACGACTTAATTTCTATTTTGCTGCGATTTCGTCAATATAAATATGTCATATGCGCCGACATAGAGAAAATGTTTAGGCAAATATTAATACAACCGGATCAACTTAATTTACAATTAGTTTTGTGGCGTAACGACTCATCAGAGGCGCTAAGTGTGTACCAACTTAATACTGTCACCTATGGTACAGCCTCCGCACCATTTCTCAGCATACGTTGTGTGAGGCAGTTAGGTTTGCAGTGCGCGGACGAGCACATTTCACGAGTTATATTAGAAGATTTTTTCGTAGATGATCTTATAACCGGCAGTGATAGCAAATCAGAGTTATTCGATACTTGCAAAAAGATAAGCGATATATGTCTTTCGGGTTGCTTTCATTTGCGAAAGTGGACTTCTAATATGCCAGATATAGTGCCTAAGGAAGTGCAAAATAACCAGACGTCAAAACGGTTATCTTTAGATGATAGTATATCGAGTAAAACGCTTGGAATAGGTTGGTATCATCACAGTGATCAGCTACATTTTACTTCAAAATTTAAAACCTTCAAAGGTAAAGTAACTAAACGTATAATTCTTTCATTAGTGTCACAGATTTACGATCCACTAGGTTTGTTAAGCCCCTTTATTATTTTAGGCAAAATATTGTTGCAAAACTTATGGGTTTGCAAAGTAGGATGGGATGACGAGATTCCTCAAGACATTTTAGTTAAATGGAATAATTTCATAAGTAATTTATCGTATCTTCATAATATAAAAATACCTAGATACGTTATAAATGCCGACTATAATCATCTCGAATTGCACATATTTACAGACGCAAGCCAAGTCGCATACGGGGCGTGCGCTTACATTCGTTCATGCAGTGATAACGGTGACGTCACATGTAGACTATTGTGTTCTAAAAGCCGAGTCGCTCCCTTAAAACCGGTTACAATACCGCGGCTCGAGTTGTGCGGTGCATTGATAGGTGCGAGATTATTGCATGAAATTATAACCTCACTTCGGTTGACGTTTGACAAGATAGTCTTGTGGACAGATTCCACTATTGTGTTAGGATGGTTAAAAATGCCACCAAATCAGTTAAAAGCATTTGTGCAGAATAGAATAGTGGAAATTAATGACTTAACTTGTAATGCTACTTGGAAACATGTAAGTTCTTCTAATAATCCAGCTGATTTATTGTCACGTGGAGTTACTTTGTCAGATTTACACCAATCAACTTTATGGTGGAATGCATCACAGTGTCTAACAAATAATGCATTTGATTGTTTTGAAGGTGATAACCAAAATGATGAGTGTCAGAACATAACTTCATTACCAGAACTGAAGTCACAAATCGTAAACAGTGTGTCATGCAGTGTTGCAAGTGAGAGTATTTTTGATTTTGATAGATTTTCAAACTTTAAACGACTACATCGCGTTAGTGCCTATGTGTTACGGTTTATAAAGAATTTACGCATTAAAATAAAATCCAATAGACAAACCGGCCCGTTGTTAGTTAGTGAATTAAATGAGTCTTTATTATGTCTAATCAAAATGGTACAGAGGCAATCATTTCCAGTTGAATATGATGCATTTTTGAATAATCGTAAAATTAGCTTAAAATGTAATTTGTCGAGTTTAAATTTATTTTTAGACAATAACAATATTCTAAGAGTCGGTGGCAGGTTGGAAAACGCTGACATTGCATATTCTAAGAAGCATCCTATCTTGTTGTCAAGTAAACATTATTTTACATTTTTGTTATTTAAATGTGAGCACATTAGGTTATTGCATGCGGGGCCTCTTTTGTTATTATCACACATTAGAGATAGCTATTGGCCATTAGGTGGCAGAAATCTGGCTAGAAAGGTAGTACGTCAGTGTGTAATGTGTTGTCGTATGAGAGGCAAAGTAGTTGAACCAATAATGGGCAACTTACCTAGTGCAAGATTACAACCAGGATTTCCATTTATTCGGTGCGGGGTCGACTATGCAGGGCCATTGCACATATTGAATCGGAAAGGTAGGGGTGCTAAACTTGAGAAATGTTATTTGTGTATTTTTGTTTGTTTCACGACACGCGCTGTACACCTAGAATTAGTCACTAGTTTGTCGTCAGAAAGCTATATTTTAGCATTAAAAAGATTTATAGCTCGCAGGGGAAAACCATTACAAATATATTCTGATCAAGGCAGGAACTTTGTTGGTGCGGCTAGAGAGCTCAATACTGCTTTAGTGAACAATCGTCGATCCATTATTGATTTCACATCTGATCAACAAATTGAATTTAAATTTTCACCACCTTATGCACCTCATTTTGGGGGTTTGTGGGAAGCGGGGGTAAAGTCTTGCAAACATCACATTAATAGAGTGCTAGGCAATTGTAATTTAACCTTCGAGGAGTTCAGTACGGTTTTAGCACAGATAGAAGCCGTCCTCAACTCCCGACCCTTGTATCCTATGTCCACAGACCCAAACGATCTTCATCCCCTCACTCCAGCTCACTTTATGATTGGTCGGCCTCTTACTGCCCTCGCCGAGGAAGAACTGACAGCACCGCAGCATACACTATCTCGCTACAAACATTTGGAATGTCTGAGGCAACAGTTCTGGCGTCGTTGGTCAAGAGAGTACATTACAGAACTACAGAGGCGCACTAAATGGCAAAGAGATCAAGCGAGCATTCAACCCGGGACCTTAGTGATTATCAAAGACGACAATCTTCCGCCATTGAAGTGGCGACTAGGAAGAATTTTATCTCTGTTCCCAGGTCGAGATGGAGTATCCAGGGTTGCTAACATTCGCACAGCAACCGGAGTCACAAAGAGGGCATTTTCAAAGATCTGCCCCCTTCCCGTCCAGAGCAGTTACATGGATGCTGTCACGCGCCATGACGACGACGGTGCCGTGGCTGTCCACAACTGAATCATCAATCTTTTGAGAGTCATTGACCCTCAACGCCCGCCGGTATGTGCACGCCATCTATGTGCGTGCGGCGCAAACTGAGCCAAATCAATGAAGTCAAGATAACGCAAGCAGCAAGGTGCACACAATGAAGAGTGCACCGATAAAACACAGATGGCGCTAGCTGCAATGCCCAGCCAGGGGTATAAGATGACTTCGCCGGTGCCGCCGCCACTTACTTACTGCGCAAGATTTCACAGAACAAGACATTTGTACTTTATATCTTTATGTTAAATAAATCAGTTTATTTTCAAATTCAATAAAACAAGTCATTGAAGAAGACCCTTAGAAACCAGAGCAGGCAGGCAGGCAATTCAGGAATTCAACGCCATCAGCGCCCACATTCAATGTTTTCTTATTGTGTCATTGAAACTGTTTTACTAATTTAGATCAAGAAATATATTTATATGTAAGATTTAAATGTGATTTATCAGTGATTTCGATACGGATACGGATTTAAACACGGAGCCCAGCGACGATGAAACGGATACAAGCGGATTTAGCAGTAAAGGGTCTAATGGTAAGTTATTGACTCTCAAATAATACAAAATTCCTTGAAATTAAACTCACGGGTAGACCACAGCATTTGGAAAAATGCCGAAACGTCGGAAAAACAAAAATAATTTATTAAAACGCGGAAAAACCTGTTAAAATGAGTTTAATTTCAAGTAATAATAATCGCATAAATCTAAGAAGTTACAACAAAATGCGTACTTCAAATTAAAAAGTATATATTTTAGTCTATATATTTAAGTCTTCTTCTTATTAACGGGTCTATTATACTGAAGGTTCCAGGTTCGATCCCCACTAGGGTGTAGCACAAATTTGGTATCTTCCAATCTATATACATGTTTATCACGCACTAACGGTGAGGGAAAACATCGTGAGGAAACCCACACGATTGGATGATAATCCATCATGTGATCCACCAACCCGCACCGAGCCAGCGTGGTGGATTACGGCTCAAACCCTCTCGCTATCCGAGAAGGAGACCTGTGCTCAACTATAGGATATTATTGATTTATTTATTTTTTATTTGTTTAATAGACTCAAACATATTTTGACTTATATTAATTTTTGTTTAAAAATTATTGCTTAAGTAATTTTATGTTAATATAGCTTAAACGATCCAATAATATGATTAAATTATATGCCATTAGCGTATAAAAATTCGGTTATTTTTGTCATTTCCTACTAGTTTGCAAATTTTCTACTAATCTGTAATTTTCTACAAATTTTGTCATTTTCAATACAGCAATGGGCGTTCGCATAGAATACAAGAATCCACACGAAGCGGAGGCAGTGGAGGTTGAAGTGAAGAAAACTAATATAGGTAAATATCCTACTAATATTATAAACGTGAAAGTTTGTGAGTATGTATGGGTGTTTGTTACTCTTTCACGTAAAAACTTCTGGACGGATTTGGATGAAACTTTACAGTAATATAGGTTATACATCAGAATTACACATAGGGTACTTTTTACCGCGGGAAAACTTCTCATTCCCACGGGAAACCGACTTCCACGCAAAATATATGTTAAAATACTTTAAAGGTTACTTGATTTATACAGGGAAAAAAAACATTAAGTCATGTAGGTACAGAGGCGATTCAAAAAGGTTTGACACTTTTTGCGTATTCTCACAATATAAATTTACTTTATTGCCAAAAAGTTTCATAAAAAAATACCTTCGATCATTTTGACATCTCATCTGTTATGTCAAAACATGTTAACATGTTCTGTCAATTGACAGCGCCGGGCCCGGATGAGGAAGACGACGAATTGGACAGACAGACTTGCGCTGAGTTCATTAGAAGTGGGGAGGCACCAAAACATGTACGTATTTTAATATAATTAACGTATATTAATTAATTGTGAGTCAGAATAAATTGTATTTTGAGCTAGTTACAATTAGTGACTAATTCATATGTTATTTTATAGTAATGTTTTAATAAAATCTCCAAAAAAGTGACAAAATCTTACCTAAGTCGGTAAAGTTTTTGAAATATGAATGACATATTTATTTAATTTATTGTATTTCAGTACATAGACAAATTCCGAAACGCAGTGTCGGAACATCGAAACAATATTATCGACAAGGCGTACATCACTCACGATAAACCTGCAGTCGATATTTTACCCGAAATCAACCGAGACATCGACAAAATTGACATCTTAAACAAAGAGCGATTAAATGCTCTTACTAATGAAGACCAAGCTTCAAATCCTGTCAAAATCCTTACAGAAAATCTTAATAAACAAGAAAAAAATGACAATAATAAGACTATTGATAATACAGAAACGCAAATCGATAAACTAGCCAACGATTTATCAAAAATCGACTTCCAAATGGACGATAAAAACAAACAGCTTTTCGACGAGATATTCCCATATAAAACCGATTCGCTTAGTCTAGTCGATAACAAAATAACTATCGAAAGCATCGAAAAGAATAAAAGGGAAATACTTAACGAATATAAGAGTAAATTGTCTATAGACGAAGTGAGGAAATTACATTGTTTCTCAATGAAAGACATAGATATTGACGCTCCAGATTACGTCAATGAAAAGATTTCAAACATAGGTTTTGACACGAAAGAGGATTATTTTGAGAAGATCGGGGTAAATGCGAGGGAGTTTAAACCTTTTTATCTGGAGGGTAAGGCACCTAATGGCGAGTTTGATTTCGATTTTCAACCGAATTTAGAGGGACATCCGGGGCCGAGCCCTAGTGTTATTTTGCAGGTAATTTGATATGATAATTTAAAAATATCTGTTAGAAAATAAATGACAAATATGTATTTTGATGTCAGTTTTTATGTGAAGTGTAATGTTATATTCTGTCTGCCAGTCAAAAAAATATATTTTTTATTTGGTTTTATTAAGTTTAATTGTGACAAAACTCAGTTACTGAACTGTCAAATGTGAACTTAATGGTTAGTTGGAAATAATTTTTTTAGGAGTTTGATACGATTGCCTAAAACATGAAATAATCTTATTTTTTCACCTCAAAGCCTATTATTACAAGCCTCTTATGTATAGCCCTATACGTTAAGCGGTAATCCACTGAGCTAGCTCAGTGATGGTTGATTGATTCACATCATACATACTCATCAAACCATGCAGGTTTTCCCACGATATTTTCTCTCACCGTGAGCTCTTTATAAATACACACCAATATACTTGCTGTATCTATTCTATTATTCCATCACTATTTTATACATCTTATTATCTAAATATCCGCCAAAGGCACTACATTAAATTAAATTTTAGGCACTAACAATGTCAAACGCGAACGACGGTATAAACCTAGAGCGTCTAGAAACAGTGGGCGACAGTTTCCTAAAGTTAGCGATAACTCTACACTTGTATTGTGCCCATGCGAGAGGACATGAAGGGAAACTGTCGCATATGCGCAGTAAACAGGTGAGGTTGTTTATATTTATATTACTGGGTAATAGTGGATTTTGTTTATATATATATATATATTCTGTTTTTTTTATTTTTTTTGTATCTTTTCACTATTTTCTGTGCGCTCTTGAACTATTTTAAACGTTCTAATTATACGTATTTTACGGTTTTCGAAAAGATATTTAAAAGCATATTTTAATAGCCTTTTTAATGGTATCACTAAACTTATTTCGCTTTACTTATCCATCACCAGGCATTGAGTTTACACACTTTCTTGTATTTAATTAATGCTGTTATACTTTACACAACTTTAAAAATACCGACTGTCAAAACCAATGACACATTTTGACATTGCCTTCTGTTTTTCCACCTTCAGTAATTTACACATCTATCTTCTTTCACCATATATTACAATATAACCCTTCACAAAACTGTCCCAACCAGGTATCGAACCTGAACCTGTATCGCCTGGGTAGAAACAAGCGTCTAGGCGCTAGAATGATCGCCATGAAGTTTGAACCACACGATAATTGGTTGCCGCCGTGTCATACCGCGCCGCCGGCTTTATCTGTGAGTATTGTATTAATTATCTTATTAAAGAATCCTACTAATATTATAAACGTGAAAGTTTGTGAGTATGTATGGATGTATGGATGTACTAGTGGCCGCTCGAGACTCCGTTCGCGTGGAAGTCGGTTTCCCGTGGGAATGAGAAGTTTTCCCGCGGTAAAAAGTACCCTATGTGTTATTCTGATGTATAACCTATATTACGGAGTCGCGGGCAGCCACTAGTAATACTATAAATGAGGAAGTTTTTGTGTGTGTTTGGGTGTTTGTTCCTCATTCGTTTCACAACGACCGAACCGAATTTTATGAAGTTTGCAGTAAACTTGTAGTTTGTAATTGTAATGTAACTTTTAAGATTTACGCTATTGTAAATTATGTGGAGAAGGTTGTATGTGCGTCTCCTAATTTCATGCCAAAACTACTGAATAGATTTGGATGTAACTTGGTATATAGATTGAGTACCAAATCAAAATGAACCCAATTTTTTTCATCACCGAAAACAACCTCAGTTCGGAAAAGTCATGTTAAAGTAAATCATTTCTATGATACTTAATTTATTTTAAATATCTTTCGTCCTAAAATGGGCTCTGTTAAGCTTATTTGGATGAAACTTGTCAATAAAACCAATTAATTTTCTCATCAGTCCGACCTACAAGATGTGAGCTCTAAGAAAGAAACGCCCATCGATAACGGAGGATGTTTTATACCTTACAACCTGATAACACAGCATAGTATACCAGGTAAGCGTTTAATAAAAAGCCACTAATCGTAGATTATTTAAAAACAAATATACATAATATCGAGAGACTTTTATTCTACTAGTTTCGTATCCTTCATTTTATTTATGCAAAACTGAACCTACTTTGTTTGTTTTTTAATAATATTATGTCGATTAACTTCATATTATTATGGTAAATAACATACTTAACAAAACTCTTTGACAAAACAGTGCTGAGAGTTTTTTTCCGCCGGCTTTTTTTTCTCTCGGTCCACCTGCTAGCTTCCTACTTAATCTTAATTAAAGCCGAAGTTGTTACATACTGACGTTCATTAAATGTTCAACCGCAACTTATCTATATATATAAAAATGAAAGCCGTTTTCCTTGGTCACGGCATCACGCGTGAATGGCTGGACCGATTTCACTAATTCTTTTTTTGCTGTATTTATTATTAGGAGAAGGTTCTTACGGAAAAAAATATTAAGAAAATCTCTCAGAAATATTGAAAAATATACATATAAAGAAGTGCATCATTGCAACGCTAAGGCGGTACGAAGTTCGCCGGGTCAGCTAGTGATGAATAAATCTTCATTTCATTTCATTTCATATGCATAGTGTGATTTAAATACGTTTCAGAAATAAATACTATAAATTGATATTTATACAATAACCAACTAATTCTCTCTATTTTCATTCCTTAAAAACCAGACAAATCCATAGCGGACTGCGTAGAAGCCCTAATAGGCGCATACTTACTCGAGTGCGGTCCTCGCGGCGCCTTGTTGCTGATGTCGTGGCTCGGGATCAGCGTGCTGCCGCTGCACCACGTGCCGCTGGTAGCTATACAGGGGGTTCACACACACTCACACGTGGGGGGAGATGAGTTGACACTAGTGTAATATACGGTGCTAACTAAAGGTAGGCGCGTATTTGCTCGAGTGCGGTCCTCGCGGCGCCTTGTTGCTGATGTCGTGGCTCGGGATCAGCGTGCTGCCGCTGCACCACGTGCCGCTGGTAGCTATACAGGGGGTTCACACACACTCACACGTGGGGGGAGATGAGTTGACACTAGTGTAATATACGGTGCTAACTAAAGGTAGGCGCGTATTTGCTCGAGTGCGGTCCTCGCGGCGCCTTGTTGCTGATGTCGTGGCTCGGGATCAGCGTGCTGCCGCTGCACCACGTGCCGCTGGTAGCTATACAGGGGGTTCACACACACTCACACGTGGGGGGAGATGAGTTGACACTAGTGTAATATACGGTGCTAACTAAAGGTAGGCGCGTATTTGCTCGAGTGCGGTCCTCGCGGCGCCTTGTTGCTGATGTCGTGGCTCGGGATCAGCGTGCTGCCGCTGCACCACGTGCCGCTGGTAGCTATACAGGGGGTTCACACACACTCACACGTGGGGGGAGATGAGTTGACACTAGTGTAATATACGGTGCTAACTAAAGGTAGGCGCGTATTTGCTCGAGTGCGGTCCTCGCGGCGCCTTGTTGCTGATGTCGTGGCTCGGGATCAGCGTGCTGCCGCTGCACCACGTGCCGCTGGTAGCTATACAGGGGGTTCACACACACTCACACGTGGGGGGAGATGAGTTGACACTAGTGTAATATACGGTGCTAACTAAAGGTAGGCGCGTATTTGCTCGAGTGCGGTCCTCGCGGCGCCTTGTTGCTGATGTCGTGGCTCGGGATCAGCGTGCTGCCGCTGCACCACGTGCCGCTGGTAGCTATACAGGGGGTTCACACACACTCACACGTGGGGGGAGATGAGTTGACACTAGTGTAATATACGGTGCTAACTAAAGGTAGGCGCGTATTTGCTCGAGTGCGGTCCTCGCGGCGCCTTGTTGCTGATGTCGTGGCTCGGGATCAGCGTGCTGCCGCTGCACCACGTGCCGCTGGTAGCTATACAGGGGGTTCACACACACTCACACGTGGGGGGAGATGAGTTGACACTAGTGTAATATACGGTGCTAACTAAAGGTAGGCGCGTATTTGCTCGAGTGCGGTCCTCGCGGCGCCTTGTTGCTGATGTCGTGGCTCGGGATCAGCGTGCTGCCGCTGCACCACGTGCCGCTGGTAGCTATACAGGGGGTTCACACACACTCACACGTGGGGGGAGATGAGTTGACACTAGTGTAATATACGGTGCTAACTAAAGGTAGGCGCGTATTTGCTCGAGTGCGGTCCTCGCGGCGCCTTGTTGCTGATGTCGTGGCTCGGGATCAGCGTGCTGCCGCTGCACCACGTGCCGCTGGTAGCTATACAGGGGGTTCACACACACTCACACGTGGGGGGAGATGAGTTGACACTAGTGTAATATACGGTGCTAACTAAAGGTAGGCGCGTATTTGCTCGAGTGCGGTCCTCGCGGCGCCTTGTTGCTGATGTCGTGGCTCGGGATCAGCGTGCTGCCGCTGCACCACGTGCCGCTGGTAGCTATACAGGGGGTTCACACACACTCACACGTGGGGGGAGATGAGTTGACACTAGTGTAATATACGGTGCTAACTAAAGGTAGGCGCGTATTTGCTCGAGTGCGGTCCTCGCGGCGCCTTGTTGCTGATGTCGTGGCTCGGGATCAGCGTGCTGCCGCTGCACCACGTGCCGCTGGTAGCTATACAGGGGGTTCACACACACTCACACGTGGGGGGAGATGAGTTGACACTAGTGTAATATACGGTGCTAACTAAAGGTAGGCGCGTATTTGCTCGAGTGCGGTCCTCGCGGCGCCTTGTTGCTGATGTCGTGGCTCGGGATCAGCGTGCTGCCGCTGCACCACGTGCCGCTGGTAGCTATACAGGGGGTTCACACACACTCACACGTGGGGGGAGATGAGTTGACACTAGTGTAATATACGGTGCTAACTAAAGGTAGGCGCGTATTTGCTCGAGTGCGGTCCTCGCGGCGCCTTGTTGCTGATGTCGTGGCTCGGGATCAGCGTGCTGCCGCTGCACCACGTGCCGCTGGTAGCTATACAGGGGGTTCACACACACTCACACGTGGGGGGAGATGAGTTGACACTAGTGTAATATACGGTGCTAACTAAAGGTAGGCGCGTATTTGCTCGAGTGCGGTCCTCGCGGCGCCTTGTTGCTGATGTCGTGGCTCGGGATCAGCGTGCTGCCGCTGCACCACGTGCCGCTGGTAGCTATACAGGGGGTTCACACACACTCACACGTGGGGGGAGATGAGTTGACACTAGTGTAATATACGGTGCTAACTAAAGGTAGGCGCGTATTTGCTCGAGTGCGGTCCTCGCGGCGCCTTGTTGCTGATGTCGTGGCTCGGGATCAGCGTGCTGCCGCTGCACCACGTGCCGCTGGTAGCTATACAGGGGGTTCACACACACTCACACGTGGGGGGAGATGAGTTGACACTAGTGTAATATACGGTGCTAACTAAAGGTAGGCGCGTATTTGCTCGAGTGCGGTCCTCGCGGCGCCTTGTTGCTGATGTCGTGGCTCGGGATCAGCGTGCTGCCGCTGCACCACGTGCCGCTGGTAGCTATACAGGGGGTTCACACACACTCACACGTGGGGGGAGATGAGTTGACACTAGTGTAATATACGGTGCTAACTAAAGGTAGGCGCGTATTTGCTCGAGTGCGGTCCTCGCGGCGCCTTGTTGCTGATGTCGTGGCTCGGGATCAGCGTGCTGCCGCTGCACCACGTGCCGCTGGTAGCTATACAGGGGGTTCACACACACTCACACGTGGGGGGAGATGAGTTGACACTAGTGTAATATACGGTGCTAACTAAAGGTAGGCGCGTATTTGCTCGAGTGCGGTCCTCGCGGCGCCTTGTTGCTGATGTCGTGGCTCGGGATCAGCGTGCTGCCGCTGCACCACGTGCCGCTGGTAGCTATACAGGGGGTTCACACACACTCACACGTGGGGGGAGATGAGTTGACACTAGTGTAATATACGGTGCTAACTAAAGGTAGGCGCGTATTTGCTCGAGTGCGGTCCTCGCGGCGCCTTGTTGCTGATGTCGTGGCTCGGGATCAGCGTGCTGCCGCTGCACCACGTGCCGCTGGTAGCTATACAGGGGGTTCACACACACTCACACGTGGGGGGAGATGAGTTGACACTAGTGTAATATACGGTGCTAACTAAAGGTAGGCGCGTATTTGCTCGAGTGCGGTCCTCGCGGCGCCTTGTTGCTGATGTCGTGGCTCGGGATCAGCGTGCTGCCGCTGCACCACGTGCCGCTGGTAGCTATACAGGGGGTTCACACACACTCACACGTGGGGGGAGATGAGTTGACACTAGTGTAATATACGGTGCTAACTAAAGGTAGGCGCGTATTTGCTCGAGTGCGGTCCTCGCGGCGCCTTGTTGCTGATGTCGTGGCTCGGGATCAGCGTGCTGCCGCTGCACCACGTGCCGCTGGTAGCTATACAGGGGGTTCACACACACTCACACGTGGGGGGAGATGAGTTGACACTAGTGTAATATACGGTGCTAACTAAAGGTAGGCGCGTATTTGCTCGAGTGCGGTCCTCGCGGCGCCTTGTTGCTGATGTCGTGGCTCGGGATCAGCGTGCTGCCGCTGCACCACGTGCCGCTGGTAGCTATACAGGGGGTTCACACACACTCACACGTGGGGGGAGATGAGTTGACACTAGTGTAATATACGGTGCTAACTAAAGGTAGGCGCGTATTTGCTCGAGTGCGGTCCTCGCGGCGCCTTGTTGCTGATGTCGTGGCTCGGGATCAGCGTGCTGCCGCTGCACCACGTGCCGCTGGTAGCTATACAGGGGGTTCACACACACTCACACGTGGGGGGAGATGAGTTGACACTAGTGTAATATACGGTGCTAACTAAAGGTAGGCGCGTATTTGCTCGAGTGCGGTCCTCGCGGCGCCTTGTTGCTGATGTCGTGGCTCGGGATCAGCGTGCTGCCGCTGCACCACGTGCCGCTGGTAGCTATACAGGGGGTTCACACACACTCACACGTGGGGGGAGATGAGTTGACACTAGTGTAATATACGGTGCTAACTAAAGGTAGGCGCGTATTTGCTCGAGTGCGGTCCTCGCGGCGCCTTGTTGCTGATGTCGTGGCTCGGGATCAGCGTGCTGCCGCTGCACCACGTGCCGCTGGTAGCTATACAGGGGGTTCACACACACTCACACGTGGGGGGAGATGAGTTGACACTAGTGTAATATACGGTGCTAACTAAAGGTAGGCGCGTATTTGCTCGAGTGCGGTCCTCGCGGCGCCTTGTTGCTGATGTCGTGGCTCGGGATCAGCGTGCTGCCGCTGCACCACGTGCCGCTGGTAGCTATACAGGGGGTTCACACACACTCACACGTGGGGGGAGATGAGTTGACACTAGTGTAATATACGGTGCTAACTAAAGGTAGGCGCGTATTTGCTCGAGTGCGGTCCTCGCGGCGCCTTGTTGCTGATGTCGTGGCTCGGGATCAGCGTGCTGCCGCTGCACCACGTGCCGCTGGTAGCTATACAGGGGGTTCACACACACTCACACGTGGGGGGAGATGAGTTGACACTAGTGTAATATACGGTGCTAACTAAAGGTAGGCGCGTATTTGCTCGAGTGCGGTCCTCGCGGCGCCTTGTTGCTGATGTCGTGGCTCGGGATCAGCGTGCTGCCGCTGCACCACGTGCCGCTGGTAGCTATACAGGGGGTTCACACACACTCACACGTGGGGGGAGATGAGTTGACACTAGTGTAATATACGGTGCTAACTAAAGGTAGGCGCGTATTTGCTCGAGTGCGGTCCTCGCGGCGCCTTGTTGCTGATGTCGTGGCTCGGGATCAGCGTGCTGCCGCTGCACCACGTGCCGCTGGTAGCTATACAGGGGGTTCACACACACTCACACGTGGGGGGAGATGAGTTGACACTAGTGTAATATACGGTGCTAACTAAAGGTAGGCGCGTATTTGCTCGAGTGCGGTCCTCGCGGCGCCTTGTTGCTGATGTCGTGGCTCGGGATCAGCGTGCTGCCGCTGCACCACGTGCCGCTGGTAGCTATACAGGGGGTTCACACACACTCACACGTGGGGGGAGATGAGTTGACACTAGTGTAATATACGGTGCTAACTAAAGGTAGGCGCGTATTTGCTCGAGTGCGGTCCTCGCGGCGCCTTGTTGCTGATGTCGTGGCTCGGGATCAGCGTGCTGCCGCTGCACCACGTGCCGCTGGTAGCTATACAGGGGGTTCACACACACTCACACGTGGGGGGAGATGAGTTGACACTAGTGTAATATACGGTGCTAACTAAAGGTAGGCGCGTATTTGCTCGAGTGCGGTCCTCGCGGCGCCTTGTTGCTGATGTCGTGGCTCGGGATCAGCGTGCTGCCGCTGCACCACACGTGCCGCTGGTAGCTATACAGGGGGTTCACACACACTCACACGTGGGGGGAGATGAGTTGACACTAGTGTAATATACGGTGCTAACTAAAGGTAGGCGCGTATTTGCTCGAGTGCGGTCCTCGCGGCGCCTTGTTGCTGATGTCGTGGCTCGGGATCAGCGTGCTGCCGCTGCACCACGTGCCGCTGGTAGCTATACAGGGGGTTCACACACACTCACACGTGGGGGGAGATGAGTTGACACTAGTGTAATATACGGTGCTAACTAAAGGTAGGCGCGTATTTGCTCGAGTGCGGTCCTCGCGGCGCCTTGTTGCTGATGTCGTGGCTCGGGATCAGCGTGCTGCCGCTGCACCACGTGCCGCTGGTAGCTATACAGGGGGTTCACACACACTCACACGTGGGGGGAGATGAGTTGACACTAGTGTAATATACGGTGCTAACTAAAGGTAGGCGCGTATTTGCTCGAGTGCGGTCCTCGCGGCGCCTTGTTGCTGATGTCGTGGCTCGGGATCAGCGTGCTGCCGCTGCACCACGTGCCGCTGGTAGCTATACAGGGGGTTCACACACACTCACACGTGGGGGGAGATGAGTTGACACTAGTGTAATATACGGTGCTAACTAAAGGTAGGCGCGTATTTGCTCGAGTGCGGTCCTCGCGGCGCCTTGTTGCTGATGTCGTGGCTCGGGATCAGCGTGCTGCCGCTGCACCACGTGCCGCTGGTAGCTATACAGGGGGTTCACACACACTCACACGTGGGGGGAGATGAGTTGACACTAGTGTAATATACGGTGCTAACTAAAGGTAGGCGCGTATTTGCTCGAGTGCGGTCCTCGCGGCGCCTTGTTGCTGATGTCGTGGCTCGGGATCAGCGTGCTGCCGCTGCACCACGTGCCGCTGGTAGCTATACAGGGGGTTCACACACACTCACACGTGGGGGGAGATGAGTTGACACTAGTGTAATATACGGTGCTAACTAAAGGTAGGCGCGTATTTGCTCGAGTGCGGTCCTCGCGGCGCCTTGTTGCTGATGTCGTGGCTCGGGATCAGCGTGCTGCCGCTGCACCACGTGCCGCTGGTAGCTATACAGGGGGTTCACACACACTCACACGTGGGGGGAGATGAGTTGACACTAGTGTAATATACGGTGCTAACTAAAGGTAGGCGCGTATTTGCTCGAGTGCGGTCCTCGCGGCGCCTTGTTGCTGATGTCGTGGCTCGGGATCAGCGTGCTGCCGCTGCACCACGTGCCGCTGGTAGCTATACAGGGGGTTCACACACACTCACACGTGGGGGGAGATGAGTTGACACTAGTGTAATATACGGTGCTAACTAAAGGTAGGCGCGTATTTGCTCGAGTGCGGTCCTCGCGGCGCCTTGTTGCTGATGTCGTGGCTCGGGATCAGCGTGCTGCCGCTGCACCACGTGCCGCTGGTAGCTATACAGGGGGTTCACACACACTCACACGTGGGGGGAGATGAGTTGACACTAGTGTAATATACGGTGCTAACTAGGTAGGCGCGTATTTGCTCGAGTGCGGTCCTCGCGGCGCCTTGTTGCTGATGTCGTGGCTCGGGATCAGCGTGCTGCCGCTGCACCACGTGCCGCTGGTAGCTATACAGGGGGTTCACACACACTCACACGTGGGGGGAGATGAGTTGACACTAGTGTAATATACGGTGCTAACTAAAGGTAGGCGCGTATTTGCTCGAGTGCGGTCCTCGCGGCGCCTTGTTGCTGATGTCGTGGCTCGGGATCAGCGTGCTGCCGCTGCACCACGTGCCGCTGGTAGCTATACAGGGGGTTCACACACACACTCACACGTGGGGGGAGATGAGTTGACACTAGTGTAATATACGGTGCTAACTAAAGGTAGGCGCGTATTTGCTCGAGTGCGGTCCTCGCGGCGCCTTGTTGCTGATGTCGTGGCTCGGGATCAGCGTGCTGCCGCTGCACCACGTGCCGCTGGTAGCTATACAGGGGGTTCACACACACTCACACGTGGGGGGAGATGAGTTGACACTAGTGTAATATACGGTGCTAACTAAAGGTAGGCGCGTATTTGCTCGAGTGCGGTCCTCGCGGCGCCTTGTTGCTGATGTCGTGGCTCGGGATCAGCGTGCTGCCGCTGCACCACGTGCCGCTGGTAGCTATACAGGGGGTTCACACACACTCACACGTGGGGGGAGATGAGTTGACACTAGTGTAATATACGGTGCTAACTAAAGGTAGGCGCGTATTTGCTCGAGTGCGGTCCTCGCGGCGCCTTGTTGCTGATGTCGTGGCTCGGGATCAGCGTGCTGCCGCTGCACCACGTGCCGCTGGTAGCTATACAGGGGGTTCACACACACTCACACGTGGGGGGAGATGAGTTGACACTAGTGTAATATACGGTGCTAACTAAAGGTAGGCGCGTATTTGCTCGAGTGCGGTCCTCGCGGCGCCTTGTTGCTGATGTCGTGGCTCGGGATCAGCGTGCTGCCGCTGCACCACGTGCCGCTGGTAGCTATACAGGGGGTTCACACACACTCACACGTGGGGGGAGATGAGTTGACACTAGTGTAATATACGGTGCTAACTAAAGGTAGGCGCGTATTTGCTCGAGTGCGGTCCTCGCGGCGCCTTGTTGCTGATGTCGTGGCTCGGGATCAGCGTGCTGCCGCTGCACCACGTGCCGCTGGTAGCTATACAGGGGGTTCACACACACTCACACGTGGGGGGAGATGAGTTGACACTAGTGTAATATACGGTGCTAACTAAAGGTAGGCGCGTATTTGCTCGAGTGCGGTCCTCGCGGCGCCTTGTTGCTGATGTCGTGGCTCGGGATCAGCGTGCTGCCGCTGCACCACGTGCCGCTGGTAGCTATACAGGGGGTTCACACACACTCACACGTGGGGGGAGATGAGTTGACACTAGTGTAATATACGGTGCTAACTAAAGGTAGGCGCGTATTTGCTCGAGTGCGGTCCTCGCGGCGCCTTGTTGCTGATGTCGTGGCTCGGGATCAGCGTGCTGCCGCTGCACCACGTGCCGCTGGTAGCTATACAGGGGGTTCACACACACTCACACGTGGGGGGAGATGAGTTGACACTAGTGTAATATACGGTGCTAACTAAAGGTAGGCGCGTATTTGCTCGAGTGCGGTCCTCGCGGCGCCTTGTTGCTGATGTCGTGGCTCGGGATCAGCGTGCTGCCGCTGCACCACGTGCCGCTGGTAGCTATACAGGGGGTTCACACACACTCACACGTGGGGGGAGATGAGTTGACACTAGTGTAATATACGGTGCTAACTAAAGGTAGGCGCGTATTTGCTCGAGTGCGGTCCTCGCGGCGCCTTGTTGCTGATGTCGTGGCTCGGGATCAGCGTGCTGCCGCTGCACCACGTGCCGCTGGTAGCTATACAGGGGGTTCACACACACTCACACGTGGGGGGAGATGAGTTGACACTAGTGTAATATACGGTGCTAACTAAAGGTAGGCGCGTATTTGCTCGAGTGCGGTCCTCGCGGCGCCTTGTTGCTGATGTCGTGGCTCGGGATCAGCGTGCTGCCGCTGCACCACGTGCCGCTGGTAGCTATACAGGGGGTTCACACACACTCACACGTGGGGGGAGATGAGTTGACACTAGTGTAATATACGGTGCTAACTAAAGGTAGGCGCGTATTTGCTCGAGTGCGGTCCTCGCGGCGCCTTGTTGCTGATGTCGTGGCTCGGGATCAGCGTGCTGCCGCTGCACCACGTGCCGCTGGTAGCTATACAGGGGGTTCACACACACTCACACGTGGGGGGAGATGAGTTGACACTAGTGTAATATACGGTGCTAACTAAAGGTAGGCGCGTATTTGCTCGAGTGCGGTCCTCGCGGCGCCTTGTTGCTGATGTCGTGGCTCGGGATCAGCGTGCTGCCGCTGCACCACGTGCCGCTGGTAGCTATACAGGGGGTTCACACACACTCACACGTGGGGGGAGATGAGTTGACACTAGTGTAATATACGGTGCTAACTAAAGGTAGGCGCGTATTTGCTCGAGTGCGGTCCTCGCGGCGCCTTGTTGCTGATGTCGTGGCTCGGGATCAGCGTGCTGCCGCTGCACCACGTGCCGCTGGTAGCTATACAGGGGGTTCACACACACTCACACGTGGGGGGAGATGAGTTGACACTAGTGTAATATACGGTGCTAACTAAAGGTAGGCGCGTATTTGCTCGAGTGCGGTCCTCGCGGCGCCTTGTTGCTGATGTCGTGGCTCGGGATCAGCGTGCTGCCGCTGCACCACGTGCCGCTGGTAGCTATACAGGGGGTTCACACACACTCACACGTGGGGGGAGATGAGTTGACACTAGTGTAATATACGGTGCTAACTAAAGGTAGGCGCGTATTTGCTCGAGTGCGGTCCTCGCGGCGCCTTGTTGCTGATGTCGTGGCTCGGGATCAGCGTGCTGCCGCTGCACCACGTGCCGCTGGTAGCTATACAGGGGGTTCACACACACTCACACGTGGGGGGAGATGAGTTGACACTAGTGTAATATACGGTGCTAACTAAAGGTAGGCGCGTATTTGCTCGAGTGCGGTCCTCGCGGCGCCTTGTTGCTGATGTCGTGGCTCGGGATCAGCGTGCTGCCGCTGCACCACGTGCCGCTGGTAGCTATACAGGGGGTTCACACACACTCACACGTGGGGGGAGATGAGTTGACACTAGTGTAATATACGGTGCTAACTAAAGGTAGGCGCGTATTTGCTCGAGTGCGGTCCTCGCGGCGCCTTGTTGCTGATGTCGTGGCTCGGGATCAGCGTGCTGCCGCTGCACCACGTGCCGCTGGTAGCTATACAGGGGGTTCACACACACTCACACGTGGGGGGAGATGAGTTGACACTAGTGTAATATACGGTGCTAACTAAAGGTAGGCGCGTATTTGCTCGAGTGCGGTCCTCGCGGCGCCTTGTTGCTGATGTCGTGGCTCGGGATCAGCGTGCTGCCGCTGCACCACGTGCCGCTGGTAGCTATACAGGGGGTTCACACACACTCACACGTGGGGGGAGATGAGTTGACACTAGTGTAATATACGGTGCTAACTAAAGGTAGGCGCGTATTTGCTCGAGTGCGGTCCTCGCGGCGCCTTGTTGCTGATGTCGTGGCTCGGGATCAGCGTGCTGCCGCTGCACCACGTGCCGCTGGTAGCTATACAGGGGGTTCACACACACTCACACGTGGGGGGAGATGAGTTGACACTAGTGTAATATACGGTGCTAACTAAAGGTAGGCGCGTATTTGCTCGAGTGCGGTCCTCGCGGCGCCTTGTTGCTGATGTCGTGGCTCGGGATCAGCGTGCTGCCGCTGCACCACGTGCCGCTGGTAGCTATACAGGGGGTTCACACACACTCACACGTGGGGGGAGATGAGTTGACACTAGTGTAATATACGGTGCTAACTAAAGGTAGGCGCGTATTTGCTCGAGTGCGGTCCTCGCGGCGCCTTGTTGCTGATGTCGTGGCTCGGGATCAGCGTGCTGCCGCTGCACCACGTGCCGCTGGTAGCTATACAGGGGGTTCACACACACTCACACGTGGGGGGAGATGAGTTGACACTAGTGTAATATACGGTGCTAACTAAAGGTAGGCGCGTATTTGCTCGAGTGCGGTCCTCGCGGCGCCTTGTTGCTGATGTCGTGGCTCGGGATCAGCGTGCTGCCGCTGCACCACGTGCCGCTGGTAGCTATACAGGGGGTTCACACACACTCACACGTGGGGGGAGATGAGTTGACACTAGTGTAATATACGGTGCTAACTAAAGGTAGGCGCGTATTTGCTCGAGTGCGGTCCTCGCGGCGCCTTGTTGCTGATGTCGTGGCTCGGGATCAGCGTGCTGCCGCTGCACCACGTGCCGCTGGTAGCTATACAGGGGGTTCACACACACTCACACGTGGGGGGAGATGAGTTGACACTAGTGTAATATACGGTGCTAACTAAAGGTAGGCGCGTATTTGCTCGAGTGCGGTCCTCGCGGCGCCTTGTTGCTGATGTCGTGGCTCGGGATCAGCGTGCTGCCGCTGCACCACGTGCCGCTGGTAGCTATACAGGGGGTTCACACACACTCACACGTGGGGGGAGATGAGTTGACACTAGTGTAATATACGGTGCTAACTAAAGGTAGGCGCGTATTTGCTCGAGTGCGGTCCTCGCGGCGCCTTGTTGCTGATGTCGTGGCTCGGGATCAGCGTGCTGCCGCTGCACCACGTGCCGCTGGTAGCTATACAGGGGGTTCACACACACTCACACGTGGGGGGAGATGAGTTGACACTAGTGTAATATACGGTGCTAACTAAAGGTAGGCGCGTATTTGCTCGAGTGCGGTCCTCGCGGCGCCTTGTTGCTGATGTCGTGGCTCGGGATCAGCGTGCTGCCGCTGCACCACGTGCCGCTGGTAGCTATACAGGGGGTTCACACACACTCACACGTGGGGGGAGATGAGTTGACACTAGTGTAATATACGGTGCTAACTAAAGGTAGGCGCGTATTTGCTCGAGTGCGGTCCTCGCGGCGCCTTGTTGCTGATGTCGTGGCTCGGGATCAGCGTGCTGCCGCTGCACCACGTGCCGCTGGTAGCTATACAGGGGGTTCACACACACTCACACGTGGGGGGAGATGAGTTGACACTAGTGTAATATACGGTGCTAACTAAAGGTAGGCGCGTATTTGCTCGAGTGCGGTCCTCGCGGCGCCTTGTTGCTGATGTCGTGGCTCGGGATCAGCGTGCTGCCGCTGCACCACGTGCCGCTGGTAGCTATACAGGGGGTTCACACACACTCACACGTGGGGGGAGATGAGTTGACACTAGTGTAATATACGGTGCTAACTAAAGGTAGGCGCGTATTTGCTCGAGTGCGGTCCTCGCGGCGCCTTGTTGCTGATGTCGTGGCTCGGGATCAGCGTGCTGCCGCTGCACCACGTGCCGCTGGTAGCTATACAGGGGGTTCACACACACTCACACGTGGGGGGAGATGAGTTGACACTAGTGTAATATACGGTGCTAACTAAAGGTAGGCGCGTATTTGCTCGAGTGCGGTCCTCGCGGCGCCTTGTTGCTGATGTCGTGGCTCGGGATCAGCGTGCTGCCGCTGCACCACGTGCCGCTGGTAGCTATACAGGGGGTTCACACACACTCACACGTGGGGGGAGATGAGTTGACACTAGTGTAATATACGGTGCTAACTAAAGGTAGGCGCGTATTTGCTCGAGTGCGGTCCTCGCGGCGCCTTGTTGCTGATGTCGTGGCTCGGGATCAGCGTGCTGCCGCTGCACCACGTGCCGCTGGTAGCTATACAGGGGGTTCACACACACTCACACGTGGGGGGAGATGAGTTGACACTAGTGTAATATACGGTGCTAACTAAAGGTAGGCGCGTATTTGCTCGAGTGCGGTCCTCGCGGCGCCTTGTTGCTGATGTCGTGGCTCGGGATCAGCGTGCTGCCGCTGCACCACGTGCCGCTGGTAGCTATACAGGGGGTTCACACACACTCACACGTGGGGGGAGATGAGTTGACACTAGTGTAATATACGGTGCTAACTAAAGGTAGGCGCGTATTTGCTCGAGTGCGGTCCTCGCGGCGCCTTGTTGCTGATGTCGTGGCTCGGGATCAGCGTGCTGCCGCTGCACCACGTGCCGCTGGTAGCTATACAGGGGGTTCACACACACTCACACGTGGGGGGAGATGAGTTGACACTAGTGTAATATACGGTGCTAACTAAAGGTAGGCGCGTATTTGCTCGAGTGCGGTCCTCGCGGCGCCTTGTTGCTGATGTCGTGGCTCGGGATCAGCGTGCTGCCGCTGCACCACGTGCCGCTGGTAGCTATACAGGGGGTTCACACACACTCACACGTGGGGGGAGATGAGTTGACACTAGTGTAATATACGGTGCTAACTAAAGGTAGGCGCGTATTTGCTCGAGTGCGGTCCTCGCGGCGCCTTGTTGCTGATGTCGTGGCTCGGGATCAGCGTGCTGCCGCTGCACCACGTGCCGCTGGTAGCTATACAGGGGGTTCACACACACTCACACGTGGGGGGAGATGAGTTGACACTAGTGTAATATACGGTGCTAACTAAAGGTAGGCGCGTATTTGCTCGAGTGCGGTCCTCGCGGCGCCTTGTTGCTGATGTCGTGGCTCGGGATCAGCGTGCTGCCGCTGCACCACGTGCCGCTGGTAGCTATACAGGGGGTTCACACACACTCACACGTGGGGGGAGATGAGTTGACACTAGTGTAATATACGGTGCTAACTAAAGGTAGGCGCGTATTTGCTCGAGTGCGGTCCTCGCGGCGCCTTGTTGCTGATGTCGTGGCTCGGGATCAGCGTGCTGCCGCTGCACCACGTGCCGCTGGTAGCTATACAGGGGGTTCACACACACTCACACGTGGGGGGAGATGAGTTGACACTAGTGTAATATACGGTGCTAACTAAAGGTAGGCGCGTATTTGCTCGAGTGCGGTCCTCGCGGCGCCTTGTTGCTGATGTCGTGGCTCGGGATCAGCGTGCTGCCGCTGCACCACGTGCCGCTGGTAGCTATACAGGGGGTTCACACACACTCACACGTGGGGGGAGATGAGTTGACACTAGTGTAATATACGGTGCTAACTAAAGGTAGGCGCGTATTTGCTCGAGTGCGGTCCTCGCGGCGCCTTGTTGCTGATGTCGTGGCTCGGGATCAGCGTGCTGCCGCTGCACCACGTGCCGCTGGTAGCTATACAGGGGGTTCACACACACTCACACGTGGGGGGAGATGAGTTGACACTAGTGTAATATACGGTGCTAACTAAAGGTAGGCGCGTATTTGCTCGAGTGCGGTCCTCGCGGCGCCTTGTTGCTGATGTCGTGGCTCGGGATCAGCGTGCTGCCGCTGCACCACGTGCCGCTGGTAGCTATACAGGGGGTTCACACACACTCACACGTGGGGGGAGATGAGTTGACACTAGTGTAATATACGGTGCTAACTAAAGGTAGGCGCGTATTTGCTCGAGTGCGGTCCTCGCGGCGCCTTGTTGCTGATGTCGTGGCTCGGGATCAGCGTGCTGCCGCTGCACCACGTGCCGCTGGTAGCTATACAGGGGGGTTCACACACACTCACACGTGGGGGGAGATGAGTTGACACTAGTGTAATATACGGTGCTAACTAAAGGTAGGCGCGTATTTGCTCGAGTGCGGTCCTCGCGGCGCCTTGTTGCTGATGTCGTGGCTCGGGATCAGCGTGCTGCCGCTGCACCACGTGCCGCTGGTAGCTATACAGGGGGTTCACACACACTCACACGTGGGGGGAGATGAGTTGACACTAGTGTAATATACGGTGCTAACTAAAGGTAGGCGCGTATTTGCTCGAGTGCGGTCCTCGCGGCGCCTTGTTGCTGATGTCGTGGCTCGGGATCAGCGTGCTGCCGCTGCACCACGTGCCGCTGGTAGCTATACAGGGGGTTCACACACACTCACACGTGGGGGGAGATGAGTTGACACTAGTGTAATATACGGTGCTAACTAAAGGTAGGCGCGTATTTGCTCGAGTGCGGTCCTCGCGGCGCCTTGTTGCTGATGTCGTGGCTCGGGATCAGCGTGCTGCCGCTGCACCACGTGCCGCTGGTAGCTATACAGGGGGTTCACACACACTCACACGTGGGGGGAGATGAGTTGACACTAGTGTAATATACGGTGCTAACTAAAGGTAGGCGCGTATTTGCTCGAGTGCGGTCCTCGCGGCGCCTTGTTGCTGATGTCGTGGCTCGGGATCAGCGTGCTGCCGCTGCACCACGTGCCGCTGGTAGCTATACAGGGGGTTCACACACACTCACACGTGGGGGGAGATGAGTTGACACTAGTGTAATATACGGTGCTAACTAAAGGTAGGCGCGTATTTGCTCGAGTGCGGTCCTCGCGGCGCCTTGTTGCTGATGTCGTGGCTCGGGATCAGCGTGCTGCCGCTGCACCACGTGCCGCTGGTAGCTATACAGGGGGTTCACACACACTCACACGTGGGGGGAGATGAGTTGACACTAGTGTAATATACGGTGCTAACTAAAGGTAGGCGCGTATTTGCTCGAGTGCGGTCCTCGCGGCGCCTTGTTGCTGATGTCGTGGCTCGGGATCAGCGTGCTGCCGCTGCACCACGTGCCGCTGGTAGCTATACAGGGGGTTCACACACACTCACACGTGGGGGGAGATGAGTTGACACTAGTGTAATATACGGTGCTAACTAAAGGTAGGCGCGTATTTGCTCGAGTGCGGTCCTCGCGGCGCCTTGTTGCTGATGTCGTGGCTCGGGATCAGCGTGCTGCCGCTGCACCACGTGCCGCTGGTAGCTATACAGGGGGTTCACACACACTCACACGTGGGGGGAGATGAGTTGACACTAGTGTAATATACGGTGCTAACTAAAGGTAGGCGCGTATTTGCTCGAGTGCGGTCCTCGCGGCGCCTTGTTGCTGATGTCGTGGCTCGGGATCAGCGTGCTGCCGCTGCACCACGTGCCGCTGGTAGCTATACAGGGGGTTCACACACACTCACACGTGGGGGGAGATGAGTTGACACTAGTGTAATATACGGTGCTAACTAAAGGTAGGCGCGTATTTGCTCGAGTGCGGTCCTCGCGGCGCCTTGTTGCTGATGTCGTGGCTCGGGATCAGCGTGCTGCCGCTGCACCACGTGCCGCTGGTAGCTATACAGGGGGTTCACACACACTCACACGTGGGGGGAGATGAGTTGACACTAGTGTAATATACGGTGCTAACTAAAGGTAGGCGCGTATTTGCTCGAGTGCGGTCCTCGCGGCGCCTTGTTGCTGATGTCGTGGCTCGGGATCAGCGTGCTGCCGCTGCACCACGTGCCGCTGGTAGCTATACAGGGGGTTCACACACACTCACACGTGGGGGGAGATGAGTTGACACTAGTGTAATATACGGTGCTAACTAAAGGTAGGCGCGTATTTGCTCGAGTGCGGTCCTCGCGGCGCCTTGTTGCTGATGTCGTGGCTCGGGATCAGCGTGCTGCCGCTGCACCACGTGCCGCTGGTAGCTATACAGGGGGTTCACACACACTCACACGTGGGGGGAGATGAGTTGACACTAGTGTAATATACGGTGCTAACTAAAGGTAGGCGCGTATTTGCTCGAGTGCGGTCCTCGCGGCGCCTTGTTGCTGATGTCGTGGCTCGGGATCAGCGTGCTGCCGCTGCACCACGTGCCGCTGGTAGCTATACAGGGGGTTCACACACACTCACACGTGGGGGGAGATGAGTTGACACTAGTGTAATATACGGTGCTAACTAAAGGTAGGCGCGTATTTGCTCGAGTGCGGTCCTCGCGGCGCCTTGTTGCTGATGTCGTGGCTCGGGATCAGCGTGCTGCCGCTGCACCACGTGCCGCTGGTAGCTATACAGGGGGTTCACACACACTCACACGTGGGGGGAGATGAGTTGACACTAGTGTAATATACGGTGCTAACTAAAGGTAGGCGCGTATTTGCTCGAGTGCGGTCCTCGCGGCGCCTTGTTGCTGATGTCGTGGCTCGGGATCAGCGTGCTGCCGCTGCACCACGTGCCGCTGGTAGCTATACAGGGGGTTCACACACACTCACACGTGGGGGGAGATGAGTTGACACTAGTGTAATATACGGTGCTAACTAAAGGTAGGCGCGTATTTGCTCGAGTGCGGTCCTCGCGGCGCCTTGTTGCTGATGTCGTGGCTCGGGATCAGCGTGCTGCCGCTGCACCACGTGCCGCTGGTAGCTATACAGGGGGTTCACACACACTCACACGTGGGGGGAGATGAGTTGACACTAGTGTAATATACGGTGCTAACTAAAGGTAGGCGCGTATTTGCTCGAGTGCGGTCCTCGCGGCGCCTTGTTGCTGATGTCGTGGCTCGGGATCAGCGTGCTGCCGCTGCACCACGTGCCGCTGGTAGCTATACAGGGGGTTCACACACACTCACACGTGGGGGGAGATGAGTTGACACTAGTGTAATATACGGTGCTAACTAAAGGTAGGCGCGTATTTGCTCGAGTGCGGTCCTCGCGGCGCCTTGTTGCTGATGTCGTGGCTCGGGATCAGCGTGCTGCCGCTGCACCACGTGCCGCTGGTAGCTATACAGGGGGTTCACACACACTCACACGTGGGGGGAGATGAGTTGACACTAGTGTAATATACGGTGCTAACTAAAGGTAGGCGCGTATTTGCTCGAGTGCGGTCCTCGCGGCGCCTTGTTGCTGATGTCGTGGCTCGGGATCAGCGTGCTGCCGCTGCACCACGTGCCGCTGGTAGCTATACAGGGGGTTCACACACACTCACACGTGGGGGGAGATGAGTTGACACTAGTGTAATATACGGTGCTAACTAAAGGTAGGCGCGTATTTGCTCGAGTGCGGTCCTCGCGGCGCCTTGTTGCTGATGTCGTGGCTCGGGATCAGCGTGCTGCCGCTGCACCACGTGCCGCTGGTAGCTATACAGGGGGTTCACACACACTCACACGTGGGGGGAGATGAGTTGACACTAGTGTAATATACGGTGCTAACTAAAGGTAGGCGCGTATTTGCTCGAGTGCGGTCCTCGCGGCGCCTTGTTGCTGATGTCGTGGCTCGGGATCAGCGTGCTGCCGCTGCACCACGTGCCGCTGGTAGCTATACAGGGGGTTCACACACACTCACACGTGGGGGGAGATGAGTTGACACTAGTGTAATATACGGTGCTAACTAAAGGTAGGCGCGTATTTGCTCGAGTGCGGTCCTCGCGGCGCCTTGTTGCTGATGTCGTGGCTCGGGATCAGCGTGCTGCCGCTGCACCACGTGCCGCTGGTAGCTATACAGGGGGTTCACACACACTCACACGTGGGGGGAGATGAGTTGGCACTAGTGTAATATACGGTGCTAACTAAAGGTAGGCGCGTATTTGCTCGAGTGCGGTCCTCGCGGCGCCTTGTTGCTGATGTCGTGGCTCGGGATCAGCGTGCTGCCGCTGCACCACGTGCCGCTGGTAGCTATACAGGGGGTTCACACACACTCACACGTGGGGGGAGATGAGTTGGCACTAGTGTAATATACGGTGCTAACTAAAGGTAGGCGCGTATTTGCTCGAGTGCGGTCCTCGCGGCGCCTTGTTGCTGATGTCGTGGCTCGGGATCAGCGTGCTGCCGCTGCACCACGTGCCGCTGGTAGCTATACAGGGGGTTCACACACACTCACACGTGGGGGGAGATGAGTTGACACTAGTGTAATATACGGTGCTAACTAAAGGTAGGCGCGTATTTGCTCGAGTGCGGTCCTCGCGGCGCCTTGTTGCTGATGTCGTGGCTCGGGATCAGCGTGCTGCCGCTGCACCACGTGCCGCTGGTAGCTATACAGGGGGTTCACACACACTCACACGTGGGGGGAGATGAGTTGACACTAGTGTAATATACGGTGCTAACTAAAGGTAGGCGCGTATTTGCTCGAGTGCGGTCCTCGCGGCGCCTTGTTGCTGATGTCGTGGCTCGGGATCAGCGTGCTGCCGCTGCACCACGTGCCGCTGGTAGCTATACAGGGGGTTCACACACACTCACACGTGGGGGGAGATGAGTTGACACTAGTGTAATATACGGTGCTAACTAAAGGTAGGCGCGTATTTGCTCGAGTGCGGTCCTCGCGGCGCCTTGTTGCTGATGTCGTGGCTCGGGATCAGCGTGCTGCCGCTGCACCACGTGCCGCTGGTAGCTATACAGGGGGTTCACACACACTCACACGTGGGGGGAGATGAGTTGACACTAGTGTAATATACGGTGCTAACTAAAGGTAGGCGCGTATTTGCTCGAGTGCGGTCCTCGCGGCGCCTTGTTGCTGATGTCGTGGCTCGGGATCAGCGTGCTGCCGCTGCACCACGTGCCGCTGGTAGCTATACAGGGGGTTCACACACACTCACACGTGGGGGGAGATGAGTTGACACTAGTGTAATATACGGTGCTAACTAAAGGTAGGCGCGTATTTGCTCGAGTGCGGTCCTCGCGGCGCCTTGTTGCTGATGTCGTGGCTCGGGATCAGCGTGCTGCCGCTGCACCACGTGCCGCTGGTAGCTATACAGGGGGTTCACACACACTCACACGTGGGGGGAGATGAGTTGACACTAGTGTAATATACGGTGCTAACTAAAGGTAGGCGCGTATTTGCTCGAGTGCGGTCCTCGCGGCGCCTTGTTGCTGATGTCGTGGCTCGGGATCAGCGTGCTGCCGCTGCACCACGTGCCGCTGGTAGCTATACAGGGGGTTCACACACACTCACACGTGGGGGGAGATGAGTTGACACTAGTGTAATATACGGTGCTAACTAAAGGTAGGCGCGTATTTGCTCGAGTGCGGTCCTCGCGGCGCCTTGTTGCTGATGTCGTGGCTCGGGATCAGCGTGCTGCCGCTGCACCACGTGCCGCTGGTAGCTATACAGGGGGTTCACACACACTCACACGTGGGGGGAGATGAGTTGACACTAGTGTAATATACGGTGCTAACTAAAGGTAGGCGCGTATTTGCTCGAGTGCGGTCCTCGCGGCGCCTTGTTGCTGATGTCGTGGCTCGGGATCAGCGTGCTGCCGCTGCACCACGTGCCGCTGGTAGCTATACAGGGGGTTCACACACACTCACACGTGGGGGGAGATGAGTTGACACTAGTGTAATATACGGTGCTAACTAAAGGTAGGCGCGTATTTGCTCGAGTGCGGTCCTCGCGGCGCCTTGTTGCTGATGTCGTGGCTCGGGATCAGCGTGCTGCCGCTGCACCACGTGCCGCTGGTAGCTATACAGGGGGTTCACACACACTCACACGTGGGGGGAGATGAGTTGACACTAGTGTAATATACGGTGCTAACTAAAGGTAGGCGCGTATTTGCTCGAGTGCGGTCCTCGCGGCGCCTTGTTGCTGATGTCGTGGCTCGGGATCAGCGTGCTGCCGCTGCACCACGTGCCGCTGGTAGCTATACAGGGGGTTCACACACACTCACACGTGGGGGGAGATGAGTTGACACTAGTGTAATATACGGTGCTAACTAAAGGTAGGCGCGTATTTGCTCGAGTGCGGTCCTCGCGGCGCCTTGTTGCTGATGTCGTGGCTCGGGATCAGCGTGCTGCCGCTGCACCACGTGCCGCTGGTAGCTATACAGGGGGTTCACACACACTCACACGTGGGGGGAGATGAGTTGACACTAGTGTAATATACGGTGCTAACTAAAGGTAGGCGCGTATTTGCTCGAGTGCGGTCCTCGCGGCGCCTTGTTGCTGATGTCGTGGCTCGGGATCAGCGTGCTGCCGCTGCACCACGTGCCGCTGGTAGCTATACAGGGGGTTCACACACACTCACACGTGGGGGGAGATGAGTTGACACTAGTGTAATATACGGTGCTAACTAAAGGTAGGCGCGTATTTGCTCGAGTGCGGTCCTCGCGGCGCCTTGTTGCTGATGTCGTGGCTCGGGATCAGCGTGCTGCCGCTGCACCACGTGCCGCTGGTAGCTATACAGGGGGTTCACACACACTCACACGTGGGGGGAGATGAGTTGACACTAGTGTAATATACGGTGCTAACTAAAGGTAGGCGCGTATTTGCTCGAGTGCGGTCCTCGCGGCGCCTTGTTGCTGATGTCGTGGCTCGGGATCAGCGTGCTGCCGCTGCACCACGTGCCGCTGGTAGCTATACAGGGGGTTCACACACACTCACACGTGGGGGGAGATGAGTTGACACTAGTGTAATATACGGTGCTAACTAAAGGTAGGCGCGTATTTGCTCGAGTGCGGTCCTCGCGGCGCCTTGTTGCTGATGTCGTGGCTCGGGATCAGCGTGCTGCCGCTGCACCACGTGCCGCTGGTAGCTATACAGGGGGTTCACACACACTCACACGTGGGGGGAGATGAGTTGACACTAGTGTAATATACGGTGCTAACTAAAGGTAGGCGCGTATTTGCTCGAGTGCGGTCCTCGCGGCGCCTTGTTGCTGATGTCGTGGCTCGGGATCAGCGTGCTGCCGCTGCACCACGTGCCGCTGGTAGCTATACAGGGGGTTCACACACACTCACACGTGGGGGGAGATGAGTTGACACTAGTGTAATATACGGTGCTAACTAAAGGTAGGCGCGTATTTGCTCGAGTGCGGTCCTCGCGGCGCCTTGTTGCTGATGTCGTGGCTCGGGATCAGCGTGCTGCCGCTGCACCACGTGCCGCTGGTAGCTATACAGGGGGTTCACACACACTCACACGTGGGGGGAGATGAGTTGACACTAGTGTAATATACGGTGCTAACTAAAGGTAGGCGCGTATTTGCTCGAGTGCGGTCCTCGCGGCGCCTTGTTGCTGATGTCGTGGCTCGGGATCAGCGTGCTGCCGCTGCACCACGTGCCGCTGGTAGCTATACAGGGGGTTCACACACACTCACACGTGGGGGGAGATGAGTTGACACTAGTGTAATATACGGTGCTAACTAAAGGTAGGCGCGTATTTGCTCGAGTGCGGTCCTCGCGGCGCCTTGTTGCTGATGTCGTGGCTCGGGATCAGCGTGCTGCCGCTGCACCACGTGCCGCTGGTAGCTATACAGGGGGTTCACACACACTCACACGTGGGGGGAGATGAGTTGACACTAGTGTAATATACGGTGCTAACTAAAGGTAGGCGCGTATTTGCTCGAGTGCGGTCCTCGCGGCGCCTTGTTGCTGATGTCGTGGCTCGGGATCAGCGTGCTGCCGCTGCACCACGTGCCGCTGGTAGCTATACAGGGGGTTCACACACACTCACACGTGGGGGGAGATGAGTTGACACTAGTGTAATATACGGTGCTAACTAAAGGTAGGCGCGTATTTGCTCGAGTGCGGTCCTCGCGGCGCCTTGTTGCTGATGTCGTGGCTCGGGATCAGCGTGCTGCCGCTGCACCACGTGCCGCTGGTAGCTATACAGGGGGTTCACACACACTCACACGTGGGGGGAGATGAGTTGACACTAGTGTAATATACGGTGCTAACTAAAGGTAGGCGCGTATTTGCTCGAGTGCGGTCCTCGCGGCGCCTTGTTGCTGATGTCGTGGCTCGGGATCAGCGTGCTGCCGCTGCACCACGTGCCGCTGGTAGCTATACAGGGGGTTCACACACACTCACACGTGGGGGGAGATGAGTTGACACTAGTGTAATATACGGTGCTAACTAAAGGTAGGCGCGTATTTGCTCGAGTGCGGTCCTCGCGGCGCCTTGTTGCTGATGTCGTGGCTCGGGATCAGCGTGCTGCCGCTGCACCACGTGCCGCTGGTAGCTATACAGGGGGTTCACACACACTCACACGTGGGGGGAGATGAGTTGACACTAGTGTGTAATATACGGTGCTAACTAAAGGTAGGCGCGTATTTGCTCGAGTGCGGTCCTCGCGGCGCCTTGTTGCTGATGTCGTGGCTCGGGATCAGCGTGCTGCCGCTGCACCACGTGCCGCTGGTAGCTATACAGGGGGTTCACACACACTCACACGTGGGGGGAGATGAGTTGACACTAGTGTAATATACGGTGCTAACTAAAGGTAGGCGCGTATTTGCTCGAGTGCGGTCCTCGCGGCGCCTTGTTGCTGATGTCGTGGCTCGGGATCAGCGTGCTGCCGCTGCACCACGTGCCGCTGGTAGCTATACAGGGGGTTCACACACACTCACACGTGGGGGGAGATGAGTTGACACTAGTGTAATATACGGTGCTAACTAAAGGTAGGCGCGTATTTGCTCGAGTGCGGTCCTCGCGGCGCCTTGTTGCTGATGTCGTGGCTCGGGATCAGCGTGCTGCCGCTGCACCACGTGCCGCTGGTAGCTATACAGGGGGTTCACACACACTCACACGTGGGGGGAGATGAGTGACACTAGTGTAATATACGGTGCTAACTAAAGGTAGGCGCGTATTTGCTCGAGTGCGGTCCTCGCGGCGCCTTGTTGCTGATGTCGTGGCTCGGGATCAGCGTGCTGCCGCTGCACCACGTGCCGCTGGTAGCTATACAGGGGGTTCACACACACTCACACGTGGGGGAGATGAGTTGACACTAGTGTAATATACGGTGCTAACTAAAGGTAGGCGCGTATTTGCTCGAGTGCGGTCCTCGCGGCGCCTTGTTGCTGATGTCGTGGCTCGGGATCAGCGTGCTGCCGCTGCACCACGTGCCGCTGGTAGCTATACAGGGGGTTCACACACACTCACACGTGGGGGGAGATGAGTTGACACTAGTGTAATATACGGTGCTAACTAAAGGTAGGCGCGTATTTGCTCGAGTGCGGTCCTCGCGGCGCCTTGTTGCTGATGTCGTGGCTCGGGATCAGCGTGCTGCCGCTGCACCACGTGCCGCTGGTAGCTATACAGGGGGTTCACACACACTCACACGTGGGGGGAGATGAGTTGACACTAGTGTAATATACGGTGCTAACTAAAGGTAGGCGCGTATTTGCTCGAGTGCGGTCCTCGCGGCGCCTTGTTGCTGATGTCGTGGCTCGGGATCAGCGTGCTGCCGCTGCACCACGTGCCGCTGGTAGCTATACAGGGGGTTCACACACACTCACACGTGGGGGGAGATGAGTTGACACTAGTGTAATATACGGTGCTAACTAAAGGTAGGCGCGTATTTGCTCGAGTGCGGTCCTCGCGGCGCCTTGTTGCTGATGTCGTGGCTCGGGATCAGCGTGCTGCCGCTGCACCACGTGCCGCTGGTAGCTATACAGGGGGTTCACACACACTCACACGTGGGGGGAGATGAGTTGACACTAGTGTAATATACGGTGCTAACTAAAGGTAGGCGCGTATTTGCTCGAGTGCGGTCCTCGCGGCGCCTTGTTGCTGATGTCGTGGCTCGGGATCAGCGTGCTGCCGCTGCACCACGTGCCGCTGGTAGCTATACAGGGGGTTCACACACACTCACACGTGGGGGGAGATGAGTTGACACTAGTGTAATATACGGTGCTAACTAAAGGTAGGCGCGTATTTGCTCGAGTGCGGTCCTCGCGGCGCCTTGTTGCTGATGTCGTGGCTCGGGATCAGCGTGCTGCCGCTGCACCACGTGCCGCTGGTAGCTATACAGGGGGTTCACACACACTCACACGTGGGGGGAGATGAGTTGACACTAGTGTAATATACGGTGCTAACTAAAGGTAGGCGCGTATTTGCTCGAGTGCGGTCCTCGCGGCGCCTTGTTGCTGATGTCGTGGCTCGGGATCAGCGTGCTGCCGCTGCACCACGTGCCGCTGGTAGCTATACAGGGGGTTCACACACACTCACACGTGGGGGGAGATGAGTTGACACTAGTGTAATATACGGTGCTAACTAAAGGTAGGCGCGTATTTGCTCGAGTGCGGTCCTCGCGGCGCCTTGTTGCTGATGTCGTGGCTCGGGATCAGCGTGCTGCCGCTGCACCACGTGCCGCTGGTAGCTATACAGGGGGTTCACACACACTCACACGTGGGGGGAGATGAGTTGACACTAGTGTAATATACGGTGCTAACTAAAGGTAGGCGCGTATTTGCTCGAGTGCGGTCCTCGCGGCGCCTTGTTGCTGATGTCGTGGCTCGGGATCAGCGTGCTGCCGCTGCACCACGTGCCGCTGGTAGCTATACAGGGGGTTCACACACACTCACACGTGGGGGGAGATGAGTTGACACTAGTGTAATATACGGTGCTAACTAAAGGTAGGCGCGTATTTGCTCGAGTGCGGTCCTCGCGGCGCCTTGTTGCTGATGTCGTGGCTCGGGATCAGCGTGCTGCCGCTGCACCACGTGCCGCTGGTAGCTATACAGGGGGTTCACACACACTCACACGTGGGGGGAGATGAGTTGACACTAGTGTAATATACGGTGCTAACTAAAGGTAGGCGCGTATTTGCTCGAGTGCGGTCCTCGCGGCGCCTTGTTGCTGATGTCGTGGCTCGGGATCAGCGTGCTGCCGCTGCACCACGTGCCGCTGGTAGCTATACAGGGGGTTCACACACACTCACACGTGGGGGGAGATGAGTTGACACTAGTGTAATATACGGTGCTAACTAAAGGTAGGCGCGTATTTGCTCGAGTGCGGTCCTCGCGGCGCCTTGTTGCTGATGTCGTGGCTCGGGATCAGCGTGCTGCCGCTGCACCACGTGCCGCTGGTAGCTATACAGGGGGTTCACACACACTCACACGTGGGGGGAGATGAGTTGACACTAGTGTAATATACGGTGCTAACTAAAGGTAGGCGCGTATTTGCTCGAGTGCGGTCCTCGCGGCGCCTTGTTGCTGATGTCGTGGCTCGGGATCAGCGTGCTGCCGCTGCACCACGTGCCGCTGGTAGCTATACAGGGGGTTCACACACACTCACACGTGGGGGGAGATGAGTTGACACTAGTGTAATATACGGTGCTAACTAAAGGTAGGCGCGTATTTGCTCGAGTGCGGTCCTCGCGGCGCCTTGTTGCTGATGTCGTGGCTCGGGATCAGCGTGCTGCCGCTGCACCACGTGCCGCTGGTAGCTATACAGGGGGTTCACACACACTCACACGTGGGGGGAGATGAGTTGACACTAGTGTAATATACGGTGCTAACTAAAGGTAGGCGCGTATTTGCTCGAGTGCGGTCCTCGCGGCGCCTTGTTGCTGATGTCGTGGCTCGGGATCAGCGTGCTGCCGCTGCACCACGTGCCGCTGGTAGCTATACAGGGGGTTCACACACACTCACACGTGGGGGGAGATGAGTTGACACTAGTGTAATATACGGTGCTAACTAAAGGTAGGCGCGTATTTGCTCGAGTGCGGTCCTCGCGGCGCCTTGTTGCTGATGTCGTGGCTCGGGATCAGCGTGCTGCCGCTGCACCACGTGCCGCTGGTAGCTATACAGGGGGTTCACACACACTCACACGTGGGGGGAGATGAGTTGACACTAGTGTAATATACGGTGCTAACTAAAGGTAGGCGCGTATTTGCTCGAGTGCGGTCCTCGCGGCGCCTTGTTGCTGATGTCGTGGCTCGGGATCAGCGTGCTGCCGCTGCACCACGTGCCGCTGGTAGCTATACAGGGGGTTCACACACACTCACACGTGGGGGGAGATGAGTTGACACTAGTGTAATATACGGTGCTAACTAAAGGTAGGCGCGTATTTGCTCGAGTGCGGTCCTCGCGGCGCCTTGTTGCTGATGTCGTGGCTCGGGATCAGCGTGCTGCCGCTGCACCACGTGCCGCTGGTAGCTATACAGGGGGTTCACACACACTCACACGTGGGGGGAGATGAGTTGACACTAGTGTAATATACGGTGCTAACTAAAGGTAGGCGCGTATTTGCTCGAGTGCGGTCCTCGCGGCGCCTTGTTGCTGATGTCGTGGCTCGGGATCAGCGTGCTGCCGCTGCACCACGTGCCGCTGGTAGCTATACAGGGGGTTCACACACACTCACACGTGGGGGGAGATGAGTTGACACTAGTGTAATATACGGTGCTAACTAAAGGTAGGCGCGTATTTGCTCGAGTGCGGTCCTCGCGGCGCCTTGTTGCTGATGTCGTGGCTCGGGATCAGCGTGCTGCCGCTGCACCACGTGCCGCTGGTAGCTATACAGGGGGTTCACACACACTCACACGTGGGGGGAGATGAGTTGACACTAGTGTAATATACGGTGCTAACTAAAGGTAGGCGCGTATTTGCTCGAGTGCGGTCCTCGCGGCGCCTTGTTGCTGATGTCGTGGCTCGGGATCAGCGTGCTGCCGCTGCACCACGTGCCGCTGGTAGCTATACAGGGGGTTCACACACACTCACACGTGGGGGGAGATGAGTTGACACTAGTGTAATATACGGTGCTAACTAAAGGTAGGCGCGTATTTGCTCGAGTGCGGTCCTCGCGGCGCCTTGTTGCTGATGTCGTGGCTCGGGATCAGCGTGCTGCCGCTGCACCACGTGCCGCTGGTAGCTATACAGGGGGTTCACACACACTCACACGTGGGGGGAGATGAGTTGACACTAGTGTAATATACGGTGCTAACTAAAGGTAGGCGCGTATTTGCTCGAGTGCGGTCCTCGCGGCGCCTTGTTGCTGATGTCGTGGCTCGGGATCAGCGTGCTGCCGCTGCACCACGTGCCGCTGGTAGCTATACAGGGGGTTCACACACACTCACACGTGGGGGGAGATGAGTTGACACTAGTGTAATATACGGTGCTAACTAAAGGTAGGCGCGTATTTGCTCGAGTGCGGTCCTCGCGGCGCCTTGTTGCTGATGTCGTGGCTCGGGATCAGCGTGCTGCCGCTGCACCACGTGCCGCTGGTAGCTATACAGGGGGTTCACACACACTCACACGTGGGGGGAGATGAGTTGACACTAGTGTAATATACGGTGCTAACTAAAGGTAGGCGCGTATTTGCTCGAGTGCGGTCCTCGCGGCGCCTTGTTGCTGATGTCGTGGCTCGGGATCAGCGTGCTGCCGCTGCACCACGTGCCGCTGGTAGCTATACAGGGGGTTCACACACACTCACACGTGGGGGGAGATGAGTTGACACTAGTGTAATATACGGTGCTAACTAAAGGTAGGCGCGTATTTGCTCGAGTGCGGTCCTCGCGGCGCCTTGTTGCTGATGTCGTGGCTCGGGATCAGCGTGCTGCCGCTGCACCACGTGCCGCTGGTAGCTATACAGGGGGTTCACACACACTCACACGTGGGGGGAGATGAGTTGACACTAGTGTAATATACGGTGCTAACTAAAGGTAGGCGCGTATTTGCTCGAGTGCGGTCCTCGCGGCGCCTTGTTGCTGATGTCGTGGCTCGGGATCAGCGTGCTGCCGCTGCACCACGTGCCGCTGGTAGCTATACAGGGGGTTCACACACACTCACACGTGGGGGGAGATGAGTTGACACTAGTGTAATATACGGTGCTAACTAAAGGTAGGCGCGTATTTGCTCGAGTGCGGTCCTCGCGGCGCCTTGTTGCTGATGTCGTGGCTCGGGATCAGCGTGCTGCCGCTGCACCACGTGCCGCTGGTAGCTATACAGGGGGTTCACACACACTCACACGTGGGGGGAGATGAGTTGACACTAGTGTAATATACGGTGCTAACTAAAGGTAGGCGCGTATTTGCTCGAGTGCGGTCCTCGCGGCGCCTTGTTGCTGATGTCGTGGCTCGGGATCAGCGTGCTGCCGCTGCACCACGTGCCGCTGGTAGCTATACAGGGGGTTCACACACACTCACACGTGGGGGGAGATGAGTTGACACTAGTGTAATATACGGTGCTAACTAAAGGTAGGCGCGTATTTGCTCGAGTGCGGTCCTCGCGGCGCCTTGTTATTGTAGATATACAGGGGGGATATATATAGGGTGTTTATACACTAGTATGTGGGTGTAAATGTGGGTGCAAATCATTACATAGTATAAATCCAAGTCGCTAATTCTGTCGGTTTGTATATTTGGCCGCTGTCTCCTACTAAACTACGTAATGGATTTTGATGCGGGTTTCGCCATCTTTTAGGGAAGTTATTCATTTAAATTTGAAAGTAAAGAACATTTTGATAAAGTTATTTCAAGTTAGTCAAAATTCAGTGTTTAGTGACAAGTCGGCCAAAATGGCACCATTGCGAAGCGTAGGCGGGTCTCTAGTTTAAATAAAAAATGTGTTAAGGTTTGCCTTTGTTTGAAGAATTTCTGTATCTATATGTTGTTGCAAATGTATAGTACGGTTAATATATAAAAGTACAGTAATACGTGTGTGAATAAAAGCGAAAGTAGTATTTGAAATTTGTTTGAATTTCACAAAAGATGTATTCATATTTAAAACTCAAGGAAGGGGTTTTCTTATTTAAAAAAAATAATGATATCTCTGTTTTTCCACTATTTAAAAAAGAAAAACGTATAATAACCAATAAATGGTTTTACATACCGGACTATCAAAAACTCCCGGGTTCGATTCCCATTGATCAGTATATTAAGCCGAAGTCTAATAATATTCTCATTTATTAATTTTACATCCAGAAAAACCCGCCAAAACTCCCCAAATCGAAGTCATCACAAAACGAAGCAGACAATTATCTAGACGAGGAACAATGGGCTATGTACCGACCCGTGGGGTCGCTACGGCCAAGACAGAATAGCAATGGAGAGTGGGTTCTGGTATGAATATATTAAGAATTATTATAAGTATAAGTTACGATTAATACTACATCTTTCTCTCCATCTCATATTTATATTTTCTTACTTCATCATCATAATCCTACTAATATTATAAACGTGAAAGTTTGTGAGTATGTATGGATGTTTGTTACTCTTTCACGTAAACACTACTGGACGTATTTGGATGAAACTTTACAGTAATATAGGTTGTAAATTAGAATAACACATAGGGTACTTCTTACCGCGGGAAAACTTCTCATTCCTGCGGGAAACCGACTTCCACGCGAACGGAGTGGTGGAACGGTGGCCACTAGTATATAATAAAGACTACTTGTGTATTTAAGCTATTTAGTTAAATATTTCATCTGTTTCTCCATCTTATGTGTACATCTTCTTACTTCATTGTCTTAATTAAATTAAATATCATTATCATTACATAGTATAAGGCCAAGTCGCTAATCTATCGCTAAGGTGTTTGTTTGATCTTTGACTTCTTCTACTAAACCACGCCACGGATTTAAATGTAGTTATTATTTTCTGTAGTAGGTATCAGTGATAATTAAATTCAAACTCCTAAACATTAATAGAGGTAAATACTCCTAAATATTATTATAGGTATGACACATTCGCTCATTTTGAAAACATTGTTTTTTTAATATAAAATGTGTCTTTCAGCCAATTTTCGGTGAGTTAAAAGCACCGCCGTCGCCTTTACTTCGATACGTTGAGAACCCGGAAGGCGAACTCGAAAGAATGTTGTCTGGTAAGTAATATTATATTAAAACCGTCATAAAATAAAAATATTATTATTTCGACATTTATACTATTATATTTTTCAACATAAATTGACTGCAAGTACAGTACAGTGTTTTTTTAATTAACAGATAAGCTGAAAATATTATTTTATCAAGACATTACATATTCATTGATTCATGACACGACTTTCATTTACAGATAGGCCTATACATATTTTGACATTACTCTTATACGTGTTTTGTCAAAAACTATAGAAAGTCTTCTTTCTATTATTTGAAAATACTCTTATATTCGTGATAATAAAGTGCCAAGGCTATTCTTGATTCACCAAAAATCTCTACCACAGAAAACCTTCTCAAATACATTTATGTTACTTCTAGGCTACGACGCGTTAGAACGTACGTTACAATACCGTTTTGACTCACGCTTCACATCATAACAACTGTTTGACCGATTGCTATCAACTTTAGTCTGTAAATATTTGTTTTGACATTGTAAACATATGCAACTGATTCATGACACGTCTTTCTAATAAAGATTTTGACACTTATCTTGTAAAGGTTTTGACAGTAGTTCAATACATATTTTGACATTACTGTCATACGTGTTTTATCAAAATATAAAACAAATCTTATTTTAGCATTTAAAATTTCTCTGAAATTTGTGAAAATAAAGTTCCAAATCTATTCTTCATTACCAAACATATCTTCAATCACAGAAACCTTTTCAAATACATTTTAATTCCTTCTAGGCTACGACGCGTTAGAACGAACGTTACAATACCGTTTCAACGATCGCTCGTTGCTGCTACAAGCTATGACGCACGCGTCGCATCATAACAACTGTTTGACTGATTGTTACCAACGATTAGAGTTCCTGGGGGATGCTATTTTAGGTAAGTTTTAGGTTGTAATGGAGATAAATACGTTAGGTTTTATAATGTTACTAGTGGCCGCGCGCGACTCCGTTCGCGTAGAAGTCGGTTTCCCGTGGGAATGCGCAGTTTTCCCGCGGTAAAAAGTTCCCTTAATTCTTTCATACATATATTTTTGGTTTCTAGAACCGTTTTGGCAGCGCACGCAACGGAAGCCCTCAAGGATGAATAATTTTCCCCGTTTTTTTACATTTTCCATTATTCCTTCGATCCTTATAGTTGCAGCGTGATGTTATATAGCATAAAGCCTGCCTCGATTAATGGTCTATTCAACACAAAAAGAATTTTTAAATTCGACCCAGTAGTTCCTGAGATTAGAGCGTTCAAACAAACAAACAAACAAACAAACAAACAAACAAACTCTTCAGCTTTATAATAGTAGTATACATTATGTACTATGGTTTTTAACTAGATATTAATGTGCTCTCTAATCAAAAGAAATGATAGTTTTATTAATAAGTACCTAAGTAAATATTGATTTAAAAGAATAAAACGTGATTTTTATTGAAAAAGCACGTAATCTAGTACCTATGAAGTGACAATCAAATTCATATTAACAGATAATCAGTTAATATGAATTTGATTACATTATATTTTCTGATCATTAGCCACTTTTTCAAATACTGTGGTCACGTAAATCCGTTAAAAAGAGTTGCACTTCCAGAAATAACATCGTACTTACAATTTACAGTCACATTACAAAAATATTACAATAAAAATCTTAACATCAACTTTTCAATCTCTTATTTCGCTCAATATCTTCTTTCTCCCTACATGTATCTTCAGATTATCTTAACTTTATTATTAGTTACTTCTCAAACACACTACATTTTATATTCAGATTATCTGATAACCCGTCATCTATACGAGGACAAGCGCAGACACTCGCCCGGCGCCCTCACGGACCTGCGATCGGCGCTAGTCAACAACACCATATTCGCTACTATGGCGGCTAGACACGGATTTCATAAGTAAGTGGTTATAGATGTTACTGTTTTAAAACTTACGAGCGACCCGCCCACGCTTCGCAATGGTGTAATTTTGCCGACTTGCTCACGAAACATTGATTTTTGGCTAACTTAAAAAAACTTTTTCTAAACGTTCTTTATTTACAAATTTAAATGAATAAATACCCTAAAATATGAAGAATACCGCATTTAAATCCGTTACGTACTTTAGGGGGAGTTAGCGACCAAACATACAAACAGACAGAATTAGCGACTTGGATTTATACTATGTAATGATAATAATGATTTTAAAAAGGAATGTAATAAAAAAGAAGTAAAAAGCAGTTTTTTTTAATATGACAGGGAAGTAATACGTAGAAGAAATCCTTATTCCTTACTTGTATTATAAATGCAAAAATGTGCGTGTCTTTCTGTCTGTATGTTCCGCTTTTACGTCTAAACAGCTGAAACGATTTTAATGCATTTTGGAATAGAGATGATTTGACAGTCTGGGATGAAAAAAAAAGCAAATTTTTCATACGGTTATAAAAGTCATTTTATTTAAAATGATTGTTTATCCGATTCAAATCAGTGGCTTGATTTAAAAAGAAAATGACCTGACATTACTTTCGTTTATTTCGTTTTCAACGATGAAATCTCGTTTTGACACTGTATCAATTAAGCAACTGTCAAAATTGAAATCCACATTGTCTTCATTATATGTTATTCATTGTTCTCAGATACTTCCGACACATGTCTCCTGGTCTAAACGAAGTTTTGACTAAATATATTAAAATACAAGAAGAAAACGGTCATTCTATCAGCGAAGAGGTGAGTTTAACTCAAATACCTTGTAATGGTCAAAATATCAATAACAGACTGTAAATTTAAGGTAAAGGGTGAATCTGTCCAGTTCATATTATCGTTAAAATATCAATATAAGATTACCGATTTAGTTTTAGGATACAGTTACACTTTTTTCATAGAAAAAAAAAAGAATTTGACATTTTGAAGTTATAGATACTGGAAAAATGAACGCGGGTCTTCCAGTATCTATAACTTCAAAATTAATAAATTAGCATTTTAAATGCAAAACTAAAAGTAAAATCTCAAGAATTTGACATTTAATCAAGATAATTGAGTGCAGCTCCGAATGTTAGATATAAAGAGTCATCTAAAATTGCCTTATCTCTATTTTTTATCGACAACCATTTATATTTAAACTTTGATCACCAACAACTAAGATTTTGAGAATATCCTTGACCGTGACCAAAAATTATTTTGACTTTGAATAACAACCTTAATAATTTTCATTTATATCAACTTTTAATTAATAAATAATTGATTCTGCAGCACTATCTAATACAAGAGGACGAGTTAGAGCAGGCGGAAGACGTAGAAGTGCCTAAGGCTTTGGGAGATCTGTTCGAATCTGTGGCCGGTGCTATTTTCTTAGATTCCGGTAAGTTTTGATATTTTTATCAAAGACTTGTATAAAACTATAACTTCAATAAATAGTGTGTGAGTGGCTTATAAAATCCAAACTGATTATAAGCAGGGATATTATGGATATAAAATTTCGGATCCAATCCGGATACGGATATTGGAATTATTATTATACCGGATAGGGATACGGATACGGATATGAAATAATTTCGGATTAGTTTAGATCCATTAGTTTCGGATAATTTCGGGAATTTTAATTTCTTTGTCTTCAACTTGTCATGACTTGATTCAAATAAGCTCCATCCCTATCCGATACTATCCGAAACTTTTATCCGATTCGGTTACGGATACGGATATTTTTTTACATCGGATATCCGATAATTTCGGTTACGGTTACGGAGCTCCCTAATATCTCTGATTATAAGTTTGATAAGTTATTTTTTTTTGTTAAAAGTTATTAAAACTTATCGATGTATTGTATATAAATTAGTCTCGTTATGATATTCATTTTAATATACTGTCGGTTAACTTTTGTGGGCGTCGTTCGAAACTAGGTGCAGACTAACTTTTAAAAAGTTCAGCTTAAAAATATGGTACGACAATGAAATAAAACTATTACATATTCATTGCAGTCTGGAAGTCCTACGTGAAAGTAATAGGCGATGTACTAGATGCTTTATCGGTGTTTCGATAATTATCAAGACTCTTAGGCTCTTATATAAAATCAGGCATGTCTCTTAGCCTAAGAGTCTTAAGGGGAAAGTTGATTAGGTTATAATCTGTGTTTTTATTATGAATTTATACTACTTATTCAAAGTTATTACATATTTGCCAACCAGGCATGTCCCTAGACGCGGTGTGGAAGTCCTACGTGAAGCTAATGGGGGAACTAGAGGCCTTTTTTATCAATCCTATATGACATCTTTCGTACCTAACTGATTGAAATTAAACATGGTTTTGAATAATTTTAATTCATGCTAAACCTGTTTTCATTAATTTTAGGAAAAGTTTATAAGGTTATAATATGTGTTTTTATTATTAATCATAGTTATTTCATACGGGATGTAAAAGAACTGCTTCCGAAAACCAAAACTGGGCATTGCTGGAGGGGTACTGGTTACGTTTTGAGCAAAAAAAAAAATGTTTATGATTAAAAATTTTTTTTTACGTATTTTTCCAAAATTGCATTAACACTAACAGATTTTGCAATGATTTCTAATTAAACAAGGTTTTAACTTAATTTGCAATGTAAATAATCGCACCTGAACCGACAGTTGATGTGTGAGCGATGATTTCAAGCGGCGAATATGACTTTTCGATAATTATTAACTTTTTTAAATTGGGTTTTCTGGGTGTACTGTTAGTGAATTTAGTTACTATTGAGGCTCAAGAATACGTGGTTTCAGGCTTCGAAAGTAGTCTTTTTGAACCCGTTATATACCGGACTGCTAAGCGGATGGTCCCGGGTTCGATCCCCGGGTCGGGCCAATTTCGTCAAAATGGTTTTACGATATTAGCTCGTGTCTGGGTGTAACTAGGTTCTCCCCTAGTCCATTACGTGGTACCTATAACACAAGTGCTTACTGCAACTTACTTTAGGGCTACATAATTGGTGTGTTAGTCTAATGATTTATTATTATTATTCAATTTTTTTATTCACATTTATTTAATTATTCGCCAACCAGGCATGTCTCTAGGCGCGGTATGGAAGTCCTACGTAAAACTAATGGGCGCTGAACTAGAAGCATTTTCGGCGGCCGCACCCAAGTCTCCAGTGAGAGAGTTACTGGAAGCCGAACCAGATACCGCTAAATTTGGGTAGGTTTACGAATAATAATATGTATGGTGTGTATATGTTACGGCTAATACCCGAAGTGCGGCTACACCTAGTTTTAGCCGGTTAGAACATCAATAGGTTAGGTTAGTTAGGTTACTTTTTTGATACCACCCAGAAAAAGGAGTCGCGGGACTCCGTCGACCCATGATTGAAGCCAGTTTTTATATTAATAGGAATATATTTTTTGTTACAGTTTTCCATATAAAAAAGTGTACTAACCGGCTAAAACTAGGTGTAACATATATAATGCTAAGTTTGGGTAGGTCTAAAATCCTACTAATATTATAAACGTGAAAGTTTGTGAGTATGTATGGATGGATGTTTGTTACTCTTCCTCGTGAATACTACAGGACGGATTTGGATGAAACTTTACAGTACAGTTGTGCAGCAGAATAACGCAAAGGGGAGTTTTTACCGCGGGAAAACTACTCATTCCCACGGGAAACCGACTAAAACGGAGTCGCGGGCGGGCACTAGTAATGTATATAATAGTATGCATGGTTTTGTATACCGGTACATTTGGGTAGGTTTAGTTATAATAATCTTTACGATATATATAATACGGCTAAATAATGATTAACACATAGTTTGACGTCCTACGAAGAAAATAGGCTACTTTTTACCACGGGTAAACTTTTGCTCTGAACAAGAAATGTATTAGGAAATAGTGTAATAAGAAAACCTGTTATTAACGTAAGTTTGGTTGATTTTATTGTAATTTTAATCTATGTGCGGTATTAAAAAAATCTCTAGAACTACTGAACCGATTTGAACAAAATATTTCACCTGTAGAAAGCTACTTAATCGAACAATGACATACATAATGTTGGCTAGTATCAAGTAATGGCCAAATTAGTCAGTCTTAATCCGTTTGCAAACGTTTTTTTAGCGAAGTTAGTTAATAGTCTCAATTTAATTTGATTTATGTATGTTTTAAGTATTTTGACATCATTTTGACAGCAAACCGGAGCGCCTAGCCGACGGCCGTCGAGTCAGAGTGTCGGTAGAGGTCTTCGGCAGAGGCACCTTCAAAGGTGTCGGTAGAAATTATAGAATAGCTAAAGGAACAGCGGCCAGATGCGCCTTGAGGCATCTGCATAATGACCAGCGGAGGTAGGTTTTGACAGTGGCGGCGAGAATTCGACAGAAAGCTGAGCGGTTTTGACAGTTGTGTCAAAAATATAAAAATGACAGGTGTAATGTTTTGTCAGAAATCTGTTTCGTTTTGACAGAGTTTTGAAAAGTAAATACAAATTGTACTAACGTAAAGTTCTTGTAATAATATTTTTGCTAAGTTCAAATTGGTATTTTGTGCGTACACATATACTTGTGAATTAGAAGTTAAAAGCAATAATCTACATTTTTTTTGTCAAAATTAAGTATTGTAATTTAATTAAATTTTGACTTGAAATTACCTGTGGCCAATATTATATTGTCTTTTGCACAAATAAAGACATAGGAAAATCACTGTAATCCTTTGTTAAAATATTTTTATCATAATTAGTTTTAAGTTATATGTCAATTACAAGGAAATGTTTATGCCTAATTTTATTTAAAGTTGATTGCCCTATTATCTTAGCTTTTTACAAAAGTTTTGTTGTTACAACTCATTTTGCTGTTTAAACAAATAATTTTAAATTAATGCGATTTAACTTTTAGTCATAAGAGTGAAAACTTTTTATTTAGTTCGATAGATGGCGCTTAGTGGAATAAACTGTAAAATATATCGTAATAAATGAACGAGCAAATTACCTCTTACTTTTCAAAATATATCATTGAAGTTACAGATATCTAACGCAAAACTTATATAGGGTTTTCAGTGTTTTCTATTAAATCAAGATTAGGCCAAAACGCCATCTAGCGAAGTAAGTGGAAACTAAACGTTTACTTTTATTTTTACTTCACTAAACTCTTACAAATGGCTGGTACCTTGAGTTTAATCAAACATATTAAACGCTCTTAAAAATCTTAAGTATTAGTTTGTGTCCCAACATAGCATAAAAACACTAAGGGCCGGATTTTCAATAGTCAGATAAATTCTATCTGACAGAAAATCAGTTTGTTTTTGTTGCACGAACATAAATACTTGACATATGTATGAAGTGACAATGAAAACATACCTCTTATCAGTCAGTTAGCATTTATCTGACTATTGAAAAATCAGCCCTCACACTTATATAAGCATTTATATCTTCCACTAACATTTACCCGCGCGGCTTCGCACGCGTTATATTCCGAGTAAAACTAATACACTCTCCAAACCAAATTAAAATATAACTGTTACTTTCCCAGTATATTAGGCAAAGACAGGTATCTCGCTACCTTTAGTCAAACCATTGAAAAAATTACAGGACTATAAACTATTATGACACCTTTTGTTAGATTACCTGTCTCTTTCTTATGCAACTGCTAAGTAAGGGACAGCGATATTTTAATTTGGTTAAGTTAGACAATTGCCCCGATTCTGAGTACACTCTCTAAACTAAATTAAAAATATTGCCATCACTTTCTCATACTTCGTATCAGACAGGTATATTGGTATATTGGTCAAAAGACAGGTATATTGGTCTCACTAAATTTAGTCCACATCATTGTAAAATTAGACGAAATGCGCTGACGAGGAGTCTAAGCTTGCTTGCGCCGTGTCGAAATGCACACGAATTTTACTTTGACAGGACAGGACTAAAATGATTACCCATCTCTTTCTTATACTATTGCTGCGTAAGTGATGACAATATTTTTAGTTTAATTTAGAGAGTCTTAATGTAGAATCGGCACCAATGTTTACAGAATTGAGACCAGTAAACTAGTAGTTAAGTATTTTACATAATACAGGCCCCAAATAATATCGAAACGGTAAAGTTTGATGACTAGATCCTATACAAATTAATTGAATTAATCGCTCAAGTTTTGCGACCACAAATTTGTATGGTTTATAATCACAGCTACATATGCCGTTTGTTTTTGGCCGTGGTTAGGCCGCTAACCCATTAGGAAAGTACTTTTAGGTTTTTTTTAGGTGTTGTTGCCTGAAAAGGTAAAACGGAGCCTTTTAGCGTTACTTTATCGTTCGTCCATCCGTCTGTCGGTCAGAACCCTTCTCGAAAATGCGTGAAGTTGAAATTAATATCAAATACTTAACTCTGTAATCCCGTGATGCTTTATAAAAAATCAATATTACAAGTCCAATAAATGAAAAGATATAGGGGGTCTACTGGAATTTGACGGTCGTATCGTGCATCTTATCAAAATCGCGAGATTGGTACCGAGACTTACGACTATTAAAACACTATCTCCTGTCGTTACGATTATCGTCTTAACACCTTACCGGGACTTGTGTCGTCGCCTAGTTGAACTGTCAAGTTTGACAGTTAATTTCGTCAAATTGTCGTGAAAAAGTGCCATTCCATCAAGTTCGTTCGTACTTCGGTCGCACGGATACGATTTCGATTGTAAAGTGCCGGTAGACCCACAGTAGCTGTTTATGTGGCATATTTCATTTATTTGTAAGTGAAATAAGAATAAGGAACAATTTTTAAATAAGGTACTTTCCGTGGACTGTTTTATAGTAAAGGGAAAAAATGAAAACGTAAAATACGAGTAGTTTCTACAAAATAAAAACTTCCTCGTTCAGAAATAGCGATTGGGTTAGTGGCTTTAGTAATATTAATATTAGGATAGATATTTTAGTATGTATTTAGTAAGTAAGATATTTTCATGTTTTTTCTTGTCTTTTTGTATGGCTTAATTTTCTATTATAAAAATAAATAAATAAACTTGACAAACTGTTTTTTTATGTTTCCAACCTCTATCCTGTCCTAAGAAAAAATTTTTTTGCAAAAAAGTAAATGAAACTGACTATTTATTTAAGTTAGGTTTAAGTATAGTTTAAGTTTAAAGTCTAATTTTTAAATAAACTGAGCATAGTTTAAGCTAGATGTAGGTATATAATTTTAAGTTAACAATAAAATCAAGATAGTTTTAAGTATAGTTTAATTTTTATTCTAGGATTAAGTATATTTTAGCGTTTAATTAGTAAGTGTACTGTCAAGGCCGTAGGTAGGTTTCTCACAAGTCCGTAACGATCACTTTTAGCTAGCGCACTCCCCTGATCTGCTTGGGTCGGTGACATTTCGGACCAAAAAAACTCGGACACCTTCGCCAATGTATGGATTTTCAATTTTAATATTATTTTTTTCCATACATTGACGAAGCGGTCCGAGTTTTTTGGTCCGAAATGTCACCGACCCATCTGCTTAGCGTAGATAGAATGCGGCTTAGATGCTGCTCGTAGGTACGCCTCAGGGTCGCTGGACGCACTCTCCAGAACCTCAGGGTGGATAGGGCGTAGGTGCTCGACTGCTCTGTCTTCCAGCGGTTAAAGGTCAGGTTTCTTTAACCCAACGGCAGTTCCTGTATAGTACTTACAGTATTAAAAATGAGGCGGATGGAGTTACGTACTGCCACTTGGTAAGCCACTTGTGAAATAGGCAATGAGCAAGAAAAGCCGAAGTGGAAAGTTAGCTAGCAAGAATCTAGGGAGATGCTACTTTATTCTAAATTTAACTGGGATGAAGTGGCAGTGATGATGAGAAAGCAGATACGGTTACAAAATAACTGATGGCAAGCAAAATCAATAAAACTAATATCTAGAAGACTAACATAATTCTCAGCAAAAGCAGAGCTTAATATCTAAAAACCTATCTACTACTATCTAGTTTATAAGCAAGTATTTACAATAAAAATCTAGTTCTATGTTAAATTCAATCAAACAGTTACTTAAAAACAACTACCCTACTCAACGAAATAAATACAAAGCAATTGATGCACAACTTACCCAGTATGGGATTAAATCACTCACTAGTTAAAGTAATGCAATAATATAACAAAAGCGTAGTTATTTGAGTTGCGACGTAGTGTTTCGTCTATAAAATAGGCCGGCCAGCGCGCGAGAAGCACACACGCACTCTCAGCAGAGGTAAGGACCGGTCTGCATTCCTATAAAGTGGATACTAAAGAATTTGTGCGTGCATTTTGTATTAACGAATTACGATATAAGTTAGATTTATAAGTAAGATAAAAGTACCTATCTATATTTTATTAATTAATAAAACAGATTTAAATTAGTCGCATATAAGAAATAATAAAATTATATGTGACAGAGAATCTAGCAAACGAGCAAGCGGGTTACGTGGAGTGATCACCACCGCCCACAGTGATGGATTTACCACTAGGCTGAGTAGGCTGAAGCCTAGGGCGGCAGATTTTAGGGGGCGGCAGATTTACCTTTTTTTCATTACAAACAAACATAGATAGTCTTAACATTTTTAACAGTAATTTCAAAACATTTTGAATGTCATTTATCTTAATTTTTAAACTTCAAAAATTATTCTAATATTCCAAAGTTAAGTGATTTATTAGCTTGTTGGATTTGGTTTGGTTAGGCAGATTCTAGAATATAGGGGCGGCAGATTTGCCTGTATTTTTATATGAACAACAACATATATAGAGAAAAATAGTTTGAACATTTCAAATTTTTAGTTATATCAAGCCATTTTGAGTATCATATGATTACCAACTTTCAGTAGCATGTTGCCTTAACACAATGCATACTGTTATAAAATTAATGGTGGCCTAATAATGTGACAAACATTTTTTGGTACTTTGTCGTAGTGTTGAAACACCTTTTTGCATGTTCTACGATTTTGCGTATTTTCTGAGTTAAGATTTCAAAAGCTTTCTTGCAAAATTCAAAAGAATCAGACTGAATAATTTTAAAAAATTTCAAGGTTTTTTCTATCTCTCTTCTCTCTCTACTCTTTCGCAACTTTGCATTTATGCATATAATAAGCTAACCTAATATCATTAATGGCACTTACAAGAAAGTGATATAAAGAAGAGAAATTATTACCCCTTGAATTTTCAACTTAGAATTAAAAATCGAGTCAGGTATTTACTGAGCTTAACAAGCTATTTTGGTTTAGTTTTCAGCATTTTATGAAATAAATGGCCTTTCGAAATAATCTTATCCGATTTTTTTTTATTAAATTAAATCGATATTTTGCAAAATATTCGCCTCGCTTTTTGAATGCTCCTTCAGTGAAAAATAGCATATATTATTATTATTATTATTTTTATGAGGGAAGCTAGCAAATGAGCAAGCGGGTCACATGATGGTAAGTGATCACCGCCGCCCATATACACCCACAATCACAAATGTATTGCGGGTGCGTTGCTGGCCTTTGAAAAAATTGGACATCGGATATCGCACTCACCGAACGAAACGCAGGAACATCGTCCCTACTTCACGTCGGTTTTCTGTGCGACGGTGGTATTTCACCGGTCGAGTCAGCCCAGTAATCGCTGCAGACGAGGCCTACAGCTAGACTCTACCACTCTAAAAGAGGTTCTTATTAATATTATGAAAGCTATGGGTCAAACGCAGTTTATAAAGCTACTTACTTCTTACAAAAAAGTTTGATTTTAAGTTGAGAAATTAAAATCTGTTAAGTAAGTCATCATTTGATATTTTAACATAATATTAAAATTTTAAAGAGGTAATAACTATGTTGAGATATCAAATGATAATTTACCATATTTAAATTTTTAAACTTAATTCAATATTTTTTCATTACAATAACGACATATTACATCTTTTTAGAAAGGTCATTAAACCAGGAATATTTTGAAATCATTGGCCACTGTTGCTTTAATTTTTTTTTACATCAGAGTTGTTCAAAGTTCCACATAAAAAAATATTTCTTCAGAAATTTTACACAAAACAATAGTTTAACATCATTTTTTGAGAAAAATACTCCAGTTAACTATAATTAATTATTGAAGGACAGAAATAATGATGATATTAAGTAATTTGACCTCGTTACGAGTAAAAATATGAACACAGTCAAAAAAATATGTAGTTTTTTTTAAAGCGCCCGCCATATTTCTAGCAGTGTACCTAAGGGTTATATTGTTTTTAATTATTTTTTAGGCTTGCCTTTAGTTCTACTATTAGCCCTTCAAAGGTTATCCATTTTTACTGGGCACCCTGCAGAATGACAGAATTAAGCAAGCTTACTCCCATTGTTTTAGCTTAGGACTTACTTACTTTTATCAGACCTTTATTTTGGTCTAATATTGCCTCATTAAAAATAAGATAGTACTAGATTTAACTGCGTTTTGATTGTTTAAAACGACTTAATAATAACAAGCCAAATCATCATTCAATTTTAAGTAACAAATAAAACAAGTAAACAATGTTCATATTTGCATTTAATTTAATTTCCAACAAAAAAAATCGATACTAGCTCCAAAACATTATCTGATATCCTTCGCTTATCCGTCATGCTAGTTTAGTGATGATTTGAGTAAGTTGACTACGCTGATTTCTTGACAATGGTCTTTTTGACTATTACCTCTTTTTCTTCAGTGCGGCTTGATTCTTCATGTTCGGAAAATGTTGAAAATGATTCTTGCTTAGTAATGGTATTTCCATTACTGTTGACTACTTTTGTGTCAGATTCGCTAGATGAAGATGATTTTTGATCGCTTGAATATTGTGTTTTCTTTATGGATTTACTTTCATCTAAGTATGCGGAGTTGTCACTATCTTGGTCTTGAGTAGACTGTTGACTTGAGCTAGCTACATTTGAGTTGGCAGTTCTGTCAACGTTTTGAGTTGATTGTTGAGAATTATCAGAGTTGCTGGTTTGATCAGTGTTTGTCCCACCATTAGAATTCTGGTTATTGGAAGTGGATTGCTGGCCTGAGTTGACAGTATTTGAGTTGGCAGCTCTGTCAACGTTTTGAGTTGACTGTTGGTTGTTGTCTGAGTTGCTGCTTTGGTCAGTATTTCCCATACTATTGGAATCCTGGTTATTGGAAGTGGATTGTTGACCTGAGTTGACAGTATTTGAGTTGGCAGTTCTGTCTACGTTTTGAGTTGATTGTTGAGAATTATCAGAGTTGCTGGTTTGATCAGTGTTTGTCCCACCATTAGAATTCTGGTTATTGGAAGTGGATTGTTGACCTGAGTTGACAGTATTTGAGTTGGCAGTTCTGTCTACGTTTTGAGTTGATTGTTGAGAATTATCAGAGTTGCTGGTTTGATCAGTGTTTTTCCCACCATTAGAATTCTGGTTATTAGAAGTGGATTGCTGGCCTGAGTTGACAGTATTTGAGTTGGCAGCTCTGTCTACGTTTTGAGTTGATTGTTGAGAATTATCAGAGTTGCTGGTTTGATCAGTGTTTTTCCCACCATTAGAATTCTGGTTATTAGAAGTGGATTGCTGGCCTGAGTTGACAGTATTTGAGTTGGCAGCTCTGTCAACGTTTTGAGTTGACTGTTGGTTGTTGTCTGAGTTGCTGCTTTGGTCAGTATTTCCCATACTGTTGGAATCCTGGTTATTGGAAGTGGATTGTTGACCTGAGTTGACAGTATTTGAGTTGTCAGTTCTGTCTATATTTTGCGTTGACTGTTGGTTGTTGTCAGAGTTGCTGCTTTGGTCAGTATTTCCCACACTGTTGGAATTCTGGTTATTAGAAGTGGTCTGTTGTCCCGAGTTGACGGTTTTTGAGTTGACAGTTTTGTCTACGTTTTGAGTTGATTGTTGGTTGTTGTCTGAGTTGCTGCTTTGATCAGTGTTTCCCCCTCCACTAGACGTCTGTTTATTATCATTAGACTGTTGACCTGAGTTGACAGTATTTGAGCTGGCAGTTCTGTCTACGTTTTGAGTTGATTGTTGAGAATTATCAGAGTTGCTGGTTTGATCAGTGTTTCCCCCTCCACTAGACGTCTGTTTATTATCATTAGACTGTTGACCTGAGTTGACAGTATTTGAGTTGGCAGTTCTGTCTACGTTTTGAGTTGATTGTTGAGAATTATCAGAGTTGCTGGTTTGATCAGTGTTTTTCCCACCATTAGAATTCTGGTTATTAGAAGTGGATTGCTGGCCTGAGTTGACAGTATTTGAGTTGGCAGTTCTGTCTATGTTTTGATTTGACTGTTGGTTGTTGTCTGAGTTGCTGCTTTGGTCAGTATTTCCCATACTGTTGGAATCCTGGTTATTGGAAGTGGATTGTTGACCTGAGTTGAAAGTATTTGAGTTGGCAGTTCTGTCTACGTTTTGAGTTGATTGTTGAGAATTATCAGAGTTGCTGGTTTGATCAGTGTTTGTCCTACCATTAGAATTCTGGTTATTGGAAGTGGATTGTTGACCTGAGTTGACAGTATTTGAGTTGGCAGTTCTGTCTACGTTTTGAGTTGATTGTTGAGAATTATTAGAGTTGCTGGTTTGTTCAGTGTTTTTCCCACCATTAGAATTCTGGTTATTAGAAGTGGATTGCTGGCCTGAGTTGACAGTATTTGAGTTGGCAGTTCTGTCTACGTTTTGAGTTGATTGTTGAGAATTATTAGAGTTGCTGGTTTGTTCAGTGTTTTTCCCACCATAAGAATTCTGGTTATTGGAAGTGGATTGTTGACCTGAGTTGACGGTATTTGAGTTGGCAGCTCTGTCAACGTTTTGAGTTGACTGTTGGTTGTTGTCAGAGTTGTTGCTTTGGTCAGTATTTCCCACACTGTTGGAATTCTGGTTATTGGAAGTGGTCTGTTGTCCCGAGTTGACAATATTCGAGTTGTCAGTTCTGTCTACATTTTGCGTTGACTGTTGGTTGTTGTCTGAGTTGTTGCTTTGGTCAGTATTTCCCACACTGTTGGAATTCTGGTTATTAGAAGTGGATTGTTGACCTGAGTTGACAGTATTTGAGTTGGCAGTTCTGTCTACGTTTTGAGTTGATTGTTGAGAATTATCAGAGTTGCTGGTTTGATCAGTGTTTTTCCCACCATTAGAATTCTGGTTATTGGAAGTGGATTGCTGGCCTGAGTTGACAGTATTTGAGTTGGCAGTTCTGTCTACGTTTTGAGTTGATTGTTGAGAATTATCAGAGTTGCTGGTTTGATCAGTGTTTTTCCCACCATTAGAATTCTGGTTATTGGAAGTGGATTGCTGGCCTGAGTTGACAGTATTTGAGTTGGCAGCTCTGTCAACGTTTTGAGTTGATTGTTGAGAATTATCAGAGTTGCTGGTTTGATCAGTGTTTTCCTTACCATAAGAATTCTGGTTATTGGAAGTGAATTGTTGACCTGAGTTGACGGTATTTGAGTTGGCAGCTCTGTCAACGTTTTGAGTTGACTGTTGGTTGTTGTCAGAGTTGCTGCTTTGGTCAGTATTTCCCATACTGTTGGAATTCTGGTTATTAGAAGTGGATTGTTGACCTGAGTTGACAGTATTTGAGTTGGCAGTTCTGTCTACGTTTTGAGTTGATTGTTGAGAATTATCAGAGTTGCTGGTTTGATCAGTGTTTTTCCCACCATTAGAATTCTGGTTATTGGAAGTGGATTGCTGGCCTGAGTTGACAGTATTTGAGTTGGCAGTTCTGTCTACGTTTTGAGTTGATTGTTGAGAATTATCAGAGTTGCTGGTTTGATCAGTGTTTTTCCCACCATTAGAATTCTGGTTATTGGAAGTGGATTGCTGGCCTGAGTTGACAGTATTTGAGTTGGCAGCTCTGTCAACGTTTTGAGTTGATTGTTGAGAATTATCAGAGTTGCTGGTTTGATCAGTGTTTTCCTTACCATAAGAATTCTGGTTATTGGAAGTGGATTGTTGACCTGAGTTGACAGTATTTGAGTTGGCAGTTTTGTCTACGTTTTGAGTTGATTGTTGAGAATTATCAGAGTTGCTGGTTTGATCAGTGTTTCCCCCTCCACTAGACGTCTGTTTATTATCATTAGACTGTTGACCTGAGTTGACAGTATTTGAGTTGGCAGTTCTGTCTACGTTTTGAGTTGATTGTTGAGAATTATCAGAGTTGCTGGTTTGATCAGTGTTTTTCCCACCATTAGAATTCTGGTTATTGGAAGTGGATTGCTGGCCTGAGTTGACAGTATTTGAGTTGGCAGTTCTGTCTACGTTTTGAGTTGATTGTTGAGAATTATCAGAGTTGCTGGTTTGATCAGTGTTTTTCCCACCATTAGAATTCTGGTTATTAGAAGTGGATTGTTGACCTGAGTTGACAGTATTTGAGTTGGCAGTTCTGTCTACGTTTTGAGTTGATTGTTGAGAATTATCAGAGTTGCTGGTTTGATCAGTGTTTTTCCCACCATTAGAATTCTGGTTATTGGAAGTGGATTGCTGGCCTGAGTTGACAGTATTTGAGTTGGCAGTTCTGTCTACGTTTTGAGTTGATTGTTGAGAATTATCAGAGTTGCTGGTTTGATCAGTGTTTTTCCCACCATTAGAATTCTGGTTATTAGAAGTGGATTGCTGGCCTGAGTTGACAGTATTTGAGTTGGCAGTTCTGTCTATGTTTTGATTTGACTGTTGGTTGTTGTCTGAGTTGCTGCTTTGGTCAGTATTTCCCACACTGTTGGAATTCTGGTTATTGGAAGTGGTCTGTTGTCCCGAGTTGACAATATTCGAGTTGTCAGTTCTGTCTACATTTTGCGTTGACTGTTGGTTGTTGTCAGAGTTGCTGCTTTGGTCAGTATTTCCCACACTGTTGGAATTCTGGTTATTGGAAGTGGTCTGTTGTCCCGAGTTGACAATATTCGAGTTGTCAGTTCTGTCTACATTTTGCGTTGACTGTTGGTTGTTGTCAGAGTTGCTGCTTTGGTCAGTATTTCCCACACTGTTGGAATTCTGGTTATTGGAAGTGGTCTGTTGTCCCGAGTTGACAATATTCGAGTTGTCAGTTCTGTCTACATTTTGCGTTGACTGTTGGTTGTTGTCAGAGTTGCTGCTTTGGTCAGTATTTCCCACACTGTTGGAATTCTGGTTATTGGAAGTGGTCTGTTGTCCCGAGTTGACAATATTCGAGTTGTCAGTTCTGTCTACATTTTGCGTTGACTGTTGGTTGTTGTCTGAGTTGCTGCTTTGGTCAGTATTTCCCACACTGTTGGAATTCTGGTTATTGGAAGTGGTCTGTTGTCCCGAGTTGACAATATTCGAGTTGTCAGTTCTGTCTACATTTTGCGTTGACTGTTGGTTGTTGTCAGAGTTGCTGCTTTGGTCAGTATTTCCCACACTGTTGGAATTCTGGTTATTGGAAGTGGTCTGTTGTCCCGAGTTGACAATATTCGAGTTGTCAGTTCTGTCTACATTTTGCGTTGACTGTTGGTTGTTGTCAGAGTTGCTGCTTTGGTCAGTATTTCCCACACTGTTGGAATTCTGGTTATTGGAAGTGGTCTGTTGTCACGAGTTGACAATATTCGAGTTGTCAGTTCTGTCTACATTTTGCGTTGACTGTTGGTTGTTGTCAGAGTTGCTGCTTTGGTCAGTATTTCCCACACTGTTGGAATTCTGGTTATTGGAAGTGGTCTGTTGTCCCGAGTTGACAATATTCGAGTTGTCAGTTCTGTCTACATTTTGCGTTGACTGTTGGTTGTTGTCAGAGTTGCTGCTTTGGTCAGTATTTCCCACACTGTTGGAATTCTGGTTATTGGAAGTGGTCTGTTGTCCCGAGTTGACAATATTCGAGTTGTCAGTTCTGTCTACATTTTGCGTTGACTGTTGGTTGTTGTCAGAGTTGCTGCTTTGGTCAGTATTTCCCACACTGTTGGAATTCTGGTTATTGGAAGTGGTCTGTTGTCCCGAGTTGACAATATTCGAGTTGTCAGTTCTGTCTACATTTTGCGTTGACTGTTGGTTGTTGTCAGAGTTGCTGCTTTGGTCAGTATTTCCCACACTGTTGGAATTCTGGTTATTGGAAGTGGTCTGTTGTCCCGAGTTGACAATATTCGAGTTGTCAGTTCTGTCTACATTTTGCGTTGACTGTTGGTTGTTGTCTGAGTTGTTGCTTTGGTCAGTATTTCCCACACTGTTGGAATTCTGGTTATTGGAAGTCGATTGCTGGCCTGAATTGGTTATAATTGAGTTGGCAGTTCTGTCGACGTTTTGATTTGATTGCTGAGAATTATCTGAGTTGCTGCTTTGGTCTGTGTTTCCCACACTGTTAGAATTCTGCGTATTAGAAACTGTCTGTTGACCCGAGTTGACCACATTTGAGTTGGCAATATTGTCTACGTTTTGATTTGTTTGTTGGTTGTTCACTGAGTTGCTGATTTGACTAGTACTGCCACCATTAGAAACCTGCGTGTTAGTAATCGTTTGTAGACCAGAATTAGCTATATTTGATTTACCAGTGTTTACTACTGTCTGAATGACTTCCTGTTTGTTATTCGCCAAATCATTTTGATTAGTTTTTCCAGCCACTTCATTTACTTGAGTTTTTACTACATCGCCGTAATTTCCTTGATCGGATTTACCGTTTTGTGTGTTTACGACTTCTATATTTTGATTAGTATTTCCGTGGTTGTTATTAGTCAGATTTAAAATAGTCTTTTGCTTGTTTTTGATTATGGATATTTGGCTAGCGATGTTCGGTTTCCTGATTGGTATCCTTGGTATTGGGATGCGAGGCTTAGGTAGAATTTGTGGTCTTGGCTCTATTTGTGGTGTTGGTACAGCTGGTTTTGTATCAACAGGAACAGGAGTAACAGGCCCTATTGTATATGTAATAGGCCTGTATTTAGTAGGAGTTGGTAAAACAACGGGCTCTGAGATTGGATTTCCTGGTAAGAGTCTGGGTTGAATTCCACCTGGGTGTCCAACGCGTGGATATTCAGTTCCACGGACAAACTCCTGATAGCTATTCTTGCTACTTTCGCTTTCAGTATGAGAATTCCTATTAGCTCTATACACGTAGAGTCCAGGCGATTTGACGATGTTCGAGCTTTCACTGCCTTCGTTGAGTTGTCTCGTACTGTTCTGATCGCTGATATAAGAATGTTCGTCTCCGACGTCTTCGTGTCGTTGCACGTCGTCAGCGTTTCGATTCTCGTTTCGATAGTTGCGGTTACTGTTGATAACATCGGTGTCACCGGCCGAGTATCGATCGTATTTCTGTCGTGCGTTATATTGTTTGCTTCCTAAGTGCTCTCCGATGTATTGTAGATGCTTGTTGCCCTTTCGATATTCGCCATAGTTGCCAGACGAGTCTTGGCTGAAACGGTTGTCGTCTATGACTTGGTGTTGCGATCTTGATGGAACGACATATGGTCTGTCAATGTCCGGGTTTCCTGAAAAAATCCTTTTTTTTAAACCAAACTTAAGTGAGAAACTAGTAGATATTAAACTTAGTATTCTACAATAAAAACAACGTACTACGCTCATATCTAATTCAATGAGGTATTACCTCATAACTAATAACTTTTTAAAAATAAAACGAGAAATATCCAAAAACTTAACATTAAACTCCCATGTTATTTTACTCTTTAGGTAAAGTACTTCGATATCAGTTTACATTTTTTTTGATATCTGTACTATTACAACGTATACAAGTATTTACGGAATAATCGACTGTGCACACTTTACGATTACATCCTGTACCTAAGTATATGTTTTATTTGGTGGACACGATGCACAGTTACAACAACGGTTAGGGCTCCCGCGCACGGGCCACGGGCCACAACCACAAAACGCCGCCACTGGCATATTTTCATACATTTTATTAAGCCGGGCCGGGTGTGGCCGCCACCGGCGACAGCCGTGTGCGGCGAGTGCATATAAAATGTATGAAAATAACAGGAAATGTGCCAGTGGTGGCGTTTTGTGGCCCGTGGCCTGTGGCCAAAGTAAAAATCATCTCTACCACTGTTTAATATGCACTGTCTCAGTTTTTTTTACGTTGTTCTTATTCTCTTACTTGAAAGTAAAGCTGCTTTGTTAAAATGGTTTTTCGAGATTGACTCGTTTGGGTGTAACTAAGTTCTCCCCTAGTCCATTGTGTGGTACCTATAACAAGCGCTTACTGCGCTTACTTTAGGACCACACAATTGGTGTGTAAGTCTGGAGATTTATTATTTAATTAGGTATGGATGTGCTTACCAGGGTAAAGGCCACTACTGGGCTCCGGATCATCGATATTACCGACTGAAATAAATTCAATAATTATAAAAGGTACAGTGTTACCCTACCTCTACATTTCAGAAAGGATATTTCTAGGTTTTTTTAATAGCAATTTTTTTATCATATATTCGTGCCAAACCAGGTCAATTATATTTTTCTTTTTAATATCTACTATCTCATTTGAACACTTGAAATAGGTTTTATATTATTAAGCAATATGTTTGTATTTAATTATTTATTTTATTATAAGTATTTTATTAGTTTAGATATGTTACGTATTATATTATACTTTATGTTTGTCTTAATTAAATCTATAAAATTATATTATAGGTATACATATTGCAATCTGGAACCTATCCGCAAGCAGTAGCACTAAGTCTCCTTTTTAAATTCGGTTTGCCAGGGAGAAATCGCTCAAAGCGACATGACCACCAATTGTAATTGTTTAATTTAATGTTTTCTAAGTAATCTACTGTTGTAATTGCAATAAAGAGTTTATTATTATTATGTTTGTCTAATAACTGCCCCACTATACGAATTTAATGCGGATTATACACTACTAGCGACCCGCCCACGCTTCGCAATGGTGTAATTTTGGCCGACTTGCCCGCGAAACATTGATTTTTGGCTAACTTAAAAAAACTTTTTCCGATTGTTCTTTATTTACAAATTTAAATGAAAAAAATACCTAAAGTATTGCGAAAAACCATTAAAATCCCTCAACTGGTTTAGGAGGAGTAAGCGGCCAAACATACAAACAGACAGAATTAGCGACTTGGATTTATACTATGTAATGATCTAATGGGATTTTAGAATTTATATATTTTTTTTTTAAGTGTTAAGTATTGAACATTACGCAAAAATGTGTCCATACATTTCGTCAAAAATGTTGGTATATACCTACCTACTTAAATAAAATATTTAATCTTAAATAATACACAGATGATTTTACAAGTGTTTTTCGTTGAAAAGTCATTCACTCGGGTGAAATCGCGGGTCGAAAAGATGACATGATGATTGACAAAAACAATTAATCCTACTAATATTATAAACGTGAAAGTTTGTAAGTATGGATGTTTGTTACTCTTTCACGTAAAAACTTCTGGGCGGATTTGGATGAAACTTTGCAGTAATATAGGTTATACATTAGAATAGCATATAAGGTACATTTTACCGCGGGAAAACTTCTCATTCCCACGGGAAACCGACTTCCACGCGAACGGAGTCGCGGGCCGCCACTAGTTATTAAATAATATATAATAAATAAACTTACCTTGCGGAACACTGATGCTTGCCGCAAATCCGCATACCTTAAGTCAAAGAAACAAATTATATGTCATTTAAATAGAAAATATTTAGGTAGATAGGTACTTATTTGGTAAAAAAAGTTGGGACGTTTTATCAAAAAGCAAAAATCAAAATTCTTTTATTCATCATAGACATGTAACATATACTTAATGAACGTCAATGTTACAAACTTCGACTTTACCTAACCGTGGACCGAGAGAAAAAAGCCGGCGGAAAAAAACTCCCAGCAGTCTTTTTGGAAATTATACAATCATAACGTGTACATACAATGAACATATAAATTATTTTCTCGTACCTCAACTCAACACTATAGAAGTAAAAAAAATTAAAACTGCTAGTACGAACTAATTAAGGACTTCTTCCCGCACCACAATTCGGAACCAGAGCAGACCGTTTCCCGAAGGCGGCACCTGATCACAAGTATGACGTGTGCTCCAGCCATCGTCCTACTCAACCATATTAGAGGGAGTTGGGCGACCCGTTGACACAACGCCACCGCCCCAGTCACTTTCGAGGCTGACTACCCTGGGCCAACAACCGGGTTCGGTTCCCTAGCTGGGTACAGTTTTTTTTTCAAATGTATGATTGCGGTGACATGGTTCTTAAGAACAAATCTTCGTATGTCTTATAGTTTTAGACTTTCCCATACTGACCGCTTTGAATGAGCCACCCTGTATACAGGTGGAAAACTTGGAATTAACATTTATAATGGGAATTGATAGGACACGTGGTGTTTTTTTTATCGTGGTGTGCGTCAATTAATATTAAAGTTTGGGAAGCAAATTCGTTTTTTCAAATACCATTACTAGTTTTTAGCTAGGTACTAGGTATTAATAATTAATCCATAAGTATATACAAAAAATAATTGTTGTAGTCTCGCTAAAACTCGCGAACGGCTGGACCGATTTGGCTAATATTTGTATTGAGTTATTTGTCAAAGTTCAGGGAAGGTTAGATCGGTCAGATAATTAAATCGGACAGAAGGTTAAATCGATTGAGGCAGTAGTCAGCTAGTATTATATAAAAAGCGACTTACCGACAACACTAGTAAGAAAGCGTATCCCATCTTGGTTTATGGCGTTATGATTTCTTTCCACTTTTTACATCATTTTATATTAAACTGCAACAATAAAGTGTTATGCTGCAGTTTGCACAGTTGTGCACTTTAAATAATTTAAGGTTAATAATGCATTAACCTCAAATAACTATTTTTTTTTGTGAAATACCTACTCGTATGTATTGTCTATATCAATCTTATGTTATAGCTCGCTGTTAGGAACTTGTGTGAAGACTCACGTCATCCCGCAGCCCCGGCACTATGGCGTAATAGTAGGAACATCGACAGGTTTTTAGTGAGTATACCCGAAAGGGGGAGTCCCACACACGCCTCTCGTCCCCCCGGGCGGGAGGTACGGTGCGTAATGCATTTTCCTGTCTGAAAACAAAAAAAAACTCGCTGTTAGGAACTCGGTGGCCCGTTGTGATCTCGTGGAGCTCGATGGCCCGTTGCGATCTCGTCTATCTGCTCGATTGTCGAGGTTAAGCAACGCCGGCCGCGGTCAGTCCAAGGATGGGTGACCGCTAGTGGCATTATATCCCGAGTTTCTCCGTGCTTCGGAAGGCACGTTATGCCGTTGGTCCCGGGTACTTTTCCAACTTGTACTCGTCAAGCTAAGTCAGGTGCCTAGTAGACAGGCGGCTTGAAAAATACTGACAGTAGCGTGGCCACTACCCTACAGGAACCACGCCAGAGGCCCTAACAAGACGGTTCCCAAAAACTCTGACAGTGCATACCTAATTATCACACGAAAGAAGAATGTTATAGCTTGCGTAATTGACAGAGACTCAACTACTGTAGGTATGAAATGTATTTTATTGGTCTTATATTTAGTTTGGCACAGCTTTTAGAGAAGATTTTACTTAACTTTCCAAAGACATTTGGGATTGATTTATTGGCCTTAGTATCGATTTCGTCTATTATCCAATATTCAGTGTTCATATCATAAAAATAGTGTCCATATCATTTGGTCCGGCAGGGTGAGGTTACGGTAGGTACTAGGGCATGCAAGTCTCGCGAGATTCGGACTCAAGCGAGATCTCGCGAAAACATGAATAACAATACTGCGAGACGCCATTCTCGAGATATTGCGAGATAGGCAGTTTTGTGTACGTTATTTTCGCAAATAATGTCAGCTTTTAAATAAATTGGGAAAATAAAATAAAAAAATCAATAAACTGTGTTTTGACTTATCTGTAGGTAGGTATATAATATTTTAATACATTTCTAATTAGTAAACTTTGGTAGATACATATCTATCGAATGACAAATGAAAGAAACGTTCATTTCTTTTAGGCACAATTGCAGAAAAAGTTTTAACTTCGGGTTAGCTAACTCAAAATTCTTCGAAAAAGACGTTTAATTCGCGAGATCTCGTCCTTTTATCGTCCGAGATCAATGACGCTAAAAGGGCTGAGATCTCGCGAGAACGAGATTGCATTACCTAATAGGTACTTACCTAGTGACCTTAGGCTTAGGTTCGTATTTATTATATATCTCAGCTTATAGGCTCTCATGACGTTATTGCGAACGCAAGTTTCTTGCTAAATAATTAATAAATTATCATCATGTCACCTAAAATCGATCTCAAGTTCGCCCTCAGAGTTGAGAGTGATTTATGAATACTTAGTCTACCTAGACTTTATGACGGATTTTTTAAACTAAATTTTACTAATATATAGTACGTCAGTACGTCAGTCCTACAGTAACTTAGCCGGTTTTTTTAATTGATTTTTGTAAAATGATACGATGCTGTAAATCTTTAGTCAATTTACGTTAGCGCGTGCCTTTTGCTAAACGTGCGTATAATTTGACGCCCATGCTGAGCTCATTAAAAAAACACAAAAAAAAGTTGACAGAAACGCCGCTTTCGAATTTATGAAGTTTTTATACACGGCAGTTTCTTAATAAGTTAAACACGCAAAAATTCAAGAAGTTGGCAAAAAGTTGGTATATTTTCAACGCGTTTATATTTATTATTTACTAACTAGTGACCCGCCCACGTTTCGCAATGGTGTAGTTTTGGGCGAATTGTTCCCGAAACATTAAATTTTAGTTAACTTAAAAAGACTTTTTCAGAATGTTCTTTATTTACAAATTTAAATAAAAAAATTACCTAAAGGACGGTGACAACCACATTAAAATCCCTCATCTGGTTTAGGAGGAGTTAGCGGCTAAACATACAAACAGACAGAATTAGCGACTTGGATTTATACTATGTAATGATATGTAATGATAATGATGATGATGATAATGAAGTTGGTATAAGTAGGTTTTACTGAATTGAGGGTTTAGGAGCTCGGTGGCCCGATGCGATTTCGTTTATCTACTCTATAGTCGAGGTTAAGCAACGCCGACCGCGGTCAGTCCAAGGATGGGTGACCGCTAGTGGCATTACATCCCGAGTTTCTCCGTGCTTCGGAAGCCACGTTAAGCTGTTGGTCCCGGGTAATTTTCCATTTAGCACTCGTCAAGCCAAGTCAGGTGCCTAGTAGACAGGCGGCTTGAAAAATACCGACGGTAGGATGGCCCTACAGGAACCAAGTCAGAGGCCCTAACAAGGCGGTTCCCAAAAACTCGGATACTAGATGAAAATGTGCTGCAAAAGTGCATATTCAACACATGAAAGAAGAAGAAGACTGATTTCAAAATTTTAACACACAAAATTTCAAAAAGAAGAAAAGTTCATTTATTAGCTTAAACATAGGTAAGTAACTATTTCAAATCGGCCTTTAGTAGGTAAAAGGTATTATCGAATTTGCCATACAAATGCCTAAATGTCATATTTGCGCAGGCTATTATTCGATCGTTGCATGTTTAAATATTTAGTATGTAAATGATAATTAATACTTGAAGTCGACTTTCACGCTTGTTAAAGCATAAGTATAAGTAATTCAACATTTTCAAAGGATTATTGCTCTTTAATTAATTGGCATTTCACTCGCAAGTTAGGAATCGATTTTACAGTTTTAACTGAGGATAGAATGAGCTTTAAATATGTATTTAAATCGTGCTTTCGTTTGTATAATAAGTTAGATTTAACATATAAAATTATCAATTATTAAATAAGTTAAAACCAGAAGACAGTTTACTGGATATTGTACCTAAGTAAACTGAAAGTCCAATAAAGATACGGCCCATAATACTAATCTAAAAAAGTATTTGATCGGTAACAATAATCACAATATTTTTGACATCTTTTATTCAGGGTTTAATTTATGTCGGACCATTTCAAAATAACATAAGTAGGTAGGTATGAATCTTAATGGTTAAAAACGAAATTGGATATTACCAAAAAACTTACAATAAAATGAAATATTGATTAGAACTACTTTTTAATAAACTAAGAGATGATTTTTAAAGACAGATAAATGCAAAAAATTAATAATACCCAATAAATATCTGACCGAAAAAAGGTATGTTATTGTCACTTAAAATAATGTCAAATATTTATATTCGACGTGCAACGAAAACATACTGATTTTCTGTCAGATAGAATTAATCTTACTATTGAAAAACCGGCCCTTAGTTGTCTTTTGTCACTCCCTAAAAACCAAGCTTTCTATACCTAGGTGCAAGAACTTTCAAAATCGGTTCAGTAGTTCTAAAGATTACCGCGAACATACAAACTGTACCTCTTAGGCCCAATTGCAGGGAACGTTTTAACCTCGAGTTAGCGTCGTATTAGCTAACTCAGGTTTAAATGGCGCCACCATCGATTGTAACTACTTCTTATTACTATCGATGGTGGCGCCATTTAAATCTGAGTCAGCTAACCCGAGGTTAAAACGTTCCCCCCCCCAAGGGATCGCGCCTTGCCGCGGCGGGGGGGCTTAGTACCCCGTAGCAAGCCAGCTACTGGGGGAAGCTAAGCGGTCCCACAAGGGGCCGGTCGTGAGGTAGACCGGCCCACGAGAGGGGGGCTGCTCCAGCTGGGCGGGAGCCCAGCGTGCTGATGCGCCCGGAGGGGAGGCTCTGGCCGGGCTCGTCCCGGTCGGTTGCACCCCAGGATGGGAGGCTCCAGCGAGGCCTTTGGCCACGTTCTGTTGAGCGCCCAGGGGGGTAATCGTGGGGGGTCGGGTGGTGCGGCGTGGCGGCCGCGGCATCCGATCCCCCGCGATTTGGATTGGAGGTGGGCTGAGGAAGGGGTGGTGGGGAAATCCCTCTCCTTGGCCCAGGGCGGATTCGGCGGCGCGCCACTGTCCCCGCAGTGGCGCGTCGGCGACTCCAGCCGGTGCGGACCCAGGTCGGCAGAGGGCCGAAGACCCTGGGGTGGTTCCCAGGCTGCCGACACAGGGCTAGGTCAGCAGCTAATTAAGGGAACAAGAGGGGGTAGGCGCGCCGCGGTTGTTCCAGCGCGCCTCCAAACTTGAGGGGGCTGCCTCGGTGGCCAGCCGTCGGTGGTTTCGCGGCGAGGGCCTCAACAGGTAATTGCCGCGGCCCCGCCATTATACGACGGCCAGAAGGACAACTCCAGGTTTTTAGTCGGTGCAAGCCCGACATAACCCGTCTCCTTTCCCTGGAGGGGACGGGTATGCGTAGGCATTTTCCTGGACAAACAAAAAAAAAAAAAGGTTAAAACGTTCCCTGCAATTGGGCCTTAATATAATATTAGTGTAGATTCTTATCAGTTTAACCAAATTATGAGTCAATAGCTACGCCCCCGGTACATCGAAATGCAGTCTAAATAATTATCCGTTGATTTATCTCCAAATATGATTATGTTGATGATTGTTTTGACCGATGCACGTGCCATTCTTGGTATTTGGAAGGGGTGAAACAGCCCCTAATTCTAACCCACTCTCTTAAACAGACTAAAAATATTGCTATCTCTTTCTCATGCTTAGTATAAGGAAAAGAGAGGTATATTGACGAAAAAGTTTGGTCCAAATCATTGTGGTTGTACGTAATGTGACGAAGTCTGGTCTAAATGTAATAGGTATTATGGACGTAAAATTGTATGTTGAAATAAAATAAAATAAAGTAACGAACTATAAAATGGGTAGTCATTTCTCTATCTTTACCAAGATATGTATTGCTAATAGCAATATTCATAGTTTCGTTAAGCCAATTTAAACTTGGAATCGGCAGCCACAATTGGGTAAAAAAAATTGTTGACCAAAAAAGGTCATAAATTATTGGCAGCACTTTTTTTTGGATGAAAAAACTCAAGTTTAATAATAGACTACCAAAACTACAACCAAGTAAAGAGAACGCAAAAAGTAGAATAAAATTCAACATTGTTTACCCTACTTTGTTGTTTTTCACAAAAACAATATTATGTCTATTGAAATAGGTAAGTACTTAGTTCTCATAATTATAACCTTTCATATATAATCTACTTGCTTTTGTCCGCGACTTCGCACACGTTAAATTCGGAGTAAAACTCCTTTCCCTGTAGGTGCTACTATGTTATTATACTAACTTTCTCTTCAATCACTCTATCTATTAAAAAACCGCATCAAAATCCGTTGCGTAGTTTTAAAGATTTAAGCATGTATACATAGGGACAGATAGAGAAAGCGACTTTGTTTTATACTATGTAGTGAAGCGAATCTACGGCGTGAGTAATTATCGCCCCATGTCACGTGGCAAGATCTCTGCGGTGTCATTATGGATAAAATAAGTTTTTAGATCTGTGGTGTCATATTGCACTCGCATTAGATAATTGACGCCCCTCGGGTGTCATTGAATTGGTGTGATTGTAAGTTTCGGCGTTAATTTTTTGAGTTAGATTTGGGGTCTGTAAGTAGGTAGATGAAATTATGCATAAATGTAGAATAATAAGTATTACCTATAATGTGCAGAAAAAGTACAGTATTTGCCCGTTTTCACTGATGTAAAAAAAAATTGGGGACTCTTAAAATACTTAATATTGTTTATCCTACTATTTATTTATTTATTTATTTAGGTATGGAAGATATACAGCTACAATAATATAATGGTTTACAGTTTGATAAACAAAAAGCCATTAACATATCCTCACTTATAAATAACACCACAGGTATGAAAATGTAAAACAGTGTACATAAATGGATTAAAGTTTTAGCTTAATAGTTAGTCACCTATCCAAAAAAAGAGTCGTTTAATAATTTTCTTGCAACCGTGATACTTGTGTTAAACAGGTCTCAATCAATATTTTTACAAACAGAGTTGAAATTGTTTGTGGCTCGTGGCAAATAAGAGTTTTGTCTGTAGTTAGTATGCGCTAGTGGTTGATGAAGTGGCGGAAAAAAACTGCGTGACTTTGTGGGAATGTTCAAAGTTATTTTTTCCAACATTTTTGGGCAATCTACTGTATTATTGGAAATTTTTTGTAGGAACGTTAGGTCAGCTACTTCGCGACGTTGCACAAGTGGAACAAGATGAAACTTCCTACATAAATCTAAGTAATTTTCCGATTTGTAATCTATTTTGGCTCTGTAACATAAATATTTAATGAAATTTCTTTGTATGTGTTCAAGTCGTAAAATGTAAATATTGTAACAGGGATTCCAGATTTGGGAGGCGAACTCCAAATGACTTCTCACATAAGTGCAATACAGAATTTTAATAGTTTTTATTTAGTTAAAATGTTTAGAGTTTCGAATAATAAATCCTAACGCTCTGGCAGCTTTTAGAATTATATTTGATATATGATTATCAAAGTGTAATCCAGAATCGTGCAATACACCAAGGTCCCTGATTTCCTTAACTTTTTTTAGATTATGGCCTTTGAGAGTATTAGTACTGTTGTAGGGCACTGGTTTCCGTGTGAATGTAACGACAAAACACTTATGAGGGTTAAGATCTAATTTAAGATCGTTACAATAGTTTTCTAGTCCAAACAAGTCCTCTTGCATGTCCTCCATATCTTTTGATGAATCTATCTTTTTAAATATTTTCATGTCGTCTGCAAAACTTAATAAATTACTTTTGTGAATTGATTGGTCAATATTATTTATATATAGTGTGAACAAGAGGGGGCCAAGAATTGATCCTTGCGGTACTTCACTAGGAATATCCACCCAGCTAGAGACGTAGTTGTTAATTACAACGGCCTGTGATCTGTTCCTGACGTAAGAGGAAAACCACCTAAGGAGATTCCCAGCGATTCCCGACTCATTCAGCCTAGACAAAAGCAGATTGTGGTCTATCCTATCGAATGCTTTACTATAGTCGGTATAGACCACATCTACTTGGCCTCCACTCTCCATTGCACTTGTCAGAAAATCATCAAACAAAACTAAATTTGAGACAATCGAACGACCTTTCAAGAAACCGTGCTGCACTGCGCTGAAATTGTTTTTAAAAAAGTTGTAATTTTGGGTGTGAATTAGTCGCTCAAAAACTTTTACAAGGACACACAGCTTCGAGATTGGTCGATAATTGTCAATAACAGATTTGGAGACCTTTGTGTAGATGGGGGTCACAAAGGCAGACTTCCAAATGACCGGTACTTCACAATGATGCAAGGACAGAAGAGTTACTGGGAGTGCCAAGGTTGTACAGCAATTTATTAGCAAAAGTGCCGGAATATTGTCAGGGCCTGGTGATTTGTTTGGATCTAGGTTTTTTAGCAGTGACATTACAATTTCCGAATTTACTTCTATAGAGGATAATATGGGGTAATTTATGTTCGTGTCGTTTGTTGGTAGTGTGGTTATAGAAGAGTTAGAACTCTATCCTACTAATATTATAAACGTGAAAGTTTGTGAGTATGTATGGATGGATGTATGAATGTTTGTTACCCTTTCACGTAAAAACTACAGAACGGATTTTGATAAAACTATACTTACAGTAATATAAATTATACATCAGAATAACACATAGGGTACTTTTTACCGCGGGAAAACTTATCATTTCCACGCGAACGGAGTCGCGGGCGGCCACTAGTGATGTTATAATTTTCATTAGGTATACTTTGTTGTTTGTGTAAGTATAGATTTATAAATATTTTTAGGATTAATTATTTGCAATAAGTGTTGTTTCATGCCTAAATTAGGTGTCCCTTGAATTTAGGAAACGTAATTTATAAGTAATTTTACAATCCGTGCGAACTTTATTCTTAATTCTATACCTATGCCTACCTATTCAAAACATACTTATAGACCTGAGTACCTATGCTCTTTTTAATGAATAAAGTAATCCTACTAATATTTTAAATGTGAAAGTTTGTAAGTAACTATGTATAGTTGTTTGTTACTCTTTCACGTAAAAACTACTGGATGGATTTTTATGAAACTATACAGTAATATAGGTTTATACATGAGAATAACATATAGGGTACTTTTTGCCACGGAAAACTTCTCATTCCCACGGAAACCGACTTTCACGCGAACGGAGTCGCGGGCGGCCACTACATTTAATAAATATATTTATTGTAGTATTCATGAAAGCAATTAATTAGCTGAGTGCGAAATTGCTATTTACTTGGATCAGGTTCACATGTTAGAGAAATTATTTTTGAAGTTGTAAACACTGGAAAAAGGAACGCGGGCCTCCGAGCATTACGCGACTGGGACTCGAACCCAGGACCTTTGGATGACCGGTCCAATGCTCTTCCAACTGAGCTACCGCGCCGCTACGTTGACCCATCGAAATTTCTTTCAGTATCTATGTGCTTTCGTCATATAGCTGACGTTATTCCATCAATGAGAGGAGTTTCCGCCTCTTCCTTACTTACTATATAACTTATAACTTACTATATACAGGGTCTGTCGTAATGAATGGATAACCCGTTACCTACAGTTGATCCGGATGTGAGGCTATAAGAAAATGGTGTCTTCTTGCCAGGGTTGTCAACCATAAGAAAATGGCGTAGACTTTTAAACTTTTTTATAAATTTCGCTATTTTTTTCATTTATTCCGTTGCCATTTCTTCAAATTTTGATGTATTTGTATAATTCTTTTAGTATTATACTGCTGAAAACGTGTATTATGTAATTTAAATATAATTTTAGGTGTTATTCACGTTGAACATTATCAAAATACTCATTTTAAGAAAAATATTTCCAATTTTTTTTCTTTATGTCAACTTTTGATCATCTCCTGTGGAAAAAAAAAGTATGACGTTATAGCTGCCCATGATCTCAATAAATTGTCTAGTATGTGTAGATTCTAAAAAGGTATAACGATGTGTACTTTACAAGCAACATTAAGTTACAGGAGCGAGAACACTAATCAAGGTCGAAATTTTTATTTTTCATGTTATGTTATAAATGGTTGTAAAACTTCGTCATAATGATTTTATTCTATCAAGATACTTTGCACAAACACTATCGGGCCACTAATAGGATATTCAGAAGAAAACCCAGTTGTTTTTGGGAAAAAAATAACATTACTTCACGATAATAATGTAATGAAAATGTACAAATGAAAATTGTTGTGCTCTAATAGTTACATGCGACAAACATGTTGCGACAAGTTTATTCGAAATTGAAACGGATTTAAAAAATCGAACAAAGACCGCATTACAAAGAAAAGTGGAAAAAATTAGAAGGAAATCGTCCTTCCATAAATGCATTGTGCACTTTAATGAACACACGGTAATCAGGATGTCGCACATTTGGATATCTTACACGATAAACACTAGAAGCTCTATTGGTGCTGCCATTACATACACCGTAAATGTAATGCATGTTCGCGTATTCGGCCGGCGTATACTGTTGCGGCATGATACACAAACTACACAAAAACTTTTCCAAAACAACAAGTTCAATCGATAGCACAACACAATATCCGTAAATGTGAGCAAAGTCATCAGTATCACCACGTTATCAAGTCCAAATCACAAGGAAAATCATAGTCAAATATTAGAAAGCAGTAACAAATTGACGAAAATAGTGGCCCCGATTCTCAAAACACTCTCTAAAACTAAATTAAAAATATCGCTGTCACTTTCTCATGCTTCGTATTAGAACAAGACAGGTACATTGGTCTCACTAAATTTAGTCCACATCATTGTGAAATTGAACGAAATGCGCTGAGGACTAGCCTAAAATTGCCTTCGCCGTGTCATATTGCACGTACATTTTAGTTTGACAGGACTAAAATGATTACCTGTCTCTGTCTTATTGATGTGTAAGTGACAGCGATAGTTTTAGTTTAGTTTAGAGAGTTATTTCAGAATCGGGGCCAATGTGAACAAGAGGACATGCGATGGTCAAAATCACACTGATGTGATGAGTACCCTTTTCTTTGTAATGCGTATTTTGTTCGATTTTTAAAATCCGTTTCAATTTCGAATAAACTTGTCGCAACATGTTTGTCGCATGTAACTATTAGAGCACAACAATTTTCATTTTTACATTTTCATTACATTATTATCGTGAAGTAATGTTATTTTTTTCCCAAAAACAACCGGGTTTTCATCTGAATATCCTATTAGTGGCCCGATAGTGTTTGTGCAAAGTATCTTGATAGAATAAAATCATTATGACGAAGTTTTACAACCATTTATAACATAACATGAAAAATAAAAATTCCGACCTTGATTAGTGTTCTCGCTTCTGTAACTTAATGTTGCTTGTAAAGTACACATCGTTATACCTTTTTAGAATCTACACATACTAGACAATTTATTGAGATCATGGGCAGCTATAACGTCATACTTTTTTTTTCCACAGGAGATGATCAAAAGTTGACATAAAGAAAAAAAATTGGAAATATTTTTCTTAAAATGAGTATTTTGATAATGTTCAACGTGAATAACACCTAAAATTGTATTTAAATTACAAATTACACGTCTTCAGCAGTATAATACTAAAAGAATTATACAAATACATCAAAATTTGAAGAAATGGCAGCGGAATAAATGAAAAAAATAGCGAAATTTATAAAAAAGTTTAAAAGTCTACGCCATTTTCTTATGGTTGACAACCCTGGCAAGAAAACACCATTTTCTTATAGCCTCACATCCGGATCAACTGTAGGTAACGGGTTATCCATTCATTACGACAGACCCTGTATAACTTACTATATAAATAACTAACTAGCTATACAAATAACTCCGCAGTTTTGGGTTGAATAAACTTCTCCTTTTTCCAGTAACTATAACTTTAAAACTAATAAATTTTCATTCTAAATGCAAAAATTAGAAGTATAATCTCAATCATTAGCTTGTTTTTTATCTTAATTAGTATTTAAATATCCTGTAAAGGTATTTCTACTGAAATGAAGAGGCGGAAACCCTTCTCATTTGATGGAATAACGTCAGCTAGGTCACCGTAGCGGCGCGGTAGCTCAGTGGTCAGAGCATTAGACCGGTTATCTAAAGGTCCTGGGTTCGATTCCCAGTCGCATAATGCTCGGAGACCCGCGTTCCTTTTTCTAGTATCTTTAACTTTAAAATATGTGAATTAATTCACGTTCACCACAACCATAATGCTACAATGGCTAATAGATTATTAGTCAAAATAAAATTTAATATAACGGGTGTAAAATAACTGCTTCCGAAAACAAAAACTGGGCATAGGTGGAAAAAAATTGATAAAAATTTAATTTGCAATGTAAATAATCACATCTGAACCGACCGTTGATGTGTGAGCGATTATCACCATTGAACTACCAAAAAATGGGTTATACAATGTTTCTTTTCCATAATGCTATTTTAGTTAATAATTGTAACAATAAATTGATGAGTTGTATAAAAACTTCAAAGGTGAGGGTAATCTGTTTTCGTTCAAACACTATAAAACAAATTGAGTGCAGTGTTTCTTTGAGAATTTAGGGTGACCATGATTTCGTATGAACCGAAATTCTTTATAGGAACTCGCATAAAATAATAACTGTAGATAGGTACACGTATAGTGCAAAATCGAAGCAGTAAAGTCGAATTTTTGAGATAAGTTCGTTGAAATATTATCTTCTTAGGCAAGAAAGATTAATTTACACTTTGTATCCTGCCTATCACAACTCCAAAGCTTCATAAAAACGTGACATTTATTTATTTATTTAACCAAACTGCTCGTCACAACAATAATATTTTTTCATTAATGTATTGGTATTGCTTACCTAATTTACCTTTGATAGCCTTCGTCAGTCTCATGCAGTCAAAACCCTAGCAGAATATACACCTAACATACTATCAAAAATCTCCTACTCACGTTCTCATTCCACACTTTAACCGCAAGCCATACCCACCCTATACAGCACACGCTTACAGAATCCCACATGGCCCGGCCGGACGTTTGGCAGTAACCAAATTATATACAACCTGCTTTGTGGAAACTTAAAAATAGCGCTGGCACGTGAAAAAGTTTGTATCCGTTCTCAAGAGCGTGCGGATTGAAAAAAAAAGTTTTTTTTTTCTTTGCAGCCAGTTTTTTTGGTAAAGATAGTATGAAGGTTTGTTTACTAGTTTTTGTTTCCTGTTAGTCTAGTAGTTACTACCCCAAAATGTTAGGTTAATTTGACGTACGTAAGTATCAGATTAAAAAGGCATAAGTAAACTTCTAGGTAGGTAAAAAATACCTCTAGTTATTATGGCACATAAGTTATGTTGTCTTAAAAGTGTCATTGAAGCTTGTGTGTAAAAGACAATGGGCAAATTGGGCCCACCCTCCAATAGCAATAAGATATATGTCGTTGAATAGGTCTCTTCAATAGGAACAACTATTGCTATGACAGCTTTGTTGTAACAACTGTACGTTTTGAGTTATGAGACAAAATAAAAATCTAAAAAATACTACTTATTAAGTTTATTTATGTTAAATATAACGGGTGTAAAAAGACCACTTCCAAAGCCTGAAACCATGTATGTATTCTTGAGCCTCAGTAGTAACTAAATTCATTAACAGCATACCGAGAAAACTCAAATTAAAAAAGTTATTAAGGATTGAAAAGTCATATTCTGCGCTTGAAATCATCGCTTACACTTCAAATGTCGGTTTAAGTGCGATTATTTACATTTCAAATTAAATTAAAACCCTATTTAATTTGATTTTTTTTTCAATCATAAAATTTTTTTTTTTGCTCAAAACGTTACCATTACCCCTCCAGCAATGCCCAGTTTTTTATTTCGGAAGCAGTTCTTTTACACCCAGTATATGTATACCTATGTGCTTTTAAATGCACATTGATCAGCTACGAAAAATCTATATCGCGGAACATATCAGCAACACGATTTGTCAGATAATCTCCCAAGAACGCGACCAGAAATTGCTGCATACATAAAACAACATGCATTATATTTAAAGAGTGTTTTGACGCTAAAACTAGCTATATATATTTTAATGGGATCTAAACTATATTCCCAAGCAATGTTGTATGTATGTATCTTTAAGTTCGTTAAATGAACAGTTGTTTATATCTGTAATTATATCTACTTTATTTTACCTATTTAAAGAATCTTATAAATCACTTGGAAACATCATAATAACAGAACATTACAGTACATTACTGTACGAGAATTGAATTGGAGAATTGAGGTTGGGATTATCTTCAAGTGCCTAATGCAATTACTAGTATTTTGTTGTCATATAAATAGGTTTCTTTATTTTTCATTTAACGTATACAAAATAATACTGTAATAGATAATTCTGTAATAATTGGTTGACAAATTCGCAAAAAAAATGGTTTACTAAATCAAAAACTTCTACTTCTAACCTAACAATAATACATTTTTTTTATATCAAATAACTCCAACCACACAGCGAATTCTGGCATGCGCCTTTCTGATAATGGTTGCTTGTAAACAGACCTTTCATTTAATATATAACACGTGTTTATTGGAAGTGGGCCCACGGTTCATACATTTTTGCCCATTATCCTTTCTCATTTTGAACTTTGTTTACCCTACCCAGTTTTTGTTTAAGGCTCTAAGAACCTAACTACAAAATCATTAACGAAAAGTAGAACTTACCTACAGTTAGAAAAAAGTTTGGTTTTATCTACTTTCGGATTATTGCTAACCAATTTAGATTACAAAGTTTGATTCTTAGGTAGTTTTGGACAGAACGTCTTTGAATAGTTTTTTATACAAAACCATTTTTATTAATAACATAACATACTCGTACTTACCTTCTTCATTGTAGAAAAGCATACGTTTACATACGAATTGAATGAAAATTAATGAGCACGTTCCCATATTGGACTTGTCAGGCTTATACCATAGCTTTTGGGTTGAAAGCCACTTATGTTGATAAAAAAACGATGTTTTTGATAACACAATTTATTATTTCCTATAATCTTTGGTACAATCTTAGGATTTAGTTTTGATGCAGTATCTATGTTTATTTAGGTATAACATTTAGGTATTAACTTAATTAAACTTACAAATAACATAAAATTAATTATACAGATTTTTATATTACATATTTTCAACACACTTGCTCGGAAAGTGAGCGTTACTTTTAGGGCCATAAACCGAGCTATTACACACAAGTGCGTAATAAAATGAATCCTACAAAGTTAAGGTAGTAGTGCCTTTCTACAAAATATGGGCATTTTCAATTTGTCAGGGTAATACAGGGTTTTTCGTAACAACAAAGAGGTTTTATGCCACTGGAATAATATCGGGAAATGGCGCGCAATTATTTTTTGACACGCGCCAAATGAAGCATTAGGTACAGCTTTTGCACACTTGTACCTATCATAATGTACCTACTATTTTATTTACATTAACAATTAAAAGAAACATTTAATTAAATAAGCCTTGACGTCGGCATATGCATTATAATTGGCTATTATTTAAGTTTTTGTTTATAATAAACATTTAAAATAAATTTACCAAGAAAAAAAAAAGTTATAAACGGTAGGTAGTAATCTACCTTTAGCTATCTATTACCCATAGGTTTTTGGTATCATTGATGTCAAAAGCATGGTAAGTAACTCCTTTACGACAAAATTTTGGAATTATCTTCATACCTACTTTTATTTACATAGATATGATATAAATGTACCTATTTGTTTACAGAATCATTTAAGAAAAATAATTACACCCGTATGAGCGCTGTGCTCATGCACCACAGTATTAAAATAACGGGTGTAAAAAGACCATTTCCGAAGCCTGAAACCACATAATCTTGAGCCAAAATAGTAAATTCACTAACATTAAGTATACCCAGAAAACTCAATTTAAAAAAGTCATTAAGGATTGAAAAGTGATATTTGCGGCTTGAGGTCTACCTACATAACAAATAAAACTAAAACACTATAAAATTTGAAATACCTAATGCGGAAATTGAAAGTTTACATGCAATTCGGCACAATAAGATAAAAAAAAACGTATTTTTTTGCATTGTACGTTACAGCAATGCCTAGTTTTCGTTTTCGGAAGCAGTCTTTTTACACCCTGTAGGTATAATACTTAGTAGTAGACATGTTTTTATGATTAACCGTTTTTTTCCGAATATCTATTGTAGTTTAAATATGCAACAATTCTAAAACGTTTATGTGCAGGTATCAATTTATTTTTATAATTGTGAATACGTAATGATTAAGTTGGTAAATTCTGTTCACTTTTTAATTCTAACGCCCACACATGCTGCGGCCAGCCAGTGCGTCCTTTGCCGCGCTTTTCAGATGAGTTTGCCTGTAACAAAAAAAACTAAATTAAATATGTTCATAAAAAAATAGTATTAAATAGGTAAGTACCTACTTATTATTTTCTAGAACATTACAGCGTTTAAAAAAAATAAGGATAATGTACTTTACATCGTCATTGGTGATGATTCTGAGATAGCTATTACTATAATTGACTAAACAATGTCAATCAGATTTTGTCTACTTACTCTATTTTTTATAATTATGTAGTCTTATTTACATGAAACAATAGTATTATAAATATAAAGTAAGTAGGTAGCTACTTACTTTATATTTATAATACTATTGTTTCATAATTTCACACAGTTGTGAATATCAAAATGTTTGAAATATGTAGCGTTCCACCTTTTAGAGGTTAAAGTTAAAAATAAAGAAAGTATCACATCACAAAACGATTACCAAATATCAATCACATGCCCCATTGACTAGTTCTAAATAAAAAAACATGTTCACCACAACGTTCGAATTTGGAACACGTTTTTTTTCTTAAAAACAATATCTCCATTGACATTGCCACGTGTGGCTGAAATTTTACGCGCGCCCTTGTGCCTCGTAAAAAAGAAAAAAAAACAGCTCCTGTTTTTCAGCTTATATGAGGAGGCAAATTATCTGCTACGTAATTATCTTGAGCTTTGACTTAAATTATCGTTGTGGGAAAGTAGAGAAGCTATATTTAAAATTAACTTTTAGGACGGTAGAATACTTAGACTTAGGTATTTTGAATAAAAACTTTATACCTATTATAATAAGTAGTTAGGTACCTATGTTCTTTTTATAAGTCCAGTTAATGAACCATATATCCAGTTAAATACCTACAAGGTGCTATTACAACGAACGTTGGCCATAGGAAAATATGAATAAGCAATGGGTTAAAACAACTTTTTTTTATTATTTACAAATTTAAATGATAAAAATACCTACACTTTATTATGGCGAGAACCGCATTACAACATTTTCAAATCAGACTACGCTTTTTAACCGACTTCCAAAAAAAGAGAAAGTTCTCAATTCGGCCGATATGTTTTTTTTTAGTTTTACTTTACAAACGCTCAAGCTTGCAAATCGCTCTTCGCTTGCAAAGCCAATCGCTCCTCACTTACGGCAGACAAATAATCTAATTATATTTGATATCGGAAACCACATGGCCCGAGCCTGGTTGTTTTGGAATGTTATAATCTAATAAACTTTCCATTTCGTTTATAACATAAAACATAGTAACCGCCCCCGACTTCGTTCGCGTGGAAGTCGGTTTCCCGTGGGAATGATATTTTTTCGCGCGGTAAAAAGTACCCTGTGTTATTCTGATAGGTTATAGGTACCTACACCTATATTACTGCAAAGTTTCATCCAAAACCGGCCCGTAGTTTTTTCGTGAAAGAGTAACAAACATCCATACATACCTACTTACAAACTTTCACGTTTATAATATTAGAAGAATAGCATTGCATTATTTTGATGTTGTTTTTTGTTGTTATACTGAAAATATTGCCAGCAATATAAGCTAGCATTGTGAAATATCGCTTCAAAACTGTTGTTTTGTCTAATCCCTAAGTACGTATTGTGGCGCGAATCCTGTTACAAGATTGGCGCACACTAAACTAAAAATATTTAAATTATTTTCTGAACCGATTTCAAAAAATCTTTCATCCGTAGAAAGCAACGTTATCATAGAATAGATTTACTTTAAAATATATAAAACCATTTTCGGCAGCCAAGAGGTTATGTTTTTTATTCATCTATGAACATACCTACCTATAAGTACCTTGAAATAAATAATTCATTCATTCATTCATACCTACGTGCCACACATCTAAGCAAGTGGTTGGTACCTAAACGATATCAATAATTCATGAAATTAGACATTTTCAACATAAAACTTTTGGCAAATTTCTATTCATATGCAAATTTTCTTAGATTTATTTCTAAAGTTACCTATACCTACCATCGAAAGCAATCATAAAAATGGGAGATTTTCACACGCTACCAAACTAAACTAATATTTAGTACATTTTATTACTAACTTACTATTCTATTTAAAGGCATTATCTTTCAATTATCTTAATACAGTGCACTTGAAACGCTCTCAGCCATTTTGTTTATCATACACATGCGCAGTAGAGATTACGCTCTTGTATTTGGCGCCAAGAAGTTATGCAGTAGTGTGCTGTCAAAGTTGACAGTTCATTTTTTTTCGTTACCAGCTGGGTGATTGTTTACTAAAGTTATTAGATTTTGCATAGTTTATTACATAGTGATACAATTTTGACTCTTAAGTGTCTTATGACCCAAACAAGAACTAAGGAATTTTTTTATCTAAAATTCGATTTTTTTTATCTGTTTCTTTTACGGTTAACAAAAAGAGTATTTTTTTTCATTATGCGCTGTTGCTATCAAAACTTTTATTTTCGAATTTAGAGATTGATTTTAATTATTTACTGAATTATATTGATTGCATGTTGTTTTAACTCAACCAATATGTTTGGGCGCTCCAGGGCTCCTGCCAACTACCTATTTATTATAATACGTTTCTAAATAATGAAATAAAACAATCCGATGAATTTTGGTACAAAGTATAAAGATAGTATTTAGTATAAACATAATGGAAGTATCTACTCACCTGATTAGAATGTTCTACATTTCTTCTCCTAGGCGGCGTGTGGTGCAACTCCGCTCTGAAGCCCCCCGCCGGTTCTCCGTCACTCTCTAACACCTTCAGAAGGTAAGAGATGTAAGATGTCGCCAGTCGCAACGTCTTGATCTGAAAAGGAAAGAGAGGTGAGACCGACTGAGTGAGATAAAAGGTCTAGCGCGGTAGGCGGGATGGGAAATTCGATTTTCAAATTTGTTTCTCGCCAGTTGTTTTTTGAAATGAGGTTTAAGTAAGTGTCTTTTGGTTGCTAGTTTTAGTCAGTTGTTTTTCTAACTTATTAGTATTTTACACAACAGTTGAACCTACAAATTTATGTTAATGAATGAAAACTAAACTAATACTAGTTCAATATCTATTAAATGATTAGTCGATTTACTTAACCCCTGGAAACAAAGTACCAGGGTATCATAAATTGATAGGTGCTTTCCTACCGCGCTTGACCTTATTTACCTTGGACATCTTAGTATCTGGAAGCACGTTTGGTATCCTTTCTCTTAAGCTCGAGAAGGCGAGATTGATGCTCTGCGATCTCTTTCGCACCATCTGGTGGTCGGATACGTTAGAGTGAGACAGGTAGATGTTTGTAATTTATTATTTTGAGTCAATGTCGTTAATAAAAATTGAACATAAAAGAAAATCAATTTATGAGGAATAAATATTAAACTTCTCAAAAGTTGTAAGCTCCAACCATTCGCAATGACCTAGGAAACAAGTAGACAAGTCAGTATTGCAAATTTTATCGAATATGTCATATCAGCTTTATCTGTACCCAAATTAGTACGATATTGATATGAAACAGTCAGAAAACAAAATCTGTCGCTGAAAGTTTTTTTTTTTCAGGTGTTTAAAACCAGAAGAAGACGTGATAATGAATTTGCTGATTTAAACTAAATAATTTAAACTAAAATGGTCTGGTTCTGAAAACTCTCTAGGCCAAATCTAAAATATTGGCGTCCCTTTCTTTTGATATACCTACCCACATGTCTTTGTCTAATACTAAGGTGCCTTCGTATTTTCCTTATCACTCATCTAAAACTAAATAACTTTTTTATGATTTTAAAGAAATACCTATGTATTGCATTATGAAATGACTAACTTTGGGTTTTATTTTACTACCTTTTACCCGCGCGGCTTCGCACGCATTAAATTCGGAGTAAAACTCCTTTCTCTTTACTATGTTATGATACATGTAAACCTTCCTCTTGAACTACTCTATCTATTAAAAAAAACGCATCAAAATCCGTTGCGTAGTTTTAAAGATTTAAGCATACATAGGGACCGAGAAAGCGACTTTGTTTTATATTATGTAGTGATGCCTAGTACATATACTTAGCTCTACTCACCTTTGACAGTTTCGTATCTGGCGGCACATTAGGTATGCACTCTCTTAGGTCTGAGAAAGCCGTGTTGATACTCTGTGTCCGTCTTCGCTCCTTCTTATTGGCTGTGGTCCTCCGTTTGACAACTCTGATGTAAGACGGCGGCGTGGGGCGGTCGTAGCGGAGTAGAGGTTGTAGGTCGCAGTCCATTCCTGGAAGGTATTTTTATAAGAGACTTGTGGCCGCCCGCGACTCCGTTCGCGTGGAAGTCGGTTTCCCTTGGGAATGAGATGTTTTCCCGCGGTAAAAAGTACCCTATATGTTATTCTGGTGTATAAACTATATTACTGTAAAGTTTCATCAAAATCCGTCCAGTAGTTTTTACGTGAAAGAGTAACAAACATCTATCCATCCATCCATACATCCTCACAAACTTTCACATTTATAATATTAGTAGGACTAGCGCCCACGCTTCGCAATGGCGTAATATTGGCCGACTTGCTCACGAAACATTGATTTTTGGCTAACTTTAAAAAACTTTTTCCGATGTTTCTTTATTTACAATTTTTAAATGAAGAGTACCTAAAAGATGGTGAAAACCGCATTAAAATCCCTTAACTGGTTTAGGAGCAGGGCCGCGCCGACCCTAAGTAGCGCCTGTGTGCGAGACCTATTAAGCGCCTGTGTGCAAAACCTATGAAGCGCCTTTTTTAATCGGTTTAGACAATCTTTTCAACTATGATGTATTAAAAAAAAAACAATCCGGCGCCCCTTTTGCTTAGGCGCCTGTGTGCGCCGCACACATCGCACGTATGGGTGGCTCGGCCCTGTTTAGGAGGAGTTAGCGGCCAAACATACAAACAGACAGAATTAGCGACTTGGATTTATACTATGTAATGATGATAATGATGAAGTTATAAATGATTATGAAGGGAAGCAAGCAAGCAGGTGACGTGATCATCACCGCCCGTATAACGGGTGTAAGACCACTTCCGAATTAAAACCATGTATTCTTAAACCTCGATAGTAACTAAGTTTAGTAACAGAAAACCCGAAAAGTCAATTTCAAAAATAAAGGATTGAAAAGTCATATTTGCCAATTGAAATCATTGCTCCCACAGCAACTGTTGGTTCAGGTGCGCTGATTTACATTACAAATTAAATTAAAATATTATTTAATTTGAAATCAATGCAATTTTGTGTGTTTTTTTTTAAATCATATAAATTTTTTTTTGCTCTTATGTAACGAGTACCCTTACAGCAATGCCCAGTTTTCGTTTGTTGGAAGCAGTTTTAACACCCCGAATACACAGAATTAAATCGGTCTTGAGAAATTGGGTACTATGTAGATTTCATATTCACTAAAAGGCAGGAATATAGTCCTTTTCGTCGATTTTTTGTGCGACGGTGCTATTTCATCTGTGGTCTTTATTCCCTGCAGTCGATGACTACATACAGCTAAACTCTATCTATTTTTTTGGGTCATCTTCTTTATGTTAGATGTAACTTTTATGAACACACAGTGCAAAAAACTATGTACTGCACTGCACAGACTGATTATTGAAATAAAGGAGAATGAGCAAAAATGTATGAAACCTGGGGTAGCTACCCCCGGGACTTTACAATCGAAATCGTATCCGTGCGACCTAAGTACGAACGAACTTGATGGAATGCCTTAACCAGTGACGTATTTCCCATAGGGACCATCGGGCATTTGCCCGGGGCGGCCCATTTTCAAGGGGCGGCCCGGACATGGGAAAAAAAAATACTCAAGAGCATGGGTACAGCCCCGGATCAAGGGGGGGGGCAAGCCGGGGCCCATGCCCCGTGCGGCAAGTTCAGGGGGCGGCCAAATTCATTATTTACAAACAAATAACAACTCATAATACCTTTGCCCACGGAATAAATAAAAGTTCAATTACAGAACTTTCACTCTTATTTTACTGTGGCCATATCAACTTGACCGATACTCAGGGACAGCACACGGAACATGTGACATATTATTCGTGAGGCGCCTCTCTAGGCGTATTTCAAAAACGCGCATCAGTTCGCGCGCAGGGACGCAAATTATGACAAAGTCATAGATTATTTTGCTGAAGTAAATTTTAATTTTAATTCATAAAAATTGCAATTGAATACACCTATTTGATTTTTATTTTTACTATAGGTACATATATTTTTTATTTTAAATCCTACCCTGTGCTGTGTATCAAATATACAGGGTGTTTGGTGGGTGAATAGCACTTATTAAATTGCATTTTGGTTCAAGTTTTAAATCCTACTAATAATATAAATGTGAAAGTTTGTGAGGATGTATGGATGGATGGATGGATGTTTGTTACTCTTTCACGTAAAAACTACTCGATGGATTTGGATGAAACTTTGCAGTAATATAGGTTATACATCAGAATAACACATAGGATACTTTTTACTGCGGGAAAACATCTCATTCCCACAGGAAACCGACTTCCACGCGAACGGAGTCGCGGGCGGCCACTAGTTTACAATACTTTTAAGGTTTTCCAAAAAAAAACCCGATTTTTTCATGAAAAGTTATTTTTTTTTTATTTACTTTCGGACCAAACAAAAATAATTTTAATTTAAAGCCTAATACTGTCTTGTTCAGATGCAATCATTAATCTATATCAATCATCTCACAAAAAGTTACAGTAGGTATGAACTTCGTTGAACCAGTGGGGATTTTTTATGTCAACTTTGCTATGAAAAAAAATAAAAAGTTTACGATTTTGAAAACTTCATTTACTTTTAAAAACCTTTACAGTTAAAATACTTTATATCGATATGCTAAATGTAACATAAATAGTAAGCAATCTCAACACAAATAGTAAGTTAGTCCTCAAAGACGCCTGGTAAGGAAGGTATGAAACCCCTTCAATTACCTATGTAGGTAAGAGTTTTTCTCATTCTAAAAAATCTGTGCCTCTTGTTTTATCTATTTTGTGCCCATACAACATTTTGTCTTATTTGCTATTCTTATGTATAAAAAAATGATTTAATTTTCTGAGTAACGATTGCTGTTGGCCCAAATGAAAACTTTACAGCTTCACCGAACTACTACGGCCACCTAGTTGGGTACGGTCCTCAGTGCGTCACGATCATGTTCAATACACTGTTTCCTTTAGTAGCCTTTCTTTAAGAAGCCAGCAAGAAACCCGACGGGAGTCGGATCTGATAGGCGATGAAACCAATTGTTGAATGCCGCACCTCTTGGTTTGAGAGGTGTATTTATAGGGAAAACTTAAGGCTGTTACCACAAGGAAGGGCTGGAGGAAGCAGATTGTTCCCGACGGTAATCTTTTAACGTTCGAGTTCATTTTTCGGTCGCCTCTTGCAAAGGTCGCAAATAGCATAATATTCTGCGGCTTCCACCACCAGATGAGATTTGCTTGCATGCGTAAATCCACGCTACCGTTGGTCATGACTGGACGAACGCAAGCCGGATAGATGATACGCTTATTTTCAAGCGACATTTTACTCCAACTGTCGAAAAGTGTACGTCACCGAAAATCTGCGCGGACCGGAGTCAAACGTGTGAGATAGCAGGAATCCTTAATTCTCTTCTATTCGAGGCAGGAAAAGTGAAGGGAGAGTCAAATGAGACAGCATAATTGTTAAAGATTTGTTAGAATGAGACAGAAGTTTTTACATAGGTAGTTGAACGGATTTGTACCTTCCTTATCAGTCGTCTTTGGGGACTAACTTATCATTTTTGTCGAGATTTCTAATTGTTAATGTTACTGAAGAAGTTTTCAAAAGCAAATGAAATTTTCAAACTCGTATTTTTTTTTCATAGCAAAGTTGACATTACATTTTTTTCCCACTGGTTCAACGAAGTTTATTAATCCACTGTAACTTTTTGTGAGATGATTGGTATATATTTATGATTGCATCTGAATAAGATAGTATTAGGCTTTAAATTAAAATTATTTTTGTGGTTAGGAAAATCTTAAAAGTATTGTAAATTCTTAAAGTTGAACCAAAATGCAATTTAATAGGTAGAAGTAAATAGCTAATAGTCTCGCCTAACCACCATTTTCATTTGGCAACTGACCCAGCAAACACCCTGTATATCCTACGCGTTCATATCTATACATCTGTAAAATAAATGCATTATTTCCGGAAAGCCTATTTGTTAGTGGACATCTGATAACTGAAATTATAAAGATGATAAAGGTTAAAATAAATAAAAGTGGTTGGGGGCGGCATATTTCAGATTTTGCCCCGCCTAAAAAAAATTGAAGATCCGGGGCTGCATGGGTAGAACTATTATAAAAGTCATTTATTTTAAGTTTCAACAAGTAAATACCTGTACCTAAGTGATCGAGCCCATAATGTGTATTCCTGCCTGTCGGCTCTTGTCGGTGTCGGCGCAAAGTTTTTTTTTGAAGTTGATGGAGATTAGATTGGTAATAAAGATGGCAAACTGCCTTTTTTAGGTTGAAGAGTTTGAGGGGCGGCCGTATAATTTTTGCCCGGGGTGTAAAAATCTAAAATACGTCCCTGGCCTTAACGGCACTTTATCACGACATTGACGAAATTAACTGTCAAACTTGACAGTTCAACTAGACGACGACACAAGTCCCGGTAAGGTGTTAAGGAAATATCGTTTTAAATATTTACACGATACGACCGTCAAGTCCCAGTAGACCTCCTGGGACTACCTTCCAATAGCATTAAGATATAAGTCGTTGGATAGGTCTTGGCAATTGGAACAACTATTGCTATGACAGCTTTCTTGTTACAACTGTCCGTTTTGAGTTGTGACCGGGTGGTCACAATCTGCCCATTCTCCTTTACTATTACGTTTACTCCTTACGTTTTGACGTTGTTTGCAGCGTCGAGACGCCCATAGGTACGTGCGATGTGTGCGGCGCACACAGGCGCCTACGCAAGAGGGGCGCCGGATGAAATGCTAGCGCATACGATTGTTTTTTTTTAATACAAAATAGTTGGAAAAAAATGTCCAAACCGACTAAAAAAGGCGCTTCGTAGGTTTCGCGCACAGGCACTGCTTAGGGTCAACGCGGCCCTGGTTGTTTTATAGTAGTTTGTGTAACTCGACAGTTACAGAATCGCTCCGCAGGTCGAAAGCAAGTAAACAATCATCACGTGGAAATGTATTAACTTACCAGTTACATTTTGAATGAACTCCGTATGTGGGATACTGTGTTGGTATGCGTCGTAGGGCTCGTTCGTTGCTACTTGATTGTCATCATATCCTATGGATAAGAAATTAGCTATCAATTGAATGAAATATGTCTAAAAGTGGCCGCCCGCGACTCCGTTCGCGTGGAAGTCGGTTTCCCGTGGGAATGAGTAGTTTTCCCGCGGTAAAAAGTACCCTATGTGTTATTCTGATGTATAACCTATATTACTGTAAAGTTTCATCAAAATCCGTGCAGTAGTTTTTACGTGAAAGAGTAACAAACATCCATACATACTCACAAACATGCACGTTTATAATATTAGTAGGTTATCTGCATATGACGACCTATGTATGCAGCGCAGTCACATAGATAGGGTATAGTAAATGGGATTTTTGATAACGGCTCGTATCTGGGATTTTCTAAAAGGTCCGTTAGAAATGAGAAGAAACGATTTTGGATAGAAACATGAAGTAGATAATGTTATTTATTTATATAATAAATAATAACAAATCTCCAGACTAACACATCAACTATGTGGCCCTAAAGTAAGTTGCAGTAAGCAATTGTGTTATAGGTACCACATAATGGACTAGGGGAGAACCTAGTAACACCCAGACACGAGTCAATATTGAAAACCATTTTCACGAAATTGGCCCGACCCGGGGATCGAACCCGGAACCATCCGCTTAGCAGTCCGGTATATATACCGCTGCACCACAGAGCTCGTCAAATCTTTTTCATTTATATTCTTATATTTCTATACTTCTAACCACCTACATATTTACCACAACTACTTTACGAACTTAAACCACTAAAGTTTCACGGTGGTAGATTAAATATTGTTTTGTTAGGTACATACCATAGCCTCTACCTATGTAGTGTGTACCGTCATGGTAGAATTCTTGTCCCTCGCATTCATTTTCTGTATTAGTGACTGGCCAGTAGGAACGCTCCATTGGACTACCTGCGACAAATATTTGAAGGTTAATTAGATGAGTAATAAACAGTGTAGTGGAAAATTTATAACTATAAACAAGTATATTAGACCCACTTAGTCCACGTCATTATAATAACGAATTGAGCTGAAGACTTGTATCAAATTGCTTGCATGCATTATGACATAGCGAAGGCAGTTTTAGGCTAGTCCTCAGCGCATTTCGTTCGTCTTTTTCTAATACAAAGCATGGGAAAGTGACAGTGATATTATTAATTTAGTTTTATAGAGGTTTATCGGAATCGGGGCCATTGTCACCATTGGTAACTAAGATTTAGTACCAATGCCTTAGCTTTTAAGAACAACTAACAACAAAAGTGGAGTAAGTACACTACCTTGGTGTGTCGGCTGACAGAACAAAGGGGGTTCGTACCGCTCGAAGCCTTCGTCGCACGGGGACATGCTGCCGTAGCTTGACATCGCACAAAGCTGAGGAGAAAAAGGGTGTTTTTGATATATAGGTGAATGAAGGGGTAATTTAAGTAGGGAGGAAAGTGGTAAGAAGATTTGATTTTGTTGAATAAGGTGGGTGAACCATAGAAGGCCACACTAACGGGAAAACACTTTTTATTCATTTATTTACTGGAGAAATAAAGTAAACAAATTATGACGTAATACTTTGTTTTAATGTGCACCATAAAAATACTTTTTTTTTTACCTCACTTTAATCACTATTTATTAATCTCAAGTTTAATTAAGCTCTTCCAAATGGCCTTGCAAGGAACATGGCTCCAAACAAGGCCAAAATTATGTATCAGTCGATAAACTTAAAAATAGAGTTTTAACAATAAATATATCCGCTTTTACTAAAACAACGTAATAAGACATATCATTTAAGCAAAACATTAAATGCTCAATATATTTTTATCACCTTTAAAAAACTCAACGAACATTACTTGAACACCATCGTATAACTATGAATATATTGTAGAAAATTATTTAAAAACAGTAGAAGTGCGTATGATATTCGCAGCAAATAACTTGCCAACGCTTTTTATAATGTAATTTAAATCTTTTTTTTTTAACCAAATAGGCCTTCTTATGGGTCCGTTCCTTGTAAGGCCAAAAAGTTCCCAAGAAGGCTAAACTAACAATTATGACTATGATTAAAAATATTATCAATATAAAAACTTATTTTAAGTTTATTATTATACTTAACTAAAGAAGTAAGTATTCATAAGTTCATGGTTTGTAAATGTTCTTTGTTAGGCCTATGTACCCTAGCAAGGCCAACCGTCAAAATTTCTATTGGCCTTATAAGGAACCACCGGCTTTTCTAGGAACACTACCAATATTTTACTTAAATTGAGGCAAAACTATGTTTTTTTTCTTTAGTAACATAGATATATCCATATACGACAATTTACAGTACAAAATATGTGATAATAATAGGTTATTGACTAAATACTTATGTTTTGCTGTGCGCTCAAATAAGGATTGTAACATCGAAAATCGAAGTCTACGAAGAGTGAGATCGCACCGCCACAATAGCGGCGCCAACGACTCGCCGCCGCCGTGGGTGGCCTAGAGATTGAGGGATCTTAATGTGTAGTAGAAGGAATATGTCTTAAAATGTCAATAAATACGACTTTTTAATAGTTGGCCTTCAAAGGAGCGTGGCCTTCCATGGTACACCCACCTTATATGTAAATATTTTTGTTAATGCTTTTTTGTGTTAATGTTTTCGCCTTTCGCTTCATTGCCGGATTGCATAATCGTGACCACGGCATTTGTTAAAATGTCTTAACGTCAGAAAAGCATTAATAAACGCGTAAAACCTGTTAAAATGAGTTTAATTTCAAGGATTCAACTTTGTTTGCCTAAGTAGGTACTTGATAATATCGATAGTATCTACTGTTTAAAATAGGTAGGTATATATGACATACAATTCTAAACCGATATAGGTAAAAACCTACATACAAAATTATGATGTAGGGAACTATAATAATTGCAAAAATTATCGTAAAAATAAGTTCTCACATTGCAATGCAGTTTAGTCGTTCAATAAAATAAAACATGGTGTGTGATTGCCAGTTATGTGACAGCAGATACCTTTGACCAAAAGCGATTATCTTGATTTTGATGATTTCATGACTTTGTTTGCATAATGCTAACTTTTATAACATTTAGTTTATAATAATAACAATAATAATAATCAATCTCCAGTTATGTGGCCCTAAAGTAAGTTGCAGTAAGCACTTGTGTTATAGGTAGCACATAATGGACTAGGGGAGCACCTAGTTACACCCAGACACAAGCCAATATCGAAAAACCATTTTTACGAAATTGCCTCGACCCCGGGTCGATCGAACCCGGAACCATCCGCTTAGCAGTCCGGTATATATGTTACGGCTAATACCCGAAGTGCGGCTACACCTAGTTTTAGCCGGTTAGAAGTGTTTTTTATATGGAAAACTGTACATTTTTTTTTATACCTATGTATATAAAAACTGGCTTCAATCATGGGTCGACGGAGTCCCGCTACGCGGGACTCCTTTTACTGGGTGGTATCAAAAAAATAACCTAACTAACCTAACCTATTGATGTTCTAACCGGCTAAAACTAGGTGTAGCCGCACTTCGGGTATTAGCCGTAACATATATACCTACCGCTGCACCACAGAGGGCGTGAAGTTACCTAAGCTAAGGTCAAGTTTACGTATTAAGAATAGATCTTTATACGCCTTGTCTAAGAGTAGTCTTTGATAGTTAGTATGCCGTAGCCAACCCGAACCTGACCGAAAAATTATTAAAAATACTTAGTTAAAATTAAGAAAGACTGTTAACTACGAGTGCAATAAAAACACAGCGTACCTACCTAGTTATTAAACCTACAGAAAAAGCGCGGTCTCTTCCAAAATGTATCAAATTATTTGTGTATTTTTCGAACCCATCTTTTTTTAATAAAAAAAAAAAAATTACCCGCCTCAAAATACACCATGTAGGTACTCGCTTTTACATTTAAAAAGATCATTGAAGTTCAAGTGGTGGGAACTAAGCTTTGAACAGTCATGATTTCATATCGTCATTCTGTATGCATTTAGGCTCAAGTGGTTGATCTTTACAAACACACTTGAACGTTTTAACTACTGTCTATATTTATGTTCGTGTCTTTCTGATAAACGAATAACTTTAGTTCTTACTAGTGGCCGCCCGCGACTCCGTTCGCGTGGAAGTCGGTTTCCCGTGGGAATGAGAAGTTTTCCCGGGGTAAAAAGTACCCTATGTCCTTTCCCAAGTTCAGTTCTTTCTTCATACCAAATTTCATCAAAATTGGTTCAGTGGTTTAGGCGTGAAAGCGTAACAGACAGACAGACAGACCGACAGACAGACAGAGTTACTTTCGCATTTATAATATTAGTAGGGAAGTAGGAAGTAGGATTTTTAAGTATGTACTACTAATGTTGTTAACAATTTGATATAAGTAATTATAAATAAATAGGCATGTGAACCAAAAATTGGTAAATATTCCGAAGCTTGCTTTATAGGCACCACACAACGGACTAGGGGAAAACAATTTAGAAAAGTCCTTAAATTAAACTGTTCCAACTCTGTAGTTGAGCCCAGGAACTTCCTCTTTACAATGGAATATAGCCAAAGGCATATAGATACCTATAGATTTTGTCAAAAGACTCCGAAGCGTTTTATTTATTTGTATAAAAATCCAAGTCGCTAATTCTGTCTGTTTGTAATTTTGGCCGCTAGCCCCCCTTAAACCAGTTGAGGGATTTTAATGCGGTTTTCTCCATCCTTTAGATATTTTTTTCATTTAAATTTGTAAATAAAAAAAAAATGTTTCGTGAGAAAGTTGGCTAAAATTACACCATCGCGAAGCGTAGGCCGCTAGTATATTTGTATAATATTACATTTGTTTTCCCTCGTAGTCAAACTAATATCAAAACACAATCACGATAATAAGCGAGTGAACTCTACAATAAACCGTTTGTTAGTTTAAAAAACGTGTCAAAATATGATCACGTGTGGAGCACGTTGAGACAGTCAAAACAATGTTTACATGATACGTTTATTACAGTATTTTATAGATTTAGATATTTGGGGAGCTTCCGCTGTTTTTTTAAAACATCTTTTTACGAAATTAGCTTTGCCTTTCGTCCTCGCCCGCAGCTAAATGATATTTTCCGTGGAATGTGATGTTTTCTCGCGGTAATTAGTACCTACCTAACTGTAGTGATTACCGCTCGCTAGAGCCGATAAGACGTTATTTTTAATTGAGTCATAACCACCATACAATTTATCTATCCTTCCTGTCCTCGATAATAAAAGTAAAAAATATATGAATGCGGTAACGTGTATGATTGTCTGTCTATATGTCTGTACCTATGTTTTAACTTTACGTCAAAACGGTTACCAGTTTTTATGAATTTTGTTGTTCAAGACCCTAGGATGAACACATTTTACCTACCCCGAGAATAGGTGCGTCATATACTCATTGGAAAGAATTTTTTTTAATCTAAAACGTTTAGACTATTTTAAGACCTCGCAGTCTTGGGTACCGTCTGCTTTATAATATTTAGAAGTAGGACACCCATAGGTTAAGATAACTAGGTAAGTATAAGTAACTGTTTTAATAGATTTTCTTACTAATACTTAAAGATATTACCTAAATACTTACGATTAAACTAAACACAAACGCTATCCACAAATCTTTACACCCATACCACTCATGAAAAAACAATTAAACTTAAAAAAAATCCTTTAAATTCACCAACACAACTTGGCCTACGTTAAAATTAAAAAATTGAACTGTCACTTCATATTTTGACAAGCAAAGCGCGACCCGTGTCCCGCCTTCTCGCAGACTGCTGGATAGTCGGGGTTAGCATGTGTAAAACAGATTTGGGAGTGGCCTTTGCTATCAAGGATCATTAGAAGCGAAGAGGCGTAAGTTGTTATAAAGTAATGGAATAATGGACCGTTTTAGTTAGGATGGATATAAAATGAAGTTATTAGAGGAATTAATAATAACAATGGTTGAAGGTCGTTTAAGGTAGATTTGTGAATAGGTTTACGCCAAGGTTCAATTTCAGGCCGGTTTATTTTTTATTTTCTTCTAGAGTAATTTAGAGATTTAACATATTTGTTTGTAATATACAATTTAAAATTTATTTATTTTGACTAACTCTCAATTTTCTTCCTGAGAGTAAATCCGTAATTTAAAATAAAAAATATTACCACAATACCTACTCATCTATTTATTTTCATAATTCAATTTTGTTGGTTACATCGTTGGTTAAAAACGTTTATCAACCTTATCAAACCAACTAATTTAAAAAAACAACACTAACATCTCAAACAACAGAGAAAATAATTATAATATAAGTAAAAAATGCTTAACAAAGATAATATTGGTACTTACGATTCAAAATACCTCGTCAAAAATGCCACCGCTCACGATCTACGTCAATTTGGGCGGGAATTCCCGTCTGTCACCGCCCACTGCCTGCCATCTTGTTTCCTATTGGTCGTTTTCTCCCGCCAATAAACTTGACAATGACGCGACAAAGTGCGATGTAGGAACTCGTAATTTGAGTGGTTAGTAATTCGATTTGGGGTAATTACGGTCGAATTGTTAGATAAATGGAGATTAACGGCGTTGATGAGGCAGGAGTGTGAACGATTTAGATAATTAAGTTTAGTGTTGGTTTTATTGCTTTCTAAGAATAAGTTTTTAAACCAAAAATACTTAAAGGAACCGGATGGTTTCAGGAACGTTTTTTATGAAAGGACCTTTACATAGGTACTAGTAAAAGCTTGTAATTTAAGTCGTAATTAAATAACAAAGCTACGCAGAACAATGGGACCTGTAAAGGAGCGAATCTAAAAGTTCGAGACAGTAACTGCAATATTTTTATTTAGAAAGTATTTTCAGAATTTTTTTTTTTTTTTTTTTATATTAATAGGGGGCAAACGAGCATGCGGGTCACCTGGTGGTAAATGATCACCGCCGCCCATGACTACCCGCAACACTGTGGGTGTTGGGGGTGTGTTGCCAACCTTTGTAGTGGGAATATACTCTCGACTTGAAGAGCCCCATGTTGTATGTAGCCGGGAATACCGCTGCAGGTAGTTCATTCCACATCTGCGTAGTGCGTGGCAGAAAATTCCGCCCGAAACGGACGGTGGTGGAGCGCCAGCTATCCAGGTGGTGGGGATGGAATTTCAATCTGTGGCGGGAGGTGCGGTGGTGGAATTGTGCAGCTGGTATGAGGTCGAATAATTCTTCAGAACACTCCCCATTGTATAGACGATACAGAACGCAAAGAGATGATATATCTCTTCGCAGGGCCAAAGAATCGAGGCGATCAGAAAGAGCTCGGTTGCCGGCGATTCGAGCCGCTCTACGTTGTATCTTGTCAAATGGAAGAAGTAAGCATTGAGGTGCTCCTGACCAGAGGTGAGAACAGTACTCCATATGGGGCCGCACCTGTGCCTTGTATAGTTGAAGGAATAGCGGAATCGGCGCCTATGGGTAGGTAGGTAGCATAATAAAAAACATAGTGTGGTTAAGTATATTTATTTAACTGAATAATGAAACACAAAAGCAATAATTGTTACATTTATTATTTCAAACACGATTAATTAAAATTTTACTTAACAATATGAATATAAACGAAGGACAAAGCTTATTTTTGGCGTAACAATAAATTTTGTAAAAAATATTTTTTTTTAAAAACTTTGGAATTAGTTACAAAAGTATAATCTATTGCATGTCACCATTTCTGATGATTGTTAAAATTTCTTTCCGTTGATTCTTCTTTGTTGCAGTCATTTGGTGCAAAACTCTTTTTTTCTATTGACAGCAGTTTTTTTTAAATTAACAACTTTTTTAATTCACGGTGCGGCCTGCAACGCTGGGTAGTTGGGCAGTTTCGGCAAAGGCACTAGTTTAGGCGGGCTGTTACTGCCACATGTGCAGAAGCAGTTTCCTTGTTCCTTAGGCAGAATTACCACTTTGAAGGTAATGTCTGTCTTCAGAGCTTTGTTTATGAGTTCTGAAAAGAAATCAAAGGTTATTTATGTATTGCTTTACGACTTCTGTGGTGCAGCGGTAGGTATATAATTATACCGGACTAAGCGGATGGTTCTGGGTTCGATCCCCGGGTAGAGTCAATTTCGTCGAAACGGTTTTTGGAAATTGGGTCGTGTCTGGGTGTAACTAGGTTCTTCCCTAGTCCATTGTGTGGTACCTATAGTATAAGCTTTGCTAAGTTTAGGGACACACAGTTGATGTGTTGGTCTGGAGATTTATTTACTTTATGTTCGTTTCTTTGATGGATTTTGAAGCTGAGTAAAATAATGTTGGAATGTGAAATTCAGAAAGAAAGAAGATTCAGAAGATATTTCTTTTGTGAAATAAATATGGTGTGTTAATTGAAGTACCTCTGGGTATGTAAATCCTACTAATATTATAAATGTGAAAGTTTGTGAGTATGGATGAATGGATGTTTGTTACTTTTTCACGTAAAAACTACTGGACGGATTTGGATGAAACTTTGCAGTAATATAGGCATCAGAATAACACATAGGGTACTTTTTATTGCGGGAAAACTTCTCATTCTTACGGGAAACCGACTTCCACGCGGACCACTAGTTTACTATAATTTTTAAATTTAAATTTTTACTAAATTATTAAGTTTTAAATTAAAAAAAATCTAATTAGGTCATAACGTTATCTTTAAAAAAAGTTCTATCGCTCTCAAACTTAACAGTTTCCGTTACTGTCAGCAAAATGATCATTTAAATGAGGTTAGGATAAAAAAGTATTAATATCAAACCTTGACGCTCATTCACCGAACCTTGTTTGCCTCCGCGTTTGTCGCATTTGTCATCATCTATAAAATAAAACAGTTTTATCACATCTTCAATAGATTATGTAATTTACATAGAAGATATAACGCTAAGTCGCCATTCGTGTCAGTTTGTATGACATACATAGGTTATGTAACAGACTTTAATTGCTATGTCAAAAGTACTCTCTACTTGCTACCAAACTACTCACGGTTATGCTAGGTTTTCGTTCGCAGCTTCGAATAAGTCACTTTTAAAGATTTTTCACAAAGTTAAAAAAACACAGTCTCATCATAAAAAAATAACATGTCCCAAAGTCAAGATTGTTCACGTACTTTTTTCGAGAATTTCTCCGTAATTTTACCACGAACGAAAACCTGATAAGAACACGAAGATTAACAAATATATAAATCATAATTACCAGAATCATCCGGCGTGGTTCCAGGACCACTAGGAGTTGTGCCAGGGCCGGACTGGGTCGATCCTTCTGGAACATTCTTGGTAGTTCCAATGCTGACAATGGTTGTGTCAGAACCACCAGGCAGATTCTTAGTAGTTGCTCTATCAATGGGCGTTGTTCCACCTGGTCCAACAACAGGTGTTGATCCACCTGGTCCATTATCGGGTGTGGATCCACCTGGTCCATTATTGGGTGTAGATGCACCTGGTCCATTCTTAGGTGTGCTGCCCCCTGGTCCGTTCTTTGGTGTTGATCCACCTGGTCCAACAACAGGTGTAGATCCGCCTGGACCGTTCTTGGGTGTAGATCCACCTGGTCCATTCTTGGGCGTTGAACCTCCTGGTCCATTCTTGGGAGTAGATCCGCCTGGACTGTTCTTGGGTGTAGATCCACCTGGTCCATTCTTAGGTGTGCTGCCGCCTGGTCCGTTCTTGGGTGTTGATCCACCTGGTCCATTCTTGGGTGTAGATCCACCTGGTCCATTCTTGGGTGTAGATGCACCTGGTCCGTTCTTTGGTGTACTGCCTCCTGGTCCATACTTGGGTGTTGATCCACCTGGTCCATTATTGGGTGTAGATCCACCTGGTCCATTATTGGGTGTTGATCCACCTGGTCCGTTCTTTGGTGTACTGCCTCCTGGTCCGTTCTTGGGTGTTGATTCACCTGGTCCAACAACAGGTGTAGAACCACCTGGTCCATTCTTGGGAGTAGATCCGCCTGGACTGTTCTTGGGTGTAGATCCACCTGGTCCATTCTTAGGTGTGCTGCCGCCTGGTCCGTTCTTGGGTGTTGATCCACCTGGTCCATTCTTGGGTGTAGATCCACCTGGTCCATTCTTGGGTGTAGATGCACCTGGTCCGTTCTTTGGTGTACTGCCTCCTGGTCCATACTTGGGTGTTGATCCACCTGGTCCATTATTGGGTGTTGATCCACCTGGTCCATTATTGGGTGTTGATCCACCTGGTCCGTTCTTTGGTGTACTGCCTCCTGGTCCGTTCTTGGGTGTTGATCCACCTGATCCAACAACAGGTGTAGAACCACCTGGTCCATTCTTGGGTGTTGATCCACCTGGTCCATTATTGGGTGTTGATCCACCTGGTCCGTTCTTTGGTGTACTGCCTCCTGGTCCGTTCTTGGGTGTTGATCCACCTGGTCCATTATTGGGTGTAGATGCACCTGGTCCGTTCTTTGGTGTACTGCCTCCTGGTCCATACTTGGGTGTTGATCCACCTGGTCCATTATTGGGTGTAGATGCACCTGGTCCATACTTGGGTGTTGATCCACCTGGTCCATTATTGGGCGTAGATGCACCTGGTCCGTTCTTGGGTGTTGATCCACCTGGTCCATTATTGGGTGTAGATGGACTTGGTCCGTACTTGGGTGTTGATCCACCTGGTCCAACAACAGGTGTAGAACCACCTGGTCCGTTCTTGGGTGTTGATCCACCTGGTCCAACAACAGGTGTAGAACCACCTGGTCCATTCTTAGGTGTGCTGTCGCCTGGTCCGTTCTGGGGTGTTGATCCACCTGGTCCATTCTTGGGTGTAGATGCACCTGGTCCATTCTTTGGTGTACTGCCTCCTGGTCCGTTCTTGGGTGTAGATCCACCTGGTCCATTATTGGGTGTTGATCCACCTGGTCCGTTCTTTGGTGTACTGCCTCCTGGTCCATTATTGGGTGTTGAACCACCTGGTCCGTTCTTGGGTGTTGATCCACCTGGTCCGTTCTTTGGTGTACTGCCTCCTGGTCCATACTTGGGTGTTGATCCACCTGGTCCATTATTGGGTGTAGATGCCCCTGGTCCGTTCTTGGGTGTAGATGCACCTGGTCCGTTCTTTGGTGTACTGCCTCCTGGTCCATACTTGGGTGTTGATCCACCTGGTCCATTATTGGGTGTAGATGCCCCTGGTCCGTTCTTTGGTGTTGATCCACCTGGTCCATTATTGGGTGTAGATGCACCTGGTCCGTTCTTTGGTGTACTGCCTCCTGGTCCATACTTGGGTGTTGATCCACCTGGTCCATTATTGGGTGTAGATGCACCTGGTCCATACTTGGGTGTTGATCCACCTGGTCCATTATTGGGTGTTGATCCACCTGGTCCGTTCTTTGGTGTACTGCCTCCTGGTCCGTTCTTGGGTGTTGATCCACCTGGTCCAACAACAGGTGTAGAACCACCTGGTCCGTTCTTGGGTGTTGATCCACCTGGTCCATTATTGGGCGTAGATGCACCTGGTCCGTTCTTTGGTGTACTGCCTCCTGGTCCATACTTGGGTGTTGATCCACCTGGTCCATTCTTGGGTGTAGATCCACCTGGTCCATTCTTGGGTGTAGATGCACCTGGTCCGTTCTTTGGTGTACTGCCTCCTGGTCCATACTTGGGTGTTGATCCACCTGGTCCATTATTGGGTGTAGATGCCCCTGGTCCATTCTTGGGTGTTGATCCACCTGGTCCATTATTGGGTGTAGATGTACTTGGTCCGTACTTGGGTGTTGATCCACCTGGTCCAACAACAGGTGTAGAACCACCTGGTCCGTTCTTGGGTGTTGATCCACCTGGTCCATTCTTGGGTGTAGATCCACCTGGTCCATTCTTGGGTGTAGATGCACCTGGTCCGTTCTTTGGTGTACTGCCTCCTGGTCCATACTTGGGTGTTGATCCACCTGGTCCATTATTGGGTGTAGATGCCCCTGGTCCGTTCTTTGGTGTTGATCCAACTGGTCCAACAACAGGTGTAGATCCGCCTGGACCGTTCTTGGGTGTAGATCCACCTGGTCCATTATTGGGTGTAGATGCACCTGGTCCGTTCTTTGGTGTACTGCCTCCTGGTCCATACTTGGGTGTTGATCCACCTGGTCCATTATTGGGTGTAGATGCACCTGGTCCATACTTGGGTGTTGATCCACCTGGTCCATTATTGGGTGTAGATGCACCTGGTCCGTTCTTGGGTGTTGATCCACCTGGTCCATTATTGGGTGTAGACGCACCTGGTCCGTTCTTGGGTGTTGATCCACCTGGTCCATTATTGGGTGTAGATGCACCTGGTCCGTTCTTGGGTGTTGATCCACCTGGTCCATTATTGGGTGTAGATGCACCTGGTCCATACTTGGGTGTTGATCCACCTGGTCCATTATTGGGCGTAGATGCACCTGGTCCGTTCTTAGGTGTTGATCCACCTGGTCCATTATTGGGTGTAGATGTACTTGGTCCGTACTTGGGTGTTGATCCACCTGGTCCAACAACAGGTGTAGAACCACCTGGTCCGTTCTTGGGTGTTGATCCACCTGGTCCAACAACAGGTGTAAAACCACCTGGTCCAACAACAGGTGTAGAACCACCTGGTCCGTTCTTGGGTGTTGATCCACCTGGTCCAACAACAGGTGTAGAACCACCTGGTCCGTTCTTGGGTGTTGATCCACCTGGTCCAACAACAGGTGTAAAACCACCTGGTCCGTTCTTGGGTGTTGATCCACCTGGTCCAACAACAGGTGTAGAACCACCTGGTCCATTCTTGGGCGTTGAACCTCCTGGTCCATTCTTAGGTGTAGATCCACCTGGTCCGTTCTTGGGAGTAGATCCGCCTGGACCGTTCTTGGGTGTAGATCCACCTGGTCCATTATTGGGTGTAGATGCACCTGGTCCGTTCTTTGGTGTACTGCCTCCTGGTCCATACTTGGGTGTTGATCCACCTGGTCCATTATTGGGCGTAGATGCACCTGGTCCGTTCTTAGGTGTTGATCCACCTGGTCCATTATTGGGTGTAGATGTACTTGGTCCGTACTTGGGTGTTGATCCACCTGGTCCATTCTTAGGTGTAGATCCACCTGGTCCGTTCTTGGGTGTTGATCCACCTGGTCCAACAACAGGTGTAGAACCACCTGGTCCGTTCTTGGGTGTTGATCCACCTGGTCCGTTCTTAGGTGTTGATCCACCTGGTCCATTATTGGGTGTAGATGTACTTGGTCCGTACTTGGGTGTTGATCCACCTGGTCCAACAACAGGTGTAGAACCACCTGGTCCATTCTTGGGTGTAGATGCACCTGGTCCGTTCTTTGGTGTACTGCCTCCTGGTCCATACTTGGGTGTTGATCCACCTGGTCCATTATTGGGTGTAGATGCCCCTGGTCCGTTCTTGGGTGTTGATCCACCTGGTCCAACAACAGGTGTAGAACCACCTGGTCCGTTCTTGGGTGTTGATCCACCTGGTCCGTTCTTTGGTGTACTGCCTCCTGGTCCATTATTGGGTGTTGAACCACCTGGTCCGTTCTTGGGTGTTGATCCACCTGGTCCATTCTTAGGTGTGCTGCCGCCTGGTCCGTTCTGGGGTGTTGATCCACCTGGTCCATTATTGGGTGTAGATGTACTTGGTCCGTACTTGGGTGTTGATCCACCTGGTCCAACAACAGGTGTAGAACCACCTGGTCCGTTCTTGGGTGTTGATCCACCTGGTCCATTCTTGGGTGTAGATCCACCTGGTCCATTCTTGGGTGTAGATGCACCTGGTCCGTTCTTTGGTGTACTGCCTCCTGGTCCATACTTGGGTGTTGATCCACCTGGTCCATTATTGGGTGTAGATGCCCCTGGTCCGTTCTTGGGTGTTGATCCACCTGGTCCAACAACAGGTGTAGAACCACCTGGTCCGTTCTTGGGTGTTGATCCACCTGGTCCAACAACAGGTGTAGAACCACCTGGTCCATTCTTAGGTGTTGATCCACCTGGTCCAACAACAGGTGTAGAACCACCTGGTCCGTTCTTGGGTGTTGATCCACCTGGTCCAACAACAGGTGTAGAACCACCTGGTCCAACAACAGGTGTAGAACCACCTGGTCCGTTCTCAGGTGTAGATCCACCTGGTCCATTCTTGGGTGTAGATCCGCCTGGACCGTTCTTGGGTGTAGATCCACCTGGTCCATTTTTAGGTGTGCTGCCGCCTGGTCCGTTCTTGGGTGTTGATCCACCTGGTCCTTTCTTGGGTGTAGATGCACCTGGTCCGTTCTTTGGTGTACTGCTTCCTGGTCCATACTTGGGTGTTGATCCACCTGGTCCATTATTGGGTGTAGATGCCCCTGGTCCGTTCTTGGGTGTAGATCCACCTGGTCCATTATTGGGTGTAGATGCACCTGGTCCATACTTGGGTGTTGATCCACCTGGTCCATTATTGGGTGTAGATGCACCTGGTCCGTTCTTGGGTGTTGATCCACCTGGTCCATTATTGGGTGTAGATGCCCCTGGTCCGTTCTTGGGTGTAGATCCACCTGGTCCATTATTGGGTGTAGATGCACCTGGTCCATACTTGGGTGTTGATCCACCTGGTCCATTATTGGGTGTAGATGCCCCTGGTCCGTTCTTGGGTGTTGATCCACCTGGTCCAACAACAGGTGTAGAACCACCTGGTCCGTTCTTGGGTGTTGATCCACCTGGTCCATTATTGGGCGTAGATGCACCTGGTCCGTTCTTGGGTGTTGATCCACCTGGTCCATTATTGGGTGTAGATGCACTTGGTCCATTATTGGGTGTTGAACCACCTGGTCCGTTCTTGGGTGTTGATCCACCTGGTCCATTCTTAGGTGTGCTGTCGCCTGGTCCGTTCTGGGGTGTTGATCCACCTGGTCCATTCTTGGGTGTAGATGCACCTGGTCCATTCTTTGGTGTACTGCCTCCTGGTCCATACTTGGGTGTTGATCCACCTGGTCCATTATTGGGTGTAGATGCCCCTGGTCCGTTCTTTGGTGTTGATCCACCTGGTCCAACAACAGGTGTAGATCCGCCTGGACCGTTCTTGGGTGTAGATCCACCTGGTCCATTATTGGGTGTTGATCCACCTGGTCCGTTCTTTGGTGTACTGCCTCCTGGTCCATTATTGGGTGTTGAACCACCTGGTCCGTTCTTGGGTGTTGATCCACCTGGTCCGTTCTTTGGTGTACTGCCTCCTGGTCCATACTTGGGTGTTGATCCACCTGGTCCATTATTGGGTGTAGATGCCCCTGGTCCGTTCTTGGGTGTAGATGCACCTGGTCCGTTCTTTGGTGTACTGCCTCCTGGTCCATACTTGGGTGTTGATCCACCTGGTCCATTATTGGGTGTAGATGCCCCTGGTCCGTTCTTTGGTGTTGATCCACCTGGTCCAACAACAGGTGTAGATCCGCCTGGACCGTTCTTGGGTGTAGATCCACCTGGTCCATTATTGGGTGTAGATGCACCTGGTCCGTTCTTTGGTGTACTGCCTCCTGGTCCATACTTGGGTGTTGATCCACCTGGTCCATTATTGGGTGTAGATGCACCTGGTCCATACTTGGGTGTTGATCCACCTGGTCCATTATTGGGTGTAGATGCACCTGGTCCGTTCTTGGGTGTTGATCCACCTGGTCCGTTCTTTGGTGTACTGCCTCCTGGTCCATTCTTTGGCGTTGAACCTCCTGGTCCATTCTTTGGCGTTGAACCTCCTGGTCCATTATTGGGTGTAGATGCACCTGGTCCGTTCTTTGGTGTACTGCCTCCTGGTCCATTCTTTGGCGTTGAACCTCCTGGTCCATTATTGGGTGTAGATGCACCTGGTCCGTTCTTTGGTGTACTGCCTCCTGGACCGTTCTTGGGTGTTGATCCACCTGTTCCATACTTGGGTGTGGATGCACCTGGTCCGTTCTTGGGTGTTGATCCACCTGGTCCATTATTGGGTGTAGACGCACCTGGTCCGTTCTTGGGTGTTGATCCACCTGGTCCATTATTGGGTGTAGACGCACCTGGTCCGTTCTTGGGTGTAGATCCACCTGGTCCATTATTGGGTGTAGATGCACCTGGTCCGTTCTTGGGTGTTGATCCACCTGGTCCGTTCTTTGGTGTACTGCCTCCTGGTCCATTCTTTGGCGTTGAACCTCCTGGTCCATTATTGGGTGTAGATGCACCTGGTCCGTTCTTTGGTGTACTGCCTCCTGGTCCGTTCTTGGGTGTTGATCCACCTGGTCCGTTCTTTGGTGTACTGCCTCCTGGACCGTTCTTGGGTGTTGATCCACCTGGTCCATACTTGGGTGTGGATGCACCTGGTCCGTTCTTGGGTGTTGATCCACCTGGTCCATTATTGGGTGTAGATGCACCTGGTCCGTTCTTGGGTGTTGATCCACCTGGTCCAACAACAGGTGTTGATCCACCTGGTCCATTCTTGGGCGTTGAACCTCCTGGTCCATTCTTGGGCGTTGATCCACCTGGTCCATTCTTAGGTGTTGATCCTCCTGGTCCATTCTTAGGTGTGCTGCCTCCTGGTCCATTCTTTGGCGTTGATCCACCTGGTCCATTCTTAGGTGTTGATCCACCTGGTCCATTCTTGGGCGTTGAACCTCCTGATCCATTCTTGGGCGTTGATCCACCTGGTCCATTCTTAGGTGTTGATCCTCCTGGTCCATTCTTAGGTGTGCTGCCTCCTGGTCCATTCTTTGGCGTTGATCCACCTGGTCCGTTCTTAGGCGTAGATCCACCTGGTCCATGCTTGGGCGTACTGCCTCCTGGTCCATTTTTGGGTGTTGATCCTGAAAATATTTAATTATATTACTTGATTCTGGAAATTTTTTGTTTTTAATCAGATCAATGTTTAATAATTTGCTAATATTTTTTTATATCTTTTTCTATTTTATTTTGTAACTAGTGGCCGCCCGCGACTTCGTTCGCGTGGAAGTCGGTTTCCCGTGGGAATGAGAAGTTTTCCCGCGGTAAAAAGTACCCTATGTCCTTTCCTAAGTACAGTTCTTTCTTCACACCAATTTTCATCAAAATCTGTTCAGTGGTTTAGGCATGAGAGCGTAACAGACAGACAGACAGACAGACAGAGTTACTTTCGCATTTATGATATTAGTAGGGATGTTCCCAAACTCATTCCCCTGAATTTCAATGATGGTAGTTATCATAATTATGTGTTTGGATTTAAAATCAAATGGTGATTTAATTTAATTAGCAATATAAATCATTACACCTGAACCATCAGCTGATGTGTTGATCTCAAACGGCGAATATAATTTTCAATTCATCAAAACGGTATTGTTACAACGCGTATAACAAATTTTAGCATTGTGCTTCAAGTCACTCAACTACGCTGCTTATCGCTATCATCACATAAATAAGAGGAATAAATCTCCAGACTAATACACCAATTATGTGGCTCTACAGTAAACGCAGTAAGCGCTTGTGTTGTATTTTACTAATGCAATTTTTTTCGGACAAAGTTTTGACAGCTTACTACGAAAAACATTCAAATTGATCCAGCTACCATAGTTGGGTTTCTCGTTCTCGTACCTAAACAATATTAAGCAAATAGCTATTTACAAATAATAAGAGTGTATTTAACACTAATTTGTGTCAGTCGTCAAGCATATAGACTATTTCGATACCTAACAAAATTTGTCATCCAAAGAAATTCTTAACATATAGTTAATAGGTATATGAACATATCTAATTATTCAGACACATTTCTTTAAAGCATGACATAACTCTTAAGGTTTACTTGTAAATCTTGACGAAGTTGAGATTTTCAGTAAGTCGTATTATAAGAGATAGACCATTTGATAGTTTTTTTAGATTAGATTAGATGCGTCCATTTACGAAATTTGCATAATTTATTAACGATGACTAAACTAGAGAAAATACTACACGAAACTACTACTTAGGCGTTAACTAAAAGAAAAACGTTCAATTATCCGGAGTGTAAAAAGAATGTTTCCGAAAACAAAAACGGGGCATTGCTAGAAGGGTAATGGTTACGTTTAGAGCAAGCAAACAAAATGATTTTGTACATTCAAAATAAGAAAAACTGCATAATTGTACAAAATTGCATTTATACTCTCAGATTTCGCTATGGTTTCAAATTATTTTTTAAATTGAATTTGCAATATAAATCATTGCACCTGAACCATCAGTTGATGTGTGAGCGATGATTTCAAGCCACGAATAAGACTTTTCAATCATTAATAACTTTTTTAAATGGAGTTTTCGGGATATACTGTTAGTGTTTTTTTTTATACGACGCTTATGTGATGGCCGATTGACTTATCTACTACATTTAGTTATAGACACAATTATAAATCTCCAGTCTAACATTCCAATTATGTGGCCCTAAAGTAAGTTGCAATAAGCACTTGTGTTATAGATACCACATAATGGACTAGGGGAGAACCTAGTTGAACCCAGACACGAGACAATATCGAAAAACCATTTCAACGACATTGGCCCGACCCGGCGATCGAACCCGAAACCATCCGCTTAGCAGTCCGGTATATATACCGCTGCACCACAAAGGTCATCTAGTTACTATTGAGGCTCAAGAACTATGGTTTCAGGCTTCGGAAGTTATCTTTTTACACCCGTTATAATGTTTTCAACACTGTCTATATGCATCAGTTAATCCTCTGTAATTAAACATTTTAAATGCATAATATCCAAAAACATAAAATTCATGCCTTTACACGCGACGTTCGTATGTGCTGTGCAAAAAAATATCAAAATGAAAAGCAAATCTTAGAGATGAAAAAACAAATTACCTATTGGATTGCCATGTTCATCGCACTCCTCAGAAGACATGCCAGAAGAGTCAGATGTTGCAGGAAATCCACCTTCAGGAGTTGTAAACCTTCTAGGTTGTCTGGTTGTCCTAGAAGGTATATGTTTAGATGAACTTCCACCTGGTCCATTATTGGGTGTTGATCCACCTGGTCCATTCTCGGGTGTAGATCCACCTGGTCCATTTTTGGGTGTTGATCCACCTGGTCCGTTCTTTGGTGTACTGCCCCCTGGTCCATTCTTGGGTGTTGATCCACCTGGTCCGTTCTTTGGTGTACTGCCCCCTGGTCCATACTTGGGTGTTGATCCACCTGGTCCATTATTGGGTGTAGATGCCCCTGGTCCGTTCTTGGGTGTGGATCCACCTGGTCCAACAACAGGTGTAGATCCACCTGGTCCATTCTTGGGTGTTGATCCACCTGGTCCGTTCTTTGGTGTACTGCCTCCTGGTCCATTCTTGGGTGTAGATCCACCTGGTCCATTCTTGGGTGTTGATCCACCTGGTCCGTTCTTTGGTGTACTGCCTCCTGGTCCGTTCTTGGGTGTTGATCCACCTGGTCCAACAATAGGTGTAGATGCCCCTGGTCCGTTCTTGGGTGTTGATCCACCTGGTCCAACAACAGGTGTAGAACCACCTGGTCCGTTCTTGGGTGTTGATCCACCTGGTCCAACAACAGGTGTAGAAGCACCTGGTCCATTCTTGGGCGTTGAACCTCCTGGTCCATTCTTAGGTGTAGATCCACCTGGTCCATTCTTGGGGGTAGATCCGCCTGGTCCGTTCTTGGGTGTTGATCCACCTGGTCCAACAACAGGTGTAGAACCACCAGGTCCGTTCTTGGGTGTTGATCCACCTGGTCCAACAACAGGTGTAGATCCACCTGGTCCATTCTTGGGTGTTGATCCACCTGGTCCGTTTTTTGGTGTACTGCCTCCTGGTCCATTCTTGGGTGTAGATCCACCTGGTCCATTCTTGGGTGTTGATCCACCTGGTCCGTTCTTTGGTGTACTGCCTCCTGGTCCATTCTTGGGTGTAGATCCACCTGGTCCGTTCTTGGGTGTTGATCCACCTGGTCCGTTCTTTGGTGTACTGCCTCCTGGTCCGTTCTTGGGTGTTGATCCACCTGGTCCAACAACAGGTGTAGATGCCCCTGGTCCGTTCTTGGGTGTTGATCCACCTGGTCCAACAACAGGTGTAGAACCACCTGGTCCGTTCTTGGGTGTTGATCCACCTGGTCCAACAACAGGTGTAGAACCACCTGGTCCATTCTTGGGCGTTGAACCTCCTGGTCCATTCTTAGGTGTAGATCCACCTGGTCCATTCTTGGGGGTAGATCCGCCTGGACCGTTCTTGGGTGTTGATCCACCTGGTCCAACAACAGGTGTAGAACCACCTGGTCCGTTCTTGGGTGTTGATCCACCTGGTCCAACAACAGGTGTAGATGCCCCTGGTCCGTTCTTGGGTGTTGATCCACCTGGTCCAACAACAGGTGTAGATCCACCTGGTCCATTCTTGGGTGTTGATCCACCTGGTCCGTTCTTTGGTGTACTGCCTCCTGGTCCATTCTTGGATGTAGATCCACCTGGTCCATTCTTGGGTGTTGATCCACCTGGTCCGTTCTTTGGTGTACTGCCTCCTGGTCCGTTCTTGGGTGTTGATCCACCTGGTCCAACAACAGGTGTAGAACCACCTGGTCCGTTCTTGGGTGTTGATCCACCTGGTCCAACAACAGGTGTAGAACCACCTGGTCCATTCTTGGGCGTTGAACCTCCTGGTCCATTCTTAGGTGTAGATCCACCTGGTCCATTCGTGGGAGTAGATCCGCCTGGACCGTTCTTGGGTGTTGATCCACCTGGTCCGTTCTTTGGTGTACTGCCCCCTGGTCCATTCTTGGGTGTTGATCCACCTGGTCCGTTCTTTGGTGTACTGCCTCCTGGTCCATACTTGGGTGTTGATCCACCTGGTCCATTATTGGGTGTAGATGCCCCAGGTCCATTCTTGGGTGTTGATCCACCTGGTCCAACAACAGGTGTAGAACCACCTGGTCCGTTCTTGGGTGTTGATCCACCTGGTCCAACAACAGGTGTAGAACCACCTGGTCCATTCTTGGGCGTTGAACCTCCTGGTCCATTCTTAGGTGTAGATCCACCTGGTCCATTCTTGGGTGTAGATCCACCTGGTCCATTATTGGGTGTAGATGCACCTGGTCCGTTCTTTGGTGTACTGCCACCTGGTCCATTCTTGGGTGTTGATCCACCTGGTCCATTCTTGGGCGTTGAACCTCCTGGTCCATTCTTAGGTGTTGAGCCACCTGGTCCATGCTTGGGCGTTGAACCTCCTGGTCCATTCTTAGGTGTAGATCCACCTGGTCCATTCTTGGGTGTAGATCCACCTGGTCCATTATTGGGTGTAGATGCACCTGGTCCGTTCTTTGGTGTACTGCCACCTGGTCCATTCTTGGGTGTTGATCCACCTGGTCCATTCTTGGGCGTTGAACCTCCTGGTCCATTCTTAGGTGTTGAGCCACCTGGTCCATGCTTGGGCGTTGAACCTCCTGGTCCATTCTTAGGTGTTGAGCCACCTGGTCCATGCTTGGGCGTACTGCCTCCTGGTCCATTCTTGGGTGTTGATCCTTCTGGTCCATTATTGGGTGTAGATGCACCTGGTCCGTTCTTTGGTGTACTGCCACCTGGTCCATTCTTGGGTGTTGATCCTGAAAATTTTTCATTATATTACTTGATTTTGCAAATTATTGTTTTAATCAGAGCAAATTTTATTAATTTGCTAAGATTTTATTGATATATTTTTCAATTGTGTTTTGTAATGTTCCCAAAACCATTCCCCTGAATTTCAATGATGGTAGTTATCGTAATATGTGTTTGGATTAAGGAAAGTATTTGCGCCTCAAAGGTGCCAAAGGGTTCTTTAATACTTGATGTAAAAAGACAGCATCCGAAAACGAAAACTAAAAAATTTTTGATCGAAAATTGAAACATATGCATAATAAACATATGCACCATTTGCTTCAGTTAATCCTCTGTAATTTAAAATTTTAAATGAATAATATCCGCAAACATAAAATTCATGCCTTTACACGCGACGTTCGTATGTGCTGTGCAAAAAAATATCAAAATGAAAAGTAAATCTTAGAGATGAGAAAACAAATTACCTATTGGATTGCCATGTTCATCGCACTCCTCAGAAGACATGCCAGAAGAGTCAGATGTTGCCGAAAATCCACCTTCAGGAGTTGTAAACCTTCTAGGTTGTCTGGTTGTCCTAGAAGGTATATGTTTAGATGTACTTCCACCTGGTCCATTATTGGGTGTAGATCCACCTGGGCCATTATTGGGTGTAGATGCACCTGGTCCGTTCTTTGGTGTACTGCCTCCTGGTCCATTCTTGGGTGTTGATCCACCTGGTCCATTCTTGGGTGTAGATCCACCTGGTCCATTCTTGGGTGTTGATCCACCTGGTCCGTTCTTTGGTGTACTGCCTCCTGGTCCATTCTTGGGTGTAGATCCACCTGGTCCAACAACAGGTGTAGAACCACCTGGTCCATTATTGGGTGTAGATGCCCCTGGTCCGTTCTTGGGTGTTGATCCACCTGGTCCAACAACAGGTGTAGAACCACCTGGTCCATTCTTGGGCGTTGAACCTCCTGGTCCATTCTTAGGTGTAGATCCACCTGGTCCATTCTTGGGAGTAGATCCGCCTGGACCGTTCTTGGGTGTAGATCCACCTGGTCCGTTCTTTGGTGTACTGCCACCTGGTCCATTCTTGGGTGTAGATCCACCTGGTCCATTCTTGGGTGTAGATCCACCTGGTCCATTCTTGGGTGTTGATCCACCTGGTCCGTTCTTTGGTGTACTGCCTCCTGGTCCATACTTGGGTGTAGAACCACCTGGTCCGTTCTTGGGTGTTGATCCACCTGGTCCAACAACAGGTGTAGAACCACCTGGTCCATTCTTGGGCGTTGAACCTCCTGGTCCATTCTTAGGTGTAGATCCACCTGGTCCATTCTTGGGAGTAGATCCGCCTGGACCGTTCTTGGGTGTAGATCCACTTGGTCCGTTCTTTGGTGTACTGCCACCTGGTCCATTCTTGGGTGTAGATCCACCTGGTCCATTCTTGGGTGTTGATCCACCTGGTCCGTTCTTTAGTGTACTGCCTCCTGGTCCATACTTGGGTGTTGATCCACCTGGTCCATTATTGGGTGTAGATGCCCCTGGTCCGTTCTTGGGTGTTGATCCACCTGGTCCAACAACAGGTGTAGAACCACCTGGTCCATTCTTGGGCGTTGAACCTCCTGGTCCATTCTTAGGTGTAGATCCACCTGGTCCATTCTTGGGAGTAGATCCGCCTGGACCGTTCTTGGGTGTAGATCCACCTGGTCCGTTCTTTGGTGTACTGCCTCCTGGTCCATTCTTGGGTGTAGATCCACCTGTTCCGTTCTTTGGTGTACTGCCTCCTGGTCCATTCTTGGGCGTTGAACCTCCTGGTCCATTCTTAGGTGTAGATCCACCTGGTCCATTCTTGGGAGTAGATCCGCCTGGACCGTTCTTGGGTGTAGGTCCACCTGGTCCGTTCTTTGGTGTACTGCCACCTGGTCCATTCTTGGGTGTTGATCCACCTGGTCCGTTCTTTGGTGTACTGCCTCCTGGTCCATTCTTGGGTGTAGATCCACCTGGTCCGTTCTTTGGTGTACTGCCTCCTGGTCCATTCTTGGGCGTTGAACCTCCTGGTCCATTCTTAGGTGTAGATCCACCTGGTCCATTCTTGGGAGTAGATCCGCCTGGACCGTTCTTGGGTGTAGATCCACCTGGTCCGTTCTTTGGTGTACTGCCACCTGGTCCATTCTTAGGTGTAGATCCACCTGGTCCATTCTTGGGAGTAGATCCGCCTGGTCCATTCTTGGGAGTAGATCCGCCTGGACCGTTCTCTGGTGTAGATCCACCTGGTCCGTTCTTTGGTGTACTGCCCCCTGGTCCATTCTTGGGTGTTGATCCACCTGGTCCGTTCTTTGGTGTACTGCCTCCTGATCCATACTTGGGTGTTGATCCACCTGGTCCATTATTGGGTGTAGATGCCCCTGGTCCGTTCTTGGGTGTTGATCCACCTGGTCCAACAACAGGTGTAGAACCACCTGGTCCATTCTTGGGCGTTGAACCTCCTGGTCCATTCTTAGGTGTAGATCCACCTGGTCCATTCTTGGGAGTAGATCCGCCTGGACCGTTCTTGGGTGTAGATCCACCTGGTCCGTTCTTTGGTGTACTGCCACCTGGTCCATTCTTGGGTGTTGATCCACCTGGTCCGTTCTTTGGTGTACTGCCTCCTGGTCCATTCTTGGATGTTGATCCACCTGGTCCATTCTTGGGTGTTGATGTACCTGGTCCGTTCTTGCGGGTAGATCCAACATTCTTAGTTGTTTTTGGTCCACCTGGAGTTGTTTTGCTGGCTTTCGTTGTGCTGCGTATTGCTTTTGTTGTTTCACCTGTTGAAAAATACCATTTTATGTAAAGAAAAAAAGTAGTTAGATTTTAAGAGTTACCCTTTTGACCTGATGGTAGGGTATAGGGCACGTCCATATTTCTGATTATTACTTCCGTGAAACAGATGACTGTGTTTCATTTAACAGGCCATGGGAGACAAGGCATTTATTCGATAACACTCAAGTATAATATTTCGTTTCATCAAGTTTTTTCCCTTCAACACATGAAAGAGTTGAATATATATTTAATTCATAGTTATTTGACGTTAGGGCTCCAGCTAGTCAGAGCGAGCGAGGACCTATTCTATCAGCAATGCAACTGAACCATAAGTTCTTAATAATAAGTAAAATATCGATAAAAAAGTCAACCTACGTTTTTAGTTTTAATACAAAAATTAAAATAATGTATCTTACCATTTTACTCCTTTCAGTTGAAGTTTGCAACGCCATCACCATAATTTTAAAAATATCGACATCAACTATTTACTAGTAATATCAATATCAATAAAAACTTAACTGTATATCGTCACTATTGTAACTGCATAACCCATCCAACGATTACCGTTAACCCAAACCAAATTTACCGGTAACCCAAAATTACCGGTAATGCAAACACTGCAAACCTGCGAAAGAAAATACTAGCACACAAAATTACCACTAGCGTGTTCATCCGAGTACTTGGTGACTGAAATATCATCAGGTGTTGATTGACTGCTATCACCGGATTCGAAGGAGTCAGGAGATTGCGTGGTGGTGGAACGACGAGGCTTATGGGTCCTTATCACTTCTATGCCCTGCAGGAAGTCTGGGGAAGAAGGGATAAGGCGTAAAAAGAGGGGGGAGATACGCTAGATGTTAAAAGCTCAAAACAAGGTAGATTTGGTATTAGATAGTAAAAGTGTTGTTTTCGAAATATTTACATTGACAAAAAAGTAATATGAACGACAAAACATTATGCAAAAGAAACATTTGTTTTAGAAGCTATATTTTTTTTAATAGTTTTGTAAAGCTAAAAGAAAAAAAATACTTACTTCCATTGCCCTGTTTGCTCAAATACTTCAGTGCAGTACAGAAATCTGAAAAAGATTACATTTATTTTAATAAACAAATCCTTACGAAAAAAACCTCTTTTATTAGCGGACGCACAAGTCCCTATTATAAAAAAATATCTCTCTAAATGAGCCTATAAAATTTGGAGTTCCCTCGATTTATCCAGATATCTATCATCATATCCTAACATTATGATCATAGGAAAAATTTGATAAGATGAAAAATCCCTTAAAACTCAATCTTTTTACTTTGTCCAATAATCCTATAGTTATCGAGTAATTTACACGTAAATAAAATTCTGATAAATTGGAGAACTTAGTTTTTGGGAGTCTATGAAAAATTACTTCGTAAATTAATAATTAATTAAAAAATCTTACCGCTAGTAGACGCGTATTTGGAGATGGTAATGATAACCTCATCGAAATCACCTCTGCGACTGATAGTAATGATTTTCTCAAAGAATGTAACAATATCTGAAAAAAAAACAAAAATTAGGACTAAAGTTAAGAAAAAAAAAATGTATAAAATTATAAAAAGACATACCAATTCTTGTGATTTCGTAAATTGTTCTGATGGCCTCGAAGAAATCTGTAAAAAAGAGAAAACATTGATTTTATTTTATTCGGAATTATTTGATAAAATTAATGTCGACATTTACTTTATTTAAACATTCAAATGCAATATTCCAACATACAATTTTAATTGATTGCTTTCCAAAACTGAAATGGAAATCAATTTCTGTATTTAACTTAAATATAAGCTTTCGAAATTGATTTGGACCATTTTGAGACATAAAAGTTTAAAGAACTGGCTCCATAAAATCCATTATAATAAAAAAAAGAAAAATAGTAAGATAAAAAAAAATAGAAAAAGAGTATTACTTACATTTAGTCCGTGTTATAGTTATAATTTTAGTAACAGCGTATTTGATGTTGGTCGTTTTGACGATCCTTAGAATAATCTCTAAGAATGTAATCACATTGGACTTGGTGTACTGTTTTGTACGCTCGAAGAACTCCATGATATCTGAAAAAAAAACAAAAAATACATTAGTAACAATTTTTTTACTTCATAAAATAAAAAATTAACAACGAAAATTTTTATTTAAAAAAATAATTTTTTCCTTAGAAAAATATAATTATTAAAAAAAACTTACCAGTTATTACTGTAAAGGTTTTTATAACCTCCCACGCTGACTGGATTGCTATAAAAAAATAAAAAAAATATATTAAAAAACGAAGAAATAATTAAATAAAAATACGGTAATGCGTTTGCTATACTTACATTTTGTTCCGGTTATTATTAATAACTTTTCAAAGAACTGAATGAGGTCTGTGAATCCTGAGTTTTTACGCATTTGTTCCAAAAGGTCCATCACTATGACTGTAAAAAAATGAAAAAATATTTTATTTTAAGTAATTTTTTGTTTTCCTATTAACAAGCGTTTTATGGCTCAATTATTTCATTCACAAAACAACGTATTAACAAAGCAAAAAATAAAAAAAAAACAAAATTCACTCACTCTTTCTATGGGTCAATGTTTTGATAATTTTAATACATTCCACGATATTTTTAGTTTTGGTCAGACGAATCATGCTTATCCAAAAACCAATTGGATCATTTCCGTTTGACACACGACGGGTGATTTGCATTACAGTGAGCAAATCTGTAAAAAATAAAAAATAAATTAAAAATGAGGGTTACGGTATTTTGTTACCTGTGAACTCAGAAAATATTAATCGGATTTATATGAATTATCATAAAAGAGTAAGATTTCAGAATTTAGGTAAAACTTTAAAAAAAAATGCAGCCAAATCTTTGATTTTAAATCTAGTCTTATCCATCTGAGCAAATTTTAAATTGACTGAGCAAATTTAATAAAAAAAAAAAATATTACACAAATTGCCCAAAGAGTCAGGCATTAATAATAAAGAAAGAAATAAAAAAAAGTTATGATATTACCGTTTAATCCTAATTCCTGTTTGAAAACAAGACGTGTCATAATGATGTTTGGCTGTCCCGTGATCTGATTCAAACTTGTTACAAGCTTCACCATATCTAAAAAAAAATTTTTTTATTTTTTTTTGTAACACCAAACAAACAATTTATTTTATTGTAGGTTGTACTTACTGGTTTGTCTAGATTCTTGTGCCATTTCCTCCAAACAATATTTGATTTCTGAAAAATAAGTTTACAGGCTTTAAAGTGCTTTCTTTTATTTTGTTAATCAAAAACCAAAATTATTATTAAACTTACGACTCAATCCATAAGTCTCCATCAGAGTGTTAGCTGCTTGTGCGAAAGATTTGGCTCCCATAGATTCAATAAAGATTTTTACAGCGTCGCCGATCTCTGATAAAAAATAAAAAAAAATAAAAAAATATATCGCCAAGTACTATACTTATCTTACGGCCGAAACCAATATTCTACTATAGTTAAAACCTTGGTAATTGGAAACTGCTAGTTTTGTTTTCTGTGACGTGTTTCTGTCATTTCGATATCAACAGCTATCTACCATAGTTTATTGAGACGTAAAAAAAATGGATAATAGTTACCAAAGTTACACGAATAACAAGTCGTCAAAGGTTAGTAGAATATTGGTTTCGGCCGTTAATGGATCATTCCACTGAGTTCACCCAGGTGATGTCACCCAGGTGAACAAAGTGGAATGATCCATCTTAATTTATTAAAAGGAAACTTTACCTGATGTACGAGTGCTTGACATTATGAGATCAAAAGTTTGTGCCAAATCTGAAACAAAATATATTTTTAAGAAAAAACTAATAAATAACTTCGTTTTTTAATTATCAGTAATTGGTTTTTCTCCAAAACAGGCCTTTGTTTTGTTCTTATTGGCGTAAAATGTTTGACATCTGAATGGTGTGTGGTTTGTATGATAGAAGAAAATCATTGTTTTAACAATCTCCCTCGCATTTTTTACTCCATAAGAAACTTCCCGAAACTTAATATAGCACAACAAAAAATAAATAAACTAAATAAATCAGCCATTGTCGAGCTTTGCGCTTAGCAACATTTAGCGTAACATTTAAATATAACGGGTGTAAAAAGACCACTTCCGAAGCCTTTTTTTTATTCTTTTTTTTTTATCATAAAATTTTTTTTTTTTGCTTAAAACGTAACCAGTACCCCTCTAGCAATGCCCAGTTTTTGTTTTCGGAAGCAGTTCTTTTACACCCCGTATACATAGATGTTGTTGATGATCTTACCAACTTTTTTTTTATTTTTTTTTATTTTTTATTGTTTTTTACTTACCAACTTCTTTCATTAACACTGCCATGGTGTTGGGCATATCGGCGGGGCCTACACCTCCTGTCAGCTTATACGACATGAGTTCCAGACCGTCTATTGGTTTCAAATCTGAAAATAAAAACAATATTTTAGTAATCCATGCTTTGAACATCGTTCCTATCGTTGATCTTATTACTCACATTCTAAGAGGAAGAGTTTGTAACTGTTTGTTACTATTTTACGCAAAAAATAAAAAACGGATTTGGATGAAATTTGGTATGTAGATAAACTTAGAATGACACACGGGGTACTATTTACCGCGGGAACGTACCCAATTTCCATGAGAAAAGTCATTAAGCTGCGGATAAAGCCACAAGGCAAAATGATAGTTCCTTATCTAACTATACATCATAAGTTTCTAAAATTGCAATGTGTTAGGTTTTGACTTCGCATGAGAGTAAAGATGAGATCTTAGATATAGCTAGCTCACTCAGAAGAAGCCTCTTTAATCTAGTTAAAATACTTCATTTTAGAAACTTTTTTGATGACAATAATCCTGATAAGGTTGATTGTGGTCATAGAAAAGACTCCAATTTGGGATCTATTTGCAAAAGTCACCTGACGTTAGTGTATAACACTTTTATGTGGTTTTGACAGCTTTTAACATTGATGTCAAAGTTTAACTTAAGGGGGGTTAGGCGGTCAGCGAAAATTCAGATTTCGCTACGATTCTACGCCTTAGGCGGGGGGGTCGGGGAACGCGGTTCCTATAGAATCAACGGCCCCGAAACACATTTATCATCAAAAAGTTAATAAAATGTTCAATTACTCAGAAATCTAAAACAGTCACGACATAGAAAAGGTAAAAATCTATCAGTTTGCGATTTTATAAGACTTATTATTGTAAAACACCGTCTTAATGTGCATTTATATGAAATTTTAGAGGTGACTTCAGGATTTTTTTCTATCGAGCAAAATTATTCCAATCGTGTTTTTAAAACAGTCCTCCCATCACATTTACGTTCTTTATTATATATTTGAAATATCAGTGCGAAATATCATATATTTTGTAAGTAACAGCTAATAGAAAACGGCTAATTCTGCCGTTTTCAGTTACTAAGGGCCCTTAATCTTAGACGACCTCTGTGGCGCAGCGGTATATAGACCGGACTGCTAAGCGGATGGTTCTGGGTTCAATCCCTGGGTATGTTTTTTCGAAATTGGCTTGTGCCTGGGTGTAACTAGGTTCTCCCCTAGTCCATTGTGTGGTACCTATAGTACAAGCTTTGCTTAGTTTAGGGCCACACAGTTGGTAGTTAGTCTGGAGATTTATTATTATTTATACTTAAATTACAATAAAAGTATCTCAACTTCTATATCTATATCTTGGCTTAGTTTTGTAAACAAGTTCCTTACTTTTAGTCGGATCCACGTGACTAAAAAAGTGAATGCAGTCATTTGTGTTCTTAGCTTGTGATATTTTGAAGAGCATTTCGAACACAGCGTCGAAGGTGTCGTGGCCAGTCATCGTCTCGCAGGTAGCAAACGCTCTGAATGGATCTGGAATATTCAAAAATATCATTAAAATTAATTTTTACTCGCGGTTTTACGATAAATCATCGGTTTTTTAGAAAATAGCTGCTATAATAAGAGCTTGAGAACAGGTTAATTTAAATTATAGGAAAAATGTTGAGTTCTATTTTGAGAACGCAAAACTGAGTTTGTGAGAGTTGATGAGACTTTCATAATCTATACAGAAGCAATTATTAGAAATATATTATTTGAAATTCTTGTTAAATGTTAAAAAAGTTTGAATAAATTAACAACAATATTGGTTCAAAAAGTGCTCCTTGAGGTACACCCAATTTTTTTTCATAACCTAACACGATTTTTGGATTCTTTTAATGACAAGCTTAGAAAATAAATATAAAAACTCACTTCGTTCATTTGTAAGGATCCACAGGATTCTCGTAAAGACAGAAATATCTGAAAAAGAAATAACATTTGGTTAGTTAGGTGGTTAGGTTTAGGTAGGTATAATTTTTTTTAGTTAGGTACTGTTTTAACTAAAAGGTACTTCTGGGCCAATCACAATGACTTTTGTAAATTTTCTGAAATGACGAAATTGTTTTATAACTCATGTTAATAAAAAATATAGTGCAAAATTATCAATCAATCGGAGTACCAACAAATGGTACCCATTTTCAGGAAAAAAATATTAATAACTTTAATGTTTAAATTTTGTAACAAATATTTAAAATAGCTATACAGCGGGTGTAATAGGTTCTCCCCTAGTCCATTGTGTGGTACCTGTGACACAAGCGCATAATGCGCGTACCATAGGGCCACGTAATTGGTGTGTTAATCTGGGTAATTATTTGATTATTTGAGATAGTAAAGTTCATATATTTTGGTACATACCAGCGGAGCCACCGAATTGCTTCATAAACGGAATCACTTTTTGAAACTTGTAAGACCCATGTAGCCTCTTAAGCAATTCCAAGACATCTTTGCTACCTGTTAATAGACAAACAATTCTATTAAATTTAAAAAAGTTAAAAATGTGGTCATAAAAATACTCCCATTTGGGGTCTATTTGCATGTCACCTGAAGTTAAAAAAAAAAAGTTTGTGTATATTACTTTTTTGTGTTTTTTTCAGCTTTTAACATTGCTGTCAAAGTCTAGCTGAAGCTTAGTACTTAAATTACAATAAAATATCAAATCATTAAATATAAAAATAAATGCTTATTTTAATTTCAAATGTAGAATGGTTTATCAAATGTAAGACTAAAGTAAATAAATGTGTAGGTAGGTATTATATGAAAACAATATCAATTGGACGTTCGATTAAACATGTCTTTACTGAAATGTGAATTGGTAGAAAATACAACATGCAGCCGCCATTAGATTCAAATCTGCGCCAACCGGCAATAACGCCGACCAGTGATGTCCATCGAATGCTAGGGATGTCCAGTTACCGATAACTTTTGTTTTATATCTAACAGTATAGTTAGACTTTTCTTTATATTATGTTACTTACTTCGCAGAGCCGTCTTCTTTTGAATGTTTTTGATTGCTTCATTTTCGTCTACAAAGAACAAAACACAAATATTAATAAATAGGTACCAAACTTGGAAGCTATACTAGCGTAATTACTAAATAGTATAAAACAAAGTCGCTTTCTCTGTCCCTACGTATGCTTAAATCTTTAAAACTACGCAACGGATTTTGCTGTGGTTTTTTTTAATAAATAAAGAGATTCAAGAGGAAGGTTTACATGTAAAATAACATAGTACAGGGAAAGGAGTTTTACTCCGAATTTAACGCGTGCGAAGCCGCGCGGGTAAAAGCTAGTAACCAATGTAATAATATCTAATACTTATAGTAATATCAAGGTCTATTTTAGTGGAGTATTTTTTTATTTATATCTTTGTTGAGGTGGGATATTAACAAAATTACTTTTGATAAAAACTTAAGTATGACTATGTAATTACTTAATTAAAAAAGATTATTTAAAACTTTGAAAATTTACCTGGTACTTAATTGATATTAGATAGGTAATATAAAGAATGTTTTTATGACTAATTCGTGAATTTGAACAAGTGTCTTAGTAGAAGGTTTTCGTAAATAGTAACAACTATTATTATATTTATTGTATAAATAAAAATGGAACATCTGTTATAATAGTTACCATGAATTCGGCGTTTTTGGTAAATAAGTAATGTATAAGTTAAACATAATATGTGTAAGTATTTAATTGGTGTAAACAAAAGTATTTGCAAAAATATGGCAATTCGTGACACTAAAGAAAAAAAGCATTATACACCTAGCAAAGGTTTTTATACACTGACTAAAGTTAAACTAAATTTAAAAAAAAAATTGAAAATGTAATAAATTTAAAGGATATGTAAAAATTTCTGATGTTAGAAATTAAAAAAAAAATAGTAAACGAAAGTTACCTCTTGTTCCAGCAAGTTCAAAAAGAACGTTCGCTGCTTTGCCATTATCTGCAAAATAAATAAATAAAGTTAATTTCTTTTAAATTTTTAAGTTTAAATCAAGTATTTAATATTTTTTAAGTTTAAATCTTAAAGAAATTGTTTAGGGTGTCAAGACAAGATGTAGGATTTTTAAAAACTTTAAATCAAAACTAATTGGGCCTTTTTAAATATTTGCAAGTGTTAAAAAAATGTATTTCAATCGTATTATAATCACACGTAGAATTAAACACATTCTCAAGGGTAACCGAGAGCTATCAATTGCTTTTAAATAACTCAAAAAACGGAAAATGTCTTGATAATTTATCATGTTCTGGACTAAAAATTTTTAAACCCATTCGCAATATATTGACATATTTTATGTGTTAAAAATTATCTTTCAATCATTAAGGTTGTATAGCGGGATCCTAGACTATAAATTTATAAAAAAAATATGAAAGAATGTCATTTTCTTTTATATTTTGACTGCTTTTAGATTCAAAGGTAGACCGAGGTTATTATTATTATTTATTATTATTAAATCTGTGTCAAACAGATATTTTCAGAGCAGATTTCAAATTTTCAGATAAATTCTTCTCGACCGAGGGCTGATTTTTCAATTTTCAGATTTTTCATGTTTCTTCAATTGTTAGTTAAATTTTATTTGTCAGGAAATAGGAATGTTTTTGTTGCACGCCGAATATAAACATTTGTCATATGTATGAAGCACAGTATGTAGTGACAATGAAAACATACTTCTTAGGTATCAGACGAATTTAATTTATCTGACAATTGAAAAATCAGCACTTTTTTCTTTTTGTCTGGTTTATTTTTCTAAAGTCACTAAACGTCACCGTAAGTACAAAAGTGAAAGAAATAGTCAATAAGATTCAAACCTTGTCCTAGAATGCCATTCAATAGTTTTGGGACAGAACCAATAATTCCACCTGCGGAAAGGGACAATAATTTGGGGTTACAATGGGACCTTGCCCAATAGGGTACAATCTTAAAACACATGTAATTTTAAAGGTTCATCAATTTAACAATATAAAGAGGCAGTTTTTGAGGTTGGATGTTCGGGAAATATCCGAAACTGCTGAATAGATTTAAACAGGGTGTAATCGTGAAGTGTGCACAGGCGATTATTCCGTAACTATTACCTACAGATATCAAAAAACTTTAAACTGATATTGATCGATTACACCCTGTATATTCTTTCACTATTGGACATCTACGTTGCAAGTGACAAGGGCTTCTTTTATATAAACATAAGTGAAGCTGCGTGCTGAAGCCAAGAAAATAATTTAAATTTGTTATGATAAAATGATGAAGAAAGCATCGCAATGGATGCAAAATCTGACCACTCAAACCCAAAAAAGTGCTACTAAAACTGTTGCTATGCGGAAAAAAGAAATATTCGAAAAAGTAGTTACTTTTAGTAAAATTAACATTTAAAAAGTTTTTTACGAACTCCCTCTTTAGATCAAAAGCAATTATTAAATTATCGCCCTAATAAACCCAAGGCTAAGTAACCATCCCTGTACATTTTAATATGACAATGTATTCTCATGCTATAAGCATTGATTAAAATATTTACCTCTAACGATTCTACAATCGAAAACGTAACGCTTCGTTAATTATGTAAGTACAATAAGACCGTCGTCTTGCCTACTTCTCTAGTCAATCATTTCATAAAATCCACGGTGAAAAAACCAAACATTCTAATGAAATCCTACGCTCATTTATAAAGCTAACCTTTATAAACTAGATCTCTAATTACTTCTTCTTTTAAACGACCGAAGGTTCAAAACTCTTTAACGACCTCTGTGGTGCAGCGGTATATATACCGGACTGCTAAGCAGATGGTTCCGGGTTCGATCCCCGGGTCGGGCCAATTTCGTAAAAAATGTTTTTCGACATTGGCTCCTGTCTGGGTGTAACTAGGTTCTCCCCTAGTTCATTGTGTGGTACCTATAACACAAGTGCTTACTGCACTTACTTTAGAGCTACATAATTGGTGAGACAGTCTGGAGATTTTTATTTATTGACAATAATAGAATCATCTCAAGTTTCACGTTAAAAAATCTCTCAATCTCTCTCTCTGTTCTACAGTCTACTTAACAATTGTCATCATTGAGATTGTACTTTTAATTTTGCATTATAAACGCCAATTTATTAATTTTGAAGTTATAGATACTGGAAAGAGGTACGCGGGCCTACGAGCATTACGCGACTGGGAATCGAACCCAATCATCAGCCAATCAGCTTGTATCATCTTAATTAGTAGTTAAATATCCTGTAAAGGTACTGAAATGAAGAGGCGGAAGCTCCTCTCATTTGATGGACTAACGTCAGCTATATGACGTAAGCACATAGATACTGGGAGAAATTTCGGTGGGTCACCGTAGCGGCGCGGTAGCTCAGTGGCCCAAGCATTGGTCCGGATTTCCAAAGGTCCTGGGTTCGATTCCCAGTCGCGTAATGCTCGGAGGCCCGCGTTCCTTTTTCCAGTATCTATAACTTCAAAATTAACATCATGTTCTTCAATCTACACACTTAGAAACCACTTACTCAGCCCACCCCGATGTCTGCCACCATGCCTTCTCTCCGGTCCCGATTCCGACTCGTCGTCTCGTTTCCTATAGAAATTAACATCCTCAGAGTCACCAGATTCACTAGTGGTTTCTGTTTCGCTTTCCTCTCTCTGTTTAACCACGTATGATTCACTTGTTGTTTCCGTTTCAGTCTCCTCTTTCTGTTCAACCACGTATTGTTCAGTGACTACCTCTGTGTGGGTCTCATATTCTATTTCAGAACGTTCTTCTACTGTTCGTTCTGTGCGAGTCACGTAGCGCGTTTCGTAGGTCTCTTGACCACCTGGAAGAAATAATACTTAATTAGTTTCTATAGTGTAACTTCTTAGATTTACGCGATCATTATTATTTCAAATAGTTGCTATAGGTTGGTCGTATTTAACTTCAACTTCAAAAATCTTCCGCGGATTTGGGATTCAGCGTCCTTAAAATTGATTAAGTTAAGGTAGTAAGACCTTATTAACCCACTCGACATAGATAGGTATAGTGTGTCGTGGATTTTTTAGTAGATATTTATAAGATGTACAATTAATTACAGCATTTTATGGTTCTATCTTTTATAGTTAATAACGCTGCCTACGTTAGCCAAAAAACTCAAATATCTTACGGAACCTTATTCTTCCAAAATAAAATATAGCCTATGTTACTCGTGGATAATGTAGCTTTAGAATGGTGAAGGAATTTTTATAATCGGTCCAGTAGTTTTTGAGCCTATTCATTACAACCAAATAAACACAAACAAAGTTTTCCTCTTTATAATATAAGTGTAGAAGTGACGATAAGGTGTTGCTACCTTAAAGTTAAGGCTTCCTTTAAACTATGGTTTAATGAAGAGACAGACTTGACTTAATTCTAGGCACTAACCAACACTGCACATTTTTTAATATGTTCACAAAACTAGGTACTTTTAATCGGATTTTTTTAGTTGAGAGAGACGAATAAAAATAGTTTACCTTCTTCGCTGGTGGCTACTGCTCCATATATCTAGGAAACAGAAAATAAATATATAAAAGAAAATTGATTAGATTAATACTTCAAATCAATTTGGACTTTATTTTTCTCGCTTTATAACTCATTACTAAGATTACTTTACAAGGATATAATCTTCGAAGACACGTTTACAAAATAATAGGTAAATTAAACTTTTTAAAATGTTCTAGACTAAGGAACCTTCTCGAAAAAATTGCTCATGACCAGTTAAAATTAAACCGTTTAAAAAATATACATAAATGAAAAGAAGAATAAATCCGTAGCAAATTAACGGTAAGGTAATAAAAAGCCTTAAGATACAGTATAACTGTAAGAATAGTGCTTTTCCTATGGCTTTTCCTAGAGATTTTTTCCTATAGTAAAAAGTACCTACCCTAGTTGTTGTTCTGATGTATAACCTATATTACTGTAAAGTTACATCCAAATCCGTCCAGTAGTTTTTACTTGAAAGAGTAACAAACATCCATATATCCATCCATACATACTCACAAACTTTCACTTTTATAATATTACTAGGAAGTAGGATTAGTAGGATGTTTTCGGTCTAGTTAAGGTAATTTCATCATCATCGTAATGACCCATTATGATGATGTTTCACAGTTTTTTTTAATTTTTTTATCGTTTGCTTCATATTAATATAAATAATGCAGTTTACGTGACGGATTCTAATGCAATTTAACCCATAAATTTCACGATTACTCGAGAACATTCTGAAGTGTCAAAAAAGTTTTTTTCTGATAGAAAAAAAACAAAAAAATGCACTCGAAAAAAGGTAGTTTTATAAAATCTAGAAATTAACATAAAAAGGGTTACTTACATAGAGCAATGCCAAGAACACTTGTAATTTCTTCATGGTGAGCCAAGTGGCCAGAATATAAAATCTGTATCCACTAACGCCAATCAAAAGTTTCACCCATTTATATCGTTTCTTCATTATAAACAATTGCCAACTGTTCAAATTTAAACCTTTTGTTTCGTTAATAAATAATAAATTGATAAATTAGCCGAGTAGGTATGGAGCTCTCTGATTGGTCGAAGCACTTATGACGTCACTGTATGTGTAGTTGTAATACGCATTTTGAAGTTGAAATAAGAAAAATAAATAAAAATACAAAATTCACTGCAAAAAATAACCAATAACGAAAGAGGGAAATATAAGATCGATAATTTAGTATGACGGTTTTTTTTGCAGTCGGTTTTTTTGTATTATTATTTTTATTACAGACCTTTTAGTTAACCTATCTATGAATGACAGATTATTATCCTTTATATCTAGGTATTAATTAATAAATTCCTTAACTTAGAATGTGTAAAGCTCTCGTTAGAATTTTATTTCTGGGGACTTTTCTGTTGTTCTTCTAAAATTAAAACTGAAAGTTATACCTACATATTTTTGTAATCACTATATGAAATTATTCATTACTAGTAGCTGCCCGCGACTTCGTTCGCGTGGAAGTCGGTTTCCCGAGGGAATTTTTCCCTTGGTAAAAAGTACCCAATGTGTTATTCTGATGTATAACCTATATAACTGTAAAGTTTCATCAAAATCCGTAAAGTTGTTTTTACGTGAAAGAGTAACAAACATCCATCCATACATCTATACATTCATTCTTACAAACTTTCACGTTTATTTAGAAGGATAATCCTTATAGCATGATTCAGTATTCACGCGCTATGGCTTATTATTAGCGTATTTCATGTATAATTTTGGTGTTTCTATACTGGTTTCTATTTTTAATTATGTTAACTTTTTTAATTAGGGATGACTGAGAGTGTTATAAACGTAAGAGTAGACAAATACCTAAGTATAATCAGAAAGCTTCGAACTGCTAAGCTATCGGGAGTTACACGTGTTATTGTCAGTCAACCATAAAATATAGACATATGGTGTAGTGGGAGATTTTATATATAATTAAAATTAATAAACTATTAAGGAGAACATTTCCGTCATACATAGTTTCTGTATAGCTTTAACCATTATGGTTGCACACGCGACGGAAGCTTAAAAATTGGAGTTACTTCTCCCATTTTCCGAACATTTCCCTTCACTGCTCTGTTCCTTTTGATTATAGCGTGATTAAAAGTATACTATAACTAGCTCAGGAGTATGAAAAATAATTGTACCAAGTTTCGTTAAAATCCGTCTAGTCGTTTTTGTTTCTATAACGGTTATACAGACAGACAGACAGACAAAAAAATTACTGATTGCATTTTTGGCATCAGTATCGATCCCTAGTCACCCCCTGATAATTATTTTATAAATATTATAATATATATGACTTCTCTACAGATTTATAATAAGTTTAGATACTCTAGATAGATGAAATCCCACTCAGTGGGTTAGGTAGAGAGAGTATTATTTTAACCTTTACAATATGGCGTCAAGAATCCGACGTTTTTGTTTTTTTTATTATGTATCTGTCACTCACTCTCAAGACAAATCATTGTTACTATAAAATCCTTTCAGCTAGATTATATAACATAGAAATTAACATACATACACTACCCTTCTTTCTGTAACAGTCGGGTAAAAATCTACCTACCTACATACACTTGAAAAACATCCCTGTCTTAAGCAGTCGGTAAATGAAAATGGTTAATATTAATTTTGAATTATAATGTTTATTTACACATATGGTTTTCTTATATTTATTGTAATGTCTAGGTCAATTTTCCTTCGCAGTTCCGCGACATTACAATACTATGACGTCAATGGCATTTCATGTGTTATGCCAATTGTTGAATAAAATTGAAAATAAAATGTACTGACGTCATTTAACTTAAGAAAGGGTAAAATGTGTTTCTAATGCGGAAATCGACAAACTATTTAGGCACCTTCGCCTTGTGAAATTTATTTGTGAATAAATGTTTGCCTTTTACTTAATATTGCGTAACAATAATTGTTACGGTAAGAAGGCCGGTAGCCGGGAATAAGGCAGCGGTATTCCCGGCTACCTAAAACATGGGGCTCTTCAAATCGAGCGTGTATTCCCACTTTAAAGGTCAGCAACACACCCCCAACACCCACAGTGTCATGGGCGGCGGTGATCACTTACCATCAAGTGACCCGCATGCTCGTTTGCTGCCTTTATTATAAAAAAAAACAACAACAACCAGAGTAATGGTTAAAAATGCCAAGAAATATTTTTACTCACTTTGTAGCCTTGCTTAAAATAGCATGCTTTTTTATTTAAAACACTTAACTTCTCAAAAAGGGGTATCTTATTAAAATGTTCCAAATTAAAAATAACGAATAGGCAATTATTGTGTAGGTACTATGTTGAACAATTTAATAAAAGAACAGTTTAATAAAATAATTTTATTTATTTCATTAACGAAGAAATATATAAGTATTGTTTATTGGCATATCTTTTCTGTGAGTAAGTATCCAGGACGATTCATTAATCCCAATTTTCGATAAAAAACTCTTTTCACGAATCAGTACAACCGGATCTAAGAATATGTCATGTCGAGCTCAAACCAAACCTTTCGACTCGAAAGCCACTTAAGAATCAGGGTCTATGAGTTTTCGGACACAAAAAACTCGGACACCTTGGTAAAAAATAATATTAAAATTTAAATTCCACAATTTGGCCAAGGTGTCAGAGTTTTTTGTGTCCGAAAAACATCGACCCAAGAATCACCCTGTAGTACCACATCCAATTCTCAGGCTTAGAATAAAACAAGAAAAAATACTATTAATTTCATTTATTGATTGGTACATTACATTTAAAATATTAATTAATAGAGAACAATTATTAAGGATTATTCTAACAGAAAACATATCTATTTTCTATATACAATGTGCTATTTTGTATACCATTTCTACTATTAAATACTTTTGGCTGGGATTTATTATTTGCCAGATCTTCTACACCACTGTCAATATTTTGACAGTTGACAGGTTGTGTCAAAACGAATGACGTGACTTTCACAAATATATTGTTATTACTTTTGTATTTCTTCTGATCGCACTAATATTATAAATGTTAAAGTTTGAATGTTTGTGATGTTTTTATAAACTTTTAAGTTATTTTAAGATAAACGTTTGTTTAATCAAATAGTAATTTAACATCTATAATTTCAATATACTCAAAAAAAATCTCATGAAGGATACGTTACATATTTTTACCCAACGTGCAACGAAAACGAATTCAATTGAAAATAACCCGAAAAACTATATTTTGACAGTTCCTGACATTCGTTTTGACACAGACTGTTCCCATAACTAACAAATATGCAGTGGTAGCCCTAGTATAGACTTTAAAATGTTAATAAATAAACCTACAAACAAATATATCTTTCGAATTGTAATTTGTCACTGATTTTAAAAATGTATGTTTAAGTAAATGGAAAGATTAATTTAGCTTGGGTGAACGAGTCGGCCCAAATTACACCCTTAGCCCTAATACAAAGTTAATTTATTCTTAACGAAACAAAGATATTTCTGTCTGAAGGTTTACACATAACGCATTATGATACTTATTTGCTACATTTTATTCCTATGCGCTAAAAAAATTAGCGGGTATCCAAAGTTTACTAATCTAAGAAATAATAAATTTGAAATAAATGCATTATATTGTACTTTTAAAAAACTTTGGCTTTACACAGTTACTCATAATTATTTCATTATTTGCCAGATCTAAAAAAAAAAATTATACATTGTAGAGGCTGATTTCTGAGTTGCTTTATATTTCTGACTTATTTTCGAAAAAAAATGTAATAAAAAGCAGGAACTACTGCCATAATGTAAAAACAAAACGTTTTTTTTTAAAGTACGATAACAGCAACTGAAAAATTACTCTGCAATAAAAATATTTAAAAATAATTGTATAAACAGAAGCTAGTCTATTATTTTTGGCTTCTAATATTAATCCTTACACGTTTACTAAGTCTGTGTGAGATTATACATCTTATCATAAACCTATGTATTATACAGGGTGTGAAGATAGACATACACATAAAACTTATAAAATATTATTTTGATTTTACTGTAACCTTTTTACCGTTCCCTTAAATACCCTTTGGAAGGGTTTAAATATTGATATAAGCGTTTTTTCATTCAATATGAATTTCACTTGAAATGCTTATTATTTAAATGAATATTTCTGGAATTAAATATTGAAAAGAAAATAAGATCTCATATCTGTCACTTGAAATGCTTATCTGAATATCTAGGAAATTAAATATTGAAAAGAAAATGAGATCTGATATCAACTATGGATAAAAATAAATTTGATCGATTATATTTACCGTGTCTGCAACTTATACCTTATTCAGATAAGAATAATGTAACAGGGGGCAATTCTGACTTTTTTTGTGTCAAATGGTCAGTAGTTTTTATTTGTGACTTCTTAGATTTACGCGATCATCATTACTTGAAATTAAACTCGTTTTAACGGGTTTTTCCGCGTTTATTAAGTAAGTGAACCTCTTTGGCCACTCAGACTTTTTATGAAACCTGTATGCCTGTGACGTACTGATCTTCTTTTGTTTCGTTGGTTGTCAAAGACACACGTGTAATGCTCGGAGGCCCGCGTTCCTTTTTCCAGTATTTACAACTTCAAAATTAATAAATTAGCATTTATAATGCAAAATTTAAAGTAAAATCTCAATCATTAGCTTGTTTCATCTTAATTAGTAGTTAAATATCCTGTAAAGGTATTTCTACTGAAATGAAGAGGCGGAAACTCCTCTCATTTGATGGAATAACGTCAGCTATATGACGAAAGCACATAGATACTGGAAGAAATATCGATGGGTCACCGTAGCGGCGCGGTAGCTCAGTTGGAAGAGCATTGGACAGGTTATTCAAAGGTCCTGGGTTCGAGTCCCAGTCGCGTAATGCTCGGAGGCCAGCGTTCATTTTTCCAGTATTTACAACTTCAAAGACACACGTCTTGCGGCAAACCTTTGTCACGTGAGCCATTTTGTTTAATTATTGTGAACTATTACTTCTTTGATTTATTTGTAATTCTGTTAATATTTTTTGAATACGTAAACCGTTGTTATTTCCTGATGTTGTTATTTATTTAACTTTCTTCTTCTATCTTCGCTAGCAATATTATTTTTTATTATCTGACATTTCGACATTTTAACAAACGCCGTGGTCACGGGTAGACTAAGATGTTTGACGTCTTCATAGAGTTCTTATAGTAAAAAACGATTTTCGTATTCACCGCCATCTGTTCCGTAATTATCTCGCACAATTTTCCGGGTTCACACAATCGACTACCAAAGGTCGGATAATCAAAAATAATTTAATAAGTGCGTAAAACCCGTTAAAATGAGTTTAATTTTGAAGTTATAGATACTGGAAAAAGGAACGCGAGTCTCCGAGAATTGCCCGACTGGGAATCGAACCCAGGAACTTTGGATAACCGGTCTAATGCTCTCACCACTGAGCTACCGCGCCGCTACAGTGACCCAACGAAATTTCCCCCAGCATGTATGTGCTTACGTCATATAGCTGACGTTATTCCATCAAATGAGAGGAGTTTCCGCCTCATTTCAGTAGAAATACCTTTACAGGTTATTTAACTACTAATTAAGATGAAACAAGCTAAGCTAGTGGTATTGAAAAAATAAAAAGGTGCCTTTAAATTAATTTATATATCGTTTTCAACAGCAAATCAAAGTTACCTAAAATGACTGTAGTGAATTGTGTCAGAATTGGGATCCAAATAGATCGTATTTTTAGAGCCATTTTGTCGCGTATGTTAAAAAATTGACATAAATATAAACAAAGTACATTAGGTATATGATATTCTTATGATATAAGCACAGATGTATGATTTCAGTCCTACTTTGTTGGTACAGACACGAAATAATTATATTATTTTTTCAAATATACTATCATACAATATTTTAAACTAACTTTAATATATATTTCTTATGATATTATTTCAATATATAATATGTATTTTTAAGCACATCAAAGTATTGTCTATAATCTAAAAACATTTACCTATATTAATGCTTTTATGCTCCATTTCTAAAAAGATGTACAGGGTGATCATTTAGTCACTATTATCTATTTTAGATTATCTAGTTATATTATTGAATTTATTTGTGACACCATAGTCTTATTTTGTGATCACAAACATTAGCTCTGATTGGATATGGGAGATAAATAAAAAAAAACACATAGTTTTTGCCCTAAACCAACTTAATCGGGCAAAACACCACTGCAATTTAGTTATTAACATAATTATTTTTATATTTCTTGATAGAATGTCAAAATATACAAAACTAAAACTTTGGCGTATGTTCAAGTTTTATTTTTCATTCTCTGCTTTTTCATATGCATATTGCCATTAATAAATTTCAGTGACATTTATAGTTTTGACAGTCTATCAAGACATAACAACAATAGTCTATGTCATAAAAGACAAAAAATGAAAAAAAAATGTCAAAATATGAATCACCCTGCACAAAACAAAACAGGCAGTTTTCACACAACAGTCTTTGAGCTAATTATTGTTTTGGTGGGTACCTTTTTTTAAATAAAGAGAGCGAACTGTCAAAATCGATAATGAGATTTCAATTTGACTTTGGTACATTTTTATCAATTCCTAATTGATTTAAATCTAGACAACAATTGCTTTTTACTATAGAAACAAGAGGGAAGATGTCGCAATAATTGCGGATTTTTTTAAATATTTTGACACAGATAAAAGGCGATTCTTTACTGGCTTTCGCTATATACCCTAAGCAATAGGAAAATAAAAATAAAATAAAAAATATAAAACTATAAAATGAACTCACACCAGATCTTTTGGAGTAAAAGCCACTAAAGAATCATGTTGTATAAGGTGATATAGAATATTTCAACGTGAAGATTTTGACATCAAATGTCTACACACATTTTGACACTAGTGTCTCTAGGTGTCCTATATACAGTCCGGCCACCGAGAGAATGCGTTTCTGACACATTGTGTTTGAAATAACGAGGTAACTTTGAAAGACCGTCTACTAAATAAAACAAAAAAATTTAAATTTTGTTATTAATATTTTGTTTGAAAAAAGCAGTTGGAGTTTCTTGCTAGTTCTTTTCCACCTTGGGCTAAGCTTCAAAATCAACGTTATACAAGTACCTTTAAACTAATTATTTACGTACCTACAATAAAACAATATTGGTTTCATTTTGTTTTTTTTTTATTTTACCTAGAATCCTCAACTCGTAACAACATGAAACTATTTTTATATTATACATAAAATAGAAATAATATTAATATTTATTTTTTCTAATGTTGATTGAAACAATATTTATCAATGTTATTTTTTTACCCCAACACTAATGGCATGTGTCACAAACGCATTCTCTCGGTGGCCAGACTGTAGTTGTTACAATGGAAATAAGATTAAACGTTCTGTAATATCTAAAGGTATAGGTTTTTTATAATATTGAATTAAAACAATAGAAAATAGTATCAAAATAAGTTATTTAAAAAAAACACTTTGGCAAAAACGGAAGAGTCTTTTGAAACTTAAAAATTAATGATATTTTTCTCAATTGGATAACTAAGCTAAGGACCTAAAACTATCTTATACATAACTAGTCTGATATATGACAGTAGATGACAATAAATAAAGCGAGATTTTGACATAAACACGACTAGGATTATTTACCAATTTTGACTAAATCTTTATTTATTTTTTTCAAACACCATAACACTCTTTGTGCGATTTTCATTTACTCTAATATTAAATCTACGCGTGTTGTATTTTTTTTAATAATAATAAACAAGTCAATTTTAACAAAAAAATCCATGTCAAATTATCTTCAAAAGCATCTTACAAACAGATGCATAATTTCAATTATTGTTTTTTTCTTTAAAAACATCATATTTTTTCCATTTCTTATAACATTCCATTATAATGCTTATAACTTTTAACATGCTTTTTGAATACAACGCTTTCAACCTCTCATTTGAGAGTACTGTCAAAATGTTGACATTTTCAAAAGGTTTTTTTTAAACCACAATAAATCGAATCGTACCTTCTTTGTGTTTTTTTCTAATTAGTGGAAGTTTCTTTCCGGGCAGTGAACGAGACGATAGATCGTATACCTTTCACTGATGTCTGCGAATAAAAATACAGTAATTCACTTATGTATCTTGCAATTATATTTTTTTAAGGTAAAAAATCAAGGTATATTATATAAACACCTAAAAATAACACACCTAACAATAAATTGAACCGAAGGAGGAAGCATAACAACTGACAAACGCAATAGAATTAGATAATAAATACCCACAGAATAAATAACTGGCACAAACGAAAAGAATCGGGTATAGGCTAACAAGCCTTCTTCAATATAAAATATTACTTTCTAATCAAATTAATAATTTCCAATTTCAACACCTCCAATCTTAACCGGAAATCCATCACAAATACTATTCAAAACAAGATACATACCAAACTAGTTTTAAAACCACACTATGAAAAAAAATATTTTATTTTTACCTTTTTCTTAGCGCCGTTCAAATAATCCTTGTACATCTCAGAGCGGAGATATCTCGAGTAACTGTCAGATTTCATCAGATGGTACACGTGAGCCTGACGTAGAAAATAAAACACAAATGTCAGTGTCATTTTGACAGCTAATGAGTGATGTTTTTTTTTACTTTAGGTTATGAGATACTATTTTTTTGAATGTACATTTTTATTATGTAAAGACTGACAACAGATTGTTTAAATGTTAAACATAAAAAAGTGCATTATAAGAGTAGACATTTATTTAAAAACGTACGTAAACCTTTATTTAGCAAAGTACGAGTATGTCTGTCTTTTTCATTCATGCAAGTTATCATATAAGATTGACATAATTATTATGTTTGCTGATGTAGGCTTAAAATGCATAAATTAATAAGAGATTAAGGTGATGTCATTAAATTAATAATTTTATGTTATCACAAATAAAAACAACGAATTACAAACCAAAAACATTTGTAAAAATATTCGGTTATATTTGACATATGTCAAAATCCTTTTTTTTTTTTTAAATCAAGTAACTAAAGTAATTTCTCACCTGAGCTTGATCAAAGCAGTATCTATCGGCAACGCCAGAATCCACTTTGATTCTTGTAGCCTCTCTACAAAAATAACAAAATATAATTATTCTTAATAAATATTGTTAGTAATACGGTTTTATTTACTTTTTATAACCATTTTTAATTCGGTCTAGTTATTTCAGATTTTAGGCAATTTTTTACACTAAAAAGCTACATTATACTTTAAATAAGGTAAAATAGAGGTTTGATTTTAGTTTGGATCCTGAACAACACGATATTGTAAAATTTGGTGAGTATTGCAAAAAATAATTATCATAACGAAAATTTCTCAAATACCAAAGTTACGGTTATGCTTAATCGTTATCTATAAAACTAGTCATTAAAACTTTAAAAATAAATTTATTCTTAATCCTCTGTAATTTTTTATGATTACAATATTTGTTTTTACCGTTTTAAAGAAACGTTTCATAGATATTATAGTAAATTAATTGTTCTGACTTACCTAGTGGCCGCGTCTATGTTAACTGGAGAAGCTGCATCGGAACCCAAATATTCTTTCCAAATGTCTTTGGCTTTCATCGCCACTTGACTTATCGCCAGTGTTTTGTAGTCCTGCACCGCTAGCCAGAATCTAGGGTGAAATCATTATCATCAGCATCATTATCATCAGCATCATTATCATTAGCATCATTATCATTAGCATGATTATCATTATCATCATCATTATCATTACGTAGTATAAAGAAAAGAAGCTATTGGTGTCTGTTTGTATGTTTGTTCGCTAGATCCTCCGAAACGAAGATACGATCTCTAATGCGGTTTAGACCATAGTTAAGGTCCAATAGATTTCATACTAAAATCGTTTTTTTAAGTTGGTCAAAATTCAATGTTACGTGAACGGGTAGTTCAAAATTTCACGATTACGAAGCGTGGCCAATCGCTATACTACCACACCAACCGTAGGGCCCTAAAATGAGCGTAAGTTTGTATTGTGCGCACAAACAGGATCCATTTTAGAAAATACAATTGATTAAATTGGTCTGACCCGGGATTCGAACCGGGGCTTACCACACAGGCTAGATATGGGTAAACCTAGATAAACCAATTTAAAACAGATACACGCGTCTCAGTTAAAACACTTTTTAGATAGCTTTTTTTTTAGTTTATGGTGCCTACATAGTTACACATTTAACATTTCTAAACAGAAAAAAAACTCTATCTACCCTCAAAATTTCTCACAGCCTGTTACAAAAACACTTACTTGAGATTTTCCCCGCTAAACTCCTTAGACAGAAACTTGGCAAAGTGCTCCTTGCCGGCCGGGTCTTGTAACAACTCGCGTAGACCAAACGCCCATCGACGGACGCGGCGCGCCGCTAATGGTTCCTTACTGGGGTAGATAATCATTATCATCACTATCTTTATTATTATCATCATCATCACTATCGTCATCATTATCATTATCATCATCATCATTATCGTTATCATTATCATTATCATTATCATTATCATTATCATTATCATTACATATTAAAAGTCAAAGTAGCTAATCGTGTCTGTTTGTCCTCAAACTTCTTCCAAACCACTAAACGGATTTAAACGCAATGTTCACCGTCTATGAGGTATTTTTTTCGAATAAGTAAGTCAAATTCTTTTCAGAAGAAGTTTTTCACAAACAAATTGGCTAAAATTGTACTATGGTCAAGCGTGGGCACTAGTTATTAGTAGATAATAGTATAAAGAGGCATATACAATGAGTTTGGATGTTTAAGGTAATCTGCTGCAAAAAAGCTATTTCAGTTATTCTTATTTATCATCATTACATAGTATAGTCGCTAATTCTGTCTGTTTGTATGTTTGGCCATTAACTCCTTCTAAACCAGTTGAGGGATTTGAATGCGGTTGTCAGTATCGTATAAGTATTTTTTTCATTTAAATTTGTAAATAAAGAACTTTCAGAAACATTTTTTAAATTAGCCAAAATTCAATGTTTCGGCAACAAGTCGGCCAAAATTACGCCATTGCGAAGCGTGGGCGGGTCGCTCATTGGACATAAAGTTACGATTTAAATTTTACAGTGACGTCGCGACAATTCTACTACACGTGTTTATTACAAAACGCTCGTCGTGCAATAAGATCTAAGAGACAATTACTTCAATTATATGCTTTTTCTTTCTTAAGGTTCTTATTTTACAAATCCATAGAGTTTGCAATTTTGAAGAAGCTGTAAACTCGTCTATCTTATTAGTCACTAAGCTTCTTATGTTTAGGTTTAAAGTTGTGTGTGTTCACGCAAAATCTAGAAGCTACATCTTTGCATAAAACACAAGTGAAAAAACCCATTAAGCTATTCAATTTGAAAACAGGTGTCAATTTAATGCACATATGGCGAATATAAATTAACGCTTTCTTTTCAGATATTTTCCAATATTAAGATAGGTTACTGAAATTTCTATCTTACTTTTTCTCATACTAATATTATTAATAGTAAAGTTTGTGAGTATGTATGGATGTATGGATGTTTGTTACTCTTTCACGTGAAAACTACTGGACAGATTTGGATGAAACTTTACAGTAATATAGGTTTTACATCAGCTACACATAGGGTACGTTTACCGCGGGAAAACTTCTCAGTCCCTCGCGAACGGAGTCGCGGGCGGCCACTAGTAGGTATAATTTAAAGACTTATGATACACGCAAACCATAAGGAATAATGTTAAGGTTGTTAACTCCATACACAATTGTATTTTGCACGTTTATGCTATGCCTAACACTTGTTTAATTATGATAGAAATATCGGCTGTGGCAACATTGAAAAAATAAGTTCTTTTGAAATATATTTGGCAAATTTGACTGTCTTATAAACGGTGTTGATATCCATAAAGTTAATGGTGGCTAGTTACATTTGCAAACCAAGTAAACTGAACCCGCGTTTTGGGGTAAAGAATAGTTTTAAATAAACCTCATTAGCCGTTGATTTGAAAATGACAGTAACAGGTAGATCTAAGTAATATGTAAGAAAAAAAACTGTCTGTCATTACGGTTAAATTATCAAGGATTTGAACTGTTTGAAGTTACATTAACAGGAGTTTGACCTGTTTGAATATAAATTAACAGGAGTTTGACCTGTTTGAATATAAATTAACAGGATTTTGACCTGTTTGAATAAAAATTAAAAGGAGTTTGACCTGTTTGAATAAAAATTAAAAGGAGTTTGACCTGTTTGAATATAAATTAACAGGAGTTTGACCTGTTTGAAGTTAAATTAACAGGAGTTTGACCTGTTTGAATATAAATTAACAGGAGTTTGACCTGTTTGAATATAAATTAACAGGAGTTTGACCTGTTTGAAGTTAAATTAACAGGAGTTTGACCTGTTTGAATATAAATTAACAGGAGTTTGACCTGTTTGAATATAAATTAACAGGAGTTTGACCTGTTTGAAGTTAAATTAACAGGAGTTTGACCTGTTTGAATATAAATTAACAGGATTTTGACCTGTTTGAATATAAATTAAAAGGAGTTTGACCTGTTTGTTAAATTAACAGGAGTTTGAAGTTTAATTCACAGGTGGATTTTTTCCGCCGGCTTTTTTCTCTCGGTCTACGGTTAGGTGAAGTCGAAGTTTGTAACACTGTCGTTCATTAAGTATATGTTACATATCTATGATGAATAAAAGAATTTTGATTTTGATTTTGGTGTTTGGCTAGTTTTAAACATTATTTAGATCAAGTGATATTAAAAATAAATTACTATAATAAATGCTTTACAAGGCCAAATCCTTAGTTCAAAACAATATATTTATATAGCATTTATAAAATTGCCAATTAAATTAAAATACCTATAAGATTAAACAATAAACGTCCAGACATAATATTTTAACACTATTTGCACAAATGCTACAGATTAAAGTTTATTTTTGTCGAAACATAAATTCTGTTGTTTATTTTTACCGCAAGTATATACTGAAGATTAATTTGCCTTCTAGAACGATCGGTAGATAATCTTATTTTTAACTTATTTAGTTTCATTGCTTGCTTTTTACTGTAACTACTTACTAACACTCGCTTTGCAGTGGTGAAATTTTGGCCGACTTGTTTTTGAACCATTGAATTTTATTTCTGTAAAACTTTTTGTGATTTTTTTTTCTAAGATAGGTACCTTATCGTAATAAAATTCTAAGTCAGTGAAAAATCGCATTGAGATCGGTTTAGTGGTATAATATAGTAAGCATACAAACATTCAGGAATACCGACAGAACTGTCAGATTAATCAATAGGTACACATTTTTTCTTTTAAACAAAACTAGCTTTTACCCGCGGCTTCGTACGCGTAAAATTCGGAGTAAAACCATTTTCCTATATATGTTATTATACGAAAAATATGTATATTAAAAAACCGCATCAGAATCCGTTGCAGAGTTTTAAAGATTTAAGCATACATAGGGACGGAGAAAGCGACTTACATCCATACATACTTACAAGCTTTCGCGTTTATAATATTAGTAGGATTTGAAGACCTCCTCCTCTTATGAAATCGTTTTTAAATGCCATTAACTAAAGTAGGAATGAGGTCTTTAGCGGTAAAAATTGAAAACATGTAACGTATTCAATGTAAATATTAATTTGAAATATTTATATTGACGCACGGTTATACAGAAATTGTTTAATTAACATAACAATATAGTAATTATTTTGTGTCGTAAACACCAATTATATTGGATAATTTGGAGTTTTTCACTTAAAAAAAGGGAGAGATTATCAATTTATGAAATAATAAATTATATCCCCAAAAAACAACAGCTTGTATTGTAGGTACTATACGATGGACTAAGGGAGGACCTAGTTACACTTAGCAAAGACCCGAAAATTGAACTTGAAACCGTCCGCTTAACAATCAGGTATACATACTGGTACGCCAAAGGGGTCGTTCTTTTATATTAATGTCGTTTAATAAATAATGTTGTTTCCATATTTCTATGTGCTTCATATATTTATTTATTGAAATTCACAGCGTTTTTTATACAGAATAGAGCAAAAAAGCAAAGCTATTTACAACTAGAGTCAGTTTCTTTGAAATATCATAAAAAAAACGAGCGATATGCTTATGTATGTAGTGAGCAAAATATGTTTAAATAAAACCATTCTCAATTATGAGACAGCAAGGTCCAATAGCAAGTCATTATTTGAATAATTAGTAATTATTAATTACTAACGCTACTCAAGGTCACATCATCTTTTTAAATTACTTTTTCTACTTATTAGGGCTTTGCCTCATTAGGACGCCATAGCGACGTCGTCGGCTACGTATCCAAGCATTTAATATTGAAATGTATGGTACCTAACTCACTTGGCGACGGTTTGGCAACGTCGCCAAATTGGAAGCGTGGCCACGAGCTACAGTTCTCTACGTGGCTTCTGGATACTCTGGCGGCATGGCGACGTTGCCACTATAATGTACACGGTAAACTGCACCTCGCTCACTCAGTCGCCAGTCAGCCGCCATTTTGGACGCTCGCTCGAAATATAGTAGGTACTAGAGTTGATGTTGTAAATAATGAGTTTCGATACTGAAAAATTTAGTCAAAAGATGCTATTGACATTCTCGTGTAATTGAAAAAAATTGCAGGATATTTTCGTAAATCTCCATACAGTTTAAAAAAATACCACTTTGGCTTCGATCTGATATAAAAGGATGAGCCCATAGTTTCTTCTTTTCTTCTATTTTTCTACGACGTAGATAATAAAGAAGTGCGATTTCTTCTACATCCATTCCTGACGACGTGAACGAACTGACTGTCTAGACGCCATGGCCACTCGATTTGGCGACGTTCGGAAGCCAGAAGTAGCCAGGCCTGGGCCGCTGGCGACGTCGCCATGGCGTCCTAACGAGGCAGAGCCCTTAGTGATCCAGACCAGAAATATTGACATCAACTTTTTATGAGTTTAGTAAATTGGTAATATTAGGGATAGCAATACCTCTACATAAGTTTGGGAGTTTTTATTCAAAATTTTCGTTAGATTTCATTAAGACATTATATATTTTATTTGTTCAATTAAACTGAAATACAATTTCAGTTATTATGATTTTTTGTCGATAACTCTGTTCTAAATAAAAACCTATTTAAATACTAAAAATCGATTAATAATAATTAACATTTTAAATTTATAAGTCAAGATCGCAATATCAAAAAAACCACTCACCACTGCTTCTCAAAGTCCCACAGCTCGGTAGTGTCGTGTATCCACGGGTTGGGAAACTCTGGCGGCGTTATAAACGGGTCGTACTCTATGTACTGTTCGCTGTAGGCTATCAGCCTGCGGGAAAGAGATGGATGTATGTTAGAGAGAGATGGCGAGATAAAATATAAGATAGAAATAAGATATGAGGAAGAGAGAGGGATGTATATGCGTTGGAGTAGTTAGAAAGAAATGGCAAGAGAGGTGAAAGGGAAATATGGTAGGAGGAAAAGAGATGAAGATATATCAGGTAGTGTAGTTAGAGAGAGATGGAGAAACTCTGGCGGCGGTATAAACGGATCGTATTCTATGAACTGTCCGCTGTAGGCTATCAGCCTGCGGGAGAGAGATAGATAGATGGATTAACTCTTTATTGCTCACACATATTAGAGAAGTACAAAGATCGTCTTAAACTAGTGTGGGCAAAGGCGGTCTTATCGGTGAAAGCGATCTCTTCCAGACAGAGATAGTATGCGAGTCTGTGGGGTTAGAAAGAGATAGCAAGAGGGACGAAAATATCTAATATTTTCGTCCCTCTTGCGTGCGAGGGAAAGAGAGGGAGGGAGATATGTAAGTATGTTGTCTACACTAATATTATAAAGAGGAAAACTTTGTTTGGTTGTGTCGAATAGGCTCAAAAACTACTGGAACGATTTTAAAAATTCTTTCACCATTCGAACGCTACATTATCCACGAGTAACATAGACTATATTTGGGTTTTTCGGACTCAAGGTGTGTTTAGTTATCTAGTTAGAGATATATGGAGAGAGAAACTATTATTATTATTATAGTCTGGCCACCGAGAGAATGCGTTTGTGACACATGCCATTAGTGTTGGGGTAAAAAACAACATTGATAAATTATTTTTAATCAACAGAAAAAAAACTTGTTTATCTTTTTTATATTTTATTTATAATATAAAAATAGTTTAAAGTTACTAGTTAAAATCTAGGTGAAATAAAAAAAACAAAATCGAAACAGTATTGTTTTATTGTAGGAACGTAAATAATTAGATTAAGGGCTGATTTTTCAATAGTCTGATAAATGCTAACTGACTGATAAGAGGTATGTTTTCATTGTCACTTCATACATATGTCAAGTATTTATGTTCGACGTGCAACAAAAACATACTGATTTTCTGTCAAATAGAATTTATCTGACTATTGAAAAACCGGCCCTAAAGATACTTGTATAACGTTAATTTTGAAGCTAAGCCCAAGGTGGAAAAGAACTAGCAAGAAATCCAACTGCTGCCTTTTTACAAACGAAACTCAATAGCATTGTATTGGCAATGATATGGTATAAGTCTCAGCACCCGATGACCGTACTGCAGAGCCAATTCATCTATTTCATATTGAACATTTGCCGATTTATTTTCTTTCACTATCCGCAATAGTTATACTTCAAGCATGTCAATATCATGTTTTTATAACCAAGATACTAATTCTGCATTTTTATTAGCAATTGATTGATAACTTTAAAATTGACTGATATTTTTAGCACACCCCTACGAAAATATCATAAGTACATAACCTTGTACTGTTTAGAAGTAGCGTTGTTTATATTTTTAAAAATACATATTTTATCAGTAAATTTTACCCTTACAGTAAGCCCACAGTTATAAAATTTAAAATCAGTGTGACTTAATATCATTTTATTGCTCATTATTTGTTTGTAGGGTCAAAATAGACGACTTTCTTTTTGTTTGTTTTCGTAGTCGGCCTTTCAAAGTTACCTCGTTATTTCAAACACAATGTGTCAGAAACGAATTCTCTCGGTGGCCGGACTGTACGTCAGTTAACTGTTGATAGAAAGAGAGGCAGTGGAGACGGAACTAGGAATATGATATGAGGAAGAGAGATATGAATTAGGGTAGTTAGAGGGATATAGAGAAGAGTGAAAATGCTAATAAGAGATTGAGTAAGAGATAGACGTATATGAGTAAGTGTTGTAAGAGAAGGATAGTAGTATAAGCGAGATTTATGTAACAAAGTAGCTAGTAAACATTTAAATAATAAATAAATCTAAGGCCCTAAAGTAAGTTGCAGTAAGCACTTGTGTTACAGATACCACATAATGGACTAGGGGAGAACCAAGTTACACCCAAACACGAGCCAATATTTAAAACACCATTTTACGAAATTGGCTCACCCGGGGTTCGAACCCGGAACCACCCGCTTAGCAGTCCGGTATATACAGGGTGATTGGTAATGCGATACATTCCTTCTAAGAGGTTAAAGTAGAGCTTATTTGCAGTTAATTAAGGCATAATATGCTATGCCCAAAAATTGATAATTTCTAAGATATGCAACATTTAAGATTTTTTATAAAAAACCCCATTTTCAAAGTTCAAATGAATCCTTTTAGTGAAAAATTCAAAATTGAGTTTTTATGTTTTGTTGTTTTATGGTAGCTTGATATCTAAAATTACATTTTAGATTTAAATTTGCTAAAAATAATCGTCCTTATTTTAGAAAAAGTCAACAAACCAAGAACAACTTTTTAAAAAAGTAAAGTCTTAAGGCAATAAAAAGCGATTTTCTAAAAAAAAGTCCAAATAATGTTGCGTACAAATTACATAAAAAACTTCCCCACTTCATTAGCTATTCAAAAAGGTACATTTGTCATACTAAAACTAAGTATTCGATTGACAACTCTACTAATAAAACAAGTTACCTCTCTCTTAGAACGCCTCTACATTGTGGTTACCGCGCACTTTTGCAGTGTTTTCTTTGGTTGATGTCGACGTCTTGCACAGGGATAATGCAATTACATTAAAGTCTGCCGTTAAATAAAAAAAATGTAAAAAGCCAAAGCTTCAAGTGTGCAGCCTTTGCAGTCAAATAGAAAAAATGTATTAAGCGCGAAAAAAGTGACCTCTATTAAAAGAAAACTAACTGCATATGTTCATTAAGAACTCTTGAAATGGTATCATTTAAGATGCCTTGCCTACGAAGCCTTTTTGTAGCGATGCTGTCGCGCGTTAAGTAAAGGCATGTTAGTCGAATTTGCATCGCGCTACATTATCGCAACTGTATTGCAAAGACAATACTAACGCATCGCGACTGAATCGTGGCTTTGAAGGCACACAGTCAGCGACTGCTAGTCTACGATATCGACGCGAACGCACGACAGCATCGCTACAAAAAGTTGCTGTGGGTGAGGGCCTTTTGTAATGAAGAATACTCAGACAATCTTCTTATTTACGTATTGTGTAATGGCAACGCTGTTACAGCAAAAAAGTACTTGTTGCGTTTCCGTAATCGATGTGTGTCAAACGTTAGTGTTTTCGGGGACGTATCGACGTCTCAGAAAAATAAAGCTTGTATCCGCCTGAACAAGTGAATCTAGTAGACCTCGAATTTGGCGAAGTAGACGAAGAAATGATAGATGTTTTTCGCAAAAATCTAGCAACCACCACAAGAGTTGGCGACATCGACCAAAGAAAAACAACAAGTGATGGATGTGTAGTAATGAATGAAAAAGATGTAGTTAGCTTTCTTTTTTTTAATAGAAGCAACTTAACCACATCCACCATAATCTTTTTTTTTAATTAACCGCAAAAGCTACACACTTGAAGGTTTGGCTTTTCAAAAAAATATTTATTTAACGGCAGATCTTAAATGTAATTGCATTATCCCTGTGCAAGACGTCGGCATCAACCAAAGAAAACACTGCAAAAGTGCGCGGTAATCACAATGTAGAGGCGTTCTAAGAGAGAGGTAACTTCTTTTATTAGTAGAGTTGTCAATCAAATACTCAGTTTTAGTATGACAAATGTACCTTTTTGAATAGCTAATGAAGTGGGGAAGTTTTTTATGTAATTTGTACGCAACATTATTTGGACTTTTTTTTAGAAAATCGCTTTTTATTGCCATAAGACTTAACATTTTTTAAAAGTTGTTCTTGGTTTCTTGACTTTTTCTAAAATAAGGATGATTATTCTTAGCAAATTTGAATTTAAAATATCATTTTAGTTATCAAGCTACCATAAAACAACAAAACAATAAACTTAATATTGAATTTTTCACTAAAAGGATTCATTTGAACTTCGAAAATGGGGTTTTTTATGAAAAATCTTAAATGTTGCATATCTCAGAAATTATCAATTTTTGGACATAGCATATTATGCCTTAATTGACTGCAAATAAGCTCTACTTTAACCTCTTAGAAGGAATGTATCGCATTACCAATCACCCTGTATACCGCTGCACCACAGAGGTCGTCATTTAAATGTTACAGTTAAATCTAGGAAAAACAAGTTTTACCATAACTCGGGTTTCAAGTTAAAAGTTTCAACTGTGACACATACAATTCACATTACATAAAAACATCGCAACTTTAGCTATCAACCTATTTCACAAAAAAATAACTAACAGGCCGAAGCCCTCGCCCGCAGCACCATCAACTGTTACTATTCCTTACTAAAGCTATGTTACATAATAAAACTAACAAAACATCAAACCCTCAAAATCTACATAAATTTCATACTACCCACATTTCACCCTAAAATAACTTCTACACACATAAAAAAATTACCCCTAAAAAATAGAAAAATATCAAACTACCCCCAAAAACCAAAAAACACCATCATGCCTACAGTAACAAAAAACATATTGAGATTTTTACTTTTAATTTTGCTTTTTAAATGCTAATTTATTAATGTTGAAGTTATAGATACTGGAAAAAGGAACGCGGGTCTCCAAAAATTACGCGACTGGGAATCGAACCCAGGACCTTTGGAAAGCCGGTCCAATGCTCTGACCACTGAGCTACCGCGCAGCTACTGTTCCTTTTTCCAGTATCTAAAACTTCAAAAAAACATATTAAACATAAAAATCTCGAACTACCCTCAAAAATACCCACATTTCGACCACCTTCTCCGGCGGCTGTTCTCTCCTTCTAGCGCGCGCTCGTTATATCATCAACTGTTACTATTCCTTACCTAAAACTATTTTACATAAAAAAAAGACTAACAAACGTCGAAAAACCATTTTTCTAAATACCGCTGCACCACGGAGGTCGTCAATCTTCAAACTACCAGAAAAAACCAAAAAAATACCAAACAACCAGAAAATCAAAATACTAGATACTAGATAGATACTAATAGACAAAATATCGATATATTAAACTAAGATTAATATCCATAGCAACTTAACCAAATAATCTATTCCACAAAAAAAACCTAAAATAAATTTCAATCTACCGTCAAAAACCACAAAAATTCATACTACCCTCAAAATCTCAAACTACCCTCGTTCTACCCTCATTTCGGCCACCTTCTCCGGCGGCTGGTCCCGCCTCCGCGCCCGCGCTCGCAGCACCATCAGCTGCTACTATTCCTTACCTAAAGCTTTACATAATAAAACTAACCCAAAACTATCAAACTGCCCCTAAAACCTACAAAAATCTGGAACAACCCTCCAAAATAACAAAAATATCGTTCTACCCACAAAAACTTCAACACTACCCTCAAAGCCCAAAATCATTCAAAATATCGTTCTACCCACAAAAACTTCAAAACTACCCTAAAAACCCAAAAACATTCAAAATGGCCCCGATTCTGAAAACATCATCCTACCTACATTAACAAACAAAATATTAAACATAAAAATCTAAAAATCTCAATCTATTCTCAAAAATATCAAACTACCCTCAAAACACTCACATTTCGGCCACCTTCTCCGGCGGCTGATCTCTCCTTCTAGCCCTCGCTCGTAATATCATCAATTGTTGCGTGGCGCGCGCTATCTTCAGATCCAGGTCTGATGATGAGGGGTCGGGGTCCAGGGTTGTGGAGCACTCTCCTGGGGGAAAACGAAAAATAGAGATATTTTTAAATAGTAATTGCAGTAAATTGCATTTGATTATTGTTTTTAGACGACCTCTGTGGTGCAGCGGTGTATATGTTACGGCTAAAACCCGAAGTGCGGCTACACCTAGTTTTAGCCGGTTAGAACATCAATAGGTTAGGTTAGTTAGGTTACTCTTTTGAAACCGCCCAGAAAAAGGAGTCGACTCATGATTGAAGCCAGTTTTTATATAAATAAATCTCCAGACTGACACACCAACTATTTGGCCCTAAAGTAAGTTGCAGTAAGCACTTGTGTTACAGGTACCACACAATGGACTAGGGGAGAACCTAGTTACACCCAGACACGAGCCAATATAGAAACACCATTTTGACGAAATTGGCCCGACCCGGGGATCGAACCCGGAACCATCCGCTTAGCAGTCCGGTATATATACCGCTGCACCACAGAGATCGACAAGAAAGAAAATTAGAGATTTTTAAAGATTATTTTTAAATAGTAATTGCAGTAAATTGCATTTGATTATTGTTTTTAGACGACCTCTGTAGTGCCTATATTATCATTATATTCATTACATATCATCATTATCATTATCATTACATAGTATAAATCCAAGTCGCTAATTCTGTCCGGGCTTCTAACTCCTCCTTAACCAGTTGAGGGATATTAATGCAGTTTTCACCGTCCTTTAGGTAATTTTTTCATTTAAATTTGTAAATAAAGCACGTTTATAGAAAAGTTTTTTTAAGTCAGCAAAAATGCAAGGGTTCGAGAGCAAGTCGGCAAAATTACACCATTGCAAAGCGTGGGCGGGTCGCTTGTAAATTATAATTCTGTTGAATCATTTATGAATTGAGAAAGGCTTTAATGTTGCAAAAGCGAGAATAAAATACTACAGTTAACAACTAAAATTCTATTTATAAAATGAAGTTTAAAGAAAAGAATTGCGGTCGGTGTTTTTCTTAAAATTTTAAATAATGGATTAAATAAAATAAAAACTTAAAGTTACCAACCGGTGAACGAACAATTAATTTTCTAATTTGTATTTTTAGTTTATTATTTTTGAAGGTTTATTTATTATAAATATTTCAATATTGATTAATGACCCGATTTTGATTCGCAATTTTCAAATTTTGTTTAATGATCTTTTTCTTACATATTAAAACGCATTAAAATTAATACGTTTCGAAGTTTAGGTAGAATCAGAGGACAAACAGACACGATAAGCAACTTTGCTTAGTAATGTAATGATAATGATGATAATAATAACTATAAAATAATGATGGTAATAATGATAATAATAATAAAATAATGATGATGATAATGATATAATGGCCCCGATTTTCAAAACACTCTCTAAAACTAAATTAAAAATATCACAGTCACTTTCTCATGCTACGTATTAGAAAAAGACAGGTAGGTACATTGGTCTCACTAAATTTAGTCCACAACATTGTAAAATTGAACGAAATGCGCTGAGGACTAGGCTAAAATTGCCTTCGCCGTGTCATATTGCACGTACATTTTAGTTTGACAGGACTAAAATGATTACCTGTCTCTGTCTTTTACTATTGAACAGTAAGTGACAGCGATAGTTTTAGTTTAGTTTAGACAGTGTTTTCAGAATCATAGTTGTTGTATGTGAGAGAGACTAAAATGTTTTATTTATTTTTGTTTTAGTGTTGCTGTTATAATGAATTAGTAATATATCTACTGTTAAAACGACAACTCGTTGACAGACAGACGGACCGACGGAGAATGGAATCCAACAAACAGTATTTTTATAATAGTAACTAAAATAATTTGCATTTGATTATAATTTAAACTTACTTCATAAGCATCAAACTGTTTAAATAATGGATAAAATAAAATAGTAATAAGTAACGCCATCTTGTTACAAACCGTTGTATTAACAATGAATTTGTTTGTATTTTAAAATGCAATGTTCCCGAAGGTGTATATTATTGGTAAGATTACGTAGTCTGCTACAATTTATCGCATTGAACCGGCGGCGGCGCGGCGGGGTGGATTACGGCTCAATCCCTCTCGTATTCCGAAAGGGAATGATTTTGGCATCCCTGTACTTAATTTAGTAATACATGAATAAGCTGTTATTATATTATAGCTAGTGACCCGCCCTCGTTTTGCAATTGGCTTGTTCGAGAATCATTGAATTTTGAATAACTTTAAATATTTTCTGAACGTTCCTTATTTAATTTTAAAAATAATCAAAAAAAGGAAAACTGCAAATTATATCCGTTCTCGTTTTGGAGGAAATAACGGACTAACATACAAACAGATACGATTAGCCACTTTGCTTTATACTATAATGGTAATGATGATAATGATAATAATGATGAAAATAATGATGATAATGTTGATAATGATAATAATGATGAAGATAATAATATAATATTAATAATTAAGTCTTAACTATAAAATTACCTTGATCCTTAGCATTTTGCTCACACTCTTGCGGGTTGGTGATGGTAACAATCGGATTATTCTTCATGTGGTGTTGTAGAACTAACTCCTTGCATTGTTGCATACGTTTAGCTTTTATAGCATTTATACGTGATTGCTTCCGGGGGTCCACTTCTACCGTGTTTATGCATCCGGGCTGTGAAAATAGTGCGTTTTAAAAGGAAAATTATAGTATTTATGATAGATTTGTGTTAAAAACTTTATTGAATAAATTTTCTATGCGAATGTTAAAATTGTTTTGAAATTCGTTGAGTGGTTTAGGAGGAGTTAGCGGACAAACATAGAAACAGACGCGGATAATGACTTTGTTTTGTCCTCAAATTAAATTTTATGCACCTAATCTGTCAATTTTGACAATACATTTCTGTGTATATAACCACCAAATTCAAAACAATAAAAAACTGATATATAATAAAAATAAATCCTTACCATAGGTCGATGAACATCCCAAAACGCGCGTTCCTGGCTGTCAAGCACTTTTCTTTCTAGCTTGTCTCGCTTCTTATCAACCTGCAAAACAGTAAAGTTATTGAACTTATCACATTTTCTTTACATTTACGTGTATTTGAGACTAGATGGCGTTGAATGTATTTTAAATCGCTCTTACTTATGCACATATCGGTTTTGAAATATAAATAAAACTAATCTTCTCTGTTAATTGTATTAAATTAATTTATTTATATACTTAATATATTTGAATTTCATAAAAAAACTTTATTGCATTATTTTTAAGTTAATTATCAAGTTTTTTAGAATCTTTGCCCTTGCTTTAATATTTTTTATTTTTTTAATATTTTTTATTTTTAAAACCACTATATTTCTCCACATTACCTACCTTAGACTGTGCCTCAGCCTGCATGAATATGAACTCCCATTTCCTAGAGAACATCTTCTGTAATCTCGCTAATGATTCCGCTTCGTAATCCGCTAGTTCTAGACGAGCCTTGTTTTGCATTGTACGCTTACAAAGATATACCGCTGGGGGGGGTAAATATGATGTTTTTAACTTATTTTCATTTATAATTTGTCAGATAGTTATAATAATCATCATTTATTTATATTTAAATTATTATTGATAACAATAGTTGTAGTTCATGTCTTTAATGTAGCAGACAGTCAAAATTATTCATAGTTTACGGAATAAAGGTGAGAAAAAAACACAGAGATTGAAAACAAACGAAATCAAAAAAAATATTTTCAAAATACTTATATTGAAAAAATTGAAAAAAAAGAAAAATCTGGAAAAAAATATTGCGGTCCGTGTATATCCGGTGTGGAAAAAGTGTATCCGGTAAATTGTATTATAGTCACCACTATCAAAGTTAATACAATTCAACCTTTAATGTGACAGACTTTAGAAAACTAACAAAACGATGTTGAAACTAAAAGGTACTAATTGTGTCAAAAGTCAATGTAAATATTTCAGTAGATCATTTAAAAAGCACTGAGGTCATAATTATCGTACATGATATCTACTATATGATAACTAATTAAAAACAAATATTTTGAAAAAGTTACATTATTGAAATTAAGAATAGTAAAATCCTAATTTTATGACTTAATGTTCATAACTTACCATAATCAGTGTTCTCTGGTTCCCATTGATTTGAGGGCCAGAAGTATGGTGTCTGAAATCTTAACAAAACAATTTTCTAATTAATAATAATTATAATAATGTAAATATATTAATAAATAATTATAATAACAGCCTATAATACGTCCCGTGAAATTATTCCTATTTAAAACTACCATATACAGCTAATTTATTCAGTGATTTTGAAATATTGACAAACATTTTACGCCTTGGTAATTTTTTTATTAAATTATCGTCTATTTTGACAACATGTTATGTCAAAATTTTAGATCATGGGGAACCATACTTGCATTGTTGTGAAGTTAATGGTTGATTTGAATCAGAATGGTTATACATATTTGAATACAAACTTAATTGTGATTAAACTTTTAACAAATTCAGAAATTAGGGGTTACCATCTACTTTATTTTTTTTGTTGTTAAAAATGGAAATAACATCTCTTAATTACTGTCCCTTCTGAAGCAGTCAGAAATAATATTTATAAAGGTTTATTTAAGAAGTTACATTTATTAATAACTAGCGACCCGCCCACGCTTTGCAATGGTGTAATTTTGGCCGACTTGCTCACGAAACATTGATTTTTGGCTAACTTTTCCAAATGTTCTTTATTTACAAATTTTAATGAAATAAATACCTAAAGGATGGTGAAAACCGAAGCCAACATACAGACAGATAGAATTAGTGACTTGGATTTATATTATCTAATGATAATAATAAACCCACCTGTAATAAGTGTTATCATTCTTCACAGTCAAACAGTGGTCGTCAATCGGGAACAGATACCCGTGCGAAGCCAGGAGATGAGCCATGTGTAGCGGCTCCCAGGCCTCTTCGAGGTTCATGTTCTTGGCTATCCAGGATACCAGGTCTGAACCGGTGAATACCTGGAGGATTATCATTATCATTATTATCATTATAATTTTTATCATAATTAGTATCATCATTATCATTAAATTAAATCTCCAGACTAACACACCAATTATGTGGCCATAAAGTAAGTGCAGTAAGCGCTTGGGTCATAGTTACCACACAACGGGCTAGCGGAGAACTTAGTTACACCCAGACACGAGCCAATGCCGAAAAACCATTTTAACATTGGCCCGACCCGGGGATCGAACCCGGAACCATCCGCTTAGCAATCCGGTAAATATATCGCTGCACCACAGAAGTCGTCAGTTATCATTATCAGTATCATCATTATCATTACATGGTATAAAGTGAAGTAGCAGATTTTATCATCTATGGGTATGTGAACACCTGGTGGAATTTTGGTGATTCTTTTATTATAAAAAAAATAAAGGAACGGTTATAATAGTGGATGATTTCTTTTGTAAGATCTTGTATTTAGAGATTGGTTAATGATATATCTATCTTATAAGATCAAACTTTGTAACTCTCTTTTTTATTAAATCATTTCTGGTACCTCTATAAATGCATATCTGCAGGAAAACAGTGCTACAATGTGTATCTTTAGTCATATCTGTATTTAAAATTTGTAAAGAGAGAAAGGGATAGTATTTGTGTTTACTATATTACTTACAGATGGTATTTTGGTCATGAAGCTTTTGACAGTGCGCACGGGCACCCCGGTGTTCTCGTCTTGCATTCTTTCAATTATTGCTTCCATCTGAAAAACATTAAATTGCAAAACAATAGTTTTATATCATAAAAAAAACATTGTCTAACATAAGGACTAACTCTTACTGAATGTTCTGTATTTATAATTTTAAATGCAAGAAATACTATTAACATATTGGTAATGTTGTATTTAAAAAATAAATGGATAAAAGAAGTAGAATGAAAATATTGAATTGATAATTTTGTTCATTAACATTGTCTGTGTGATTGATTAATGTATATTTATTATCACATACTTATATTATAGATTTTTATTATTTCCCCTATGTTACCTACATGATATATATTTTCTTAAGCCAACTCCCATAAATCTCTGACTTATTTCTCACCTTTTTATAGACCAAGTAGTTGGGCGATTCCTCCGGCGATGGTATAGTGGACATCAGAGCTTGTACATTTGGAGGTAGATTTGTTGTCGCTGGCTCTTTCTTATCCTTTTCCTTGTCTTTGTCATCTTTGATACACTTTGAGTTTTCTCTGTAAAAGAGGTAGTGGTCATCACCATTGAGTCGCTCATATATTATATAGAGTATTAGCTTTACTATGTTATCATACATTTAAACCTTCCTCTTGAATCACTCTATCTATTAAAAAAACACATCAAAACCCGTTGCATAGTTTTAAAGATTTAAGCATACATAGGGACAGAGAAAGCAACTTTGTTTTATACTATGTAGTGATCTCCAACAAAATACTATTAGATAATGATAGTTAGCACTTGCTACATCAAATTATGTTTATAGTTCATTATCTAAGTAAGTTCTATATAAGTAGCATTTTATTTTAACTAAAAGGTTTGGTATGCTCTTATTGCATACATATATTGACAAATTAGTGTTCTAGAGGGTTGAAGTTTAATTTTTTATAAGTTTCGAATATGAAATAATAGACAATACCTTGAGGGACCTTGTTGACAGGCTCGTGGTGCCGTCTTCTCCGATGAGTTCATTGTAACCATGTTTACTCAATTACTGCACTTCGATCAGCCACTTTTAACCATTATCACAAGCTGTTTACACCTAAAATATATGTTTGGGATGCAACTTCAGTTCACTGTGATATTCACTTAACTTAGGATAATTGACATTAAATTATACGACTTTTACTGTGTGGGGCTGCAATTCAAATCGATTTAAACATATAATTGTAGAGTAGGATGCAGTTTTATCTAAAAAATTGCTTAGAGTAATTATTTGTTTACATTGTAATGGGGTGGTAATTATTGGAGATTTTCACAATGTTTTATGTGACAAAAACTTCAAAGATTTACTGTAGACGACAATAAATGTTGTATTTATTAATAATTTGTGTTGATTGAAGATAAAAACTCAAGATTTCGCTTAAATGAACACAAGATATAGATAAAATAGATCAACTTACAAGTTCGTAAAAAACGGTATTTTAACACAAAACTGTACAGCAACAGATTCTGGTGATAGCGTAGAAACAACACACACATGAAATTAGATATTTTTACACACAAAATACACTATTTTGCGCGAATTTACACACAGTTTAAGATTTAATCGAAATGTCAAACGCCATTGTCAATTTTTTGTTCTTATCAAGTCGAACAAGGAGAGAGATATACATTTCTTCATGTCCGAAAGAGAAGGTTTACCGGTTATTGTAACTCGACAAAATTAAAAACACTTGATTTGGTAACAGAATACCTTTGTAAACTACAAACTGTAATAAACAGGATTGCTCGAACAAAACTATGGCGCATGTATTTTGAGTTTATTGAACGCTATTTTGAACTATTTTTAGGTTCCCTGAGGTCTGTGCCTGAGGTTCAGTATGTTTAACTATTTATGCTTATTTTATATGTATTATGCCAAAAAACGTATAATAACAGTCGACAAATTCCTTTCACATTTGATTATATGATTTTAACGGAGGAATAATAATTAATAACCTACTTTAAGTTTTCATTTCCTCATTTTGTTGCGAAGTAAAATTCAGAGATGGCAGTACGTGTGTATTAAGTACAATCTAAATTTTAATGCTTTTCTAGGAACGGTTTGGTAAAATGTAGTTTAGTTTCACACATGCTATTTAAAAATATAGTTTTTGCTCCTATAAATTTTGTTTACCTTCTAAGTTTAATTTGACATATCGTAATTTATTCAATTTTAGGTGTTGTTGTTGGTTGTTGGTACTTCCGGTAAGTTTATTTAATACAACGTAACGTTATAAGAAAGTTCTTATTTAATTAATTTCTTAAGCTAGACAAAAATATTATTTTAATTACTATTCTATCGTAGATACTCAACTAGGTATTAATTACTTGTGCTGAAATAAAATTATGTAAAGTAGGTAGGTATGAGGTAATTTTAAACTCATGAAATATAACTCCACGATGGAAAACATTTGAATATAACTTTTATATTATTAACCCTATTAATTTTATTAATGCGAAGGTAATCTTTTCACGCGTCCTGAACTATTATTCCTTCGTTCAAAATTTAAACTTATTTCAATGAAATTACTCTCAGATGGAAACTTTGGGAGAGATACGCCTTAAAAAACGTAAAGTTAAAGATGTTCATATAGAGAAGAGTTTTTATGGAAGTTTGTTACTTTTCACAAACAACAGGTACCTAAGTATTAGGTAATTACCTTAAGCATAACACTAATAAAGGTAGGTATACGTCGACACTTACGTTATATTCAAGCTTAAAATTATTGCATTTCCTTAACAATATACCTTATTCTATCTCATAGATCCAATTTTAATGCCAAAGGTGAGTTGACTCAGTTTTTTTATTATAAAAATGTAAAAAGCAAAGGTATTCGTAGTTCCGTATAGCTTATAAGGTCGTTCGCTTTCAAACACCAAGGTTTTCAAGTGGTAAGTAACTTTGTTTATTAAATACCTATTCTAGACTATTATAAACTTCGTGTTCGTATAATAACAGGCTATCTGGTTTAGCACAGGCCGCTTAGATAGCGAGAGGGATAATAAATAAATCTCCAGACTGGCACACCAACTGTGTGGCCCTAAACTAAGCAAAGCTTGTACTATAGGTACCACACAGTAGACTAGGGGAGAACCTAGTTACGGGTCGACGACATTTCGGACACAAAAAACTCGTACACCTTGGCCAATGTATGGATTTTCAATTTTAATATTATTTTTTACCATACATTGGCCAAGGTGTCCGAGTTTTTTTATGTCCGAAATGTCGTTGACCCCTAGTTACACCCAGACACGAGCCAATATCGAAAAACCGACCCGGGGATTGAACCAGGAACCATCCGCTTAGCAGTCCGGTACATATACCTACCGCTGCACCACAGAGGTCGTCAATATATTGATTGATATATAACCCACCAAAGGCTGGCTCGACGCAGGGTTAATGATAACCATCAAAGAATTGTTTTTTTTCCCACATCGTAAGTGCATGATAAATTTGTGCCTATATAAATTGGATATTACCATGTTAGTGCCATCCAGGTACCAACACCCAGGTGGGGGTGGAATCTGGATCCTTCGGTGCAGTAGCCTTGTTCCCAACCACTCACAACTTTGTAAATAGGGAAGCAGCTTATAAGACCCATACAAGACCTCTAAAAGTGGTGTGTCTACTAAGAACTAAAATAAAAATAGGGCACCATCATGGGACCCCACTGTTTAGATCTAAGTAGGTATAATTCGCACGCGTTAATTCGGAGTAAAACTCCTTTCTCTGTACTATATTATTTTTTATACATGTAAACCTTCCTCTTGGATCACTCTATCTACTTATTATAAAAACCGCATCAAAATCCGTTGCGTAGTTTTTAAGATTTAAGCATACATAGGGACAGAGAAAGCGACTTTGTTTAAGACTAAGATAAGTATGTAGTAAAGTTAAGTTTATTAGATTGGTGGTATAATACATTTTAACTGGTATGTTAAAATAACATTTCGTATGTAATTGCGTTGAATATCCTGCATTGAACTTCCTTCGATAACAAAAGATTAAAAATATTTAATCTTGATTGTGTAGTCTACACAATCAAGATTTAATATTTTTATATTTACACAGTGTAGATATTAATTTAGTATCTATAGATATTAAGATATTAATCTAAAAGTATAAGAATTGTTATTAATAAAACAATGAAAAAATAACACGTTTGCCATGCATTTTTGACTTTTTCTATTAGTTAGTTGATTTGTTTTATGATACCTTCATAATTTAATAAAAAACATATTTAAAATTACAATTAACATGGAATTACCATTTTGCTATTTCGTTTTTTAATAATGGAGAAAGTAGGTACCTATTTAAAAACACTTTTTTAAAAATGATAAATATCTCCATTATGCCAAAAGATTTTTTTTTTAAGTTTAATCATTTAACAATATTGGAAGACGATGCAAATATCAGATAGATGCGAGGTTCAATGAAATCTAAAATTTGCTTAAGCGAATAATAGAATAAAAATGTAAAAAATAAATTCATACCCACAATAGCTATCTACTGAATAATTACACGTACTTACCTGTCATATATATATATGTTCTATCTATAAAGGATATATGTTCCTAGGCATAATTATATAGCCCAGCAGTTTGAAGCACCCTTTTTCCTTTCATATATCAAATGTATGTTAAGTGTTCCCAATGAAGTATCTATCTTACTAAGCTTAACCAATCATTCAATTATTTAATTAATTCTTCTGAAGAGTTTTGAACTAATTTGCTATCGGACGTTTCAAGTATTTTGCTTGCCTTTGAAAAGTAAATATTACCTTAATTGTTTTTTGTCCTCTATTTTGAATATATATACTTTATACTAAAACAATGGCCCCGATTCTGCAGTTCATGTACTAATTGACATAATAATATTCATAGTTTATTATGTAGGTACTTAAGTTTAGAAAAACTTGAATTGCTTGATGCATTATAGTTTAGACTACATACCAAGTCTTCAGTATACGCCGATTAATTTAACTCTTTTGTAAAGTAAAGTAACTAAACATTAATTAACGTGCCAATATATCCATCTCATTCATTTATGAAACACAAGTTAGTTTGATTTAGTTAATAATTTCTGAATCGTGACCATCCATTAACTCTTTATTCGCTTTAGTATGTAAATAGGTAGGTACTTATAGGTTAAATACCGACACTTGAAGATTAGATACAAAACACATAATAAGATCCGATCCTTTGTATTAAAGATATTGCAAATAAACTGTAGTGATTTCAAGGAAAACAACAGATTATTACGTGTGTAGGTATTATTGATTTAAATGACACTTATCGTGGCTTCTTAGTATTTAAATAAAAGGAAAGTCGTTTCAGCTGTTAAGGTGCCTTTGAAAATTAGGTACACAAATAAAAAAAATGCTGGTCACTAAATTAGAAAATGTTTAAGAGAAAAGTAGCTTTGGTACTTAGGTACCTGCGCTTACGGTTGATTCACATAATTTGTGTGTTAGCCTGGGGATTTGTTTACACTTATTTACTATCCAACTAATAGGTATTATAAAATTGAAAGTTTGTGAGTAGGTATGGATGTAGGTATGTATGGATGTTTGTTACTCTTTCACGTAAAAACTACCGGACGGATTCTGATGAAACTTTACAGTAATATAGGTTATAGGTACATCAGAATAACATATAGGGTACTTTTTACCGCGGGAAAACTTCCCATTCCCACGGGAAACTGACTTCCACGCGAACAGAGTCTCGGACGGCCACTAGTATTTTATATTTTTACTTCATTTTACAGGGCTTCCGAAGTGATTCCTATAGGTAGGGAAGTGTCCTTCACCCTTCGCTTAGGGTTTTTCAAGTCGTTGAAAAGGCACTAGGCACCTGACTTGGCTTGACGAGAATAAAGTTCATGGCTTATGTAACTTTTTATCTTTTTAATTTTTGAAATAAAGTAAAGAATTACTTTAACTAATACCGCTTCCTATTATTTGCATAAGAGTAGTCTCAATATACCTACTTACTTAAAAATAAAAGTCCTGACAGACTGACTGAGTAATTCATCAACGCCGAACGTAAACTATTAAAGTTAGAGCCATGAAATTTGGATCAGGCATATCTTTTTAGATGAGAGTGAGCACTAAGAAAGGATTTCCCAAGGGAAAGCCAGATAAATATTTTAAATAACACTTTGAAATGAATAAATGTCCTATAACCTTCCTATGTTTAATTAAAAACAAATTTACGTAACTAACCATTGGGCAGAAAGTGACAGAAGTATTTTATTTCAGTATTTAAGTTATATTATTTAAAAAAAAAAATATTTACCTCTTCTTATTCTTTTTTTCCTGTGAAAAATATAAGTATATCTACCAGGTATCAGAGTTTTAGGGACCACCTTTTATAAAGGCCTCTAATGTCAATTGGTTTCAGTAGGGTAGTGACTACGCTATACGGTCCTCAACTATCAGGATTTCTTCCCAATTTTTTTACATTTAAAATAGGTAGCTATTAAGTAGTAGGATATCATAATAATATTTTGTTAAATTAAAATGATATTAAACAACAAATTACTGGACCAGTTTAATAATTGAATCGATAAGAAAACGACCTTGACTGACCAGCACAACTTCTATTACACAATTTAATTAATTATCTATAATCAAATAAGTAGTTTAATAGATATTTGATCATGCATTTAGATAGCAAAACAAAAACTGTTAACAAGAATCTATGCAATACCTTTAAACAATTTTGTTATGTGTATCATCATTACATAGTATAAATCCAAATCGCTAATTGTTTCTGTTTGTATGTTTGGCCGCTTACTCCTCCTAAACCACTTAACGGATTTAAATGCGGTTTTGGCCTACTTATAGATATTTTTTTCATTTAAATTTGTATTTAAAGTAAATTCTGATAAAGTTATTTTAAGTCATTTAAAATTCAACTTAACGGAAACAAGTCGCGCCAAATTACACAACTGCGACGCGTGGGCGGGTCGCTAGTTGTTTATAAAAATTAACATGTTCCTAAGAACCTACTGAAGAAAAACTATTATTTTTTTTAAATGGGTATTTAACCGGCTACTTTTATAACATACCTAATCACGTTCTTAATCCGTTTGTTCTTAAAGATAAGGGTCTCGCTTACTATTTGCCTACAAAGACAATTTAAGTATCAATATTTAGCTAGCTTTCTGACCAGCCAATTCACCGGGTCGGTGACATTTCGGACCAAAAAAACTCGGACACCTTCGCCAATGTATATGGATTTTCAATTTTAATATTATTTTTTTCCATACATTGGCGAAGGTGTCCGAGTTTTTTTGGTCCGAAATGTCACCGACCCTATTCCTTTTTTCCCGTGATAAAAAGCACTAGACCTAAGTATATGATGGCCTGCCTATATTATAGTTCTTCCAAATCCGTTCAGTAGTTTGCGAGAAAGAGTAACAAAAACATAAACATTCGCATTTTTAAATGAGTAAGCAGTAGGATAGGTAATTTTTAGGTGTAGGTACCTAAGGTATTAAAAAGATCCAACGGAATTTCTTCCCGCTTCGATGAAATGTCAACTTATTACTAAATGGCGGCATGGCGTCACAAATGTCAAGGTCAAATTGCGTTCTCTTAAAATTGTGCAAGATTGGTTTCGATTTCAATGGATACTTATTTTAATATTCGCACAATACTTTAATAAGGTTTATTTTAATAATTAATATTTCAAGCCGATAGTATCGGTATTTGCGGTAAAGTATTTAAATATTGTGCAAAACGGAAATGAGTAGGTAGGTAAGTAATAAATTGAAGAAAATCGTTGTTTTTTGAAATTTAAGGAATACCTAGGTACTATTTGACCTTTCCATGTTTGATGTGATTCAAAACATATGGTTTAAGTCTGACATACAATGAATATGGTAACTAAGTTATCCTTTTTTTTAGTCAAACGACACAGAGGGTAGGTAATTAGAAACTTTTCGTATTAGTTATACTTTTCGTATTTATTATTCTAGATGTATGGATTTTTTTAATGGTCTGACGTTTTTTTTTTTTAAATATATCTACTTAAAAAAATTGAATAAATTTCATTAAGGTACTTATATTATTTAGAATCGATTCTGTCCATCGTTTAAAGCATTTTCACTTCAATTCAAAGATCTAAAACTAAAAAGTCCCTACGCTTATTGATTAGTTATCTACTTACCTACTTATTAAAACGATACTAAGTAGGTATTGATAGGTATTGATCTAGAGCGCAATAGGAAATAAACAGCTGTTTATCAATAACTTGGTAGGTAGAGAAGATACCTACTTATATCATTTATCTATAATTACGTAGACACAAACACACCTACTTTATATTACTTAGAAAATTGATAAAACTATATTTAATACCGCAGTTACAAAATACGTTATACAAATAAAATGATTTAACACACATGAAACTAACTTTTAAAGTTTATGATTTATCATAGAAGTCTTAATATTTATAAACCTACGTACTAAAAAAAACTTGGTACCTACGTACTGAAGTAAAGCAAAAAATAGTCTTAGTACGGTACAACCTACTAAACTGACCAACGTTTGACCTCCTTAATCAAAGGACAAAAACTAAAAACCATTACAGTGAACTGTGTCTATCTTCTTTTCCATTCCATAGCTTTTTCAAAAGTAATGAATACATAGACTATATACAAATAGTTTAACTAACTTATACATCGCTGTGGAGCCCAAAGTGCAGTGAACTGTGAGTTATGTAGCTATAGGGCTGTCACCCTTGAAAAACAAAATTTTAAAAAAATATATGACGTATAATGCAGTCAACTGGGTTATTGTGTAAGTCAATGGTAATCGAATGTCATTTTTTTAACAAATCTGGCGTTAACTAACGTAACTAACGTTAAAATTGATGAAATAAAATGTTTTTTTTGGATTAATGGATAGATAATCAATGTCGCCATCTATTAAGCCCAACACCGTGATGATTTTCATTCATTTTAACCTTTTCCAGAATTGTTGAAAAAATTACATTCGATTCCCATTGGCTTACATAATAGCCCCACAGATTTTTTTATTAAAAAAAAACACGATGTAGAACGCAGTCAGATTTCTTGACGTCTTCCTATTTTGATGCGCTATGGATATGAATATGACGCGTAGGTTTTTAAAACAAAAGATAACGTTGTTACCACGTTTGTGACGCAAACAATGCTATAGCAGCAGTGTAGACTACATTGTGTAGTGCTACTTTCTTAATATACTTATAAGAAAGGAATCTTCTGCGCTAATAATGCCTAATATTTTTTTGAGTGTTTGTCATTATAAGATTTATCTAAACTAAATAAAAAAAAACCTACTAAGTTTCTGTGTAGACAAGTACAGATTGGCAGCCCTATTGAAAGACGCCTACAACAAAGTGTTGCAGTGAATACTAAATTCACAGTCGTTGGTTAAGGAGAACTAAACGTATTTACACACATATTATTTGTTATCATGTCTCTTAAAAATACATTTTTAAAGGGTTAGGTAAGTATAATTGTTATAACGCGTCACAAGCTTTAACTAAGACAAATTTTGGTCACTTTTATTTTTTGAGGTTTTGGAAAAAAAAACTTGTTTTAGCTTAATCTTGCTCAGATGATGATGATAAGAGTTTAGTCCTCTACAATGTTGTTCATCCTACTAATGTTATAAACGTAAAAGTTTGTGTGTATGGATGTATGTATGGATATTTGTTACTCTTTCACGTAAAAACTACTGGACGGATTTTGATGAAACTTTACAGTAATAAATATAGGTTATACATCAGAATAACATATAGAGTACATTTTAACGCCGGAAAACTTCTCATTTCCACGGGAAACCAACTTCCACGCGAACGGAGTCGCGGGCGGCCACTAGAAAAAATAAAACCGAAAATGGTTAGTTACTTAAAAAAACGCTGTTACTAGGTTTTATTGTACCTTCTATATTTCTTATAGGTAGTAGGTAACAGTTGTTGTACCCACTAGATAGGTATTATAATTTGGCATATCAACTCAAAAGTGAGAGGTACCAGAAAGGTCAAATTGAGTAATTTGCCACTCTAAAACGGGCGTAGGCATTGTGTCTAGCTAAATGCAAATGTCTTTCTGTATTTTGATCTGTTTTAGTAAATACAACCTTGATTTTGTAATGATTTTTTTTTAATTTACAAGAAGGGCATTAAAAAAAGTTAGTCTCGACAGCAGCGCAGCGTTGAAAAGCGTTTTTTTTTACTTTTTTTAACGTAAACAGAAATTATTTACTTTTTTTTGTTCGTTGTGGCTTGTCTTTTTTTTTTATTTTTTTACTTATTCAAAGATTTTTTCATAACTTACTCTTTATTTTGGCATGACAGTGCCTCTAGCGGGAAAACTAAGTATTATTTTTATCAGGCGTAATATGTTTACGCGCCCTTTCAAAAAAAGTTGACGGGATAAAAATCTTACCCCAGGTAACATTTTGTTAATAAAAATAAAAGCAAGCTGTGATTGATTAAACACTCAAGCGGGTTTGAAATGCAATAACCAGTAGGTATGTATGTACTTACGTTGAACCAGGTTTAACCAGTTCTGTTATTGTACAGTCATATGCAGTGAATCATGAAGTAACAACGCTAAACCCTTTTTTTGACAGTTTTTTTCCAGTGCTTGACAGAGAAAAACGACTGATATAAAACGGGTAATTTTAAGAAATGACTAAACTTTAATTTATTTATGAATAGTGAGCCGCGACTCCGTCCGCGTGGAAGGCGGTTTCCCGTGGGAATGAGAAGCTTTCCCGCGGTAAATAGTACCCTGTGTGTTATTCTAATGTATAGCCTATTTCTATTTATTATTATCATATTTATGTCCAGTTGTTTTTATGTAAAAGATTAATAAACATCCAAACATCTACAAATACATACTTACAAACTCTAACGTTTATAATATTAGTAGAATAAATGATTTTTGGAAATCAATATTATCATTTTTGGAAAAAAAAATGGAAAATTTTCTTAGTCCATGAAAAGTTAATTGGTAACACGAAGTATCCAAAAGAAAGCTAGTAAGTATCATTGAACAATTCATAGAACTCATTTGTTTACATAAAGTAACGTAAACTATTTACTTACCTAAGTATAACGGAATAGCTTCTTAGTATCAATAAGATAAGAGAAGAAAGTCTAATAATAGCGTTTTCTATAAACAAGTGCAGTATAATTTTAAATACAATTTAATTATTTTTCCCAACAGTAAGCGACAAAGTTAGAATGACATTTAGTGCAATAAACTAAACACATTTTACTTATTCATTGCACTAAATGTCATATGTCTGCGTTTAGTTAGGTCATGTCAAATGTCAATCGCGAATAAATCCGTATTGAAATGTCAGAGTTTGCACATCAAATTTAAAAGTCAACCATTGATTTAACGGCTTACATACCTAACATCAATAGACGTTAGAATTTGTTTGATTATATAACAAAAACCGGTAAAATAAGATTTTTAGTCGGTCGTTTAAAATTTTACGGTAGCACGTAATAAAACACTGGCTATGGGTTGCATGGATAAGCGATAACAATTCATTTTAGTTATCATTTATGATTTCAACAGTAAAACTTTTTTTATAAACTGCTCATTTACATCCGAAATGTAACTTATTTAAGTATTTTACACTTTTTGTAATGAGTAACGAGACATCTATCTGGATTGTTTTTAATTTATTTATTGCGTTTTCATTGAAGACTTATTTACTCGAATTATGTTAGCGATCGTTTCGAAAATAGTAGGTATAGTATAAGTAACCACCAACTGTCGTTGACGACGACGACGTTGCAAAACGCTATAATTGCATTAAGTTTTGTAAGCTTACAGACAATGTAAGCATTTGACTTTATGGTGAACTAGTGGCCGCCCGCGACTCCGTTCGCGTGGAAGTCGGTTTCCCGTGGGAATGAGATGTTTTTCCGCGGTAAAAATTACCCTATGTGTTATTCTGATGTATAACCTATATTACTGCAAAGTTTCATCCAAATCCGTTCATTCGTTTTTACGTGAATGAGTAACAAAGATCCATCCATACATACTCACAAACGTTCACGTTTATAATATTAGTAGGATAATTTGCAAAGTTGAAAGTTAAAATTGACGTGTTTACTTTGCTTTGACTTAAATTGTATGGATGGTAGATTACCTTATTGACTCAGTTTTACAACAGCAATGAAAATGATGATGATAAGGCTTATGTTATATGTAATTCTGTCTGTTTGTATGTTTGTCCGCTAACTCCTCCTAAGCCACTAAACGGATTTAAATGAGGTTTTCGCCATCTTTTATGTAATTTTTTCATTTAAATTTGTAAACAAAGAGACATTTAGAAAAAGTTATTTTAAGTAAGCCAAAATTCAACATATCGAGAACAAGTCGCGCCAAATTACACCATTGCGAAGCGTGGGCGGGTTGCTAGTTAATATTAAATACGGACATTCTATGCAACCAACGCAAATGTGTGTTTTTTACTGCGTTACTGGTTCGATCAATGAAATATTCTTACAGTTATAAGTTATAAAACTACTTTATATATAACGGGTGAAAAAAGACCACTTCCGAAGCCTGAAACCATGTATTCTTGAGCCTCAATAGTAACTAAATTCACTAACAGTATACCCAGCAAACTCGATTTAAAAAAGTTATTAAGGATTAAAATGTCATATCCGCCGGTTGAAATCACCGCTCACACATCAACTGTTGGTTCAGGTGCGGTAATTTATATTGCAAATTAAATAAAAACACTATTTAATTTGAAATCATCGTAACATCTGTGAGTAAAAATGCAATTTTGTTCATTTTTTACCAGTACTGCCCAGTTTTTGTTTTCGGAAGCAGTTCTTTTACAGCCCGTAGTTTTATAAATAAAATAAATTTTCTTATTCAATATTTTTATTACATAATTATTGCAACTTATTTCATGAATAGTTTATTGCTAAACAAAATTCAAATAATTATGTACATAGGTAAATAGTTAGTTTATTTTTCTGAATAAACAAAAAAGGTATTTTGTAAAGTATTTTAAAACGAAAGATTTATCATAACTTGATTACATTATTTTTAGATTTCCAAAAAAATACAAAAGCAATATTCACGAATTGTGAATTAATTAATTCATTTATCAAATAGGCAAGGTCATTATGAATTATATGATTGTGAATACGATTCTTGTTTAAAATAAAAGTTGTTTTTACGAATTCCGGTATTGCAAAAGCATTTATCGATATATTTTTATTTTGACTATTATAACGTTTTTAGATATCCTTTATGGATACTTTTTTAAAGTACACTTTGCCAGCTTTTATCAGAAAACGTAATAATTATATTTATCTAAAATCAAAAGTGATAACACAATCCAATTATAAATCAATATTTAAAATGCATTCATATGAACATGGTACCGTAAAACTTAATAAAATAAAAATACTACATTTTTAAATTTACATTAGTTACATATTAGTTTTATTTACATACGTATATACAATAGCTATAATTAAAATTTTGACTAATAACAGTGTTGTAAAAAGAATTAAAAATTATAATAACGATGTAAAAATTCAGGCATTTTATGTCTCTGCATAAGACTTCAAATATTTTTAATAGTAAATAAGAATGAAGGCCAATAAAATATTTTGCTATTATTATTCAAACTATATTTACAAAATATGATCTCAAGTAGGATGTTGGAAATGGAAAATTTGTTTGTATTTGTAATATGTGCGTTTGTTTTTGACTTTCGGCAATAAAATAAACATTAGTTTAAATTTTATTTCGCACGCCGCTTACATTTTGTTACAAAATCTTTAATTGACTTAGAATTTGTTTAAATTTCCAAACTATTTCCTATTAACGGATAGTAACGAAACGCATGGCCGTAACATGACAATAACTGTGTCATTTACCCTTATTTAGGCCTAGATTCGAATGACAGCGGAATTATTTACTTTAGGCATAGATATCGGCCGCAAACAAATAGAAACAATTAGTTAATTTCGGCAATCGCTGAGATCATTATAAATACATTAAATCTCTTATCAGGCACAAATATAAACTTAATTATCACGTCTAATGGTTACCATTAGCTCCGTTTGTGATACCATTACCGTTTACTCCATTAATACCATTGGTTCCATTTGTGCCATTCACAGATTCATGTTTGGCTTTCAGATGCAACGGTGACACACTGAAAGTTTCACCGCTGACTAAATCCTCTAAACCCTCACCACCATATGACAGAAGTGGGGAGATCTCAACATCAATGTTATCATCAATAGTGCCTCCGGCTTCTCTTATGTATTTTCTGTGTAGTCTTAGCAAATCATCCCGGGCAGTGGACGGGCAGTCTTTTTTAACGGAATCAGCATTTTTCAAAGCTGAGAACTCCACATCTCTAGCTACTTCTAAGCATATGAAATTCTTCGCATACTCAAACACATCAAAGATAAACTTCTCCATCTTGATTCCGTTAGGTTCAGTAGGTTTTACTCGGACACCATTTTCATCAACATACGGAATCTTCTTTTTGGCTACGTGCAGTTTCAGCTTTGATTCGTAGTCGCAGATCCTGGCAAGGAATTCGGATGAGAAGTAGTGGTTGCAGATGTTGCCCGCTGAGAAGGTCAGCCGGCCATCAGGGTTTCTCCGCTCAGCGGCTTCATCAGTTAGCTCGGAATACTCAACAACTTTGTAGTGACCGTTGACTCTGCAGACAACACCTACGGCTTCACTTGGACTGGCTTTTTGCACAACTTTAGCTGCACAATCAGCGTTTTTGCTTTTGCAGTAGCCAATAAAGACTGGATCGGCCACTTTGATCAGGATATTGTCAACGGAATGGCCATGTAAGTGTTCAACGCCTCGTTTTTTGATGTCTTCTAGGACCCCCTGCGTTCGGAGTGCTCGGTATAATCCTCCGTTGCCATCAGGGGCAGAAGACACATGGTATTTCTCATCGAGGAATATTTTCCCATTGAAGTCGAAGCAGGGAAGAGTGCCTTGTTCGAAGAAAACAACATTTTCCTCTTCAAGGCCAAAGAAATCGTGATCCTTAAAGTAGTTTGCTGTTGGTTGCATTGTGTGCTCTGAAGTCATAATGTACCATGTAATTTTACCTTGCCTTCCGGTTTTCTCAGCAGCCATTTGTTGCAATCGGCAAATTCGTTCCGCTTGAATTTGGAACAGTGTTTTCTGAGAAGGTAGCCCAACATTGTACATACCTTTAGGGTGGCCGAAGCCAAGGCGCGTAGCCTGACCTCCAGCAAGAAGCAAAACACCAACTTTACTTTGTGAAATTTCTTCTAAACCAATATTTTCGTACTCCTCAATTTTCTCCTTGCTCAATCCAGGCACGGACTCGTAATGTGCCTGCGGTATCGGTTTCAAATCGTCGTCTGTTTTTTCTAGAATAACTTTCGTAGACTCCATGGCTCTCGTAAACACATCGTTGATTTCCGCCAAGTCTAATTTCGAAAGTTCTCCCGCCAACTGTTCCCGCTCATTTTCACTTATTTCCGGCCAGTATTTGATAAGGTGCTCTTGACCGTGGGCGGCGAGATAAGTTTTAACGTTGTCGAACGACATCGCGGCGCGGCAGCTAACAATATTTTGAATAACAGAACAACGCGAGTATCTTATCGTGACCGATTCGAGCGATTAGAAAGTGTATACTGGCTGGCCATCGGCGCTGTTGAATTTCATTTCACTATCCGTTCTCCCTCCACATTGTAAGTGGAAAACACGTCGGCCACCTGACATTTTTGTATAATATTTGTTTTATTTACATTACATCAAGGTCGACGGGTATTGTGTTGGTTGGTTGGTATACGTCACCGTTATCACACTGTTGGAATATTATCAGCAGCGAAGTCCAATAAAACGTAGCAACACATAACTTTTTCTATACCAATAGGAATAATTTGTACTAAAGTGTAGGTATTAAAGTTTTGTTTATTTATTTTCTTTGACATTGACAGACCTGTCGGTGACACTGACAGTGATTTAAGTTGCCAACGTCACTTAACGGAAGCGTTCTAAATTGCCCAAAAGTTGAAGTTGAAGCGCTCTAAATAAATAAGTACTAAAAAAATACTTATAAGTAAATCTAACTATGTTGTGTATTTTTACTCGATTGCATAAAAATATTAATATTTTTGTATTAGTTTACTACGGTGTCTTCGAATTCGATATGGTGAAAAGCACTGAAAATGTTGATAGTCAAAAGGACAGAAAAAAACAATATTAATTTATTAAAACAAAAAAGAATAAGTAAGTACATAAAATTACTGTTTAATAAATAGCACAAGTGATTTTTTCATAAAAATGCTTTTGATGTTAGCGTTTGAATAATTTTAAAAGTAAAATTCTTATATGTTAACTGATAAAAAATAAGTCGTCGCGTACAGTCAAAAGCATAAAGCATTGATATATTACTCTCTAGATGGAGTGTTGCATCCAAAACGTCACTCCAAAAGCGGCGCAATTTTTTATGAATGTGTGCGTGACGCGCGTATAACACTATTCAAAATTGTGCATGTGTACGTCAAAGGGATACCAAGTTATAAAATTAAATTTCACAAGTTACCTATGCAAATTTTATTTATCAAGAATAAAAAAATATTAAATAAAACATTTTTTTTCTAGTAATTAATACACTAACATACAGAGACAAGCGTCAAAAATGCGATAGTTTAATAAAACTGTTTAAGTGCAGTACTTACGTGGCCTTACACTTTGCCACGTCCTACTAATATTATTTCATACTAATATTACAAATGTGGAAATTTATGTTTGGATATTTATTTATTAGTTTCGTTAAAAATACGGTTAAACTAGGCATAATGAAGAAGATGTCAAAATTCCGCTTTTAAAAAAATATATAATTATAATTATTTCACGTGCTTAAAAAAACCGCAAAATTTTATTTTTTTCCTACAAAAGAAGTTGGCAACTCCAGAACATTTCAAAACATTTTTTCTATTCGAAAACTAATGTAATGTTTTCTAGTATTTTACTACAAAATCATGATTAAATGCTTAAACTAACCGAAATAACGATAAGCCAGGGATATTGGTAATGTTTCTTGAACTATTACGGCAACCTTTGAACGCGCATTTAGGCATTGTTGTCTTTTTTCCTAGAGAACCTCTCTGCTTGACGGACCAAATGACACTAACGTAGGATGTACGTATAAATTGGATTTGGTAGCTTATTTTTTGCGCCGCTTTTGAGTGTCGGACTTGGTATCTAGAGAGTAATTATCAATGGCATAAAGATATTATAAGACAAGATAGTCAAAAATATCTTTGGGTGAAAAATTCAATTTTATGTTAGTGTCATAATAACCATATCATTGTAACCAAACAAAGTTGTCATAATATCATCGCTATAATTGGCAATTTTATATAACGCATCAAGATGTTCAATATTATGTTGGCATAAACTGTTCATTGGTATCTAAGCATTTAATTTTTCAAAAATATCTTCGCGCTTAAGAAAATTAAACTCTATGACTAAAGTCACAGTAACCATCTTTATTTATTTGTTTCATTTTAGGCATGACGTCATTGACGTGGCTTTTGTTTAGAATTGAATTAACCTTATATAATTAAAGTCGTAAGAAAATTGTTTTTTGAAAGAAAGCCCCGCCCGCGGTTTTATCTGAAATTCACTACTGGAAAATGCCGATAGTGTAATGGGAGGTAAAAATCTCCCATGGCGCAACTAGTAGTGTCAAGCGGTAGTGCCTAAGTAAAAAAACGTATACATTAACATTAAACGAATTCACCGATCTCATTGACTAAGGGATCGAGTTAAAAAAAGGCGAATAAATAACACCAGAAATAACTTAAAAAATCTAACTAGTGTAAAATAATACCTAATTACCTACAAAAAAAAGATCACCTTTCTCGTTTCTGTGTCATTTAAAATTTCCTTTTCTTTATTTTCTGTTTTTTTCTTTACTAAGTATGTGCAATTAATGTTTAGTTAAAGTTAGAAATATGTGAAGAGAAAATAATTTTTTTAATCATTGATAAAATGAACCGACAAACCTATTTCTTTACTCTATTATGTAGGTACTGTTGTCATATAATGTTTTTTTTATATGTCAATATGACATGACTACGCAATGAAAATCTTCAGATTAGAACTAATTATTTTCAAATAGTAGATAGAACTTAATCGAAAAACCACTTTGGAATCTATAAACATTGATAATAGTTCTGACATTCATGTCATTGTATTGCAAATTAATGAAATTGTAGGTACTGCAGAATATTTGTAAAATTCTATCACCATCGATTATCACCATTAATCCCGAACTTCGGAATCATTGCGTACGCATGTCATGCAAATATGGGATTCCCTGCGAGGTGTTGATTTCTGTCACAATGCTGTACTTCTAGATGGCATCAATGCAGAAGGAGGATACACAAGATTTTAATTCCAAGTTCAATATTTTTTTTAATTAAACAAAGGGTTTTAGTTTGATTTATACTTCATGTTTTATTTTTATTAAATAACTAACGCAATAATACGTAATAACGTTTTCATCATGTAAATAAATTTTAATACATTTTCTAGGGCTACTACAAAAATAGTATACTAATACATAATTAACGTTTTTCTTTTGAGATTTTAGGGACTCGAGTCCCAGTCGCGTAATGCTCGGAGGCCCGTGTTCCTTTTTCCAGTATCTATAACTTCAAAAGTTTTTCTTTTGATTAAGGGCACTTTTCCTGTCACGTTTTATTTTTGTAGTCAAGTTTTACACGATTTTTGTAGGATTCCACATGTTATGGCTACACTGCTAGCTTATGGACATGTGATGACAAATCTTTGCAATGATGATTAATTATAAACCTTATGGCGAAAGACTTAAAATTGCTTGTACCATGTAACCGAAGATATTTTTGACTATTCTGGGCGCTTAGATACCAGTGAATGTTAGGCAGCCTATATAATACAGACTACTTTAAAAATACGATGTAATTGGACATTTTCAACCCGCAGATATATATGATTCTTAGACTGGCGACAATAATTTGATAACTGTACATGCTAAAATAAATTTGAAACTTTGCAACTAACATATAATAGTAGACTCTGATACATAATATATTTATGCTGCTGACTGTACCTACTTAAATTGATATGTATATCTTCTTACAGAGTAATCCGCTTTTGATATTTTTATATCCTAAAGTTTGTCCCATACCTATTATATTACCGATCCTACCCCAAGGATGAAAACACAGTAGTGTTTTTTATGTAGGTAAGTACCAACGAAAATCTTTTTAGATTGTATCCCAAAGTTGGTCCTTTATTTCTATTTCTTAAAATAGTTTTGTACAGACGAGTTCATTAATATGTTGCCTGACAACAGTTCAAAATATTGTGAGCATTAAAAAGCTCAATATCTTATATAGAAGACAAAGTTTAAAATTATGGTATCAAGTAAATTATGGATCAATAATATATGCTTTGTATTTCAAAAAATCATCTATATCTCAATATGGTAAATGGGCCTGGCTGTTTATTTGTTATTGAGGAAAGGCAGTCATGTTAATTAATCTAAATCTTGACCATAATTTAATTATGCTTATATTAAAGTTCGTCACTGAAAGACGATTTCTTTTTACTTACATATATTTTTGGAGTCTAAAAAGGTCAATCTATACTAATATTATAAAGAGGAAAACTTTGTTTATTTGTGTCGAATAGGCGCAATAACTACTGGACCGATTTTAAAAATTCTTTCACTATTCGAAAGCTACATTATCCAACATAGGCTATATTTTTTTTTGTAAAAAATAGGGTTCCGTAAGATATTTGGGTTTTTCGGGCACAAGGTGTAAAAATCAACCAGAAAAGATGTAAATGTTCTAATTAATTGTACATCCTATTAATATCTACAAAAAAGTCCGCAACACACTATACCTATCTATGTCGAGTGAGACAACAACCATTTTTTCATTTAAATATCCAGATTTTTTTTTTGACTACATTTAAACGCGTTTATTTTACTCATGCTATTAATCCTTATCAAAATAAATTATTTCGTCACTAAGAACAGTTTATGTAGATAATATTTGGTCTTTGAATGATTAAAATTGGACGTTTAGTTTTGAAGTTATGGTGAAACTAGACTTCGTTCGCGTGGAAACCTTTTATAACAACATAATAATATTGTAAAGCACGGCAGCGCCCTTATCACAGGCATATAGGTACTGCGAAGGGCTTTTTTTTGTAGGTCTATCCTTACTATAATATAAATGGGAAAATGACGCCACCATCGATTGTAATAAGAAGTAGTTACAATCGATGGTGGCGCCATTCAAACCTGAGTTAGCTAACCCGAGGTTAAAACGTTCCCTGCAATTGGGCCTTAGTAATTTTAAGCAGCAGCGGCTGGCACATACAAAGTCTTAAAAAATACCTATAATTTTAAATAAAACAATGAAGTAAATTCAAAATATGTATTTAGAGGACAATTATGACTAGTTTGTTTTTTTTACAACAATAACTATGTCAACGCGGTTATAATAACTTATTCAGACACATCCTTTTTAATTGCATTACAGATGTAACTAACTTGGATTATTAATATGTCAAGATATGTCAAACTACAAAAAAAAACTTTGTGGCTACCTTTAAAATAACTTTTTTTTTCAATTTTACAGCCAATCCTGACATATTAATAATTAAAGATATCTTGTTAAAAATATTTTGGCATTTCCACTTGTCTTTTCAAATTCAAACAGAAACTCTTAATTCTGTCAACTTTTGACTTAGAAAGATTCGTTATGTTTGAATTATACAAAGGTTTAAATGAAAACGCCAGTGTATATATACACAAAACTGACTGTTTATATCTAATCTGGCATCAAACGGTTAAAAACTATTTTTTATTTGAAGTATGAGTGGTGATTACTGACTTGTGAAAATATAATTTGCCTCTTATTTGTTACAGCTTTCGTAACTGACACATACAAAACATATTTTTACTAATGTAGTTTGAAAGTACGTTTGTAAATAAGGATTAGTCTTTGCCTTTTAAAATTTGAATATAAAATCTTAAGCATATTTATGGATAAAATGGCTTTAAGAACAAAAGTGATGGCCAGTAATCAACACTCTTACATTATCTTTCTACCTATCCCTTGTGCGAAAAATTACTTATGAAAATTAATACAAACTTTGGTAGCTATATAAGATACTTACTGTCAACTGTTTACTTTTTACAATTATTAAAGTAAGGCCTCGATTACTTTAAAATGATTGAAATTAAAAAAAATAAAATAAAAATAACTGACAGTAAAACATGGTTGCTTTAACGCCATCTACATTGCGCTTAGCGAACTAAACTTGAATTGAAACTTTTCATATCTTTTAAGGGTTAAGCTTAAATTAGTTTAAATATATAATACATAAAATCCGTTGGCCATTATATATCATAAAATTATGAAAGTCATAACAAATACTTGGATACGATTTCATAACAATCTTCCTAGAAAATAATTATTAATTTTAAAATTAAAGACGTTTTTTTATTGAATAAGGTAACATAGGATTTGTACCCATTTACATAATATTTAAAAAAATTGTGTAATCTGTATCTGTCCTTGAAAAATAACATCGTTTAACTTTAGTAATATTAAAAAACAAAAAAAAATATTTTGAAATTGTAAACTAACTAACTCTGATATATTTTGTAATTTCTTACTTTTTCATGTAGGTATCTAAAGTTCAAATCTACCTTTTTTTAAATTGAAAAACTGTAAAATTGCAAGGAATGTATGGAATAAATAATGGACCACAAGATAAAATTCCCGCCATAAAAAATGACATCTTTAAATTGCGCCAATAGAATACTAACGTATTTATTTTCTTGACGCCAGTTACTTAAAAAATCTTTCTAAGAATAAATAGAAAACGCAAAAAATAGTAACTAAAACAAAGGTATGAATAGCGATAACAAACTAATATTAATGTTACATGCTCCAAGAAGAAATAAATTTTGGCCCCCATCGAGGCCACTGTTAAAAAAAAAGGAATCAAGGAGGTTTCATAAAAAGTAACATCGTTAATATCTTGGGTATAAATTTGGACACGACATATTAACAAATTTCAATTTGAAAAGTATTTTAAATTGTATAAATCAGTAATAGTGACATGCTCATTGGCCATTGGATCCTAATCATTGATTCAAGATTACCTTTTGCGCCAATAATTACTTTTTTTATCTTACTAGATGGGAAACTTATTTTCACTACATAAAAAATCATAACTTAGTAACGTGTTTTGCCTATAAAATATATTTTTATGTTTACTTAATATATTACAATGTTTTTATTTTAAATAACTACGTTTTCGATTTTTGTTTTGACTTTAATACAAAACAAGCATAGTATAAAAATATGGATCAAAAAAAGAAAAAAACGGTGTTTAAAATACTGATGTCGAAAATTTCAAAAAATAATGAAACGCCAAAGTCATGTATGGACGGAACGGGGGATCTAAATAAATAAAAAAACAAACATTAAAAATCGGCAAAAAGACTTGAAAACAAAATAAAAAATACTAAAAAAATAAATCTAGCTTAAAAAATACCATTAAAATGATTTGTTCTTTTAAAACTCGTATTTTTACACACATTGGCTGTCTTGACTAGCCGATCACATTTAAATGTGAATTCACGCCATTTATAAATCAAATTTATAAATTAAATTCGGCTTTACAAAAGTACGGTGAGCTACCTAAATATTATTTTATCATAATCCGCCTACCTATAGATTAGTATATTTTTGTATTTTTTTATATAAAAACTACGCGTAATAAACATATTTTCTCATTTGACGTCCAATTGTTGTCATGTTAGAGCAAAGTTCACGGTCCCTGAAAAATAATAATAATATAAATCAACGGATATAGACATAACCATATTAAAAATCCACACTTTAAATCTACATATAACTAACTAGTGGCCGTATAACTAAAAAGTCGGTTTCCCGTGGGAATGAAACATTTTCCAGCGGTAAAAAGTACCCTATATGTTATTCTGATGTATAACATATATTACTGTAAAGTTTCATCCAAATCCGTCCAGTATTTTTTACGTGAAGTAGTAACAAACATCCATGCACATTCACAAACTTTCACCTTTATAATATTAGTAGGATATAAAAAGAAGTAAGAATTACTATTAATTTCTGAGACTTTTTTTACTAAATAAATCTATAAAACTATTAACCTCGAAAAAAACCTAAACCCCCCTAGAAAACTCATTGCTTAAACCTATTATTTAAACAATGACAATAATAATAATAAATCTCCAGACTAACACACCAACTGTGTGGCCCTAAACTAAGCAAAGCTTGTACTATAAGTACCACACAATGGACTAGGGGAGAACCTAGTTACACCCAGACACGTGCCTTTATCGAAAAACCATTTTTACAAAATTGGCCCGACCCGGGGATCGAACCCGGAACCATCCGCTTAGCAGTCTGGTATATATGTTAGGGCTAATACCCGAAGTGCGGCTACACCTAGTTTTAGCCGGCTAGAACATCAATAGGTTAGGTTAGTGAGGTTACTTCTTTGATACCACCCAGAAAAAGTAGTCCCGCCTAGCGGGACTCCGTCGACTCATGATTGAAGCGAGTTTTTATATATATAGGTATATATATTTTTTTACAGTTTTCCATATTAAAAACTCTTCTAACCGGCTAAAACTAGGTGTAGCCGCACTTCGGGTATTAGCCGTAACATATATACCGCTGCACCACAGAGGTCGTCTAATAATAGGCATAACCATATTAAGAAATCACACTTTAAATCTACATATAACTAATTACTTATACTTTAAATGCGGAAGATTGTAAGTAAGTTTTAATGTTCCTCTTTCAGACAAAAATACTGAACGGATTGGAATAAAACTTGGTATAATGATAGGGCAATATTTAAAAAAAAAACCACGAAAAGAACCTAAACGCCCCTAAAAATCTCGCTTTATTAAACCCATAATTTAACCAATGCTTACCTAGTGTCCCCCCATCCGCCATTACCCTTGCCAAGTTTCTTATTTCGCTTGGCACCGCCCATTGACACCGTGCTGGTAACTTTAGAAGGAAACATGAAGGCTTTGGCGCCTTGCAATAGTTTCTGCACTTTACTGATGACGGTAGACGCGTTGCAATTTGACTTCTTGTGGTGGAAACCGCTGGAAAATATGGTGATTTTTGAGTAAAGAATGGTGGGATTGGGTTTGGTGTTTTGAGTGGGTAGGTAAGGTAAAAGAACTAAGTATGGAGGTTATAAGGATTATGTTTTCGTTTCTGCTCTATAATTCATACGTTTTACTTAACACGTTTCTAGAATTTTGGACGTTAGTAAATAGTGTCTTTAAGAATAAGTTTTAGATTTTTATAATAGAATTATTACTAGTTTCATCAAAATAATGATAATTAAATATACCCTCTGTCAAACTCCAGTTATGAACATCTGATATCGGACACCTAAATATACACAAAATATTCACAATTGGACAGACGCTTCATTGATTAGAGTTGCTATTTCAATAAAATAGTTTACCAGTCTATTTATTTTTGAAGAAACGTCGATGAAAAACCATAATTGGTCCACCGCCATAATTGGTGCTTATAGTTTTTTTTTGTTTTGATTGGCGTTAAATGATAATGTTTGCAAAGTGTCAAAGGTAAATGACGCTGAAATTCTTTATAATGATTTTGACATCAGTAAAATTAAGGAAAACCGGAGTTGACATTGGTGTTTTCGTTTGTTTGTTTTTACACTAACACTTATAAAACCATTCATTTTATATCAGTAAATTGAAAACTTTGGGCGATTCCAATATTCTTCTAGTGACGAAAAATTTTAAGTCATAACCTTGACTTTTGACTTATAGAGCACTGGCTCTTTATGTCAAAAATTACAAAATGTAGACCCACTCGTTAATAAAAATATAAAAACTCTTACCATTCCCCTATATGGAAGACCCGAGGCCCCTTACACAATATAACTTTAAACTTCTCCTTCCCCGGCCTATTCTGTGACAGATGCAACAGCGAATAGTCCCAATTGTAATCATCGTAATTACAGAACAAATCTTTCAATCGCATGATTTCGTTGAAAACTGTTCGATTGAACGCGAAACCCATGTTATGCATGCTTGAATGCCACGGCGTGATTTCCACCTAAAAGAAATAAAGATTTCGATAAAGTGTCAAAATTTTGACAGTCACGTCGGTCTATTTTGACAGCCTGTCATGCTTTTGACAGTCACGCCAACGAAAAAAAACAAGTTACTGTTCTTTTTTTTAATTCGATGTTCAAAATAGACTGATGTGAATGACAAAATGTTGTTTTTGAGAGCAAAATGCATTGCCATTGCCAAAGCATTGTTGAGTAGTAAATATAATATGCGATTTGGTTTATTTTATTCAGGCGTCAAAGCTACCTGAACCATTGTTGAGATATTTTACAATTGTTTGTTAGTTTGATGACAGATGGATTAATTGTCAAGTGAATTGGGCTTTGCTTTGACACATGTCAAATAAAGATTGTTATTTGTTCTTGGGTACAAACGATGAAGATAAAATACTATTTAAATTGTTTTAACGCTTCATTGACTTTTGCTAGTTTCTTATAATCAACACCGTAAGAAAACAAAAGACCTGTAATATTTGTTTTTATTTTCATACGACACGAGCCGTTATATTGGTTTACTAATTATCACTGCAGTAGGCAACATGGCTTGAGCCATTATAAATAACACGAAGTTTGAAAGTTAAAAAAGATTAAATTGTGGGTAGTGATTAAAAAAAAAGATAGTATTTTTGTAATTAAATAAGAACGACTCTGTTTTTCGCACAATAGTCACTATACATTAAATAAATAATGACATCTTCTCTAGTTTTGACACCTGTCAAACTGACAGGAGACCGACGTGGTAAATAACAGAGTTATTCGATAACTATGATTGTGTATATTCTTCAATTCTACATATCAATACAATGTTTTAATGATAAGAAGAACTAATTACTGATACTTTTTACATGCCTTCAGATGCAATTAAATAAAAACAAGCATTTATTTAAACAATTTATGATGTAAAGAAAAAAATATCTTTTTATCTAAATCCTTCACAAACATACTTAAAATACGCTACAGCTAAAATAAAGCTGTCTCGTTTACTATTAAAAGTTTACGTTTACTTAGGCTGAAGCATATTTTAAAATATGTTATGAATTTATTTCTACATTTGGAATATAAAAAAACAAGTTATAAAAAGCTTGGTAGAAATATGTCTTGGAAAATATAATGGAAATCATTTTTAGATATTTAATGTTTCTTTCTTTAAATTATATTACAGTTCAATTGTCAATTATCCTTTCAATTGTCCTGACTATATCTACAGCTTTATGTTATATGTGTTCCCCTTAGTAGTGCAGAATACATGTAAAGTGTGTAGAGTCGACACCAAGAGTCTTAATGCCGCAAGAGTCTACACGTTGGTAACATACCATCAATTGGCATGACTGCATTTTAAGCTTTTTGCCATAAAAAAAATAGTAATTTCTTTAAAAGAGTACACATTAATACCAAGCTTTATAGAAAATTGCTTTGCAAATTTCAGCCCCGCGGCAAAGCATGTTTATGAATTTCAATGTGATTTTTGAAGCTGTCAAAATAACAGTGACACTGTTAGACATTTCTCCAATAGCCTATCTCTAGCTTTACTACTCACACCAGTATTAAAAAGCGTTACTTTTTATAAAACTTGCAAAGCAAAATATGACGATAATATTTACAAAAGTATGTACAACTTAAAAAACTAACATAATATAATAAATTAACTATTTACAAGTTGATTAAGGAAAGCACATGCTACGACATTTTTACAGCTAATGCATGGCATGCTCATACTTCTAGCAGCATTCAAGTGAACGTACTTCAGAAAATAAATGGGCGTTGGTTTTAAATGACAAAATACCGATGTAAATTTTGACAGTGATTTTTTTCTTATTTCATCAAACAAGTTTAGGTAATAGTAACAAAATAAACGGTGTCAAAATCATAACGAGATAAGTTATCAATCCATTTATAAATCTGAAGCACTATCACAAACGAAAGTCGACCTTACTCCCTAAGTTTGAAAGATCAAAACCTTTTGCGTGCTAGAGTAGAAGTTGGGGTACACTTGGAAATTCCACGATTGGCTGTCCATTCTCTTCTTTCTCTTTTCCTCCGCGGCCGCTCTCACTTGTTGCAGGTAGTTTAGTGTCAGCTGCTTTCGTCTCTGACATTGACGCAAGCGATTGTTAGTGTCAAAACAACAGCTAGGTTAGGCATGAACACATCTGAGTTTGATTGGTTTTGACGTTTTTTTCATGGAAAGATTTTGACAATTACAAATGTGTGAATAGCTTTAGAAGTGTAACAACTGTTTAAATGATTAAGAAAGAGTGAGATAAAGAGTTATTTTATAATCCGTTTTTGACGGTGTTAAAGTTTAGTGTAAATTTATACTTACACTTTAAACTTATATATAATTACTTTGCAAATGAAATAATTGCGAGCAACAAGCTAGTTACACTTCTAAAGGTAATTATTTCTCTTTTATATCTTACATTTGCACAGTGTTTTCGTGATTAATGCAACAAAAATATGCAGATATGTTCATAATCTTGCATTTTTAGTTTCAAAAACTCATTCATTGTGTTAAGGGAGTTAAAGGGACCAGAAAACAAGGCACATGTAAATGAAGTTTGTGGAAAGTTTTTGTTTTCGTGTTTATGATTATCTTGTGATTTGCAGCAAAACAAATAGAAAAACAAAGCTTGTATATTAACTATTGGTGTAGACGTATTTTGTGGTAACCCAGCCTAAATAAATATTAATTAAAATATGACCATAAAGTTCTCTGATGTAATTTTAATAACATGAAAGTTCAAACCAGGGACTGAAAACGGTTAAGGTTTACCGGTATTTCAACCTGTATAAAAAAGCGGTACCTTAATTTTATACCGGTTACGCAATCCTTGAACCAAAACTCTACCGGTTGTTTTAAGGTTTTCAGAATCGCTACCGCTATCTTATAAAGGTATGGCATAATTATACCTTTAAAATTCATACAGGTTGAGTATTAAAGGTATAACCCATATGATTTTTTCGGTATCGTAATACGCTCGCTCGATACAAATAAAGTCGATTTTCCGACAGCAGACTCACACATTCTTGAAATAAAGTGATACCTTTATTAATGTAAAGGTTATACCATAATATTAGAAGTATACCGAAATATTATGGTGAAGGTTTTTTATTATATTCTTAAAAATACGGTACCGAAATGAAAAGGTATGACGTCATACCGTATTTTAAAGGTATGCATATTTAAGTGTATTAAAAAAATAAAATACTGAAATAAAACGGTATGACGTCATACCGAAATAAAAGGTAGGCCTAATTTAACCGGTTTTCGGTCCCTGGTTCAAACATTTTAAAACAAAAAAGATTTTTAATTATTAACATGGAAACATTCTAATGTAAATTTTGACATCATTGTATGAATAATGATAATACAATAAAATACAACCATAATGTTAGTATGACCTCATTTGCTGTTCTTATGCAATTGAATAAAAATGACTTACTATTTGAATTAATTTAATAAATAATTACGTTTATTTTGACTGGGTTAAACTTAATTAATGAATAATAGTGAGTGAAGGAAATATATTTACCTATTTGAATTGACATTAATCAGTCAAAATTTGAGTGTCAACTTTGTCGTTATTAAAATAATATGTGTGTAAAATGTGCTTATAGTGGAGTCAAAATACTTTTAAAGGGATAGAAAATAGTTTAACATTACATTATTATTCCACAAAAAATCATAACTTTGAATATAATTCCTTGATAAGTGAAAATGCTTCAACATTTTTCAAAATTTCATAAAGTAGCAAAACATGCTTGTGTAAATTTGTGCTTATCAGATTTTTAATTCATTACGATTTAATTCCATAGTTATTATGTCAATAGTTTTACACTTAAAAACATTACAAGTTAGTTAGGTACGTTTAAATTGTAAACTAAATATTAGACCTTGATATTTCTTATTAATTATTAAGTATTTAAAGAACTAATTGGCTAGGTCGATCGGGTTATTTCTCAAAACAACAGCAATCGCTTACTTAAGCTAACTCTCCAAACTCGTCCATTAAACTTTCAAAATAAAGTAACTTTTACTGTCAAAACAAGATCATGTATTATTTTTTCTAACACGAATCCCTTTGAACTTCTTTAAATATTTTGACAGTGTTATTAAAAAAAAAGTTTTAAACAAACAAATTACCTTGTCAGCATTATTATTATAGTACTGGTAAGTCTTCAAATAAGTGCCGAGACACAATATTTCACATTGTGGGCAGCTTCTATCAGCTGTAGACCGAAGTAGGTTGAATACGTGAATGAAATCCTCTGCTACGTAGTGATCCTCTTCTAGGAATAGTACGTTGCCTGGAAATAAAATCAAAGGTGGTATTAAGACTGCTTTCGTGAAAGGAAATTAGGATTGTTAGAGAGATTATCGTTATGTTAAGAGCAAAATAATATTTTTTATCTTATTTCGTAATGTTTATTTACATTATTTTACGGAGTTGCATGTAAAAATCTTAAATTACGGAATTAAATCTAAATTGTGTCAGAAAAGTATAGGATGTGACTTATTTATAGTGTTCAACCTACCATTATAGTGTATTCTTACCAGTAAAGTGGGCGGTAGTAGTGGTGCTTGGTCTGCGTGTGTGTGTGTGTGTGTGTGTGCGTGTGTGTGTGTGTGTGTGTATACTCACCAGTAAAGTCGGCGGTGGCCTCCAGCTGGTTGAACACTCTGTTGACCTTCCACCACCAGTGGTGCTTGGTCTGCGTGTGTGTGTGTGTGTGTGTGTATACTCACCAGTAAAGTCGGCGGTGGCCTCCAGCTGGTTGAACACTCTGTTGACCTTCCACCACCAGTGGTGCTTGGTCTGCGTGTGTGTGTGTGTGTGTGTGTATACTCACCAGTAAAGTCGGCGGTGGCCTCCAGCTGGTTGAACACTCTGTTGACCTTCCACCACCAGTGGTGCTTGGTCTGCGTGTGTGTGTGTGTGTGTGTGTATACTCACCAGTAAAGTCGGCGGTGGCCTCCAGCTGGTTGAACACTCTGTTGACCTTCCACCACCAGTGGTGCTTGGTCTGCGTGTGTGTGTGTGTGTGTGTGTATACTCACCAGTAAAGTCGGCGGTGGCCTCCAGCTGGTTGAACACTCTGTTGACCTTCCACCACCAGTGGTGCTTGGTCTGCGTGTGTGTGTGTGTGTGTGTGTATACTCACCAGTAAAGTCGGCGGTGGCCTCCAGCTGGTTGAACACTCTGTTGACCTTCCACCACCAGTGGTGCTTGGTCTGTGTGTGTGTGTGTGTGTATACTCACCAGTAAAGTCGGCGGTGGCCTCCAGCTGGTTGAACACTCTGTTGACCTTCCACCACCAGTGGTGCTTGGTCTGCGTGTGTGTGTGTGTGTGTGTGTATACTCACCAGTAAAGTCGGCGGTGGCCTCCAGCTGGTTGAACACTCTGTTGACCTTCCACCACCAGTGGTGCTTGGTCTGCGTGTGTGTGTGTGTGTGTGTGTATACTCACCAGTAAAGTCGGCGGTGGCCTCCAGCTGGTTGAACACTCTGTTGACCTTCCACCACCAGTGGTGCTTGGTCTGCGTGTGTGTGTGTGTGTGTGTGTATACTCACCAGTAAAGTCGGCGGTGGCCTCCAGCTGGTTGAACACTCTGTTGACCTTCCACCACCAGTGGTGCTTGGTCTGCGTGTGTGTGTGTGTGTGTGTGTATACTCACCAGTAAAGTCGGCGGTGGCCTCCAGCTGGTTGAACACTCTGTTGACCTTCCACCACCAGTGGTGCTTGGTCTGTGTGTGTGTGTGTGTGTATACTCACCAGTAAAGTCGGCGGTGGCCTCCAGCTGGTTGAACACTCTGTTGACCTTCCACCACCAGTGGTGCTTGGTCTGCGTGTGTGTGTGTGTGTGTGTGTATACTCACCAGTAAAGTCGGCGGTGGCCTCCAGCTGGTTGAACACTCTGTTGACCTTCCACCACCAGTGGTGCTTGGTCTGCGTGTGTGTGTGTGTGTGTGTGTATACTCACCAGTAAAGTCGGCGGTGGCCTCCAGCTGGTTGAACACTCTGTTGACCTTCCACCACCAGTGGTGCTTGGTCTGCGTGTGTGTGTGTGTGTGTGTGTATACTCACCAGTAAAGTCGGCGGTGGCCTCCAGCTGGTTGAACACTCTGTTGACCTTCCACCACCAGTGGTGCTTGGTCTGCGTGTACTTCGCCTCGCGGTAATGACCGTGGACGTCGGGGTGGTAGGCGTTGTTGCATTTTATTTTGCGTGCACTGGATAGAAATTAATCAAGTTTCTAGGTGTTGACTAAAAGTAACTCTGTATTTTGATTTACTTATATAACCAGTTGAAATTTTTGTACTTTTTTTTTTTCATTTATTTACCATAAAAACATTAGGTACATCAATTAATCAAACAGCAACTGAAACCAATTAGATTTAAGTGTTGCTGTTTTTACTTGCTTATTCTAATTACTGGTAGGTAGTTACATTTTCGTTTTTATTAACATAATTTATATATCGTTCACAATGTATCAGTTTTTAACGTTAGGTATTTTACAAGACAAATTAATTTTCTGCCTCACCTATTTAATTACCTATATAGACAACTTATTTGTCAAGAAGTACAGATTTCAATATAACTTTACATTTTAATGGTTTGTCTATTGGAACCTTCTCCAAAAAAAAAAACGATCTAACCAACAGTGAAAACTTTATCAAAATCCGTTATCTAGTTCAGAAGTAGTATACGTACAAACATACAAAGCCGCCACTTATGACGTCATCGTCCTGTACTATGTAAATATACTTACTGTTCCTGTCTCGCGTCGCGCGGACAATCATTGGGGTCGACACCAGGAAACTCGTTTGGATGTGTTTGTATTGAATATGGGTAGAATATTTGCATCACCTGCAATAGATTGTTTCATATTATAAACTCAAGGTTTAACTAGTTGCACGTAAATGTATAACTAATAGAAATTAAGGGTTACTATAGCATAGTATTATTAACAATTTAAAGGATAAGTTTTCTGGAACCATAGTTTTAATGTAACTTTTAGATCCTACTAATATTATAAACGTGAAAGTTTGTGAGTATGAATGTAAAGATGGATGTATGTATGTTTGTTACTCTTTCACGTAAAAACTGCGGCCACTAGTAAATACATTATTGAGCTTTTACATGTGTATGTTTTTCAACAAGTTCAGTAGTTTCCTAGTTACAGGTAAAAAAACAATAAAATCATCATCCTTATAATATTACCAACTTTCCCGTGGTAAAAATACTTAACGTGTTTTTCCAAGATATAATCTATCCATACAATAAGTTTCATCCAAAGCCGTTCAGGACATTATACATTCTTAAAAACTTTTACATTCACAATAAATAATAAATAAGATAGTTAGAAGATATTATTATAATTATAAGTATACTAGCGACCCGTCCACGTTTCGCAATGGTGTAATTTGGATCCCGAAACCCAGAATTTTGGCTAACTTAAAAAAACTTTTTCTGTATGTTCTATATTTACAAATTTAAATGAAAAAAAATCCTAAAAAATGGCGAAAACCGCATTAAAATCCGTCAACTGGTTTAGGAGGAGTTATCGAACAAACATGAAACAGACAGAATTAGCGACTTGGATTTCTACTATGTTAAAGTAATAATGTCATGAAGAAGTAAGACTTACCTTAGTAAAATCGATACTTCGCACCAGACTGTTGATTTCCTCATCGTAATGGTCGTGTGAGAATATCAGTAATGTTCTACTGATATCTCTCGCTTGGGCCAATGAGACGATCAGATGGCGCAGGTAAGTCAGCCTTGTGTGTACCTGGTGACAAATATTTAGAGAGAATTAGATAACAGAAAAGAGCAAGCAATGACCCGAATCCTCTGTATTCTTTTAAAAACCATAAATAACAATTATTAAACAGTTACAAAAAAAAACCGCCTTTTAGTAGTCGACAAAATTCAAAATTTTGGTATTAATATAATGCGGCTTCGTTAAAAGTTTAGAAAAAGATTTTTTGTTTAGTAATACTACGGTGTATCGACATTGTAATATATTTGTTTAATTATGATTTTATGGGATAAAATGAAATCATAAAACGTCTTCCTTTGTTGGAGTAAATAAAAATGAGCACCGGCCACATTTAGTGAAGAAAATTCGGACACCATTAAATAATAGAAAAAAAAACATTTATTTTTAATTCGCAAATGGCGTCACGAATTATTTTGAGGAATATCAGCCAAGGTTATTTAAAATGTAAAAAGGTTGAGATTATATATGTACAAATAGGCAGAATTGGAAAGGAATTAATCCTGTCAAAATTGACAAAGCGACATTTATTTATTTACAGTTTTCAATTTGATTTGTTGATTGCTAATTTGTAATTTATTTTATTAAAATGATAAGAACGTCGCAGTCCGGTGCAGTTAACGATATTATGGACTTTAAAATTTCAGCTGCCACCATGGTTTGTTTTTTTTTACTTTATTTCTGAAAATATCGGCCTATGTACACACATTTGTACGTAGTTTTTGACCCCTAGTACGAATTACTTATCAAAGACGATTTATAATGTTTTTTTGTACAAATACATAAAGTGGCAATAGTCGCGTCCATAGAATATTTATTTGACTATCATTCAAGTAAAGATTCTATAGAATTGAGTCATTTTTGGAACTAAAACTAAAAGTATGACCACTGCAAAGTATTATATTTTATTAATTTTGTCTTCTATTGTCATCAGAAAGCGGTGCTTTCTCAAATCGAGAGTGTAAAATCGCTACGAAAGCCCAAGGCCATTGAAATACCCCACCGAAAACCATCAAAGACCAAACCTCTAAGAAAGAAGACATACATCACACCGGACAAACTGCAATGCAAGACTTGTACTTGCTATCCGAAAGAAGAACCTTACAGCAGATTTAAGTATGAATCATTATCATCATTATCATTATCATCATCATTATCATTATCATCATTACATAGTATAAATCCAAGTCGCTAATTCTGTCTGTTTGTATGTTTGTCCGCTAACTCCTTCTAAACTAGGTAACGGATTTAAATGCGGTTTTCGCTATGTTTTAAGGATTTTTTTCATTTAAATTTGTAAATAAAGAAAATTCTGAAAAATGTTTTTAAGTTAGCCAAAATTAATCGTAACGGGAACAAGTCGCGCAAAATTCCATTGCGAAGCGTGGGCGGGTCGCTAGTTTGGTATATTTTTAAGTTTGAGTCAGAAGGGAATAGGGAACGCTTAGAGTATCACTTTGTTTTCCGTCTGGTTTTAAAAGACGTATTGTAAATGTGACATGTATTAAGTTGAAATTAATTTTAAATATTTATATGTAGGATTATACGGTTATTATCAGTCAGCCATTTTCCCGTTAGTACCACTTACGTTAGTAAAAATATTTAACTGTTCCTATTAAGCGTCACAAGTTTTAAGGTATTTGCTAAAACTCTGATACAAATAAGCGAAATACCACAAGACATAAGACGAAATACATAGTCATACTCTAGTAACATTTTTAAATTATCGTATAGCAACAGAAGATGAACGCTTTTTCTAATTTAAATACTATATTTCTTAACCAACAAATAATTATCCTTTCTACACCTAACAGAAAAGTCCGGCCCTGCCTATACACCCCTCTTACTTTATACGAGCTCTGCTCTAAAATATTAGACTACATGCCTGCCCCGCAAGCGTTCTACTGGGAGACTACAGATGTCATGAATTGGATGGTTTACTCGCTTAGATTGCCGCAATATGAGGTGGGAAAATGTACTTTATTACTTGGGCGTTAAGGTTCAATTTGAAAATCGCTTATAATTAGAACGATTTCGATGTTTAGCAGTTTTCGCAAAATGAATTTTGTCCAATTTTAAATAAGTTTATCTAAATGTGTTATAACTAAGAACATTCTTAACTTAACTATCTTAATAACAGCGAAAACCGTATCAAAATCCGTTGCATAGTTTACAAGTAGTTAGCGAACAAACATACAAACAGACGTGGATGACGTCATAGTTTTGTACTACTAAGTTAATTTCCAGGAATGCATATGGGTCAATAAAATTGACGGTCGTCGTTTGATAATGTTGGAAGATCCGTCTAAGCTGCCAATGATGAATATAACTGACTTTAAACATATTATGGTAAGTACTTATATCGGAAAAAAATGTTTAAAAACAAAGATATAGCAAAGACTTAGGATAACATAGATGCAGATATAGTTCAAAATGACGTAAATATTTTTGTTAAATCAGAAAGTTAAAATTAGGCGGTCCAAAATCTCTTTCGCATAAAATTTTTAGCAAAGGTTTTGGGTTTATTCCCGGAGGAAACCAAGTAAATATTTTATATAATACTAGTGGCCGCCCGCGACTCCGTTCGCGTGAAAGTCGGTTTTCCGTGGGAATGAGAAGTTTTCCCGCGGTAAAAAGTACCCTATGTCCCTTCCGAAGTTCAGTTCTTTCTTCATACCAGATTTCATTAAAATCGGTTCAGTGGTTTAGGCTTGAAAGCGTTACAGACAGACAGACAGAGTTACTTTCGCATTTATAATTTATTATAAAGTAGGGTTAATCAACGTATTTTTCTCCATTTCCCCAGAAAATTACAACAGCAGTGAAAAAACTGTACGGAATGGACATGATTCGGGCTAAACGAAGCATAAGTCTGCCAATCCGCAGGCCCATGGTACATGTGAATGCGTTTAAAGCCAGAACTGGACCGAATTGGGGGATCAGACAGAATCGGACTTAGTATGTTGGTTATCATTATCATCATCATCATTATTATTATCTTCATCATTATTATTATTTTCATCTTCATTATTTTTATTATCATTATCATCAAAATCATAACATAGTATAAAGCAAAGCTTATGGTATTTGTTTGTATGTTTGTCTTCTACCTCCTCCTTAAATACTTAATGGATTTTGATGCGATTTTCATCATCTTTTAAGAATTTTACGAACTTAAAATTGTGTTAACTAAAATTTGATGTTTCGTAATCAAGTCAGCCAAAATACACCATTGCGAAGCGTGGGCGAGTCACTAGTTGTTAAATATAACGAAATACGCTTAAGACCTGACTAAACTTGCTTGCGCCGTGTCATGACCAACGTGAAATCTAAAATTCATCGAACTAAAATTACTGTGTCCTTCCTATGCTATTAAGTAATTTAATAGCTGGATTTATAGTCAGTTTAGTATCCTAACTCAGAGTTGTCACAATTGTAAAATTTTAATAAGTAGTTCTATTTTCATAGCTCAGACATATTGAGATGGATGAAGATTTTAGGTCCAGAGCCGGTGAAAATTGACCATTGGGACTTAGTGTGGTATGTAATATCAAACTTTTTAAGGTTGTTTATATATTTAAGGTTTTTGTATTTATTGAGACTGAAAAAAATCTTCTATTTCTAAATTACACATTGGCATTTAAATCAAACAAATTTCGAGGTAATTTCAAATTAAATCATGTTTTAATTAAATTAGCAATGCCAATCATCGCTTCTGCGTCATCAGCTAATGTGTGTGTGTGTTACTATTTATTTATTTACACTTTTGAAATTGAGGTTTTCTAGTATTTTGATCGTGAGTTTGTAAAACATAATTTAGTTAAACATATAACTATTATCTTTTAGGTATGAACAACCAGATTGCCCAAAAACCCTATTTGGTCGGGTACCACCCAGGGATCTACGCTTCCTCGAGAAAATACCCATCTGTACGGAAAAAGAAGAAATTGACGAGAACCTTGTAAGAATTCACTATTTTATTATTAACTAGGATTCATGAGATACACTTTTTGATTACGTAAAGACTATGATAACGTAGCTATCTACTCGTAAAAGTCTAAACTCTTTTTTTTTTTCAAGTGGACCTTTCGCAACTTTGCCCGAATTTTTCAAAAAACATTGAATTCTTTCCGAATGCTCTAAACATATAAATGTATTCGAAAAAAATACCTAAACTATGGTGAAATCTGCATTAAAATCATACATCATCTGAGTTACATACAAACCAACACAAAATAGGACCTTGCTTGAATCATCATGGAAACCATATCAAAACCCGTTGTGTGAAATGTTGCCAATCGAATCTAAAACCCCAAATTCAACACAGACCCTGCCATTATTACATTGCCCTAATAATATACAAATTTAACTTATTCCCCATTCATTTAACACTACAGGTACCCCGAAAATACCGTCTCAACGCCGAACCTTCAGTCCAACTAATATGGATGGAAAAATACCCAACCACCCAAGAAGTGATAGATCATTTCCTAGCAGACAAACGCAAGCCTATCGAATACCCTATAAGGGATACTCTATTACCAAAACCTATGGATTTGACGGGACTTTCAGGAAAGTACTATGTATTGGCGAAGAGAAAGAACCCAAGGGCTAAGTTCTTTCCAGACTTTTACGTTGCGAAGAGAAAATAAGTATGTTTTTGGGAATAAATGAAGAATGGAAAAGTTGCAGTTTTTTTTGTTTTAATTGAAATCGTTAAGACCAGGGATGTTATGGATATAAAATTACGGATACGGATTGGATACGGATATTGGAATTATTATTATACCAGAAAGGGATACGGATACGGATACTATATAATTTCGGATTATCGGATAATTTCGGTTACGGATATTACATTTTTAAGTAATTTTAATTTCTTTGTCATCATCTTCACATCACAACTTGCCATAACTTGACGCAAATAGGCTCCGTCCCTATTCGATACTATTCGAAATTTTTATTTCGGATTCGGTTACGGATATGGATATTTTTTTATATCGGTAATTCGGTTACGGCTATGGAGCGTAACATCTCTGGTTTAGACGATTGGTTGTCAACTAAGTTAAAGATATAGTCCTCACTCACTAGATAGCGCTGCGTGAATTCTAAATCGCGATAGCGTTTGCATAATTTGTATACCTGTGATGTATTTTAAAAAAAGTATAAGCTAGAATCAGAATTGTTAGGCTTCTTATAACAGGTTTTAATTTAATAACATTAAACTACCTGTAGGTACTGTCCTAATATGAAAATCAAATAAGTAGTAATTTTTTTATCGAAACAAAAGTAATTAGAAATTTGTCCTCCGTCTTACGGCTACAATAAAATTGTAGTTTTAAAACTTGGTGTAATTTTTTTTTGATAATCTTTCTTGTATTTCATATTTATCACCTCGTATCAATTAAAATAATAAAATAATGAAACGCTTACTGATTATCAAATTAAACTCGCACATTTATATCTTAATATATTTTTTGTATAAGATTAAAGGTTGGAAATTTTCTTACCTTTAATATATTTTTTCTTCGTCATATTTATGCTGTGTTATTAATATTATTTCTAAAGTAACTAAACTAACTAGATTTACGCGGGTTTTCACGCGTTTATTATTTAACTTTTGATTTTCCGACGTTTCGACATTTTTACAAATGCCGTGGCCATGGATAGACATTGTCCCCGATTTCGAAAACACTCTAAAACTAAATAAAAAATATCACTGTCATTTTCCCATGCTTTGTATTAGAAAAAGACATCATTGTACAATTGAACGAAATGCGCTGAGGACTAGCCTAAAATTGCCATCGCCGTGTCATAATGCACCTACATTTTAGTTTGACAGGACTAAAATGGTTACCTGTCTCTAACTTATACTATTATACAGTAAGTGACAGCGATAGTTTTAGTTTAGTTAAGAGAGTGTTTTTAGAATCGGGCCCATTGTTTTTAACCGACTTCCAAAAATGGAGGAGGTTCTCAATTCGCCGGTATGTTTTTTTTTTTTTATTTAATTCTGAATTTAAATATAACCTCACCTGTATAGCGATGATGAGAGTGTCGTTTTGCACCGGGCCGAAGATATCTTCGTTGTAAATTGTCTGCGCGTCGTTGTATTTGTGTATCGCTTTCAGTATCTCGGACGTGTTTTTAGGAGATATTCTGTCTGTTGCGTTGCCTGGAAAATAGGAGACCATTATTTAACATGGTTAGGATTGCGAGGTGATTGTAAATGGCTTTTGACTGTACGGAAATGGTTTGAGTTGATGAATAAAATAAGTTATATAAAACGTATTGGTATAAGATTTGAGTTTTTTTGCTTACACACGTTTGGGGCCCCAGTATCTCGGGGTGCCACAAAATTCATACAAACATTTGATTGTATCAAACACTCTCGGGTTGGTTCGAGTATGCCGAATTCGGCATATTATTTTATGCAGCTTTTTTCGAGTACCAGTGCTCCATCTAGTAAGAGCTAGAGCGATGACAATCAATCTATGTTGGATGTATTACTACTACTTACTCGAGTTCCGTGGATGAACTGTCAGATATTTGTGAAGCTCCGGTGGTACGAGTGCCAGCACCTGCTGTGACGTTTCGTTTGAATTCATCAACTCATCTGAAAACGCATGAAATAACAGTAAATTTAAAATAAATTGATGTTAAAATTTTTATCTGCAATCAGTGGACATATTTTGTAAATCATTTTTAAACTGCCGTCGACTCATGAAGCAAGGTTACCATTGATTACACCAGCGTAGAAGCCAAAATTACTCAAAAATATTAAGTTAACCATTTCAATTTAATAATCTGTGGATCTATTAAGTCAAATCATTTGTCAAACTGATGTCAACTCAATCTTGATACATATAAGCAAGTTAACTACATTTGAGAAAGTTACTAAAAATATTATCAATATTGATCAGGAATTAACCTTATAAGATTCATTTTTAGTTTTTTAACGTTTAATTAACTGGGGTGTAACTACAATATCTTCAAATTATGGAAACCATAATAAAAATAGATAACAGACCTCGTAGAACGAACAACTAAGCGCACCTTAACCATCGTTTATTGAAAATGTTTTTCTTAACATTTACCGACACAAAACAACACATTGTTCATATAGAATACCAACGCAAAGCAACATTTTTATTTTGAACCTTAACCGACAGTTTACAATAGTAAAAATAACATAGCACCGAGACAAATCACAAAATACTGGTCCCTTGCTGGGCGCCAACTAACACTTAGCCCCAATTTAGGCGCCAAAAAGTTTTTGAAGCGATGTTGTTTCCCAAAGCAATTTTCTTTTGTTTCTCATCACAGCAGAATCTTCCTTATTATTAATAAACATAGTTTAAACTAGTATAAGTAGAATCACGATTTGGCTCCGTCAATTCTTATGTGACAAATTTCGGGACTGACAAGAGACAAAATGTGACTTACTAATACAGTCTTAATGTTTATTAATAATAAGTAATGTGTATTCGCCTGCGTTTCAAAGATAACACAGTTGGAGATCTAAGGGAACTAAATTGAAATCAGACGATCACAAGACAAAAAAACAAAACAAATAAAAAATAATAATTTTGAAACCTTGCACTAGAATTTCCAATTGGGGTAACGATCCTACGTCGACAGTACTTTTAGTTTGTGTCTCTGTAATTAAATACTTTCGTCACCAAAAACACTCACACATGGTTAAACCAATTTTGTTTTTCTTTCAAGTTAATTTTTTGACCGATACTTTAAAAAATAGTAAAAAAAAACAAATTAAAAAGAGATTGTTGTATGTTTTTTATTAATTTACCTCCATCTTTATCCATTCCCCCATTCGTAGCCGACAGCATGATTTGCAGCCACAGACAAAACAGTCCGAATATCACAAATACCCGGAGCAGCGAACCGTATTTTATTCGAGGCATTTCGTTTATTTTATCATTTTAGTGCGCCGCTCCGACCACAGATGGCGTTAGTCTTCCCGCCAATCGAGAGCTGTCAGGCTGACAGGTGCCCGGCGCGATGACATTTCTGCTTAGCAGAGCGACGAGCGGGAAATTGACGCCATTTTTAAATGTGGTATCTGAAATAAGAGAATGTAATGAGTCATTATTTTACGTTGTGACCAACGGAAGATACATAACAATGTTATAATACTTAAATATCTTATTTATAATTAAGGTAATGATCGGGAACTTTATTAAGTTAAAAAGGCATTAGTGTTGAAAAAGAAAAACATGATTTGGAAGTAATTTTGATACCTGCCTTTGTAAAATAAAAGTCTAGTACCAAAGTCAATACACGTTAATTATCCACTACAAAATTTTCCAGCTGTTTACACATCACCACAATAAATACAAGCACATCATTTTTGCCTTCTCAACCTTGAAAAGACACCCATAAATATTGACTTTAAAAGAAATATAACAGACTACATTTTATGACAGTACCTAAAAGTATAAATCGATAAAAAAGTGAGTCATAGTTTAACTCCCAATGACATAGCCTTGTAAAGTTGACATTAGGTCCAATTTAGATGATAACAAACGCATAGTGGGTTTAGTGCTGGAAAATGGGTTTGACCGGTTGCATTATCTTTCAACAAAAAATCTTTTACTTGTATTAGGTAGATATATATGTGAAAATAAACTTCTGTATTTATGTTCTGCGTTCATGTCAAAATGGGCTAACATTTTTTGATGAATTTTGAAATGAAGATAAAATTTGCAAAGAGCTTAAACTACGAGGGTCAAACTGAAAGTTCTTAGAAAATCAAAAACTAAGCATTCTAGCAAGTTATTAGTTTTATTATAACTTTTCAAAATAGCGTCCATTTACATCAATACATCGCTGCATTCGATGGAACCATTGAGAAAAGCACCTTGCCCAATCGGCCTTAGGGGTCTCTTCGACGGCGTTTTGAAACGCAGCCACTGCTTCTTCGGCGTCCATAAAATGTTTTCCTCGAAGTTTTTCTTTTATTTTCGGGAATAAATAAAAATCGCAGGGTGCGAGGTCGGGGCGATACGGCGGGTGACCCCGTAATTCCACGTCTGAGGTCGCCAAATAGTCGATCGTTTGCCTGGCGGTGTGCGACGAGGCATTGTCGTGATGAAGGAGGATCCTGCTGCGAGGTCGTTTCTCTCGAACTTTTTCCAAGACAAGTGGCAAACAGTTGTTAGTGTACCACTCTGCATTAACCGTTTTCTGATCCTCTAAGACAACTGTCGCGTAATGACCTGTCTTTCCGAAGAACGAGGCCACCATCTTTTTTCCAACACTTCGACCTCTCTTCACTTTAGTTGGCAACTCTTCGGAAGGAAACACCCACTGAGCAGACTGTCTTTTGGTTTCCGGATCATAACAGTAAATCCAGCTTTCGTCACCCGTTAGTATGTCGAACACAGCATTTGAGTCACCTCCGTTAAATTTTTGGATCATTTCTCGGCACCAATCAACACGGCGGAGTTTTTGAGCCTCGGTCAAATTATGCGGTATCCAGCGGGCACAAAGCTTCCTGACCGCTAAATGTTCATGGAGGATTTTGTGCACTTGACTCATACCTATGCCTAGACTTGTCCGAATCTGCTGATAGGTCACTCTTTTGTCAGTCTCTATCATACGCAGCACAACACTGATATTATCTTCAGTCGTCGCTGTAGAAGGCCGTCCCTCACGCAAATCATCGGTGAGATTAGTTCGACCACGTTTGAATTCATTAAACCAGTTGTAAACTATGGCACGAGATGGGGCTTCATCGTGAAAAGCCAATCGAAGTCTATCATAACTTTCTTGTTGACTTATATCTATCGAAAGTCATAAAAAATTATTGCACGAAAATTTTCTCGGCTTAAATTCATTCTGACGTGCACAGACAATTTTCAATTTGCCGCCAAATCGTAAAACAAATGACAAATGAATGAAATGTATACTCAATATTATTGGTAAAGAGTTCTATTTTCAAAATTTAAACTTATTTTTTTAATATAATGCTTTTAAGTTGCCAGTTCTAAAAACTTTCAGTTTGGCCCTCGTATCATTATTTGAAACCTAACCTATAACTTTAAAAATAATGACTAATTAATTAAATAATTATGAATTAATAGCCGCACTTATAAAATAGAAAAACCTAAGCATCTTAATAAAAGTTGATAAGGCTTTTCTATTTATTAGCTTTTGCTTTTCGATATGTTCGACTTCTTGAGTAAGCCGCGTCTGTTTGAATGTTACAAGTATTTTTTCAATATAAAGTTTATTACAAAAAAAATAAGGAACACACTGTCAGTATGTAGCGATGGATATAATTTACAACTAGGCTATTTTAGAACTTAAGTATTATTTGGGTAAAGTATATTCTTAGCACTGTCCCTTAATTTGCGGTCATAATAACAAACAATGCAGATATATATTCGTTTTTATTGCGGTCAAATATTTATAAATAGTTTTATACTTTTTTCTGCGGTAAGTATTTGCTTTCATGTGGGAATCAACTTTTGTGAACTTTATAGTAGAATAGTGGCCTCCCGCGACTCCGTTTGCGTGGAAGTCGGTTTCCCGTGGGAATGAGCTGGAAAACTAGCGGTAAAAAGTAATGTTTTATTCTGATGTAACCTATATTAATGCAAAGTTACATCCAAATCCGTCCAGTAGTTTTACGTGAAGAGTAACAAACATCATACATACTCACAAACTTTTACGTTTATAATATTAGTAGGAAATATTACAAAGCCTTCAGAATTATGCAGATTAACCCGCAAATCAATATAGTAGACTTTTCAAAAGCATTAAAAACATAGGTGATATTGAATTGCGTTAATTGTCTCATATTTTGGTCTGTTTTATAAAACTACCTGCATTTTTTGTTAGTGTTATGAAAGTGCCTTCATTTATTGTTCTATTGAATAAAATCTACTTAGGTGTTTTGACATCGAGAATCTTCTCTAGTTTTTCGTATCAGATATTTACGATATCTATCATGATAGGTATATGTTACGGCTAATACCCGAAGTGCGGTTACACCTAGTTTTAGCCGGTAAGTAGACTTTTTTATATGGAAAGCTGTAACAAAAAATATATTCCTATAAATATAAAATCTGGCTTCAATCATGAGTCGACGGAACCAAAAAGTAACCTAACTAACCTAACCTATTGATGTTCTAACCGGCTAAAACTAGGTGTAGCCGCACTTCGGGTATTAGCCGTAACATATACATGTATTGAGCACACCTATAGCTATATGTGTAGTCGTTTCAATGTCACGTTTTATCAGATACAATTGCAAATAGGTAAACAGCAGTCAGGAGGGAGGTCATGCACCGTGAATTTCGTCATAAATGTCTAACACTATATTTTTCTTCATTTTTTTTTTATTGGTAATGAGAGGAATATTAGCAAGCGAGTCCGGTGATAGTAAGTGATCACCGTCGCCCGTATACACCCACAATCACATCGGTGTTAAGGGTGCGTTGCTGGCCTCAAGCCTAATGGGCCAAAGGTCTTTAGGAAAACGTAACACTCTAATCTCAAAACTTCTTGGTCCGGTTGTGCAATTTCTATAAGATTTACACAAATTTCTTCACATATTAGCTATGAATTTACAGTTTATTTACGTCATGAACTGTAGTGTGTGTGATTTCACGCTGAATGCGACGGATTTTACGAAACCAATCGATGATTCGCTAAAAAATATAGTAAAAATACTTTGACAATAAAATGTTTTATTACGGATTATCATTTTTACAATCTAACATAACCGGAACGATATAAATATGGAAGCCTGACGCGAAACGAGTCGATTTACACGTTTTTTATGATCTTTATCATTCGTAGGTAGAGTTTATATTTAATTTCGTACCTACCTACATTATCGTTGTACGGGGTGTAAAAAGACTGCTTCCCAAAACAAAAACTGGGCATTGCCGGAGGGGTACTGGTTACGTTTACATGAATAAAAAAAAACGTAATTGTACCAAATTGCATTTATACTATCAGACTTTGCGATGATTTAAAAAAAATAGTGTTTTAATTTAATTTACAATGTAAATCATCGCACCTAAACCAACAGTTGATGTGTGAGCGATGATTTCTAGCGGCGAATATGACTTTTCAAACCTCAATAACTTTTTTAAATTGTGTTTTCTGTTTATACCGTTAGTGAATTTAGTTACTATTGAGGCTCAAGAATACATGGTTTCAGGTTTCGGAAGTGGTCTTTTTACACCCGTTTATGTCCTACTAGTTGGGCATATGCGAATCTCGAATAACGATTGGGACTACTGTCGTAATCCACCACGCTGGCTCAATGCGGTTTGGTGGATTTGCATGATGAAAAAACCAACCACCTGGGCTTACCCCATCTTAAGTGCGTGATATGTCCCTTAAATAATTGTTTATTTGATTTCGCTAAGAACCTTTTGGATAACGTATCGTTGATATATTTTCCAATAATCTTCTCTATCGAAGTTAAGATAAATCTTAACTTTATTTTAAAGAGTTTATTTTGTACAACATGCAAACAGAAACGCGATTCAAAATAGTTACAGCGACATCTATTTATTTAGCCACGTACAAATGAAAGGTTGACACCTGAAACTTCAATTATGTTGCAATTCTTCCGTAAGTAGGTTGAAGAGGATAAACTATTTATGTGTTTATTGAATGATGGCTGTATTGTGTTTCTTGTTTTACGTTAATTATACGAGTTTGAGCGTGGCTATAAAATTTTACAGTTGTTGACATAGTTAATATTTCCGAAAGATAATTTCTATAGATAATATTATATTGTAGTCGGATTCTTAAAATGCTGTAAAAAATGCAGTGAAAATATTTACTAGGTAGTCAAACTGTAGTTTGTCAAAATTAAGTTGCTAAAAATAAGATCTGATAAATATTATGAACCATTATGTGACACGCGATTTCACGCGTTGATAAAAGAAAGAATTATTAAAAAGTTTTTTTGATTTTTTTTCTTAGACCGTTCAGGAAGCTCACGCAAGTCTTGTATGCTTTCCCGTGATTGCAACATTTTTTTACTTTTTTCAATAAATGGACTATTAAATACAAACATATTTTTTCAAATCGAATAACTTTTTTCTGAACCCTGATTTCTACGCCAGTACCTGCCTTTAAATTAACACTAGGTTTTTCCCATAGCTTAATATACGATAGAATTCTAATTCCCGTGATAAAGTCTTCATGAGCTCAATGAAGTTTAGAATCGTTAATGTGTAGCTGTATTATTTTGACATAAAATACGTTATTGTGACTTGTTAATAAGAGATATTGTATATTGTGTCGCTTTTATATGGTAGATAATATACAATTTAGTAGACTAAATAAACATGATTTAATAATACGTAAATTAAACTATTTAGTCATGCGGTCACTCAATAACATGTGTCAAATATATTTTCTTTTAGCTAAAGCCTAATTTTGTGAAAATCAAACTGAGCCATATTACTTCTTAATAATGTAGCTTATAACGGGGAAAAACCTTTGAAATTGGTTCAGTAGTTTCCGAGTTTATCATTTACAAATAAACTTTATAATTATGAAGTCTAACGACAGTAAACTCTAATCTCTATTTTATTTAACGCACTTTAAACCCGCGTTACCTTAATTATAATTGATCTCTGTCAGTCAAAGAAAATATCATATAACAATGAGAGACGCAACATATTCTATCTCACGAGGACCTAAATAGCATTTATGAATGCAGGGGTTAAACGTCTTATAAATATTCAGTTTGCGTCTCGGTGTATACCTAGATACTTATAACCTTTAGTACTGTTGACAAAGTAGTAAGCATTATTATCATAGGTTTAGAATAGGTATATATAGGAGTCTAGATGGAGATTGCGACATAAAATTTTATACGTACAGGGTGTTAAAAATACAGCTTCCGAAAACGAAAACTGGGCATTGCTGGAGGGTACCTAGCAAAAATAAATGTTTTTTTGTTTTTTTTAAATATATTTTTTTACCTAATTGTGCCAAATTTTATGTAAACTTACAAATTTCCGCATTATTTCAAATTAATAGTGTTTTAGTTTTATTTTCTAGTAAACTATCGCTCCTAAACCATTAGCTGATGTGTTAGCGATGACCTCAGGGGGCGAATATCACTTTTCAATCCTTAACAACTTTTTTAAATTGAGTTTTCTGGGTATACTATTAGTGAAGACATGCGTTACAACTTTACTGTGTTACTACATATGTTCCGTTCAAAACTGCTAATCTATTTACCTACTTATCTATGTAAAGTTATTCTCTTGCACTTCGCTGTATAACTTAATTTATTTGTACAATATGGTAACATTTATACTGGGGCATATTTAGTGAGTTTATGCGTATTCTCGTTGAAAATACAAAAGAGTGAATTTCTCGACAGTTATCAAGCAACCATGCGAAGTGAACGGGATTTTGTACTGATGACATGTATTAATAATTACTCAATGCCCTAGCCTACTTGAGCTAAATAGGATGATAATTAAAAGACGAACACTTTGCGACTGTTTTTTTGTCAAATAAAGACATTATAGGAAAGAGCACGATCTCGTCAGAAGCGTATCAATTACATCGTATGTGAAATTTTGAAGTTATAGATACCGGAAAAAGGACGCGGGTCTCCGAGCATTACGCGACTGGGAATCGAACCCAGGACCCTTAGATGACCGGTCTAATGCTCTGACCACTGACTGAGCTACCGCGCCGCTACGGCAACCCAACGAAATTTCCTCCAGTATCTATGTATGTGAAATTTCCGAACACAATACGAAGTCACAGTTTCGGAGATGTTGTTTGCAGGTATTGCTTCATCTAGTCAGAACGAGCTAAAACCTATTCTGAATGTATAGTAGTAGGTGCTTAGGAGTTCGTCGGCGATAAAAGTGATTTTCTCATAGGAATTACACTTATTCCCGAGGTAAAAAGTAGCCTGTCCCCTTGGCGACGTATCAGTTGCCTAGATGGGAGTCCCACACACGCCCCCCGCCACTCCGGTGCGGGGTATGGTACGTAACTGCATTTCCCCGCGAAAACAAAAAAAAAGGTAAAAAGCTGCCTTTTAATATCAGGCTGCTGAACTGTCTATTAAAAAATATTAAGATCGGTTCAGCCATTTCGACATTAAAGCGAGAAAACCGACAGACAGACGTACAATCACAAAATTATGATATTAGTAAGGATGCTATTATCTAAATACCAACAGGTTTGCATTTGCGTCTGTGTTCCTGCATTAAAATGCATTTATGCAAGGATTGTAAAACTTGAATATATGTTTATTGGGTATGAATAACTTAACGATTGTAAAATTGTATAAAATCTCTAGTCTCTTCGTGTCTTGGTCCATATTGAAATCGAATAAGTTGTTTTGAAGTTAATCGGTAACTGACAAAGAAACCAATCTTTCTAATTTCCTCATTATACGGGGTGTAAAAAGACAGCTTCCGAAAAAAAAATCTGGGCATTGCTGGAGGGTATTGGTTACATTTTGAGCAAAAAAACATTTTGTTATGTTTAAAATAAAAATTTTTTTTACTTTGTTGTAAGTACTAAATTACATTAATGTTTTTATTAAATTTGCATTGAAAGTTAAATAAAAACACGTTTTAATTTGAAATCATCGCAGAATCTTATAGTATGCCTACATAAATGCAATTTTGACCCTCCAGCATGCACAGTTTTTGTTTTCGGAAGCAGTCTTTTTACACCCTGTATTATTCTGAAAACAATATGATAAGTGTAAAGGAAAGTTCAAAGATCAGACAGACAACGAATTACCAAATTGAATTTACATATTATCAATTTTTACAAAGATACAGTAATTCAATGAATTGTTTTTGTGATAAAAATACATTTAGCACAAAATTATCGGGGCCATTTACCTTCCTCATTGCAATAATTATTGTTTTATCAATTGACTTTTAAATGTTTAAACATTTTATATTTTTGTTAATAATGTAATTGGGATAAATTTAATAAAACAGCACTACATAGTATTAAACAAAGTCGCTTTCTCTGCCCCTATGTCCCTATGTATGCTTAGGTAAACAGGGGCGGATTTGCAGTGTCGGCCGCCCTAGGCCCCAAGCCATCAGCCGCCCCTTTTTAACATCCACCATATAGACTACTCGAGAAAAAGTTTTTTGGAATCTTTGAATTTTTATATCTCCCTGAATGTGCTCAGTTAAAAAGAGATCTCCGTTGATCTCCGTCCATCTTCATATACTCTATACAGGGTGATTGGTAATGCGATACATTCGAGCAGAGTAGAGCTTATTTGCAGTCAATTAAGTCATGTCATACCCTGTCCGAAAATTTATAATTTCTTAGTTATGCAATATTTCAGTTTTTTTTATAAAAAACCCCATTTTCGAAGTTCGAATGAATCTTTTTAGTGAAAAATTCAAAATTAACTTTAATGTTTTGTTGTATTATGGTAGCTTGATAACTAAAATGATATTTTACATTAAAATTTGTTAAACAAAAATCGTCCTTATTTTAGAAAAAGTAAAGAAACCAACAAGGTACAACTTTAAAAAAAGTTAAGTCTTATGACAATAAATTGCAATTTTCCAAAAAAAAGTCCTAATAACGTTGCGTAAAAGTTACATAAATAACTTCCTCAATTCATTAGCTATTCAAAAAAGGTACATTTGTAATACTTAAACTATGTATTTGATTGATAACTCTACAAACAAAAGAAGTAACCTCTCTCTTAGAAAGCCTCTATTTTGTGGTTACCGCGCACTTTTGCAGTGTTTTCTTTGGTTGATGTCGCCGTCTTGCACAGGGATAGTGCAATAACATTAAGGCCTGTCTGACGACAAATAAATATTATTTGTAAAAAGCCAAACCATCAAGTATGCAACCTTTGCGGTCAAATAGAAAAATAAAATGTTGAGCGCGGAAAAAATGACCTTTATTAAAAGAAAATTAACTACATCTTTTTCACTAATCACTTCACATAACTTGTTGTGTTTATTGTTATTAATTTATTGTCATAAGACTTAACTTTTTTAAAAATTGTACTTGGTTTCTTGACTTTTTCTAAAATAAGGACGATTTTTTTTAACAAATTTTAATGTAAAATATCATTTTAGTTATCAAGCTACCATAATACAACAAAAGATTAAAGTTAATTTTGAATTTTTCACTAAAAAGATTTATTTTTTGATTTTATTAAAAACTGAAATGTTGCATAAGTCAGAAATTATCAATTTTCGGACATGGTATGATATGGCTTAATTGAATGCAAATAAAGAGATTATTAAGAAACTTTAACCCCTTAGAAGGAATGTATCGCATTACCAATCACCCTGTATAATTTTTCGTAGATCTACGTACGTCCCAGTGGGACTACTTCCTATGTTGAAATATATTTTTCAAATTGACCCTCGAATTGAGGTTTTTGAGGCTTAAATATAAATTTATTTTTTGACTTGGGTCGCGCAACGAACATTAAACATGGATGAGTATTTAAGTATGCGGTATAGATCGCGCCATGCAGTGCAGCCCGCCAAGCATACACCATGAAAAGCTTTTTTGACATGATTAGGGCCGCCCCCAAAATCTGGCCGCCCTAGGCCCGGGCCTACTCGGGCCTTAGGGTAAATCCGCCACTGTAGGTAAATCTTTAAAACTACGCAACGGATTTTGATGCGGTTTTTTGTAATAGATAGAGCGATTCAAGAGGAAGGTTTACACGTATAATAATATGGTACAGGGAAAGGAGTTTTACTCCGAATTTAACGCCGCGCGGGTATAAGCTATTTATTAATAAATGCGAAAGTAACTCTGTATGTCATTCTACGTACAAGCCAATTTCGATAAGAGATAATGAAAAAGAGACTTTTGGAAACTATACAGTCTACCTATAACTACAAAACTAACATTGAAAGGTAAATAGATGAAATGAAAATTGTACCATGGTGTTAAGATGTACACGTTTTGGGTACTGTGATCTAAATTAAACTGCAATTCAAAATCATATACTTATTTTGAGATTTTAAGGTGCCACTTATTTGTTGTAAATGAATCGTTAAATCGACTTTGAAATCGACTCTAACAGCATTTTTGGCAAGTCTGTGTCTACTCCACAGATCACCCCCTAATAGATTCCGCAAGTTCGTACTTTTCCTTTGTGTCAGGGTCACTAAAAGTTGAGGAAGCGGGGGAGGAAGTATGACATTATGATTGGCTAGTTCAAAATAAATTAAAATCTCTTTCAAGTAAGTATTTTATGTAGTTTTAGTGGTGTTTTTTGTGATATAGGGAGCAAACGAGCATGCGGGTCACCTGATTGCAAGTGATCACCGCCGCCCATGACTCCCCGCAACACTGTGGGTGTTGGGGGTGTGTTGCTGAGCCTTTGACAAAATTGGGCACCGGATACCGCACTTGCCGAACGAAACGCAGGAACATCGTCCCTACTTCAAGTCGGTGGTATTTCACCGGTCGAGTCAGCCCAGTATTAAAAGTTTTAAACCAAACTACTAGGCCTAATATCTTATTAAACCACAGAGTGAAAAGCTAATTACTATCATGATGATGTAGCATGCCTACTGCTACTAATATTATTAACGTGAAAGTTTGTCAGTATGGATGTTTGTTACTCTTTCACGGAAAAACTACTGGATGGATTTGGATGACACTTTACAGTAATATAGGTTAGCATATATACATCAGAATAGCACATAGGGTACTTTATATCGCGGAAAAACATCTCATTCCCACGGGAAACCGACTTCCACGCGAACGGAGTCGCGGGCGGCCACAAGTACCAATATAATTTATTGTTTTTTCAATGTCAGTAGGCACTACCTTCACACGATATAAAATGCGGTGTAAACATAAAATTAGACGGTTGTTATTGCAATCATTAAACTCATAAACTAGTTACAGGTACAGGAAACTCGTTGTTCGTGTAAAAAATGCTAATAAAGTGAAATTACTAGTTTCCGGTTTTGGCGTATTATCTAGTAATCACATTTTACAAACATAATAAAGATGGTGTTCTGTATGAAATTTATAGTTGAAAATGTATTTTATACTAGTGGCCGCCGGCGACTCCGTTCGCGTGGAAGTCTGTTTACCGTGGGAATGACAAGTTTTCCCGCGGTAAAAAGTACCCTATATGTTATTCTGATTATATAACCTACTAGTGGCCGCCCGCGACTCCGTTCGCTTGGAAGTCGGCTTACCGTGGGAATTAGAAGTTTTCCCGCGGTAAAAAGTACCTATGTCCTTTCCCAAGTTCAGTTCCTTCTTCATACCAAATTTCATCAAAATCGGTTCAGTGGTATAGGCGTGAAAGCGTAACAGACAGACAGACAGAGTTACTTTCGCATTTATAATATTATATAGAAGGGATATAACTGTAAAGTTTCATCAAAATCCATCCAGTAGTTTTTACGTGAAAGAGTAACAAACATCCATACTCACAAACTTTCACGTTTATAATATTAGTAGGATAGCTTTTGACCAGAAGCTTCGCATATGGTAACTCAATAATTGTATTTTACAAATTCTTGAAAATTACCAACTTATAACGGGTGCAAAAAGACCACTTCCGAAGCCTGAAACCACGTATTCTTGAGCCTCAATAGTAACTGAATTCACTAACAGGATTGAAAAGTCATATTCGCCGCTTGACATCCTCGCTCACACAACAACTGTTGGTTCAGGTGCGATTATTTACATTGTCAATTAAATTATTAATTTGAAATCATCGCATAATCTGAGAGTTTAAATGCAATTTGTACAATTAAGATATTTTTTTTATTTAAATCATAAAAAATATGTACTCAAAACGTAGCCAGACCCTTCCAGCAATGCCCAGTTTTTGTTTTCGGAAGCAGTCTTTTTACACCCCGAATCTAATGACAATAAAACCGGATTCTAGATGGTTATGAAATATAATAAACTCCGTTGAAAGTTCTTTTTAAATTAGAAAATAATAGGCCGTAGAAATAGAAAATAATTTTAAATAAAATGTGTAGATTAAAGGGCCTAGCATATTAATTAGGTTTAATTTAGTATGGGCTTCGATAGTTATGTGGACTGTATCTTTACATCGAAAACGGAAGCGACAACGACAGTGCCACAGTAACAACGGTATTCGGAAAAAGAGTGTATAGGCCTAATGCTAAAGCACAAATAACTCACCCTGAGAACGGCGACGGGGTTGCAGCACCACGCCAATACAGGTACCGTCGGACTGACGACTAAGGGTTGTCTCGACTCAAACTAAAAATCGAAAATCGCGCCTTCAAATACCTGACCAGAGGGTGGCAAAGTGCAGTCTCCAGGAATCCAGGATCTGGGCTTCAGACCAGGCTACACACAACGATAACGAACGAGAAAACGACAAATTGAATAGCGTGGTACTGGGATACGATTCTAGATTTTAAATCTCAACAACTCAACTACCTGTGTTGCCAAAGTGCAACCGAAAATACCGATAATTAAAATGTTGCCAACTTAAAGAATTTAAACTTAATAAGCTATAAAGAGCGAACAAAATGTATAATTATCAGTAAAAGTCATAATACTGAAACTAGCGTAAGTATAAGAAAAGCAAATGAATTTTGAAACTAATCGGTAGCTTATCAAGTAATAATGATCATTCTTTATACTTTATATTCAAGTACCTACTAAATATTATCATAGTTTTATAAAAACATATATCAATAACTATACATATATGGTAATTACCAAATATGTTTCTGAAAACTACATCGAAGTTTCTCGAATACATTACAACAATTTTAACAAAACTATCTATGATATGGCAATTTAAACCTTATGTCATTAGAAAAATGATCCAGTAGGTATTTATAATATCTTTCACCTTATATATGGGAGTCTTCCTATTCAAATAAGCCATAAAATAGGGTAAACCTAGAAATTCAGTTAAAAAGCTGTTAACTCGTTTTAACCCTTATTTTGACGTTCTATTAGACCTTTTAAACACCCCAAAAAATCACACGCGTGTCTCTAAGATATTGAAGGTCAAACGTTCCTAAAATCGTGTTTTATTTTAAATAATAAATAAATCTCCAGACTGACACACCAACTGTGTGGCCCTAAACTAAGCAAAGCTTGTACAATAGGTACCACACAATGGACTAGGGGAGAACCTAGTTACACCCAGACACGAGCCAATATCGAAAAACCATTTTTACGAAATTGGCCCGACATTTAGTTCCTTTCTTTTAAAATACTATGTTACTTAAGAAGAATTATTACTTTTTGTCTATTCTTTCGATTGGCATCCTAAAAATAGGGGTGTTTTTTTTCATATTTAAGTGGGTTCGATTACAGACGAAGCAAGTAAGTTTTAGAAATTCTTTCAATAAATAATAATGATAAATAAATATAATATTTCAATGCATAATTACTAAGTTTAAAAAATAAAATAAAGTCTTCTTTCAGCAAAATAGCCTATATACGATATTTAAGGTAGGTACTTTCCATTAATGTCCCGTAGTCGCCCTGTATACCGCTGCACCACACAGGTCGTCAAATATCTCACTCACTATATAGGTCTAAAGCCATTTGCATCTATGGAGAAGTAGAAAATGAAATTCTCATAACTTAATTTGTCTACACTTCGTTTCTGCCAACAAATTTCTCGGTGAATTAGTGGCATTCATTTTTGAGCCATTTTATGAATAAAATGAAAAATCGAGAAATTACTAAAATTGTGTTACTTACTTGAATTATATAATTTGTTATTCGTATTAAGTGAAAACACGAAAAACAACCATCTATGGCCATTAGCACATATGACATACATAGTCAGTGAGTGCATCTTGCTATTTCATAACATGCTTATCGATATAAAGATATGTACCAACAAAACTTGAATCAAAGGTGTTAAGAAAAACTAATGCTATCTCTCTCTGGTCTTCGCTATGTGTTGATGCGTGAGGGAGACAACTGCAAGTCGAAAAGCGCAGTTCTTTGTAAAACTGACAAATTCGTGTTTTTTATTTTTAACTTTTCCAAATTCAAAAATAAGTTTTTTTTTCTTAAAGAATGTGTAGCAGAATGATTTCAGACGAAATTGTCACGGTCACTTTGCAACAATAATAATTTACGAAATTAATCAATTTATTTAATTTCTAAGCGTAAAAACATTATTTATATCAGTTTTGAATGAGCGAAATAAGAATACAAACATTTGTATAGACGCAATGCCGTTTTAAAACCTTGGTAACATAGCTATGCGTCGGCGCATGTAATCCAACTATTTCTTAATTGTGTTATGATGTAAAAGATGTAAACAATTTAACACGTGTTACAAATATGTGTTTGAATCAAGAATATCAAGATAGTATGGGTCGCATCTAAAATCCGAATAAGAATGATTTTGTATTAAAGTATTAAAATTATAAGTAAGTAATAACTAATTTGTAGGAATATAAAAAAAAACCTGAATCGATAAACGAAAACTTTAAAAATTATTTTACCATAAAAAATACATAACAATATAACGTTACAAAAAAGAGTCATTGACTTTTCGGACACAAAAAACTCGGACACCTTGGTAACAAAAAAAAACCACAGCTCGGCCAAGGTATCCGAGTTTTTTGTGTCCGAAAAGTCAATGACTCACAAAAAAACACTGCTTTCATTAGAGAAGTAAATTATCGCTATTTATAATTGCAGATCGCGTTATTAACCCTGCTAGATAATTAATTATACCTATAAAAGTGGCCCGCTCAGTTCACACGCTAACCATAGACTTCCCGTGGGAATGGGTATTCTAATAATTAATACTACGCAGGACCACTAGTTATAATTACTTTTTACTCCTTTTACATAAATAGGTTTAAGTATTTGTCACTAGTTATAAATATGGTTTGAAAGTAATTAGTATAATTGATGTAAGTATGCAAACGCGATTTTTAATCACAAATAATATGTAGAGTTTTATAGTTTAAAACACAAGTTTAGTTCGATGGTAAAGATAACAAGTATCTACACAGTAAATTTCAATCAAACTTAAGTTTTCAGAAACTAAAAGTTCCAAAACTTTTAACTAACGAAGCGGAAAAGAAAAAGTTTTTGTTACACTACATTTCAATTAGGAATTAACATTGGCACCAAAATGTTTCAAAAATGTAAGAGATTTAGATAATAATCACCATGTGGTTAATTATTGTAATGAACGTAAAATATCATGATAATAGCTTTTACCCGCGGGACTTCGCACGCGTTAAATTCGGAGTAAAACTCCTTTCTCTGTATTATGTTATTATACATGTAAACCTTCTTCTTGAATCACTCTATCCATTAAAAAAAACCGCGTCAAAATCCGTTGCGTAGTTTTAAGGATTTAAGTATCTATACATAGGCACAGGGAAAGCGACTTTGTTTTATACTATGTAGTAAATAGTGAAGGTTATTTTTCTTCATATTAGGTCGCAATAATAAGACACAAAATTGTTTTTACCTATTTGTTGGTCTTAATTTAATCTCCACGCAGCGATAATAAAACCTAGTAGATAAAAAAAATCGATAGCCTTCTAATAATTCTTGGAATTACTTTCTGCTTATCTTAGCTTATCCAATGTGGAAAGAAGATAAGATTAATGTAAACGATTGAGAATTGAGAATTTAAAATCTTAACTAATATTATAAACGTGAAAGTTTGTAAGTATGGATGGATGTTTGTTACTCTTTCACGTAAAAACTAATGCACGGATTTGGATGAAACTTTACAGTAATATAGGTTATACATCAGAATAACACAAAGGGTACTTTTTACCGCGGGAAAACTTCTCATTCCCACGGGAATCCGACTTCCACGCGAACGGAGGCTCCGGCGGCCACTAGTGCTTAATAAATGAACAAAAACCGTTCTCTATCGTATTAGGCAGTGTAACTCAATAATTTAACAATTATTTCAACATCAGTAACTATGTACGTAATGTTTTTATAAGTTTTGTTTATTTTAAAAGGGTTTTACTACGCATAGAGTGTTCCGTACAAGCATTAATAAGCCATTTTAATTTGAATCTTCGGTTACATCTATTTTGCAACACATAGACCGCAATCAATCACTTATTATTCTCTGTAGTCAGGTCAGACAGACAGACGGACAGAAAGACAAAAATGTGAACATATGTCCATTTTTACTTTTGAGTTAGAGAACCCTAACAAATAATGTATCTAAACTGTAACTGTTTAATATTTAACTCACATTTGTTATCACCACCAAACAGTAAACCACAAAAATGTGGTACCGTTTTTTGGGTATTGACTTTAAAAGACTTCCAAATGGAGGCATAAACATGAAACTATTTTAGCATCAATTTACTCACACGATACTTTACATGATAAAATGGGTAAATATAGCAAGTAAACTAGCCTTTTTTTGACACGCGTTGACAAATATAATGTGGCGCCCTCTATTTTGACAATAAAAACCTTTTGCCTGTAGATTTAACGTTAGTATAAATCATTTGAATAAGCCGGTGTGTTATTATTTATCTATCTACCATATTATATATCATCTAAATCCGACCGGCCGTTTTTTACGTGAGCCTACCTAACAAACATCCGAATCTTAACATTTAGTTATCAAAACTTTCAGATTAATAAAATTAGTATACAGGGTGATTGGTCTTGATCTTGATTTGATTACCAATCATCCTGTATATAGACTATAAAGAAGTAAAATTTGTGAGCGTAGTCAACTAGCGGGATGTCTCAAGACTATATGTGAGAATCATTAGCGTATTTTGAAATGGTAATGGTTTTGTGAAGGTCCAAAGGTAAAGGTCTAATTCACTGAGGTTATGCCCGACTTACCCAAAAGTCTGATACAGAAAGGACTTTATCTCTACATAGTTAGTATTAAACAAAGTCGCTTTCTCTGTCCCTATGAATGCTGAAATCTTTAAAACTACGCAACGGATTTTGTTGCGGTATTTTTTAATAGGTATCGTAGAGTGATTCAATTGGAATGTTTACATGTACAGGGAAAGAATTTTACTCCGAATTTAACGCGTGCGAAGCCGCGCGGGTGAATGCTAGTTAAATATAATATATGCATTTTCCAAAAGACGACACAATAAGTAAGTTTAAGTTTTCATTATTTTGCTCTATTGATAGTATTCCGGTCAGGTTAATCAAAAATTAACTTACCTAGTTACTATTATTTTTTAAATACCTTTACTAATGTGAACTCAATAAACATTTTTTGCTAATGGCAACTACACCTTTAAATGGGGAGTTACGCATCGGCTCCCACGTATTTTCTGTAACCTTGACCTATCAAGATGTAAATGGCAATGACGGTCATCGTAATTTATTTATGTCTCTTATAAAATACTTAAACAGGTTCTTGATTATTATTATTAGATATGTAACCGTTTGAAATCCCCGTCAAAAAAGCTCAATTTAGGCAGGTGACACTCCCTGATAAAGTAGCTTTCTACAGGTTCAGTAGTCAAAGAAGTCCTAACAGAAAAACTCACAAAGTTTATGTCTTTATAATATTAGTTAAGAAAAACTGCTGAACAGATTTGGATGAAACTTTAGTTGTGATTTTATGGATATTACACATGGGATTCTTCTTCTACCCAAACTTGGTGTTTCAAGTAGGTACTTACATGATTGTTTTTAAAACATGACTAGGAAACAGTTTATGTTACAACACTTGAGGAAAAATATAAGTGCCTAAGTTAAATTTAAGTGAGCATTAACGATGTCACACTTATCATGAGTTCATAATAAGGTTAAACAAATTATATTCAAATAACTAATTTTTAATTTTCAAGTGTTTCTGAGTAATTGGGTTCAAAAATTAGACTTATTATTTAAAACGCGAAGAAATGTAATACCTAAATAGATGCTATGCTGTAATATTTGTTATAAACTAAAGTAAAAAATTCGAGGTTTTTCAACCGTTAATTTAGACACAAAAGATGTGAATAATATGATGTAATTTTCTCAGTGATCAATCAAACTTGTTGCAACTTACGTTGAATAATAATAACACTAAGTGCATTGTAGGATCATACAGTTGACAGGTCATTAAAATGTTATCATGTTGTCATTTTTTTTATAATTAAGTAAGTATGATGTACTGTAACAGCAACAAATGGAAAATGCCAAGACAAACCCAATAGGACATTTATATATATTTTTTAAGTAATCACTCATAAATTAACATTTTTGTAATAAATATAAATAATTTTTATGAAAATCATACACAATTTTGATTTTATAAAATGGTGTTTACACCTAAATCAATGATTAAATGACCTGTCACTTAATTATCACACTGAATGAGTGTATGTTGGCATTTTGCCTTCAAACAATTAACAATTTTACATCCATTGGTGTACATAATATGATAATGAAGGTTACTAACGCTGACAGATAATTAAACAACACAGTCTTTAACTGTTGAAGTACAGGAAAAGGGTTTAAGTTTAAACTCTCATAGGTTACATTAAACAAATAAGTTAATATTTAAAAAAAAACTTCTATAATATACCATTCATTTTATAATAAGATACTAAAAGCCAACACAAGTCTGATATTTGGGAAGTTGTTACCAAAATAACTATTTACAGACACATGTACCTATTCTTGTTTATTAGAATAACCCTATTTTAAGTATGTAAACACATAGTTATTTTTATAACATCAAATAAAAATAATCTTTTTTTTTATTATAGCTTACTGATCCATTATTATTTCAGCTTAAGTGCAACATTTAAGTTTAACACTAGAATAGCATCTTGATGAGATAGATAAGATCAAATACACTTATTTAACTAGTTGACCCTACCTATGACTATTTAATTTGAACTGAAAACAATCATTGAGTTATTCGTTTTTTTTTCAATAAACCCCATTTTTCTATCATTATTAGAATCTTTCTTAGGTTATTAGAAATGTTAAACTTAAATAAAAAAAGTAAATTCCCTTCTTATATAAATTTTGTTAAGGCTCAGTTGATATTATTTTTACACAAACAATAAACTGTTTTACTATGCTAAATTGTAATTGTAGAAGTTTTTAAAAATATTATGCATAAACGAAAAAAATAGGTGAGTGTAAGAAGGTTGTAGCATAATTTTATTATAATAATTTAATTTATTAATAAAAATACTTGAAACCATGTTTTTGTACCTTTATTGGCATATTTTTAAGTTAGTTTGGTGTACCTTTGGTGGTTTATTTTATAAGATACAACAATTTTATTAGATTTTATCGAGCAATATGATTTAAAGAAGTACCCACGTATAGGTAATGAAAATGTACCTAAGTATACAGTTTAAAGTTGAATAATTAAGTGTAAAATACCAAAAAAAAAAAATTCTATTACCTAACATTTGAACCGCTAAACTTATGTAAAAAAGCACATAAATTAATTAACATACTCACATAAAATAGAGTGGTGTCAAGGCGTATTCGAAATTCAAAACTTGTTTAAAAATTACGTAAAATACACTATACACGAACACTTGAAGTTGACACTGTCCACTAACAAAAACACAATTTAAATTTCAATAGCTAAATGTTTTTGCGACGCTTTTCAGATTATTTGAGTAATACTTTTAACTGTACACTTTGCGGAAAAATTAATTATTGATTAGGTCTGCAATATTTTTGTAAATCACTTCTCACTCGCAGTTTAATTGTTATGGTGTGTTTAGGCACAAATAGGTTACTTATTAAAAAGTTTGAATAGTTGCATTGTTTTTCAAGAAGATTCACTTTATTTGCAATCAGCTAATTGCAAAGTAGCATGACGTGAAAAACAAAAAATATTCTGTATTCGATTCAATCCTTCCGTACGTCGTGCAGTTTGACGTTAACATGACAGTTGAAGTTGAAGATCATGTGATGCGACAAAGTGACAATGACGTGGGAAGTGACAGGTAGGGCTGGTTTCAAAACACGCTGTTTGTTTTGCAATACCGTTTCCCTTGACAGTAAAGAGCTAAAAACGCAGTGCCTACTTAGCTAGTTAAGTTACTTTGTCCTTAACAATATTTCCCTAGTTGTCATTTTCAGGAAAAAATGAAGTTAAAATATTGCAAAAACAAAAGAGCTATGAACTTTTAACAGGCAAGAAATACACTGTGACACACAACCAAAACACACAGACCCTATTCCTATATTCTTTTGCCATGTCACTAACTTACTTATCCAGCTTATCCTAGTAAAAGAAAAAGTTTGTATGATTGGAGGTTTTGATACTTGGATGCTTGTATGTCAATATTTCATATTATCAATGCTGGAAAAACGGCTGGATAGATACGAATAAAATTTTGTAAAAATATTGGCTTTTAATAAAATATGCACTAATTCAAGTTACTCGTAATTGTTTATAATTTTAATCTAAACAGAAGGAGCAATGTGTATTTATTTAGAAATCTAAAGTAAACAAATAGCTGTCGTTTAGATAAAGAAGAAATCAAAATGGCCGCATGTCGGTATTTAATTCCGCAAGTGTTACATGTCTAGCTACTCAAAACGTATCTTATGTCTGGCTGTATGTTCGAATGTGACTTTGCCTTTTAAAAAAAAACAAAAAAAAAAGTATCTTATGTCAACGTCATTGTCAATACATAAGTACATAACCTAAAAGTCGTACACGACAAAAATAAACAAACTGTAATCAAGAACAAAAAGCTTTTATAATGGATGATACCGAACTAGATTCCTCAGAGCTTGGCACCAAAACCTACTGGGAAGAAGCCTACACTAAAGAGAATCAGAACTTCGATGAGAATGGTGATCCGGGCGATGTTTGGTTTGGCGAAGACAGTGCTTACAGAGTTGTCAACTGGATATGCAAGTGTGGAGTCCCTAAAGAGACCGCTGTGATCGATTTAGGTGAGTTCTTACCTCGGTTTAATTGCAATACACAAATGATTATTATTGGAACTAGATATTCTTATCTAATCACTACTTTTATACATAAATGAGCTTCTGGGCTGGCTACAATCGTCTTGACTGAGAAAGGTATCATTTATGTGGCTAGGTCTGGTGCTAAAAAGACCATTTATAAACCTGTCCATTTCAGTTCTAGTGAGATTTTAGAGGCCTGTCCATGTCTTAGTAAGGCAAAACTTTACCATTATCAAATTAATCAATAATTGGTTTAATTATTTTCTTAACTTAATGGGTAAATTATTTTTTTATACTTAATTACCTACCTAAACTATAGTTTTAATAAAAAAAAATTACCTTCTACTCCACTACTCTAATTCAATAAAATATATTTGTGGACTATAATTTAAAGTGTGTTTTAACAATATCAGGTTGTGGAAATGGATACACATTATCGGAGCTGGCAAGGGAAGGCTTCACAGACCTCCTCGGAGTGGATTACTGTGCCGAGGCCATTACGTTAGCTGAGAAAGTTTCTAAAAGAGAATTTCCTATTATCAAATTTCAGGTAAGTCACAAATCAAAGGTGAATAAAGTTTGATGTCATACTGGTATTATTCTTTTGTTTCGGTATTCTTAACATAAGTTCCAAGGTAAGTAGTATTTAATTTATCATAAGTAATAGGGAAATAAAAACAAAAAAAAAGAATATTTTAAAAAGTAACATAGACTTGTGCAAACCAAGCTAGCTAATAATCAAGTACTAGGAAAAAATATTTAATTAATATGACAAGATCCATTGAATCCCGACAGATTTCCTCTTTTTTTCTGTTTATTGCAACAATCAAATACAATTTTATGTTTGTTTGCCTACAAGTCACATAAACTCTTGAGTATTACTAATATTCATTTTAATAAAAAACACTACAGTGCTAAGGAACTTTGTTATCCCATAATTTAAATTAAACTTAAATATAAAACCTCTTTTTACAGGAGTACGACATATTAAATGATCCCATATCTAAATTAGGAAACAAATTCGGAGTTATACATGATAAGGGTACATATGATGCAATAAGCCTAAATCCAAGCCAGCCTAAAGAAAGTAGATTAAAATATATAGATCAAGTTGTTGAAATGTTAGACGATAATGGTAAGTGTGTTATGTTTCACCTTCATTAAATTCGAAGTAAATAGAATATATCATTCAGCTAAAATAAGTATATTCTAACATTTTACATGTTTTTCTGCAACATTTTTCATTGCTGCTCCGCTTCTATTAGTTGTAGCGTGATGTTAAAAAAAGGAAAGAATGATAAAGTTATACAAGTTTAAAGCTACTATTTAAACAAAAGAAACTCCTTCTACCTATAGTACCTTACCTCCTTATAGTACCTTATTTTTTTGTCGCAGATCCAAAAATCTAAATGAATTTATTTAATTTCCAGGAATGTTCATTATTACTTCATGCAATTGGACAGAAGACGAATTAATAAAACATTTTGCTGAAAAAATGAAACTAAAGTGTGTGATACCAACACCACAATTTAAATTTGGAGGCAAAGTCGGGAGCGTAGTGTCATCAATCGTTTTTGTGAAGAAATAAGTACCTAATAAAGTTTTTATAAATTATAGTATTTTCAATGCTACTGTTTTTTATGTTTACTTTCATCTTCCTAATACTTTCCACACAATGTGATTTCTTTTTGTTATACTATTTTAAAATCGATTTAGTTTCTTTCTGGAAATTCATTTTTTTCTCTGAAATCATTATCATTACATAGTATAAATACAAGGCGCTAATTCTGTATGTTTGTCCGCTAACTTCTGCTAATCTACGAAACTTATTTAAATGCGGTTTTCTCCAAGTTTAGGGAATTAATTCATTTAAATTTGATAATAAGGAAAGTATAAAATATAGTTTTAATAAGCCACAATTTTATTTATCGTGTACAATTCAGCCAAAATTTCATCATTGCAAAGCGTGAGCAAGTCGAATTAGCGAATTGAATTTATACTGCGTAATGAAATAAAAATATGTAGTACAAACCTTACCTTAAAGTTGGTTAGTAGGTAGACACTTGTCTTCTCGGTGAACTTGCTAGCTAAAGAGACTTATTAGGTACACGAATAAAACACATTTTGTTGATTTTGTACAACATTTATTTTTGAACCCATGTTATAGATGGGTCTCTAAGCTATATATAAAAGGGACGAATGTGTAAATTGATAAATTATTCAAAGTACCTAAATTTAAATATTCTCTGCTTTAGTTTTAAGTATAAGTATTGTAAATTTTTCCAGATGCACAACTGTTTTTGAAAGGTTTTAAAGCCACCCAACGAATTTCTTTTTTATGTACAATGTGTAATGTGCATATGCACTATGTAGGAAACTTATTGCTGGAATACTGGCAGCTATTGTTTTATAGGTGGGATGTAATGTGCATATGCACTATGTAGGAAACTTATTGCTGGAATACTGGCAGCTATTGTTTTATATTATTCAAATAGATTCTAAAGAAGAAACAATGAGATATTGACAGCTTCCTTCCAGACTCGGTGATATTTTCGTGCTCGGACTGTGAGCACATAACTTTAAACTCACTTTTATGCTTTAAATATAAAGCTGAATACAGTTTCAATTCTTTTATTCTCTTTCACGTTTCCCCAGTCAATGTAACTACATATACTTATACCTAATTAAAGAAAGTGAAATTATTGGATTAATTTATAAAGTGAACTGTCAAATTACTAGCTTGAATTAAAAATCGGTTACAGTTATAGATAGGGTTCGATGCATATTGCTTATCAAGTCAGGGCGACCTTTGTACAACCTCTGGTGGTAGGTAGGTGGTACCGAGTTCAATTTCAAGGTCAAGTTTAAATGAAAAAAAAAAGATATTTTCAAAACTGCTTCGTGTTTGGGTGAAACTGCATTTTCCCCTATTCCATTGTGTGTTAGTATGAAGCCTTATTATAGCTATAAAGTATTTGTCAGTAGGTATTTATGAAACGCGGTAGTGGTTGAAACGTAGCGACCGACTGTAGAACCCCACAAGTTAAACATAACCGTATTATTCGTTTTACCTTCAGGTGTTATTGAAAACAACGGTAGTTAAGTGTGTGGAGGGTTCAAGGGCCGTCCAGTGGTTGGAACGTAACCGCGTGTCAAAGTTTGTCTGTCAGTCAAAGGTAAAAAAGGGAATAAAAAAGCACTGCTGAATAGATTTTAAGGTTTTCACTTCGAAACCTTTGAACCGGTTTTGATGAAATTTGTCACAAAGATAGTCTAAAACTTAGGAAAGATCATAGGCTACCTTTCAAACCAAAAAGGAATTGAAGGCTTTGAGGTGGGAGAGGAGTTTTTTATATGAAGTATAAAATACAAAGTAAGCTTTTGCAATGCTGTGGGCGGCCAGCAAGTGTATATAAATATTTTATATGTACCACACAAGAGACTAGGGTAGAACCTAGTTCCACCCAGTCATAAACCAATAACCGTCCCAGGAACCGAACCCAGGACCTACCTTTAGGTCGTCAAAAGGTGTTGCTTTTTTTGACCTAAACTTGTAAGTACTTACATAATAACCGTTTAATTAAGTTTTCTCGCGGTAAACTTAGGAACATATAGGTGTATCTTTGTAAATCGGTTCAGAAGTTTTGTGTGACAAACATACTTATAACTTCAAGGAAATGTTATCACTACATAGTATAAAACAAAGTCGCTTTCTCTGTATGTCTCTTTCCCTATGTAGGTACATATATTTTTGGTATCTAGAACCATTTTCGCAGCGCACGTAAAGGAAGCCCTCAAGGATGAAAAATTTTCCCCGTTTTTTTCACATTTTCCATTATTTCTTCGCTCTTAATAGTTCCTAAAGCCTGCCTCGATAAATGGTCTATTCAATACAAAATGAATTTTTAAATTCGAACCAGTAGTTCCTGAGATTAGAGCGTTCAAACAAACAAACGAACAAACAAACAAACTCTTCAGCTTTATTATATTAGTATACACAGGGAAAGGAGTTTTACTCCGAATTTAAACGCGTGCGAAGCCACGCGGGTAAAAGCTAGTGTTGTAATATTTTGCACGAGGCACGTGGTATAGTTGTAAGGTTTTTTTTCTGATAAAATTCATCAAAATCTTACCTTAAACATCGGAGGTTTCTTATTGCGTTCACGTTATTTCATGTTACATGGATTTAAACCCTGTTTGTTGGTTGGCGGCATATGCAAATTGCAGAAAAAAGCTGTGCAGAATAATGAAAACTTAGTTATTAAGGAGTACTTATAAAAGTATATGGTTTAGAAAAAAAAGGTTTTTTTATTACCTTACTTACACAAAGATTAATTAAATAAAGTGAGTGCTTTTCGAATTTTGCACGAATGAATAAACAAAAAAACAACGCGGAAAAAATTTAAATTGCGCCGCGAACTTTTTTTTTTTAATTGGTTTAGAATACCAACAGCAATTCAGCCCAGCCAGTGTTTTATTTTTATTTTGGTGAGGCCATGGTGCGACTGCATATTGTGACAATGCCTGGTGGCTATACATTATTTATAATGTTAGTAGGAAATATTTATTCTGGACATAGATCCCATTCCATAGCTATTGTTTTTGGCACGGCTAGGGCTTTGAAACGTCCACTACCTATTTATAAAATGTAGGTTGATTGTCGTTAGGGGATAAAGCGCTAAGTCGAAAAGGAAGGGAAAATTGACTGGACTTAAAGATGGTAATATATAGGTTTGTCTCCAAACGCTGGTTCTTGGTCGTAGTCTCCTCTCCTTCTTGCCTACCTTCCCGTTTTCGCGTATGCTACCTGGCAGCGCTGCCGTAGGTACTCGTCGCCCAGGGTCCGGGCGTAAATCCGGGATAGTTTTGAGCTGAGTAAGGGGGCTCCGGTAGCTTTAAGTCATTTAGCCCTGGTGGCGATTTCTTGCGAGGATCACCCAGGGGAACCAATGATATGCACTTCACGTTAAAGGTAAACGTTGGCGCGAGACCGTGTCTGTACGGTTGGAGTGTTAGTCAGTAGGGTAGACTGGGTACGGTTGAAACAGTTTCACTTAAAACGTTCATAGTTTTGCTTTTTATAACACGAGCGATGAAAAAGATACGTTTAATGAAAGAGCATGTTTCTGTCTACGAATAGGCAATGTGGTTTTAGCTCAAGGTGTGTTATTTTTAATAGTAGAACAAATTTAAAAAAAAATCCGATTTGTTTCAACCGTCCCCATACCAGGGGCGGTTGAAACAGTGATTGGGGTCAGTTGAAACACATGCGAATAATACAAAATATAATATAAAAATATGTTTTATTAATTGATTATTTTAAATCTAAGAATAATTAAGAAACTCTTTGACAATAGTAATCAGTCTTCGATATTTATTTACGTGTAACTATGTTTTTTACCTTTTTAGAATCTACACATACTAGACAATTTATTGAGATCATGGGCAGCTGTAACGTCGTACTTTTTTTTCACAGGAGATGATCAAAAGTTGACATAAAGAAAAAACATTGGAAATGTTTTTCTTAAAATGAGAATTTTTATAATGTTCGACGTGAATAACAGCTAAAATTGTATTAAAATACATAATACACGTTTTCAGGAGTGTAATACAAAAAAAAATATACAAATATATCAAAATTTGAAGAAATGGCAGCGGAATAAATGAAAAAAATAGCGAAATTTATAAAAAAGTTTAAAAGTCTACGCCATTTTCTTATTGTTGACAACCCTGGCAAGAATACACAATTTTTTTATAGCCTCACATCCGGATCAACTGTAGGTAACGGGTTATCCATTCATTACGATAGACCCTGTAGATTACTTAACATTGATATAAAGTTTAACTAAATTATCAAAAAACCAAACAAAAATCAACTGTCTGTTTTTTAAACATAGCAAACTAAACAATAATATTTGAAAAAAACGAGAAGAAAACTCTCTTCAGCTTTCGTTAGTCCATCAATCATAAATCAAATTTAAAGATCAATCAGAGTCGCAATTCTAACAAATATAGCTAAGACCACTTTCTGTGCATTTTTCGTGAGCCCAAAGTATACAACTGATGCATTAAATCCACTGTTCTCCGGGTCTGCTCTCTGAATATGGTGACATACAAACAACACAGAAGCACTCCTCATCTCCTGGTAATAAATCCTCTTGTACATTATTATTTTTTCCTTTTATGGTGTTCCTTTTACATTTCCTTCATTAAATTGCTTCTTTTTTCCTCCATCCAATTGCTTCTTCACTTGTATGGCTCTAAAAAAACCAAAAAAAAAAATTAAAACATTGTTTCAACCGTACCCAAAAAAAAATGTTTCAACCGTCCCCAACCCCCACTTTAGGTAAAATTCAGTTATAGTAATTGTAACAACAATGATACACAAAAACTAGTCACGATGTTATATTCCACGAGCTTTATTTCAAACAAGTACGCACACTTAATACTGTCATTTATATAGAAACGTCAATAATTGGAAAAATCTCCAAGCAAAAATACTTACTTTTGGTCATCAAAACACAATACGGTCTTCTAAAAACAACTGAAGGGCGCGGAGAATGACACAACATTGAGGTTCGTGTTTAGAACGGTCGTCCGCTTCGTTCTCCCCTTGGACCCTTCACCGCCCCACCAACGGTTTGCGAGATATTCGTGTTGTTTCAACCGTCCTTTGTTTCAACCGTACCCAGTCTACCCTACATACGTCTAACGAGAGAATGAATTTGAACTTCGAATAGTCAACCCAAATGTGGGTAGAAAGTGATATTTTTAAAGGCAAAGGTAAAATTGATGCGTTCAGCCTAAGCCTAAACCAATTTGCTGTGCACAATTTAAATAAGCATAAATCTTCATTTATCAGTCGTACTTATGTATACTTAGGTACTTACAATTGAAAATCCATTCTTATAAATGACCTTTATCCTTTATTTAATTGGAATATCAAATTATATAAATAAAAGTGGCCTTGTTAACGATTGATTTAAGTATTTAATGTTCCCCCATTCCGTTATTAACCTTTGTAGGTTACCTACCTATTCGTCACCGTAAGTAAGTAGGGGGAGGTCCCCGAGAATCGGACACTTAAGAAATAACAGAAATAAAAAAAAATGCACAATAGTCTTATTTATTTATTTCACTTTAAGAAGTTTTTAATTATATGCCTAATCAACATAGATAAACCACCAGTCTTAAATATTACTTTAAATGTAGTAAATATTGAGTGAAAGTTAACATAGCAAAAACGAGGTTTCGAAAAAGGTCCCCTAATGACGGACAGCCAATTTCTCGATCATTTTTAAACTCAAAAAATATTTTAACAAATATCAAAACAAATCAATTGTTAATAAAGAAAACTAATCTTAATTTTAATAAACTTTGGTCATAATCAGGAACGTTTTTTATAGAATCACAGACCTTTAATTGTGCAACCTGCAAAAATCACAAATGTAGCTAACTGAGTCCTCTTCCATATCAATAGATAGCTTTTTTTGTAAAATTTTATCTTTGGGGGTATTCTGACGCTCTCGGTTTTGGTTTACCCATGTTAAACCTTAAAAATAAAACACAAAAAATAAAAACAACAAAAAACACTTGCTGTTAAACTGTCCGGTACTAGGGGACTTTGAGAGTGTCCGAACCTAGGGACCCTCAGGTATATACAAGATTTTTTTTCATTCAAATTGTGTGTTCAAGAATCATGAAAAAGCTATTAATTATGTAAGATAAGAACAAAACCAATAATAATTAAAACAATGGATATCATCCCACAGTTTAAATACTATTTACAGACCCCGAAAAATTACTTGAAACAAAATTTATGCTAACTAAAAAATTTGGACATTGCTTCCCGACGAACGAGTCAGCACTGACTATTGGCTCTCCTCCTCCACACTTTACTTGGGAGAACCTATCTAACCGTAGCAAAAGCAACAAATTGGCGCGCTTTTTCGTTCTGATTTTAACTATGTCCGGCTTTAGGACCCGTCCGGGCTTATGGGACTGCCCCCTACTTACATTTTTTTTGCGAGTTTGTCATTTCTTGCTTAATTTCATATCACAGCGGGAAGTAGGTAGCTACCCAATTATACGTTAGGTACTAGGGATTTCCTTTGGGTGTATCGCTTTAGTTTGTTGAATGTTTTCCGTCTGACCTACAATAAAAATTGGCCATTTTCTTATAATACCTATGAACAAAAGGTTTGCATCTTTGCAACCCACAGAATTTGATAATTTGAAATAAATAGTAACTATTACTTTTTAGGCTTTATACCACGCGTTGCATGTGCTAAGTATCACATAGGTAATTTATACAACAAAGACAGTTTTACAAAGTTATGATGGTATATCCAATCCGTGTTGGTTCCGGACTAGAATAGACCAACCCCGCTACCTAGGGTGTCGTAAAAGGCGACTAATGGTTAATTAAGCGATTAATTTCACCATATCGCAAAACGTCTTTAAAAAAGACGCTAAATCACCAGTTGAAGGCTACTTTACGGTATGTGAAGGAATAGGCTTTATTGGTGCAGTTAATGTTAGAATAGGACATTAACTTAAGCTGGTGGCGGATGAACGTCCAGTTACGTCAACGGCAGCAGCTCCGGGCCGAGTCAGTAGGCTCACTATTCACCCATCAACCCGCAGTAGACCAGCGTGATGGGTTAAAGGTCTAAACCCCTCCAATCAACCATGACAAGTACAACCAATGACTGTCCCCGAGTGCCCGGCGGCCCTTACGGTCCTGACGATGACGGTAGACAGACCAACCGAAGGGTCAGGGGCAAGGTGAATCTCCGGGCGGGATCTCCTTTCCGTCAAAAGACCCAAGCAAAAAGGAAAATGGACTCCGAAAATTTGATTAATATTCTTAGCTTTAATGTTCAAACTTTAAAAGACGATTCTAGATTAGTTGAGCTAGAAAACGCCGTCAAAGAAATCAACTACGATATAATAGGATTATGCGAAGTGAGAAGACAAGGCGAATCTACAATAGAGACAGGAGAAAATATATTTTACCATTACGGTGTGTTGAGCGGCATGTATGGAGTAGGCTTTTTAGTGGCAAAGAAATGGAAAAATCATGTAATGGAATTTTCAGCATACTCAGATAGGATTGCAGTTCTTAAATTCAAAGTTTCCGAAGGCAAGACTCTGTCTGTCATTCAAGTTTATGCACCAACAGGATCGCACTCTTCAACAGATATTGAAAATTTCTACTGCTTGCTCGACATAGCCTGCCGAGAAAATCGGGGTGACTGGAATATAGTGTTAGGGGATTTTAACGCTAAAATAGGTACAAGGCAACCGTTAGACGACAACTATGTTCTAGGACCCCACGGATTAGGGACTCGTAATGATAGAGGTAGTCGCTTAATACAATTTGCAACAGGTCAACATTTTCGCATTTGCAATACCTTCTTCTTCAAAAAACCCGATAGAAGATGGACTTGGCTATCACCCAACAATAGAGACAAAAACGAAATAGATTTCATTTTAACATCAGACAAAATTATGATAAAAAATACAGAGACACTTAACAAAATAAAATTTAAATCTGATCACCGACCAATCCGTGCTAAAATTTCGTTAAATATTAAATTAAAACATCAAATCATAGTTAACAACAACATTAAACGATTGAATAAAGAAATTTTAATAACAAAAGAAAAAGAATTTAATATCGAACTCCAAAATAGTTTCAGCCTATTAGCAACAGATACAAAAGATGTACAGGAACAATTTAATAATATTGTAAACTCAATTAAATTAGCTAGTAAGAAAATTAAAACCGCCAAACAAAAACACAAAAAGCTTACCCAAAAAACGATTGATCTAATTGAAACACGAATGAAAATTAACAGAACTACGCCTGAGTACAGTCAAATAAATAAAATAGTAAAAAGAAGCATAAGAAAAGATATTAGAGACTACAATTTGAAACTTTACCAAAATGCATTAGAAAGAAACACTTCATTAAGAATAGCAAAACTGGGTACATCTGAAGGACATCAGTGGATAACGAACTTAAAAGATAATCGAGGAGTAAAACACAAACACCAGGAAAAACTATTAGAAATATGCACAGACTATTTTAAAAACCTCTACTCTCACTCACAAAATAGTAATAGCACTGCAAAAAACGCTGGAGAACCCTATGTATGTCCTGACCACGTTCCACCAATAACATCTAATGAAGTGCATTGTGCTATTAAGAAACTCAAATATAACAAATCACCAGGTGACGATGGAATAACGACTGAGGTATTAAAAATAGGCGAATTAGAACTTCTACCACATATTACAAATTTGTTTAACTTAATTTTAAAATCTGGAAAATTTCCTACAAAATTCTGTCATTCAAATATTATTTTACTACACAAAAAGGGTGATAAATCGGATTTGAATAATTACCGCCCTATCAGTTTGATATCGCACCTATACAAAACTTTCATCAAAGTAATTGAGCACCGAATATCGCACCAGCTGGATAATGAACAGCCCCCTGCTCAAGCTGGTTTTAGACCCGGCTTGTCAACCACCGACCACCTTCACACCGTTAATCAATTAATAGAAAAACATCAAGAGTTCAATCGTCCACTGTACCTCGCGTTCATAGATTACCAAAAAGCTTTCGACAGTATATACCATTCATCAATTTTTCAAGCCCTCCAAAATCAAAACATAGATCCGGCATACACAAATCTACTTCGCAATATTTATACACAAAGTACTGCTTCAATTAAACTAAATGTAAACGGTCCAACTTTTAATATTTACAACGGTGTGAAACAGGGCGATCCATTATTCCCAAAATTGTTTAACAGTGTACTTGAAGAAGTGTTCAGAAAGCTAGCGATGAAATGGGAAGACAAAGGTATCGTCGTCGGTAAAACCAGGTTAACTAATCTTCGTTTTGCTGATGACATAATCCTATTCGCCTCTTCAGCCACAGAACTACAAAAATTGCTCGAAGACCTTAGCAATGCAAGCTTGGAGGTTGGTTTGAAAATGAACATGTCAAACATAGATTTATTATTGGTCTTCGCTCTCGCTCTTACTAGATGGAGCACTGCCTGTAAACAATAGCTTTGATCTTGCGGCAGTTTTTTATTTTCGTGCCAACTCGTGTGTCAAATAATACATAACTGTTCGAAAAGCTTCCGACCAAACCATGACGTTTTCTGACTTAGTACTAGGAACAAACCAAGATGTCGCTTAAGTCCAAACCTTTTATTTACTCATCATCCTCGCTGAGCAACAAAATAATACGTAAAAAAATTCAAGCTCGACAAAACGGAAACTACACATCTGTCTTTTTGTCGTTTTTAAATCATTTTGGCAATAAAAAATAAATGTTTCAAAAGTTTTGAAACGCCATCTATATATGACCCCTGACATTCCTTGCAAGCTGTTATATGTTAGTAACTACTCTTAAAATTGACTATTTTTTAACCATCAACCACCTACCTACGGTCTCAGAGACCGTAATGTTTTATAAAATTTAAATATAATTTTAATAAAAAAAATGATGGTTATTTTTTACTACTTTTTATGTTAAAAACTTACAAAAATACGAAACAATTGCTATATTATTTTTTTTTCAGTTCCTAAAGACATTTATAATTCAATAGCAAATATTTGGTGCTAAAACGAAGCATTGGCGTATAAAGTTGCATGTTTTGTTACGGAACTTTAATTTGTTAATTGAAATCCTAAAATCAACGCAATTATCTATTAGCGGTCTTTGGGACCGCACGGTGGTGGTAACAGGACAAAAATAGGTGCTAGGTGGTTAAGGGTTAATGTCAAATATTATGTCATATAAAAACAGGGGCGTAGGAGTAACAATATTTTTAAGGGCCCTATAAAAAATATTTAAACATAGATTCACAATTACTCCTCGCCCATAGTACTCGTAAAATGCGGGAAATGAAATGAAATGAAATTACTTTATTGTATGTAGGATACTAATCTCTTATACATTGTCAAAAGCGTAAAATAAAAATAAAAAAAGATGTCACGGGACACCCCTACATTCATCAGCAATGGCCGTAGAAGACCGAGAGAAAAAGCTGGCGGAAAAAACTCTCGGCACTCTTTTCAAAATTATACAATCATAATTTATATTCATTTAAAATGTGTACATACAGTGAACATATGAATTATTTTCTCGTTCCTCCTCGCTCAACATTATTAAAGTTAAAAAAATATTAAAATGATAGTAACCAGAGCAGAGCGTTTCCCGAAGGCGGCACCTGATCACAAGTATGACGTGTGCTCCAGCCATCGTCCTACTCAACCATATTAGAGGGAGTTGGGCGACCCGTTGACACAACGCCACCGCCCCAGTAACTTTCGAGGCGAGCATGACTACTCTGGGCCAAACAAGGCACTAAAGAACCTCACAAAACAGCTAATTTATTGAAAACAATAAGTTAAAACAGAGAGAGGAGGAACGAGAAAACAGTACAGAAAAAAGTAAAATGAATAATTAAAAACATAAATAAAAACAATAAAAGAACGGGATAATAAAGAAGGTAAAAGCACCAATTATAGACAATATAAAGAAATTTTTCTTTTTGCTTATTCATTTATGGGTTTTACTATACACGTTTCGAGGGTTTTGGATGTTATAATAAATAGTGACTTTTAGAACCAATTTTCGTTTATTATTATTATATATTATATATTATTATTTAGTAGCTTATTACTAGTTTCATCAAAAAATACTTATTTATATACTAGTATATCCTCTGTCAGAATATCCTCTTTGATCTTACTATGCATTTTCATACGAGAAATCCTATATCTAGACCATATCTTGTAAACAATATTTTACTTTTTTAACACCGTCAATTTGGAAACTTATGGACTTATGGAGATTATTTTGTTAAAAAAAAAAGAATAAAGTAAGCTATATTCAATGTGTAGGTTTAAAAAATACATTATTTTTAAGTTTTCACTATTTTATGGCCCCTGTAGCTCGGGGGCCCCAAAAAATTAATACGGCGGCTACGCCCCTGCATAAAAGTTGACACTAGCTCGGGTAGGTTCGAGTATGCTGAATTCAGCACACTTATGTTTTGCCGCATTTTACGAGTACCAGTGCTCCATCTAGAAAGAGCGAGAGCGAAGATAATAAATCTATGATGTCAAAGACCAAACTGATGACCAACAGTGTACAACGAACGGTGAAAGTAGGTTTAGAGACAGTGCATTATGTCCACGAGTATATTTACTTAGGCCAATTAGTATCCTTTCAGTGCCGGCAAGAAGATGAAGTCGAAAGACGAATAAATAATGCCTGGAAGAGCTATTGGTCTATGGGCGAACTAATGAAAGGCAATCTTCCACTCTGTCTAAAACGTAAGCTCATGGACATATGCATTCTCCCGGTTCTCACCTATGGTTCGCAGACGTGGTCTTTGACGGGTTTACAGAAAACCAGCCTCAAAGTTTGCCAGCGAGCGATGGAACGTAGTCTCTTGGGTGTAAAACTAACGGACAAGATACCGAACACCGAACTACGTTCTCGCACCAAAATCGTTGATGTAGGCCACAAAGCCGCTACGCTAAAATGGGACTGGGCTGGGCATGTCTGTCGAATGTCTAACGAGTTTTGGGCAAAAGTAACTACTGAATGGAGCCCGAACTCAAAAAGACGCCTCGGCAGGCCTAAACGGAGATGGCGCGACGAGCTTGACCACTACCAGTCTAACTGGAACAATATAGCTTTGGATCGACAGACGTGGAAGAATGGCCTCCCGCCTTTGCCCAGCAGTGGGATGATACAGGCTAATATAATATAATAATAATAATAATGATGGTATATAACAATTATTGCCAATCCATGGCCAATCCATTAGGTACCTACTAGTGTCTTACATTAGCCCTGTTGTACCTATTCACAAATGTATTAAAAAATATTTTACTTTGCTTTCGCAGGTGTGCGATAAACATTTAAGGCAGGTAACAAATTACCCATGTAGTTCAATATTATTGATGTGTAACCACAAACTTAATCTAATCTTAACTAAGTCGGTAGTCGATAAAGTTCACGACTAACAAAATAACAAATGGTTTCACAATGACCAATTTTGAACATCTACTTACTGATAGGATACAATATTTATTGGGCTTTGGATTAAACATTTAAATTAGTAGATAATACAACATGTAGCCACCATTCGATTCGAACTGGCAATAACGCCGACTAGTAATATCCATCGAATGCTAGGGATGTCCGGTTACCGATTACTTTAATTAAAAACACGATTTAGAGTAGAGTCGGCCAAAAAAGTCGCAGAGCACAATCAAAAGTGCAAAACACCAGTTAGTAAGAAACTTATGAAACTGTTATGTTATCTATGCTTATTACCTTTTGTAATTTACCTAAGTGTTTTATTTAAGACTTGTCACGACAAAGAATTACGATTAGTTAACTGTTTAGACATTATTCTTATTCGTATAAAACTTGAATTTGTATTTGAATGGACTGACTAAACGAATTTTAGTATTTCCTATTTATTCTCAATATTAATTTATTATTTAAAACTTCAATTTTCCTATTAATTATCTTGTTATGTATTTGCAATTACAAATTTGTGTAAGTACTAAGTGCAAACTAAAAAAACTACTTTCTGTAAACTTAATACACTATGAACTTCATTACATAAAATAAATCCAAGTTGCTAATTGTGTCTGTATGTTTGCCCGCTATCTCCTCCTAAACCAGTTGACGGTTTTGAATGCGGTTTCCACCATCATTTAGGTATTTTTTTCATTTAAATTTTTAAATAAAGAATGTTCAGAAAAAGTGTTTTTAAGTTAGCCAAAATTCAATGTTTCGTGAGCAAGTCGGCCAAAATTACACCATTATAATCTTTAAAACACATTAAAACTTAATGTCTTCTTAAAAAAAAAACAGTAGGTACAACTAAACAAACATTCAAATAAAATAAAAAAAACTGGCGGTTAGTAACCCATTCAATAAAAATACCTCAGATGTAAACATTTCAAGGTGACGGAATAAAAAACAGTCATATATGTAACCACATTTTATGTAAATAGATTGGTAATAAAAATTTATTTTAAATTAACAGGCACATAACATAACCAATTGAAGACAATCTTAACATTTATTTTAAAAAGACAATTAACATGTGAAAACCAATTTCAAAACATATTTAAAACTTAGACTTTTTTAAAATTATTTCACAAGTGTAAGGCAAAAGGTAGTCTTGGCCATACCAAAAGCACAAAAAGAATTATTTTATTTTCACCAATGATTTGATCATTAAACCTAGTAAATACTTTGATGTCCATTCACTTTGGAATTGGTATTTCATTCGGGAAATTTGAAACAATAAAAAGGAATGTCTATCATAAATGTCATTTGGCTAGTATTTATACAGTCTTAATTACAATATTCTCAAAACCCTGAAAACTAAATAAATAACAATATTTCTGTAACCCAACCTATACCAATATTACCTACTTAACAATCTACTTGTTATAAATATGGTAAAAATAAGTTTCAAGAGAGCACTTTCTCAATGCAAAATTAATCTATTGTGATTGAAAATAAAACATATAAGGGTACTGTGAAGTTTTATGCAGAACACCTTAATAAATACCTATAAATGTAATGATAGTCTATATCTATATTTCTGCAGTATTTTACAATGTACAAAGCACTTAGATTTGTGGACTTTGTCTAAGAGTACACAATCCTTGACTAACAAAATGATGCTTATTTACAAATAATCATAAAAACATGCTACGACTCAGTTAAGGTCAGCTATCGGAAAGCCTTCAATCACTGTATTAATTATTAAACACTTGCATGAAAAATACACCAAAATCAATTAACAACATTCTTAAATAATTTCGATTTTTTAATAAGGCTGCAAAATGTAGAACCTACTTACTTGCTTAATTCTTTTATTATATTGATTTAAAAAAAAACGATTATTAAAAAAAAATATGTAAAGATTATACTGATATGCAAAAAAAATTTTTTTGTGCATTTGTACAACAGCACATAAAATTACTTTAGGTACTGATTAATTGAATTACTTTATTTTATATACTACATAGTTTTTTAAATATTCATGCTGATTTTGAGTCTAGGACTCAATAATACAAAACTTTACAAAGATCACTATTTACATATTGCACTGAATCAAAATTCATGAAATTTTCATTAACATCAGACATATAAATCTATAATGAAAAATTCAAAATAATACATGCAATCTTTCAATTTTATACAATGTTTGATTATAAATTCTATACAAAAAGAGGTTGATTATTAGATTAAATACAAAAAATCCATACAGCATATTGAGGACACTAATAGTGGTATCAAAAACCACTAAGTTTAAAGGCTAGATGCGATCACAAAACCTATCACTGTCATTCGCGGTTTTGTAAATCAGAAATGCTAAAATCACCGCCAAAGTTGTCATTATTAATGTAAGGAATTGGAAAATTTTAATGCTTACAACTTGCCTGTGAAGGATTTCATAGTTCATTTGCAAGTTATTTAAAGAGTTTGTTACCGAGTCTGGTTTCTCTTGCATACGGCCATCAACAACACTGCCATTCTTTGGCAAATCCTTCTCAGGGAACTGGCATTTGAGACGGTATTCATCCACTTTGCTTCCTGAAGAATTCTGCCAGATCTCTTGCAGTTCCTTTGCTGAAACATCTTGTTTAGGTATCTGTACAGCCAGCACAAGGAATCTGTCTTTGGTGACGGTACGTAGCAGAAAACCTGGTTGGACGACTATCATAACCGTCTGTGATGATCCCGATGCCAAAATACCAGAGCTGGGGCGGACCCGGAACTTTTCAGGCGACGTTGTGCGAATTTTGTATGAAATGGCACTCTCATCCATGTTAGTTATGGTGAATTGCCCAGACATTTCATCATTTTCAGATTTAAATATGATAGTGTCGTTTGGAACCAGACGTAACATTTCCCCAGGTGAATGTTGATTTTCACCTTGTTCAGCGAATGTTACCTTTTTAGTAGCAGCACTAGGCTCTGAAGGTCTCTCTGGTACAAACTGGAATGTATAATTGTCTTTACCTCCCCAACTGACTAATGCTTGATCAGGGTGAACATAGTCTTTCAAACCATCTTTGTTAACAGACTTAAGCTTCTCAATTGCCTGGGCGGGTAACAATTGTTTCACAATTTTAAAAGCTGCACTCAAAACCCACGGCATTTGGAATATGATGATATAGTTAAGGAAATACGGGTAATAGAACTTTAAGAGGCTAATCAAGTACTTGATCATATCCAGATCCATGTTTCCTAGGCCACAGCCATCCATATCGAAAAACAGTGTAAGTTTTTTGCCATTTTCCTCGCGTTCAATTCGTTCGAACCAATAAATGATTATTCTCTTTAGCTCCTCGAAATCTTTTTGACCTTTCACGTGATGTTTGCATTTAATAACTAAAAGCAGGCAACCGTCAACGTCTCGTCCTCTAGGGAAGAATATTCCTTCATTCAAATATTCCGTACGTACTGTACTTTCTTTGATATCGTTGACGTTATTCGTTTTCCGCCACAACAGGATCTCCCACAGCATATCCGCGGCTGCTTGGGCATTTTTATCATGATGGCGAAGCAGCCTTGTTAAGTATTTATCATCCTTTACTCGTTCCAAATCTACAGGGTCAAACTCCCCCGGTGGATTTGGTACACCCTCTTTTAATTTCTCCTCGAACAAAGCACGAACATCCGCAGGCGTAGACATTATTGAGGATGTATCATCCGAATATTACGACACTGAACTAGGAAAATACACAAAAACTGGTTCGCACAGTAGACAAAGAAGTTGAACTTTGATTCAAGTTGATTTCGGAAGGTTGGTTAATCGGTCGGTCGGTCGATGTTCTGTCAGTTAGTCAACCGTGTAGTTGACATTTAAGTAACGGATGCGTTCCAAAGAAAAATATATTAAGAACTCGATAACTTTTTGTTTAGGTAGGAACTAATATAAAAATAAAGTGTGCAAGAATATACATGAAGTTTAAGGTTTCCTTTGAAGTACTTGCGATGGCTTAAATATTCATTTGTTTACGTCTACTATGATGAGCTTTGATTATGATCAATTTTCACACATTAGGAAGGTAGATACGATTATGTAAAAGAAAATGAAACTATTATTTTGAGTGTTTATTGATTTAGGCACAACACAACCATTAAATGTATAAAACTTAGTTACTAAAACCTTACCTTGACTCAATTTAGTAATAAATTAATTACAAAAAACCTAATTTTCTATACATCCAAGAATTTAATGAGTTACCCACAATTTGAATATTTAAACACTTTTGGAGTTATTATCTTATAATTACATTTGATTCTTCAGTCACTCATAATTGCGATAGGACGTATTCAGGCTGAAAGAAAGAAAAAAGTTGGTTTAGCCAATGCACTACCTATAATAATCTATATTATAATTTGTAGGAGAGTAAAAGGCAAAAGTAAAATAAAATTGAACAAAAAAGATTTCAAGTATTTCCTAGGGAAATACGAAATATCTAAGGCTGAACCTAATTTATCAAAATAAAAGGTAAATAGTAAGAAAGGAACATAAAAATATTTTGTAGCAAATTGACAATATTTTTGACAAAAAAATACCTATAAGGTTAGAAAGCTATATTGTTCCTTGTAATGTTAAAATTAGTGCAGTAGGAAGTTTTCATACTATGTATCTTTTCATAAAACTGTTAATTATGGCATGCATCAGTAAATAAATACTATCTATAGTTCTGAGTAACCAAATCAAGAATTATTACAAATATTCTCAAATAATAATTTTGGATTCACTTTCTAAACTTTAAGTTGGCAAATAGGGTATTTTTCAGTATAATATATAAAATAATAGTCTAATATCTAAATACTTTAAGAGATAACAGCATGTATATGTTTCTTAGAGAATTTTACTCATACACTAATGATATATTAGTGGTGTATGATATATACAATATTTTTTTAACCATATCAAAACATCTTACCGAAACAAACCAATAGGAATTCTTCGCAAACACCACTCGGCCTATAAAGCCCATTTCAGACTTGGGAGCGATTGCATGTAAATGTAAGTGTTGAACACTGATGAATGGTGGCCAATGGAAACCAAACCTTACATCTGTGGCCGAAAGATTGTTTTTTGCCACCATTTCTTTGGCTACTTCTAACATTTTTTCAACTGAAAACATAAGAAAAGAAAAGTTTGTAGAAGATGTAAGTTATAATTAAAATCATGATAAATAGTCAAAATCATTTATTCTACGACTATAAGAATAATAAGTATGCAGCTGATAATTGTATTTAATGTTATCTCTACATACAAAATAATCTCAGTGGTAATTCCTACAAAGATAAAGCTTCACTTGAATTGAATGAAAATATTAAATTGTAGGCAAGAGACATAAATATAGTAAGTAATTATCATGATATATGCATATGGTAGGTACATATCATGTTTTTTTTACAAATTTAGGTAGTAAAAAATATTAAAAAATAAATAAATTGTAAAGTTACCGAGCGGTTTATCGCTTGCAGTTAATGATCTGCCATCTTTGATATGCCTCTTTGGTATCGTCAATATGTGATATTTTGTGGCTGGTTTTATATCGCGGAAGACACACACGTCGTCGTCTTCGTAAAGTATTTCTGTGTTTTCAACTTTGTTGGCAATTTTACAGAAGACACAAGAGGGATTTGATCCTGATTCCATAATAGCTGAACTAAGGGAAGGAAAAACTTTGAAACTCAAGAAAAGCGATGAAAACAGAATCACCGCTGCAATTTTTATGTTGTTCAACATAATGACATGATTTGTCAACTTGTCAATGACAAACGAAGGATAATCACTGGAACGTATGGATATGACATGCCTATTTATTAAAGTTCCATCCTTAACTGTCTACAAAAAAGTCATGATAGCGTGTTGTTGACTCGTTTACTCATACACAATGACAAGTAGAAACCAAAATGGCTCCTCGTGAAACCTACTCTAAGAAAAGAAAGTATAATATTTTCACAGCTACAACTGCCCAATCATCATCTAACCCTAGTCTATAAAATATCTATTTATCTTCCTACCCCAAAAAATGCCAATTGCCATTGTATATTTTTATGTCAGTAAAACAAGCAGGACAAAACTATAAGTTATTAGTCATTGCAAAACAGCTGACATACCTTGCGTTCCGTAAATCGCTTACAGAACTGTGAGCGCTCAAATCGCTTACAACCGTTCCGATTACTTTTAGCGCGATATTGACAGTTATTGCGTCAATTTAAGTTTTGACAGCGCTTACGCCGACCATACTCCAAAGTGTTGGTTCTCTGAGCGCAATGTTTATGACGTCATCGTTCTCACCCATGGTCGACAATGGACGCGCTCTCGCTTCAACGGAACGGTGATGTGAGCGCTAAAATCGCTTTTATCTATTTGCAGAATGCAGGGCGTGATGACAGTTAAAGGGCGCGTTCAGAATAAATAATTTAATTCCTCATTATTCATTCATTCTTTTAAAGAAATAACCATCCAAATTAAAGAAAGTGCATTTTGAATTACATATTACTTATTTTATGAATCATAATTATCTTTTGCAACTATTTATAGGGCTTAAAGAGACACAAAGCATTAACATTACAAATGTCTATTAATAAACAATAAGAATTTTCAATAACAAATAATTGCGTTTTGCATCAAGAAAAAAACGTAATGGACGGTAAAGCTTTTAGTTTTTTTTACGATAAAAAAGCAAACCATTCGTTCAAGATCTGTCATTTAGACAATCAGGCATTTCAGTTTAGTTCATTCAATCATTCACAGTTCATGGCGCGTTGCGTGCTTTGGCTTTGTTGATTTTGTGTAAACTGTAAAAGGTTTCCATTTATTCCATTAATTCTGGGTGCAAACAACTATAGACACATATAATTCAAGTTTGTGATTTTAAAGGTGAGTTATCTTCGAGATTTTGGTTGAATTTGGTTATCAATAAGTTTGCCATATTGACAAGGTTGCAATTTGAACTTTTCTTTCTTTTATATTCAAAAATAATATCAAATTGGTGGTTGCCTGTGTGTTTTAACAGTTTTTACCGATATTTCAAGGTCTGATTATTAAGTAGAATTTAATCTAATCTTTGTAATGTTATAATTAGTAAGAAATAAAGCACCGCAAAGTTAGTAACGATAATATTCCCTATCCACCCTAACGTGTCGGATTATACGTCATTGAAAATATTTCAAGTATTTTCGGCATCAAAATTGCTATGCTAAACCATTTTATTTTCAAAATTAAACGTTTATCATAAATACGCATTCTATTTAGTACAGCATTAACGTAGTAATCGTAAAAACGCCATTGTTATTGATTTATTTAGGTTATAAGCCGCATGACGTCTCAATACATTGTTTTCATAATATTTACTATTATATTTACGTAACTTTCACCACCTATCGACGCCACTCCGCTTGTGAATCACCTCAGTTGTGTTTTTGTGTTGCTGTAAAGTAGATTTTTGATAATCTTTCATACTTCATGTAAGTGGAATTAATCTCTGAAATAAATAAATAGGTATTGTAGGGTAGTTATTAAAATAGGACAAGCATTGACAGTATTTACAATCCTTATAGCTGTTATCAAGTTTTTATCTCAATTTTATTTTCCAGTTATTAAAAAGTATTATGCCCGTTTGCACCAACCTCAACTTAGGCTTGTCTTAGTTAGGAAACACCTAAGCTTAGGTTCAACCTATCTTAACAAACGGTTTGCACCAACAGCCCGGTCGTAACCGTGTCTTAAATTAGGCATTGCCTAGCAAAGTGAATGATTGAACGAATGAAAGATTGATTGCCTATGGTTTTTAATGTTTTTTTTTAGGAATGTGAAGCAGATGAAGAAATTTTTACTGAAGTTATAGATAGACTTTAAAGGGGCCAACATAAGGTGCCCGGAATTAGGTATTAGAAATGAAAGAAGTAGAATCAAAACTAAGCCTAAACCAGCAAATAGACTTGCAGCAATGAGAATAAGGGTAGAGCAAGAAAAAAGTCCCTTATAAATCAACAAAAGGCACAAAATGCATTTGCATATTATTATTATAAAAATGGAAAAGAAAAAAATAAAAACCATATTGGAAATTTTATTAAAAACAGCTTCAGTTAATATTTTTAAATAAAGATAAATTATTTATTTACACAGTAAAACACTATTGTGCACAGTAAAACAGACTTCTCCCATCAAAGGCATTTGGTAGTATCCTAATGTTTGTAATTTCGTTATCAATATGACCAGCCTGAATCCAATAGTTGAGAGTCTCTTCACACAATTCTTCTGGTGCAGTGGGCATATCATCATTCAAATCTACACAAATGTTATGCAGGATGCAGAAAGCTATTCAGCAGTTTGATCCAAAACCCATAAAACCGTGCTTTTGCACATAAGTAATTTTCAAAAGGATTTGGTCGTGATCTTTCGATACGAGGCATGCTGATCATTATGAAAGTCCACTTATTCTAAAAATCAAGGACATCTTATACCTACTTCCTCTATCATGATGCAAAAAGCACTACAGCACTTATTAAACTCCTCAAATTACAAATTACACAACAGTTCTCAACACAACAGACAGAAACTACTCGGCATAACCTCAAAACCAGCTCAAAACAAACATTTATTTGACAGATGTGTCAATGTTTTACGAAAAAAAAAACTTAGGCGTTTCTTAACTCCTTAGGCATGTCATAAACGGGCTCCTAAAGTTAGGAAATGCCTAAGTGAGTTTAGGAATGACCTAAGGTTAGTGCAAACCAATTTTTCGTTAGGAGTTTCTTAAACAAGTTAGGCAAAGACTTAGGATGTTCTTAAGTTTGGTGCAAACGGGCATTAATACTATAATCTATCCTATTATTTTGATGACTAACTTTTCTTGATTGCATTTCAAGAATTTGTATTGACAAAGGACTTTCAATCATTTTTTAATTTATTACAGTTACAATGAGGTTGGGGCTCTGACATCAACACATTTTGCAAGAAGTTAAGTAAACCAGTGTTCATCTCAAAGGGATAATATTCTACACGCAACCATGTTTCAAAAACCTGCATTTGGCGCCAACACATCTGGCTTCGGTAAGATATATGTTTTTGTATTCGTTTGTAAGTTATACAATTATATTAATTTGTATCTGTCTAAATATGAGGTTCTTTAACCATACATTTCTGAAACTTTCTAATCAAAACTAAATATTTTTAGTGTTTTTAGAATCCTAGTTTTAATAATAGGAATCTGAAAAATTTAATTGACAGGTTAACTTACTGTGTTTATGAATTATAGAATAAATCCTTTAAACATTGATAATTTAATGTGTATTTACCAATGTGCAAGCAACACAGACACACTTTGATTATTAATATGCAAAATCCCTATTATCATAATAATATTAGTTGGTGCCCTTGATTTTGTCTGCACTTCGCAGCACATATTCATCTAGTGTCAGAATTTTAGGAACCGCCTTTTTAGGTCTCTGACGTGGTTCCTGTAGGGTAGTGCCCACCTTCCTATTAGGCACCTGACTTGGCTTGACGAAAAGTAGACTCATCCTTGCTGTAAAATGTTCTTTTTTTTGCCATTTTGAGTAAAGCGAAACATACATATAGACAGACTTAATATTATCAAGGCTTGTAAATGTGAAAATTTGTATGTTTGTCTGTTATTTACGATAAATGTATGAATATTAAGTATTATACAGGGCGTTTAATTAGCGCATCACCTCTTGCAGGCGGTTTCTCTTCATCAAATTTGAGCGCTCTGTTTTTTATGACTCTGTATTTTGTTTTGATGGGATCTATCTAGAAAAACTTTCCGAGAGGTGACGCCTTAATTAAAATTAACCCTGTATACATGTCATACTACTCGGAAACTTGGTGTAAACTGGTGATATTACCAGGCACGTTCAGTTCGGCGGCGACCACCTCCTCGCCGTTCGGGTTCAAGCCGGCGGCGTCGACGAGCGCGTTCGGCGCCGCGCCCGCGTTCGGGGCCGCGGCGCCGGCGCAGCCCGCCGGGGCCGGAGGTAATTTGTAGTTTTTGAAACGAAGAATTAGTGTGTACTGTATTGATAGTAGTATTGACTTGTTTGTTTCTTAGTAGTTTTTGAAACGAAGAATTAGTGTGTACTGTATTAAATCAAGTATGGACTTGTTTTTTCGACAATAAAAGAGTTAAATTTAGTATTGTATAATGGTAACATCATCATTATCGTTTTTAAGTTATAAGAAAAGCGAAAAGTTTGCAAAAAATATTGTAATAGTATTGATTTTTGAATGTTTTTGTTTGAATTTAACATTCAACGAATGTGATAATTTTCAAGGAGTAAATGTAAAAAAAACAATAACGATGAGTATAAATGTCAGTATGTACCTTTTGTATTTTTTTTGGATGTGAAACAATTTAATATTAGATTTGATAATTATATGCAGAATCAAAATATTTACAAAGATTTATGATCACCATCACTTAGACACATACAATTAACAAGGTTTATTGTATAAACGTTACGTTATTTAATAAACGTGAATGTCAAAAATATTTCAAACATGAAACATTAAAATGTCCATGCTAGGTTTATTCGGCGCATCAACAAACACAACGGGCGGGTTATTCGGCAACACAGCCGCGACCCCCGCCCCTGCGTTCGGCGCGCAAACTTCGTCATTCGGCTCGAGTTTCGGCTCGACCCCGGCGGCCGGGGGCGGGTTATTCGGCGCTAATAACAATACCACGGGGGGGCTATTCGGCGGGACGCAGAATAACTCGGCGTTCGGGGCTAAGCCGGCTGGTGAGTTGTTGATACTTTTGAATTGGTTGTGTCTTACTTAATTTTAATCATCATAAATTTTGCATATACTTAATTTAATAATTTAAATGGTTGTAAACTTCAAATTCTTAATTCAGAAGCTGCTGGTTAATTAAAGTTGATGTTTGTTACTGCCAAATGCAAAAATTGCTAGAAATATTTGTTTAAAAACTGGTATATAGACAAACTTCGACCTGTGATAACCAATCACGCAATTTTAACCCACATAAATTTTACTTATTCCAGCAAACCAAAAAAATCCTTGTACTACTATGAAAAAAGATAGTTTTTTGAACAAACATGAAAAAAACACAGATGTTCCCTAATTCCTCAATTTTAAAATTCCATAATACAAAACCCCTCAGGTTTCGGCTTCGGCGCCACAACCACCAACAACACTTCGGGGGGCGGGTTATTCGGCTCCACAGCCGCCCCCTCGGGAGGGTTATTCGGCGCACAGAACAACACTATTGGCGGCGGGGGGCTATTTGGGGGGACTGCTACGAGTAAGTATTTGATTGTTTAATGTTAGTAATTTAATAAACGTATATACGACTCAATAGTTGGAAATGGTATATTTGGATAGTGAGAGTAATTGAGAAGAAATCATGATGGATAAATTTGCCGTATGGGTTGCATCGTGATGTTTTCCCTCACTCTAAGTGTGTGACAAATAAATACACATGAACCAAGCACATTTAAAATATATTTTTCACCATATTCACATACACCGAACCACACCTTCATTCTGGCTCAAATTTCTTTATATACCAGCCACTTATATATGTCCACTAGTTGAAAACAACCCTCTTAAACCGAAATGAGCCGTAATCCGCCACACTGGCTCAGCACACACTCCAAATCAACCTCTACATTTATTCCACAGCGGGTTTCGGTCAGCAACAACAGGCAACGGGCACGGGCCATGTGAAATACAATCCGGTGACCGGAACCGATGTGGTGGTCAAGAATAATAGCTCGCAGAATGTCAATATCAAGCATCTGTGCATTACTTGTATGAAGGTGGGTTATAGTTTGTGCAAATATAAGTAAAAAACATGATTTCGTTTGGAGATATTATGATTTTATTGATGGTAGGAAAGAACTGAAGTAAGGGATTGTACGTTTACTTTGAATTTTACTTTGTTAATTCTCAAATTCCACTATATTAAAATTGCTTTCAATTGGGGTAATCACTGTTTATACTGAACCATTTTTTTTTAGTTCTTTCATCTGTAGAATACTAAATTAACACAAAGTCACCTTTCGTGTCTGTTTTAGCGTTTGTCCTCTAACTCACAGATAGGTTTTCGCCCTGTTTGGTAATCTTTTCACTGAGTTTTATACGGAAGGAACAGTTAGAAAAAGATATCGTAAGGCCATAATTACACTATTGCGAGGTGTGGACTGTTCACTAGTTATTATCTATATAAGTTATTTGTAATTTAGCAAATTTGTAATTGAAAGAGAACAGACGCTTATCTCCGTAATCTAAGTCTCTGTAAGTGTAAATTTTCTCTTTTTGTAAAATAAATACTACCTATAAAAACCTGCTAAACCATTTTCACCCTTCCCCCCTTAGGAATACGAGAACAAATGCCTCGAAGAACTCCGCTTAGAAGATTACGTCGCAGGCAGAAAGGGCCCGAGTCAAAGCAGCTTCGGCGGCTTCCAGCCCACCGAGAACAAGCCGCTGTTTGGCAACACTGGCGGTGAGTTTGACAGGGGGAAGTGGCAGATGTCAGTTTTGACAGTTATAGAGATTTTGACAGTTGAAGGTTTTGGAAGAATGGTGGGGATTTGAAGATGATTTGGAGACTGTTGGTGCGGGAACGAATAAATAATACGGAATTATTCGATCATTTCTTTTTTTTTAGGACCAATGAAAAAATGAAGAAATTCAGATATTCTCAAAATTTACCATCATTTTACATTTATACCATACATAGGTCTTAGGTCAAATCACAGTGTATATAAAATAAAATGTTATTTCCTGTTTATTTCAACTAAGAAAAGCAACAGAATCAAAAGATTCCTCTTATTTCTCATTATTACACTACTAAGCACCACTCACTCACTTTATTCTCTCATTCATTCATCCATCTAATTAAGGTCCGGTTTTTCAATAGTCAGATAAATTCTATCTGACAGAAAATCAGTATGTTTTTGTTGCACGTCGAACATAAATACTTGACATATGTATGAAGTGACAATGAAAACATACCTCTTATCAGTCAGTTAGCATTTATCTGACTATTGAAAAATCAGCCCTTAGTATAATTATGTTTATTTCCTCGCAGGTTTCTATTCATCTATCTAATTTAGTATATGTTTATTTGGTCGCAGGTTTCGGTCAGACCGCCACGACGTCGGCGCCGAGCGTGTTCGGCGGCGGCGGACTCGGGACCAACACTTTTGGACAAACTAGTGAGTTTATTATAAACTAGCGACCCGCCCACGCTTCGCAATGGTGTAATTTTGGCCGACTTGCTCACGAAACATTGATTTTTGGCTAACTTAAAAAAACTGTTTCTGAATGTTCTTTATTTACAAATTTAAATCAAAAAAATATCTAAACGATGGTGAAAATCGCATGATAATCCGTTAAGTGGTTCAGGAGAAATTAGCGGACAAACATACAGAATTAGCGACTTGGATTTATACTATGTAATGATTATAATAATGTATAAGTTTGTATTTGATTAGTTTGGTTTAGGGGTTATGACATGAAGGTGGCGAATTAGTTTTTTTTCTAGAAAAAGATGAAGTTTTTAACAAAATAAGATAATTTGGTTTTGAAATCATTACTGTATTTTTTTAGGAGAAAGGGATTTACATACAAACAATTATCTCCTTTATCTATTTGTCGGGGAGTTCGTTATCACTGGGTTCGATTATGGCGGAAACTTCGAAATAAAACGTGGAACTTGATGTATGGGCGTGTATTAATCACAACGTTAAGCAACTTTACAATAATCATCAAGAATAGTCAGGATGTAAATGGATATAGGAAGCGCGGTGAATTCGGCGTGTGGCCATCACTGATTTATTCACTCTACGTCTGCACTGCCCCACGAACCAAATAACTATGATCCGTCCAACAAGATAGATGGGCTATATAGACTCAACGGAAAATGAATGAAAATCATTCAGTCGTTCACTCATAAAGCCTCGCACCGACTACACCCAAGTAAAGACAACTTGACGCATCCAATATCTCATTTAGTCGCTGACATTGACATTGACATTTCAAAACATAGGCAAGGTAGATAGTAAAGTAGTTCTTCAACTGGCCAAGTCCATCGAATCTGTGTTCTCTCCGACATATTAGGGTTATGTTTCATAAATCTTTAAAATTAAAAGTGCAGTGAAATATTCATGAAGTTATACTATTTTTTTTTAAATCAAGATATTTATCAACAACTATCAATTTTGAACCTTGTCTAACTCCTGGTCGTTAGCTTTTTATAAATAAACTAAATAAGTGAAATTGTTTGTTCACAGACACATTTGCGTTCGGCGGCAACACGCAAGCAAACACACAGACAACGAGTCTGTTTGGTACTAACAAACCTGCTTTTGGAGCCACCTCTACTGCCGGTAAGTTTATTAATTCAATTGAGTTTATCATTTAAGTTGACTTTTCCGATGTAAGAAGTACCACATGTGATGTTTCAGTGTAAAGTCTAAGTTTGTAAAAGGTTTCATCCAAATCAGTTTAGTAGTTTTGCGTGAAGACTACACAAACTTTCACATTTATGATATTAGTTAGATAAAATTGTTGACATAATGATTGTTTAATGGTTTTCGTTCAATGTAAAAGTTTGGAAAAAAAAGAATATTGAAAAAAAAATGTAAATTACTCGAAAGTTTACACGTTTCATCGCAATTTTTTCCCGAATCAACCCCTTTCTACTCAACCCCCCTCAAACTCAACCACTCTAAACTCAATCCCTCTCAAACTCAACCCTTCACAAACTCAACCCCCACAAATTCAACCCCTGTCAAACTCAACCCCTCTCAAACTCATCCCCCCTACTCTCTATTTCCACAGGCCAAGGCTTATTCGGTACAACTACAACGACACAAGCCCCGGCTTTTGGCGCGAACACTTCAAGCTTTGGATTTGGGGCCAATGCTAATCAAGTAAGTATTTATATATTTATTAATATAGTTTTACTACATTCGTTGAAATATCTTCCGTAATTGTCAAACTTATGTGACAGTTTTGGTAACTGACCGAGACAAAATTCTTGTAACTATTATGTTTTTTGAATTATAAGTTTATAAGTATGAATGATGGTGAGAAATAACTCGCTCGGATTATTCAAGCCTTGTATGATATTTAAAACTGCAATCGTGCTTAAACCATCCTGAATCTGGGAAATATTATTAATAGCTTGCTATATCACACTTTTAGTTCGAATCAAAATTTCCTACATTTTTTGCTCCTAGTTAGTTTTTGCTAAGTCACTAACATACTATCTTTTAAACCACGAAAACTATACATAAAAAAGTTTTTTTCTTAACTCTGGTTTATGAATAAAAATTGAAACCAATGTACTTTCTAGCAGCAAACGGGCGGTCTATTCGGTCCGAAACCGGGCGTTTCCGGCGCGACTACGAGCGGTTTCGGATCGTCGTTCGGTTTTGCGGCGAAACCCGCCGCGCCCGCACCAGGTACATTTTATATTTTGTTAGTTTATAATAGTTATAATTAGACTGTTTGTTTGTTTGTTCTTAACATAACGTGACAATTTATATTCAGTCGCTAAATTACATGATAACTTAAAAACTTACTTACTATAACTTAGAATTTTTACATTTTTATAATCATTTTTCTGATTCTTACGTGCTTTACAAATAATGCTCTTGAACAAATATAGCAACCTCTGAATACGTGCCAACTTGCGAAATTGACCAAACCCAAGTATCTCTCTCATAGTATTGTTGCCTAAGTTTGGAGAGTTTTAACTTGAAACTATCAATTATTACTAAATATTTATCCTACAAATATACAATCCAGCATTCGGCTCGACCCCTCTGGGCGGCTTCGGCACCGCCACTTCAAACAGCGGCGGCGGGCTCTTCGGCGGCGGCGGCTTCGGGAAGACCAACACCACGCAACCGGCCTTTGGCATGGGACAGACGCCGGCGCTGGGTGAGTGAATGAATGAATGAATGAATGAATAGACTTGCTTCGGCACCGCCACTTCAAACAGCGGCGGCGGGCTCTTCGGCGGCGGCGGCTTCGGGAAGACCAACACCACGCAACCGGCCTTTGGCATGGGACAGACGCCGGCGCTGGGTGAGTGAATGAATGAATGAATGAATGAATAGACTTGCTTCGGCACCGCCACTTCAAACAGCGGCGGCGGGCTCTTCGGCGGCGGCGGCTTCGGGAAGACCAACACCACGCAACCGGCCTTTGGCATGGGACAGACGCCGGCGCTGGGTGAGTGAATGAATGAATGAATGAATGAATAGACTTGCTTCGGCACCGCCACTTCAAACAGCGGCGGCGGGCTCTTCGGCGGCGGCGGCTTCGGGAAGACCAACACCACGCAACCGGCCTTTGGCATGGGACAGACGCCGGCGCTGGGTGAGTGAATGAATGAATGAATGAATGAATAGACTTGCTTCGGCACCGCCACTTCAAACAGCGGCGGCGGGCTCTTCGGCGGCGGCGGCTTCGGGAAGACCAACACCACGCAACCGGCCTTTGGCATGGGACAGACGCCGGCGCTGGGTGAGTGAATGAATGAATGAATGAATGAATAGACTTGCTTCGGCACCGCCACTTCAAACAGCGGCGGCGGGCTCTTCGGCGGCGGCGGCTTCGGGAAGACCAACACCACGCAACCGGCCTTTGGCATGGGACAGACGCCGGCGCTGGGTGAGTGAATGAATGAATGAATGAATGAATAGACTTGCTTCGGCACCGCCACTTCAAACAGCGGCGGCGGGCTCTTCGGCGGCGGCGGCTTCGGGAAGACCAACACCACGCAACCGGCCTTTGGCATGGGACAGACGCCGGCGCTGGGTGAGTGAATGAATGAATGAATGAATGAATGAATAGACTTGCTTCGGCACCGCCACTTCAAACAGCGGCGGCGGGCTCTTCGGCGGCGGCGGCTTCGGGAAGACCAACACCACGCAACCGGCCTTTGGCATGGGACAGACGCCGGCGCTGGGTGAGTGAATGAATGAATGAATGAATGAATAGACTTGCTTCGGCACCGCCACTTCAAACAGCGGCGGCGGGCTCTTCGGCGGCGGCGGCTTCGGGAAGACCAACACCACGCAACCGGCCTTTGGCATGGGACAGACGCCGGCGCTGGGTGAGTGAATGAATGAATGAATGAATGAATAGACTTGCTTCGGCACCGCCACTTCAAACAGCGGCGGCGGGCTCTTCGGCGGCGGCGGCTTCGGGAAGACCAACACCACGCAACCGGCCTTTGGCATGGGACAGACGCCGGCGCTGGGTGAGTGAATGAATGAATGAATGAATGAATAGACTTGCTTCGGCACCGCCACTTCAAACAGCGGCGGCGGGCTCTTCGGCGGCGGCGGCTTCGGGAAGACCAACACCACGCAACCGGCCTTTGGCATGGGACAGACGCCGGCGCTGGGTGAGTGAATGAATGAATGAATGAATGAATAGACTTGCTTCGGCACCGCCACTTCAAACAGCGGCGGCGGGCTCTTCGGCGGCGGCGGCTTCGGGAAGACCAACACCACGCAACCGGCCTTTGGCATGGGACAGACGCCGGCGCTGGGTGAGTGAATGAATGAATGAATGAATGAATAGACTTGCTTCGGCACCGCCACTTCAAACAGCGGCGGCGGGCTCTTCGGCGGCGGCGGCTTCGGGAAGACCAACACCACGCAACCGGCCTTTGGCATGGGACAGACGCCGGCGCTGGGTGAGTGAATGAATGAATGAATGAATGAATAGACTTGCTTCGGCACCGCCACTTCAAACAGCGGCGGCGGGCTCTTCGGCGGCGGCGGCTTCGGGAAGACCAACACCACGCAACCGGCCTTTGGCATGGGACAGACGCCGGCGCTGGGTGAGTGAATGAATGAATGAATGAATGAATAGACTTGCTTCGGCACCGCCACTTCAAACAGCGGCGGCGGGCTCTTCGGCGGCGGCGGCTTCGGGAAGACCAACACCACGCAACCGGCCTTTGGCATGGGACAGACGCCGGCGCTGGGTGAGTGAATGAATGAATGAATGAATGAATAGACTTGCTTCGGCACCGCCACTTCAAACAGCGGCGGCGGGCTCTTCGGCGGCGGGCTCTTCGGCGGCGGCGGCTTCGGGAAGACCAACACCACGCAACCGGCCTTTGGCATGGGACAGACGCCGGCGCTGGGTGAGTGAATGAATGAATGAATGAATGAATAGACTTGCTTCGGCACCGCCACTTCAAACAGCGGCGGCGGGCTCTTCGGCGGCGGCGGCTTCGGGAAGACCAACACCACGCAACCGGCCTTTGGCATGGGACAGACGCCGGCGCTGGGTGAGTGAATGAATGAATGAATGAATGAATAGACTTGCTTCGGCACCGCCACTTCAAACAGCGGCGGCGGGCTCTTCGGCGGCGGCGGCTTCGGGAAGACCAACACCACGCAACCGGCCTTTGGCATGGGACAGACGCCGGCGCTGGGTGAGTGAATGAATGAATGAATGAATGAATAGACTTGCTTCGGCACCGCCACTTCAAACAGCGGCGGCGGGCTCTTCGGCGGCGGCGGCTTCGGGAAGACCAACACCACGCAACCGGCCTTTGGCATGGGACAGACGCCGGCGCTGGGTGAGTGAATGAATGAATGAATGAATGAATAGACTTGCTTCGGCACCGCCACTTCAAACAGCGGCGGCGGGCTCTTCGGCGGCGGCGGCTTCGGGAAGACCAACACCACGCAACCGGCCTTTGGCATGGGACAGACGCCGGCGCTGGGTGAGTGAATGAATGAATGAATGAATGAATAGACTTGCTTCGGCACCGCCACTTCAAACAGCGGCGGCGGGCTCTTCGGCGGCGGCGGCTTCGGGAAGACCAACACCACGCAACCGGCCTTTGGCATGGGACAGACGCCGGCGCTGGGTGAGTGAATGAATGAATGAATGAATGAATGAATAGACTTGCTTCGGCACCGCCACTTCAAACAGCGGCGGCGGGCTCTTCGGCGGCGGCGGCTTCGGGAAGACCAACACCACGCAACCGGCCTTTGGCATGGGACAGACGCCGGCGCTGGGTGAGTGAATGAATGAATGAATGAATGAATAGACTTGCTTCGGCACCGCCACTTCAAACAGCGGCGGCGGGCTCTTCGGCGGCGGCGGCTTCGGGAAGACCAACACCACGCAACCGGCCTTTGGCATGGGACAGACGCCGGCGCTGGGTGAGTGAATGAATGAATGAATGAATGAATAGACTTGCTTCGGCACCGCCACTTCAAACAGCGGCGGCGGGCTCTTCGGCGGCGGCGGCTTCGGGAAGACCAACACCACGCAACCGGCCTTTGGCATGGGACAGACGCCGGCGCTGGGTGAGTGAATGAATGAATGAATGAATGAATGAATAGACTTGCTTCGGCACCGCCACTTCAAACAGCGGCGGCGGGCTCTTCGGCGGCGGCGGCTTCGGGAAGACCAACACCACGCAACCGGCCTTTGGCATGGGACAGACGCCGGCGCTGGGTGAGTGAATGAATGAATGAATGAATGAATAGACTTGCTTCGGCACCGCCACTTCAAACAGCGGCGGCGGGCTCTTCGGCGGCGGCGGCTTCGGGAAGACCAACACCACGCAACCGGCCTTTGGCATGGGACAGACGCCGGCGCTGGGTGAGTGAATGAATGAATGAATGAATGAATAGACTTGCTTCGGCACCGCCACTTCAAACAGCGGCGGCGGGCTCTTCGGCGGCGGCGGCTTCGGGAAGACCAACACCACGCAACCGGCCTTTGGCATGGGACAGACGCCGGCGCTGGGTGAGTGAATGAATGAATGAATGAATGAATAGACTTGCTTCGGCACCGCCACTTCAAACAGCGGCGGCGGGCTCTTCGGCGGCGGCGGCTTCGGGAAGACCAACACCACGCAACCGGCCTTTGGCATGGGACAGACGCCGGCGCTGGGTGAGTGAATGAATGAATGAATGAATGAATAGACTTGCTTCGGCACCGCCACTTCAAACAGCGGCGGCGGGCTCTTCGGCGGCGGCGGCTTCGGGAAGACCAACACCACGCAACCGGCCTTTGGCATGGGACAGACGCCGGCGCTGGGTGAGTGAATGAATGAATGAATGAATGAATAGACTTGCTTCGGCACCGCCACTTCAAACAGCGGCGGCGGGCTCTTCGGCGGCGGCGGCTTCGGGAAGACCAACACCACGCAACCGGCCTTTGGCATGGGACAGACGCCGGCGCTGGGTGAGTGAATGAATGAATGAATGAATGAATAGACTTGCTTCGGCACCGCCACTTCAAACAGCGGCGGCGGGCTCTTCGGCGGCGGCGGCTTCGGGAAGACCAACACCACGCAACCGGCCTTTGGCATGGGACAGACGCCGGCGCTGGGTGAGTGAATGAATGAATGAATGAATGAATAGACTTGCTTCGGCACCGCCACTTCAAACAGCGGCGGCGGGCTCTTCGGCGGCGGCGGCTTCGGGAAGACCAACACCACGCAACCGGCCTTTGGCATGGGACAGACGCCGGCGCTGGGTGAGTGAATGAATGAATGAATGAATGAATAGACTTGCTTCGGCACCGCCACTTCAAACAGCGGCGGCGGGCTCTTCGGCGGCGGCGGCTTCGGGAAGACCAACACCACGCAACCGGCCTTTGGCATGGGACAGACGCCGGCGCTGGGTGAGTGAATGAATGAATGAATGAATGAATAGACTTGCTTCGGCACCGCCACTTCAAACAGCGGCGGCGGGCTCTTCGGCGGCGGCGGCTTCGGGAAGACCAACACCACGCAACCGGCCTTTGGCATGGGACAGACGCCGGCGCTGGGTGAGTGAATGAATGAATGAATGAATGAATAGACTTGCTTCGGCACCGCCACTTCAAACAGCGGCGGCGGGCTCTTCGGCGGCGGCGGCTTCGGGAAGACCAACACCACGCAACCGGCCTTTGGCATGGGACAGACGCCGGCGCTGGGTGAGTGAATGAATGAATGAATGAATGAATAGACTTGCTTCGGCACCGCCACTTCAAACAGCGGCGGCGGGCTCTTCGGCGGCGGCGGCTTCGGGAAGACCAACACCACGCAACCGGCCTTTGGCATGGGACAGACGCCGGCGCTGGGTGAGTGAATGAATGAATGAATGAATGAATAGACTTGCTTCGGCACCGCCACTTCAAACAGCGGCGGCGGGCTCTTCGGCGGCGGCGGCTTCGGGAAGACCAACACCACGCAACCGGCCTTTGGCATGGGACAGACGCCGGCGCTGGGTGAGTGAATGAATGAATGAATGAATGAATAGACTTGCTTCGGCACCGCCACTTCAAACAGCGGCGGCGGGCTCTTCGGCGGCGGCGGCTTCGGGAAGACCAACACCACGCAACCGGCCTTTGGCATGGGACAGACGCCGGCGCTGGGTGAGTGAATGAATGAATGAATGAATGAATAGACTTGCTTCGGCACCGCCACTTCAAACAGCGGCGGCGGGCTCTTCGGCGGCGGCGGCTTCGGGAAGACCAACACCACGCAACCGGCCTTTGGCATGGGACAGACGCCGGCGCTGGGTGAGTGAATGAATGAATGAATGAATGAATAGACTTGCTTCGGCACCGCCACTTCAAACAGCGGCGGCGGGCTCTTCGGCGGCGGCGGCTTCGGGAAGACCAACACCACGCAACCGGCCTTTGGCATGGGACAGACGCCGGCGCTGGGTGAGTGAATGAATGAATGAATGAATGAATAGACTTGCTTCGGCACCGCCACTTCAAACAGCGGCGGCGGGCTCTTCGGCGGCGGCGGCTTCGGGAAGACCAACACCACGCAACCGGCCTTTGGCATGGGACAGACGCCGGCGCTGGGTGAGTGAATGAATGAATGAATGAATGAATAGACTTGCTTCGGCACCGCCACTTCAAACAGCGGCGGCGGGCTCTTCGGCGGCGGCGGCTTCGGGAAGACCAACACCACGCAACCGGCCTTTGGCATGGGACAGACGCCGGCGCTGGGTGAGTGAATGAATGAATGAATGAATGAATAGACTTGCTTCGGCACCGCCACTTCAAACAGCGGCGGCGGGCTCTTCGGCGGCGGCGGCTTCGGGAAGACCAACACCACGCAACCGGCCTTTGGCATGGGACAGACGCCGGCGCTGGGTGAGTGAATGAATGAATGAATGAATGAATAGACTTGCTTCGGCACCGCCACTTCAAACAGCGGCGGCGGGCTCTTCGGCGGCGGCGGCTTCGGGAAGACCAACACCACGCAACCGGCCTTTGGCATGGGACAGACGCCGGCGCTGGGTGAGTGAATGAATGAATGAATGAATGAATAGACTTGCTTCGGCACCGCCACTTCAAACAGCGGCGGCGGGCTCTTCGGCGGCGGCGGCTTCGGGAAGACCAACACCACGCAACCGGCCTTTGGCATGGGACAGACGCCGGCGCTGGGTGAGTGAATGAATGAATGAATGAATGAATAGACTTGCTTCGGCACCGCCACTTCAAACAGCGGCGGCGGGCTCTTCGGCGGCGGCGGCTTCGGGAAGACCAACACCACGCAACCGGCCTTTGGCATGGGACAGACGCCGGCGCTGGGTGAGTGAATGAATGAATGAATGAATGAATAGACTTGCTTCGGCACCGCCACTTCAAACAGCGGCGGCGGGCTCTTCGGCGGCGGCGGCTTCGGGAAGACCAACACCACGCAACCGGCCTTTGGCATGGGACAGACGCCGGCGCTGGGTGAGTGAATGAATGAATGAATGAATGAATAGACTTGCTTCGGCACCGCCACTTCAAACAGCGGCGGCGGGCTCTTCGGCGGCGGCGGCTTCGGGAAGACCAACACCACGCAACCGGCCTTTGGCATGGGACAGACGCCGGCGCTGGGTGAGTGAATGAATGAATGAATGAATGAATAGACTTGCTTCGGCACCGCCACTTCAAACAGCGGCGGCGGGCTCTTCGGCGGCGGCGGCTTCGGGAAGACCAACACCACGCAACCGGCCTTTGGCATGGGACAGACGCCGGCGCTGGGTGAGTGAATGAATGAATGAATGAATGAATAGACTTGCTTCGGCACCGCCACTTCAAACAGCGGCGGCGGGCTCTTCGGCGGCGGCGGCTTCGGGAAGACCAACACCACGCAACCGGCCTTTGGCATGGGACAGACGCCGGCGCTGGGTGAGTGAATGAATGAATGAATGAATGAATAGACTTGCTTCGGCACCGCCACTTCAAACAGCGGCGGCGGGCTCTTCGGCGGCGGCGGCTTCGGGAAGACCAACACCACGCAACCGGCCTTTGGCATGGGACAGACGCCGGCGCTGGGTGAGTGAATGAATGAATGAATGAATGAATAGACTTGCTTCGGCACCGCCACTTCAAACAGCGGCGGCGGGCTCTTCGGCGGCGGCGGCTTCGGGAAGACCAACACCACGCAACCGGCCTTTGGCATGGGACAGACGCCGGCGCTGGGTGAGTGAATGAATGAATGAATGAATGAATAGACTTGCTTCGGCACCGCCACTTCAAACAGCGGCGGCGGGCTCTTCGGCGGCGGCGGCTTCGGGAAGACCAACACCACGCAACCGGCCTTTGGCATGGGACAGACGCCGGCGCTGGGTGAGTGAATGAATGAATGAATGAATGAATAGACTTGCTTCGGCACCGCCACTTCAAACAGCGGCGGCGGGCTCTTCGGCGGCGGCGGCGTCGGGAAGACCAACACCACGCAACCGGCCTTTGGCATGGGACAGACGCCGGCGCTGGGTGAGTGAATGAATGAATGAATGAATGAATAGACTTGCTTCGGCACCGCCACTTCAAACAGCGGCGGCGGGCTCTTCGGCGGCGGCGGCTTCGAGAAGACCAACACCACGCAACCGGCCTTTGGCATGGGACAGACGCCGGCGCTGGGTGAGTGAATGAATGAATGAATGAATGAATAGACTTGCTTCGGCACCGCCACTTCAAACAGCGGCGGCGGGCTCTTCGGCGGCGGCGGCTTCGGGAAGACCAACACCACGCAACCGGCCTTTGGCATGGGACAGACGCCGGCGCTGGGTGAGTGAATGAATGAATGAATGAATGAATAGACTTGCTTCGGCACCGCCACTTCAAACAGCGGCGGCGGGCTCTTCGGCGGCGGCGGCTTCGGGAAGACCAACACCACGCAACCGGCCTTTGGCATGGGACAGACGCCGGCGCTGGGTGAGTGAATGAATGAATGAATGAATGAATAGACTTGCTTCGGCACCGCCACTTCAAACAGCGGCGGCGGGCTCTTCGGCGGCGGCGGCTTCGGGAAGACCAACACCACGCAACCGGCCTTTGGCATGGGACAGACGCCGGCGCTGGGTGAGTGAATGAATGAATGAATGAATGAATAGACTTGCTTCGGCACCGCCACTTCAAACACCCCAACCCGCCTTTAGATTGGAAAAGACGCCGGCTTTGGGAGAGTGGGGGAGAGAGACGGAGGGGGAAGAAGAGGGTCGGAAAGTGGTGGATTGAGGAAGTCATTCAATCAGAGTGTTAGAAATTTAAAGAGTTTGATAGTTTGAGAATGATTTTATCAGAGAGTGAGGGAGTGAGTAAGTAAGTGTGAGGATTTAAAAATGGAGTTTTCGAAAATGACTGACTAGCGTCTCTGTTTATTACTTTCTAACGATAACGATGATAATACTATTTCGCTGGTAGTGCATTAGGCTCGGTAAACAACCCACTGCAAGGCGCATTTAAATCCGTTGCGTGGTTTAGGAGGAGATAGCGGACAAACATAAAACCAAACAGAATTAGCGACTTGGATTTATACTATGTAATGATGATGATGATAAGGGGGCTTATTTCTAAGTCGTTACATCAGTTTGTCCACTGTTTGTAAAAAACCAATTCCCTTCGGAACAGAATGTCACTAAGAAATAAAACTGTAAATAATAGAAATTAATTATTCGTGATTAAATTACTTTTTTTGTAATTTAAAATGTTAATTATGTTAAAATTGAAAAAATATGATGATGATGATGATAATGATGATGATAATAAGATAATGATAATGATGATGATGATGATAATGATGATAATGATGATGATAACCCCCAGGTAGTGCACTAGGCTCGGTGAACAACCCGCTACAAAACAAGCCGGCGGGCTTCGGCGCGCTCGGCGGCGGCATGTTCCAGCAGCCGCAGAACAATAATGCTTTTAGCACCGGTGAGTTGTAGGCATACTATAACTTACTATATAGTAGACATACTATAACTTACTATTATATTCATAATCGCAGGTTTACTAAATCTTTGTCTCAGGTATAGTAATACGAGCGACCCGCCCACGCTTCGCAATGGTGTAATTTTGACCGACTTGCTCAGGAAACTTTGAGTTTTGGCTGACTATAAAATGAATGTTCTTTATTTACAAATTTAAATGAAAAAAATACCTTTAAGATGGCGGAAACCGCATTAAAATCCGTTAAGTGGTTTAGGAGGAATTAGCGGACAAACATACAAACAGGCACAAATGGCGACTTGGATTTATACTATGTAATGATGATTATGATACTAGCTTTTACCCGCGCGGCTTCGCGCGCGCTAAATTCGGAGTAAAACTCCTTTCCCTGTACTGTCAACCTTTCTCTTAAATCACTCTATCTATTAAAAAAAACGCATCAAAATCCGTTGCGTAGTTTTAAAGATTTAAGCAAACATAGGGACAGAGAAAGCGACTTTGTTTTATACTATGTAATGAAGTACTTTAATAGCCACGTTGGATTAACAGAGATAAGATTATCATGTACATTTGAAATATGTTATGGAGTTAAAACTTGACTTTTATGTTTATTAACATATTATCCATTGAAGATTGAGTTGAAGGTTGAAAGTCATTCTCAGTTTGATTTTTCTGAAATTTTCTTGAGAAAACTCTTTCAGTTTCAGATAAAGTCATTGATAATTTATTTTATAGTACTCAATGACTTTATCTGTACTTTTATAGTACTCATAAAAACTATCTTATGTAGATTAATTCTTGTTCTTAAGTATTTTCAGTCCACATCACCTTATTGTTTCTTCATACACATTGACCAATTATAAAAAAACATTAATTATTACTAAATATTGAGAAATGTTTAAATATTTTCCTCTAGGTCTAAACACAGGTCTGGGAGGCGGTCTATTTTCAAATCAGTCAACTTTGGGAGGTGGTCTCAATATGGGAGGAATGAATACTAATACGGGCATGATGAAGTAAGTTTATTATTATTTGTAAAGAATTTGATAAAGAATATATTTATAATCTTACTGTTGTGAGAAAATAATGTAATCTGAATATAACTTTAGGAAATCTATCTTTTAATATATTTATGAATTTATGAATTGTAATACTGTTTTACTTATTATTGATGGATAAAAAGCTATATTTGAATTTGTGTTTATTTTTAAAATGATAATATTAGTAAAGATATTTTGCTTTTCTACAAATTGAGTAATTGCATGTACTTTAATGGTTTAAAATCAACAAAAATTTATATAGATTATATCAAAAAAATTGTCTTAAATAAAATTATTTTAACAACAATAAAAAAAACATGACAAAAAAATTGAAATTGCCTCACTATTGTTTATCAAAACTATTTTAAATTATTGAATATACATTAATAATATAATATTACATATATCAATAAACCCATCCTATTTATCAGCAGTGCCCCCGGAACAACAAACAACGCGGTCCACGAACAAATCCTGACAGCGGTCGCGCGACCATACAGCGGGTCGACTCTGTTCAAGGATTTGTTGCCCGACACATGTGAGTCTGTGTTGTAATTGATGTTTTGTAGGTATTATTAAACAACAAACACAGTCCACGAACAAATCCTGACAGCGGTCGCGAGGCCATACAGCGGGTCGACTCTGTTCAAGGATTTGTTGCCCGACACATGTGAGTCTGTGTTGTAATTGATGTTTTGTAGGTATTATTAAACAACAAACACAGTCCACGAACAAATCCTGACAGCGGTCGCGAGGCCATACAGCGGGTCGACTCTGTTCAAGGATTTGTTGCCCGACACATGTGAGTCTGTGTTGTAATTGATGTTTTGTAGGTATTATTAAACAACAAACACAGTCCACGAACAAATCCTGACAGCGGTCGCGCGACCATACAGCGGGTCGACTCTGTTCAAGGATTTGTTGCCCGACACATGTGAGTCTGTGTTGTAATTGATGTTTTGTAGGTATTATTAAACAACAAACACAGTCCACGAACAAATCCTGACAGCGGTCGCGCGACCATACAGCGGGTCGACTCTGTTCAAGGATTTGTTGCCCGACACATGTGAGTCCGTGTTGTAATTGATGTTTTGTAGGTATTATTAAACAACAAACACAGTCCACGAACAAATCCTGACAGCGGTCGCGAGACCGTACAGCGGGTCGACTCTGTTCAAGGATTTGTTGCCCGACACATGTGAGTCTGTGTTGTAATTGATGTTTTGTAGGTATTATTAAACAACAAACACAGTCCACGAACAAATCCTGACAGCGGTCGCGCGACCATACAGCGGGTCGACTCTGTTCAAGGATTTGTTGCCCGACACATGTGAGTCTGTGTTGTAATTGATGTTTTGTAGGTATTATTAAACAACAAACACAGTCCACGAACAAATCCTGACAGCGGTCGCGCGACCATACAGCGGGTCGACTCTGTTCAAGGATTTGTTGCCCGACACATGTGAGTCTGTGTTGTAATTGGTGTTTTGTAGGTATTATTATTTGACGACCTCTGGGGTGCAGTAGTATATACACCGGACTGCTAAGCGGATGGTTCCGGGTTCGATCCCCGGGTCGGGCCAATTTCATAAAAATGGTTTTTCGAAATTGGCTCGTGTCTGGGTGTAACTAGGTTCTCCCCTAATCCACTGTATGGTACCTATAGTACAAGCTCTGCTTAGTTTAGGGCCACACAGTTGATGTGTTAGTTTGGAGATTTGAGCTTACTGCAGGCTTAAACACATAATTGGTGTGATTGGTCTGGAGATTTATTATCTTATTATTATTTTTCTAAAAAAATTCAAACAAACGTACCTCACTAACAAATATATAATTAATTTTCAAATTTATTACTAGCAACAACGGCGGAAGACGTGCTAAAGCCCACCAACCCGGCGGCTATGAAAGCAGCTCTGGATAAGAGTCAGTACAAACTGACGTCGCCGGCGCAGACGATCAAATTGAAGCCTAGAGCGCACTGCGATAAGGTACAGTTTATATTATTAGTTAAAGTTTATATTAATCACTAGATATGTAAGTTTTATTGTGTGAAAGAAAAGAAAAAGAAATTTAGATTTTTAAACTTACAACGAATTTTGTTTAAGAAAACGAAAACTTATTTGTGAATATTGAATTGCATTTTCTTTTGTATTAGACTACTGAAAAGGCTAAATTCTTTGTCCTGTCTTTTTCTTATATTATTTGTAGGAACATTATGACAATGTTTTTTTTTTTAATTGCTTTGAATAATATTTTCAAAGTCACTTTCCTATCCCTCTCTTTCATAATCATATATTTCATTAAAACAATTTACACACTTTATTGTTTTTTTTAACCAGAAATCGCTATTTGACGGCCTAGAAGAAGCGGACGCGAGTCTCGAAGACAAGCTGAGTTTAAAGCCGAGCCGGAAACGATTAGTGCTGCGACCGAACAGCAGTTATAATAGAGAGAACTCCGACCCGCAGGATATTAGGTAAGTTTAAGTAATTAAGTAATAAGTTTAAGTAATTAAGTAATAAGTTTAAGTAATTAAGTAATAAGTTTGAGTACTTAAGTAATAAGTTTAAGTTATTAAGAAATAAGTTTAAGTAATTAAGTAATAAGTTTAAGTAATTAAGTAATAAGTTTAAGTTATTAAGTAATAAGTTTAAGTAGTTAAGTAATAAGTTTAAGTAATTAAGCAAAAAAGGATTTTTGGTAAATAAGTATTGAATTGAAAAAAAAAATACTAAAGATGGTGAAAGATAAATCGATTTTTTGTACACATAGAATTTAAGAAGATTTGTTTTGGTTAACAACTTAAAAATAATAAGTTTCTTTAATTTAAAGATACGACGAGAATAAAAGCGAATTTAAATTTAAGTATAAGCATAAAACTTCAAAAGTTTATTTAAAAAAACCCATAACTATGCAAATTAAATCATTTTTAATAAGATTTTATGTAAAAGAATACAAAATGTGTTTTTAAACATAGTAGTCCTAAAACCCAATTTGCCAAGTTTTTTTTTGTTTTTTTAATATTTTTTTGTATTAAAACACAATATATTGTTTATAACTAGATCGCTAGAAGAGCACAGAGATTCTATAAACTCTCCGTCAGAGCGAGACAGAGATACGCAGCAGAACGCGATAGACAAGGACAGAAATAGCGGTGAAAAGGACGAGAGGAAACCCTTCGCTGAGAATAATCGTGAGTTGTTTGACTTGGTATTAGAATAGATTTTATTTAATTATTATTAAAGCTTTGTTTTTGGTGTAAACTGTAAAGCTTTATTCATTATTATTGTTTTATTTACAGATTTATTTTTAAAATCTATTAAAAAATTTTTAGAGAATGTAAATGTAAATTATAAAAATACCTTTATATTTTTTATACTAATTTTAAAAATGATAATATTCTAGTAAATAGTGACTTTCGTCGAATTACTGTAGTGATGTTTAAACATAATAAAATATCTGTTTCAGATTTCGACTCGAGCGCTGACAGGCACGGCAGTTGGTAAGCAAATTAACAGAAATTAAACGAAACATAATTTATAGTAATTTACACGATTTAGTTTTTGTGATGTCACTATTGTTAGGATTCTTTTGTTTTTCACCCGAATTTAAGAAGAATTTTCAAGATTTTAAGAGTCTCAATCAAATTGCTTTGGCAATTCTCCACGAATTGTAATTAAATACTAAAAAAATAAATTTGTAGTAAATATTAAAACTAACGTTTTGACATAAAATATTACTATTTTTAGGTTAAGCTCTCCGCCACCACAGCAATGGAATAAAGACAAATCCAACGATATTGAACAAACGCCGAGAATATATCCACAACTAGGTAAGTTTATAAACTAAAACCACTTTTACTTAGTTTATTTTGTATTTAATACAATTATTTTGTTCACTGTATAAATGTAAATACGGTGAAATTGAAAAGTGACTTATTGCTTTCTTTTTAGCTTCTTTTTCAGATTGCTTATTTTTTTTAATATAAAATGTATACTACATTTGTTACAGACAAAGAGCTGCCTAGTCAAGGATCAGAAAGACGGGCTAGTTGGTAAGTACATTTTAATATCTCAATTGAAATAATAATTCATTGTTTTAAATTAAATAATTAAATGTTTGTTGAACGGATTTAGATGAAATTTGATAAATATTTAGAGAGCATTTTACACTGAATCAAAAGGTAGTCATTACTGTGGGAAATACTTTATTCCCGAGAAAAAATTTAAAAAGTTTCATGTTGTAATGTCAGTATTAACAAAATACTAACTTAAAGTAAAATCTTCTCGATTTTCCCATCAAAATCGACACGAATAGCGACTTTGCTTTCTACCATGTAATGTTAACGATACTGATTAGTTTATAATATTAGTAAGAGGTAATAGTTATTCTATCATTTATTCTATTTTCACCTCTAGGCTAACAACAAAACCATTAAGACCGCCGCAAGCCCCCGTGGACTCTTGTTCTGTTCGTGAACTGAGGACCGATGTGAGAGAAGTGGACTCTCAGTACTCTATTGAGAAGAGTCTGGATGGAGATCGGACGGGGCTTTCACGTGAGTTTTTATGTATATTTGTCAGGGTTTATAGGATTTTGACATGTTTTTACAGCGTTTGACAGGGATTTGACAGTGGTTGACAGGGATGTGACAGTGGTTGACAGGTTTTGACAGGGATTTGACAGTGTTTCACAGGTTTTCGATGGTATTTGACAGGTTTATGACAGTTTTTGACTCGTATATGACTCTCGTGTTAGGTCTTGTTGTGATATTTTCCGACCGCCGCAAGCCCCCGTGGACTTTTGATCTGTTCGTGAACTGAGGACCGATGTGAGAGAAGTGGACTCTCAGTACTCTATTGAGAAGAGTCTGGAAGGAGATCGGACGGGGCTTTCACGTGAGTTTTGCATGTATATTTGGCAGGTTTTATGGGATTTTGACATATTCGTGATATGTTTTCACAGCGTTTGACAGGTTTTGACAGTGGTTGACAGGTTTTGACAGGTTTTCGATAGTGTTTTAAAAGGTTTATGACAGTTTTTGACTCGTATATGACAGGTTTTTGCTAACTCTGTGATACAAATGGGTAAAGATTTTTAAAGACTGTAAGTATTGTTCTGTTCATAAATTTAAAACAGGCGTGAGAGAGGCGGACTCTCAATACCCATAGTCTGAACTCTCTAACCCCAACCTTTATTTCGCAAAGCCTCCTCGAGCCAAAAATAATATTTTCATGCCCCCCTTTGTATATTGTATACAGAAAAGTCAACATTAAACAAAATATAAAAAACGGTAATGACTGTTTTTTTGGAAATGTATTCCTACTAATATTATAAACGTGAAGGTTTGTGAGTATGTATGGATGGATGTTTGTTACTGTTTCACGTAAAAACTACCGGACGGATTTTTATGAAACTTTACAGAAATATAGGTTATACATCAGAATAACACGTAGGGTACTTTTTACCGCGGGAAAACTACTCATTACCCTATGTCCTTTCCCAAGTTCAGTTCTTTCTTCATACCAAATTTCATCAAAATCGGTTCAGTGGTTTAGGCGTGAAAGCGTAACAGACAGACAGACAGACAGAGTTACTTTCGCAATTATAATATCAGTAGGGAATAGGGATAGTAGGGAGTAGGGATAGTAGGGAGTAGGGATAGTAGGGAATAGGGATAGTAGGGAATAGTAGGGATTAATGAGAGAATCGTAAATAAAGGTGCGTCGAGTGTAGACAAGCTTCACTTTTGCGTGCATCGCTGCGGCATTCAGCAGCCCGGGTGTGGAAACTGCGAGAAGATCGCGCACCAGATACGAGGCGTTTACGGTGGAATATCTTAATATTGATACAATTAATAATAGTCGTGGTATGAAATAGGGTTGAATTTAGATTTAAAACAGTAGTATAGGAACCGTAGTTACAGTAAAAGGTTTAATTTTGTGTGAAAGAAGTCTGTTTTTTTATTACTAAAGTACATAATTAATATACGCTCGGTTTACGGTGCTTGTGACGTTTTATGTAGTTAAGATCGTTGGAAGGTTGAATTTAGATTGAAAATAGTGCGTTTTATCTTGTTTTTTTGTATTTTTGATCGTAGGAAGTAGGTAATAAGGTTGAGTTTACATTGAAAATAGTGTAGTTTATCTTGTATAATGTAGTTTAGATCGTAAGTGTAGGTAGTAAGGTTCAATTTTGGGTGAACATTTTATAGTTAGTAATAGTATACAGCAGCCGGGCTGTGGCAACTGCGAGAAGATCGCGCACCAGATACGAGGCGTTTACGGTGGATTATCTTAATATTGTTACAATTAATAATTATAGTCGTTGTAGGAAATAGATTTAAAACAGTAGTATACGAAGTTAGGTTTAAATACGCGTAAAAATAGTGTTGTTTTAGAAAAAAGTATCGTACAATTGTAGCAAGAAGATCGCGCACTAAATACGAGGCGTTAACGGTGGATTACCGACTTCTCATTATCTAGTTTCTAATAGTTACCAATAAAAACTGTTGTACGTTGAATTTAGATTGAGAACCGTAGTTACAGGTAGAAAGGTTCAATTTTGTGTGAAAGAAGTTTTTTAGAATAGTAATTTATATACGCGGCGACGGATTGTGACGTTTTATGTAGTTTTGATTTTGATCGTAGGAAGTAGGGAGTAAGGTTGAGTTTACATTGAAAATAGTGTAGTTTATCTTGTATAATGTAGTTTAGATCGTAAGTGTAGGTAGTAAGGTTCAATTTTGGGTGAACATTTTATAGTTAGTAATAGTATACAGCAGCCGGGATGTTCCAACTGCGAGAAGATCGCGCACCAGATACGAGGCGTTTACGGTGGATTATCATTGTCTAGTTTAAATATAGATTGAGAATAGTGCTGTGGTTTCTTATTTAGTTTAGATCGTAGTAAATAGGGTGTGAATTTAGTTTAACATTGTGGGTTTTCTTGTAAAATGTAGTAGTAGATAGTTAGCATTAGCATCATATACGAGGGGTTATGTAGTGGCGTTACATGTAGTTTAGAACTTTATGAGTTAGAAATAGCGTTGAATTTTAATTGGGAACTGTAGTTGTTAGATAGTAAGCCGGGCTGTTCCAACTGCGAGAAGATCGCACACCAAATACGAGGCGTTTACGGTGGATTATTATTGAATAACAACTATATTTGTAGGATTCTAAACTGTAGGTAGTAAGGTTCAATTTAGATTGAACAGGTTTTTTGTAAACTGTGGGTATTGTTAAAATGTAGTGTAACGATCTATGTAGATTAGTATAGGTTGAGAATAGTGGGGTTTATCAAGTATGTAGTTACAACTGTAGGTGTAGGTAATAAGGTTCAATTTTGCGTAAAAATTTTGTAGTATTTTGTAAATTTAGTACCGCTGCGGTATACAGAGCTTTACGAGGCGTTTACGGTGGATTATCTTAATATTGTTACAATTAGTAATAGTCGTGGTAGAAAATAGGGTTGAATTTAGATTTAAAACAGTAGTATACGAAGTATGGTTTAAATTCGCGTAAAAATAGTGTCGTTTAAGAAAAAAATATCGTAACATTGTAGTAAGAAGTTTACGTGGACGTTTACGGTGGATTATCTTAATCTTGTTTATAATAGTTACCAATAATAGCAGTTGTGGTGAGTAATAAGGTTGAATTTAGATTGAAAGTCGTAATTACAGGTATAAAGATTGAATTTTGTTTTAAAATAGTGTGGTTCTTATGTTAAATCTATCGTAAAAATGTAGAGAAAAGATCGCGCACCAGATACGAGGCGTTTACGGTGGATTATCATTATATAGTTTCTAATAGTTACCAATAAAAACTGTCGTAGGTTGAATTTAGATTGAGAACTCTGTTTTAATTAGTAAAGTAAATTAATATACGCGGCGTTTACCGTGGATTGTGACGTTTTATGTAGTTTAGATCGTAGGAAGTAGGGAGTAAGGTTGAGTTTAGATTGAAAATAGTGTAGTTTATCTATTTTTATGTATTTTTCATAGTAGGTGTAGGTAGTAAGGTTCAATTTTGGGTAAACATTTTATGGTTAGCTGTTCCAACTGCGAGAATCGCGCACCAGATACGAGGCGTTTACGGTGTCAAACTGTCGTGGTAGGAAATAGGGTTGAATTTATATTTAAAACAGTAGTATAGGAAGTTAGGTATAAATTCGCGTAAAAATAGTGTCGTTTTAGAAAAAAATATCGTAAAATTGTAGTAAGAAGATCGCGCATTAAATACGAGGCGTTTACGGTGGCTGTCACGTTTTATGTAGTTAATAATAGCAACTGTAGTTGTAGGATTCAAAACAGCAGGTAAAGTAGGTAGCAATGTTCAATTTAGATTGAAAATTAAGCGGTTTCTTGTAAGAATGTAGTGAGAAGATCGCGCAGCAGAGACGCGGCGCTTACGGTTGAATTTTATGTAGTTTCAATTGTTTTTGTAAGTAGTGAGGTTCAAGCTTGATTGAAAATAATGTGGTTTACTTTTGTTTTTCGTAATTACAACCGTAAGTGTAGGTTGTAAGGTTCAATGTAGATTGAATTTTTGTAGTTAGCGAAGTTGAATTAATATTGAAAATGGTAAGATACATACAAACATTTTGTGGTTTATCTTGTTATATTTAGTCACCTTTTACACCCTGTATATTAATCAACCATCTGATCTACAACACCCTGTACACATTTTCTTTCTATTCAGTATCAGAGGAGGAGCACGTCCCGGCGGTGTCGAGTTCGAATCCCGCGCCGGTCACGTTGACGCGGCCCGGCTACTACACCATACCCAGTTTGGTCGATATGAACAGTGAGTTATTAATTTTGGAAAAAAATGCAAAAAAATATTGATAGCCATTTTTGTGTTTAAAGGTGTGTTCCCTCGGTGTGTGAAATGGCGCGCGGTAGGCGTGTTTAAATTAAGTTAATTTAAGACGACGATCAGTGTTGGTACAATATGCGTTGTATCACGCACCGTGGGATCGTGGCTTTAGCGTCGAAGAAACATAAATGGATTATGTTAAAACTCCCGCCTTTTATAGATTAAAGTTTTTATTATCAAATGCCTTACATCAAAATTAATATCATAATTCTTTTATTCATCATAGATATGTAACATATACTTAATGAACGTCAATGTTACAAACTTCGACTTTACCTAACCGTGGACCGAGAGAAAAAAGCCGGCGGAAAAAAACTCCCAGCACTCTTATCGAAAATTATACAAGAACTTAAAACGTGTACATTTAGTGAACATATAAATTATTTTCTCGTATCTGCCCGCTCAACACTATAAAAGTTTAAATTAACGGACCTACATATTTTTTCTTTGATTAAACTATTAATTCTATTTCTCCCCCAGACTACATCCGTCCAGATGGTCGCTGCGTATTACCAAATCTGACGATCGGTCGCAAGAACTACGGAAATGTCTACTTCGACAGCCAAGTCGATGTCACTGGGATGGACTTTGATAAACTGGGTGAGTTTGATATGTGGGGTGGAGAAATGGGGGTATTTTGGGGGTTAGGTTATAAGCTAAGGGTGAGTTTTAGGTTATGTTAGGTAGGTTTGGGGTCGATGACTTTTCTGACACTGAAAAGTAATCGACCCGAGGTTTGGTGGGGTAAATTGGGGTTGCAATGGGTTGAAGAAATGTTATTAGCTAAGAAAGTGCTACCAAATCTGACGATCGGTCGCAAGAACTACGGAAATGTCTACTTCGACAGTCCAGTCGATGTCACTGGGATGGATCTATAAGCTGATTGTGGTTATGTTGGGTTTCTGTTAGGAAAGAAGTGGGTTTTTATTAGATTTTATGAGTGTAAAGGTAATTTTTGTAGTAAAGAAAGTGTTTTTGAATACATTTTGTAAGATTAACACTGACTTTTTTATCAAAGGAAGTTAAGTTTATTAATTAATAATTCATACTGATTGGTTTATTTCTTAAATTACTTGGTAAACGTGTAATTTTTAATGACGTGGTAACAAAACATTGAAATGTTTGTTATTTTGAAACATATTCCTGCAAGTTCGTTACACAAAAACACTCTCTTAAGAAACATTTTATTGATAGCAAAAACTGACTTTGTCAAGATTTTGTTAAAACTTTCATTACCATGAGAAACGCATAACTTAGCTTTTACATATGTATATTATGTAAAGAAAATGTAGAATTACATCTAATTTGTTTTGCCCCCAGTCCACTTCCTAAACAAGGAGGTGATAATCTACCCGGAGGACGCCGCGAAGCCCCCCGTAGGCGAGGGCTTGAATAAACGCGCCATCATCACTCTAGACAGGATATGGCCGAGGGATAAAACCGATAAGACTACCATCACCTCGCCTGATAGGTAAGTTTCATGGTTTTCGGTTTAGTGAAAGTTTTAAATGTTTTCTTTTAAACTTGGAAAGTATTTGTGGTGATAAAAGAATGTAACGTTTTGTTTAAGTAATGGCTAAAATAGTGTCAAAATATTTAGCTGTCAATTTGTAATTTAGATGGTTTTATGACAGAGAATCAAAAGTGGGTATTGGCTTAATGTAATACAAGCATATTATATATCTGCCGTTCAATAGGGCTTCTTGTCGGAATTTGATATTTATCTGCATTAAATAGTACCCTATATGCTATTCTAGCTTTAAGTCTATGCATATACCAAGATTTAACGTAATCTGTTACACCTTTTTCCCGTAATTGAGTAACAAGAAATACACAAACTTTTGTAATTAGTGGCCGCCCGCGACTCCGTTCGCGTGGAAGTCGGTTTCCCGTGGAAATGATAAGTTTTCCCGCGGTAAAAAGTACCCTATGTGTTATTCTGATGTATAACCTATATTACTGTAAAGTTTCCGTCCGGTAGTTTTTACGTGAAAGAGTAACAAACATCCATACATACTCACAAACTTTCACGTTTATAATATTAGCAGGATATTTTTTAAGTATTAATTCTATAAGCATGATAAAACTTTCCCTTTAAAAACTCCATCTAAAAACACACAAAAAGCCACTTTATTCCATACACTATAGACTTCAATTTCCCCCAGACTACTGAAAATGGACTATGAAGGCAAATTACGTCGTGTTTGCGACAAGCACGACACCAAGTTTATCGAATACCGGCCGCAGACCGGCAGCTGGGTTTTCAGGGTAAGTGTTTAGGTTTTAATATGGTTTTGGTGTAGGAAAGAAAAAGTTGATCTATCTATACTAATATTATAAAGAGGAAAGATTTGATTTTTTGTTTGAAATGAATAGGCTCCGAAACTACTAGACCGATTTAAAAAAATCTTTCACCATTCGAAAGCTACATTATCCACGAGTAACATAGGCTATATTTTATTTTGGAAAAAATAGGGTTCCGTAAGATATTGCCACGGGAAAAACCATTTAGTTGCGGGTGAAACCGCAGGGTGGAAAGCTTGTAAAAAATATACTTAGTGAAGGCAGTAGGATTTGAATTTGTGGTAATTAAAATTATTTTGACGGTGTCAAAATCAATCTGTCAAAGTGAATCTATAGATAGTCTGCTTTGAGAATATAATGATTTCAGCGCAAACTTTAAATGGTGCTAACACATTCAATCGTAATAAACATTTTCTAAGTTGAGTAAAAGAATTTATAAAAACAAAAAAATGATCGTGCATAGAACGGTAAATCAAATCAGGGGTTTCCTCTAGCTTGTTCTAATAACTAAATATTTTTTTAAGACCAAATACATCTCAGTCTAAGGTAGTGAAATTCAGTAGGTAAATACGGTCTCTGACTTCGATGACCATCAATACTAAATAATTTAGTCACTCCTATACACCTATCTCTTATCAACACCATGTGTTAGAAAGAGACAACAACATCTTAGAAACAACTAATCACCCGCCCACGCTTCGCAACGGTGATTTTAGTCGACTTGTTCACGATACATCAAATATTAGCTTATTTAAGAAAACTTTTTCTGATTGTTCTCTATTTACATTTTTAAGTGAAAAATGTACCTTAAAGATGGCGAAACCCGCAATCAAATCAATTAAGTGGTTTAGGAGGAGTTAGCGGACAATAAGACACAATAAGCGACTTAGATTTTATACTATGTAATAATATTGTCATCAGGTGGAGCATTTCAGTAAATACGGTCTGACCGACTCGGATGACCATCAATACCAAATAATCTCCCAAATACATCTGTCTCCCTCCAACACTTTGCATTAGAAAGAGACAACAACATCTTACTCTCTCTCTCTCTACTATAACATAATGTTGTCATCAGGTGGAGCATTTCAGTAAATACGGTCTGACAGATTCGGACGAGGACGATGACATCACTCCTGAGGTGATGAAGCGGCAGATTGCACATCAGCAGTTGCAGAAGGCCGCTCCAATACGTGAGTTCTTATGATACAGGGTGTTTCATGAATATATATATACAGGGTTAATTTTAATCAGCGCATCACCTCTTGTAGTCGGCTTCCTTACATCAATCCCAATAACATTTGTACTATGACTACACCCCCCCCGTCGCCCGCGCGCTTGTCACGCCAATTGCGTGCGCGTAGAGTATTTGACCGTTCAGAGGCATCTAATAAATTTGTATGGAAAAACTTTTTTTTAAATATTAATTTTAATTAGTCCTTGGTTAAATGTTGTTGGGATCGATGTACAAGAGGAGGTGCCTACAAGAGGTGATGCGCTAATTAAAATTAACTCTGTATACAGGGTGATTCATTAGTATGTACTATATACACGGTAATTTATTAGTAGCTTTTCTCACGAAACGTTGTTGTGTACGCCTTAAGCAATAGGCAAACAGATTTTAATAGTTATAGTGAGTTTTTTATTTGACGTGTGTCTTTAACTGATGAATTGATTTTACAACAGTTTTCGCTAAAAAGTGTAATCAATATTTGTGAAAATAATGCCTATATTTTTTTTCACTAAATACAATGGTTTATCGAGTTGTTAGCTTTACATAATGAGTTTAATTCCCTTTTGTGATATTAACCAATTTATTATGATTTACTTTTATAATTTAACTATTTTTTATAAAACTTAACTACCGGACTGTTAGCGGACGGTGCCGGGTTCAAACCCCGGACCTGCCCAATTAAATCAAAATAATTTTCTAAATTGGCTCGTGTCTGGGTGTAGCTAAGTTCTACTCTAGCCTATTTTTACTTTACGACCACACTTATTTTAGTCTGTATATTCACTATTATTTCCCTCCCCCATTTAGCGCCCATCCCACAACCCCCCACCACAGGGTTGGGGGGGTTCTCCACTCTACCACCTACTATGGTGCAAAGCCCCACATTGGGGCTAATCAATGATGACGTCATGCTGGGGTCTTCCCTTAATGTGCTTAATGGAAGCAAAGGTTAGTTTTATAATCGTACTAGTGGCCGAACGAGACTCCGTTCGCGTGGAAGTCGGTTTCCCGTGGGAATGAGAAGTTTTCCCGCGGTAAAAAGTACCCTATGTGATGTATAACCTGTATTACTGTAAAGTTTCATCAAAATCCGTCCGGTAGTTTTTACGTGAAAGAATAACAAACATCCATACATACATCCATACATCCATACTCACAAACTTTCACGTTTATAATATAAGTAGGAATTTGTGATGAAACTTAAGTTTGAATCTAGTATTAAATGTAGTCGTTTTTAACAATTGAAACATAGTAAATTTTAGCGTTTACCTATCTATGTTAATATGACATTTCAATGAGGTGATATTCGAATTAACCAAAAGTTTGATCAAGAAAGTCCTTAGCGGCCGAAACCTATATTCTACTAACCTTTAACGCCTTGTTATTTGTGTAACTATGGTAACTATTATCCATGTTTTTGCGTCTCAATAAACTATTGTAGATAGCTGTTGATATGGAAATTACAGAAACACGTCCCAAAAAATTAAACTAGCAGTTTCTAATCACCAAGGTTTTAACTATAGTAGAATATTGGTTTCGGCCGTATATCGACTAGCTTCAACAACGGGGAAATCTGAGTATAATTAATATAAAAACGTTATAAGGCTTCATGTGGTAATTTTCAGTGACTTGATAATTAATATAGCTTAATATTTTTTTCTTAAAAATTTCATACCCTGCCTATTTCAAAAATGAAATAATATCAGACTAAAAAACTACGTAGAAAAAAGTCTTTTTTCCTGTCTGTTTGTATGTATATTCGCTATTCATTTATAAAAGCCGAAAACTAAAACTAAAAATGACAGTAAAAATCTTATTACTCATATTTTATTTTGACACAGGTTTTGACATGGACACAACAGAAAATGCGGATCTACAGAGCATGTACGATATGGAGCGAGGTAAATAAATTAATAATTTGTAATAATGCTTATTAATTGCATTTGTAACTCTATGCGTTTGTATTTATGATTGATTTTGACCTGAATAACCTTATTCATGAAGCTTTATAAACTTGTATATGGTATTTTAGTATCTTCTGTCAAAATCGAATTGTATTAATGAGTTAGACTAAATGCCATTTTAAATTCAATAAAAAAAAATGTTTTATTTAATTAATTTATTTATTAAGGGCCGGTTTTTCAATAGTCAGATAAATTCTATCTGACAGAAAATCTGTATGTTTTTGTTGCACGTCGAACATAAATACATGACATATGTATGAAGTGACAATGAAAACATACCTCTTATCAGTCAGTTAGCATTTATCTGACTATTGAAAAATCAGCCCTTAGTTTACTTTAAAGACTTAGCATATTTTCAAGACTATTTTTATCTTTAATTTAGAGATTTAGACTCAGATTTTAACTTGTTTAATTGAATTTATAGCATTACTTTATTATACTAGTAACAGTTTTTGTTAAGTATTACCTTATATTAATTAGAATGGGAGGAAAAACTGTTTTTTTCATTTCTTACTTTTGCAGTTTAGTAACCATTAGACAAATATTAATGACTAGCGAGTTAAATATCGGTGTTGTAAAAAAAAATTTAAGTAACGATATTGTCAATACCATTAGCTTTCAGACTTTTTCATAGTATATTAGTTGAAAGTTATACAGCAATGATTTAAATAATAATTTTATAGATACGTTTACGTTAAATAAAATAAAGCCAATCTTAAGCTAATCAGTGTTTTAGTTAAACTTCCATAACTAGTAAAACATAACATTTTTAAACGTTCATATTTTTATATTATGACATAAGTCTAAAAGGCATCTTACAGTGTTGTTTTTTACTAATAGATCCACTGACACCATCACTGACGTTTTGTACTAAATGCTAACTAAATTGCCCAAAAAGGTCATGCTTACAAATTAATTTTATCAAAAAGCTATTTTGTTTGTATTGATTACATTAATAATTATTTTCTTTCATATCTATTAAAATTGGGGAAATAGCACATGTAAATTGTATTATTAAAACTATAGACTTTTAACCAAAACTTTTCAAAAGTCATGCATTCATCGCCATTTGTCCTATTGAAAGCTCTACAAAAACGTCACTCGTCATTATTTCCAGCGTTTGCAGTGAAAAGTCCTACAACGGAGCTGGCAAGACTAGAAAACAGACATTCACATAACGTACAACTAATGAAGGCTTCCTTATACAATGATACCGGTAAGTTTCATATAAAAATGCTATATACAAAAATGTTCTATACAAAAATGTTACATATTATGATGTTTTGACTCTGTCAGTCTTATCTGACAGGTTTTGTAACTGACAGAGAGAAAGATAATGTAGGTTTGAATGAGAGAAACGAAAGACGAACCTGGTTCGATTCTCGGTTGGGGTAGTTTAAGTGTACTATTTTTGTGACGCGATTTAACTAGGTTCTCCCCTAGTCCATTTGGTAAGTTTTTTACTCAATAAGTGTATTTATTAGTGTAACTCCTTTTCCATTAAAACTTTAAACCTGTTTCAACTTAAACATCTCTTTTCAATGATAAAAACACAACCAAATTATGAAGAGTTCAATCTGCTTTATTTCTATTAAGATAAAATTACGCCTTTCTAATCATGGACATAGAGTTCAATTTGCTTTCATTGCTATTAAAATAGCATTTGTTTACATGGATATAGAATTCACTTTCGAACAAAATAAACAGATTTTAAAATGTTAAACGTCATTGTCGTAAAAAATTAATAAAGTTCCATTTCATTGGTGCACTTGTATATATACCGGACTGCTAAGCGGATGGTTCCGGGTTCGATACCCGATTTTCGAATTTGGCTCGTGTCTGGGTGTAACTAGGTTCTCCCCTAGTCCATTGTGTGGTACCTATATTACAAGCTCTGCTTAGTTAAGGGCCACACATTTGGTGTGTTAGTCTGGAGATTTATTTATTATTTATTATATTTATATTTCGTTTCAAACACAGAAATGGACGACATAACATCCCAGTCGAGTAGTCACGATCAACTAGTCCCCGCTATATGCCGAGTGGCAACACCGATACTACAACAAACGAACATAGAAGACGTCATGGATGTCGTCGACAAACTGGTACAGGAGGAATTGGGTGAGTTTAGAATCAGAAAATTGTGATTCTTTATTTCTTTATAGGTAACTAGTGGCCGCCCGCGACTCCGTTCGCGTGGAAGTCGGTTTCCCGTGGGCATGAGAAGTTTTCCCGCGGTAAAAAGTACCCTATGTGTTATTCTGATGTAACCTATATTGCTGCAAAGTTTTATCCAAATCCGTCCAGTAGTTTTTACGTGAAAGAGTAACAAACATCCATCCATACATACTCACAAACTTTCACATTTATAATATTAGTAGGATTACAACAATTGGGTGAGTTTTGTTCAAGAAAAATCAAAGAGGATAAACAGATGGTATAGATATTAGGTATTAGGTAAAGTAATTTCATAAAAAAAACTTCAAACAGTTAACTAATAAAGTGGGACCATCAGTTTTCTAATATTCTTAGGTAACAAATGTTACCTCTTTTTTGAAGTGATTTAAATATAATATAAAACACTAGTTTAAAAATATCAAACCATAGTATATCAGTTCGCTATTCTAATAGTTTACTGTGAAATAATAAATCTCATTTTTTTATAAATACAAAACACTATTACTCAAGTATATATTTTCTACCATAATTACGAAGTAAGAAAGTAATAAATAAGATTCAACCTTTAATATTTTTATTTCATGTCCCTAAAATTATTAATATTTTTCCCACAGAAATGCCAATGAAACCGCTAATACTACAACCGGCGACTGTGGTGCTAAAGTATCATAGGAAAGTGCCGCCGTTCAAGAATACTGTCGCTGGTAAGTTTATTGTTAAATTTTATAGAAGAGGCTTGAGAATGAACTACATATATTAATTACTAGTGGCCGCCCGCGATTCCGTTCGCGTGGAAGTCGGTTTCCCGTGGGATAAGAAGTTTTCCCCCCGGTAAAAAGTAAAATATGTGTTAATCTGATGTATAACCTACATTACTGCTAAGTTTGATCAAAATCCGTCTGGTAGTTTTTACGTGAAAGAGTAACAAACATCCATCCATCCATCCATACATCCATCCATACATCGTCACAAACTTTCACATTTATAATATTAGTAGGATTAGTAGGATTACTCAACTTTTTTAACATAAGTACTAAGATTGATCAATGATTATATTAAAGTAGAAAGGTGCTCTACGCTTTTCATTTTTCTTATTTTACGTATGTGTTTCAAACACGTTGTTTTGCTGTATTCTTTTTTAAAAATAGCAGCAATATTAAATTTAACATGTTTTTTTTGGATTCTGTATCTTTTATTATTTATATTTGTTCATATAGTGTAGTAACAAATCCAAGTCGCTAATTCTGTCTGTTTGTATGTTTGCCCGCTAGCTCCTCCTAAACCAGTTGAGGGATTTTAATTTGGTTTAAACCAATTTTTGGTAATTTTTCATTTAAATTTGTAAATAAAGAACAACCCGAAAAAGATTTTTTAAGTTAGCCAATAATCAATGTTTCGTGAACAAGTCGGCCAAAGTTACACCATTGCGAAGCGTGGGCGGGTCGCTAGTGTATTATATTAGTAGAATAAGACCTCTACTCAAACGTAACTTGATAAAATTATTAATTTTACTATTATATTATTATCTTCAGGTCGTCTAGACGCTAAATTCCTGGCAGATCTCCAATTATGTAGATCGCGGCACTCGCGCGTCGGCTTCGGCCCGGGTTCGAGTCTCGCGTACGTCACTAGTTACGTCTCGGTCGCCGACTTGGCTAAATGTAAGTGTTTAATACTATTTAGAATGTAGAGATTGTTAATTTTTGATTATAATGTAATTTCGATGGAAGTTCATATACAGGGTGTAAAAGAACTGCTTCCGAAAACAAAAACTGGGCAATGCTGGAGGAGTGCTGGTTACGTTTTGAGCAAAAAAAAATCTTTTTTAAATTGGGTTTTCTGTTAGAGAATTTAGTTACTATTGAGGCTCCAGAATACATGGTTTTAAAGCTATGTTCAATAAAAATTCCACCATTGCGAAGCGTGGGCGGGTCGCTAGTACTTGTATAATACAAATATCTTCTATTTTGTTAACAGCGGCAGAGCTATGTGACATCGGCAACTATTTAGAAGGTAGAAACGAAAACGACTGGAGCAATCAAGTAGTTAATATGATCAAAATTAGCAATACCGATGTACAGGTTAGTAAAAAATATTTTTTAGCATGTATTTTTAAAGTTGTTACTAAAAGAACAGATTATGAGTTTTATTATGGTTTATTTTTAAAGGTGTAGGTAGTGTAAATCCAAATTTCCTTAAATTAGTGAACTTTTGAAAAAGTAGGTTAAGACAGTACTGTTCTTGCTTAATTAACATTAATTAATTAACAGAAAAGGAATTAAATCAATTCTTTCCATTATTAACTTGTAGTAAATTTAACAAATATTAAATAATCTCCGACAATACACCATAAATCGTCTGCAATAGACGAAAATGCTTATATAAATAATGAAATGTTTCATTAATTTATTAAAATCAAATATTAATGTCAAAATAACATTCCTATACTATACTTACAACAATTTTGACACCTATAAAACAAACTCTATTTTCCCCTCAAACAGGAAACCCTAACAAAACACATAGAGGCGCTTCTAGACTGTTCCACAAGTACAATGAGAGAAAACCACAGTCCGCTGTTCACAGTCGAGAATAGACTTGAGTTATTGAAGAAGAATGTTGAGATATCCGGACAGAGCAAAGTTGATGCTAAGGTAAGGGTTAGTTTGGTTTTTGTACTTACTAAGATTATAGATAAATAAATAGTTAAGCGAGTGTTTAAAAAACATTTTTTGTGTATAAGTTGTATTTGGTATGTTTGACAAGTGGATTTTGAGATGGGTAAACATCTATGTCAAAACTGTATTAAAAAAGTCAGAAAAACTAACTGAATTATTTACGGTCAGACTACTAATTTATTGACTTAAAATTTCTAATCGTATATTGTCTAGATATTTTGTTACAGTTGCATGCGTCATATTAACTAAACAAATACTATGTGCCTATAACATTTATTTATATTCATAACTGTAAACTTTTTATGTATTTTAAAATGAATGTGTTGTTTAATAGTTTGGTGTATCAAGTTCATATTGTCATGAAGTGTGGAAACTATGTGATGCTCTGTGGGGGGCAGACTTGGAAAATGGAGGTCAGTAATCATTACTAATATTTATTTTATTATTTATTATAAATAAGAAAAAAATTTGAGTATGTATGTATGTTTAATTACTACTTACTAATATTGGAATTTTTAAACCAAATTAAGAACTTTTATGAATTTTCTTAAAACGTGTCTCCCTTAGTTGATTCCGAATTCTTATAGTTTACTATTCTTACTTTAGTGCCACAGTTAGTATGTAAACTCTATAGATTAATTTCATTTTTCAAAAAAAATAATCATTTTAATTTTCTTATCCATAAGGTGTTCCCGGCACCGACGAGCAGTCGCTAGTGAACGGCTACCGTCAGTTTATCAGCTGGATCACGGCCGCCGTTTCCGGTGTCACTGATAAGGAATTGGCCGAGGCCAAAACTGCGGAGATTGAAGATGGTGAGTTGGGGTGAAAGTTGGGTATTTTGGGGTTATAGTGGGGTATTTAGGGTAATAGTGGGGTATTTTGGGGTAATAGTGGGGTATTTTGGGGTAATAGTGGGGTATTTTGGGGTAATAGTGGGGTATTTTGGGGTAATTGTGGGGTACTTTAGGAAAAAGTGGGTTTTCGGTTAAAAAATGGGAGTATTTTGGAGTTCAATTATTGACTCGTGGGTTTTTTATGTTTAAGGTTGGTTGAGTTACAACAATAAGCTTATTAACAAATACTTACTCATTCTCAATAATGTTAGAACAGTAATCTACAGATACTAAAATATCTTCTTTATACTTGTCAATCAGACATTGACTTTCAGTAGTTTTTCTATTCAATCAATCTGTATCAAGTAATTGAGTGATTTCCACGTGTTTTGGGTCATATTACATTCTAAAATGAGTTTTTTTTTTATTGTCAATTAGACCCAGACTTCCACAGCAGTAGAAACAACGTTGTATTAAGTAATATGAACGTGCTGCATTCTAATATAGCCTCTATCTCCTTGTCAACTAGACGCAGACTTCCACAGCAGTCGTATATCCATGCAATTATTTCAACGTCACTTGAGTAACTTCTACGTGTATTGAGTAATTTCCACGTGTATTGGGTCATATTACATTCTAATATAGCCTCTATTCCCTTGTCAACTAGACGCAGACTTCCACAGCGGCCGCATATTCACGCTGCTCGTCGGCGGTCGCATTCTAATATAGCCTCTATCTCCTTGTCAATTAGACGCAGACTTCCACAGCAGTAGAAAAAAATCTCTTCAATCAATCTGTATCCAGTAATTGAGTAATTTCCACGTGTATTGGGTCGTATTACATTCTAATATAGCCTCTATCTCCTTGTCAATTAGACGCAGACTTCCACAGCAGCCGGATTTTCACGCTTCTCGTCGGCGGTCGAGTTGTAGAAGCGTGCAAGCTGGCGGCCGAGCGCGGGGATCTTAATATGTGCGCGCTTATTGCTCAGGGGGGCGGTGAGTTTTATGAGAAAATACCTTTTGAGTAGATATCATTACATAGTATAAATCCAAGTCGCTAATTCTGTCTGTTTGTATGTTTGTCCGCTAACTCCTCCTAAACCAGTTGAGGGATTTTAATGCGGTATTCACCATCCTTTAGGTATTTTTTTCATTAAAATTTGTAAATAAAGAACAACCGGAAAAAGTTTTTGTAAGTTAGCCAAAAATCAATGTTTCGTGAGCAAGTCGGCCAAAATTACACCATTGCGAAGCGTGGGCGGGTCGCTAGTATTATTATAAAAATATGTTTTTTTGCAGAATTTTGATTTTGGGGTCCGCGGGGCTATTGCGTAAGCCAATGGTAATCGAATGTCGTATTTTCAACAATTCTGGACAGGGTTAAAATTAATGACAATCATCACGGTTGGGCTTAATAGATGACGACATTGATTTATCTACCTACTAATTCAAAAAAAACTTTATATTACATCAATTATAACGTTATCCAGAATTGTTGAAAAAATGACATTCGATTACCATTGGCTTACGCAATAGCCCCGCCGATAAATAAATGCTTTCGTATTGAAAGATATGTACTTTCGGCAAAAAGTATGGCCTATTTTGTGGTCTGCAAGATTATTTACCAAAATAGAAATATAGAAAAGAAGGATTATTTGTGTAGGGCAGAGTTTCGGCTGGGCTATCGAAATCGAAGTCAATGAAAATCGGATATCACTTTTAAGATAATTCTATAGAAAGTCAATTGGATGATACAGAACCAATTTTGCCACATTCGTTGACATATTATACGATCAAATAAGATAGCTGAATTCTTACGAAAAATAAAAAAGTAAATCTCTTACGATTCGCTTACATAATAGCTTAGCGAGCCGAACTAACTAATCTATAAGTATAAATAATAATTTTTTCCCAACTAACTAATCTACAAATATAACAATAAAAATTCTTTTTTTCAATTTATTCCCAGCGGACCCGAACTTCCGTTCGCTGCTAGCCCGCCAGCTATCAAACTGGACCGATTGCGGCGCCACCACCGTCATATCACAACACCGTATAGCGACTTTACAACTGTTGTGTGGCGCGACGCCGCCGTGTGTGAGACATTGTCACTGGCTGGCTGGACTGAGTGCCACTGCCAGGTGAGACTGTTATACGAATATACAGTTTAATTACATAGAGTGAAGCTGTGTGTGTGTGTGTGTGTTTATAATAGATTGCTTGCAACAACCGTCATATCTATGCATCGTATAGCGACTTTACAACTGTTGTGTGGCGCGACGCCGCCGTGTGTGAGACATTGTCACTGGCTGGCTGGACTGAGTGCCACTGCCAGGTGAGACTGTTATACGAATATACAGTTTAATTACATAGAGTGAAGCTGTGTGTGTGTGTGTGTGTTTATAATAGATTGCTTGCAACAACCGTCATATCTATGCATCGTATAGCGACTTTACAACTGTTGTGTGGCGCGACGCCGCCGTGTGTGAGACATTGTCACTGGCTGGCTGGACTGAGTGCCACTGCCAGGTGAGACTGTTATACGAATATACAGTTTAATTACATAGAGTGAAGCTGTGTGTGTGTGTGTGTGTTTATAATAGATTGCTTGCAACAACCGTCATATCTATGCATCGTATAGCGACTTTACAACTGTTGTGTGGCGCGACGCCGCCGTGTGTGAGACATTGTCACTGGCTGGCTGGACTGAGTGCCACTGCCAGGTGAGACTGTTATACGAATATACAGTTTAATTACATAGAGTGAAGCTGTGTGTGTGTGTGTGTGTTTATAATAGATTGCTTGCAACAACCGTCATATCTATGCATCGTATAGCGACTTTACAACTGTTGTGTGGCGCGACGCCGCCGTGTGTGAGACATTGTCACTGGCTGGCTGGACTGAGTGCCACTGCCAGGTGAGACTGTTATACGAATATACAGTTTAATTACATAGAGTGAAGCTGTGTGTGTGTGTGTGTTTATAATAGATTGCTTGCAACAACCGTCATATCTATGCATCGTATAGCGACTTTACAACTGTTGTGTGGCGCGACGCCGCCGTGTGTGAGACATTGTCACTGGCTGGCTGGACTGAGTGCCACTGCCAGGTGAGACTGTTATACGAATATACAGTTTAATTACATAGAGTGAAGCTGTGTGTGTGTGTGTGTGTTTATAATAGATTGCTTGCAACAACCGTCATATCTATGCATCGTATAGCGACTTTACAACTGTTGTGTGGCGCGACGCCGCCGTGTGTGAGACATTGTCACTGGCTGGCTGGACTGAGTGCCACTGCCAGGTGAGACTGTTATACGAATATACAGTTTAATTACATAGAGTGAAGCTGTGTGTGTGTGTGTGTGTTTATAATAGATTGCTTGCAACAACCGTCATATCTATGCATCGTATAGCGACTTTACAACTGTTGTGTGGCGCGACGCCGCCGTGTGTGAGACATTGTCACTGGCTGGCTGGACTGAGTGCCACTGCCAGGTGAGACTGTTATACGAATATACAGTTTAATTACATAGAGTGAAGCTGTGTGTGTGTGTGTGTGTTTATAATAGATTGCTTGCAACAACCGTCATATCTATGCATCGTATAGCGACTTTACAACTGTTGTGTGGCGCGACGCCGCCGTGTGTGAGACATTGTCACTGGCTGGCTGGACTGAGTGCCACTGCCAGGTGAGACTGTTATACGAATATACAGTTTAATTACATAGAGTGAAGCTGTGTGTGTGTGTGTGTGTGTTTATAATAGATTGCTTGCAACAACCGTCATATCTATGCATCGTATAGCGACTTTACAACTGTTGTGTGGCGCGACGCCGCCGTGTGTGAGACATTGTCACTGGCTGGCTGGACTGAGTGCCACTGCCAGGTGAGACTGTTATACGAATATACAGTTTAATTACATAGAGTGAAGCTGTGTGTGTGTGTGTGTGTTTATAATAGATTGCTTGCAACAACCGTCATATCTATGCATCGTATAGCGACTTTACAACTGTTGTGTGGCGCGACGCCGCCGTGTGTGAGACATTGTCACTGGCTGGCTGGACTGAGTGCCACTGCCAGGTGAGACTGTTATACGAATATACAGTTTAATTACATAGAGTGAAGCTGTGTGTGTGTGTGTGTGTTTATAATAGATTGCTTGCAACAACCGTCATATCTATGCATCGTATAGCGACTTTACAACTGTTGTGTGGCGCGACGCCGCCGTGTGTGAGACATTGTCACTGGCTGGCTGGACTGAGTGCCACTGCCAGGTGAGACTGTTATACGAATATACAGTTTAATTACATAGAGTGAAGCTGTGTGTGTGTGTGTGTGTTTATAATAGATTGCTTGCAACAACCGTCATATCTATGCATCGTATAGCGACTTTACAACTGTTGTGTGGCGCGACGCCGCCGTGTGTGAGACATTGTCACTGGCTGGCTGGACTGAGTGCCACTGCCAGGTGAGACTGTTATACGAATATACAGTTTAATTACATAGAGTGAAGCTGTGTGTGTGTGTGTGTGTTTATAATAGATTGCTTGCAACAACCGTCATATCTATGCATCGTATAGCGACTTTACAACTGTTGTGTGGCGCGACGCCGCCGTGTGTGAGACATTGTCACTGGCTGGCTGGACTGAGTGCCACTGCCAGGTGAGACTGTTATACGAATATACAGTTTAATTACATAGAGTGAAGCTGTGTGTGTGTGTGTGTGTTTATAATAGATTGCTTGCAACAACCGTCATATCTATGCATCGTATAGCGACTTTACAACTGTTGTGTGGCGCGACGCCGCCGTGTGTGAGACATTGTCACTGGCTGGCTGGACTGAGTGCCACTGCCAGGTGAGACTGTTATACGAATATACAGTTTAATTACATAGAGTGAAGCTGTGTGTGTGTGTGTGTGTTTATAATAGATTGCTTGCAACAACCGTCATATCTATGCATCGTATAGCGACTTTACAACTGTTGTGTGGCGCGACGCCGCCGTGTGTGAGACATTGTCACTGGCTGGCTGGACTGAGTGCCACTGCCAGGTGAGACTGTTATACGAATATACAGTTTAATTACATAGAGTGAAGCTGTGTGTGTGTGTGTGTGTTTATAATAGATTGCTTGCAACAACCGTCATATCTATGCATCGTATAGCGACTTTACAACTGTTGTGTGGCGCGACGCCGCCGTGTGTGAGACATTGTCACTGGCTGGCTGGACTGAGTGCCACTGCCAGGTGAGACTGTTATACGAATATACAGTTTAATTACATAGAGTGAAGCTGTGTGTGTGTGTGTGTGTTTATAATAGATTGCTTGCAACAACCGTCATATCTATGCATCGTATAGCGACTTTACAACTGTTGTGTGGCGCGACGCCGCCGTGTGTGAGACATTGTCACTGGCTGGCTGGACTGAGTGCCACTGCCAGGTGAGACTGTTATACGAATATACAGTTTAATTACATAGAGTGAAGCTGTGTGTGTGTGTGTGTGTTTATAATAGATTGCTTGCAACAACCGTCATATCTATGCATCGTATAGCGACTTTACAACTGTTGTGTGGCGCGACGCCGCCGTGTGTGAGACATTGTCACTGGCTGGCTGGACTGAGTGCCACTGCCAGGTGAGACTGTTATACGAATATACAGTTTAATTACATAGAGTGAAGCTGTGTGTGTGTGTGTGTGTTTATAATAGATTGCTTGCAACAACCGTCATATCTATGCATCGTATAGCGACTTTACAACTGTTGTGTGGCGCGACGCCGCCGTGTGTGAGACATTGTCACTGGCTGGCTGGACTGAGTGCCACTGCCAGGTGAGACTGTTATACGAATATACAGTTTAATTACATAGAGTGAAGCTGTGTGTGTGTGTGTGTGTTTATAATAGATTGCTTGCAACAACCGTCATATCTATGCATCGTATAGCGACTTTACAACTGTTGTGTGGCGCGACGCCGCCGTGTGTGAGACATTGTCACTGGCTGGCTGGACTGAGTGCCACTGCCAGGTGAGACTGTTATACGAATATACAGTTTAATTACATAGAGTGAAGCTGTGTGTGTGTGTGTGTGTTTATAATAGATTGCTTGCAACAACCGTCATATCTATGCATCGTATAGCGACTTTACAACTGTTGTGTGGCGCGACGCCGCCGTGTGTGAGACATTGTCACTGGCTGGCTGGACTGAGTGCCACTGCCAGGTGAGACTGTTATACGAATATACAGTTTAATTACATAGAGTGAAGCTGTGTGTGTGTGTGTGTGTGTTTATAATAGATTGCTTGCAACAACCGTCATATCTATGCATCGTATAGCGACTTTACAACTGTTGTGTGGCGCGACGCCGCCGTGTGTGAGACATTGTCACTGGCTGGCTGGACTGAGTGCCACTGCCAGGTGAGACTGTTATACGAATATACAGTTTAATTACATAGAGTGAAGCTGTGTGTGTGTGTGTGTGTGTTTATAATAGATTGCTTGCAACAACCGTCATATCTATGCATCGTATAGCGACTTTACAACTGTTGTGTGGCGCGACGCCGCCGTGTGTGAGACATTGTCACTGGCTGGCTGGACTGAGTGCCACTGCCAGGTGAGACTGTTATACGAATATACAGTTTAATTACATAGAGTGAAGCTGTGTGTGTGTGTGTGTGTGTGTTTATAATAGATTGCTTGCAACAACCGTCATATCTATGCATCGTATAGCGACTTTACAACTGTTGTGTGGCGCGACGCCGCCGTGTGTGAGACATTGTCACTGGCTGGCTGGACTGAGTGCCACTGCCAGGTGAGACTGTTATACGAATATACAGTTTAATTACATAGAGTGAAGCTGTGTGTGTGTGTGTGTGTGTGTTTATAATAGATTGCTTGCAACAACCGTCATATCTATGCATCGTATAGCGACTTTACAACTGTTGTGTGGCGCGACGCCGCCGTGTGTGAGACATTGTCACTGGCTGGCTGGACTGAGTGCCACTGCCAGGTGAGACTGTTATACGAATATACAGTTTAATTACATAGAGTGAAGCTGTGTGTGTGTGTGTGTGTGTGTTTATAATAGATTGCTTGCAACAACCGTCATATCTATGCATCGTATAGCGACTTTACAACTGTTGTGTGGCGCGACGCCGCCGTGTGTGAGACATTGTCACTGGCTGGCTGGACTGAGTGCCACTGCCAGGTGAGACTGTTATACGAATATACAGTTTAATTACATAGAGTGAAGCTGTGTGTGTGTGTGTGTGTGTTTATAATAGATTGCTTGCAACAACCGTCATATCTATGCATCGTATAGCGACTTTACAACTGTTGTGTGGCGCGACGCCGCCGTGTGTGAGACATTGTCACTGGCTGGCTGGACTGAGTGCCACTGCCAGGTGAGACTGTTATACGAATATACAGTTTAATTACATAGAGTGAAGCTGTGTGTGTGTGTGTGTGTTTATAATAGATTGCTTGCAACAACCGTCATATCTATGCATCGTATAGCGACTTTACAACTGTTGTGTGGCGCGACGCCGCCGTGTGTGAGACATTGTCACTGGCTGGCTGGACTGAGTGCCACTGCCAGGTGAGACTGTTATACGAATATACAGTTTAATTACATAGAGTGAAGCTGTGTGTGTGTGTGTGTGTGTTTATAATAGATTGCTTGCAACAACCGTCATATCTATGCATCGTATAGCGACTTTACAACTGTTGTGTGGCGCGACGCCGCCGTGTGTGAGACATTGTCACTGGCTGGCTGGACTGAGTGCCACTGCCAGGTGAGACTGTTATACGAATATACAGTTTAATTACATAGAGTGAAGCTGTGTGTGTGTGTGTGTGTGTTTATAATAGATTGCTTGCAACAACCGTCATATCTATGCATCGTATAGCGACTTTACAACTGTTGTGTGGCGCGACGCCGCCGTGTGTGAGACATTGTCACTGGCTGGCTGGACTGAGTGCCACTGCCAGGTGAGACTGTTATACGAATATACTACAGTTTAATTACATAGAGTGAAGCTGTGTGTGTGTGTGTGTGTGTTATAATAGATTGCTTGCAACAACCGTCATATCTATGCATCGTATAGCGACTTTACAACTGTTGTGTGGCGCGACGCCGCCGTGTGTGAGACATTGTCACTGGCTGGCTGGACTGAGTGCCACTGCCAGGTGAGACTGTTATACGAATATACAGTTTAATTACATAGAGTGAAGCTGTGTGTGTGTGTGTGTGTGTTTATAATAGATTGCTTGCAACAACCGTCATATCTATGCATCGTATAGCGACTTTACAACTGTTGTGTGGCGCGACGCCGCCGTGTGTGAGACATTGTCACTGGCTGGCTGGACTGAGTGCCACTGCCAGGTGAGACTGTTATACGAATATACAGTTTAATTACATAGAGTGAAGCTGTGTGTGTGTGTGTGTGTTTATAATAGATTGCTTGCAACAACCGTCATATCTATGCATCGTATAGCGACTTTACAACTGTTGTGTGGCGCGACGCCGCCGTGTGTGAGACATTGTCACTGGCTGGCTGGACTGAGTGCCACTGCCAGGTGAGACTGTTATACGAATATACAGTTTAATTACATAGAGTGAAGCTGTGTGTGTGTGTGTGTGTGTTTATAATAGATTGCTTGCAACAACCGTCATATCTATGCATCGTATAGCGACTTTACAACTGTTGTGTGGCGCGACGCCGCCGTGTGTGAGACATTGTCACTGGCTGGCTGGACTGAGTGCCACTGCCAGGTGAGACTGTTATACGAATATACAGTTTAATTACATAGAGTGAAGCTGTGTGTGTGTGTGTGTGTTTATAATAGATTGCTTGCAACAACCGTCATATCTATGCATCGTATAGCGACTTTACAACTGTTGTGTGGCGCGACGCCGCCGTGTGTGAGACATTGTCACTGGCTGGCTGGACTGAGTGCCACTGCCAGGTGAGACTGTTATACGAATATACAGTTTAATTACATAGAGTGAAGCTGTGTGTGTGTGTGTGTGTTTATAATAGATTGCTTGCAACAACCGTCATATCTATGCATCGTATAGCGACTTTACAACTGTTGTGTGGCGCGACGCCGCCGTGTGTGAGACATTGTCACTGGCTGGCTGGACTGAGTGCCACTGCCAGGTGAGACTGTTATACGAATATACAGTTTAATTACATAGAGTGAAGCTGTGTGTGTGTGTGTGTGTGTTTATAATAGATTGCTTGCAACAACCGTCATATCTATGCATCGTATAGCGACTTTACAACTGTTGTGTGGCGCGACGCCGCCGTGTGTGAGACATTGTCACTGGCTGGCTGGACTGAGTGCCACTGCCAGGTGAGACTGTTATACGAATATACAGTTTAATTACATAGAGTGAAGCTGTGTGTGTGTGTGTGTGTTTATAATAGATTGCTTGCAACAACCGTCATATCTATGCATCGTATAGCGACTTTACAACTGTTGTGTGGCGCGACGCCGCCGTGTGTGAGACATTGTCACTGGCTGGCTGGACTGAGTGCCACTGCCAGGTGAGACTGTTATACGAATATACAGTTTAATTACATAGAGTGAAGCTGTGTGTGTGTGTGTGTGTTTATAATAGATTGCTTGCAACAACCGTCATATCTATGCATCGTATAGCGACTTTACAACTGTTGTGTGGCGCGACGCCGCCGTGTGTGAGACATTGTCACTGGCTGGCTGGACTGAGTGCCACTGCCAGGTGAGACTGTTATACGAATATACAGTTTAATTACATAGAGTGAAGCTGTGTGTGTGTGTGTGTGTTTATAATAGATTGCTTGCAACAACCGTCATATCTATGCATCGTATAGCGACTTTACAACTGTTGTGTGGCGCGACGCCGCCGTGTGTGAGACATTGTCACTGGCTGGCTGGACTGAGTGCCACTGCCAGGTGAGACTGTTATACGAATATACAGTTTAATTACATAGAGTGAAGCTGTGTGTGTGTGTGTGTGTTTATAATAGATTGCTTGCAACAACCGTCATATCTATGCATCGTATAGCGACTTTACAACTGTTGTGTGGCGCGACGCCGCCGTGTGTGAGACATTGTCACTGGCTGGCTGGACTGAGTGCCACTGCCAGGTGAGACTGTTATACGAATATACAGTTTAATTACATAGAGTGAAGCTGTGTGTGTGTGTGTGTGTTTATAATAGATTGCTTGCAACAACCGTCATATCTATGCATCGTATAGCGACTTTACAACTGTTGTGTGGCGCGACGCCGCCGTGTGTGAGACATTGTCACTGGCTGGCTGGACTGAGTGCCACTGCCAGGTGAGACTGTTATACGAATATACAGTTTAATTACATAGAGTGAAGCTGTGTGTGTGTGTGTGTGTTTATAATAGATTGCTTGCAACAACCGTCATATCTATGCATCGTATAGCGACTTTACAACTGTTGTGTGGCGCGACGCCGCCGTGTGTGAGACATTGTCACTGGCTGGCTGGACTGAGTGCCACTGCCAGGTGAGACTGTTATACGAATATACAGTTTAATTACATAGAGTGAAGCTGTGTGTGTGTGTGTGTGTTTATAATAGATTGCTTGCAACAACCGTCATATCTATGCATCGTATAGCGACTTTACAACTGTTGTGTGGCGCGACGCCGCCGTGTGTGAGACATTGTCACTGGCTGGCTGGACTGAGTGCCACTGCCAGGTGAGACTGTTATACGAATATACAGTTTAATTACATAGAGTGAAGCTGTGTGTGTGTGTGTGTGTTTATAATAGATTGCTTGCAACAACCGTCATATCTATGCATCGTATAGCGACTTTACAACTGTTGTGTGGCGCGACGCCGCCGTGTGTGAGACATTGTCACTGGCTGGCTGGACTGAGTGCCACTGCCAGGTGAGACTGTTATACGAATATACAGTTTAATTACATAGAGTGAAGCTGTGTGTGTGTGTGTGTGTGTTTATAATAGATTGCTTGCAACAACCGTCATATCTATGCATCGTATAGCGACTTTACAACTGTTGTGTGGCGCGACGCCGCCGTGTGTGAGACATTGTCACTGGCTGGCTGGACTGAGTGCCACTGCCAGGTGAGACTGTTATACGAATATACAGTTTAATTACATAGAGTGAAGCTGTGTGTGTGTGTGTGTGTTTATAATAGATTGCTTGCAACAACCGTCATATCTATGCATCGTATAGCGACTTTACAACTGTTGTGTGGCGCGACGCCGCCGTGTGTGAGACATTGTCACTGGCTGGCTGGACTGAGTGCCACTGCCAGGTGAGACTGTTATACGAATATACAGTTTAATTACATAGAGTGAAGCTGTGTGTGTGTGTGTGTGTTTATAATAGATTGCTTGCAACAACCGTCATATCTATGCATCGTATAGCGACTTTACAACTGTTGTGTGGCGCGACGCCGCCGTGTGTGAGACATTGTCACTGGCTGGCTGGACTGAGTGCCACTGCCAGGTGAGACTGTTATACGAATATACAGTTTAATTACATAGAGTGAAGCTGTGTGTGTGTGTGTGTGTTTATAATAGATTGCTTGCAACAACCGTCATATCTATGCATCGTATAGCGACTTTACAACTGTTGTGTGGCGCGACGCCGCCGTGTGTGAGACATTGTCACTGGCTGGCTGGACTGAGTGCCACTGCCAGGTGAGACTGTTATACGAATATACAGTTTAATTACATAGAGTGAAGCTGTGTGTGTGTGTGTGTGTGTTTATAATAGATTGCTTGCAACAACCGTCATATCTATGCATCGTATAGCGACTTTACAACTGTTGTGTGGCGCGACGCCGCCGTGTGTGAGACATTGTCACTGGCTGGCTGGACTGAGTGCCACTGCCAGGTGAGACTGTTATACGAATATACAGTTTAATTACATAGAGTGAAGCTGTGTGTGTGTGTGTGTGTTTATAATAGATTGCTTGCAACAACCGTCATATCTATGCATCGTATAGCGACTTTACAACTGTTGTGTGGCGCGACGCCGCCGTGTGTGAGACATTGTCACTGGCTGGCTGGACTGAGTGCCACTGCCAGGTGAGACTGTTATACGAATATACAGTTTAATTACATAGAGTGAAGCTGTGTGTGTGTGTGTGTGTTTATAATAGATTGCTTGCAACAACCGTCATATCTATGCATCGTATAGCGACTTTACAACTGTTGTGTGGCGCGACGCCGCCGTGTGTGAGACATTGTCACTGGCTGGCTGGACTGAGTGCCACTGCCAGGTGAGACTGTTATACGAATATACAGTTTAATTACATAGAGTGAAGCTGTGTGTGTGTGTGTGTGTTTATAATAGATTGCTTGCAACAACCGTCATATCTATGCATCGTATAGCGACTTTACAACTGTTGTGTGGCGCGACGCCGCCGTGTGTGAGACATTGTCACTGGCTGGCTGGACTGAGTGCCACTGCCAGGTGAGACTGTTATACGAATATACAGTTTAATTACATAGAGTGAAGCTGTGTGTGTGTGTGTGTGTTTATAATAGATTGCTTGCAACAACCGTCATATCTATGCATCGTATAGCGACTTTACAACTGTTGTGTGGCGCGACGCCGCCGTGTGTGAGACATTGTCACTGGCTGGCTGGACTGAGTGCCACTGCCAGGTGAGACTGTTATACGAATATACAGTTTAATTACATAGAGTGAAGCTGTGTGTGTGTGTGTGTGTTTATAATAGATTGCTTGCAACAACCGTCATATCTATGCATCGTATAGCGACTTTACAACTGTTGTGTGGCGCGACGCCGCCGTGTGTGAGACATTGTCACTGGCTGGCTGGACTGAGTGCCACTGCCAGGTGAGACTGTTATACGAATATACAGTTTAATTACATAGAGTGAAGCTGTGTGTGTGTGTGTGTGTTTATAATAGATTGCTTGCAACAACCGTCATATCTATGCATCGTATAGCGACTTTACAACTGTTGTGTGGCGCGACGCCGCCGTGTGTGAGACATTGTCACTGGCTGGCTGGACTGAGTGCCACTGCCAGGTGAGACTGTTATACGAATATACAGTTTAATTACATAGAGTGAAGCTGTGTGTGTGTGTGTGTGTGTTTATAATAGATTGCTTGCAACAACCGTCATATCTATGCATCGTATAGCGACTTTACAACTGTTGTGTGGCGCGACGCCGCCGTGTGTGAGACATTGTCACTGGCTGGCTGGACTGAGTGCCACTGCCAGGTGAGACTGTTATACGAATATACAGTTTAATTACATAGAGTGAAGCTGTGTGTGTGTGTGTGTGTTTATAATAGATTGCTTGCAACAACCGTCATATCTATGCATCGTATAGCGACTTTACAACTGTTGTGTGGCGCGACGCCGCCGTGTGTGAGACATTGTCACTGGCTGGCTGGACTGAGTGCCACTGCCAGGTGAGACTGTTATACGAATATACAGTTTAATTACATAGAGTGAAGCTGTGTGTGTGTGTGTGTGTGTTTATAATAGATTGCTTGCAACAACCGTCATATCTATGCATCGTATAGCGACTTTACAACTGTTGTGTGGCGCGACGCCGCCGTGTGTGAGACATTGTCACTGGCTGGCTGGACTGAGTGCCACTGCCAGGTGAGACTGTTATACGAATATACAGTTTAATTACATAGAGTGAAGCTGTGTGTGTGTGTGTGTGTTATAATAGATTGCTTGCAACAACCGTCATATCTATGCATCGTATAGCGACTTTACAACTGTTGTGTGGCGCGACGCCGCCGTGTGTGAGACATTGTCACTGGCTGGCTGGACTGAGTGCCACTGCCAGGTGAGACTGTTATACGAATATACAGTTTAATTACATAGAGTGAAGCTGTGTGTGTGTGTGTGTGTGTTTATAATAGATTGCTTGCAACAACCGTCATATCTATGCATCGTATAGCGACTTTACAACTGTTGTGTGGCGCGACGCCGCCGTGTGTGAGACATTGTCACTGGCTGGCTGGACTGAGTGCCACTGCCAGGTGAGACTGTTATACGAATATACAGTTTAATTACATAGAGTGAAGCTGTGTGTGTGTGTGTGTGTGTTTATAATAGATTGCTTGCAACAACCGTCATATCTATGCATCGTATAGCGACTTTACAACTGTTGTGTGGCGCGACGCCGCCGTGTGTGAGACATTGTCACTGGCTGGCTGGACTGAGTGCCACTGCCAGGTGAGACTGTTATACGAATATACAGTTTAATTACATAGAGTGAAGCTGTGTGTGTGTGTGTGTGTGTTTATAATAGATTGCTTGCAACAACCGTCATATCTATGCATCGTATAGCGACTTTACAACTGTTGTGTGGCGCGACGCCGCCGTGTGTGAGACATTGTCACTGGCTGGCTGGACTGAGTGCCACTGCCAGGTGAGACTGTTATACGAATATACAGTTTAATTACATAGAGTGAAGCTGTGTGTGTGTGTGTGTGTGTTTATAATAGATTGCTTGCAACAACCGTCATATCTATGCATCGTATAGCGACTTTACAACTGTTGTGTGGCGCGACGCCGCCGTGTGTGAGACATTGTCACTGGCTGGCTGGACTGAGTGCCACTGCCAGGTGAGACTGTTATACGAATACTAGTGGTCGCCCGCGAAAAAAAAATTCTGTTTGATGAGTTTAATTTCATATAATGATTGCGTAAATCGAAGAAGTTACATTCACCCACCTTATATTTAGCCCTCAACGCCATCTTCTTGTCAAAACTTGAACTAAACCACAAAACGTCTATTTTTCATCATTAACTATATTATACTAGTGGCCGCCCGCGACTCCGTTCGCGCAAAAGTCGGTTACCCGTGGGGATGAGATGTTTTCCCGCGTTAAAAGTACCCTATGTGTTATTCTGATGTATGACCTATATTACTGCAAAGTTTAATCAAAATTTGTTGAGTAGTTTTTACGTGAAAGAGTAACAAACATCCATACTCACAAACTTTCACGTTTATAATATTAGTAGGATTGTCTATCTTAACAATTTTTTTTCTCTTCCCACAGATACCTGTGCCCGCAGATCCCCACCCTCGAACAGATAGTGTCAAAATACTGCGGCATACTGGGCCTGTCAATTGACAACTTGACAGAAGTGAACGAGGATAGCAACACGCAGTACCCTTATCCGGAGCATTATGAAGCGCATGTGGACGGGGTGAGTGGAATTATATAAATATTAAGATTTCTATTGTGATTATAACTTCATGCGTTGAAATGCTAGTCATAGATGTGTCAAAATCGTCATAGATGGATTAAGGCTCAAACCCACTCGCTAACTAAGTAGAAGCCTTTAGGAGGACTAATGATAATAATGTAAGGACCAGGAACGACCATAAGTTAGCTATACCTAAATTAAGATTGGCTAAAAGCACTAAGTCATTTATCGAAATGTCAATACTGTGTTATAATAAAATTCGGGAGTCAATTCAGTCCATGCCCTTTAATAAATTTAAGAAAACTGGTAAGGAAACTTTATGTAGAAAAGCTAATTATAAACTCAAAGATTATATAGACGATAAAGAGGCGTGGGATTGATATCTGTACAGGCAATTTCTAAAATATAAATGTAATATTTATTTGTAACAGCCTGACTGAGGCATGACATTAATATGCATGATAGCTGTCTTGTGCTCGTTATTTTCATGTCTTGGTTAAGTTGGTAAATAACATACTTGTACCCAAACTTTTTTTGGCAAAAGAGTGCTGAGAGTTTTTTTCCGCCGGCTTTTTTTTCTCTCGGTCCACCTGCTAGCTTCCTACTTAATCTTAATTAAAGCTGAAGTTGTTACGTACTGACGTTCATTAAATGTTCAACCGCAACTGATGATGAATAAATGTTCATTTCATTTCATTTCGAATAACCAACTAAGATCCAATACGCACTGTCGACTTGTCGCCGGCGACTCAGTCTCTCGGCGACCGAAATGTAGGCCGCAACCGGCGACCGAGTGCGTAAACATTCATTTAAACTAAAGAAAGTCACAGTTGCCGGTGACTGAGCCGCCGGCGACAAGTCGACAGTGCGTATTGGCCCTAAAGTTATTTTTGTTATTATTTCCTATTATGAATAAAATAAACTTTAATCTGTAATGAAATAGTGACAGGTGCTCCTAAAGTAAACCATAAAATATTGCTATCACGTCCTAAGAGAGATGGGTAGTCATTTTAGGCCGACCAACCTACATTTATGCATTTTCAAAGTACGTTTAGACTAGTCCCAAGCGCATTACAATGATTTTGATAAAATTTTGACACATCTGTCTTTTAATACAAATTGTGAAAAAAAGATAGCACAATTTTTGTAAATTACTTCATTGTATGTAGGATTAAAAACTAATTTCTTATACATTGTCAAAAGCATAAAATAAAATAAAAAAAGATGTCACGGGACACCCCTACATACATCAGCAATGGCCGCATTAGACTGAGATAAAAAGCTGGCGGAAAAAACTCTCGGCACTCTTTTCGAAATTATACAATCAAAATTTATATTTATATTCATCTAAAACGTGTACATTCAGTGAACATATAAATTATTTTCTCGTACCTCCCTGCTCAACATTATTAAAGTTAAATAATATTTACCACTCAATAATAATCATCATTACATAGTATAAATCCAAGTCGCTAATTCTGTCTGTTTAGTTGAGGGATTTTAATGCGGTTTTCACCATCTTTTAGGTATTTTTTTCATTTAAATTTGTAAATATAAAGAAAATTCTGAAAAAGTGATTTTAAGTTAGCCAAACATCAATGTTTCGTGAGCAAGTCGGCCAAAATTATACCATTGCGAAGCGTGGCCGGGTCGCTAGTATACCTATAAATAAATATTACCATTACAGGAGAACTCGTCCCGTCGTATCACGGATCTTCGCTTCGAACTGATTCGCAGCAAGGCGTTGAACTGTCGACCGAAACTACAGCCCGCCTCGTACACACCCGACCCGTTGGATCATAGCTTGTGGTAAGTTAGTTTATACAGGGTGTAAGCTGACAATTTCCGCAGCTTTTTTTATAAAGAATTTTTTTTTTAACAATGAACGATGAAGGAAAATCTTATGATACAAGAAATTCAACGATGGCGTTAATTTAGAAGTTACAGACTTAATAACGTTTTTTTATTTATCTAACTTATTTCTATAGATTGTGTTATTTTTGGTCATGATAAAAAAACAGCAAAAACCATATTTTGACCAATATTTTGCTTTGTGTTAATTATCTATAATAATAATAAACGCATTTCATTTCATGGTCAATATCCTATATGTGTATGGTTTATACACAAATTATGTATTACCTTCTTAATAAAAACCTCAGTTTAAACCTGCACTAATGAAATCAAGTTATGGCTCTGACAATCCTATGCGACAACCTTCGTAACATATAGAGACAAAGCATTATTTTTCCAATACAAATTTAAATTCTCTTTATTTTTTCAATTAGCATTAGTAATTGCCGAAAGAGGAATTTAGTATCACGAGCCTAGGCCAAGTGTACTTCGCCTCAGTGGGATCACAATCTAGATCAGGAGTGGCCAACTTATTCTAAATAGAAGATCGACTTTTCACTGACGACGCTCAGTGCGATCTACCGTTAACTAAAGTATGTTACTTCTTAAAAACTTGTATGAAACAGCATAGTTAATCAATGATGAAGCATTATTACTTCGTGCAGTGGGTTCCATGTGTTTATATTAATTGTCTTGCCATGATCGACGGGACTAAAGACAGCGATCGACAAGACCGGTTGGCCACCCCTGTTCTAGATTGTGATTCAGTAGTATTATAATTTTTTTAAAAATTGCGGACTTTCCGACAAGTATTTAATATTACTGCCTTCTGTAAACTGATCTATGTGAACTCTGGTAATTCTATAGATTGCAACGATTGGTTATTGTTATTTGAAAAAAAGTTATTATAATTATTAAAACTATGTTTTTTTATATTAATATTCTTATTATACCTCCCCCTAGTTTCCTGCTAGGCGCGTGGTTCAACCACCTGTCTTTCGACGCGTGCGCAAGTTTCGCGTCACAACTGGAAGCGAACGGCGCGTGGCATTTGGCTGTGGCCGTGCTAAGCTATATACCAGAGGATCGAGTGTGAGTATCATTATTATCATCATTATCATTATCAGATATTTTCTCATTTAAATTTGTAAGTATAGGTACCGACTTGATCACGAAACAATAAATTTTGGCTTACTTAAAGATACTTAATTTTCAATGTCCTACACTTACAAATTTGAATGAATAAATTCCCTAAAAAATGGCAAAAACCGCATCAAAATCCGTTTCGTAGTTTAGGAGGAGATAGCGTACTAACATACAAACAGACAGAATTAGCGACTTGGATTTATACTATGTAATAATTAATTAATTAACTTTCCGCGGTTTAACCCTCAGCTGAATATCTTTTCCCATGAGAATTTTAAAAAATCTTTCTTAATGCTCACTTACGTCATAGAAGGAATATCTGTACCAAATTTCATGGCTCGAAATTTAATAGATTACGTTCGTCGATGATGAATCAGCCACTCAGTCAGGGCTCGATATTTCATAAGTATAGATTACATGTATGCGAAAGAAATTGGTATAAAAAATGTGCTTTATGGTTCTCACTCAATTAGGGGTAAGAGAAATGTTTTATGACCTATTGTTAGACTTATTAACAATATAAGGAAAATTTCATAAAATCGTTTAAGTAAGCCATTTAAACAGAGTTGTTTGTGGAAACATTTTGAAATTTTTTATTTGATTTATTTCAATCCAGTTAAAAGGAAACACTATATGTTTAATGACGAAAAATTAATAAATAAAAATACAGAATCGAAAAATATTGTGTTTAATTAAATATAAATCTATAGAAAGGATACACACACATTTAAAAGCACCTACTATTTTCACTTGAATTTCTCCAATATTAAACTTACAACAATTTTTTTGTTCTTCCCCCCCTACAATAGTCGCTCGCACCTCATCCGCGGCGTGCTGTCCCGCAATGCGCCGGCGCAAGTCTCCTCGACATTACAACAGCAGCAGATCCGGTTGGTGAACAGACTGGGGGTACCGCCGCGGTGGCTGGCGGTGGCACAGGCGGAGCGGGCTAAATATGAGGTGAGGAGTGAGGTATACAAGACTACAGGTCTCCTCGACACTACAACAAGCAGAGCGGGCTAAATATGAGGTGAGGAGTGAGGTATACAAGACTACAGGTCTCCTCGACACTACAACAAGCAGAGCGGGCTAAATATGAGGTGAGGAGTGAGGTATACAAGACTACAGGTCTCCTCGACACTACAACAAGCAGAGCGGGCTAAATATGAGGTGAGGAGTGAGGTATACAAGACTACAGGTCTCCTCCACACTACAACAAGCAGAGCGGGCTAAATATGAGGTGAGGAGTGAGGTATACAAGACTACAGGTCTCCTCGACACTACAACAAGCAGAGCGGGCTAAATATGAGGTGAGGAGTGAGGTATACAAGACTACAGGTCTCCTCGACACTACAACAAGCAGAGCGGGCTAAATATGAGGTGAGGAGTGAGGTATACAAGACTACAGGTCTCCTCGACACTACAACAAGCAGAGCGGGCTAAATATGAGGTGAGGAGTGAGGTATACAAGACTACAGGTCTCCTCGACACTACAACAAGCAGAGCGGGCTAAATATGAGGTGAGGAGTGAGGTATACAAGACTACAGGTCTCCTCCACACTACAACAAGCAGAGCGGGCTAAATATGAGGTGAGGAGTGAGGTATACAAGACTACAGGTCTCCTCGACACTACAACAAGCAGAGCGGGCTAAATATGAGGTGAGGAGTGAGGTATACAAGACTACAGGTCTCCTCGACACTACAACAAGCAGAGCGGGCTAAATATGAGGTGAGGAGTGAGGTATACAAGACTACAGGTCTCCTCGACACTACAACAAGCAGAGCGGGCTAAATATGAGGTGAGGAGTGAGGTATACAAGACTACAGGTCTCCTCGACACTACAACAAGCAGAGCGGGCTAAATATGAGGTGAGGAGTGAGGTATACAAGACTACAGGTCTCCTCGACACTACAACAAGCAGAGCGGGCTAAATATGAGGTGAGGAGTGAGGTATACAAGACTACAGGTCTCCTCGACACTACAACAAGCAGAGCGGGCTAAATATGAGGTGAGGAGTGAGGTATACAAGACTACAGGTCTCCTCGACACTACAACAAGCAGAGCGGGCTAAATATGAGGTGAGGAGTGAGGTATACAAGACTACAGGTCTCCTCGACACTACAACAAGCAGAGCGGGCTAAATATGAGGTGAGGAGTGAGGTATACAAGACTACAGGTCTCCTCGACACTACAACAAGCAGAGCGGGCTAAATATGAGGTGAGGAGTGAGGTATACAAGACTACAGGTCTCCTCGACACTACAACAAGCAGAGCGGGCTAAATATGAGGTGAGGAGTGAGGTATACAAGACTACAGGTCTCCTCGACACTACAACAAGCAGAGCGGGCTAAATATGAGGTGAGGAGTGAGGTATACAAGACTACAGGTCTCCTCGACACTACAACAAGCAGAGCGGGCTAAATATGAGGTGAGGAGTGAGGTATACAAGACTACAGGTCTCCTCGACACTACAACAAGCAGAGCGGGCTAAATATGAGGTGAGGAGTGAGGTATACAAGACTACAGGTCTCCTCGACACTACAACAAGCAGAGCGGGCTAAATATGAGGTGAGGAGTGAGGTATACAAGACTACAGGTCTCCTCGACACTACAACAAGCAGAGCGGGCTAAATATGAGGTGAGGAGTGAGGTATACAAGACTACAGGTCTCCTCGACACTACAACAAGCAGAGCGGGCTAAATATGAGGTGAGGAGTGAGGTATACAAGACTACAGGTCTCCTCCACACTACAACAAGCAGAGCGGGCTAAATATGAGGTGAGGAGTGAGGTATACAAGACTACAGGTCTCCTCGACACTACAACAAGCAGAGCGGGGCTAAATATGAGGTGAGGAGTGAGGTATACAAGACTACAGGTCTCCTCGACACTACAACAAGCAGAGCGGGCTAAATATGAGGTGAGGAGTGAGGTATACAAGACTACAGGTCTCCTCGACACTACAACAAGCAGAGCGGGCTAAATATGAGGTGAGGAGTGAGGTATACAAGACTACAGGTCTCCTCGACACTACAACAAGCAGAGCGGGCTAAATATGAGGTGAGGAGTGAGGTATACAAGACTACAGGTCTCCTCGACACTACAACAAGCAGAGCGGGCTAAATATGAGGTGAGGAGTGAGGTATACAAGACTACAGGTCTCCTCGACACTACAACAAGCAGAGCGGGCTAAATATGAGGTGAGGAGTGAGGTATACAAGACTACAGGTCTCCTCGACACTACAACAAGCAGAGCGGGCTAAATATGAGGTGAGGAGTGAGGTATACAAGACTACAGGTCTCCTCGACACTACAACAAGCAGAGCGGGCTAAATATGAGGTGAGGAGTGAGGTATACAAGACTACAGGTCTCCTCGACACTACAACAAGCAGAGCGGGCTAAATATGAGGTGAGGAGTGAGGTATACAAGACTACAGGTCTCCTCGACACTACAACAAGCAGAGCGGGCTAAATATGAGGTGAGGAGTGAGGTATACAAGACTACAGGTCTCCTCGACACTACAACAAGCAGAGCGGGCTAAATATGAGGTGAGGAGTGAGGTATACAAGACTACAGGTCTCCTCGACACTACAACAAGCAGAGCGGGCTAAATATGAGGTGAGGAGTGAGGTATACAAGACTACAGGTCTCCTCGACACTACAACAAGCAGAGCGGGCTAAATATGAGGTGAGGAGTGAGGTATACAAGACTACAGGTCTCCTCGACACTACAACAAGCAGAGCGGGCTAAATATGAGGTGAGGAGTGAGGTATACAAGACTACAGGTCTCCTCGACACTACAACAAGCAGAGCGGGCTAAATATGAGGTGAGGAGTGAGGTATACAAGACTACAGGTCTCCTCGACACTACAACAACAGACTGGGGGTACCGCCGCGGTGGCTGGCGGTGGCACAGGCGGAGCGGGCTAAATATGAGGTGAGGAGTGAGGTATACAAGACTACAGGTCTCCTCGACACTACAACAAGCAGAGCGGGCTAAATATGAGGTGAGGAGTGAGGTATACAAGACTACAGGTCTCCTCGACACTACAACAAGCAGAGCGGGCTAAATATGAGGTGAGGAGTGAGGTATACAAGACTACAGGTCTCCTCGACACTACAACAAGCAGAGCGGGCTAAATATGAGGTGAGGAGTGAGGTATACAAGACTACAGGTCTCCTCGACACTACAACAAGCAGAGCGGGCTAAATATGAGGTGAGGAGTGAGGTATACAAGACTACAGGTCTCCTCGACACTACAACAAGCAGAGCGGGCTAAATATGAGGTGAGGAGTGAGGTATACAAGACTACAGGTCTCCTCGACACTACAACAAGCAGAGCGGGCTAAATATGAGGTGAGGAGTGAGGTATACAAGACTACAGGTCTCCTCGACACTACAACAAGCAGAGCGGGCTAAATATGAGGTGAGGAGTGAGGTATACAAGACTACAGGTCTCCTCGACACTACAACAAGCAGAGCGGGCTAAATATGAGGTGAGGAGTGAGGTATACAAGACTACAGGTCTCCTCGACACTACAACAAGCAGAGCGGGCTAAATATGAGGTGAGGAGTGAGGTATACAAGACTACAGGTCTCCTCGACACTACAACAAGCAGAGCGGGCTAAATATGAGGTGAGGAGTGAGGTATACAAGACTACAGGTCTCCTCGACACTACAACAAGCAGAGCGGGCTAAATATGAGGTGAGGAGTGAGGTATACAAGACTACAGGTCTCCTCGACACTACAACAAGCAGAGCGGGCTAAATATGAGGTGAGGAGTGAGGTATACAAGACTACAGGTCTCCTCGACACTACAACAAGCAGAGCGGGCTAAATATGAGGTGAGGAGTGAGGTATACAAGACTACAGGTCTCCTCGACACTACAACAAGCAGAGCGGGCTAAATATGAGGTGAGGAGTGAGGTATACAAGACTACAGGTCTCCTCGACACTACAACAAGCAGAGCGGGCTAAATATGAGGTGAGGAGTGAGGTATACAAGACTACAGGTCTCCTCGACACTACAACAAGCAGAGCGGGCTAAATATGAGGTGAGGAGTGAGGTATACAAGACTACAGGTCTCCTCGACACTACAACAAGCAGAGCGGGCTAAATATGAGGTGAGGAGTGAGGTATACAAGACTACAGGTCTCCTCGACACTACAACAAGCAGAGCGGGCTAAATATGAGGTGAGGGAGTGAGGTATACAAGACTACAGGTCTCCTCGACACTACAACAAGCAGAGCGGGCTAAATATGAGGTGAGGAGTGAGGTATACAAGACTACAGGTCTCCTCGACACTACAACAAGCAGAGCGGGCTAAATATGAGGTGAGGAGTGAGGTATACAAGACTAACAGGTCTCCTCGACACTACAACAAGCAGAGCGGGCTAAATATGAGGTGAGGAGTGAGGTATACAAGGACTACAGGTCTCCTCGACACTACAACAAGCAGAGCGGGGCTAAATATGAGGTGAGGAGTGAGGTATACAAGACTACAGGTCTCCTCGACACTACAACAAGCAGAGCGGGCTAAATATGAGGTGAGGAGTGAGGTATACAAGACTACAGGTCTCCTCGACACTACAACAAGCAGAGCGGGGCTAAATATGAGGTGAGGAGTGAGGTATACAAGACTACAGGTCTCCTCGACACTACAACAAGCAGAGCGGGCTAAATATGAGGTGAGGAGTGAGGTATACAAGACTACAGGTCTCCTCGACACTACAACAAGCAGAGCGGGCTAAATATGAGGTGAGGAGTGAGGTATACAAGACTACAGGTCTCCTCGACACTACAACAAGCAGAGCGGGCTAAATATGAGGTGAGGAGTGAGGTATACAAGACTACAGGTCTCCTCGACACTACAACAAGCAGAGCGGGCTAAATATGAGGTGAGGAGTGAGGTATACAAGACTACAGGTCTCCTCGACACTACAACAAGCAGAGCGGGCTAAATATGAGGTGAGGAGTGAGGTATACAAGACTACAGGTCTCCTCGACACTACAACAAGCAGAGCGGGCTAAATATGAGGTGAGGAGTGAGGTATACAAGACTACAGGTCTCCTCGACACTACAACAAGCAGAGCGGGCTAAATATGAGGTGAGGAGTGAGGTATACAAGACTACAGGTCTCCTCGACACTACAACAAGCAGAGCGGGCTAAATATGAGGTGAGGAGTGAGGTATACAAGACTACAGGTCTCCTCGACACTACAACAAGCAGAGCGGGCTAAATATGAGGTGAGGAGTGAGGTATACAAGACTACAGGTCTCCTCGACACTACAACAAGCAGAGCGGGCTAAATATGAGGTGAGGAGTGAGGTATACAAGACTACAGGTCTCCTCGACACTACAACAAGCAGAGCGGGCTAAATATGAGGTGAGGAGTGAGGTATACAAGACTACAGGTCTCCTCGACACTACAACAAGCAGAGCGGGCTAAATATGAGGTGAGGAGTGAGGTATACAAGACTACAGGTCTCCTCGACACTACAACAAGCAGAGCGGGCTAAATATGAGGTGAGGAGTGAGGTATACAAGACTACAGGTCTCCTCGACACTACAACAAGCAGAGCGGGCTAAATATGAGGTGAGGAGTGAGGTATACAAGACTACAGGTCTCCTCGACACTACAACAAGCAGAGCGGGCTAAATATGAGGTGAGGAGTGAGGTATACAAGACTACAGGTCTCCTCGACACTACAACAAGCAGAGCGGGCTAAATATGAGGTGAGGAGTGAGGTATACAAGACTACAGGTCTCCTCGACACTACAACAAGCAGAGCGGGCTAAATATGAGGTGAGGAGTGAGGTATACAAGACTACAGGTCTCCTCGACACTACAACAAGCAGAGCGGGCTAAATATGAGGTGAGGAGTGAGGTATACAAGACTACAGGTCTCCTCGACACTACAACAAGCAGAGCGGGCTAAATATGAGGTGAGGAGTGAGGTATACAAGACTACAGGTCTCCTCGACACTACAACAAGCAGAGCGGGCTAAATATGAGGTGAGGAGTGAGGTATACAAGACTACAGGTCTCCTCGACACTACAACAAGCAGAGCGGGCTAAATATGAGGTGAGGAGTGAGGTATACAAGACTACAGGTCTCCTCGACACTACAACAAGCAGAGCGGGCTAAATATGAGGTGAGGAGTGAGGTATACAAGACTACAGGTCTCCTCGACACTACAACAAGCAGAGCGGGCTAAATATGAGGTGAGGAGTGAGGTATACAAGACTACAGGTCTCCTCGACACTACAACAAGCAGAGCGGGCTAAATATGAGGTGAGGAGTGAGGTATACAAGACTACAGGTCTCCTCGACACTACAACAAGCAGAGCGGGCTAAATATGAGGTGAGGAGTGAGGTATACAAGACTACAGGTCTCCTCGACACTACAACAAGCAGAGCGGGCTAAATATGAGGTGAGGAGTGAGGTATACAAGACTACAGGTCTCCTCGACACTACAACAAGCAGAGCGGGCTAAATATGAGGTGAGGAGTGAGGTATACAAGACTACAGGTCTCCTCGACACTACAACAAGCAGAGCGGGCTAAATATGAGGTGAGGAGTGAGGTATACAAGACTACAGGTCTCCTCGACACTACAACAAGCAGAGCGGGCTAAATATGAGGTGAGGAGTGAGGTATACAAGACTACAGGTCTCCTCGACACTACAACAAGCAGAGCGGGCTAAATATGAGGTGAGGAGTGAGGTATACAAGACTACAGGTCTCCTCGACACTACAACAAGCAGAGCGGGCTAAATATGAGGTGAGGAGTGAGGTATACAAGACTACAGGTCTCCTCGACACTACAACAAGCAGAGCGGGCTAAATATGAGGTGAGGAGTGAGGTATACAAGACTACAGGTCTCCTCGACACTACAACAAGCAGAGCGGGCTAAATATGAGGTGAGGAGTGAGGTATACAAGACTACAGGTCTCCTCGACACTACAACAAGCAGAGCGGGCTAAATATGAGGTGAGGAGTGAGGTATACAAGACTACAGGTCTCCTCGACACTACAACAAGCAGAGCGGGCTAAATATGAGGTGAGGAGTGAGGTATACAAGACTACAGGTCTCCTCGACACTACAACAAGCAGAGCGGGCTAAATATGAGGTGAGGAGTGAGGTATACAAGACTACAGGTCTCCTCGACACTACAACAAGCAGAGCGGGCTAAATATGAGGTGAGGAGTGAGGTATACAAGACTACAGGTCTCCTCGACACTACAACAAGCAGAGCGGGCTAAATATGAGGTGAGGAGTGAGGTATACAAGACTACAGGTCTCCTCGACACTACAACAAGCAGAGCGGGCTAAATATGAGGTGAGGAGTGAGGTATACAAGACTACAGGTCTCCTCGACACTACAACAAGCAGAGCGGGCTAAATATGAGGTGAGGAGTGAGGTATACAAGACTACAGGTCTCCTCGACACTACAACAAGCAGAGCGGGCTAAATATGAGGTGAGGAGTGAGGTATACAAGACTACAGGTCTCCTCGACACTACAACAAGCAGAGCGGGCTAAATATGAGGTGAGGAGTGAGGTATACAAGACTACAGGTCTCCTCGACACTACAACAAGCAGAGCGGGCTAAATATGAGGTGAGGAGTGAGGTATACAAGACTACAGGTCTCCTCGACACTACAACAAGCAGAGCGGGCTAAATATGAGGTGAGGAGTGAGGTATACAAGACTACAGGTCTCCTCGACACTACAACAAGCAGAGCGGGCTAAATATGAGGTGAGGAGTGAGGTATACAAGACTACAGGTCTCCTCGACACTACAACAAGCAGAGCGGGCTAAATATGAGGTGAGGAGTGAGGTATACAAGACTACAGGTCTCCTCGACACTACAACAAGCAGAGCGGGCTAAATATGAGGTGAGGAGTGAGGTATACAAGACTACAGGTCTCCTCGACACTACAACAAGCAGAGCGGGCTAAATATGAGGTGAGGAGTGAGGTATACAAGACTACAGGTCTCCTCGACACTACAACAAGCAGAGCGGGCTAAATATGAGGTGAGGAGTGAGGTATACAAGACTACAGGTCTCCTCGACACTACAACAAGCAGAGCGGGCTAAATATGAGGTGAGGAGTGAGGTATACAAGACTACAGGTCTCCTCGACACTACAACAAGCAGAGCGGGCTAAATATGAGGTGAGGAGTGAGGTATACAAGACTACAGGTCTCCTCGACACTACAACAAGCAGAGCGGGCTAAATATGAGGTGAGGAGTGAGGTATACAAGACTACAGGTCTCCTCGACACTACAACAAGCAGAGCGGGCTAAATATGAGGTGAGGAGTGAGGTATACAAGACTACAGGTCTCCTCGACACTACAACAAGCAGAGCGGGCTAAATATGAGGTGAGGAGTGAGGTATACAAGACTACAGGTCTCCTCGACACTACAACAAGCAGAGCGGGCTAAATATGAGGTGAGGAGTGAGGTATACAAGACTACAGGTCTCCTCGACACTACAACAAGCAGAGCGGGCTAAATATGAGGTGAGGAGTGAGGTATACAAGACTACAGGTCTCCTCGACACTACAACAAGCAGAGCGGGCTAAATATGAGGTGAGGAGTGAGGTATACAAGACTACAGGTCTCCTCGACACTACAACAAGCAGAGCGGGCTAAATATGAGGTGAGGAGTGAGGTATACAAGACTACAGGTCTCCTCGACACTACAACAAGCAGAGCGGGCTAAATATGAGGTGAGGAGTGAGGTATACAAGACTACAGGTCTCCTCGACACTACAACAAGCAGAGCGGGCTAAATATGAGGTGAGGAGTGAGGTATACAAGACTACAGGTCTCCTCGACACTACAACAAGCAGAGCGGGCTAAATATGAGGTGAGGAGTGAGGTATACAAGACTACAGGTCTCCTCGACACTACAACAAGCAGAGCGGGCTAAATATGAGGTGAGGAGTGAGGTATACAAGACTACAGGTCTCCTCGACACTACAACAAGCAGAGCGGGCTAAATATGAGGTGAGGAGTGAGGTATACAAGACTACAGGTCTCCTCGACACTACAACAAGCAGAGCGGGCTAAATATGAGGTGAGGAGTGAGGTATACAAGACTACAGGTCTCCTCGACACTACAACAAGCAGAGCGGGCTAAATATGAGGTGAGGAGTGAGGTATACAAGACTACAGGTCTCCTCGACACTACAACAAGCAGAGCGGGCTAAATATGAGGTGAGGAGTGAGGTATACAAGACTACAGGTCTCCTCGACACTACAACAAGCAGAGCGGGCTAAATATGAGGTGAGGAGTGAGGTATACAAGACTACAGGTCTCCTCGACACTACAACAAGCAGAGCGGGCTAAATATGAGGTGAGGAGTGAGGTATACAAGACTACAGGTCTCCTCGACACTACAACAAGCAGAGCGGGCTAAATATGAGGTGAGGAGTGAGGTATACAAGACTACAGGTCTCCTCGACACTACAACAAGCAGAGCGGGCTAAATATGAGGTGAGGAGTGAGGTATACAAGACTACAGGTCTCCTCGACACTACAACAAGCAGAGCGGGCTAAATATGAGGTGAGGAGTGAGGTATACAAGACTACAGGTCTCCTCCGACACTACAACAAGCAGAGCGGGCTAAATATGAGGTGAGGAGTGAGGTATACAAGACTACAGGTCTCCTCGACACTACAACAAGCAGAGCGGGCTAAATATGAGGTGAGGAGTGAGGTATACAAGACTACAGGTCTCCTCGACACTACAACAAGCAGAGCGGGCTAAATATGAGGTGAGGAGTGAGGTATACAAGACTACAGGTCTCCTCGACACTACAACAAGCAGAGCGGGCTAAATATGAGGTGAGGAGTGAGGTATACAAGACTACAGGTCTCCTCGACACTACAACAAGCAGAGCGGGCTAAATATGAGGTGAGGAGTGAGGTATACAAGACTACAGGTCTCCTCGACACTACAACAAGCAGAGCGGGCTAAATATGAGGTGAGGAGTGAGGTATACAAGACTACAGGTCTCCTCCACACTACAACAAGCAGAGCGGGCTAAATATGAGGTGAGGAGTGAGGTATACAAGACTACAGGTCTCCTCGACACTACAACAAGCAGAGCGGGCTAAATATGAGGTGAGGAGTGAGGTATACAAGACTACAGGTCTCCTCGACACTACAACAAGCAGAGCGGGCTAAATATGAGGTGAGGAGTGAGGTATACAAGACTACAGGTCTCCTCGACACTACAACAAGCAGAGCGGGCTAAATATGAGGTGAGGAGTGAGGTATACAAGACTACAGGTCTCCTCGACACTACAACAAGCAGAGCGGGCTAAATATGAGGTGAGGAGTGAGGTATACAAGACTACAGGTCTCCTCGACACTACAACAAGCAGAGCGGGCTAAATATGAGGTGAGGAGTGAGGTATACAAGACTACAGGTCTCCTCGACACTACAACAAGCAGAGCGGGCTAAATATGAGGTGAGGAGTGAGGTATACAAGACTACAGGTCTCCTCGACACTACAACAAGCAGAGCGGGCTAAATATGAGGTGAGGAGTGAGGTATACAAGACTACAGGTCTCCTCGACACTACAACAAGCAGAGCGGGCTAAATATGAGGTGAGGAGTGAGGTATACAAGACTACAGGTCTCCTCGACACTACAACAAGCAGAGCGGGCTAAATATGAGGTGAGGAGTGAGGTATACAAGACTACAGGTCTCCTCGACACTACAACAAGCAGAGCGGGCTAAATATGAGGTGAGGAGTGAGGTATACAAGACTACAGGTCTCCTCGACACTACAACAAGCAGAGCGGGCTAAATATGAGGTGAGGAGTGAGGTATACAAGACTACAGGTCTCCTCGACACTACAACAAGCAGAGCGGGCTAAATATGAGGTGAGGAGTGAGGTATACAAGACTACAGGTCTCCTCGACACTACAACAAGCAGAGCGGGCTAAATATGAGGTGAGGAGTGAGGTATACAAGACTACAGGTCTCCTCGACACTACAACAAGCAGAGCGGGCTAAATATGAGGTGAGGAGTGAGGTATACAAGACTACAGGTCTCCTCGACACTACAACAAGCAGAGCGGGCTAAATATGAGGTGAGGAGTGAGGTATACAAGACTACAGGTCTCCTCCACACTACAACAAGCAGAGCGGGCTAAATATGAGGTGAGGAGTGAGGTATACAAGACTACAGGTCTCCTCGACACTACAACAAGCAGAGCGGGCTAAATATGAGGTGAGGAGTGAGGTATACAAGACTACAGGTCTCCTCGACACTACAACAACAGACTGGGGGTACCGCCGCGGTGGCTGGCGGTGGCACAGGCGGAAAGGGCCAAGTATGAGGTGGGTTGGAATATCCTGCTAATATAACGGGTGTAAACAGACCACTTCCGAAGCCTGAAACCATGTATTCTTGAGCCTCAATGGTAACTAAATTCACTAACAGCATACCCAGAAAACTCAATTTAAAAAAGTTATTAAGGATAAAAAAGTGATGTTCGCCGGTTGAAATCATCGTTTACACATGAACTGTTAGTTCAGGTGCGATTTTTCACATTGCAAATTAAATAAAAACACTATTTAATTTGAAATCATCGCAAAATCTGATAGTATTAATGCAATTTTGGAAAATTACGTAAAAAAATATATATTTTTTACCAGTACCCCTCCAGCAATGCCCAGTTTTTGTTTTCGGAAGCAGTTCTTATACACCCCGTATATGTCCCATAGTTGAGCACATGCCTCCTTCTCGCTATCCGAGAAGGGTTAGAATATCCTACTTATATTATAAACGGGAAAGTTTGTATGTATGTATGAATGTTTGTTACTCTTTCACGTAAAAACTACTGGATGGATTTGGATGAAACTTTACAGTAATATAGTTAATTAGTGGCCGCCCGCGACTCCGTTCGCGTGGAAGTAAGTTTCCCGTGGGAATGAGAAGTTTTCCCGCGGTAAAAAGTACTCTATGTGTTATTCTGATGTATAACCTACATTACTGCAAAGTTTCATCCAAATCCGTCCAGTAGTTTTTACGTGAAAGAGTAACAAACATTCATACATACTCATAAACTTTCATGTTTAGAATATTAGTAGGATTCATCATTATTTCTACATAGCATGGACGAAACTTGCGATGTACGGTTTGACGGCATTAATAAACAGTATTTCACAACACGTAATTCGAAGAATAAACAGAGAAAAGGGTTCAGTTTTAGCTCGGAAGGAAGGCAAAGGCATAAATTTGACAGCTGCACAATCAGTCTTACTTTGACAATCGGCAAATATTTAGCAAAATACTTATTTTTGGAATATTTTTGTTATTTTCAGCGCCTACCTCTAATAGAAGCCCAGCATCTAATATCGGCGCAGCAGTGGGGCGCCGCGCACGACGTGCTAATGAAGGAGTTGTTCGCCGATGCTGTGTTGAGTGGTAAATATTATATGTTAAATACTTAAAATTATACAGCCCCGGTAATTCGACAAACGCTTTGCAAGGCAGTGTCGAACTATAGAATTTGTATATAGGGTAGCTATATAGGGTGTTGGCTATAGGGTAGTGCCGAAGACCCCCTATAGTCCGGACAAATTACAGATCAAATAATAAGATTCTACATACATATGTACATTTTTTATATTTAAAACGTACTCTGAACCTCAAATCATACTTTATTTCACCTGTTCAATCGTGTCGGATTAGACTGGGGCCGGATTACCGGGGGTCCACTGTAATTATTAAGGTGATTTGTGGCGAAGGGAAAAAGGGATTTTTTTGAATTTGAGGACGAATTATAGAATGAGATTAAGGTTTTGTCATGGCTTGGGCTAGTTGATTTAAGGGCTTTCATTATTAGATTTTTGGTTTATTGGATATTTACTTTATTGAATGTGATATTGGCATAGATAATACTATTTTTTTTTGTTTGATTGAAATAACTACTTAAAGAAGATTAATTTCTGGTTTCAGACTCAAGTTTCTTTTCAAGCATTATTTATTCCTTTCCCCATATACAATTATTTATCTAATCAAACATCTTCCTCAGCATTCGAAAAATACATGAAATAAAAGAATTTAAGAACGAACTTAAAATATTTTTAATAAAAAAATGCTACTATAAAGTGTCCGAGTTCCATAATGATATATTGAAGTAAGTTTCATTATTGTGTGGACGGTTAATGTTGACATTTTCTCTATTATTACTAATATTTTTTTTTTATTATTTGTATAATTATCACCTGACATAACTTTATTTTTTTAAACATTGCTTGACTGTAAAAGTCGAATATGGAGATCTTTTTATATATTACTAGTGGCCGCCCGCGACTCCGTTCGCGTGGAAGTCGGTTTCCCGTGAGAATGAGAAGTTTTCCCGCGGTAAAAAGTACCCTATGTCCTTTCCCAAGTCCAGTTGTTTCTTCATACCAATTTTCATCAAAATCGGTTCAGTGGTTTAGGCGCGAAAGCGTAACAGACAGACAGACAGACAGAGTTACTTTCGCATTTATAATATTAGTAGGGATTTTGACATCTGTATTTCATGAACCTACCCATATTGTTGCTTTGAATAAATGAATTTGAATTTGAATCTATCTCCACAGACAACCTAACCCCGCTAGTCCCCCTACTAGAATCACTGAGTGAAGCCGCGAGCAGGTCGCTAGTCCCGCGCTGGGAGGCGGGCGGGAAGGCGTTATACCACTACACTGTGCTTAGAAATGAGGTAAATTACATGTTTGTAGTTATAGATACTGGAATAAAAGTAAATAAAAAAATGCTTGCAAAATAAAAACTAATGGACCTACCTGGATCAAATTTTTGTGGGACCAATTCGAAACTATTCCGCATCAAACAGAAAAAGAATCACGTAAATCGGTTCAGAAACCTCGACGTAATCGAAGTACATAATTATATATATGTTACGGCTAATACCCGAATGCGGCTACACCTAGTTTTAGCCGGTTAGAAGTGTTTTTAATATGGAAAACTGTAAAAAAAATATTATACCTATGTATATAAAAACTGGCTTCAATCATGAGTCGACGCGGAACTCCTTTTTCTGGGTGGTATCAAAGAAGTAACCTAACTAACCTAACCTATTGATGTTCTAACCGGCTAAAACTAGGTGTAGCCGCACTTCGGGCCGTAACATATATAAAAAAAAACATACCGGCCGAATTGAGAACCTCCTCCTTTTTTGGAAGTCGGTTAAAAAGGAAGGGTCTCCGAGCATTGCGCGACTGGGACTCGAACCCAGGACCTTTAGATAACCGGTCTAAAGTTCTGACCACTGAGCTACCGCGCCGCTACGAAATTTCCCCCAGTATCTATGTGCTTACGTCATATAGCTGACGTTAAATTATAGTACTAAGTTGACGAGGTAAATTATAGTTATAATGTAGGTGAAGTGTAAATATTGTGTAAAGTTGAGTGTAATGAGCCGTAATCCACCGTGCTGGCTCAGTGCGGATCCAATTCAACCATCATGTGGTTACGTTACGATAACTCACAGTGTTTTCTGCACCGTAAGATGAATATGTAGGTACATAATTTGGTAAAAGAAATTTAGTTATACACCTTAGTGAGAATCGAGCCTGGAATCGTTGGTATAAAAACATAATTTCTAATTTACTTTATCTATGCTAATATGTATGTATGTTTGTAATTCTTTCACGCGAAAACTACACAACAAATTTGGAAGAAACTCAGTATATTAGATAGCATATAACCTGTTATACACACAGAGTACGGGAGGGTACCTCATTTCCATAAATAAACGCAATAGAAAATTCTAGTGACATCATAGAAGCAAAAAGCCTATATTTATGATATGTTATTTTGTTATAATTCATGTTATATTATTACAGATACAGGGTGTAGTCCAAGGGGCGGAGTCGTCTACGCCGGCGGAGGAAATAAACGCCAAGATACAATCATTGCGACCTCTAGTGGTGTGTATTAGAATATTTTATTTCCTATAGTTAATTATTTTCAGATATTTCAGATATAGATCGGCGAAGATATTTAATTTGTAGATAATATTTACTTACAGGTTATAAGTAAACAATTAGGTCATATTTGTGATTTTATATATAGAAATATACGACTATTTGTACAATTGACGCCATTTGCAGTAAAATCATGATTATCATGAAAATAGAATATTTTCTGTAGTATTAACTAAAGGTAAGCTTAGATAAATACGAAAAACATTTAATTCTCGATATACATTAGTATATTTTTACTTATAAAATATGTATGAAAAAATATAATTCAACAATCTAATGAGTATTTTAACAAAAATTTGTTTTAATGCTTTACAAGTAAATATTATTTTTGTGTTTCAGATTGCAGCATGCGCAAGCCTTGCCAACCTGAAAACTACGTAAGTATTAAATTATGAATTTTAAACATTACTAGCTTTTGTCCGCGGCATCGCACGCGTTAAATTCCGAGTAAAACTCCTTTCCGTATACTATGTTTTTATACCTATAAACCTTCCTATTAAACCACTCTATCTAGTTAAAAAAACTTCATCAAAATCTGTTGCGTAATTTTAAAGATCTAAGCATACATACATACATGCGCCTTGGATTTATACTATGTGTCGTGGCGAACATAAAATCAAAGGCAAAGTAAAATCCTAGAATATTCTTCGGTATAAATGGTATAATGAGTATTTGATGAATTACAAGAGGGTTGCGATAGAGACAATGATAATACAATTAATATTTTTCAACGGTTGTAACGATTTCTGTCATTTGTCATATTTTAAGAAGTTGACATTGATATTTTGGTTCCGTTCCCTAACACTATTTAGTGATTGATGTAAACACATTAGGTAAAGTTCTTTCGATATCAGTTTAAAGTTTTTTGATATCTGTAATAGTTCCGGAATAATCGTCTGTGCACACTTAACGATTACACCCTGTATAGTGATTGTGTTAGATTTAAAAGAGCGGAGTAGCTTACCAAAGCTTTATAGTGGGGTTGAAAAGTGAACACAGCGATACGATGGATTGATGATTATAACACACGAATTTTTTATATAGTTCACACACGCGAAAACACTTGGTTTTTTTATTATTTTGTATATTATCGGCACTATTAGTTCCTTATAAGTTCAGTTATTTTTTCATGAGTGACATGACAAGATTATAAACAGTTGGTAGCCTAGCAACGCTCACAGATTCTTAACTACAGTCTATTCGCGTTAAGAAAATAGTGACAACTACAGGATAAGGGTGTATTCACAGTGGAGTAAAAGTACGAAAGAAAAATAATAATTTTATAAACAGTATTTTCGGACATGCCACATGCACTTGCTGTTTCTATGACTATGCTCTCCACAGTTGCATTTAAATCACACAATTTAAAGTACTTATAAACATTGTAAATGATGTGTCTTTCTCCACTATGGATTATTGATCGACTTTTATTCTTTGGAATTGGTGAAGTATTCATTTTTTCAAAATTTATCGTTGGACAAGTCACGCAAAATCCACAACCGTTTTCTTCGAAGGTCAGACTTCAACTGGTCACTGTGAACTCGACTTTTTAATTTCTAGCATTTTAATTGGCTGGGGGGCGTGGCCAGGCCGGCTGACAACGATCACTCACTATTTTCTTAACGCGAATAGACTGTAGTGCTACACAACCGCAACAGATTGATGTGTATTTCCTCCAGTTCACTGCGCGACATCGCGGCCGCCACGGAGATGTGTTGTTCCTCGCGCGTGTGTGGATCTACTACTATATTAAGAGGGGTCCCACACGAGGCTCTACTGCCGGTATGTATCACTTGTTTATATTTAATAGTATGTATTTTATAGGGTTTAGAGTTTTTTTGTGGATTGTGAAGACGCTAAGGTGTGGAGGTATCTGCACTGCAAATTTCATGGAAATCGGTACAGCGGTTTCCAAAGTGGACCATGCTGAGTACACGTTTTAGCAAATGTGTGCAAGCTGGTAACCGCTTTGCATGGATTATGACTTTACCAGGGTGTAGAGCTATCTGCACTGCAAATTTCTTCGAAATCGGTACAGTGGTTTCAACGTGTAATCGTAACGGAATGAGACAAGCTTGCACGTCGATTCTACGTTTTAGCTATAAAAAACAATGTATGAACCAAAAACAATTTAATTCTTTTCATCTTAATCTAACCAGCCGCTTCGACCAACGATAGAGTAACAGACATACAAACATACATAATTTCACATTTATGATAGCTTGCAACGAAATTGATTTTCCCGTGGGAATGAGATCCTTTACCGCGGTAAAAAGCACTACGTTTGTTATTATAAGCTATCTATATACCAAGTTTCAGCCAAATCCGATCAGTATTTTTGTAACGAAAGAATAACAAACTCAGATAAACACTCGCGAACTTTCGAGATTCTCCCCTAGTCCATTGTGTGGTTCTTATAACAACTTACTTAAAGGACACACAGTTTATGTGTTAGTCTGTGGATTTGTTATTTTTAAGTGCGTTGATAAAATAATATTAATAATAGCCTATATATGTCCCATAGTTGAGCACAGGCCTCCTTCTCGGATAGCGAGAGGGTTTGAGCCGTAATCCACCACGCTGGCTCGGTGCGGGTTGGTGGATCACATGATGGATTATCATCCAATCATGTGGGTTTCCCAACTATGTTTCCCTCACCGTTATAGTCTGGCCACCGAGAGAATGCGTTTGTGACACATGCCATTAGTGTTGGGGTAAAAAACAACATTGATAAATAATTTTTCAATCAACATTAGAAAAAAACTTGATTATCTTATTTATATTTTATTTATAATATAAAAATAGTTTCAAAAAAAAATCGAAATCGAAACCGAATATTGTTTTATTGTAGGTACGTAAATAATTAGATTAAAGGTGACAAAACTTGTATAACGTTAATTTTGAAGCTACGCCCAAGGTGGAAAAGAACTAGCAAGAAAATCCACTGCTGCCTTTTAACAAAGGAAACTCAATAGCATTGTATTGGCAATGATATGGTATAAGTCTCAGCACCCGATGACCGTACTGTAGAGCCAATTCATCTATTTCATATCGAACATTTGCCGATTTATTTTCTTTCACTATCCGCAATAATTCTGCTTAACGCATTTCCATATTTACGTCGATATCATGTTTTTATAACCCAGCTACTAATTTTGCTTTTTTATTAGCAATTGATTGATAACTTTAAAATTGACTGATATCCTTAGCACATCCCTATGAAAATGTCATAAGTACATAACCTTGTATTGTTTAGAAGTAGTGTTGTTTATATTTTTAAAAATATATATTTTATCAGTAATTATTACCCTTACAGTAAGCCCTCAGTTATAAAATTTAAAATCAGTGTGAATTAATATCATTTTATTACTTAACATTTGTTTGTAGGGTCAAAATAGACGACTTTTTTTTCGTTTATTTAGTAGACGGCCTTTCAAAGTTACCTCGTTATTTCAATTACAATGTGTCAGAAACGCATTCTCTCGGTGGCCGGACTGTAGTGCGTGATAAACATGAACATAATTTGAAAAAGACCAAATTAGTACACCCTAGTGGGGATCGAACCCGGAACCTTCGGTATAGTAGACCCGTTCCTGTTGCCACTAGGCTACCATGCACGTTAGAAAAAAATCTGACATTTTTTTTTTGTTTAAAGATCTATTTATATTTTTCTTTTCAGTTTCCACAACAAATGGTATCAGAGTTATGCGACCGCGCCGCCGAAATGTGCGTCGATAGCAACACGGACAATCTACTTAAATCTAGAGCTTGAGTAATTGAATCTTATACAAATTAGGTTAAAATTAGGAAACAGTGAAGGTTCGATTCTGGAAATACTTACTAAACTTAACTAAAAATATTGTTTTTGTTTCTTAAAGTTTCGTATAACTTAAGTTGTCAAAATCGTTGTTAAATTGAACGAAATACGCTGAAACGTCTAAACGTGACATTATGTTTTGACGTAAATAAAATGACTACCCGTCTCTGTCCTATAGCAATATTTATAGTTCAGCTTAGAGAGTTTTAACGTGAAATTGGCAATATGTCTTGAGAAGTGTAACGGACTTTTAGAAAATGTTTCACAAACATCTTAACTCCTTTTTAATAAACGTATATTTTTCTTTTATAAGTTGAAATACGTTTTGTCAAAGATAAAGCATATTTCAACAAATGTTGGCTGAAAATACTTTTATGAAAAAGGATATAAATAATGTAAAAGTTTTGAAGTTATAGATACTGGAAAAAGGAACGCGGGTCTCCGAGCATTGCGCGACTGGGTACTTTTTACAGTATCTATAACTTCAAAATTAATAAATTAGCATTTTAAATGCAAAACTAAAAGTAAAATCTCAACGTAAAAGTTGAGTGAAATGATTTTGCAATTGAAAGTAAGGATTGAATTAAATAAGTAGTACTTTATGGGTACAAATTATGATTCAATCAAATGCATGAAAGTTACTATTCTAAGGATTATTGTTGTTTGTTGAATTTGATATGATAATTAATTAAGTTAAATGTAAAGTTTGTCAAAACATTCGTAGTTTTTTTAAACACAGTGTTAGAAAAGTCGTTAAGGATTTCAAAGGTCTTTAAAATGAATGTAGAATGAATTGTTTTGAATGGATGAATAATTTAGGTATTGAATAAAATACACCGATTTTTTTTAATAAAATTGGTATAATACCTTTTGGATTTTTGACAAAATATGTTTATCATGTAGGTATAATGTTTTGGGACTCATTCTAAATTGTCATATTGCTATCACTTTCTTAATATATACAGGGTCTGTCGTAATGAATGGATAACCCGTTACCTACAGTTGATCCGGATGTGAGGCTATAAGAATATGGTGTTTTCTTGCCAGGGTTGTCAACCATAAGAAAATGGCGTAGACTTTTAAACTTTTTTATAAATTTCGCTATTTTTTTCATTTATTCCGCTGCCATTTCTTCAAATTTTGATGTATTTGTATAATTCTTTTAGTATTATACTGCTGAAGACGTGTATTATGTAATTTAAATACAATTTTAGGTGTTATTCACGTTGAACCTTATCAAAATACTCATTTTAAGAAAAATATTTCCATTTTTTTTTTCTTTATGTCAACTTTTGATCATCTCCTGTGGAAAAAAAAAGTATGACGTTATAGCTGCCCATGATCTCAATAAATTGTCTAGTATGTGTAGATTCTAAAAAGGTATAACGATGTGTACTTTACAAGCAACATTAAGTTACAGGAGCGAGAACACTAATCAAGGTCGGAATTTTTATTTTTCATGTTATGTTATAAATGGTTGTAAAACTTCGTCGTAATGATTTTATTCTATCAAAATACTTTGCACAAACACAAGCGGGCCACTAATAGGATATTCAGAAGAAAACCCGGTTGTTTTTGGGAAAAAAATAACATTACTTCACGATAATAATGTAATGAAAATGTACAAATGAAAATTGTTGTGCTCTAATAGTTACATGCGACAAACATGTTGCGACAAGTTTATTCGAAATTGAAACGGATTTAAAAAATCGAACAAAGACCGCATTACAAAGAAAAGTGGAAAAAATTAGAAGGAAATCGTCCTTCCATAAATGCATTGTGCACTTTAATGAACACACGGTAATCAGGATGTCGCACATTTGGATATCTTACACGATAAACACTAGAAGCTCTATTGGTGCTGCCATTACATACACCGTAAATGTAATGCATGTTCGCGTATTCGGCCGGCGTATACTGTTGCGGCATGATACACAAACTACACAAAAACGTTTCCAAAACAACAAGTTCAATCGATAGCACAACACAATGTCCGTAAATGTGAGCAAAGTCATCAGTATCACCACGTTATCAAGTCCAAATCACAAGGAAAATCATAGTCAAATATTAGAAAGCAGTAACAAATTGACGAAAATAGTGGCCCCGATTCTCAAAACACTCTCTAAAACTAAATTAAAAATATCGCTGTCACTTTCTCATGCTTCGTATTAGAACAAGACAGGTACATTTGTCTCACTAAATTTAGTCCACATCATTGTGAAATTGAACGAAATGCGCTGAGGACTAGCCTAAAATTGCCTTCGCCGTGTCATATTGCACGTACATTTTAGTTTGACAGGACTAAAATGATTACCTGTCTCTGTCTTATTGATGTGTAAGTGACAGCGATAGTTTTAGTTTAGTTTAGAAAGTGTTTTCAGAATCGGGGCCAATGTGAACACAAGGACATGCGATGGTCAAAATCACACTGATATGATGAGTACCCTTTTCTTTGTAATGCGGTCTTGTTCGATTTTTAAAATCCGTTTTAATTTCGAATAAACTTGTCGCAACATGTTTGTCGCATGTAACTATTAGAGCACAACAATTTTCATTTGTACATTTTCATTACATTATTATCGTGAAGTAATGTTATTTTTTTCCCAAAAACAACCGGGTTTTCTTCTGAATATCCTAATAGTGGCCCGATAGTGTTTGTGCAAAGTATTTTGATAGAATAAAATCATTATGACGAAGTTTTACAACCATTTATAACATAACATGAAAAATAAAAATTCCGACCTTGATTAGTGTTCTCGCTCCTGTAACTTAATGTTGCTTGTAAAGTACACATCGTTATACCTTTTTAGAATCTACACATACTAGACAATTTATTGAGATCATGGGCAGCTATAACGTCATACTTTTTTTTTCCACAGGAGATGATCAAAAGTTGACATAAAGAAAAAAAAATGGAAATATTTTTCTTAAAATGAGTATTTTGATAAGGTTCAACGTGAATAACACCTAAAATTGTATTTAAATTACATAATACACGTCTTCAGCAGTATAATACTAAAAGAGTTATACAAATACATCAAAATTTGAAGAAATGGCAGCGGAATAAATGAAAAAAATAGCGAAATTTATAAAAAAGTTTAAAAGTCTACGCCATTTTCTTATGGTTGGCAACCCTGGCAAGAAAACACCATTTTCTTATAGCCTCACATCCGGATCAACTGTAGGTAACGGGTTATCCATTCATTACGACAGACCCTGTATATATATATAGTGTAAATCCAAGTCGCTAATTCTGTCTGTTTGTATAATTGTCCGCTAACTCCTCTTAAACTACGAATTATACTTTTAGGGAATTTATTCATTTAAATTTGTAAATAAAGAACAATTAGAAAAAGTTTTCCTAAATTATTCAAAATTCAATGTTTCGTGAGCAAGTCGGTCAAAATTACATCATTGCGAAGCGTGGGCGGGTCGCTAGTTCATGTATAAGAGAGAGACAAGTCAAGTTGAGTCGCAGGTTTTGACTAAATTAACAATTTTACTAGAAAAAATAAGAGAAATAAAGATGTATCTTTTCAATGCTAACTGTAAGGAAGTGATGACAGTTATAATATGCTTTGTTTATGAAAAATGTCAAAACAAATAATAAAATATCAAAATAGTTTAAACAAAGTCACGCTGTGTGCACGCTGACTTCTTTTGAACTACGCAATAGATATTAATACGATTTCTACTTCTATTCAAATAAATATTTTAAAACTTTATAAAATAAAATACCTAAGAATTCTTTTTAACAAATTAAAATCTATGAATTAGTATACTTAAAAAAATTACTTTTAATAGTATTTATTAAAATATGACCTATGACCTCCCTTAAAAAGTACCAGTGTAAAAATTACTATCAAATTTCTATCAACATTGAAATGAATAAATATGGAAAAAACCTTAAGATGAAATCCGCTGAGGACTAGTCCAAACGTTTAATAGATAACGCAAAATTAAGTTGACAGGACTAAAATGTTTATCCGTCTTTTTTCCAAACTATTGCTGAGTAAGTGATGTTTATAGTTTAGTTTAGGGAGTTTAAACTTGGAATCGACACAAAAAACAAGTTATTACATATTACCATACCGATTCATACTAAAAATTGTTTAATGTTTAAACTAAACATACCCAAAACGCGTAATTTTAATTATTATAAGTTGAACCTAAGTATCTGTTTGTGAATTGTAAACCAATGTACTTCAGGTCATAAAAGAAAGGCATTAAATGCCAACAGTGATAAAGTTTAGCTAGTTTTTTTGTATGAAACTTATAATTGTATTTTTTTAAGGTAATAATAGACCTTAAGTACATAGGTTTACAGTAATTTTTAGTAAATTAATTATAAGAATGTTTTGTTTATGTTAAATGTCAAAAGTTAGACTATTTAATTGTAAGTTGTCTTTTGTAATAAGAGTATAATGAAATATTGTAATAAATTAAATGATTTTCCATTATTTGCTTGTTTTTTTTTGTCGTTAACTGATTTTGATTAGAGCTGCGTTAAAGACAAAATTTTAATTTGTAAAATGTCAAATTTTGAAAGTGTGTGTGTTGCATTGATACCTATGTCTATTCGCGTTAAGAAAATAGTGAGTGATCGTTGTCAGCCGGCCTGGCCACGCCCCCAGCCAATTAAAATGCTAGAAATTAAAAAGTCGAGTTTACAGTGACCCGTGAAGTCTGACCTTCGAAGAAAACGGTTGTGGATTTTGCGTGACTTGTCCAACGATAAATTTTGAAAAAATGAATACTTCACCAATTCCAAAGAATAAAAGTGGATCAATAATCCATAGTGGAGAAAGACACATAATTTACAATGTTTATAAGTACTTTAAATTGTGTGATTTAAATGCAACTGTAGAGAGCATAGTCATAGAATCAGCAAGTGCATGCGGCATGTCCGAAAATACTGTTTATAAAATTATTATTTTTCTTTCGTACTTTTACTCCACTGTGAATACACCCTTATCCTGTAGTTGTAACTATTTTCTTAACGCGAATATACTTATAATATTCATTGTTTTATTCCACTTTTGTCACAAGATTTACATCAACAATCCATCATTCTTAGAACTCCTTTTATTTATACCTAGTTCGAGTCCATTTAAAAGACGTCATATTTTACAAATGGCAATCGTCGCATAAAAAAATCGTGTAGTCGCCTTATTCATTTTTATATTGACTTAAAAATGTTATATGCACGATTAATTGATAAGAAAATAAATAAAGCTAGGCATGATGTGCAGTTTAGATTTTTGTTTTAAATAAAATGACTAGATATTTTGTTTGGTGCGCTGCGTTTAACACCATAATTGCACGCTTTCACACCTTTTTTTTGTATAATATAGCAAAGCAAACGAGCATGCGGGTCACCTGATGGTAAGTGATCACCGCCGCCCATGACTCCCCGCAACACTGTGGGTGTTGGGGGCGTGTTGCTGAGCCTTTGACAAAATTGGGCACCGGATACCGCACTCACCGAACGAAACGCAGGAACATCGTCCCTACTTCACGTCGGTTTTCTGTGCGACGGTGGTATTTCACCCGTCAAGTCAGCCCAGCAATCGCTGCAGACAGAGCCTACAGCTAGACTCTACCACTCCAAAAACCTTGTACGCTTTTTATTAAGGACTAGTGGACGCCCGCGACTCCGTTCGCGTGGAAGTCGGTTTCCCGTGGGAATGAGAAGTTTTTCCGCGGTAAAAAGTACCCTATGTCCTTTCCCAAGATCAGTTCTTTCTTCACACCAAATTTCATCAAAATCGGTTCAGTGGTTTAGGCGTGAAAGCGTAACAGACAGACAGGCAGACAGAGTTACTTTCGCATTTATAATATTAGTAGGGATTGAATTCTACTAGTTGTTACATAGTTCGCTCCCGCAATTTCTCGTAGTCGATTATAACGTATGGGCTACCGACTGGTGAGTTTTATTTATTAACGGCCAGTCTCAAGAATCTGATCATTGACGCCATGTTAAATTTGTTACTGTAGTAAGTATAAGTTTTATCCATTTTTTCGTCTCAACAAAACTATTGTAGACAGCTGTTGATATGGAAATGATCGAAACAAATAAATCAAAAGTTAAAAAAACAAACTGTTTAAACAAAGCATTCGCCTTTAGAGAAGAGCTAGATAGTTTGTCGAGAAAGAGAGGCAACGGCCAACAACTCTACCCAGTGGCATTTTATTCCCCCCCATTTTTCGAATTTTGGTGGACTATGAGAAGCAGGAATAAAAAGCACTAACCATCACCTCCGTAGGGTGAAAGGCGACTCGACTCTAACGTATGTGGAACTTGCGACGGTGTTGGTACAGATCGAGTCTTGCCTCAATTCAAGGCCGTTGTCTGAACTGAGCTCAGATCCTGATGACCCGGTGTCTGTGCTGTCTTTAACGTTTGGCCATTTCCTCGTTGGAGAGCCGCTGCTACTGGTACCAGATCGAAATTATGAATTTGTACAAGAGCATAGTCTTCGGCGTTAGCAACTTACTCAAAGAAAGGTCCAGAATTTCTGGAAACGGTGGTCTAAAGAATATTTGACTAATTTCTTTAAGCGTTACAAATTGTAGCCATTGGCCCCGATTCTGAAAACACTCTAAACTAAATTAAAGCTATCGCTGTCACTTACTCATCAATAGTATAAGACAGAGACAGGTAATCATTTTAGTCATGCAAACTAAAATGTACGTGCAATATGACACGTCAAAGGCAATTTTAGGCTAGTCCTCAGCGCATTTCGTTTAATTTTACAATGATGTGGACTAAATTTAGTGAGACCAATGTACCTGTCTTGTTCTAATACGAAGTATGAGAAAGTGACAGCGATATTTTTAATTTAGTTTTAGAGAGTGTTTTGAGAATCGGGGCCATTAAGTTAAAACTAAATTTTAATAATGTTAAAAAATTATGTTTCTTCTTAATTAAAGCGATTGTGATTAATTCAAACTTTTTTGTTTATTACTTTTTAATCTTTTTTCCAGCCTTTATAAATTTCTCAAGCGACTTTTAGTGAATTTCAGTTATTAAGGATCTAATATCCTAAAGATATGTTTATGATAGCCAAAACCGATACGTTGCAGTTCGAAATGCTACCATAGCTAACTACTTTCCTAGTATAATGAGTCAAGTGATGTATATTGCTATATTTTATTATTAAATGAGACCAAATTCACGTATATGTTACCGGCAATGTCTATAATCCGGTATTCTATACAATACCTAGGTAATGTATAGAATACCTAAAACGTGCCGGTAATGTATGAAATATAATTTATTTTATACCTACTTTGCCTAGGTATTCTATACAATACCGAATGCGCGTCCGGTAATGTATGTAATGCAGGTAAGATTATAATGAAAGACGTCAGTGAGGAACTTTCTTATGGTCTATATTGCACTTTTATAAGTCATTTTTCTTTTTTTTTCAACTATCGATTTGTGTTCATAACAATCACTGTTATAAATTTTTCTCGTACTTTTTTTCTTCATTTATTTTTGTCCTACCAACGGAATTCAAAATAGTCAGTTGCCATAACTTTTTAAATCATAGTTTCATTACTAAGGAATTTTTCGACTCATATTTTTTTCGTTCATAACTTTTTTCTTGGAAGTAGGTGGTAATTTTTAGTAAAAAGTATCAGGGTTGTGGTGCTTCGCCGACCGCTGCCGCGGCACGCTCGCTTCGCTCGCTCGGCTTGCACACTGTATGGTCACCATTCAACCTCACACTCCTCCTCGCTTCGCTCGTCGTCGTACCTATTATTTTAATTGTGACTCTTCAAACTACGGGGACAGGACAAGGATTTGTCAAATCGTCAAAAATTTTTACACTTTCATTGGTGCATCAGTTAATTTTAATTATACAACCTGTTTCATAATTATTATGAGCATATTATAGGTTATCATTGATAAATATAGACCAAGGTCTATTTATTTTACACATTGCCGGTGGTACAGCAGGTAATCTATACAATGCCCAGGAATTATATACATTACCTAGGTAAAGTATTGAATTTAGAATAATATTCTTTTTATTTTATACATTGCCTGGACGCCCAAGGTATTCTATACATTGCCTAGGTATTGTATAGAATACCTGAATTATACAGATTGCCGGTAACATATACAAAAAATATATCAACTTATCTAATGAAACTTGGTACTTTCATACAAATCCGTTCAGTAGTTTTGCGTGAAAAAGTAACAAGCATACATTCGAATTCGTACATCCTCACAAACTTACCTATAACTTTAAAATAAATATCCTAATATTATAGTGCAATATGAGATGTTCAATGAGTGAGCAGTTAAATTACAACAAGTGTGAGTAGGTATTGAAATATAATTTTGTTTTGTTTTGGTCCAACAAATTTAATTATATTTTTTCTTATAAACACAACTTCATTGTGTGTAGCATGTGATTTTCTTGTGCCAAATATTTTGTTAGGTAACAAAAATAAAAATGGATTTAATTTTAAGTACAATATTAGCGTCATTAGTGATAATTTTATTCGCAGGTAAGTATTATAATAATTATTAATGACAACTTTCCATACACTCAAAAGTTGAATGCCAAGTTAAAATTCTCATTTAAAAAAATAGTTTTTAGAATAAGACAGACATTTTTTAGAAAACGATACATAGTTCCTATGTTTCGTATTCTAAAAAATGCCTATTCAGTTTTATTATTATGAATTGTTTAATTTTTCACTCATAAATTATTACGTAGGAATGTTTTATTTCAAATATGATAATTGAAATCGTCAGTGTAAATTAAGTACTTTAATAAAAATAACGGATCCAGAATACTCCCTTGTAGCATACATGTGGTATAAATTTCTTAGCTAATATCAATTTACTATTTCCGTACAAGTATGGTTATATATTTAGGAATTTCGGTAACCTGCTTCAGATAAGTATAGTAATATGTAGAAATTGTAGGATCCTAATATCTTAATATTTCCAACACTTTGTAATCGTTTCATAATCCAACGCCTTACTTGATTCCATTAAAATACCAATCTCAGTTTTATTTAATATTTATTAAGATTAGAATTGACGAAGAAAAATATTAAAAAATCTAGTTTAATTTTATTATAATTATTTGTTTTATTTACTATAACCTATACTTTTATATCTTTGCACTTTAACTTGAGTTTTTTAGTAAACCCACTTCAGAAGCGCCTAAATTCAACCTGAAACTGATTTATAGGTCCTGCACAATCCTACATCACCGAACCAACACCCAGTCCCCTACTCCAAGCGCAATACGAGCGCGCCAAACTCCTCGACGAATACCGCCAAACGCACAACGAGCGCGATTTCAACCTCGCCGACAACCCGAAGATCAAATTCAGCAACTACGAGTATATGGAAGTCGACAAGCCCATACGCATCACGCCGATATCAGACGACGACGAACGGAAGTATAGCAACAAGGTAACTCTGGTTCCGAATTGTGGCGCGGGAAATTTACTAACGTTTGGGGGAAACGTGCAAGAGAATAAAAGAATTGAGACTGTTTTCAGCTTTATATTTAAAGCATAAGATTGAGTTTAAAGTTATGTGCTCACAGTCCGAGCACGAAAATATCACTGTGTTTGGAAGGAAGCTGGCAATATCTCATTGTTTCCTCTTTAGAATCTATTTGAATTATATAAAATAATAGCAGCCAGTATACAAGCAATAAGTTTCCTACATAGTGCTTATGCACATTACAAATTTCCTCAATTAGTTACTAGCATTTTAATATTTTTTAACTTTAATAATATTGAGCGAGGAGGTACGAGAAAATAATTTATATGTTCACTGTATGTACATTTTAAATTAATATAAATTATGATTGTATAATTTTGAAAAGAGTGCCGGGAGTTTTTTTCGCCAGCTTTTCCTCTCGGTCTACTACGGCCATTGCTGATAAAAGTAGGGTAGTCCCGGTACCCCTTTTTTATTTTTATTTTACGCTTTTGACAATGTATAAGAGATTAGTTTTTAATCCTACATACAATAAAGTATTTTCATTTTTTTCAAGTACAAGCTGCCGCGACTGAGGTCTACGCCGACAGAACCACCGACGCACCAGCCGCAAACACACTCGATGAAGCTCAAGAAACCGAAGAAGAGGCAGCCATCGGAGATATACTACAGACGGGCGGAGTATAAGAACCTGAGTCCGACTGCGGGGGGAAACTTGCATTGTCATGTGCTGGTGACGCCGTTTCTGGCCGGGTTGAAGAAGGTTAATTTGTCGCATCATATGCCTGAGACGGTGAAGGCTGATGATAGGGCCGTGCAAAGGTATGGTATTGTGAGAACTCTTTAATTTTCAGAATGGCATTGTAAAATAATTTGCCAATTAATGACACAAATTTAAAGAGATTTCAACAAATGCCGAACATCGGAAAATTACAAAAGGGTAATAAACGTATAATAATCCATTAAAATGTTCTTTTTTCAGATTGATAAAATTAATCACGCTTAACACCACCAATTTTGATTCGCAAGACATTTTGGCATTAATATACCAGTTCAGTAACATCAACATTAGGCTGTTCAATTGGGGCTTTAAACCTATAACTCGATTACTCCAAGCTATTTGTAATGGTATGTACTTATTTCCAATTTAGGAGAACCTCAGAAGATAAAACCTTAAAGTATTACTTTGTTGTCCGTCTGTCTGTCTGTCTGTCTGTCCGTCTATCTATCGCCTTACTTCTTCTCGGGAATGCAAAGTTACTGATCTAGCTCAGTAAGATGCCCACTATTTGAATGTGCTCTAAACACCGAATCACCGTAACTTCTAGAATTCCAGTAGGTTAAGGTGGTATAAGAGTACGCACTTAAGCTTCATTAGGTAAAAAGAAACTCTTAGAACAGCTTACCAGATGATTTAATTCATATTTTCAGTAAAAAAAGATGACGAGCTGCCCACGCTAGCCAGACTCAAGTACGGATTGAAGGCCTTGCTTCACAGCTGGACACTTGAGATCACAGACACTTCACAGATAGTCAAACAGACGAAGATATTTCGACCGCCTTGCATTAACATAGGGAATGTGGAATGTAAGATACTTCTAATCGTGTATAACATGATTTAAACAATGGAACAGTTCGGCGGCAAAAGTCGCTGAACAGAATCAAAAGTTTGAAACACCCAACGATTCATGCCTTTGTCGAAACAAGATTGCAAACAAAGCTAAAGTTAAAACCCTACTAATATTATAAACGTGAAAGTTTGTGAGTATGTATGGATGTATGGATGGTGTTAGCAACTAATGAAACCGTTGTTTTGCTTATTATTTTATGAAATACTAGTGGCCGCCCGCGACTCCGTTCGCGTGGAAGTCGGTTTCCCGTGGGAATGAAAAGTATTCCCGCGATAAAAAGGTACCCTATGTGTTATTTTGATGTATAACCTATATTACTGTAAAGTTTAATCTAAATCCGTCCAGTAGTTTTTACGTGAAAGAGTAACAATCATCCATCCATACAAACTTTCACGTTTGTAATATTAGTAGGGTAGCTGTTGATATGAAAATGAGAGATACAGCTAGATCAAACGTCACAAAAACAAAAGTGCATAATCTCATATATTTTTTTCAGCTTCAACGCTTACAGCAAGTTTCAAGACGTTCCCTACGACGGTTAAACTCACAACCAAATTGTGTTTCAAAGACGATGATAATACTGAATACCCTTGTTAAATATATTTAAATGTATTAAATAAATATTAATAATAATAAATCTCCAGACTAACTCACCAACTGTGTGGCCCTAAACTAAGTAGAGCTTGTACTAGAGGTACCACACAATGGATTAGGGGAGAACCTAGAACTCAGACATGAGCTAATTTCGAAAAACCATTTTGACGAAATTGGCTCAACCCGGGGATCGAACCCGGAACCATCCGCTTAGCAGTCCGGTATATATACCGCTGCACCACAGAGGTCGTCAAATTACGCCTATTAGGTACAGTAATAAATATGCAAGCATCTTTTCATAAATTGATATTTAGTTTCCTACCAAAAATAGGGTGCTACTTTTTTTTAACATGCTTTTTAGAAAATGTAGGTACCTACGCACATCTTAAAATTAGGAATATCAAGTAGCTTTTTCAACATACTTGCTTGTACAGTGAACCTTATTACATTGTATATAGGTCAATTAACCGAGCTATTACACACTCTTGCATCGGTGCATAATAATATTACACACTAGTGCGTAATGATGATGATGATCCTTACAAAGTTAAGCCTTACCGTAAATTATATGCTAGTAAACAGAGTATTTTAAATTTGATCGGGTAATACCGTTGTTTGTTACAATAAAGAGGGTTTATGTCACTGAAAGGCTATCAAAATTTTCAAATAAAAAAAGAACTTATTTTAAGAATAAAGTTTTTTTTTATATTATACAAATTTTGCGGTTTGTCACTAAAATTATAATTTTGAAGTAAGCTGTATGTACTACATGTGGCGCTTGTAAAAAAGAACTTTCGCGCCATATCCTATACATAATAATTAATTATATTTTGTTTTTATCGCATTTCAACGATTTTATTATAACCCCGAATTCATTATATTTAGTTTACATTGCATTTGTTGCTGAGTAGAAAAACTATTTATGCAAGATTTAATTGATTTTCCTCGCAAGTGTGTTGAAAAAGTGCGTATGAAACTCGTGAGCAACTTGTTCACTTGTATCATAACATACTAATTTAATAAGCTCATCTATTTACCAATCGGCTAAAGATTAGCCGAATAGGTACCCTATATCTATGTTCAAAATATTTATTTATTTTATTTAAAGACCAAGTAAGCAATAAAGCGCCAAACTATTCAAAAAAGAAACTGACAGTTTTACATGCTTTGTCTTTTTGCGGTAAAAGGGGAGATCTCCCAGTGCTAGACAGAACCCAGGTCTAGGGCCAAGCGGCGCCACTTAGCCAATCTTAGCGCGATATATGATTTCCCATACATTTCGGTGTCATTTGTATGCGTACCGCCGGGAAGGAATGTTGGCGACGATCAGCGCCATCTATGTCGCCACAGTCTATTAGTTACCTAAGGAAATAAAAACTATTATTTTGTTATATAATTCACTTTATTATTACGAAAGGTCTTCAGATGAACTCGGTCTTTTCAGTTTTAACGTTCCATGCAGCTCTTCGTCACTGTTTAGGAAAAAAACTTTATATTAGACTCAGTTAACTTATATTTGTTTTTATAAAAAAACTAGTGGCCGCCCGCGACTCCGTTCGCGTTGAAGGTTGATTAAAAAAGGCTTAATAGTTTCACAAAAGGTATAAAAAGCAAGCAACTTTACTAATTAACATGCTTTTTATTTATTTATTTATTTGGGACTAGTGGCCGCCTGCAACTCTGTTCGCGTGGAAGTTGGTTTCCCGTGGGAATGAGATGTTTTCCCGCGATAAAAAGTACCCTATGTGTTATTCTGATGTATAAACTATATTACTGCAAAGTTTCATACAAATCCATTCAGTAGTTTTTACGTGAAAGAGTAACAAACATCCATCCATCCATCCATACATCCTCACAAACTTTCACATTTATAATATTAGTAGGATAAAACTTTGAATTTATTAGTCCCTTTTGGTGCTTAGGTCGCGTAAACGTATCAAGTTGAAATTAATAACGAATACATACTCGAGTATATAATTTCCTGATGCTATGAAAAAATCAGTAATCTACGTTCGGGTGATCAGATATAGGTAAATAAATTTCATATTTTTACATTTATAAAAAAACCTAAAGGGGGGATAAAACTCAAACACTTAAAACACACATGTGCAAAAAAAAAGTTAAGTGTCATTTCCCGTATTCTTTTTATTTTGTTTACATTGCATTTGCTGCTGTGTAGAAAAACTATTTATGCAATATTTAATTGTTTTTCCTCGCAAGTGTGTTGAAAAAGTACGCATGGTACTCGTGAGCAACATGTTCATCGAACAACATGTATAATGAACAACTTTGCACACTTGTATCATAATATACTATAATAGGTCGGTTTATGGCCCTCAAAACGGTGTTTTAACTCTCACTTACTGAGCAAGTGTGTTGAAAAAAAATAAACTGCATCAAAATCCATTGCGTAGTCTTAAAGATAGGGACAAAAAAGCGACTTTGTTTTATACTATGTAGCGATGTGCGAGTAGATATTGTTACTTTTCCGTTATTTGATAATATTGAGCCACTCGGGCTTTAAATATAAAACTTACCGAAATGTTGCATATATACTGACATCATTTTTTTTATAAGAAGCCAAGTCAAGATGCAAGTATTTTATTTTATTGTTTTGATCTAGTTTTGAAGTAACAGATACTGGAAAAAGTATCGCGGATCTCCGAGCATTGCGCGACTGGGATCGAACCCAGGACCTTTAGATAAACGGTTTAATGCTCTTTGTATTGATCTACTTAATGGTATAATGGTATAAACCTACCCTATGTAATTAACATTTATGGTTTAAATTCTTGTAATTAACGTGACAGAAACATAATTAGGTACAAAATATTTCTTGTGCTTATAAAATTTATGCACAATTGAAATAATATAATGAACTAGAAAAATATAATAAATTAGAAAATAAAATTAATTTGAAAAATATAAGTAACTAGTGGCCGCCCGCGACTCCGTTAGCGTAGCGTGGAAGTCGGTTTCCAAAAAAGGTTAAAAAGTACCCTATGTGTTATTCTGATGTATAACCTATATTACTGCAAAGTTTCATCTAAATCCATCCAGTAGTTTTTACGTGAAAGAGTAACAAACATCCATCCATCCATACATCCTCACAAACTTTCACATTTATAATATTAGTAGGATTAGAAAAATATAATTAATAATTGGAAATGTTTATTTTAGTTCTCGACAAAATTTAGCAGCAAAAACGGGTTAAAGGAAGAAAAGGCATTAAGACTATTGGCTATTTATTGAATTATTGAGTTAAGAAACCAAATTAACCTAATGACGCATTTGATAAAAAGATAACTGAAAATATTTTAGTTATAACACAAACTATTCCAAAGTAACCCAATTTTAACACCTTAATTGAGGTATAGACATAAATTAAATCTTTAAGGTACCTACTTACTGCTTCGCTCTGTTCTTAAACCTAACCAAACATAGAGTAATATTAATATTTTTATAAGTAGGTAATTATGAAGATGATAAAAAAAGTGCGTGGTAGTCGGTGAAAGTTCCGGGTTCGACCCCCACTAGGGTGTACCACTAATTTGATATTTTCCAAATTATGTACATGTTTATCACGCACCAACGGTGAGGGAAAACATCCTGGGGAAACCCGAGCCAGCGCGATTTATTACGGCCCAAACCCTATCCGAGAAGGAGGCCTGTGCTCAACTATTGGGACATCTATAGGCTACGATTATTGAAAATAATCTTACTAAATAGTGACCTTACCTTTTACTATTTTTTTGTGATAAACAAACTCTCAAATTAAATACTTGTCTACTAAAACAAAAGGAATGTTTAATTTAATCTTTACATCAAATTGATATAATACTATCGATCACAAACACTTTTTTCAAAAGCATGCACACTACTATTAACTCATAGAGTAAAGTCAACCTCGAAAATAATAAAAAACTGATTTGTCTCTGTGGTTAAGGAACCGATATGTTTTATGATAAAAAAGGCTGAATAGTTTCACAAAAGGTAAACAAAGCAAGCAACTTTACTAAACAATATGTTTTTTGTTAATTTATTTTTTAGGGACTAGTGGCCGCCGGCGACTCCGTTTGCCTGGAAGTCGGTTTCCCGTGGGAATGAGAAGTTTTCCCGCGGCAAAAAGTACCCTATATGTTATTCTGATGTATATGTTACGGCTAATACCCGAAGTGCGGCTACACCTAGTTTCAGCCGGTTAGAATTGTTTTTTTATGGAAAACTGTAAAAAAACCTATGTATATAAAAACTGGCTTCAATCATGAGTCGACGGAGTCTCGCTACGCGGGACTCATTTTTCTGGGTGGTATCAAAAAAGTTACCTAACTAACCTAACCTTTTGATGTTCTAACCGGCTAAAACTAGGTGTAGCCGCACTTCGGGTGCTAGCCGTAACATATATAACCTATATAACTGTAAAGTTTCATCCAAATCCGTCAAGTAGTTTTTACGTGAAAGAGTAACAAACATCAATTATGTATGGATGTCTGTTACTCTTTTATAAACTTTCACGTTTATAATATTAGTCGGATTACTTTTGTCTAAAATAATGATTTTCTCACCTTAGTAATTTAGCATCCCCCGATCCTTGAATATGTTCTGCAAGACTAGAGAAAAACAATTTAAAGGGTACACTAAATTAGGACAGAGAGAAAAACTGTTGATTCTGTGTTTTAATATAAGTAGTGTAATTAACTAAGACGGTGAAAACATGATAAAAAGCAACGAGAAATATTCTTGTATATTTTAGGCAAGATCGGTGACCTGTAAGTAGATAAGGTATTTGAGGCAAATTTTATATCGGTTAAGCATCCAAGATTCGTTTAACAGGGATATTGTAAAAGATGAGTATCATTAGGTATAATGATCGTGACTTGGGTTTTACATGAACTTTAATTTAATCCTTTTATTCTATTGGTTACTACACAATAAAACTTACTAAGTAATTTGAAAAAGAAAAAAAAACATCTAAGATTCCTATGGGTGCTAGATATATTACCTATGTACTACCTACTGCTTATTGATATTATATCCCTGAACTAGCTTTTACCCGCACGCGTAAAACTCCTTTTCCCATACTATGTTATTATACATGTAGACCTTCCTCTTGAATCACTCTATCTATTAGATATAGTATATTATGATACAAGAGTGCAAAGTTGTTTATTAAACACGAGGCTGAGGGTTGCAGCCCGAGCCGCAGGCGGGAGCGTAAATCAGCCAAGTGTATAATGAAAATGTTGCTCACGAGTACCTACTATACACACTTTTTCAACACATTTGCGTGGAAAACGAATTATATTTTGCATAAATAGTTTTTCGACACACTTGCTCAGAAAGTGAGCCTTGTTACATCGTTTTAAGGGCCATAAACCTACCTATTAAACAAATATTACCTATTATATAAAATAATGATTTTCTCACCTAAGTGCTATAGCTTCCCCCGATCCTTGAGTATTTTCTGCAAGACTAGAGAAAAACAATTACAAAGGTACATTAATTTAGGACAGATAGAAATACCATTGATTCTGTGTTTTAATATACTTAAGTAGTGTAACTAACTAAGAACGTGAAAACATGATAAAAAGAACGAGCAATATTCTTGAACATTTTAGGCTGTAAGTAGTAGGTAAGGGATTTGAGGCAAATTTTATATCGGTTAAGCATCCAAGATTCGTTTAGCAGAGATAAAGTAAACGATGAGTATCATTAGGTATAGTTATAAATCTCCAGGTACTACATAAATAATAATAAAACTTACTCATTTCCCCCAAACTGGAAGCTGCCGGTTTCAACTGAAATAAATTACGCATAAGCAAAAGTGAACGCTATAGCCTGGTTGCTTAGAGATAAATTTACCAACAATTTAATGATGATTTTGTCGGTCTTACCTTATAAGAACAAGATCTATCTATTCATAATAATTATTCTTAAAAATACATTAAAATTTCGTTTGATCGTGCAAGTTATGGTCAAAAGTTTTTTGCAACGTTTTTATTAGCAATTCTGTTTTTAATTAGTTAATGATTTGATACAATCATTATCATTATTATCGTGTTATTAAATTCGGTTCGATTTTGTATGTGTACTTATAAGTAAACGTGTCATCTATCCGTTCAAACATAGGTAAGGTAACGAATTTGAACAATTAAATTATTAATTTAACTTTAATTTGGATTTGCTCATAATAGGTATATTCTGAGTTATAATTTATTTATGCACGAAATTTCATCCAAATCCTAACAGCTGTGTGGCGTTATTGGATAACTACTTCTGAAAATCTAACTTTCCATATACCTACTTTAAAATACTTATTAACAGTACTTACTAACTTTTCGCCCTGTAGCTTTCAAAATCAAAATCAAAATTCTTTTATTCATCATAGATATGTAACATATACTTAATGAACGTCAATGTTACAAACTTCGACTTTACCTAACCGTAAACCGAGAGAAAAAAGCCGGCGGAAAAAAACTCCCAGCACAAATTGCCTTTTGCTGCGGAAAAAAGTGCTTTTCCGCGGCGAAAAGTATGTTATCATTTTAACCGCGCGGCTTCGCATGCGTTAAAACTCCTTTCTCTGTTATAATACGTGTAAACTTTCCTCTTGAATTAGGTACTCTAACTATTAAAAAAGACGCATAGAAATCCGTTGCGTAGTTTTAAAGATTTAAGCATACATAGGGACAGAAATCGACTTTGTTTTATTTATATTATGAAGTGATCATTCAAGGTATAGTCTATCTAGATATAAGTAGCATACCTACCAAGTTTTATTCAAATCCGTTAAGTCGTTTTTGTGTAAAAGACTTACAAACACACATACTGAGGAACTCTCAAACTTTCGCATTTAGTATCTTAACTACCTACTTAGTAGGATTGTGTCATCCAGAATAACTGTAGATTCACTTACTTAAACCCAAACTGGACAAAACTGAAAAGATAAATTTAATCTCAGGTTTAAATAGTAGTAATGGACCCCAATTAGTGAACAACCAACTAAAAGAGTCATCACTCACAACATAATGATATAAGAAAGTGATAGAAAGTCTTTAATAGTACATTATGATACAAGTGTGCCAAGTTGTTCATTACACACGAGGCTGAGGGTTGCAGCCTGAACCGCAGGCGAGGGCGTAAATCAGCCTCGTGTATAATGAACATGTTGCTCACGAGTACCATACGCACAGTGTTGCGGGTAGTCACGGGCGGCGGTGATCACTTACCATCAGGTGACCCGCATACTCGTTTGCTTTGCTATATTATATAAATAAATAAAAAATAGTAAATAAAATAATAAATAAATAATAGAATCTCTAATAAAAAATAACGATTAAAAAAATAGAAGTATCTGTGACCACTACTTGGGCACATAAATACATCATAGCGAGACGCATTGAGCCGTAATCCACAACGCAAGCTTAACGCGGGTGTGTGGATGAACATTAAGGATGATCGTCCAAGGGTTTACTCACGAAGTTTTCCCTCACCGTTAGTGCGTGATAACTGGAAACTTGGAATATACCAAATTTGTTGTAGCGAAACCCTGAATGAACGATAGCAGTTACTAATTATCATTATTTTGAGGCTTTTATGCACTAAAATAAAAGTTTTATTATATTTTTTTATGAAATTAAGTTTAGTGATAAAAAATATTAAAATTGTATGTTATTACTTACGTGGACTGCTGAGTTGAACCAATGACTCTAATACTGGAAAATGAACCATAGAAATGCAATAGGTAAGCGATATTTCCATGAAAAAAGATAATGTATGGTCATTTTTATTATAAGGGGTGTAAAAAGACTGTTTCCGAAAACAAAAACTGGGCAATGCTGGGGGGGTATGAAAAAGTATGATTAATATGTTATTTTCGTAATTGTACAAAATTGCATTTAGGTATCGATTTTGCGATGATTTCTAATTAAATAGTAGTTATTGAATAATCGCACCTGAACCAACAGTTGATGTGTGAGCGATGATTTACAGATGGCGAATATGTCTCTTCAATCCTTGATAACTTTTTTAAATTGAGTTTTCTGGGTATACTGTTAGTGAATTAAGTTACTATTGAGGCTCAAGAATACATGGTTTCAGGCTTCGGAAGTGGTCTTTTTACACCCGTTATTTTATTTTGTTTCGTTTATTTTGTAATCATACAGAATAATGTTAAAGCATTACTTACAAATTGACGGAATATTATCCGCTCCTATAAGCAAAAAAAAATATGTTAGGTACATACAACTTTTTATTTTACAAGTGTCATGTCTATGTCGACGACCTCTGTGGTGCAGCGGTATATATACCGGACTGCTAAGCGGATGGTTCCGGGTTCGATCCCCGGGTCGGGCCAAAATAGGTTTTCGAAAATGGCTCGTGTCTGGGTGTAACTAGGTTCTGCCCTAGTCCATTGTGTGTGTAGTGTACGCATTTTATATACGCTTGATGCACTGGCTCGACAACTAACGATGTGCGCAGGCAGCCGCGTCCGCTCTCGCCCGTGGCTCACACGGTAATACCCCCGCGCGCCCCGCCACACCGACAGCACGAGACAATGTGGTATCTGCTACTATACTATAGCCAGATACAAACACTACATCCCTTTCTTATCAAAAATTTAATATGAATTTTGCTAGTATTCATATTTGAGTCATACAACAATTATTTTTTGAATTATCAAGTAAATATTAACAATTAACTCATATTCAATTTTAAAAAATAATTATTATCTATCACTAACATCCGGGCCTACAGTTTCAACATCTTGATCTCTACCGTCTTGTTTCTATTGCCTTTCAACTCTTTTTATATGTTACATGAAAATTCTTAAGGGTTGTTTAGTTTATTCGTTCCAAATTGTTTGTCTCCATTATTTGTCTTTTTCACTACGTGTGGTGCTGGATTATACTTTTAAGTAACCCGTCATCTTGTAAATTTTTTCTATTCTACATATACCGTGTCTTCTTCATTTTTTTTTTCTTTTGTTAATTATGTCTTGAAATGTTAGAATTTCATATCTGTTTAGTCTTCTGAAAGGTCTCCCGAGTACATATTTTTCTCAGCCATAGAAACTGCTGGCTTAAGCTATCGGGAGTAACACGTGTTATTGTGAGTCAACCATAAAATATAGACGTATGGGGTCGTGGGATATTATTCATAAAATTTTAAGGAGAACATTTCCGTCATACATGATTTCTGTGTAGCTTTAACCATTGAGGTTGCACACACGACAAAAGCTTAAAAATGGATTAATTTCTTCCGTTTTCCCAACATTTATTTATATTAATTGATTGTAGCGTGATGCGAAGTATACTATAACTAGCTTAGGAGTATGAAAAATAATTGTACTTACCAGGTTCCGTCGAGTAGTTTTTGTTTCTATAACGGTTATACAGACAGACAGACAAAAATTTTACTGATTGCATTTTTGGCATCAGTATCGATCCCTAATCACCCCTTAATAGTTATTTTGGAAATATAATATATTTCATGTACCTACAGAATTGACCTTTCTACAGATTTATTATAAGTACCTACCTACTTATAGATTAGGTATATTTTCTACATTTCGTCATACAAAAATTGATTAATCATAATCGCCCTTTAAATCTTCATTATCACAAGGTATACCTATGTATATACCGGACTTTTATGCGGAAGGTCCAATTCGGGTTTAATTCCGGGACATTTTAGTAAAAACATATTTTCTAAATTTTCTCGTAACTGGGTGTCACAGGGTTCTACCCTAGTCCATTGTAAACACAAGCGGTTACTAAGCTTACTTTAAGGCCAAATATTTGGTAGAATTGTCTGGTGATTTATTGTAATTATTAGTTGAAATTTTTACTCTCTGTCAGTTACGAGAGCTGTCAGATTAAGTTATTTTTTTCTTCTTTCTGGTCATGGTGCGGCTACACATTGTCAATGTCAAGTGTCAGATTAAGTTTTCAGAATGTTAACAAATGCTATCTAACTAAATGATAGTGAATAAAATTGTATTAACAGTGATAAGAATGTTAATTTAGGCGCGATATTTGGACTCTTAATAAAAAAAGATAAAATTTAAGATGTTATTTGGCTTTAATTAGCTTCAATTATCTTCAGGATTTATTGATTCACTGAGTAAAGTAGCCAGACAAGTTTTCGAACAAACTTATATAAAAACTATACATATATAGGCCGCCCGTGGAAGTCGATTTTCCGTGGGAATAAGAAGTTTTCCCGGGGTAAAAAGTACCCTATGTGTTATTCCCATGCATAACCCATATTACTGTAAATTTTTATCCAAATCCGTTCAGTTTTTACGTGAAAGAGTACCAAACATCCATATTTTCACGATTATAATATTAGTTAGTAGGAAGTAGGATGATACAAATTTACCTGGTTCAATATTCAATGAAAGGTCTGAAACATAATGAAAAATGTATAGGTAGGTATAAAGTATAAAGTTACATGGTCCACTAATTTTCAATTTACTGAGAATCGACAAAGAAGAAATAATTAGCTATTGACAATTTTAGTTAGTGAAAACTGGAGCAATGGAATCCTTCGGTTGATTATGTTTCCCGTATGTAAAAACAGACATTGGCCCCGATTCTGGAAGCACTCTAAACTAAATTAAAACTATCGCCGTCACTTACTCATCAATGTATAAGACAGTGACAGGTTATCATTTTATTCCTGTCAAACTATAATGTAATTAGGCTAGTCCTCAGCGCATTTCGTTCAATTTTACAATGATGTGGACTAAATTTAGTGAGACCAATGTATCTGTCTTTTTTTTATCAAAAGCATGGTAAAGTGACAGTAATATTTTTAAGTTAGTTAGTTATGTAGTTTTGAAGATTTAGGTATACATATGGAAATAGGAACACTCGATTACCTATTTATGATGTTAATCGGCACAGTTGCTTAAGTAATACGCCACAAGAGATAATATAGAAGCACTCACATATATCGAATTCAGGAGGTTTACATCCAGCTGGTAATATCTGTTAATCATTCGATTTTTATTTATTAACTTTTTATGTGTCATGGTTGATTGGAGGGGTGGAACGACAGACGTGGAAGAATGGCAGCGAGGCCTTTGCCCAGCAGTGGGATGATACGGGCTAATTATAATAATATAATTATATTTTATTTTTTCATTGCAAAAACGTTAATTTTAAGCTTATTAGTTAGATTAAATGAAATGAAATGAAATTATTTTATGTAGGACTAAAAACTAATCTCTTATAGGTACATTGTCAAAAGCATTAAATCAAAAATAAAAAAGATGTCACGGGACACCCCTACATACATCAGCAATGCCCGCAGTAGACCGAGAGAAAAAGCTGGCGGAAAAGAAAAGTGCAAAACAACTGAACACAAGTTAGTTAGCAACCTATGAAACAGTGGTCGTGGTGTGGTTATAATGGACGTTTTTATCAAAAGTGACGTCTTACGCTTTTGTCACGACAAAAATAATCAGTGTTTAGATGTTTGAAACTTTTGATTCTGATCAGCGACTTTTGCAGTCGACCTACTTAGCTAATATCTGCTCTTCTCGAGTTTACTTTAAGGACCAATACTGAGTAAATATTACGATTAAAGATTTTCTTATTTCAAATTGCATTGATCAGGAATAAATCGTTACGCTAATATTTTAGAGATACGAGCTTTCCGCGCTTAGATAACTCCCGTTCCCGTGGGATGAGATATTTTCCCACTTTAAAAAACCTTAATGTGACTCAAAGTTTTTTATTTTTAATTAAGGAGTTGTGGCGTGAAAGAACAAATTCACATACTTACAAACACTTGCATTTATACCAAATATTAGTAAGATCCGTATAAACTTTACACAAATATACAGGGTTATTTGTAATTAGCGCATCACCTTTTGCAGGCGGCTTCCTTACATCAATCCCAATGACATTTGTTCTATGACTTTTTGCAAACTCTGTATTTTGTAAGAAGTTCCTAAACCGGCCGCCCACCCCCCGTCGCCCGCGCGCCTGCCACGCCAGTTGCGTACGCGTAGAGTATTGTACAGTTCAGAGGCATCTAATAAATTTGTATGGAAAAACTTATTTTTTTTAAATGTTAATTTTAATTATTCGTTGGTTAAATGTTGTTGGGATTGATGTAGAAAAGCTGCCTACAAGAGGTGATGCGCTAATTAGAAATAACCCTGTATAAAAGATGTTAGGTATGTGAAGGTACCTATAATACAAAGAAGAAAGTCAATTTACTTACAAGCAAATAAACAAATATCACTGAGACGCTCACTATTCTCGAAGACATTTTTAACATTATGCCATATTTTTTTATTTTTTAATATTTTAAGAAACAATTCCATTCTTATCTATGGTCGTGATCCATTAACATTAAATTAATATACCATTTATGTTTTTACTTGAATGTACTTAAAATCTAAGTAAGAACTACGTCAGATCATATTCATGCATGTTTTAGCTAGTGACAGTTCTTTACAGGGATTACGTGTTAATTATACAGTTTTGCAAAAAGTCGTAGAAAAAATGTTATTGGTATTGATGTAGGGAAGCCGCTTGCAAGAGGTGATGCGCTAATTAAAAAGAACCCTGTATAGGCTGTTTTATAATAATTATTATTTATTTTTAATCCTTAAATCACCGCCGTTGTTTACTATATATTCAATTAGGTAGACTACAAAGCACTCACCTAAACATACTTGACTAATTTCAGACCATCTTACCTACCAGTAGATTTTATTTCACAAAAAAAAACGAACTAACTATACTTATTATTAAACTTCAGATGCATTTTACCAAAAAAACTTGCTTCGTAATTCAACAACTAACGCTTTATTTAAAACTTTTTATAAATGTGACATTTAGTGCAAGTAAATGACATAAGACGCCTTAGATATATTTTGTGATTTATTAAAGACGTTTGATTGCATCCAGCATGATACTCTGATAAGGAAACTCAACCATTACGTTCGGAGTCAACGATACTAATCTTAAACTTTCGATTTCATATTGAAGTGTAGGGCTCAAAAGGTTGATGTGAACGGTAATGGGTCGTCTGGGACAGTTGGGGTTCCTCAAGGATCAATGTTAAGCCTAATTTTATTTTTGTTTTACATTAATGATCGACTCCGTATGATATGGTAAAAGGTACTATATAGTGTTGTTACATCAAATAATAGACAAAAAACAAGTATTCTTTTTTTAATGTTGTACATACAGTGGATTTATGTCCATATTATACCTATATAATGCAACTTTTAATGATAAAAAACGACGTTTTTAAAATTTTCTACTAATGTGAAACAAGTCGAGTCAACCTTGCTATTGAATAGCCGGATCCCCACCGGACGATCCAAAGCGCTCCGATCGCGCGCGGCACGGAGCGCGCCCCACGGAGCGTGAAGTGTAGGCGGAGAGCGCGCGCTCCTTGCCGCGTGTGATCCATGTGTTGTCGGTTTTATGGTCAGGCATTGCACTTGGATCAGTCAGATCCACACCAGACGGTCCACGTTCCACGCATCACGATCTTGGATCACGGATCGCAGGATCGCCGATCCATTTGGATCGTCCGGTGTGGATCCGGCTATTGGTTACCATCCATCACCATGACTCAAGTTAAACTTAGAAGATTATTCTGTTTTTCTTGAATAACTATGAACTGTGTACTAAGGTATAATTACATTGTTGGAGCCCACATCTCACAACTGGCGAATAGGCTTAATTCTGGAGCGTTCGCGGTCAAGAAAATTCGCGATGTGGACACAGCTAGGATAGTATATTTTAGTTACTTTCATAGCTTAATGCTTAATGTTACGGCATCCTACCTTTATGCTGCAGAAAAAAGCTGTCCATGGAATTTTTGAAACTTGGAAATCCTACTTACTAATATGACGACCTCTGTGGCGCAGCGGTAACTATACCGGACTGTAAAGCGGATGGTTCCGGGTTCGATCCCCGGGTCGGGCCAATTTCGTCAAAATGGTTTTTCGACATTGGCTCGTGTCTGGGTGTAACTAGGTTCTCCCCTAGTCCATTGTGTGGTACCTGTAACACAAGCGCTTAATGCACTTACCATGGGGCCACATAATTGGTGTTTAAGTCTGGAGATTTATTTATTATTATTAAAAAAATATTATAAACGAGAAAGTTTGTGAGTATGTATGGATGGATGTTTTTTATTCTTTCACGTAAAAACTGCATGGATTTTGACAACGACGCTACGCTTACTGTTCGATAGTTTATTCAACGGATTATTGCTATCGTATAGAGCAATTGATTTTCTGATAATCTATTAAGTAGGTATGTATTGTCGTATCGTATCGTATTACCGAATAATGACACTCAGATTTAATCACTGATTTAGCTAATTGATCTAAGGACTTTTTTGTAAGTATTTTAGCTCGGAATCAATCCTCATTGAATGTGATATAAGCATAAATAATAAAAGATTTTACTTCCTTGTCATTGTAAAAAAAGACTTAAATTATACTAGATTTAATACTATTTTCAGCACACTTGCTCAGAAAATGAGCCTTACTACATCGTTTTTAGGGCCTATTACACACTAGTGCATAATATAACAATCCCTACAAAGTCAAGGTAGTGCCTTACTGCAAATAATATGCTAGTAAATAGAGCATTTTCATTTTGATCGGGTAATACAGTTTTTTTTTGTAATAACAAAGAGGTTTTATGCCACTGAAAATCCATTTTTATATTTGGAATAAATAAATGTGTCCATATCATGGGGCATTTAACCAAAAGAGAGACAAGAGCATTTTAGGAGGAATATATTTTTCAGGCACCTTTAGCGGGGGACGAGGAAGTGATGTGACAATAAGAAGAATGAATGGGTATTTTTATTGAACGAATAAAGTTTTTTATTTCAATTTAATTATTAAATTTAACTCTTCTTCTTAATACTAATACAATTGTAAATTTGTAAGTCTTTAGTTAAAACCTTTTTCTACGAAGTCTCCACAATTCGTCACGCGCGCAAAATTTTGTCCAAATGTCCTTCACACTTGGATTTTTTGGGAAACTACAAATAATAAGGTTTATTTTAATACTAGCTTAGTTTTTAGTCCGCGTCTTCGCAATTCTTAGCTTAAAACCTATAAGCGCGAATTAATAATATATGTCTGCTAAACTTTATATTTTTCGGACCTTTCATCCTACCAAGCATTCAAATCAATTCAGTCTCATTTTCCCATCACTGTCTAGAATCCAGGCCTGTAAAAACGACATTAAAAAAATATCATCACAGCAGTTGTCAGCTTTGACAGCGTTGACAGCTTGTCTCCCTAATATGGTATTCGTTGTTTACAGTTGCTATCGTTTAAATTGTCGTTACGATCAAGGTTAAAATTCGAAAACATCAATTAATAGTGTAGTAAATTGCCAAAAATACTAACAGGTGATATGAAATCGCATGTAAACGTAAATTTGAAGTTTCAGAACGTCGTTTACACAATAAAACCGAACAAATCACCATTTTGTGGAGCACATAAACACATTACAGAGCGACACAGAATGACCAAGTACCGTGCGTGGTACTTTTGTTGAAGACTATGACCATCGCTATGACCAAAATTTTGCCTGAGGGGAAAGGCCTGCTTTTTTCCTTTGGTTAAATGCTCTAAGGTCCTAATTTAAAAAAATACAATAGGATGTTTGGCGGCTGTGTGGCGCGTGCAAAAAAAGGTGAGTCATTTCCCGAATTCTTTATGTTTTGTTCACATTTCTCAGCTTCGTGTATAATGAAAATCTTTGCACACTTGTATCATAATATACATACTATTTCGGACTTCAGACTATTTAGTGCGCTAAGTAGGTACAACACTTCACTCTTAACAAACGCGAAAGCCAAATAGATGTTAACAATGTCAAACAAAAAAAAAACATTTTTTTTAAAGCAAGTTTTATTTTATTTCAAAACGTCTTGCTTCCGACGAACCTCCTTACAGCCAAAAAGGTTATGATATCAATCAGAAATTAATCAGTTGCACTGTAAACAAAGAAAAAGTGTTAATTTATTTGATTGCTTACCATCTAAATACATAAAAACATAAAAGCTAAACATTGTATGAAAATATTAATATAGATATGCGTTTAAATAATAGTTATGCACAACATTTACATAATAAAAGGTTAATAAATAAGTGTAAATTTTAACAATTCATTTGTAAATTTTGCTTTTGCATTGCTACCGAGTTGAAAGTTTGATGAAAAATGGCTGGGTGCTTTTCTCTCGGTCTACCGATGGAAACACTTTGGCTTGAAACATTGTTAGATTTTTTTTCGATAAATTCAAATATCAATTGATTCAAGATTTTTTTATATTATAAAAATGAGTTGTTAGGAGGATGTCAAATATTAAGAAAAAAATTATGTTTATTTATTTTATTTTATTATTCTTAAGGCACATCAACAATATAAACACAAACATTTGCTACAGACATTACATACATCAGTTACAGATATGCACAGCATTGTATTAATAATTTTGTTTCAATGAGAACAACTTAAAAAAAAGTATGTTGATGAAGTAGTATAATAAAACTCTTCGAATAAACACTTACACTTTTATTTTCTTCTTTTAAATACAAGAGTGGTTATAATTTTACAATAGCTTTAATACTTTTAAATTATAATTATACTTAGTGACTCCATGTTCTAAAACTATGTAAAAACGCCTAGACTTTTAATAACTTGACTTTACTCGATGACTGACTAAAACCAACTGTCCCCGCATTTCAGCCAAGCCAGCCCACCTTTATTTTTTTTCACCAAGGCTAGTGTTGCAAAGATGCCAAACTAATAAAAATATTTTAAAAATTAGGGCACAAACGAACTTGTGATTGCCATAAAAATAAAGAAACCCTACACTCGACCATCCTGACGTCGTGCACGAGCCAGGTGGCAACCCTACACTTGGCCAAAGGACAGTTAGTTCGTAACTTAACATTAAAAATACATCAAATAAATAACTTTTTCGATAGTATTAACATACATACATTATAATTTTAAGCTATTGTAACCATATTAATTCTTAACAAAAACAAAATTTTTTTTTTTAAACAATACTGCAAATTACCTATTATTGTTGTAATAATAAAAAAAATACAAAAAAAATATTTAAAGACCATTAACTAAACCAAATACCAATTGCTAAATGTTATACATATCAAAATAATAGCCACAATAACGGCAATATTTAACTTATTGTTATTAAGTAATGCAAACCAATCGAACTTTGCAATACCTATACTTCTGTATAATGCAAACCAATCGAACTTTGCAAATAATTTAACATATATTTATTGCAAACCAATCGAACTTTGCAAATAATTAAACATCTATTTATTGCAAACCAATCGAACTTTGCAAATAATTCAACATCTATTTATTGCAAACCAATCGAACTTTGCAAATAATTCAACATCTATTCATTGCAAACCAATCGAACTTTGCAATGCTTCTACTTTTAATTTAGCAAACCAATCAAACTTTGCAATATTTTTTTTAACTAAAAGTTACTGTAAACCAATCGAACTTTACAGTACTCTTAAACATTTTTATGCAAACCAATCAAACTTTGCACGTGATATGTTAAATAAAGCAAGCAAACAAATCGATCTTTGCGCCTCATATTCATAAACGAACAATTCGAACTTCGTTTCAGATCATGTTTCAACTAGCGCACCATTCGATCTGCGCAGTTGATCCGTAGCCGATGCGCGAGCCAATCGATCCTCACGCCCGGCCTGAAACAATACATAAACAGACTATAGCATATCAAATAAATAAACCCTTTAAAATAAAATTTAAATAAAGATTAAAATTTGAGTTTAATAAGAGCCAACCAAATACAGATTAAATGTAAAAATAAATTCGTGTTTTTTTAATAACTAACAATAAAATTAAAACATATAATAAAATTTTAATTCATTCGGCTCCATCTATCTCGTCATCACTAGAATTACTCTCATCATTATTAAGTTGTGATGCTGCAACGTGAACCCACGGCAACATTCTATCTGCGGAGATGGTAGTAGTACTTTTAATGTTATTAAAACCTGGAATTGATGACATTTTATAGCGGTCCTGGCCTAATGACTGGACTACCTTAAAGGGTCCTATATAAGTTGGCAGCAGTTTTTTAGTCTCACCATCATTGCTGCAAGCTACTTTAGTAATTTTCACGAGGTCACCCCCGTCATTGATTCGAGCCGGTTGTCTATTGCGATCATATTGTTATTTTTGATTTTCTTGCTCAATGTCTAACTTTTCCTTTACCTGCTTTCTGATAGTAGTCACATCAACATTTTCTCTTGCTTCCTCTACTATTTCGTTTAAAGCAGCATTAATCTCACTGTTCATATGTACACCAAACATTACTTCTGAAGGTCTTCTGCCTGTAGATTTTTGTACTGTGTTATTTAACCCCCCACTGTATTTTACCTAGTTGCCTGTCCCAATAGCCTCTCTTAGATCTAACAAAGGGCCCGAGGTGATCGACCTGCAGAGTATGCCCGCTTTTACGCGATGTTTTTTTTGAGTAGGCGCAATCTATGCAGGCCGAAACATATTTCCTAACGAAACGAGACATCTTTGCAAACCAATAGTTACTTTTCTGTTCTGTACCCGTTCTGAAGTTTTCTCCAAACTTGGATGTCCAATTTCGTCATGATTTAATCTGCATTTCTGCCACCTTTGGAACCACCCACCTTAAATTAGTCTTATCACCGTCAACGCATTTAAAAAGCTACATAATTTTCTTTGATATATTCAAGTCCTTTGGAATCTAAATCACTAGCCACTATTTGCTTAATACGGCAGAGCTCTGTATCTCCCAACTGCAAGGAATGAAGCCAATCGTCGTTATTGATGACCATAACCTATGCATAAATTACGTCCTCAGGATCTGAATTCCGGGACAATGCGTCGACATGAAACATCTTAAATCTTAATTCAATGGAACAATTAAACTCTTGCAATAGAAGCAACCAAAAAACTATTTTGGGGATTAAATCTCGTTTCAGAAAAGTGGAACGTAGCGCACTACAATCTGAAATTATTTTAAACTGACGGCCTAATAGGTATACCTTGAACTTTTCCAAGGACCGAATGATTGCTAATGTTTCCAGCTCGTAGGATTAGTAGTGCTTTTCTTCAGGAGATGTTTTCCTACTACAATATGCGACCGGCCTAAATAGTCCACTCTCCTTACACTTCTGGAAAAGAATCCCACCTACGCTATCCTTACTTGCATCTGTATGCAATTCGTTATCTGCCAAGGAATCATAGATGGCTAAACAGGTCTATCAACAAGTTTTGCCTTCAACACCTGGAACGCTTTTTCTTGTTCTGGACCCCATTGCCATTTGGACAACTTAAGGGTTAACCTGGCATTTTGTAACAATTCAAGAATACATTCTAGCCTATCCAAGCATTCGGTAGGGTCTTTCTCAAAAATTAAAATTTTGTCCATGTAAGCTGTAGCTTTACTATACCGTGCTGAACCTAATACTTTATTAATATGCCTCTGGAAGACCGCTGGTGCGTTTGCTAAGCCAAATCGCATCCTCTTAAATTCATACAGGCAAATGCCGTCAAATGCTTACTTTGCTCCGCTATTGGGACCTGATGAAACATACTTGGCCCGACAATCTGGCTATTTCATCCTCAATTATAGGCTTTGGAAACCTTTCTTTAATTGTGATAGAGTTGAGCATCCTATGATCTATACAAATCCTAAGGCTTCCATCTTTTTTTACGTACCAATATGACAGGACTCGCGTAATCTGCAGCAGATTCCCTAACAATACCCTCTTCTAACATTTCTGCTACCATTGACTGAACCCTATCACGTTCATGATGAGATAGCCGGTATGGGCGATATACAACTGGTTTTTGACTGTTGAGCTCAATTGACATTACTGAAACATGTGCACATCCTAAAGTATTAAGATTTGAAGCGAAGCAATGCTTATATTTTCTCAAAACACCCAACAGTCTTTGCTTATCATCTGATGTAACTGAATTACTCACCTGAATCTCCTCCTCCCTAATATCCTGTAGACAATTATCTAGCCCTATACATATATTCTAATATTCCAGGTGGCTGCTCCCCTTTAAGCTTAGTTGCACTTCGGTCCTGCTTCTTTGCACCTCTGCTCTGCCTGGGTGACCGGCTGCGGCTACGGTTGTGGCCAGTTTCAGTTCTTCAGGTTCAGTTCTTGAATCTTCGTTACGGCGACTGCTTCGATTTTCTGGAGAACGGCTCCGACGCTGCTGAGATTTCATTTCGCGCTCCTTGTCCAGCTCGTGCTCCAGTTCACGCGTTCGCTCCCGCAGGCTCAGGCTGCGGTCTCGCGTCCTTAACCCGCTGCGGCTACGGGTGCGGCTGCGGTTCGTGGGAGGCGAGTTGCGCATCTGGCGTGGTGTACTTCACAGGGGTCTGCAATCTTCGCTGCTCATTGCTCCGGTTTCGATCACCCATTATGACTTGAACCTCAAAAGCAATGAGAAAAAAAAATGCATTAGAAAAAGAAAGGGTAGAAATAAAATAGTCTTTTTTTGATAATCTATAAAAACTAAATTATCTAATTACCATAGCCACAATACAACCCAAATCCTTGCAAGCAATCATTACCAGGGAGTTGCCCTAGCCAAATGTTGCGCACAAAAATTTAGGTCGCCATAATGAAAAAAAAAAACGCTATCAAGGAGTTGCCCTGACCAAGCGTTCCTTTCAAAAGCAGCCTTAAAACCTTAAGCAATCTTAAAAAGTATCTAAACTTATTAGGGGAAGGGGGGGCATAACGGGGACGCGAGGCACAACGGGGCCCCCCATGAATACGAGTAACTACACTCACTAGCGGTCATTTGTTTTCGCTAATAAGCGGCCATTTTGAATCAGTCTTCAGTCCCTAAGTGTCCAGCGAGAAGGCTGCACGCGTTTGATTTTTAAAACAAAAAACTTTTTTCGACATCTTCTGATCTAATTTTGTGTGATACGAAAATGCATGTAAAAAAGTAAGTGTTTGTGATATTGCTTTCATTTTTGGTTGTGTTTATCTAGCGATATTATGAATGATAATGTTTTGATCAAAATCACTCTAACTATTGTTCTGTTTTATTTGTAGGTTATTTTAAACAATGTTAGACATGAGGCATAATGGGGACAATATTGTGGGGCACGATGGGGTATGTATATACCATAATAATCAAAATAAAAACGAGGTAGAAGAACGGCAACAACTGAAACGGACGAAGAAGTGTACAAATACAAATGACGAGTGGTTGAAGAAAAACCGGGAACAAAAGACTAAGAAACCTCGCTCTGACGTTGAAAATGTAGACGACGACGCATTATGCATTTATTGCGCGGACTTGAATTACACTTATTTGAAGTCTTCGGAAGGTTGGGTGGCTTGTCAACCATGTGGACATTGGGCCCACACAGCCTGTGCAGGTGTTGATGACGAAAATATTGAAGAAATCCACATCTACTCAATCTGTCAGACAAAATAATCATATACCCCGTACTGCCCCTAATCGGGTACCCCATACTGCCCCTACTCTGGGGCACGATGGGGTTTTCGACAGGGTTTCGAAATTTAAAAATTAAAAACATTTGTTGATTCGTTATTTCGCCAAATTCTATGTCAAATGATAATTTAATATGTAACCAAAGGGTTGTGATAAGTTTTAATTAATAAATATATGTTGTTCATTCTTTTTTTGTTCATTTCCCTTAACGTCCCCGTTATGCCCCCCCTTCCCCTACTCAATTATCTACATTTGATTAAACAGTAGGCACAGAATACAGACGGACTACGTTATTAAGGAGTAGCCTTAACCATACGAGTCCGACCACGTGCATCTTTACCGTACTCTATTAGAAAATACGATGCCTCGGATTGTCATTGCAAATCACAAAGTACTCACATATAGCAATATTGTCGAAGAGTAGCCTCAAACTAATGCCAATAAAACTATGATTCCCTCGCTTTATTTATAATAAGCATGCTAAACTACAAAAAAAATAGGATGTAGGTATGTTCACTCACCTTTTGTTTCGCCGATGGATCACGTTAAATCACGTAACACTTCTGATGCATAATAAAACTCTTCGAATAAACACTTAACACTTTTATTTTCTTCTTTTAAATACAAGAGTGGTTATAATTTTACAATAGCTTTAATACTTTTAAATTATAATTATACTTAGTGACTCCATGTTCTAAAACTATGTAAAAACGCCTAGACTTTTAATAACTTGACTTTACTCGATGACTGACTAAAACCAACTGTCCCCGCATTTCAGCCAAGCCAGCCCACCTTTATTTTTTTTCACCAAGGCTAGTGTTGCAAAGATGCCAAACTAATAAAAATATTTTAAAAATTAGGGCACAAACGAACTTGTGATTGCCATAAAAATAAAGAAACCCTACAGTAGGTACTCAAAAATTATTGGTCACGTCTTAACAAAATATGGCAACACATAGGTGTGTTTATGAGAATCAAAAAGGTTAAAGTCCATTTAAAGTAAAGCTTTTAATTATTTACAAAAATAAAAAATATCAGCAAATCAAATTCTTACCTATGCAGACATTCAATGAATTCTAAACATTTCTCATCCGCATCGTTACTTAACTTGGAGTTAAACTAGAAACAAATACCTCCATTTTAATAGTTAATTAGCACAGACATATTCCGTTAATTCAATATAAGTTAATTAATTATGGTGATCCTAAAATTACAAGCAAAATTGAATGGTATGGTAATACTTAGTTCGATTTACGTAGTTACGTGATCGTTTGTTAAACGTTGGTTTTGTTTAATGCCGAATTATACAAACTACTACACTACAGATTCATTGTATTTAGTTTAGTGCACCGTGGAAACCGCAAACATTATCATCATAGATTTATTATTGGTCTTCGCTTTCGCTCTTGCTAGATGCTCACATAGCGACGCATCTAGGCAAAAAACCGACGTGAAGTAGGGACGATGTTCCTGCGTTTCGTTCGGTGAGTGCGGTATCCGGTGCCCAATTTTCTCAAAGGCTCAGCAACACACCCCCAACACCCACAGTGTTGCGGGTAGTCATGGGCGGCGGTGATCACTTACCATCAGGTGACCCGCATGCTCGTTTGCTACTATATTATATTTAAAAAAAAATGGTTAAGAAGATTATCGGTGTGTAAATCCAGACTGAAAATAATATTTCATTAGTAGGAATTATACTCGTAAATAGCTTATGAACTGGTATCTAAATGATGAAACGATTTCGTATGGACGAAATAACAGTTTTGCAATATAGGTAAATCAATCAGAATTAGTTATTTTTTGACTTAATACTGTTTTAAGTAGCTTAAGGGTCTAATCTCTTTACTCAGAAATGTTTAATTATCATATACTAGCCAACCGCCCTTTTCACAAAACATCGAATTTTAGCTTATTAAAAATAAATAATTCTAAATTTTCTTTATATACAAATTTAAGTGAAAAAATTACCTAAGAGATGGTGTAGCCCGCATTAAAATCCGTTTAGTGGTTTAGGAGGAGTTAGCGGACAAACATACAAACAGACACAATTAGCGACTTGGATTAATACTATGTAATGATGATGATGATAAGGGGGCTTATTTCTAAGTCGTTACATGAGTTTGTCCACTGTTTGGTAAAAATAAATTCCCTTTGGGACAGAATGTCACTAAGAAATAAAACTGTAAAGTTATTCGTGATCAACTTATTTTCAGAGATGCGATTTATTTTAAATACTTCTATTTAAAATGCAAATACAAAATGCAAAATACCTATTTTGTATTTTGCATTTAAATGCCTTTTAGTGAAAAACATTTTGTATTTTATTTGAAATACCTTTCGAGATGTATTTTGTATTTATAATATTCATTTCAAAATGCAAAATACTTTCTGATTAAGTTTAGCCAACATTACCAGTCGAACGAATGACGCTTGTGGGTATGCCGAATTTGACCGATAGAGGCGCCTGCTAGCCGTGCGTGTCCTTTTTTTCTTCTAAAATTTTTTTTGAATAATCTATACTTATAATAAATATGTTACTGGATAAAAATAAATGGCCACACAATTCACAAAATGGAGCCATGGCTATCTTTTCGTTAGTCTCGTTACTCTTCGTTAACTCGACTATGTTATTAATAATAACATAACAGAATTTATTGATAAGCGTTACTTTAAAAATAAATATGACCAAGATGTCATGCATTAAGTGCCATTTGGCTTGCCATTGTATCTCTATTCTATTTCTCATGATTAATACCTAAAATAAATAAAAATATCATTCGATTTGGTCAAAAGGTATTTTATTTTGAAAAAGTATTTTGAAAATACCTATTTTGCATTTAGCATTTGAAATACAAAACACAAAACTATTTGGTATTTTGCATTTGAAATAGTTATTCTGAAAAGTATTTTGCATTTTGTATTTAAATTGTTTTTAAAACCATTTTGTACATCTCTGCTTATTTTTGTAATTTAAAATATTAATTATGTTCTATTTGTAAAATTGTAAAAACAGTTCGGAAAAAAGGCTATATTATAAGATCGGAAGTGGAAATAGACTAAAAAAAAACAATATTAGCGGAAATACACATCCACTTAATCAAAAAAAACTAATCTTTTATAAAATATTGGGCTATTGAGGAACGGATTTTTCATATTTTACAAGTAACACAAAATAAACACAGAAATGAAAATAAAATCAATGAGAAAATAATAAAGATGAAAGAAATACGTAACTCACGCTACCAAGTCGACACCAGGAACGCCCGAGCAAAAGTGTGCGTGCGACGATGCGCTTTGCCTTTTATAGGTGTCTACTTGGTAGCCCGAATCACAGAGGGGAGGTCTCCTTATACGGCCTCTCCTGACATAACGTCGTCCTCGACGGTTGCCGCTGTGAGATCGTTGGATTCGGTCGTTGCGTCTTCATTCAGGAGTGGCGTTAACAAGACCGCTGAAGGGGCGCTGGTCTCGTCAGGTACTGTCGTGGTTGGGTCTTCTAGGAGTGGCATCGACATGCTGTTGTGGTACTGTTCCTGCCAAGGTGCTCACATTATTCTCCTGGTTGTCTGAAAAAGCCAGCATTTTAAGACGACAAACGTCATGGCGACACACGCCAGGGCGACACACGCCAGGGCGACACACGCCAGGGCGACACACGCCAGTGTTATAAGACGACAAACGTCTGGGCGACACACGCCAGTGTTATAAGACGACAAACGTCTGGGCGACACACGCCAGGGCGACACACGCCAGTGTTATAAGACGACAAACGTCTGGGCGACACACGCCAGGGCGACACACGCCAAGGCGACACACGCCAGGGCGACACACGCCAGTGTTATAAGACGACAAACGTCTGGGCGACACACGCCAGTGTTATAAGACGACAAACGTCTGGGCGACACACGCCAGGGCGACACACGCCAGTGTTATAAGACGACAAACGTCTGGGCGACACACGCCAGTGTTATAAGACGACAAACGTCTGGGCGACACACGCCAGTGTTATAAGACGACAAACGTCTGGGCGACACACGCCAGGGCGACACACGCCAGGGCGACACACGCCAGTGTTATAAGACGACAAACGTCTGGGCGACACACGCCAGTGTTATAAGACGACAAACGTCTGGGCGACACACGCCAGGGCGACACACGCCAGTGTTATAAGATGACAAACGTCTGGGCGACACACGCCAGGGCGACACACGCCAAGGCGACACACGCCAGGGCGACACACGCCAGTGTTATAAGACGACAAACGTCTGGGCGACACACGCCAGTGTTATAAGACGACAAACGTCTGGGCGACACACGCCAGTGTTATAAGACGACAAACGTCTGGGCGACACACGCCAGGGCGACACACGCCAGTGTTATAAGACGACAAACGTCTGGGCGACACACGCCAGTGTTATAAGACGACAAACGTCTGGGCGACACACGCCAGGGCGACACACGCCAGTGTTATAAGACGACAAACGTCTGGGCGACACACGCCAGTGTTATAAGACGACAAACGTCTGGGCGACACACGCCAGTGTTATAAGACGACAAACGTCTGGGCGACACACGCCAGTGTTATAAGACGACAAACGTCTGGGCGACACACGCCAGTGTTATAAGACGACAAACGTCTGGGCGACACACGCCAGGGCGACACACGCCAGTGTTATAAGATGACAAACGTCTGGGCGACACACGCCAGGGCGACACACGCCAAGGCGACACACGCCAGGGCGACACACGCCAGTGTTATAAGACGACAAACGTCTGGGCGACACACGCCAGGGCGACACACGCCAGTGTTATAAGACGACAAACGTCTGGGCGACACACGCCAGGGCGACACACGCCAAGGCGACACACGCCAGGGCGACACACGCCAGTGTTATAAGACGACAAACGTCTGGGCGACACACGCCAGTGTTATAAGACGACAAACGTCTGGGCGACACACGCCAGTGTTATAAGACGACAAACGTCTGGGCGACACACGCCAGGGCGACACACGCCAGTGTTATAAGACGACAAACGTCTGGGCGACACACGCCAGTGTTATAAGACGACAAACGTCTGGGCGACACACGCCAGTGTTATAAGACGACAAACGTCTGGGCGACACACGCCAGTGTTATAAGACGACAAACGTCTGGGCGACACACGCCAGGGCGACACACGCCAGGGCGACACACGCCAGTGTTATAAGACGACAAACGTCTGGGCGACACACGCCAGTGTTATAAGACGACAAACGTCTGGGCGACACACGCCAGGGCGACACACGCCAGTGTTATAAGACGACAAACGTCTGGGCGACACACGCCAGTGTTATAAGACGACAAACGTCTGGGCGACACACGCCAGGGCGACACACGCCAGTGTTATAAGACGACAAACGTCTGGGCGACACACGCCAGTGTTATAAGACGACAAACATCTGGGCGACACACGCCAGGGCGACACACGCCAGTGTTATAAGATGACAAACGTCTGGGCGACACACGCCAGGGCGACACACGCCAAGGCGACACACGCCAGGGCGACACACGCCAGTGTTATAAGACGACAAACGTCTGGGCGACACACGCCAGTGTTATAAGACGACAAACGTCTGGGCGACACACGCCAGTGTTATAAGACGACAAACGTCTGGGCGACACACGCCAGTGTTATAAGACGACAAACGTCTGGGCGACACACGCCAGGGCGACACACGCCAAGGCGACACACGCCAGGGCGACACACGCCAGTGTTATAAGACGACAAACGTCTGGGCGACACACGCCAGTGTTATAAGACGACAAACGTCTGGGCGACACACGCCAGGGCGACACACGCCAGTGTTATAAGACGACAAACGTCTGGGCGACACACGCCAGGGCGACACACGCCAGGGCGACACACGCCAGTGTTATAAGACGACAAACGTCTGGGCGACACACGCCAGTGTTATAAGACGACAAACGTCTGGGCGACACACGCCAGGGCGACACACGCCAGTGTTATAAGACGACAAACGTCTGGGCGACACACGCCAGTGTTATAAGACGACAAACGTCTGGGCGACACACGCCAGTGTTATAAGACGACAAACGTCTGGGCGACACACGCCAGTGTTATAAGACGACAAACGTCTGGGCGACACACGCCAGGGCGACACACGCCAGTGTTATAAGACGACAAACGTCTGGGCGACACACGCCAGGGCGACAAACGCCATTTTCTTTTTCACACGCCAAGTTTCATTAAAAGTTGTTTGTTGTAACTCCAGGGCATTCATATAAACTTATTGAGGACATCATAATGTGCTTGAAACTGCTTATGTATGAAGATGTAAAACAAACCTTGAACAGATAAAACAATTTTTCATAAAAAATCATAATTTTGTAACAAACGTGATACTTACTAAGGAAGAATGCAGCAGGTGCGTTTTATAAAGCTTCGACTTTTCGCTGACTCGGCTTAACCTGACCTTCACGTAGAACTCGGCCGAGGTATTCGACAACCGTTTTTTTTTTTAAATCAAATGCAGGTAGATCGAAAAATTATTGAAAAGAATACTAGAAACAAGAATTTGAGACTCTGATCCTCTTATTAAGTGAGCGAGAGTTGCTATCCCACTTCTGATATAAGATCGGAAGTGGAAATAGACTAAAAAATAAAATATTGGGCTATTGAGGAACGGATTTTCATATTTTACAAGTAACACAAAATAAACACAGAAATGAAAATAAAATCAATGAGAAAATAATAAAGATGAAAGAAATACGTAACTCACGCTACCAAGTCGACACCAGGAACGCTCGAGCAAAAGTGTGCGTGCGACGATGCGCTTTGCCTTTTATAGGTGTCTACTTGGTAGCCCGAATCACAGAGGGGAGGTCTCCTTATAATATTATTAGGTATACATACTTAACTATACATGTGAAAAACTTCGAAAGAGCTGTTGCATCGTTACAATTATCTGGATCCGAGCTAGAAATAGAATATAAACATTTCATTATTAGTTGATATAGGTACCACCACAAATGAGTAAGTATTTTATGATACAATTTCTCCGTACAAGCATACCTGGAACTCGATGTGTCAAAGGAACAGATACTGATCCAAAAAAAGATAAAAAAGCGAATCAAAACTAATATTATTTGTCGATCCGATAAATTTTATACATATACTGGATGCGGCGACGTCAAAACAGATTTGGGATAATTGGTCAAAAGACTTTCAAGATTCTGGTCTACTAAGAAAAGTTGGTTTATTGCGAGACTTGATAAACACTAATTTAGAAACAAGCACTAGTGTAGAAGATTATGTCAACAAAATCATGAGCTTAGCTCATGACTCGGGACTTTGATGCTAGCAGGTTTACCAGATGAATACAAACCTATGATTATGGGTATGGAAAGCTCAGGAGTTAAAATAAGTGCTGATATGATTAAAACAAAATTATTGCAAGAAATTAAAGCTACACCAAGTAATTCAGCTCTGTACACAAGTAATAAAAATACTCAAGCTAAGTTCAAAAGCACTCAGCATCAGTCAAAGTCAAAAGGTCCAAGATGTTTTAATTGTAATAAATATGAAAAGTGAAAAGTGTTGGTTTCTGAAAAATAAACCACAGAGTAAAGAAAATAATAAAGGTTTTGTGGCAGCTTTTTCGGCCATGCAACTGAATCTATACTAATATTATAAAGCTGAAGAGTTTGTTTGTTTGTTTGTTTGTTTGTTTGTTTGTTTGTTTGTTTGTTTGTTTGTTTGAACGCGCTAATCTCAGGAACTACTGGTTCGAATTGAAAAATTCTTTTTGTGTTAAATAGACCGTTTATCGAGGAAGGCTTTAGGCTATATAACATCACGCTGCAACTATTAGGAGCGAAGAAATAATGGAAAATGTGAAAAAAACGGGGAAAATTATTCATCCTTGAGGCCTTCCGTTGCGTGCGCTGCGAATACGGTTTTAGATAATTACCAAAAATAAATAATATGAAAGGATTAAGGGAACTTTTTACCGCGGGAAAAATTCGTATTCCCACGGGAAACCGACATCTACGCGAACAGAGTCGGGAGCGGCCACTAGTGATTGTATAAACTGGTATGTAGATTCAGGTGCTTCGATGCATTGCATATGACAATGTGTAATGTTGGGGATTCTATATATTAACTAAAACAACAGTCTACCATTAGACCTGTTTATTCAATGACCAATAAAATATAATTCTTAAGTAAAGGAGCTTACTTTGCTAAAAACGGTGCGCGCACACATACATAATAAAGACATGTAAACTTACTCACACTTCACCTCCGGGGGTGAAGAAAAAAAAACAAAAAAATCATACATTTTTTTTTTTTTTTTTTGCTACACAATTAAGAGACATACTTAGTTTCCAGTTAACATTGAAATATGTAATATATGTTCCTACTCTTCTTATAAAGCAAATACAAAAATGTAAAAGTAACATTTAAAATCAAGCAAATTTCAATTTTTTTTTTTTTTTTTTTTTAAACACTAACTTATTGCCAAAAAAACTTAGTTCTATTCTTATGTATAATTTCATCCTTATTTTTATTCTTAATTTTAACATTACATCCTAAATCTTCTATTACTACATAAGGACCTTTGTACAATGGGTCCAATTTTCGACCAGTTTCTGCTTTAACAAGAATTAAATCGCCTAAATTATATGTTACAGGGTTTGCTGAATTGTCATACATTGTTTTTCTTTTTTGTTTTTTATTAATTAAGTTTCTTTTTGCTTCAGCATTAGCTAATTGTAATCGATATTTTAATTGTAATGGATAGTCATCAATATTGTATAATGGATCTAGAGAACTACCTAAGTTAGATGGTATATTGCAGAGTTTACCAAAGACCAATTCAAAGGGCGTATAATTTGTTTCAGAATGAACAGTATTATTAAAACTAAAACACCAAAATGGTAACCATTGGTTCCATGTATCAGAATGATTGTCACATTGAATCCTCAAAAATGAACCTAAAGTTTTATGAGCGTTTTCTAATGCACCTATTGTCTCATGATGATAAGCTGTGGAAGATAGTTTTTCTATATTTAATATTTTACATACCTGTTCCATTGTTGATGAAATGAACTCCGTTCCTCGATCAGTAGCTATAGTCCTTGGAATACCAAAAAGTAAAATGAAATTACGCACGAATGCATCAGCAATAGACGTCGTTTCTTTATTTTTAAGTGGAATAGCTTGGACAAATTTTGTTAATTCGCATTGCAAGGTCAATATGTAGCAATGATTATCTACATCTCTATCTAAAGGTCCTACAACGTCTAAATAAACTTTCTCAAAGGCTGAAGATGCCGTTGTGGTAATCTCCATTGGCTGTTTGGTGTAACGAAAATATTTCATTTTTTGACATTTTGTACATTTTCGAACAAAGTCTCGAACGTCTTTCTCAATACTTGGCCAGTAGTATCGTTTTTTAATCGTATTTATCATTCTTCGCACACCAGCATGTCCGCTTGATGGCAATAAATGAAAGTCATTCAAAATTAAAGTTTTTTCTTTATCATCTTCTATTCTTTTTATTCCTCTTAAAATACATAATCGTGGACCGGTCCATGAATCCAAAGATTTTATTTCATTACATACACTCTTAATAAATTCAATATTATCACTGTCTTTTATCATACAAATTTCTTGTACTCTTATCTTTTCGCAAAATAATCTCAGTTTTTGCACAAATTCAGCTCGTGAAAAATGCGCCTTAAAATCGAGATTAATGCACAAGTAATTATTTTTCGGTACAAATGCAAAACATTCCGATTCCTCTAAAATCATATTATTCTTTCTATATTTCTTTATTTGGCTTCCTTCCGTTAATATCATTTCAACTGAATTCTTAGGTTTTCTTAATATATCCATGACTCTTGGTTGATCAGGCCAATTGTCAGCAGATGTATTAAGTTTCCCATGGTTCAATGAATTTCTCCTATCCGTTAATTCCTCTACCTTTTTTCTTTGGGCTCTAGTCATTACATTTATCATATTTTTATTAATATCTTTTAAATCATCCGATGTCATAATAGCTCTTGATAAAGCATCTGCAACTGCATTATCTTTTCCTTTAATGTACATAATTTTGAAATTGTATTCTTCTAAAACTAATCTAAATTTGAGTAATCTGCTTGATGGATCTCTCATTCCAAATAAATAAACTAAAGGTTTGTGGTCGGTCATTAAAGTAAAATTTCTACCATAAACGTATGGTCTAAAATATTTTACTGCCCACACGATTGCAAGAAGTTCTTTTTGAATTGTAGGATAATTCTTTTCTGCCTTATTTAGTGGTCTACTTGCATAAGCAATGGGTCTTAAATCTTTATTGCATAAGACTGCGCCTATAGCTGTACCAGAAGCATCTGTTTGAATAATGAATTCGTTTTCATTTGAAAAATCCGGATATTGAAGTATTGGTGGCGAAATTAAAGCTTGTTTTAAAATTTCAAATGAGTGTTGACATTCGTCGGTCCAATTAAATGGTTCATTTTTTCGACATAACTTATTCAAAGGTAATGTTATATTTGCAAAAGATTTTATAAATTTACGATAATAGTTACAAAATGCAACAAAACGTTTAACTTCATCGGCAGTTTTCGGAATTGAATAATTTTTTAATACTTTAGTTTTATCTGGATCTGGTGATACGCCTTTGTCAGAAACAACGTGTCCTAAATACAATAACTCTTTTTTCAAAAATTCACACTTTTCAGGGTTTAGCTTTAAATTTACTTTTCGAAGTCTTTCCATAACGCTAATTAAATTTTGATTATGCGCACTTAAATTACGACCAAACACAATCAAATCGTCTAGGTATATAAAACATTTTTCAAACGAAAGACCAGACATTGCAACTGACATCATGCGACTAAACGCACTAGGGCTAATTTTTAACCCCATAGGTAGACGTTTCATCTGATATTGTCCTGTACTAGTAGTGAATGCAGTTAATTTTCTACTATCAGCATCCAAAGTTACTTGATAATATCCTTGATGAAGATCTAGATGTGTAAAGTAGATTGCACCAGAGAGAGAATCTAAAATTTCATTAATATTGGGTAACGGAAATTTATCATCAGCAATTAATTCATTCAACTTTCTGTAATCTACAACTAACCTCCATTTTTTATTTTGACCTTCTTTGCTTTTCTTGGGAACTAATAAAATAGGACTTGACCATTCAGAATTACACTCTTCTATGATATCATTTTTCTGTAATTTATCTATTTGATTTGCTATTTCCTGCTTTAAAGCTTGAGGTAGCCGATAAGGCTTTACATAACTTGGAGAAGAATTTGGTTTTAAGGTAATTGACTGCTGATAAATATTCGTAGTGGTTAATTTGTCACCAGCAACATAAAATACATCTGAATACTTCGCACAAATCGATTCAATAGTTTTTTGTTCGTCATCATTTAAATGAGATAAATTTAATTCGCTTAGAAGTTTTTGAACTCTGTTGACATTAATAGAACTTTTATTAAAACTACATACCTCATAATCGTCTATTGATTGTAATTCTGGTTCAAATGATGGTAAATGTACATCTTCCTCACTAACATTCAAAATTGTAACAGGAAGTCTATTATTTCGTACTTTAGTAATAGTATTTGCAAGAAATACATCCTTGGCTAATTCCTTTCCACAAACAAGCACATCTCCGTCGATAACTTTATCAAGATAAATAAAATGTATTGATTCTGAACGTGCAGGGATTGTTAATATATCTTGTAATGTATTGATGTTATGAACTAAATTTACTGAATATTCTTTTCCTTCATTTTGTAAAGTAACTATATTTGTATGTAAATTGATATTTGCTTCAAATTTGTAAAGAAAATCTAGTCCTAAAATTCCATCAGCTTTTAACGGCAGTGAATCAATAATTAAAAATTTATGTTCGAAATTAATTCTGGTAGAGCTTTTCAAAGTAACATTTACACATCCTTGTGAACGGGTCTGTCCACCTATGCCATTTATTAAAGTTTCATCTCTATATATTTCAGTGTTAAAAGGTATTGCACCACTTTTTATTACCGATAGTGAAGCACCAGTATCTACAAGCCAGAAATGTTTAATGTTATTAATGTAAAAAATTAGATACTTTGCACTACAGTCAAACGATAAAATAAAATCTTTAGGGACGAAAAAACTGAGCTTGATTGTTTGTTGAGCTTTGAGGTTCCTTAGTATTAGGCAAACCCTCTGCTGCGTACACATTGCGATGAGGGCGTTTGTTGGTATCATTCGAATCAAACCTTCCTTGACCTCTATGATTGCAATAAGAAGTGTATGGTCTACGGTAATTGTGACGCGAATGGTAGTTGTTATGATTACCTCGTCTAGCACCACGTCCTACTTGTCCACGATAATAATTGCCCCTATACTGACCAAAAACCGTATGAAAATTTCCGCGTTGGTGTTGACTACCATGTCCTCGTCTATTATTGTTATAAAATGAACGTCCTTGCTTTGATGCATACATGACGTTACCTGAGTCTAATTCCGCAGGAGTCCTGTCGTCATCTTTGGCTGCCTGGATGGCTGTTTTCAGGCTGCTGTAGTTGCGAGCCGTGATGATTGTAGCTAGTCTAGCGCTGCGTAGTCCATCTGAAAATTGTTTTATGGCACATTTTTCATTGATCGGTTTTAACACATTAAATGCGTTAGAATCCCCGTCTGCCTGTGAAATAGTCATATCTGTAAATAACTGCTCTATTTCCTTACCAAACTCCTCGATTGACCTGTGTCCCTGTTTAGTAGTCAACAATTTGTTTTGTATAGCTGTATATGACTTTTTAGTAAGTAAATGACGTTTTAAATCGGTTAATAAATCATCAATACTACTGTAATTACTGGAAATACGTAGTTTGGCATTTTCTGATAGTCTACTTTTTGTAACAAAAGTAATCAACAGTAACTTACCATTTTCGTTAATCATGTTCGCATACATTTCTATGGTGTCAATCATTTTCTTAGTTGTCTGCTCTGAATCGTCCATGGCTGGAATCAAACTACACGCCACTTTGAGGTCAAACTCCATTTTGCAGTCAGAAATAGGAACCGTACATAAAAATTTAATTTCCCCAATCAATAATTGAATTTTTTGAAAAATATCCTTAGCCGAGGAAACTATCTTCAAATCCTTATTTGTTACTAAAATGGAATAAAATTCCTGACATTTTTCGAACACAATACATGCCTCATTTAATTTTAACTCTGTAGTTTTACAACTATACCTACTTTGTCCCTTTTTAATTAAATATTTTCTTATCCCCGTTAAAATATCATAACATTTTAATAAATCATTTATCATACCTAATTATTTTATAACATACACATTTATTTTAAACCATAATCGTAATTTATGTAATTAACATTAGTACCTACCTTCTATTTTTAAATCTACATTCATTTCATAAAACTTACTTAAACTCGTATTTAATAGGTATAAGACATATTCAAGAATGCATTACGTTGCATTTTTGCTGCGCGGTATCATATTCGTTGAGTCTCTATGCACTGTTTAACGCGATTTATAATTCTTAAGTAATGTAATATGACACGACTTGCACTTTTTATTTTACCTGAAATGTTTTTAATTGAAAGTAATATTCTTGATCACTGTACTGTAGGTACCAATTTCACATGTAAAATATAACGTACTCACAAGTTCGACACTTTCTTACATCGTAAAAAAAAAAAAAAAGTTTTCCTCTTAGGCCGTATCCTCAGTGTTGGCTCGATTCGCACGGCGGCTCCGCAGTGATGCTCGGATGCGGCTCATAGCCTGCATCCCGATCTCTTCTTGTATCCACTGACGATGGCAGGATTTGTAGAAGCGAATCAAAAAATACGCCGATAACACCAGCACGATCACCAAAAGTACATAAGTTATAATAGACATATTGGACACGTGGCTCCCAATATCTCTCAGCATGCCGTCATTTTTTCCCACGGCATTCTGGTTGATAAAAACCTCCTCTTTTCCAATTTTGGAATTGCACATTTTGTATATTATTTTCACAAAAAACTGTTACTCACAAAAAAAATTGCCCCTTGGCAGGGCCCGTGGCAGGGTCGCCATGTAATGTTGGGGATTCTATATATTAACTAAAACAACAGTCTACCATTAGACCTGTTTATTCAATGACCAATAAAATATAATTCTTAAGTAAAGGAGCTTACTTTGCTAAAAACGGTGCGCGCACACATACATAATAAAGACATGTAAACTTACTCACACTTCAAATGCATAAAGGCTTGGCTGATTTACCATACGCACTTTTTCAACACATTTGCGAGGAAATACAATTATATTTTGCAATGTAAACAAAAAATGCAATGTAAACAAAATACCTATAAAGAATTCGGGAAATGACTCAACTTTTTTTTACACGCGTCAACCAGCTGCCCACAGCCTATTGTTTTTTTTAATATGAACACATTTATACGCACCACGGTGAACCACGTTAAAAAAGAATCCCTAGCATACCGTAATCCTCTCCGCCCGAGGACCGGGGGCCGTCTGGCTTATGCCGGGCCGCGTGGATGGTGAACCACTATAAAACAGCACCCCCTGCACACCGTAATCCTCCCTGTGAGGACCGGGGGCCGTCCGAGCTTTACGCCGGGCCGCGTGGATGGTGAACCACTATAAAAAAGGCATCCCTTGTACACCGTAATCCTCCCTGTGAGGACCGGGGGCCGTCGGGGTATTTGCCCGGGCCGCGTGGATGGTGAACCACTATGAAAAAGGCATCCCTTGCACACCGTAATCCTCCCTGTGAGGACCGGGGGCCGGCGGGGTATTTGCCCGGGCCGCGTGGATGGTGAACCACTATAAAAAATTATCCCTCGTACACCGTTATCTCTTCGGGGACCGGGGGCTGTCGGGGCTTTTGTCCGGGCCGAGTGGAGTAAACCACAAAAAAAAATCGACCGGCGGTTGTCATTACTGGGGTCATCAGTAGGGAGGGTATGATGACACCGCCGAATCACACGCCGGTATCAGCGTCCCGGCGTGTGAAGGGAGGGGCGGCTTCGGTCGCCAACTGGGGAGGGATCTCTTCTTGCTGGACTTGGTACTGGACCCACCAAGAACGGTGACGAGAGATCACGGGAGGCGATGGTCTCCTTCGCGATTGCGTCGATCTCGCGAAGGTGACCATCGATGGATCGGGTCCGAGAGGATGACCCCCTAGCGGATCCGATCCCGTGGGGTCGCTCGCTCAACACCTGGCGGACATTCCCCCGCCATTTGTCGACCGAGTGGTGGCCTTCGGGTGGGGGAACGGGGACTCCCTCATCCGATTGCACAAGGTCACGGGAGGGCGTGGTTCACCAAGTGTTCTGGTGACCACGCAAACAGGGAGGTTCCGCACTTGCGGATGCACCCGCGGCTCGCGGTCGATTGTGCGAGCGTGCCCGTGAGTCGCATTATGGGTAGCGGCGTTTGAACACCGCGGTGGTTTTTAGTGGGTAGACCCCTGGTCGGCAATCCAGCCGCCCAGGAGCAGCGCTTCACGCCGGGAGTCCCACACACGCCCTTCACTCCCCGGTGAAGGGTATGGTGCATAAAGCATTTTCCACGCGACAACAAAAAAAAAAAAAGGTAAGATTGACATTGGTCTGAAATTAGTCAAGTATGTTTAGGTGACTCTGCTTTTTGCTTTGTAGCCCAATTGAATTGAATTGAAGGATAAAAAATAAATAATAATAATTATAAAACAGCCTATATATGTCTCACTTGTTGGGCACAGGCCTCCTTCTCTCATAGCGAATAAGTTGGTCGTAATCCCTGTAAAGAACTATCACTAGCTAACACATGCATGTATATGATCTGACGTAGTTCTTACTTAGGTTTTAAGTACATTCAAGTAAAAACATAAATGGTATATTTATTTAATGTTAATGGATCACGACCATAGATAAGAATAAAATTAATTCTTAAAATATTAATAAAGAACATAGATTATGGCATTATGTTGAAAATGTCTTCGAGAATAGTGAGCGTCTCGGTGATATTTGTTTATTTGCTTGTAAGTAAATTGAATTTCTTCTTTGTATTATAGGTACCTTCACCTACCTAACATCTTTTATATTTTCGTGAAAATTTTATAAAGATCTTACAAATATTATAAATGCATACGTTTGTAAGTATGTGAATTTGTTAAAAATATAAAACCTTGAGTCACATAGGGTTTTTTAAAGTGGGAAAATGTCTAATCCCACGGGAACGGAGTTATCTAAGCGCGGAAAGCTCGTAGCTATAAACATATTAGCGTAACGATTAATGCTTATCAATGCAATTCGAAATAAGAAAATCTTTAATCGTAATTTTTACTCAGTATTGGTCCTTAAAGTAATCTAGAGAAGAGCACTATTAGCTCAGTCGACTGCAAAAGTCGCTGAACAGAATCAAAAGTTTCAAACATCTGAACACTGATTATTTTTGTCGTGACAAAAGCGTAAACGTAACTTTTGATAAAACCGTTCATAATAACCATACTGCGACCACTGCTTCATAAGTTGCTAACTACTGGAAAAAGGAACGCAGGTCTCCGAGCAGTATCTATAACTTCAAAATTAATAAATTAGCATTCTAAATGCAAGACTAAAAGTAAAATCTTGTGTTCAGTTGTTTTGCACTTTTCTTTTCCGCTATCTTTTTCTCTCGGTCTACTACAACCATTGCTGATGTATGTAGGAGTGTCCCGTGACATGTTTTTTTATTTTTGATTTTATGCTTTTGACAATGTAAAGAGATTAGTTTTTAGTCCTACATACAATAAATTAATTTCATTTCATTTCTTTTCAGCGTCTTAAGCGGCATATCTGTTTTCAAAGTCGCATTATCTAACTAATAAGCTTAAAATTATCATTTTTCAATGAAAAAAATATCTATATTATTATATTAGCCCGTTTCATCCCACTGCTGGGCAAAGACCTCCCTACCATTCTTCCACGTCTGTCGTTTCACTCCTCCAATCAACCATGACAAATAAAAAGTTAATGAATAAAAATCTAATGATTAACAGATATTACCAGCTGGGTGTAAACCTCCTGAATTCGATATATGTGAGTGCTTCTATATTATCTCTTGTGACGTATTACTTAAGCAACTGTGCCGATTAACATTATAAATAGGTAATCGAGTGATTCCTATCACTACATAGTATAAAACAAAGTCGCTTCGTCTGTCCCTATTTCCATATGTATGCCTAAATCTTTAAAACTACTCGACGGATTTTAATGCGGTTTTAATAGATAGAGTAATTCAAGAGGAAGATTTATACGTATAATGACAAATAGGGAAAGGGGTTTTACTCCGAATTTAACGCGTGCTGTTATAGATATGATATGTATTGTATAATGCTTTGTCACAACCCTTCAGTCCTCACTCAGCATTTCCGGCCTAGTTCGCCTAATTAACACCTACTCTACTTCTTCTTCTTATCGTGTCGACTTTGGCGTTTTATATTTGTGAGGACCAGTATTTCGCCACGGATAAGGCATGAATGGCGAGAATTGGACCTACTCTACTAATATTAGTCTCATCCCAACACCCGAGCTAGACGGCTGCCTTCTTAAATCAATTAATTGTTTTTTTAAAAACCTTTCCAATTCGAGACTCATAACATTTGGTGGCAGCGTAAAGGGATCTTAGAGGTCCCCGGTATCGCCATCAAAGTCCAAACGTGTATCGTTTTTTATGTACTAATCACGTAAACGTCACGTAAATAGTGAATGTGTTAAACGTGTATTCTTGTAGCAAGTTAAATTTAAGAAAAGAAGCTGAGGGCAAAAGCTAAAAGTGGACGTTCTGATGCGTGCTAGTGCGGATCTGATCAGTCCAGCGCATTGGACTTCTTCCTCTCGATCGTTTTCCATGGAATTTTCCTGCCACCATTAGTTTTTCAAGGTTGTCACCCTTCTTCCTGGCTATATGGCCAAAAACGTCAAGAATCCGACGAGAGCAGGTTAGTGATAGCCTCGTGGTGGTGCCCAGTTCTTGTTGGATCGATGCGTTTGTACGGTGAGCTGTCCAAGGTATTTGTAGCATCTTCCTCCAGCACCACATTTCAAATGCATCGAAGCGCGCACAATCGGCATTTTTGAAGGTCCAAGTTTCGGTCCCATTGAGCTCCAGTTGTTTAGAACGATCAATCACCATGATTTTCGTCTCGGTCTTGTTGATTGAAAGTCCGACTTCCCTGCTCACTCGTTCCATACGTTCTAGTAACGCTTCTATGTCGGTTTCGCTGGTTGCTACAAGCGTGGTGTCATCAGCATAGCGCAAGATGGTGATTTTAACACCGCCAATGGAAGGCCCGTCGTCCCATCCTTCGAGGGTGCGTCGTATGATGTATTCCCTATAGAGGTTGAATAGGATAGGTCACAGGATGCATCCTTGCCTCACTCCTTTGCCGAATTTAAAGCGTTTGGAGGTGATTTGATCTATCTTTACACCACGAGTGTTGTTGTCATACAGTGTCTGGATCAGCGAGACAAGGTGACGGGGTATTCCTAGTTCAGAGATCAACGTCCATAATTTGTTCCAATTAAGGCAGTCGAATAAACTTATTATTATAATTGTCGATTCTAACTAACTTTAAAATTAGTGGACCATGTAACTTTATACCTCCCTATACATATTTTATTATTTTACAGACCTTTCATTGAATATTGAACCAGGTATGGCCTTAAAGTAAGATTAGTAACCGCTTGTGTTTACAATGGACTAGGGTAGAACCCTGTGACACCCAGTTACGAGACAATTTAGAAAATATGTTTTTACTAAAATGTCCCGCCCCGGAATTGAACCTTCCGCATAAAAGTCCGGTATATATGGCACAGCCAAAGTAATAAATCTGGATATGATATATGTTACGGATAATACCCGAAGTGCGGCTACACCTAGTTTTAGCCGGTTAGAAAATCAATAGGTTAGGTTAGTAAGGTTACTTTTTTGATACCACCCAGAAAAAGGAGTCCCGCTTAGCGGGACTACGTCGACTCATGATTGAAGCCAGTTTTTATATATATAGGAATATATATTTTTGTTACATTCCCCATATTATAAATAATTATTATAAAGCCAGTTTTTATATACATAGATATAATTTTTTTTTTACAGATTTCCATATTAAAAACACTTCTAACCGGCTAAAACTAGGTGTAGCCGCACTTCAGGTATTAGCCGTAACATATATACTGTCTAGCCATTATATATAATGTCTACTCAATTTAGATAAAGTGATAATTGACACAAAATTAATCACATTAACTGGCTATTTAATATAATATCTTCGAAGACTTGGATAATTTATTTATTTATTTTATTTGGCACACAAAACAGCCTAGGGTCAAACATAATATTGAGATACAATAATGCTAGTTTTATGGCTAGACACTAGACAATAATATGTGTACACAACATGTTTGTTAATAATTAAGTGGAAAAATGAATTATGTTTTACAAATCAAAAGTACTGCTTACTCACAATTTAATATTTACTGATCCTGAATTAGCATTGTTATAATTTTTTTAAATAAGTTAAAATTTGGATGGAAAATATCAAGCTCGTGATGTCTCGCAGCTAGTTCATTATATAGACGACATATTCTGACGATGGGATTATAAAATGAAGTGTTGTTTTTGTAAACTTGGAGTGAAAACAGATTGGGTTGACGGGTTCTATACGTGATGTTTATGTTAATTTGGGAAAGAATGCTAGGTAAGTCAATTTCACCATGGAGTAATTTGTATAATATTGTTAGATCATGTATTTGGCGACGTTTATGCAAAGGAACAACATTAAAATACTTGATTCTTTCGTCATAGTCATTTAGCTTGCGTCTCATACCCATTCGAAAGGCACTTATTTTAAGAAGTCGATTTTGAATTTTTTCAATAAAATCTATATGTACTTTATAATGCGGTGACCATACAGCACTTCCGTATTCAATTATGGGTCTGATTAAAGAATTAAACAAGTATATTAGACTATTTGTACTTTTAAATTCTTTTGAACAACGACTAACAAAACCTAGCAGTTTATTTCCTCTACTAATCATGTACTCAAAATGCTGGCGGAACGTTAACTTTTCATCAAATAAGACACCAAGGTCCTTAGCAATTGATTGACGTGATAGGGTATGCCCACCTAGTTCGTAATTGAATATAGCTTTGTGAATTTTTTGGGTAAAGGAAATCACAAAGCATTTTTTAATATGGAGAGGCATTTTATTTGATGAACACCATAAATCTAATAAATCGAGATCATGTTGCAGTAAAACGCAATCTTCTGAGGATTTTATTTCTTTAAAAACCTTAAGATCATCTGCGTAGAGGAGATAGTTACAGCTTAGATTCGATACCAGGTCATTGATAAACAAGTTGAATAGCAGGGGCCCCAAATGAGAACCCTGAGGTACTCCAGAGGTAACCAATACAGGTTGTGAGGTGTAACCTTTGACTGTGACCAATTGTGTTCTGTTTTCGAGATAGGAACATATCCATCTATAAAGGTTTCCCTGAATAGCAAAATTGTGTTTTAATTTGTGGCATAGAAGGTTGTGATTAACTTTATCAAATGCTTTCTGAAAATCCGTATAGATACTATCAACTTGACCTGATTTTGCAAAAACTTGACAAAGAAAATTTTTGTAGTGCAATAGGTTACTAAGAGTAGATCTTTTCTTTACAAAACCGTGTTGATTTTCATTTAAATGCATTTTAACATTACTATAGAGGCTAATAGATAATGTAATTAAACAAGTAGATATTCGTTTGTGTTACGGCTAAAACCCGAAGCGCGGCTGCACCTAGTTTTAGCCGGTTAGAAACATCAATAGGTTAGGTTAGTTAGGTTACTTCTTTGATACCGCCCAGAAAAAGGACTCCGTCGACTCATGATTGAAGCCAGTTTTTATATATATAGGAATATATATTTTTGTTACATTCCCCATATTAAAAAGACTACTAACCGGCTAATACTAGGTCGGCTAGGCCATATTATTACTTTGGCTAACTTTGACACGCTATTATAATGTCTAGTCAATTTGGCTATTATAAATAATTACCAGTCATTATGTATAATATCAATTTAATCACTATGACTGTAACATATACATAGGTATACTATGTGATAATGAAGATTTAAAGAGCGATTATGATCACTCAATTTTTTTGCTTATAGGAGCGGATAATATTCCGTCAATTGGTTAGTAATGCTTTAAGATTATTCTGTATGATTATAAAATAAAACAACGGTTGTAAAAAGACCACTTCCGAAGCCTGAAACCACGTATTCTGGAGCCTCAATAGTAACTAAATTCACTAACCAATTTAAAAAGTTATCAATGGTTGCAGAGACATATTCGCCTTCTGTAAATCATTGCTCACACTTCAACTGTTGGTTCAGGTGCGATTATTTATTTTGAAATCATCGTAAAATCTGATAGTTTAAATGCAATTTTGTACAATTACGATAAAAACAAATCTTAATCATACTTTTTTTTCTCAAAATTTAACCAGTAGGTACCCCTCAGCAATGCCCAGTTTTTTGTTTTAGGAAACAGTCATTTTACACCCTGTATAATAAAATGACCACACATTATCTTCTTTCATTGAAATGTCGTTTACATATTGCATTTCCATATTTCATTTTCCAGTATTAGAGTCATTGGTTCAACTCAGCAGTCCACGTAAGTAATAACATACAATTTTAATATTTTCTTACTTAATTTCATATAATATAATAAAACTTTTATTTTAGTGCATAGAAGCCTTAAAATAATAATAATTAGTTAGTAGCTGCTAGTTTTCAGGGTTTCCCTACAAAAAATTTGGTATTTTCCAAGTTTCCAGTTAGCACGCATTAACGGTGTGGGAAAACTTCGTGAGGAAACCAGTTGGACGATCATCCTTAATGTTCATCCACCAACCCGCATTAAGCTTGCGTTGTGGAGTACGGCTCACTGCGTCTCGCTATGATGTAATTATGTGCCCATGTAGTGGTCGCAGATACTTATAGTTTTTTTTATGCAAGATTTAATTGTTTTTCCTCGCAAGTGTGTTGAAAAGTGTGTATGGTACTCGTGAGCAATATGTTCATTATACACGAGGTTGACTTACGCCCTCGCCTGCGGCTCAGGCTGCAAATCTCAGCCTCGTGTATAATGAACAACTTTGCACACTTGTATCATAATATACTATTAAAGACTTTCTGTCACTTTCTTACATCATTATGTTGTGAGTGATGACTCTTTTAGTTGGTTGTTCACTAATTGGGGTCAATTCCTACTAACTATTTAAACCTGAGATTAAATTAATCTTTTCAGTATTGTCCAGTTTGGGTATAAGTAAGTGAATTTACAGTTATTCTGGATGACACAATCCTACTAGGTAGGTAGTTAAGATATTAAATGCGAAAGTTTGAGAGTTCCTAAGTATGTGTGTTTGTTAATCTTTTACACAAAAACGACTTAACGTATTTGGATAAAACTTGGTAGGTATGCTACTTATATCTAGTTAGACTATACCATGAATAATCACTTCATAGTATAAATAAAACAAAGTCGATTTCTCTGTCCCTATGTATGCTTAAATCTTTAAAACTACGCAACGGATTTCTATGCGTCTTTTTTAATAGTTAGAGTACCTAATTCAAGAGGAAAGTTTACACGTATTATAACATAGTACAGAGAAAGGAGTTTTAACGCATGCGAAGCCGCGTGGTTAAAATGATAACATACTTTTCGCCGCGGGAAAGCACTTTTTCCCGCAGCAAAAGGCAAAGCTACAGGGCGAAAAGTTAGTACTGTTAATAAGTATTTTAAAGAAGGTAGGTATATGGAAAGTTAGATTTTCAGAAGTAGTTATCTAATAACGCCACACAGCTGTTAAGATTTGGATGAAATTTCGTGCATAAATAAATTATAACTCAGAATATATTATGAGCAAATCCAAATTAAAGTTAAATTAATAATTTAATTGCTCAAATTCGTTACCTTATGTTTGAACGAATAGATGTCACGTTTACTTATAAGTACACATACAAAATCGACTTTAATAACACGATAATAATGATAATGATTGTATCAAATCATTAACTAATTAAAAACAGATTGATCATAACTTGCACGATCAAAAGAAATTTTAATGTATTTTTAAGAATAATTATTATGAATAGATAGATCTTGTTCTTATAAGGTAAGACCGACAAAATCATCTTTAAATTGTTGGTAAATTTATCTCTAAGCAACCAGGCTATAGCGTTCACTTTTGCTTATTCGTAATTTATTTCAGTTGAAACCGGCAGCTTCCAGTTTGGGGGAAATGAGTAAGTTTTATTATTATTTATGTAGTTAACTAGTCTGATTTATTATTATACCTAATGATACCTACTCATCGTTTACTTTATCTCTGTTAAACGAATCTTGGATGCTTAACCGATATAAAATTTGCCTCAAATCCCTTACCTACTTACAGCCTAAAATATTCAAGAATATTTCTCGTTCTTTTTATCATGTTTTCACGTTCTTCGTTAATTACACTACTTAAGTACCTAGTCGGGTCATAAATTCTGTCAAAAACTTTAAATGTGATTAATGATACAGTTTTTGATAATTGTTTAAAAGTTATATATGAAATTAAAGGTAATTAAATGCACAATCCAAATTTATTTACATTATTCAAAATGCCCTCCCCCATTTTGAATACAAGCCCGTAATCGACGCGGCCAGTCGTCGATCGCAGCACGCACCACATTCATGTCTATTTCTGCCGCTGCTTTAACCAAAGATGCTCGGAGAGACTCCAAATTCTGATGAGGTTTAGCACAGACAATCTCCTCCAGATGTTGCCATATCTTGTAGTCCAGTGGGTTTAGATCTGGACTAGAAGAGGGTCAGTCTTCATAACCAATGAAGTCAATTCCTCGGGCGGTCAGCCAGTTTTGCGTGCTTCGTGCCCTATGAGCTGGCGCAGAATCCTGCTGGAATATCCAGTGTCTGTTTTCGAACATCGTTTGGGAAAGAGGTTCCACAATGTTCGTTAGGACGGTATTTTGGTATACAACGGCACTGGTTTTTAAACCTTTTTCACAGAAAAACACCTCAGTTAATCCTGAATATGAGACTCCAAGCCAAACCATGATTGACGAAGGATAATGCCCACGCTGCACCCTTGGAATACGCGCGCTTGCTTCTTCACTGCTATGGGCATACACTTTATCATTTTGTTTGTTGTAGCTTTCCTCGATGTTAAAAATTTTTTCGTCGGAAAACAAAATTTTGCGGTATTTTTTTCCCGCGTACCGCCCTAACAAAGCTCGGGATCTTTCCAACCTAATTTTTTTCAAACGCTCATTCAAAAAATGTCCGGTCTTTTTACGATAAGCTCGTAGTCCTAGGTCTTCATTTAACACTCTTTTAATCGTGGTTCTGCTTAGGCCCATCTGAAGAGCTAAGATTTTTTGCTTCCGGACGGGATTTCGTTGAATTCGCGCCTTCACGGCTTTGATGACCGCTGGTGTCCTAACTGTGCGAGGTCGGCCGCTCCTCTTACGATCTTCGAAGCTTGAATCTTCAGTGTACCGTTTGATAGTGCGATAAACAAACCGTAGTGTTATTTTCAAATTTTTCAGAATGTTGAAAATCTCTGTTGACGCGTAACCACAGCGGTGCAACGCGATAACCGCGACTCTATCTTCCTTTTGCGACCACTCCATATTTGAAAATGAATAAAAATGATTACTTTCTTTATATTTGAGAAGGGCGAATGTTCTATTTTTAAAATTAGTCGAAGCATATGTGGCCAGTATTCGAAAATCAAAAAAAATATGGATGTGACAGAACTTAAGACCCGACTAGGTATATTAAAACACAGAATCAATAGTATTTCTCTCTGTCCTAAATTAATGTACCTTTTTAATTGTTTTTCTCTAGTCTTGCAGGAAATACTCAAGGATCGGGGGTAGCTATAGCACTTAGGTGAGAAAATCATTATTTTAGATAAAATAGGTAATATTTGTTTAATAGGTAGGTTTATGGCCCTTAAAACGATGTAATAAGGCTCACTTTCTGAGCAAGTGTGTTGAAAAACTATTTATGCAAAATATAATTCGTTTTCCACGCAAATGTGTTGAAAAAGTGCGTATGGTACTCGTGAGCAACATGTTCATTATACACGAGGCTGAGGGTTGCGGCCCGAGGTTGATAATGTACAACTTTGCACACTTGTGTAATATTATACTATACCTAATAGATAGAGTGATGCAAGAAGAAGGTTTACATGTATAATAACATAGTATGGGAAAAGGAGTTTAACTCCGAATTTCACGCGTGCGAAGCCGCGCGGGTAAAAGCTAGTTCAGGGATAAAATATCAATAAGCAGTAGGCAGTACATAACATATCTAGCACCCATAGGAATCTTATATGTTTTTTTTTCTTTTTCAAATGAATACCTAAGTTTTATTATTATTAATGTAGTAACCAATAGAGTAAGTGGATTAAATTAAAGTTCATGTAAAACCCAAGTCGCGATCATTATACCTAATGATACTCATCTTTTACAATATCTCTGTTAAACGAATCTTGGATGCTTAACCGATATAAAATTTGCCTTAGGTACCTACCTACTACAGGTCACCGATCTTGCTTGCCTACCATATTCAAGAATATTTCTCGTTCCTTTTTATCATGTTGTCACAATCTTAGTTAATTACACTACCTACTTTTATTAAAACACATCAATAGTTTTTCACTCTGTCCTTATTTAATGTACCTACCTACTAAACTAACTTATTTTTCTCTAGTCTTGCAGAAAATATTCAAGAATCAGAAAGAATAACACTTAGGTGAGAAAATCATTATTTAAGACAAAAGTAATCCTACTAATATTATAAACGTGACAGTTTGTAAGTATGTATGGATGTTTGTTACTCTTTCACGGAAAAACTACTGGACAGGTCACCGATCTTGCCTAAAATATACACAGAATCAATAGATTTTTTCTCTGTCCTAATTTAATGTAAGTACCTTTAAAATTGTTTTTCTCCAGTCTTGCAGAAAAAATTCAAGGATCGGGGGATGCTATAGCACTTAGGTGAGAAAATCATTATTTTAGACAAAAGGAATCCTACTAATATATAAACGTAATAGTTTGTAAGTATGTATGGATGTTTGTTACTCTTTCACGAAAAAACTACTGGACGGATTTGGATGAAACTTTACAGTACTAAAGGTTATATATCAGAATAACACATAGCGTACTTTTTACCGCAGGAAAACTTCTCATTTCCACGGGAAACCAACTTCCACGCAAACAGAGTCGCGGGCGGCCACTAGTCCCAAATAATAAAAAAAACATGTTGTTCAGTAAAGTGGTTCAGTAAAGTGGCACCTTTTGTGAAACTATTAAGCCTTTTTTATCGTAAAACAAATCAGTATTTTATTATTTTCACTGTTGACTTTAGGTACTCTATGAGTTAATAGTACCTAGTGTGCATGCTTTTGAAAAAAGTGTTCACGATCGATAATATTATATCAATTTGATGTAAAGATTAAAGTAAACATTCTTTTTGTATTAGTAGACAAGTATTTAATTTGAGAGTTTGTTATCATTAAACAATAGTAAAAAGGTATTCACTATTTAGTTAGATAATTTTCAATAATAGTAGCCTATAGATGTCCCAATAGTTGAGAACAGGCGTCCTTCTCGGATAGCGATAGGTTTTAAGCCGTAATCCACTGCGCTGGCTCGGTGTAGGTTGGTGGATCACATGATGGATAATCATCCAATTATGGGTTTCCCCACGATGTTTTCCCTCACCGTTAGTGCGTGATAAACATGAACATAAGTTGGAAAATATCAAATTAGTGGTACACCCTAGCGGGGATCGAACCCGGAACCTTCGTTATACAAGACCCGTTCCTAATGCCCATAGACTACCACGCACTTTTTTTATCATCTTCATAATTATAAAAATATTAATATTACTTTATGTTTGGTTATAGGAACAGAGCGAAGCAGTAAGTACCTTAAAGATTTAATTTATGTCTATAGGTACCTACCTACCTAAATTAAGGTGTTGAAATTGGGTTACTTTGGAATAAATTGTGTTATAACTAAAATATTTTCAGTTAGGTACCTTTTTATCAAATGCGTTGTTAGGTTAATTTGGTTTCTTATCTCAATAATTCAATAAATAGTGAATTGTCCTAATGCCTTTTCTCCCTTTAATACGTTTTGCTGCCAAATTTTATCGAGAACTATAATAAAGATTTCCAATTATTAATTATATTTTTCTAGTTCAATATATTTTTCTAGTTGTGCCTAAATTTTATAAGCTCAAGAAATGTTTTGTAATTATGATTCTGTCGCGTTAATTACAAGAATTTAAAGTATCAAGGTTAATGCCACAGGGTAGGTTTATACCATTGAATAGATAAAACAATAAAATTAAATACTTACGTGCATCTTGACTTGGCTTTTCATAAAAAAATGATTTCAGAATATATGAAAAATTTCGGTAAGTTTTATATTTAAAGCCCAAGTGGCTTAGGTAATATTATCAAATAACGGAAAAGTAACAATATCTACTAGCACATCACTACATAGTATAAAACAAAGTCGCTTTCTCTGACCCTATATATGCTTTAATCTTTAAAACGACGCAAAAGATTTTGTTGCGGTTAATTTTTTTTCAACACAAGTGTGTTCAGTAAGTGATCCTTAAAACACTGTTTTGAGGGCCATTAACCGACCTATTACACATATGTGTTTAATAATAAGTGCATAAGATAACGATCCTTACAATGTAAAAGTAGTGCCTTACTGCAAATTATATGCTTGTAAGCAGAGCATTTTCAATTTGATCGGGTTATATTATTACACACGAGTGTTTAATAGGTCGGTTTATGGCCCTAAAAATGATTCTATAAGGCTCACTTTCTGAGCAAGGGTGTTGAAAAAATTTTTATTCAAAAATAATTATTTTTCCTCGCAAATGTGTTAGAAGTGCGTATGGTACTCGTGAGCAACATGTTCATTATACACTTGGCTGATTTACGTCCTCGCCTGCGGCTCGGGCTGCAACCCTCAGCCTCGTGTATTATGAACAACTTTGCACACTTGTATCATAATAACTACCTTTACTATACCTAATAGATAGAGTGATTCAAGAGGAAGGTCTACATGTATAATAACATAGTATGGGAAAAGGAGTTTTACTCCAAATTTAACGCGTGCGAAGCCGCGCAGTTAAAAGCTAGTTCAGGGATAAAATATCAATAAGCAGTAGGTAGTACATAATATATCTAGCACCCATAGGAATCTAATTTGTTTTTTTTTCTTTTTCAAATGAGTGCCTAAGTTTTATTATTATTAATGTAGTAACCAATAGAGTAAGTGGATTAAATTAAAGTTCATGTAAAACCCAAGTCGCGATCATTTTACCTAATGATACTCATCTTTTATAATATCTCTGTTAAACGAATCTTGGATGCTTAACCGATATAAAATTTGCCTCAAATACCTTACCTTACCTACTACAGGTCACCGATCTTGCCTAAAATATTCAAGAATATTTCTCGTTCCTTTTCATCATGTTTTCACGTTCTTAGTTTATAACACTACTTCTATTAAAACACAGTATCAATAGTTGTCATTTTTAATGTAACTACCTACTAACTTACTTTTCTCTAGTCTTGCAGAAAGTATTCAAGAATCGGGGGATGCCAAAGCACTTAGGTGAGAAAATCATTAATTTTAGACAAAAGTAATCCTACTAATATTATAAACGTGAAAGTTTGTAAGTATGTATGGATGTTTGTTACTCTTTCACGTAAAAACTACTGGAAGGATTTGGATGGAACTTTGCAGTTATATAGGTTTCTTTTTAATAATATAGGGAGCAAACGAGCATGCGGGTCACCTGATGGTAAGTGATCACCGCCGCCCATGACTACCCGCAACACTGTGGGTGTTGGGGGTGTGTTGCTGAGCCTATGAGAAAATTGGGCACCGGATACCGCACTCACCGAACGAAACGCAGGAACATCGTTCCTACTTCACGTCGGTTTTCTGTGCGACGGTGGTATTTCACCGGTCGTGTCAGCCCACTAATCGCTGCAGACAGAGCCAACAGCTAGACTCTACCACAAAAGTGCTATATGTTATACCTCAGAATAACACATAGGGTACTTTTTGCCGGCATAGAACTTCTCTTTCCCACGGGAAACCAATTTCCACGCGAACAGAGTTGCAGGCGGCCACTGGTCCCAAATAAGAAAATTAAAAAAAACATGTTGTTACGCGGGTTGGTGGATCACATGATGGATAATCATCCAATCATGTGGGTTTCCTCACGACTTTTTCCCTCACCGTTAGTGCGTGATAAACATGAACATAATTTGGAAAATATCAAATTAGTGGTACACCCTAGTCGGGATCGAACCCGGAACCTTCGGTAGGTACATTAGACCCGTTCCTGTTGCCATGGACTATTTTTTATTATCTTCTTAATTATAAAAATATTACTATTTACTCTATGTTTGGTTATAGGAACAGAGCGAAGCAGTAAGTACCTTAAAGATTTAATTTATGTCTATACCTCAATTAAGGTGTTAAAATTGGGTTACTTTGGAATAAACTGTGTTATAACTAAAATATTTTCAGTTACGTTTTATCAAATGCGTCTAATGATTGATTTGGTTTCTTATCTCAATAATTAAATAAATAGCGAATAGTCTTTATGCCTTTTCTTTTTTAACACATTTTTGCTGCCAAATTTTGTCGGGAAATAAAATAAACATTTCCAATTATTCATTTTACTTTTCATATTAATTATATTTTTCTAGTTCATTATATTTTTCCAATTGTGCCTAATTTTTATATGCACAAGAATTTTTTTGTTATTATGTTTTTGTCGCGTTATTTACAAGAATTTAAACTATCAAGGTTAATTACACAGGGTAGGTTTATACCATTGAGTTCAAAACAAAGAGCAGTAGACCGGTTATCTAAAGGTCCTGGGTTCGATTCCCAATCGCGCAATGCTCGGAGATCCGCGTTTCTTTTTCCAGTATCTATAACTTCAAAACTTGATCAAAACAATAAAACAAAATAATAAAGTGCATCTTGACTTGGCCTTTTATGACAAAAATGATTTCAGACTATGTGCCAAATTTCGGTAAGTTTTATTTTTAATATTATCAAATAACGGAAAAGTAACAATATATACAAGCACATCACTACATAGTATAAAACATAGACCAGCAGGATTAACGCCCAAGAATGGACGACGAGGTTCAACGCCCAATAATAGACCAGGTGGATCAAAACCTGTTGTTGGACCAGATAGCTCAACACCAAAGAAAGGACCAGGAGACAGCACACCTAAGAAAAGACCAGGAGGTTCAACGCCCAAAATGGACAAGGTGGATCAACGCCCAAGAATGGAGAAGGTGGATCTAAACCTAATATTGGACCTGGTGGCTCAACGCCCAAGAAAGGACCAGGAAGATCAACGCCCAAGAATGGACAAGGTGGATCAACGCCCAAGAATGGACCAGGAAGATCAACGCCCAAGAATGGAACAAGGGGATCAACGCCCAAGAATGGACCAGGCGTATCAACGCCCAAGAATGGACAAGGTGGATCTAAACCTAATATTGGACCTGGTGGGTCAACGCCCAAGGATGGACCTGGAAGATAAACGCCAAAGAATGGAACAGGGGGATCAACGGCCACGGAAGAAACAAGAGGTTCAACGCCGAAGAATGGACAAGGTGGATCAACGCCCAAGAATGGACCAGAAGTACCAACGCCCAAGAATGAACCAGGAAGATCAACGCCCAAGAATGGAACAAGGGGATCAACGCCCAAAAATGGACAAGGTGGATCAACGCCCAAGAATGGACCAGGAAGATCAACGCCCAAGAATGGAACAAGGGGATCAACGCCCAAGAATGGAGAAGGTGGATAAACGCCCAAGAAAGGACCAGGAAGATCAACGCCTAAGAATGAAACAGGGGGATCAACGCCCAAAAATGGACAAGGTGAATCAACGCCAAAGGAAGAAACAAGAGATTCAACGCTTAAGAATAAACAAGGTGGATCTAAACCTAATATTGGACCTGGTGGCTCAACGCCCAAGAAAGGACCAGAAGGATAAACGCCCAAGAATGGACCAGGAAGATCAACGCCCAAGAATGAAACAGGGGGATCAACGCCCAAGAATGGACAAGATGGATCAACGCCCAAGAATGGACAAGGTGGATCTAAACCTAATATTGGACCTGGTGGCTCAACGCCCAAGAATGGACCAGAAGGATAAACGCCCAAGAATGGACCAGGAAGATCAACGCCCAAGAATGAAACAGGGGGATCAACGCCCAAGAATGGACAAGATGGATCAACGCCCAAGAATGGACAAGGTGGATCTAAACCTAATATTGGACCTGGTGGCTCAACGCCCAAGAAAGGACCAGGAAGATCAACGCCCAAGAATGGAACAGGGGGATCAACGCCCAAGGAAGAAACAAGGGGATCAACGCCCAAGAATGGACCAGGAAGATCAACGCCCAAGAATGGAACAGGGACATCAACGCCCAAGAATGGAACAAGGGGATCAACGCCCAAGAATGGACCAGGCGTATCAACGCCCAAGAATGGACAAGATGGATCTAAACCTTATATTGGACCTGGTGGGTCAACGCCCAAGAATGGACCTGGAAGATAAACGACAAAGAATGGAACAGGGGGATCAACGCCCAAGGAAGAAACAAGAGGTTCAACGCCGGAGAATGGACAAGGTGGATCAACGCCCAAGAATGGACCAGAAGTACCAACGCCCAAGAATGTACCAGGAAGATCAACGCCCAAAAATGGAACAAGGGGATCAACGCCCAAGAATGGACCAGGAAGATCAACGCCCAAGAATGGACCAGGTGGATCAACGCCCAAGAATGGAACAAGGGGATCAACGCCCAAGAATGGAACAAGGGGATCAACGCCCAAGAATGGACAAGGTGGATCAACGCCCAAGAAAGGACCAGGAAGATCAACGCCTAAGAATGGAACAAGGGGATCAACGCCCAAGAATGGAACAAGGGGATCAACGCCCAAAAATGGACAAGGTGAATCAACGCCAAAGGAAGAAACAAGAGATTCAACGCTTAAGAATGGACAAGGTGGATCTAAACCTAATATTGGACCTGGTGGCTCAACGCCCAAGAATGGACCTGGAAGATCAACGCCCAAAAATGGAACAAGGGGATCAACGCCCAAGAATGGACCAGGAAGATCAACGCCCAAAAATGGAACAAGGGGATCAACGCCCAAGAATGGACCAGGAAGATAAACGCCCAAGAATGAACAAGGTGGATCAACGCCCAAAAATGGACCAGGAAGATCAACGCCCAAAAATGGAACAAGGGGATCAACGCCCAAGAATGGACAAGGTGGATCAACGCCCAAGAATGGACCAGGAAGATCAACGCCCAAGAATGGAACAAGGGGATCAACGCCCAAAAATGGAACAAGGGGATCAACGCCCAAGAATGGACAAGGTGGATCTAAACCTAATATTGGACCTGGTGGCTCAACGCCCAAGAATGGACCAGGAAGATCAACGCCCAAGAATGGAACAAGGGGATCAACGCCCAAGAATGGACAAGGTGGATCAACGCCCAAGAATGGACAAGATGGATCAACGCCCAAGAATGACCAAGGTGGATCTAAACCTAATATTGGACCTGGTGGGTCAACGCCCAAGAATGGAACAGGGGGATCAACGCCCAAGAATGGACAAGATGGATCAACGCCCAAGAATGACCAAGGTGGATCTAAACCTAATATTGGACCTGGTGGGTCAACGCCCAAGAATGGAACAGGGGGATCAACGCCCAAGAATGGACAAGATGGATCAACGCCCAAGAATGACCAAGGTGGATCTAAACCTAATATTGGACCTGGTGGCTCAACGCCCAAGAATGGAACAGGGGGATCAACGCCCAAGAATGGACAAGGTTGATCAACGCCCAAGAATGACCAAGGTGGATCTAAACCTAATATTGGACCTGGTGGCTCAACGCCCAAGAATGGACCAGGAAGATCAACGCCCAAGAATGGAACAGGGGAATCAACGCCCAAGAATGGACAAGGTGGATCAACGCCCAAGAATGACCAAAGTGGATTTAAACCTAATATTGGACCTGGTGGGTCAACGTCCAAGAATGGACCAGGAAGATCAACGCCCAAGAATGGACAAGATGGATCAACGCCCAAGAATGACCAAGGTGGATCTAAACCTAATATTGGACCTGGTGGGTCAACGCCCAAGAATGGAACAGGGGGATCAACGCCCAAGAATGGACAAGATGGATCAACGCCCAAGAATGACCAAGGTGGATCTAAACCTAATATTGGACCTGGTGGGTCAACGCCCAAGAATGGAACAGGGGGATCAACGCCCAAGAATGGACAAGATGGATCAACGCCCAAGAATGACCAAGGTGGATCTAAACCTAATATTGGACCTGGTGGGTCAACGCCCAAGAATGGAACAGGGGGATCAACGCCCAAGAATGGACAAGATGGATCAACGCCCAAGAATGACCAAGGTGGATCTAAACCTAATATTGGACCTGGTGGGTCAACGCCCAAGAATGGAACAGGGGGATCAACGCCCAAGAATGGACAAGATGGATCAACGCCCAAGAATGACCAAGGTGGATCTAAACCTACTATTGGACCTGGTGGCTCAACGCCCAAGAATGGAACAGGGGGATCAACGCCCAAGAATGGACAAGGTTGATCAACGCCCAAGAATGACCAAGGTGGATCTAAACCTAATATTGGACCTGGTGGCTCAACGCCCAAGAATGGACCAGGAAGATCAACGCCCAAGAATGGAACAGGGGAATCAACGCCCAAGAATGGACAAGGTGGATCAACGCCCAAGAATGACCAAAGTGGATTTAAACCTAATATTGGACCTGGTGGGTCAACGTCCAAGAATGGACCAGGAAGATCAACGCCCAAGAATGGACCAGAAGGATCAACGCCCAAGAATGGAACAGGGGGATCAACGCCCAAGAATGGACCAGGAAGATCAACGCCCAAGAATGGACAAGGTGGATCAACGACCAAGAATGGACCAGGAAGATCAACGCCCAAGAATGGAACAAGGGGATCAACGCCCAAGAATGGAACAAGGGGATCAACGACCAAGAATGGACAAGGTGGATCAACGCTCAAGAATGGGCCAGGAAGATCAACGCCCAAGAATGGAACAAGGGGATCAACGCCCAAGAATGGAACAAGGGGATCAACGCCCAAGAATGGACCAGGAAGATCAACGCCCAAGAATGGACAAGGTTGATCAACGCCCAAGAATGGACCAGGAAGATCAACGCCCAAGAATGGACAAGGTTGATCAACGCCCAAGAATGACCAAGGTGGATCTAAACCTAATATTGGACCTGGTGGGTCAACGCCCAAGAAAGGACCAGGAAGATCAACGCCCAAAAATGGAACAAGGGGATCAACGCCCAAGAATGGACAAGGTGGATCTAAACCTAATATTGGACCTGGTGGGTCAACGCCCAAGAAAGGACCAGGAAGATCAACGCCCAAAAATGGAACAAGGGGATCAACGCCCAAGAATGGACAAGGTGGATCTAAACCTAATATTGGACCTGGTGGCTCAACGCCCAAGAAAGGACCAGGAAGATCAACGCCCAAGAATGGACCAGAAGGATCAACGCCCAAGAATGGACAGGGTGGATCAACGCCCAAGAATGACCAAAGTGGATTTAAACCTAATATTGGACCTGGTGGGTCAACGTCCAAGAATGGACCAGGAAGATCAACGCCCAAGAATGGACCAGAAGGATCAACGCCCAAGAATGGAACAGGGGGATCAACGCCCAAGGAAGAAACAAGAGGTTCAACGCCCAAGAATGGACAAGGTGGATCAACGACCAAGAATGGACCAGGAAGATCAACGCCCAAGAATGGAACAAGGGGATCAACGCCCAAGAATGGAACAAGGGGATCAACGACCAAGAATGGAACAAGGGGATCAACGCCTAAGGATGGACAAGGTGGATCAACGCCCAAGAATGACCAAGGTGGATCTAAACCTAATATTGGACCTGGTGGGTCAACGCCCAAGAATGGACCAGGAAAATCAACGCCCAAGAATGGACCAGAAGGATCAACGCCCAAGAATGGAACAGGGGGATCAACGCCCAAGGAAGAAACAAGAGGTTCAACGCCCAAGAATGGACAAGGTGGATAAACGACCAAGAATGGACCAGGAAGATCAACGCCCAAGAATGGAACAAGGGGATCAACGCCCAAGAATGGAACAAGGGGATCAACGACCAAGAATGGACAAGGTGGATCAACGCTCAAGAATGGGCCAGGAAGATCAACGCCCAAGAATGGAACAAGGGGATCAACGCCCAAGAATGGAACAAGGGGATCAACGCCCAAGAATGGACAAGGTGGATCAACGCCCAAGAATGGACAAGGTGATTCAACGCCAAAGAATGGTCAAGGTGGATCTAAACCTAATATTAGACCTGGTGGGTCAACGCCCAAGAATGGACCAGGAAGATCAACGCCCAAGAATGGAACAGGGGGATCAACGCCCAAGAATGGTCAAGGTGGATCTAAACCTAATATTGGACCTGGTTGATTTAAACCTAATATTGGACCTGGTGGGTCAACGTCCAAGAATGGACCAGGAAGATCAACGCCCACGAATGGAACAGGGGGATCAACGCCCAAGGAAGAAACAAGAGGTTCAACGCCTAAGAATGGACAAGGTGAATCTTTACCTAAGAACAAGTGGTTCAACACCAAAGAATGGACCAGGTGGATCAACACCCAAGAATGGACCAGGTGGTTCTACACCTGTTGTTGGACCGGGAGGTTCAACGCCCAAGAATGGACCAGGTGGATCAACACCCATGAACGGACCTGGTGCATCTACACCCAAAATTGGACCAGGTGCATCTACACCCAATAATGGACCAGGTGGATCAACATCCAAGATCGGACCGGGTGCATCTACACCCGATAATGGATCAGGTGCATCTACACCCAATAATGGACCAGGCGGATCAACACCCAAGTATGGACCAGGAGGCAGTACACCAAAGAACGGACCAGGTGCATCTACACCCAATAATGGACCAGGAGGTTTAACGCCCAAGAATGGACTAGGTGGATCAACACCAAAGAGTGGACCAGGTGCATCTACACCCAATAATGTACCAGAAAGCAGCACACCTAAGAACGGACCAGGTGGATCAACGCCCAATAATGGACCAGGTGGATCTACACCAAAGAACGGTCCAGGTGAATCAACATCCAAGAATGGACCAGGTGAATCAACACCCATGAACGGACCTGGTGCATCTACACCCAAAATTGGACCAGGTGCATCTACACCCAATAATGGACCAGGTGGATCAACACCCAAGAATGGACCAAGAGGCAGCACACCTAAGAACGGACCAGGTGGATCAACGCCCAATAATGGACCAGGAGAATCAACGTCCAATAGTGGACCAGGTGGATCTACACCTAAGAACGGACCAGGTGGATCTACACCTAAGAACGGACCAGGTGGATCTACACCTAAGAATGGACCAGGAGGCAGTTCACCCGAGAATGGACCAGCTGGATCAACGCCCAAGAATGGACCAGGTGGATCAACACGCAAGAACGGACCAGGTGCATCTAAACCCAAGAATGGACCAAGAGGCAGCACACCTAAGAACGGACCAGGTGAATCAACGCCCAAGAATGGACCAGGAGAATCAACGTCCAATAATGGGCCAGGTGGTACTACACCTAAGAACGGACTAGGAGGCAGTTCACCCGAGAATGGACCAGGTGGATCAACACCCAAGAATGGACCAGGTGGATCTTCACCTAAGAACGGACCAGGTAGATCAACACCCAAGAATGGACCAGGTGGATCAACACGCAAGAATGGACCAGGTGGATCAACACCCAAGAACGGACCAGGTGCATCTACACCCAAGAATGGACCAAGAGGCAGCACACCTAAGAACGGACCAGGTGGATCAACGCCCAATAATGGACCAGGTGGATCTACACCAAAGAACGGTCCAGGTGAATCTACACCTAAGAACGGACCAGGTGGATCTACACCTAAGAATGGACCAGGAGGCAGTTCACCCGAGAATGGACCAGCTGGATCAACGCCCAAGAATGGACCAGGTGGATCAACACGCAAGAACGGACCAGGTGCATCTAAACCCAAGAATGGACCAAGAGGCAGCACACCTAAGAACGGACCAGGTGAATCAACGCCCAAGAATGGACCAGGAGAATCAACGTCCAATAATGGGCCAGGTGGTACTACACCTAAGAACGGACCAGGAGGCAGTTCACCCGAGAATGGACCAGGTGGATCAACACCCAAGAATGGACCAGGTGGATCTTCACCTAAGAACGGACCAGGTAGATCAACACCCAAGAATGGACCAGGTGGATCAACACCCAAGAACGGACCAGGTGCATCTACACCCAAGAATGGACCAAGAGGCAGCACACCTAAGAACGGACCAGGTGGATCAACGCCCAATAATGGACCAGGTGGATCTACACCAAAGAACGGTCCAGGTGAATCAACATCCAAGAATGGACCAGGTCGATCAACACCCAAGAATGGACCGGGGGGCAGCACACCTAAGAACGGACCAGGTGAATCAACGCCCAAGAATGGACCAGGAGAATCAACGTCCAAGAATGGACCAGGTGGATCTACACCTAAGAACGGACCAGGTGGATCTACACCTAAGAATGGACCAGGAGGCAGTACACCCGAGAATGGACCAGGAGGCAGTACACCCGAGAATGGACCAGGTGGACCAACACCTGGTGTTGGACCAGGTGACTTAACACCAAAGAGTGGACCAGGTGGCGGCACACCTAAGAATGGACCAGGAGAATCAACATCCAATAATGGACCAAGTGGATCTACACCAAAGAACGGTCCAGGTGAATCAACATCCAAGAATGGACCAGGTCGATCAACACCCAAGAATGGACCGGGAGGCAGCACACCTAAGAACGGACCAGGTGAATCAACGCCCAAGAATGAACCAGGAGAATCAACGTCCAAGAATGGACCAGGTGGATCTACACCTAAGAACGGACCAGGTGGATCTACACCTAAGAATGGACCAGGAGGCAGTACACCCGAGAATGGACCAGGTGGACCAACACCTGGTGTTGGACCAGGTGACTTAACACCAAAGAGTGGACCAGGTGGCAGCACACCTAAGAATGGACCAGGAGAATCAACATCCAATAATGGACCAGGTGGATCTACACCAAAGAACGGTCCAGGTGAATCAACATCCAAGAATGGACCAGGTCGATCAACACCCAAGAATGGACCGGGAGGCAGCACACCTAAGAACGGACCAGGTGAATCAACGCCCAAGAATGGACCAGGAGAATCAACATCCAATAAATGACCAGGTGGATCTACACCTAAGAACGGGCCAGGTGTATCTACACCTAAGAATGGACCAGGAGGCACTACACCCGAGAATGGACCAGGTGGATCAACACCCAAGAATGGACCAGGAGGCAACAAACCTAAGAACGGACCAGGTGGATCAACGCCCAAGAATGGACCAGGAGAATCAACGTCCAAGAATGGACCAGGTGGATCAACGCCTAAGAATGGACCAGGAGGCAGCACACCTAAGAACGGACCAGGTGGATCAACACCTGGTGTTGGACCAGGTGACTTAACACCAAAGAGTGGACCAGGAAGCAGCACACCTAAGAATGGGCCAGGTGAATCAACACCCAAAAATGGACCAGGTGGATCTACACCTAAGAACAGACCAGGTGGATCACCACCCAAGAATCCTTATAATATAATAATAATAAAGCCATTTATTTCCCAAAATATTTTAACAATTAGAAAAAAATGAAATGAAATTAAACAAAACAATTAATTAAATACATAATAAAAATTACAATTTGATTATTTCATTCAACAATAATTCGTTTTATTTCTTATTTATTGGGTACCCAAGTTTGGGCAAAGGCCTCTTCCATGCATTTCCAAAGCTTTCGGTCTTCTAGTCGCGCAACATGACCTGCCCAGCGCCATTTCATTCGACACGCTGATTCCGCTACATCGACCAGTTTGGTATTAAATCTTATTGCCGAGTTCCGTTTTCTATCTCGTCATTTCAGCCCTAGTATACTTCTCTCTATTGCTCTCTGAAAGACTTGTAATTTGTCAATAACTTTTTTCGTTAGAGCCCAGCTCTGGCATCCGTAAAGTAGAGTGGAAGAAATTACAGTTTCAAACGCTTTTTTCTTAAACGAAATAGATATTTTAGATTTAAATATGTGTTTTAATGACCAGTATCGTTTCCAGGCTAGTTTGATTCTGCGCTCTACTTCGCCCATTGTTCGCTGTTTAAATGTTATTCTTTGGCCTAGATATTATATATACTCATCGACATACTCTATTTGATCTTCCGATATTTTTATTGGTTTGATTGGTCCGTTGGTCATCACACATGTTTTTTCCATATTCCTTTTTTAATCCACATTTTCTACTTTCTTTATCCAGAGTGTGTAACATGTATTCTAGTTGACAGTGTTCTTCACATATAAGTATTATATTATCAGCAAATTGCAAATGACTTAAAAACTCGCCATTAATGTTAACACCTATAGAATCCCATTCAAGGTTGCGGAATATGGTTTCGAAAAGAGCAGTAAATAAGTTTGCAGATCACCTTGCCGGACTCCTCGCTGTATTTCAAAAGGTCTTCCTTTGGTTTCTAGCTTTACCTTCGATTTACTTTTTAAATTACTTCTAATATTTTAATATATTTGTGAGGCACGCCTTGATCGATTAATGTTCTCCACAAAGATGAGTGTTCAATAGAATCAAATGCCTTCTGGTAATCTACGAATGCAATGTAGAGTGTTTTGCAATGCTCATTAAATTTTTCGATCACTTGAGCTATAGTAAATATATGATCTACTGTCGAATATCTCGGAAGAAAACCTGCCTGCTCCCTAGGTGGATTTCTATCCAGAAAAGGCAACATTCTCTTTAGTAAAATCTGCGTAAACACTTTGTATGTCGTCTGTAGCAAACTTATAGGTCTATAATTTGCAATATTATCGGGGTTTGCTTTTTTATAGAGCAAGGTTATGACCGAAGTCTCCCATTCTGATGGTATAGTTTCAATAGCTAGAATTTCATTAAACAAATTGGTAAGAATTGGTGTAAGGGGTTCGACCAAACATTTTAAAACGTCATTAGTGATTCCGTCTACTCCTGGGCTCTTAAGAGGTTTAAGGGAAATTATTGCATTTTTGACTTCGCTGTTGATAAATGTTGGTGTTTCCAGTGTAACGTTTTCTAATCTTATGATGAGGGTTTCGGGAACTTGATCTCTACGTCGGTACAAGTCTTCATAGAATTCAGTTGCTGTTTCTACAATCTCTTTTCTATTTGAGATTGTTCTTCCTTGTTTTGATTTTAATGATGGTATCCAATTTTGCTTTTTATTTAAGCGCTCTTGTCCTCTTTTTACTGAGCAATTTTTAATAAGCTCTTCAATAATTTTCATTCTAGCTGTATGTTTTTGCTTCAAGAGTTTTCTTTTTATTTTTTTATATAATTTTGTTAGTTCCTTTTTTTCAGTAATGGATTTATTTTTCTTATTTTTTAAAACTGTTCTTCGTTGTATGAGCTCTATTAAATATGGGGAAATTTCTTCTTCGGGATTATGTTTTGTAGAGTTTTTATTCAGTGAGAAGCTTGATTTTTTAATAGTTTTTATTATATACGCGTAAGTTTCATCTAAGCCTTTTGAGTTTGTCAATGACGCTGATGCTTCAATAAATGTTTTATTAAGTTGATCTTTTTCTAATGTAACTAGTCATTTCGCGAACTTTATTCTTAAATGTTTTTCTTGACTTAATCTGCGCTTGAATCGAAAATTTTGCTCGCAAAAGTCTGCGGTCTGTAGGATGTGTTGTGTTTATGATGATTATGTCAAGTACTCTATTTTTATTATTTACCAAGAAATAATCAATTTCATTATAAGTTTTCCCATCCGGGGAGCACCATGTCCACTTTTGCTTTTTCTTCTTTTTAAAATAAGTGTTCATTATGTGAAATTGATGCTCTATACAGAATTCTTTAAGTCTTTTACCCCTTTTACTTATTTTGCTTTCGTAGCACCAAGGGCCCATTATTTTTCTGTCTTCAGGCTTGGCGTCGCCAACTTTAGCATTAAAATCACCCATAATTATAGTATTAGAGTTTGTATTACTTAGCGCTGTAGTTAAGTCAGTGTAAAAAAGTTTTATGGATTCATCGTTTGATTTCTCTGTTGGGGCGTAGACCTGAATAATATTAATCAAACAGTTTTTGATATTCAAGTCGAGTCTAGCTACTCTATCTGAGATTGGTTTGAAATCTGTAACGTATTCTTTCATATAGTATTTCAGTACAAAACCAACACCACTGTATCCGTTAGTACTTCCTGAATACATGAAAAATAAATCTTCATTTTGAAACATATCAGTTTGTTTCATTCTTGTCTCAGATAGACCTAATATATCCCATTTAATGTTTTTCACTGCATAAAGTAATTCTGCCTGTCTCGCATTACACACTACCGATCTAACATTCAGTGTGCATATGTTAAGGTGTTGCGTGTTGGTGTTTTCATAACATTGCGTGGAGGGTTTTAGTCGATCACTCCCGCGGGGACCAGCCGTATTGGGAGATCTTGGGATTGATGTACATATTTTTTTATTAAAGTTTTTATTTAGCTCGGAGGGGGGCTGTGAATACCATGCATTGTTTTCCTGTTGACAACTCAACAATGCATGATATTCACAGGCCCCCTTGTTGTTCGATTATTTTAAATAGCTAATAATTTGGTTGTTTGATTTTAATTTCTTTTTATTGCTGTCTGTCCTGACATACGGTACGTTGTCTTGGCTGTAGGTAGATTCAGGTGGTGATCTAGAAAGAAAGAGGCCTTTTTTTGTTCAAGTTTTCTTTTGGTCGTTTAATAATGAGTTTATCGAATTTTATAAACGCCTCATTTCCATTTTCTTTTTCAAGTTTTAGTTGGGTTTTTAATTATTCTCTGAGTTTTAATACTTTTGCCGGATATTCGTGTTTTATGAAGATACTGGATCCTTCTAAATGTTTTTTATTCTTTAATATACTTATTTTCCTGCCGAGAGTTGTAAACGCAACCGCAACTGGTCTAATCCGATCTCCTTTTTTACCAAGTCGTCTCAAAGAATCTACTTCAAATTCCTGGATGCTGATTTTAACTTTTTGACGTATAATATTTATAATTTTGTCTTGTAGCAGAATGTATGATGTTCCTCCCTCTTCTACACCAAAAAATTTCAGATTTCTTTCTTTAAGGTGTTTTTCTATTAAATCAATTCGCTTTTCTTGCTCTTGTATTTGGGAATTTACAGTAGTTAAGTTTTCAGTAATGTGTTCAAATTTTTCGTTTATATTTTTATTTATTAAAAGTATGAATCTATCTTCCTGTTTTGAAATTGAAGTTTCTATAGATTTAAATGAATGGACCAGGAGAATCAACGTCCAAGAATGGACCAGGTGAATCAACACCCAAGAATGGACCAGTTGGTTCATCGCCCAAGAATGGACCAGGAGGCAGCACACCTAACAACAGACCAGGTAAATCAACACCCAAGAATGGACCAGGTGCATCAACACCTAAGAATGGACCAGATGGATCAACACCTAATAATGGACCAGGAGAATCAACGTCCAAGAATGGACCAGGTGGATCTACACCTAAGAATGGACCAGGAGAATCAACGTCCAAGAATGGACCAGGTGGATCTACACCTACGAACGGACCAGGTGGATCAACACCCAAGAATAGACCAGGAGGCAGCACACCTAAGAACGGACCAGGTGGATCAACGCCCAAGAATGGACTAGGAGAATCAACGTCCAATAATGGACCAGGTGGATCAACGCCCAAGGATAGACCAGGAGGCAGCACACCTAAGAACGGACCAGGTGGATCAACGGCCAAGAATGGACCAGGAGGCAGCACACCTAAGAACGGACCAGGTGGATCAACGCCCAAGAATGGACTAGGAGAATCAACGTCCAATAATGGACCAGGTGGATCTTCACCAAAGAATGGACCAGGTGGATCAACGCCCAAGGATAGACCAGGTGGATGTACACCTAAGAACGGTCCAGGTAGATCAACACCCAAGAATGGATCAGGAGGCAGCACACCTAAGAACGAACCAGGTGGATCTACACCTAAGAACGGACCAGGTGGATCAACGCCCAACAATAGACCAGGAGGCAGCACACCTAAGAACGGACCAGGTGGATCAACGCCCAAGAATGGACCAGGAGAATCAACGTCCAATAATGGACCAGGTGGATCTACACCTAAGAACGGACCAGGTGGATAAACGTCCAAGAATGGACCAGGTGGATCAACACCCAAGAATGGACCAGGTGGATCTACACCTAAGAATGGACCAGGAGGCATTTCACCCGAGAATGGACCAGGTAGATTAACACCCAAGAATGGACCAAATTTTAACAATCATCAGAAATGGTTACATGCAATAGATTAAACTTTTATAACTAAAATGCCTAGGTACTATTGTAATTCCTTTTTGTTGGAGTCATAACTAAAGAATTTTTTTTTTACAAATTTATTGTTACGCCAAAAAAAATTTTTGTCCTTCGTGTATTCATATTGTTAAGTAAAATTTAAATTAATCGTGTTTAAAATAATAAATGAACCGAATTATTGCTTTTGTGTTTCAAAATTCAGTTAAATAAATATACATAACCACACTATGTTTTTTATTATGCTACCTACCTACCCATTGGCGCCGATTCTGAAAATACTTTCTAAATAAAAAAAAATATATTGCAGTAACTGTCTCAAATGCTTAGATACGCGTCTTTAAGGGTACAGGTCCCATTGTTCTGCGTAGCTTTGTAAATTAATTACGACTTAAATTACAAGCTTTTACTAGTACCTATGTAAAGGTCCTTGTACGGGCGTAAACCGCACAGTTAAAATGTTAGGAGGGTGGGTTATTTTCCTAATTGTGGTGTAGGTATGTAAATAACCAAACCCAACGAGTACCTTGAAGTAACTGAATTTATTGTAAAACTTAATGTATAATGTAAACTTATTAATGTAGGTTGCTAGTAAGCGAAATAATGTAGTTCACTCGGCCGTCCCTGAACATTGGACTCATTGCCAACACTAGGTCAAAATTATTGTCAAATGTAGATTAATTAATGTAGGTTGTACAAGTAAGCAAAATAATGTAGTTCACTCGGCCGTCCCTGAACATTGGACTCATTGCCAACACTAGGTCAAAATTATTGTCAAATGTAGATTAATTAATGTAGGTTGTACAAGTAAGCAGAATTATGTAGTTTACTAGGCTGTCCCTGAATATTGGGCTCATTGCTAACACTAGGTCAATGCCTATAAAATATTATCTGTACGCATCGTAGATCGTACATCCTGCCCACTCAAGAAAAGTGAAGGAGAGCAGCAAGTTTAAATGTAAATTACAAGCAAATCAATGTAAACTGCAATGTACAAGGTGAAACAACAACAAAATGTAAAATGTAAATCTTAAACTAAAGTAAAAATTATCAATACATTATAAGATATTATTGTCTCTATGAATTGTTCAAAAAACACATTATTCACTATCACTAACACGCGGAATGTTTAAAACGATTGCTGATCGAGATCGCGGTATAGGTGCTGGGCTCCTCGCTGACGCCGGACGTCCTGAACTCGTTGTCATCCGCGGCTGCGGACGACGGTCAGTGCTCGCTCGGAAAACTCCCGTGGCTTCGGGCTGCGTAGGCAGGAGTGGCAGGAGTGCGTAGGATTTACCTTTCGCACTCGGTACAAGCAGAATGCTATTCCGGCAATTGTGCAAAGTGTTAACAATACATGTAGGACGATGTATTGATGTATGTCATGAACACTGAACTTTCTGCTGGACTGTTGCTTTAAATCGTCGATCTGCGTCTTTAAATTGTGTCACTCGTATCGATGGTCTTCGGGAGTGAACACCTCAATTGTGGAAGAGTTAGTTATGTGATTCAGGATAGAGGTCTCAAGAAGCGAAAGGACATCCGCGTCTATGTTAATTGTATTTTAGTAGTTGTTATGACCAGTTATGTTCTTAACGTTGCATCCTTGACCTAATCCAGAAGGCCATTATCGGTCAATGTTTTTAATTGTATTTGCTTCGGACAAAATATGCGGACTAAGCATTCTTCGTAACATGAGAACAACCACCTGTTATTGTTGTGCAATTTGATTTGCTTGATTAATTACTAAATCCGTCAAACGACTGTGACTTGGTAATATTAATTTATGTTTCGTTGACACATTAATCAAGGAGTTCTTGAGCCTTCCTCCTACTCTCAGTAGTCCTTCCCATCTATAAAGGGAGCCAACCTACTGTTTCTGTACCTAATTAATTTCCTTTGGAAAATGTCTTGATTGCTTATCCTTGATTATTTAGTTATATGCTTCACTTTACTCTCTTGTAGTTATGTGCATATTGTTGTCATTAAACTTACATCGTAGTGTTGCAATGAACCTCAATACCAAGGCTACAGTTTTTGCAACCTTGGCAAACAGCTGTTATTAATTAATAATTTCTCTATGAATGTCGTTCTCGTTCAATTTTTCTGGCATAAAGAAGCGTTTACATTTGTTTTTTTTTTCTTGTTTCGATATCGTGACTCTGATGTTTTGTTTTTTTTTCGATGATGGGTCCATAGCCATAGCGGTCCGTTCCACCATAGATGGTTTTGTATTAATTGTTATGTTGTTGTATCCCTGGTTGCACAGTCAGCTGCATTATCCTCGGAGCTGACATGATGCCACGTTCTCGTTTTCTGTTGGTTTCGAGTTTGTTGATTATGTCAACTCGTTTATGATACGACTGTTTGAGTCTAATGACTTCCCGTTCGTGGGATGTGGTGAGGAACTTGATGATATGTATCGCCTCTTGAAGCGTCTTTGGTTGTTGCAACTCGTTCTTCAAATCGTCCGTCATCTTTGGAATTGAATTTGGGTACTTTAACCCTTTCTCTCGTGTCCAGCTTACGACTGCCTCAGGTCTGCATTGTTGTCCTCAAGTCGTCTAGCTCAGGCGATGTTTTTATTGTTGTTTGTTTGTTTGTTTTTTTTTAAACTTCTTTGATTGTTAAAACTTCCCCGCACTTATGTTGTAACGGAAAATTATTGTTCACACTCCACTGTTTTGTTAACTCTTGCGCGACTGTTTGTCACTGTTAATTAAAATCTAAACATGTACGGGCGTAAACCGCACAGGTTACGTTACTGTTAATGTTAAGCGAATTATTCGCAAATGTTAATGTTAATTCGATAGTCACTGGTATCTCACAGAACGCGACGCGAAACGATAAAAACCACTATATCGAAGCACTCGCGAGATCCTTTTAACTGCTCGAAGCTGATCCGGCTCGACGGACCAAAACATGTACGGGCGTAAACCGCACAGTTAAAATGTTAGGAGGGTAGGTTATTTTCCTAATTGTGGTGTAGGTATGTAAATAACCAAACCCAACGAGTACCGTTAGGTAACTGAATTTATTGTAAAACTTAATGTATAATGTAAACTTATTAATGTAGGTTGCTAGTAAGCGAAATAATGTAGTTCACTCGGCCGTCCCTGAACATTGGACTCATTGCCAACACTAGGTCAAAATTATTGTCAAATGTAGATTAATTAATGTAGGTTGTACAAGTAAGCAAAATAATGTAGTTCACTCGGCCGTCCCTGAACATTGGACTCATTGCCAACACTAGGTCAAAATTATTGTCAAATGTAGATTAATTAATGTAGGTTGTACAAGTAAGCAGAATTATGTAGTTTACTAGGCTGTCCCTGAATATTGGGCTCATTGCTAACACTAGGTCAATGCCTATAAAATATTATCTGTACGCATCGTAGATCGTACAGTCCTATCATAAAAAACGTTCGTGACACCTACCGGTTCCTTTGAGTATTTTTGGTTTAAAAACTTATTCTTAGAAAGGAATAAAACTTACACTTAACTGAATTATCTAAATCGTTCACACTAGCCCCATCAACACCGTTTATCTCAATTTCTCTAACAATTCGACCGTAATTACCCCAAATCGAATTACTAACCACTCAAATTACGAGTTCCTACATCGCACTTTGCCGCGTCATTGTCAAGTTTATTGGCGGGAGAAAATGACCAATAGGAAACAAGATGGCAGGCAGTGGGCGGTGACAGACGGGTATTCTCGCCCAAAATGACATGGATCGTGAGCGGTGGCATTTTCCCTGCGGTTTAGCTAGTTACTCCGCTTCGTAGGTAACTTGAAGAATCAAGGTCCGTATCCGACGTATTATTTTGCCTTCAAACTAAGTAAATAGTGTTTTTTGTATTCAATCTATTTTTTTCTTTTTTATTTCAAAAGAAGGAAAACATCTCATTCCCACGGGAAACCGACTTCAAGTCGGTTAAGTCGATGGGTAACCCTTCGTATCTATTTGTCTCATTTATCTTCTGTGGAGATGGTGATTCTGATATTTTTTTCCTTTCAGGAACTCTCTGCCACTTAGGTGGGCGGATCGACTCATTAGGTTGAGAAAAGCTAGTGGAATATAGAAATATAAACATGAAAGCTTTTTTTTATATCTTTATTTATTAATTATAGAGGGTTTAATCTCCAATGAGATTACGTCACCCTCATTGGTATAAACAAAGTGTAACATAAACATAAACTAATAATAATAAGTATCTACAAAAATCAACATTTATAATTTATCTACGCCTTAATGCTAAATTTATTAATACATAAAGTGCCCTTGCCGCTTTAGAGGAAGGATCAGCTAAGATAAAACATGAAAGCTGTACAATAGCAGTAGTGCTGCAACTAAGAGTGGAGGCGAGGATGGCAAAACATGAGCGGTGTTGGTATCGCAGCGACGTAAGTTAAGGGTCAGGTCACTACAAGCCAACAGTTTTTTACTGCATTTTATGCAATCAGTAGTTCACGTTTGATGTACGTTTTGATTTCTGAAAAGCCTTAGACAAAGTCGACCACATATTATTGCCATTAAACTCGCAGTAAATGGTATACGTGTTAATCTGTTAATCTCTTGCAAGGGTTTCCCTCCTGCTAGTACAACAGATAATAAGTTTAAATCGTCAGGGGCTTCTAATATGAAAGTTGTAAAGGTACAGTATGGGGTTGTTCAGGGATCCATTCTGGGCCCTTTGCATGCCAATTCACAAAGTTTTCACCATACCCAGATGAGAGACGTTTGCTAATGAATTCAAAATCCAAAAATATCAAATCTCTACAAGACTGCGCAATCATGCAAGAAGATTTGAAATGGGTTGGATTTTGAAATCGGTCGCCTGATTTAGGGGTTGTGGGGGGTTGGAGGGGGTGGAGGAACCCCCTACAAGTAATTTTGGCTACCGGAGTTTCAATTCAAAATTTCCTAAATACTTGCACAATTGCGTAAATCGGAACGTAACTTTCATGCTTTAGTACAGCTTGTCAATGTTTTTTTGGTGATTAACGTGAATCGGAACGCATTTAGCATCTTGACTGAATGATATTGACAGCTCTAATGTCAAATTTGTACGTAGCTGGCGTCATTTTCTTTGCTTTCGAGTGAATGTGTTCTTCCGTATTGTTTTGTGTTTTTTCTACGACTTGGCTACGTTTTTGGACTCTGTTTGGAAATACAATCGAGGTAATCATATTGTATTTATTAAGTGTGTTTTTATAATTCTTAGGTAATTAATAGCAATGTCTTACTCCGAGTTGACACAATCCGACATCAATGTGTTAGTTTAGTTAGGTTACTTTTTTTAATCTGCCAGAAAAAGGTTGACTAATGATTGAAGCGAGTTTTTATACATTATATAAAGGGCCATATTGAGGGCTACTGGGTTTAAAAAAAAAAATTTTTATTTTTGGCGCCCCCTTTTTTCCGGCGGCTGAAAATGGTAAGGGGGGGTTCAGACCCCTCCCCTCCCAGCCCCCCCAACCCCCCACAACCCCTAAATCAGGTGACCGATTTCAAAATTTTAACCTTTGAAATAATTAACGGTTTTCGTTAAAGACTTAGACTACAGTGAGCCACCGCGAAAAAAAGTTCATTGTTATTAATAAAATTGAATTTTTAAAACACGACCTGAACCTGCAAGTAAATACTATATTTAGTGATTGTTACTCATTGATAAGTTTAAAAGTATGTATCGTGTGTTGGGTTGTTTTTAGGTCAATACGATTAGCTTAACTGTGCGTTGATCCGTCGGTCAGTCACTTCTGTACCTAAATATAAGATTATTCAACGATGTAACTTGGTGAAAGAAATGACGGAAAAGCTTCAACTATTCGGAAGCAAAAGTAAGTCTATAGTCCATTCGCGTTAAGAAAATAGTGAGTCATCGTTGTCAGCCGGCCTGGCCACGCCCCCCAGCCAATTAAAATGCTAGAACTTAATAAGTCGAGTTCACAGTGACCAGTTGAAGTCTGACCTTCGAAAAAAACGGTTGTGTATTTTGCGTGACTCGTCCAACAATATATTTTGAAAATAAATACTTCACCAATTCTAAATAATAAAAGTGGATCAATAATCCATAGTGGAGAGAGACGCATAATTTACAATGTTTATAAGTACTTTAAATTTTGTGATTTAAATGCAACTGTGGAGAGCATAGTCATAGAAACAGCAACTGCATGCGGCGTGTCCGAAAATACTGTTTATAAAATTATTATTTTTCTTTTGTACTTTTACTCCACTGTGAATACAACCTTATCCTGTAGTTGTCACTATTTTCTTAACGCGAACGGACTATAATTACCTTTGCCCATCTCTCAAAGGATAGGTTAGATTCCATTATAAATAAACTATATGTACAAACATGTGTTTAATTTACCTACGTATATTTAAGATCCGCTAATAACTTTGACTATACATCACTACTAATATTATAAACGTGAAAGTTTGTGAGAATGTATGGATGTTTGTTACTCTTTTACGTAAAAACTACTGGACGGATTTTGATGAAAATTTACAGTAATATAGGTTATATATCAGAATAACATATAGGGTACTTTCAACCGCGGGAAAACTTCGCATTCCCACGGGAAATGGACTTCTACGCAAACAGAGTCGCGGGCGGCCACTAGTTTTATTATAATAAGCAACGGGAAAAAGGATCCCGATAAAATTATTCGTATTCTTAACATTGCCTTCATCTATTGCCACCTAATTTACTAGTAACTCAGCCACAGATCATAAATTTACGGTGTGGAGCGCAAAAAATCTTCTAGCTGCCGTTAAAAAGTTTTGAAATACGTGGCATTAATTATAAAAAAAATTCGACGTATCTACTTACTGAATAATAAAATTAGAAACTGATTTGAACTACTATTTTTTGTCATTTATTAATATTAAGAAGTTTACTGCTTGAATGCATATTATAAATTTTAATGCTAAGAAAAAACCACAAGACTCAGTTTTATAAACATTACAAAGAGCTAATAACTAGCTAATAACTAGTGGCTAAGGTATAATTATTTTGAAGGAAGTTGATTGTAGCTGACTTAGTTATTTAGAAGGCAATGTGAATTTTTAGAGACGTAAAAAGCAATAAAAATGGTTTTAATAACCACCCTTTAAGATTTAAATATTTCGTTCAGCTTGTGAGTAAGAAAATAAAGAATAGGAAGTAAGGATTCTGCTAATTACAAAAGTGTATCATCAATCTCTTGTAGGCTCTCATAAAAGATTTTCTGAATCCGTAGGTACCTACAATATAATCCTTCTAATATTATAAACGTATGTAAGGATGTAGGTATGGATGTTTGTTACTCTTTCACGTAAAAACTACTCGATGGATTTTGATGAAACTTCACAGTAATATAGGTTATACTTCAGAATAACATATAGGGTACTTTTTACCGCGGTAAAACTTATCATTCCCACGGGAAACCGACTTCCACGCGAACGGAGTCGCGGGCGGCCACTAGTTTGCTAGACCTTCAGTTTTCTACTAACAATCTCCCGTTTCATATCATTGCTAATTTATTGACAGGTTAAAATAAAGACAATTCTTAAATTGCAAAAGTTTTATTTATTCAAAAAGTCTTGCTTCAGATGAGCCTCCATGCAGTCTTGTTAGGTGTCGATGTGGAAATGGCGATCCCTGAAAACGAAACAATATGGAATTTTGTCTTATTATTTTATTACAACTTATTTAAGTTTTGTTTAAAATAAAATAAAAAAATAAAAATCATTTATTTCATAATTAAGTAACTTAATTACATTCGATGGAAGTCAAAATATCGATCATCAGGTTATCATCAGTAACTGCTTACACTTACTTATACGTAGCTTAAGAAAATACTTCTATTTATTTGTTAAATTTATTGTAAGTAGTGTAAGCTAGCATATTGTAATTATAGAGTGAATGGTGAACGATTCTCAACATTAAGTTGACGTAGACATTGATAGAAGCGGTTCATTCGTTGCACTACAAAAGCGGCCATTGCGTAGGTAAGCCAATGGTAATCGAATGTCATTTTTTTAACAATTCTGGAAAGGGTTAACACTGATGAAAATCATCACGGTTTTGGGCTTAATAGATGGCGACAAAAAAACTTTAGGTATATTTCATCAATTTTAACGTCATCCAGAATTGTTGAAAAAATGACATTCGATTACCATTGGCTTTCGCAATAGCCCCACTGATATTGACCATTCATATTGTACCAGTGTTCATGTGTTCACCAGTGTTCATTCCTGTGTTAAAATAAATCACTATTTACAAAAATCTTTTAATATTTCATTAAGAATTGATTCGATTCTTTAATAGTTCTAATCAATTTAAATTTTCCAAAACAAAAACTAAACTTGTTATGCACGCAAAATTTTTGGTTGGCACTACTAAAATAACTTGCGATCACTGACTAATTGTTCAGTAAGTGATAGCTTTTAATAGATAGATTTAAGTTTAGATTAGATTAAATTGAATCAGCACCATTATTTACAGATTATCATACCTTTTAAATGCCGGGAGATATTTCATCATGGGATTTCGGAATGTTGCCTGCAAGACTAAACAAAACAAATATAATAAGTAAGTATGTAATAACCAACGAAAATGCAGAAGTATGCTCATTTTTTTTTAGTTAGATACTGTTTCCGAGAATCACACCGCGTTTCTACACAGCTATTGCAGCAGACCCGAAATATCGGGTGATCAACAATCCCTACTAATATTATAAATGCGAAAGTAACTCTGTCTGTTTGTTACGCTTTCAGGCCTAAACCACTGAACCGATTTTGATGAAATTTGGTATGAAGAAAGAACTGAATTTGGGAAAGAACATAGGGTACTTTTTACCGCGAGAAAACGTCTCATTCCCACGGGAAACCGACTTCCACGCGAACGGAGTGGCGGGCGGCCACTAGTATTATATAAAGAACCAAAACTTACTCGTCTGCGCCCCCTTGAATCGCTGCTCCGGCAGCTAAAATAAAAGAATTAATATTCTTTAGATTCTGCAGGAATATTTAACCTTTATAGCACGAGCGAAACTTGTGATTTAAGTGAAATAACATATATGCCCGTAGCATACCTCCGCTGCGAAACTATAACAAAGGAACCGCAGTAATAAGCTATTACACACTTTTTTGAAAACTGGTTTAAACCAATCTTGAAGGTGTACTGAACCTGTAGAATTTTTATTTTTATTTTAAATTACTGAGAAATGCCATAAAATACTCTTTATTTATGATTTTGAAATTGCGCGCGGAAACATGCTGTTTCGACTGGTGACGTCACTCCGATAGTAAACAATACTTTTGTAAGTGAGCAAGTGAAAATGTGTACGGAAATATGAGTTATGTTATTACCCTTATCGTTGGATAAAACAATGGATAAACGTTCACAAACTTAATAACTTGACAATTTCTACAAATCTACTCAAGGCACTTCAATGTGTTTACTATCGGAGTAACGTCACGTCGGAACCCAATATTGCGAACAGCGTTTTTGACATTTCAAAAACAGATTATATATTTGGATATATAACATTTATAATGAATTTATACGAATTAATATCAACGTTCACATTCACTTTTTTATTTTTTCTTGCATGGTGTAAAATACCGTATTCCGCCATGTCTTGTCCGTAGTAGGTGATGCGAAACTGCCTGTTCTAACGCATAGACATACATACATACCTATCATCACGCCTGTCTCCCATTGGGGTAGGCAGAGACTATGGATCGCCATATACTTCGGTCCAGACATACTTCTTGCGCTTCTTTCACACACATCAATCTCTTCATACATGCTCGTCGATTACGGGTACTTTTGATTTGGCCCTTTTTTAATATACCTATCGCCAATTTGGTCGATATACGTCCGCCTAGGACGTCCCGCACCGACGTTGCCATGCATTCTCGCTCGGTGTATCTCTTTCGTATTCCTTCTTTCATCCATCCTTTCTAAATGTCAAAACCATCTAAGCATACCTTTCTCAATTCTTGTCACAATATCTTCTTTCATTCCACATCTATTTCGGATCTCGCTAAGAAAACTACACTAGATTCGGGCGGAATACCTTCGGCGGTTCCGTGACCTAAGTTTTGCAGCGGAGGTGTGCTTCAGGCAACAAAGTTAATTTTACGAAAAATATTAACTTACATAGGTACTTAAGTAACGAATACTAACCTATCTAAAAATTATAAAATTAATCCTATCTAGTTTGGTGCAAGGTATTCTTTTATAATGTTCTAGCTTTTACCCGCGCGGCTTCGCACGCGTTAAATACGGAGTAAAACTCCTTTCCCTGTACTACCCTACTAATATTATAAATGTGAAAGTTTGTGAGTATGTATGGATGTATGGATGTTTGTTACTCTTTCACGTAAAAACTACTAGACAGATTTGGATGAAACTTTGCAGTAATATAGGTTATACATCAGAATAACACATAGGGTTCTTTATATCGCGGGAAAACTTCTCATTCCCACGGGAAACCGACTTCCACGCGAACGGAGTCGCGGGCGGCCACTAGTGTTATTGTACGTCAACCTTCCTCTTGAATCACTGTATCTATTGAAAAAAACGCATCAAAATCCGATGCTTAGTTTTCAAGATTTAAGCATGCATAGGAACATAGGTAGGTACAAAGAAAGCGACTTTGTTTTATACTATGTAGTGAATTGAGCATTAAGAAAGTTTTTCAGAAATTCCCACGGTAAAAGTAATTTACTTGCAGGTCAAACCGCATGATGGAAAGCTGTGGCCACGTTCTGTAAGTCTAACACCGATCTCGATCCCCTTCAAACTCCCTTTGTAGAGAAGTTTTCCGTGACATTTTCGACAACACCTTTCATCGAAAGCGATTGCTATTGCGACTACAATTGAATGAACGAAATTGACTTTTTGAAGGATTTCAACTGCTTTGAAAGATATACGACTTGTCAAATCAAACAAGGCACTTACAAATAACAACAATTGAAATGAAAGTAGCAGATTATTTACCGCTATTTTTTGGTGTTTTTCTCTCATTTAGGTAGGTATCTACTTAAAAAAGCTTTAAAACATTGCGCATTTAAAAATTTGAGTTTTTAATGTCTAACTTAACTTGTAAGCGTGCATACTGCGTAGTGGATCAATGGTGCATAGAAGCGGAATCACACATTAAACCTAGCTCTATGCATTGTTTAGTCACAGAAATAGAAGCAAACTCGAGTCGGTTTTGGTAGGTAGGTATAAAAGTAAAATTTAAATACCTTGCTAGCAATAATTCTAATTTATTGGTACCTACTGACCACTCCAGTCCAATTCCAATCATTTCAAGATTTCTAAATAATGTTTATGCCTAAATGAACCTATTTGAAATGTACTACATTTTGCACAGTACTTACCAAACAAAGTTTCATGCCATGCTTGATCTCAAAAAAGCCAAAATGTCTCAGATAAAAGGTAAATGTGAAGAAACACACATTGTAGATGCATGCATACTCAAGTAGGTTCTCAACTATCCATTTTGGTTCTATAAAATACCTATTTCACTCTAAAATCAAACAGCCGTCTACTCTTTAGTAGGTAATACAACAGAAACTACAATTGTCAATTTTATTAAATGTTATATTCATCGTTTTGTTTTGTTATATAAATAATGGTTATATAAATTAGTAGGTAACTCCTTGTTTCTGAATCCACTATTTTAAGTAATATTTAGATATTGCTACAATATAAATTGAAAAGCTAAGAGGTCATGCCGCTATTTTTTTTTTATGTAGGTAAATAGGTACATATTATTTAGTTAACAAACCTTGATTATTTTGATATCTTTACAAATTAAGTTTCATATGATGTAACACTTTAAAAATAAATAAATAATACAAGCCCCAGTTGTGGTTCTTTCATAACCATCTTTTTTGTTAACAAAGTTTTAGTTAATTAGTAATGAAGGGAAGGCAATATTTGTTGACACCCATGATTCTGTTGGTTTCAAAATCTTCTTTAATTGTTCGATGTCTAAGTTCTCCATTAGCAGCATGTTGGCACAGTTGATACAACACTTTTGATTCGTACTGAAATCAATAATTTTAAATTACAGATATGCCTTGAATTCAACAATTTATTATATAAATTTGATGAATGAATGTTTCTTCATTTGAACAACTTACTAAATATTTGTAAATAATGGCAAATCTTAAGTCATAAATCTAGGAACATAACCTTCATACGTTAGTTACCTACCTAAAATATAGAACTATAACTTACAGAGAGGCTTAATCACAAACAATATTGATGATAAAACATTACGTTTTCTCTATGTAAGAGTATTTCCAACGTTCATACAACATTAAATAAGTTATTGAGTTTATTTTAAGGTTAGTTAGCCTAGCAAAGTAAAGTAAACAAACAAAACAATAACATTGGTAGTGAGTGACATACGTACCTTTTTTTTTGGTTTATTTATGAGGCAAAGGTTCTTTTAACCATGCGCAGCCTAGTTTAAAAAAACCGTAGCTTTTCTTTTTAAAAGAATTTATTAATTCAATAATTTATTTTGTATTAAATTTTATATTTTTAAAACATATTTTTTATTTGCTCTAAATTACAGACTTTGAATGTTGGATAAAAAAGTCATGAAAACGGAGAGTAAATTGGTGATACAAAGTGCAATTCTAAGTTAAAATTAGAGCAATTTACGTAGGTATTTATGTTATTTGTATTTTCATTAATTCACAAAACAAATTTACTAGCGATAAATACAAATAAAAACAGTAAAAATTTACTCAAAAAAACTTACTTAAAAGTAGTAAGAATAATAATTATTTATAATAATATCCACGGCATTTTTTATTTGCTTCATGAAAACACAAGTTTATTTGCATTGCTAGTAACAAAAATTGGAAAACTTATCTGACGTCAATGTCAATCAATTGTCATGTCAATGTCAAGTATCAGCGCAACCGCAACGTTTTATTTATTTGCTTTCAAATCAATTTATAATATCAATAATTTACATATTTTTATAAATAAAGTTGCGCAACATATAAGAGAAACACAGTCCTTATGTACCCGAGGTTCCCAAACGATACAAACAAGTAATAAACTTCATGTGTCTCGAGAAAAGTTTTGTTGTTATTAAAGGTACTTGTTTTCGTTATTTATCTTCTTCACTGCATAGTATAAAACAAAGTCACTTGCCGCCGTCTGCGTGTCTGTAAGCTTAGATCTTAAAATTACACAACAGATTTTGATGGGTTTTATTAATAGATAGAGAGATTCAAGGGGAAGATTTTATGTATAGGGAAAGGCGTTTTACTCCAAATGTGAAGCTTACTGAGCCGCTGGCAAAAGCTATATAATATTATTATTATTGCAAAATATAATACAGCAAAAAACTTAGCCACAGCAACATGTGGCTGGTTAATATGTATATAATTATTTTATCATGATAGCGGAGAATTCTTTGCATTTTGATTGTGGTGCTACCAGCCTATCTTTTTTTAAGTAATAATAATTAGTTTGATAGTATAATTAATATTACTTGTATGTTTCAGACGCACATTCTACAGAGAAGTAAAAGATATCATCGAAGATCATACCATCTGTTAAGTGAAAGGGTAGCGGCAGTCAAAGGTGTTAATTGAATTGCAAAAAAGAATTGTTAGTTTGAAAGGATGTAAATAACTACTTATTTTCTTAGCTGCCTTCAAATTATTTGCTTCCCTGTCATGTAAAATAAAAGAGATGCATCATTTTGACTATTTTTCACAAAAATGTGAATTTGAAATTAATATAAGCTTCTTAATGAATTTTATGAGTATTTTATTTCTAATAATGTTCCTTTTTTGTGTTTTATATGACTTTGAATATATATTAACTCATTTCACCTTCCTCGATCAGTGAAAAATATAATAAATAGGAAGTGCCTATTTTGAAGTAGCAAAGAAATATTTATTATTAAAAAGAAGACTTACACAATTAGGTACTATTAATAATTTGTTACATGAGTTTAATTTCAAATATAGTATAGTTCTATTTAAATATCCAATTTTTATTAAATATTTAAATTGCAGAAATAATGGTTTGTGTTTCGTTGCATTTCAACTTTCCCAGGGCTTCAGTCCTTGTTTTTTAAATTACATTGACCTCACCATATCCTAATACTTCCTACTCATCATATAAACAAATACTAAATATAGAATTACTAGAGTGCGCTATATGCTGAAGATATAGTTACCTAACTACACTAATTACCATGACTTAAGTCTCGTTGGTTATTGCAAACATTATAAACCACATATTAAGTAGCCGAATATAAGTTGCTAGTGGTTGTGCCGTGCTTGCAAGAAAGGTATAAAATTCTAGGTAAGTACCATTTTTACAAACCCAAAATGAAATAAATATATGAATTTCATAGGATTTCAATAACTTGAATAAGTAAATAAGTAGGTTATTCGTAGGTTCATAAAATAAGTAATTTCCTACAAAATTTTCACTTCTTTACAAAGTATCTTTATGCGATACCTACCTTTACCTTTTATTTATTGCTCTTATACTAAATACTTTCCTACCTATATCTTTAACAACACTAATTTTTTTTATCAAAAGCGCCATATTTAAAAATTTGTTCATAAGTTACTGCATTGGTATCATACTTATTTGAAAGAGGGACCTCCAAAGTGAAATCTTTCATTTGACAAGTCGCAATCACAAACACCTTTCAAAATTGATAAATATCGTTCAAAAAGTTCATTTGGCTCATTCAAGATTGAGTCTCAAAATCAACACCTTTCGATGAAGGATGTTGTCGGAAAGTAAGGTTTGAAGGGTATCGCAATATCTCATAAGTGTCAATTGCGTTTTGAAGTCCGAAAAGATCTTATTTTTTTAATTTAAATTAAAGCAAAAATGAGTTTAATAATAAGTTAATGACATCAAAGATTAAAGTTTGATACTAAAAATTAATCCTACATTGTTTTAATAATAAATAAAAAATAAAGAAATATTTTTTTTCGTGAATAATTAAACGCAGCAACATCATTCAGCAATATCATTCAAAATTGAAAGCGATTGCGACTCGAAAACCGATTTCGTTCAAGAGTCGCGATACCGATCCCTTTCAAAGGTATTGATATTCGAGTTAGAGAACAGCCCTGCTGGTCTTTAGATTTCTGTACAGAATTAAAAAACTTAACAGTAAAAATAAATAATAGGTAATTTCACTTACTTAGTCCTTCGAGGGACAAGACTGAAATAAATAGTGTTTATTTAGTAGTAGAAAGAATAATAATAATATAATAGGTCTTCAACTTTTTTACCATTTATAATGAGTAGGTATATAACGGGTGTAAAAAGACCACTTCCGAAGCCTGAAACCATGTATTCTTGAGCCTCAATAGTAACTAAATTAATTTATCAATTCACTGAAGGTATACCCAGAAATCTCCATTTACAAAAGTTATTAAGGATTGAAAAGTGTCATCGCTCACATGATTTGTGCTAAAGGTGCTATTTAATTTGAAATGATGCGAATATTTTAAGGCAATTTGGCAAAATTAGGTTATTTTTTGTAAATTCATACAGTTTTTTTTGCTTTTAAAGTAACGAGTAGGTTCCTACCCTTCCAGCAATGCCCAGTTTTCGTTTTCAGAAGCAGTCTTTTAACACCCTGTATAGGTATACCTCCTATACCTACCAAAGGTTTCGGTTTCAATCAAAAGCATAAAAATCATAAATAATTTATCTATACCACTTGAGTTGGTAACTTACCTAAGTATATGGTATAGCCAAATTATTTTACTACACTTACTGTGAGGGAAACATTTTGTGGATACCAATACCTATGATTGGATCCATTATGTACAACCCGCACTAAGCCATGGTGGATTACGGCACAATTTCGCTATTCAAGAGGACGCGAGGTCCGCTTAAATTTGTTATCTTTCTTATGCTTTTGTAAAAGTTTGATTCTTCGTTTTTTTATTATTAAAATTAATAAATTATGATTTATAAAGTATATTAACTTACATGGGCTAAGAAGTTGAAGCACCAGCTCGATCACTTTGAACAAATTGGTAGGTATTTAAAACTTATTAATCTATACTTATAATAAATCTGTAGAGAGTCAATTCTGTACGTGAAATATATTTCCAAAATAACTATCAGGGGGTAATTAGTGACCGATACCTACTGATGCAAAAAAAGCAATCAGTAAAATTTTTGGTTGTCTGTCTGTCTGTATAACCGTTATAGAAACAAAAACTACAAGACGGATTTTAACGAAACTTGATACAAATATTTTTCATACTCCTGAATTACTATACTGCGTTCTATAGAGGTAAATATTGATATCACTTACTCAGCAATAGTATAAGACAGAGACAGGTTCATTTTTGTCCGGCCAAACATGATTTGGCATGAATCGAATCGGACTTGACTTACTATGAAACAGTAAACTTACCAAAAGATGGGAGATTGTCGGCATCTATAAAAACCATTAAAAACATATGAAACTAAACAAAAAAGAGCAAAATCAAACTGAGGATATATAGACTAGCAATTTCTGTAAAATAATTTTTGCCATTTAAATAAATGAATAAATAAATTTCCAGACTAACACACCAACTGTGTGGCCCTAAACTAAGTAAAGCTTTTACTATAGGTACCACACAATGGACTAGGGGAGAACCTAGTTACACCCAGACACGAGCCAATTTCGAAAACAATTTTGACGAAATTGGCCCGTCACGGGGATCGAACCCGGAACCATTCGGGTGAAGCGCGTCGGGTGCGCGGGGAGGAAGCGTCACGCGGGGGTAGTCAAAAAGCGGGATGAACCGGTTTGAACCAAGCAAAAACGTTTTGAGGCCTGACGTCACATCAACACTGTCTGTATACACACACACTAATGCAAAGCCCAGCGGGTCAGTTACCGTAATTTTATGCAGTGCTGCTTAATTGCGTTTACGTCTTAACCTCTAAATCCGTATTACCGTAATGACAGGAAAACCTACACGTCACGTTTAAGCGTTAAAAACTTTGCGAATTCTTTGGTTTCCGTGTCATTACGGTTAACGGATTTAGGCCTAATTGCAGGGAACGTTTTAACCTCGGGTTAGCTAACTTAGGTTTAAATGGCGCCACCATTGATTGTAACTACTTCTTATTACAATCGATAGTGGCGCCATTTAAATCTGAGTTAGCTAACCCGAGGTTAAAACGTTCCCGGCAATTGGGCCTTAGAGATTAAGACGTAAACGCAACTAAGCAGCACTGCATAAAATACGGTAATTGACCCGCAGCTTATACCTTCTCGACTATACTTACTTTAATTTAAGCTAATTCTATTTTCATTCAATTGGGAAGCTAGTTTTAAATTAAGTTCTATCAAATGAGGATGGACTAAAATCGAAAATTCTAGTAAATAGATTGTGTCTTACCCGAATTTAAGTCGAGCGTTACACCTGGAAAGTAAAATAATTAGATTTTTAATGTTGTAAGTATCAAGGTTCATATTTGCTTGAAAGTTTTTATAAATTAGAACGCCATAAACATAAAATTATACTAAACTAAATTAAAAAAATGCCGTCACTTTCTTATACTTAGTGTTAGATAAAGACAGGTATATTGGCCGCACTAAATTTAGTCCATATCACTGTAAAATAAGACAAAACGCGCTAATGACTAGTCTAAGCATGCTTGTACCGTACCATAACGCATGTAAATTTAGTTTGTAAAATTGAACGAAATGCGCTGAGGACTAGCCTAAAATTGCCTTCGCTGTGTCATAATGCACGTACATTTTAGTTTGGCCGGACTAAAATGATTACCTGTCTCTGTTCTATTCTATTAATGAGTAAGTGACGGCGATAGTTTTAGTTTAATTTAGAGAGTTTTTTCAGAATCGGGGCCATTAACAGTCAACAATAAGGTTTTGTTCAATCAATAAAGACGGCGTATTTAAAATCAGTACTTACCTTAAAAAAATATAAATTAAATATGTATTAGGTACTGAAAAAATAATAATAATAAAAATAACTCACGTCCACCAACCTCTGGAGGAATACATTGAGTTGGTGAAATCTGAAATACAAAAATCTGAAAAACAAAAAGTTCATTTATTGAGAACTAGTGGCCGCCCGCGACTCCGTTCGCGTGGAAGTCGGTTTCCCGTAGGAATGAGAAGTTTTCCCGCCGTAAAAAGTACCTTATGTGTAAATAGGTTATACGCGTTAAAAAAATCGGAGTAAATACAACTCCTTTCTGTGTACTAAGTATGTTATTTATTATACATGTAAACCTTCCTCTTGAATCACTCTATTAAAAAACTCTATTAAAAAAAACATCATCAAAATCCGTGGCGTAGTTTTAAAGATTTCAGCATACATAGGGACAGAGAATGCGACTTTGTTTTATACTTTGTAATATTTTTTGTTTTATATTATATAGCACAAATCAAGCAATTCTAAATACTTACAAGTAAGAATACCGCAAACGCCGAAACAGACACTAAAAATTTTGCCATTTTTCAAATAGTTGTCAACATCTTTAGAATTGAGTCGTATTTTATAAACATTCTTATCTTAATATCGTGTCTAATAACTTTAGTATTACCATATTTTTATTTGAATGTACGCGCATAAATGGTTTTATCGTCGTGTAAAATTCTTTTCAGATCTTACAATATAATATTTTGGCCGACTTGATCAAAAAACATTTAATTTTGGCTTACGTAAAGTAACTTTTTGAAATGTTCTATATTTACAAATTTAAATGAATAAATTCCCTAAAAGATGGTGAAAACCGCATTAATATCCGTTACGTAGTTTAGAAGGAGTTAGCGGACAAACAGACAGAATTAACGACTTGGATTTATACTAGAGATGGGCCGAGTACTCGGTTTATACTCGGTACTCGGCGTACTCGGCGGGTTTTTTGGTACTCGGTACTCGGCCGAGTAACTCGGTATACGAATGCCGAGTACCGAGTACCAAAAAAGTAATATACCTACCTACTTTGTTTAAAGAAAGCAATATATTTAGGTACATATAATTGAATTGAATTGTGTTAATCAAAACGTACTGATTGAGGAAATCTTTGACATCCTCAAGTAATAAAATCAAAATTATGCATGAATACTAGTGAGACAAAATTAAAGAAACAGTAATAAAAAAAATCAATATTTAAAATTTAGTAAATGTAAATTATGATGCCTTGTTTGGTGCCCTGTCCACCATTTGCCAACAAATTTTCTTCTAAATATACTTGTGTTCGTTTGTACTTGTTTACGCGCGCGAAATTGGGAATTTTATAGAACCGAGTTACTCGGCCGAGTACTCGGTTAAAAAAATGAACCGAGTAATTCTCGGTACTCGGTACTCGGCAAAAGTGTTACTCGGCGCAACTCAAATTTATAGGGGGAGGTCCCCGAGAATCGGACACTTAAGGAATAACAGAAATAAAAAGAAATGCACAATAGTCTAATTTATTTATTTCACTTTAAGAACTTTTTAATTATATGCCTAATCAACACAGATAAATCACCAGTCTTAAATATTACTTTAAATGTAGTAAATATTTACTGAAAGTTAACATAGCAAAAAAGAGGTTCCGAAAAAGGTCCCCTAATGACGGACAGCCAATTTTATGATCATTTTTAAACTCACAAATTATTTTAACAAATATCAAAACAAATCAACTGTTAATAAAGAAAACTACTCTTAATTTTAATAAACTTTGGTCTTAATCAGGTAAGATTTTATAGTATCACAGACCTTTAATTGTACAACCTGCAAAAATCACAAATGTAGCTAACTGAGCCCTCTTCCACATCAATAGATAGCTTTATGGATTTTTTTTATCTTTGGGGGTATTCTGACGATCTCGGTTTGGGTTTACCCATGTTAAACCTTAAAAATAAAACACAAAAATAATAATGCCAAAAAAAACACTTGCTGTTAAACTGTCCGGTACTAGGGAACTTTGAGAGTGTCCGAACTTAGGGACCCTTAGGTATACACAAGAAAAATCCTCATTCAAATTTTGTGTTCAAGAATCATGAAAAAGCTATGAATTATGTAAGATAAGAACAAAAGCAATAATAATTAAAAATAATGGATATCATCCCACAGTTCAAATACTATTTACAGACCCCAAAAAATTACTTGAAACACAATTTATACTAACCACAAAATTTGGACAACGCTTCCCGACGAACGAGTCAGCACTGACTATTGGCTCTCCTCCTCCACACTTCACCTGGGAGAACCTATCTAACCGCAGCAAAAGCAACAAATTGACGCGCTTTTTCGTTCTGATTTTAATTATGTCCGGCTTTAGGACCCGTCCGGGCTTATGGGACTTCCCCCTACTATGTAATGATAATGATGATGATGATACTGACAATAAATTATTTAGAGCTAGAAAACTTGTAAAGAAAACTATTTTTTTCTTTATTTGTAAGAATTCCGCTAGAATTCATTTAAAATTTATTCAGCTAAAAATTTGCTTGTCTTAAAAACTCCGGATGGCAAGTTTAGTAAAACTTAATTTTATCTCAGTCTACGCATGACATGATGGCAATTAATGATAAATAAGAACTAAGATTATTCTTAAATTGCTCTCTACTCTTGCCCCTACTACATTCATAAATCTAAATTATGATTGTATAATTTCGAATAGAGTGCCGAGAGTTTTTTCCGCCAGCTTTTTCTCTCGGTCTACTACGGCCATTGCTGATGTATGTAGGGATGTACCGTGACATATTTTTTTAATGTTTGATGTTATGCTTTTGACAATATATAAGAGATTAGTTTTTAATCCTGAATACAATAAAGTAATTTCATTTTATTTCACTGACTACATACCTACATCTTTAACTACATAATATAAAGAGAAACGTATATTTTTTACAATCATAATTATTACTTAAATATAAACAGAAAAGTCTTAGGTTCAGAGCACGTTTGCGACCAACTTTATCAGTGTCTTCCCAATTTTGTTTAATTTTTTGTTAATAAACAATTTATTGTATAGATTTTAATGTATTGCTCCAAGGTTCACTTTTCGCACCGCTTCTTCTGTTTATATAACTGTGTTATGTTTCGCTCTTACATTTAATTTCGCCTGTTGATAAGCTGTAAGAAACTAGCAATCTTTTATCATGAGGTTTGGTTAAAATATGTGTTTTTATTTTGTCCTGGTTTTGCTTCCGTCGTTGCTTGGTAAGATTAAATTTGTATAAAATGTTTTTACTTAACTTAATATAAATATCTACCTACCATAAGTTTTTCTGTTTGAAAAACGACGTCTGGATTTGTAATAGCTGTCGTTAGTCTAATAATGTTATTGAGGTAAGAATATCTTAAATTAAGCAGGTCTATAGTTTAATTTGATAAATGGTAGATAAAAGTTATTTGTCATCGGCACCGCATTTGCTAACTTCTAAAATCGTTAATTTTTTCCATTCAAATAAAGAAAAACAAGTCTTCTTCACTAGATTGGTATGTTGACGTAAAGTCTTACTTTTACATTAGTTACTTAGTCTTTTTATGGTTAAAATGTTATTGATTTACCCCTTAAAACTATTCCTCACAAAGACAAATCACATTTTAAAGAATGAAACATTAATGTAGGTAAATTAATCAGAAAGAAAGTCACAAAACACTTAACCAATATCGTTCTGATTGCAGTGTTAGCCTCATTTACTGAAGGTAGCCAACTTGCTCCGGTAAGAAGAAACACTCATGCAGCCAATATTGCAAAAAACAATCTCATTAGCTCTATTTTATGGGATAAATATGAGGGATTTGATAACTTTGTAGCACCTGATGAAGATAAAGGTAAGATAAAAACAGTTACTTCAAAGGTCAACGCGACAACTAAGACTTGAATTAATCTATTACTTTGCCAATTAATAAGTATTATAACCATTAACAGCGTAAATAAAACGTCCACTGTTAGACGTAAATGGTGGAAAATAAAAAAAACTTACAATAAAGTCAAGTAGAGATTGCATCTTAGTAACACTATCGTACATTGAATTAAATATTAAAGAAAGACAAAATATACAGTTGGTTGGTTCAGGCAAAGTGGTCAAATGTATTTGGTTTCCTAATGAATGTAGGAGGCATCCCAATACAGTGTTCTTAACACATAATCGTAATCGCCTTGATGCGCAGTGTCACGAATTAGTAAAAATATACTTTAGAGATAATTAACAGTGTTCAGGTGAAAAAAACACTTAAAGATGAAAATGAGAGTTCAAACGCAAGCGAAATGTCCGACAATAGACTACATCATTAGTAAAAGGCCAACAAACGACATATTACTTTCAAAAGTTAACCTATAAAGTATCTTATGAATTAAAACGGAACAAATTATTTATAACTAGCTTTTGCTAGCGGGTTCGTACGCGTTAAATTCGGAGTAAAATCTTTTTCCCTATACTATACAATGTTATTATACAAGTAAACCTTCCTCTTAAATCACTCTATCTATTAAAATCCTCATCAAAATCCGTTGCGTAGTTTTAAAGGTTAAAGCATACATAGACAGCGACTTTGTTTTATACCATGTAGTGATTCGTAACAATATCTTTAAGGATTATTACAGCATAATGTTTTCAGTAAAATATGACAACGCCGGTGAAGTCCTAGGATCGTTCAAGAAGAAGTTATTTATAAAACTGATGCTAAGGAACATAGAAGAACAGCGGAAAATGCAACTGAAGCCAGCACTTCGAGATGTTAGACTATCTATTATAAGTAACCCTGAAGTGCTGGATGAATTTAAATCGAAGAAAGATGATCCTGTTCATCTGTAAGTGAAGCTAAATTATTTCGAAAGCTAGCTAGCCTAATAAGCAACAAAAACTGACCTGTTTAGGTATTTAATAGAATTATAGTTGTTTTTACGTAGTTGTCGAATTAGTCTTCATTAATTAGAGATTTATTAGCGTTCGCTGAGATCTCCGTCTCAGCATTAGTTACATGACCTACACAAAAAATTAAACATATGTAAATAAAGATTCAGATCTTTTTCAAAATAAAAACAATCTGGCCTAATTTAAATTAAAATTGTCTTTTTCCAATAACTCGCAAATCTAATCCGGAACCCTTTGGTTATAACGTTTAGTTGATTGAGATTATGAGAGATGAAGAATCATTAAACCCAAAACTTTTTTTATAAAATAAAATAAATAAATTTAAAATTGATCTTATTAAGTGATCTTTATTTTAAAGATTCAAAGTACAAGTGTCATTTTTTGAGATTCCGAGACAGTTATACTTAAAGTATCTATACTTTTTATTTAAATCATAAGATAACATATTTTGTGTCTTTTTTTCAACAGCGATTATTACACAGCGGAAACAGATTATTCTGAAGATGAAGAAAATAAATACGATATAAAATCATTGCTACAAAATATTTTGGATTTGCAAAATTCGATTCGTGATGAAGACAACAGTTAAGTAAATTCAATAGTTAAAAAACTGTTTGTGTTTTCTTTACAATAATCTAGATTTATATTTCTGAAGATAAGTGATTTATTTCAGCTTAATATTTTACAGAAAAAAATCCAAATATTGCACGAAAGTCCGGCCACAACATGGGTTATAGTTTAGAAGATAGCAAACTAGGTGATAGATACTCTGAATTTAATCCAAAAAGTAGAATAATATTAGAACCGGAACCAAGTAATCATAACTTTATGGGCTATCAGATTAATAATATTAAGGCAGACGACAATCAAGAAAGTTTAATGTTAATATCTAAAGCTGAAAATAACCAACCAGATGAAAGTAATATTCAACACAATAATTATCCACCTTGGAGACCGCACAACAATTTCAAAAATCATGGAGATCATTCTTTAGATAGTTCTGCGGAGGCACTGCACAGTCATAAAGAGAGGCAGCCGTACTTAAAGACTTGGGGCAATAACGAAGGTGCCATTGACAAAACTGAGCCAGCTAACGGTGGTCGTCCAGATCGTTGGGCTAATGATGACAAATCAGTACGAAAACCTAAATGGCTTCAAAGAACAAAATCTAGAATGAACATGCTAAGACCTAGAAACCAAGTCTGGTTACAAAGACATCGTAACCAACTCAGACTAACAGAGGTCGTAAAATTACCCGTGACTGAAATCACACCAAGTCCAGACACATTGAATGAGGAGCCTAATAACATTCCTTCACCAAAACAAGATGATGCTTCCGATAACAGTATTAAAATTAAATGGCTCGAGTCACAGAAACCAGAAAGGGAAATTGAAGTACCATTATCTACGATGGAACCAATAAATGAAGAGCCTGTTACTGAAGCAACAACAAATAAAGAAGAATCGATAATAAACAACGCTGATGGAGAAGATAAGACAGTTCTTCGTTTTAATAACCCTTTCCAAGATAAGCCGAGTGGTGGCCATCGGGAAATTCCGCGTAAGAGAAAATTAAAAAAGCGCAAAAGAATCAAATGGGATAATGAACCAAATCCTAATACTTGGGATAATAATGGTCCTAGAGATGAGAGTGAAAAAAATAAAAATCAATGGAACGATGGTGATGCCAATAAAGGTAAATGGAATGATTATGATACACCAAAAGATAAATGGAACAGTGGCGATTCTAAAAGAGACAAATGGCATGAAAATGATTCCAAGAAAGGTAGATGGAATGATGGTGATGCTAAAAGAGATAAATGGAATGACAATGATGCCAAAAAAGATAAATGGAATAACAATAATGCCAAAAAAGATAAATGGAACGATAATGATGCTAAAAAAGATAAATGGAATAATGACAATCCTAAACGTGATAAATGGAATGATGATAATCCAAAACGTGATAAATGGAATGATGATAATCCTAAAAGAGATAAATGGAATAATGCTGATTCCAAAAGAGATAGGTGGGATAATGATAGTCCCAAAAAAGATAGATGGCAAGACGATGAACCCAAAAGAGATAAATGGAAAGACGATGAGCCCAAACGAGATAAATGGAATGATGATGAGAACAAACGAGATAAATGGAATGATGATGAGCCCAAAAAAGGCAAATGGAACAAAGGTAATGTAAAAGAAGATAAGTGGGGCGAAGAAAAATCAAAAAAAGACTCGTGGAATGATAATCCAAAACACGACAAATGGGACAATGACAAAGGAAAATTTGACGATGAACCAACGAGACAGAGGGATAAAAATTCAAAAAAATGGGACAACGGTTATAAAGAAGCGGGAAATAGGGGTGCCGTAGCAAAACAAGGAAAATATGATGACAGGGGTGCGCCAAAACCAAACTGGAACGAAGATTCTAAGAAAGATAACTGGCAACGTAACAACCAAAAGGCAAGAGAAGTTAATTACAAACAAAAAGATTACAGAGGACATTCAGAGGATATGGGCAACCAACGAATAAAACACTCTAATGGCAGAGCCCGAGACAGACATAGCATGGGCGCGGAGAAAACTGGCTTTGGTAGGACTCCAATGCAGTTTCTTGGAAAAGTCGGTATTTACGAAGAGAACAGAAAGTAATCTCCTAATTGTGTTAAAAGCTGTCTTTAGGTTTGGTATTTTATTAGGCTTTTTATACGTTATCTGCACTGTGTCTACTGAGTATTGTTCTGCAAAATTGTTCTAAAGTAGTTTTAGCTTCATACATTTATAAAGTAGATAATGACATTGCAGATCTATCTACGTACTTCATTATTAATACTGTCAAGTATGTTTTGACAGTCAGAATAAATAGGTATTATAAAATAAACAAGTTTACAGTGACTTTTTTTGTAGTTGAGAGTTAAAATAAAACATTTGATAAAAAAAGAACCTATGGTCAGGGTAATATTTAAAGTATTGAAAACATTAATTTTAAAAACAATCTAAAAGATTTTTATGAGATTAAAATTAAACAACGGTAACAACTTCATACCCACAATGATAAGTAGACTAGGTTAGTTGTTGATCGCATTCACGAAATAACTACTTTAATTGATCAACTACTTCTATCTAAGAAGGAGGCCTGAGTTCAACGATGGGACATATAAACGATGCTATTATTAGCCTACATATGTGTTGAATTACTACTATCAGCTTAATCCGGTATAATGCGCGCTTGGTAACAGACGTGCATTGCGCTCGAATTGAATTTTTATTCGCGTACTGCGTGCGGCCTCGCCGCCGCTGCCGATATCGTTAAATATGAGTTCCGAAAAACTCATAGCCAACGAGCTGTTGGCGTTTATTCAACACGCCATCGACACCAAGGAAGAGGTCAGCATCCTGCAGATCTGCAAATCCAACTTCAAGGTGGAGGAGATTTGCAAGAGCAAGGTGATGCTCTACGAGTCCCTCGGACAGTCCAACCGAATGCCAACCCGCAGGATAGACGAAAAGGGGGAGAGAAGTCTTCAGGACATCATCAATCTCCTGAAGACAACCGATCCTGACGACGTGCCCGCATTCGTGGCGAAGCAGCTGCACAAGCTGCCTCCCGTCACGTTCGATCACGTCGACGTCACCAGGCTGCTCAAGGACATCACGTCTTTGAAAGCTGGCTTGGCTGAGGTGCAGTTTAAGTTAGAGATTTCCAAATCTACAATAAGTGAACTTCGTACCGAATTATCATCGCTAAAACGTGGTAATTCGGTAAGTAGGTCACCGGAAATCGCCAACGTAAACACACGTCGCGGCGCACAAAATGCCTCCATCAGCAGTTTGTCGTCGCCGCCGACCGCTGCCGAGTCGTGCACTTCGCGCGAGTCAGCTCGGCCCGCCGCCGCCCGCGCCCCCGCCCCGCAGATGACGTCGAGTGCGGGAGAGGTGACGGCCCCGCCGCGTGCATACGCTGCGGCCGCCGCTTCGCCCGCCCGCGCCCCTGCACCCGCCCCGCCTAGCAAGAAGAGGCGGAACAAGAAGAGTCGGAGCAAGCCTATTGCACCGCAGGTGCCAATGTCGTCGAATAAACAGCAGATCGACGACGAGGGCTTCACCAAAGTGGAGAGGAAGAAGAGGCCCTCCTGCCGCAACCTGTGTGGCACCGCTCCAGCCTGCGACCACACGCTGCGTCCCGCCGTACCATCGACGCTGCTGTATGTGTCCCGAGTGCACTGGTCTACGAAGGTCGAGGACGTCGTAGACTACGTCCAGAAGAAGTCCAACTTTAGACTGCGGGTAGAGCGGTTGGTTTCTCGCCATAAAACGAGTTTCAATTCATTTGTGGTTAGAGTGCCGACCCACCATATGCCCACATTCATGAAGGAGGACTTCTGGCCGCTGGGCGTCGTGTTTCGGAAGTTCCGAGGCCGGTTGCCTGCCGATTTAGCACTACCGAGACTATTAGTGTAGTGTTAGTTTTAAGTATATAATATCTATGTTAGTCTGTAAGGTATATATGATATGGGCCTCTGTTTACATATTTAAGATCTTTTATGTAAATATTGCCTGAAACAAATGAATAAATAAAATAAAAATAAATAAATAAATAAATAGACCAAATAAATGCTGCAGGTGTCCCTGCAAGTGAAGTCTTCAAAAAGAGTGCTGGGAGTTTTTTTCCGCCGGCTTTTTTCTCTCGGTCCACGGTTAGGTAAAGTCGAAGTTTGTAACATTGACGTTCATTAAGTATATGTTACATATCTATGATGAATAAAAGAATTTTGATTTTGATTTTTTTTTGTGACCTACCGTCAAATTAGCCAAATGCTTGTTCATAGGGATAAAAAAAACCAACAAATGTATTAGGTGAAATTTAATTCTTTCAGTCAAATCAATTTATTTTATAATATTATTCTAATACAATAGTAAGTGTAAAGGAAAATAAATTGTCGGCAAAAGTGTTTAAATATTTTAATCTCTTAGTAAATTTGAGATGCTCGAGATAAAATTATTTTTGAGAGAATGGAGGAGAAGCGTTGGTGGTCATGTAGTAAATACCAGATGATCTGCAACAATAAATAGGTAGTACACATTATTGCTTAGCGATAGGTTTAATTAAATTTACTCATAAAACTATAGGATCCGTATCCTAAGTCTCTAAGGCCTGTATTTATAAATGGCTCCAAGATAGATCTCAGCTGATACTGCTCTCAAGACTACTCAAGATCCTTAGTTATTAATCAATTACATGCGCTTGATGATAATTAATTAATTAGCAAGGATTTTTAGGGCGATTAATAAATGTGGATCATTCCACTATGCTCACCCAGGTGAACAAAGTTGAGCCCTTTGTTCACCTTGGAATCTGTTCACTTTATTGGTCTCTTTTGTTCACCTTGTAATATTATCACCCAGATGAACAAACGCGACTTTTGCAATTTAAATTGTGGACTTTATTCATCTGAAGAAATATTAAAAGACAATTATATTCTAAGTCAACTAAATATTTGCGCCTAATATAAATTCTGACTTCATGATTAAAAATAATTTCAAAATGCACAAAGGGCATAAAATCCCACAATCGACACTAAACCTACTGATATAAAAAGAGCTTACCCAGTCTTCGGTACAAGACCTCCCATTCTCAAGCTGCCGAAGAGAATGCAGTTTCCAGACATAGCACCGATGTAGGTCGCGCATTTAGTACCCTTGAATCCTCCTGAGGTGATCGACTCGGTAAAGTAGAAGATACTCCTGGAAATTATCAAAAACAAATTGTAAACTTCAATACTGAAATGTACAGAGTACCTATAAGATTATGTTAACAAAGATATATTTTGCCTAGGCTTTTGTCTCAGAGAACTTGATCTTTAAATAGTAAGTTTTAAAAACTTAGCTCTAAATTACTGATTCTAACAATTAGATTTTAAAATGATGAACCATTTCCATTTACAATCATTAACGATTGATATAAGTAGTACAGTAAAATCTTTTACAAACATGGGTATCACACAAGGTAGTTTTCTTAGTATATCTTTATTCGCCATTGCTAATAGAGTCTTCACCTTTCATGATCGCAGCTTTGGCTGTTACAACCCGGCATGTTGATACCACCATTAGGATAGAAGTCGGCATGGCCCATAGTGGCTAGATAACCGAGAAGCCCAGCATTGGTGTGGATTACTTCAGTGTAGGCGCTGTCAGATTCTCTCAGCTTTTCCTTGTTTGTGACAAATCCAGGACCGGCTGGATCAAGGCCTAGAATAAAATGTTTATGAATTGTGGTGACAAATTAGCAGTTCATTACCTTTTATTAGGTGGTCACCATCGCAAGTGAATACACTTTCAAAGAATTTAGTAAGATGCATGATCGATGTTGACTTCCAAATTACCCAATCCTTCTACTACTCCTTAATTTACAGAGGTAATTTTAAAATATCAGATTGTCTTAACTTGTGCAAAATAATATAATCTATCGTAACTATATACGGGGTGAAAGAAGACTGCTTCCGAAAACAAAAACTGGGCATTGCTGGAGGGGTAGATACTGGTTACGTTTTGAACAAAAAATTTTGCGATGATTTAAAATAAAATTGTGTTTTAATTTAATTTACATTGTAAATAATCGCACCTAAATCAACAGTTGATGTGTGAGCGATGATTTCAAGCGGCGAATATGTCTTTTCAATCCTTAATAACTTTTTTAAATTGAGTTTTCTTTATATACTGTTAGTGAATTTAGTTACAATTGAGGCTCAAGAATACATGGTTTCAGGCTTTGGAAGTGGTCTTTTACACGTTATTATTCCAGTAGAGTGCTGTTTAAAATCTTTTAAATGATCTAGTCCTTTTCTCTTATTTACCTCCAAACCACCACACTCATCACTAAGACTGGCTGAGTGCCTTTTGCGCTCGGTAAAGGCCATCAAAGAGCCAACAGCAATCGACAGACAGAAAAAAAAACTCATCACTAAACTAACCAGTAATGTAAGCACCACACACATCACTAAACTTACCAGTAATATAAGCACCACACTCATCACTAAACTTACCAGTAATATAAGCAACTTCCGAGTCAACGTTCCTGCCAATGACCCCAGCCATGTGGGCACCTAGACTGTGCCCCACGATGTGGTAGGAGGCACCAGTGGCGCCGGTGACGGAGTTCAGCCAGTTTATGAACTTGGCTATGCTTTTACCTGGAATTGACAAATTGTATCATCTTAGTTATCATCAGAATCGTAACTTAGTATAAGGCGAAGTTTTAATGCTGTTTCGTGTCTGTTGGAGTGTAGGTAAGTATATAATACTTTTTGACCCTTTTTGTGGAAAATTCTATATTTGTAAAACAAGTTATTTAAATATACGCACGTAAAGCTTGGCCAGTTAGCAAAACTAAAATATAATAAAAAGCGATCACTATCCGTATCTGTTTCTGTGTGGGTTTGCACTTTATGATATTCTAGCCAAAATGTTTAGAATAGGTATGATATGATATTTTCTTTGAGCAAATCCTTATGAGCTTTCCTTTTTACATATCCTCCAAATGCTAACAATATTTAAAAAAAACACATATCAAGTTAATATTTCTCTTTCTATTACAATTAACATATAACAACACACATATTTAAAATCGTCTCTTATCTCCTTAGATTTAATCTTAAAAATTTTTTTTTTAATCAGACAAATCTTAAAAAACAGCGTTTATACTTTACTATTGAATTATCATTGATAACTTGTCAATTAGGTAGATAAGTTACAAAAGATTAGGTTACAAAAGATTTACGTTTTGATTTGATATATTTAAAACAAGAAGCTTATCATTTTTAACATCTGTTATTATATTTCTAACAATTTGGATAAGCATGCAATTTCTTAGATTCAACCATTGTTTATACAAGTTGGTCTAAGTCCTTTTTTACTTTTTGATTGTCAAAAAATTTACCTAAAGATAGTTTCAGTACAGAATTTGTTAACTCTACGTATCAATATAAAATAATAAATAAAAAAAATATATCTCCACACTCAATTCACCAATTATTTAATTACAAATAATAAGCGCAGTTGTGTTATAAATACCACACCATGCGTTAGGAGAGAGCAGTAGGTATCCCTACTACCTACTCACCTAGAACCTAGTAACACTCTAGACTAGATCCTACTAATATTATTGTTACGAGCTGGGGTTCGGGACAGAAATGAGAAATGCCAGACTACGTGTTCCGAAATTTATTAACACACTCACTCACAAAACACTCACAAAACACTCACAGTAATTATGCACAACACAACGCACTGAGATTCGCAGGTTCACTAATCGCACTGTTAGTTCCGTAATCGTAGCCAAAATAAGACTGACTACGCGGCGATGGGCCGCGCCTTTTATACTCCAAACAAACAAAAAGAAACATTCTCGATTAATCCTAATAACTCGCGAAAGAAGTAAACAAACAAATTATTCCGGAAGGAACACGTTAGACAGCTTTCGCCCTTATGCGTAAACAATAAAGGCTTTATTGGCTTGCACTCGAACACAATGGTTGTCGTTCAAACGTAGACACATGTAGATAGTTCTCGATCGCGGCGCGTGAGCAGGTAAAAGGTTATGGCGCGTAACACTGCCCCCTCCTTAAGAGATGCTCGTCCCGAGCATCGTCACTGCCATGGTACCGCGCCAAGCGATCCACATGCACCACTTTGGGCGCCCCTCGAGGCTCCTTCCGAATCCGGTACGTGATGTCGTTGATTCTGGTCACCACACGATACGGTCCGTCCCATTTTGCCTGAAGTTTTGGAGACCTTCCTTTGCTGCGGGTTGGATTGTGCAGCCACACCAGTGATCCTTCAGCAAATCCAGGATTGACAATCTTCCGGTCGTAACGGGTCTTCATTTTCTCCGACATTAGCTGTCCAGATTCCCTGACGTGGTCGTGGATGTCATTCAGCTTTTGTCACAATTCATTTGCGTAATCAGTAATGCTGTTTGGTGTGTCCGGTGGAGTTCCCGTAATTAGATCTGCCGGCAGTCTCAGTTCTCGTCCGAAGTTAGCGAAAGCAGGGGTGACGGTAGTGCTCTCGTGGACTGCGCTGCGGTAAGATAGCAGGAAAGGCTGAATGTGCTTGTCCCAATCCCTTTGCCTGTTTTCTACCACTCTTGCGAGGTATCTCTCCAGGGTTTGGTTGAATCTCTCGACCATTCCGTCAGATTGAGGGTGATAAGAGGTAGTCCTGGTCTTGTGGATTCCCAGTACCCGGCAAGCCTCCTGGAATATCTGGGACTCGAAATTTCTTCCTTGATCACTATGAACTTCCAGGGGTACTCCAAAACGGCAGAAGACCTCGTTGACCAGTTTATCAGCAACTGTGGTAGCTTCTTGATTAGGAATGGCAAAAACTTCTGGCCACTTCGTAAAGTAATCCATGACCACCATGAAATACTTGTTACCACTTTCACTCTCCGGGAATGGTCCAGCAATATCCAGGGCTATGCGTTCCCATGGTGCTCCGACGTTGTATAGTTTCAGTGCCCCTCTGCTGCGTGTGTGTGGTCCTTTAACAGCCGCACACCTTGTGCATTTGCGGCACCAGTCCTCCACATCGTCCCGACAGTGCAGCCAGTAAAATCGCTCACGAATCTTTAAAAGGGTCCTTTTCACTCCCAAGTGTCCTCCTGAGCATCCATCGTGATACAGCTGCATAATTGCCGGAACTTTGGCCTTTGGAACAACCATTTGAAGATGACACTGGTCACCTTTTGCATTTTCCCATCTTCGGTGAAGGACTCCATCTTGGACAAGGAGGCTGTCCCATTGCGCCCAATAGCCCTTCATGACTGCGCTTCTCCCAGCGATGTGACTCCATCCAGGTCTAGGCACAATAGCCTCAATCCAATCTAGTACCGGCCCGATGTCGTTATCTTCCTGTTGTGCACGACGTAGTTCTTCCTTCCAGTCACTGTGGATTTCAGTCTTCAGAGCTCGAACTGCCAAAGTCTCTTTAGCTTCTTGTCTGACGCAATGTTTACAGTCATCAGAGCACGGTCTCCTTGAAAGTGCGTCTGCATTCCCATGAGACTTCCCACTGCGATGCTGTATTTCAAAGTCAAACTCCTGTAGCTGTTCGATCCATCGTGCTACTTGTCCTTCTGGATTTTTGAATTGCAAAAGCCATTTCAATGCAGCATGATCTGTCCGTAGATAAAATTTGCGTCCCAGCAGGTATTTGTTGAAATGCTGCAAAGTCTTCACAATGGCCAGCAACTCACGCCGCGTAACACAGTAGTTTCTCTCTGGTTTTGATAGCGCTTTACTGAAATAGGCTATCACAACTTCCCGATCTCCTTTTCTTTGAGATAACACTCCACCAATCCCTGTGTTGCTGGCGTCCGTATCCACGATGAAATCGTTCTTGGTGTCAGGAAAACCAAGAATAGGTGTATTGCAGAGTCGCTTCTTCAGTTCATAGAACGCAGCATCGCAGTCTCCATCCCAACAGAATGTTCGCTTTTCTTCCGTAAGCTTGTGTAAGGGTCGTGCAATATCGGCAAAGTTCGGGACAAACCGCCGATAATAAGAGCACAAGCCCAAAAATGCTCTTACTTCTGTCTTATCTTTCGGGACAGGCCAATCCTTAACTGCTTCGGTTTTCTCTGGATCAGTTTGTACTCCTTCTCGCGATACGATGTGTCCCAAGAACTTCACTTGTCGTTTGAAGAATAAACACTTTTTGGGGCTCAGTTTTAGATTTGCTGCACGTATTTTCAACAGTACTCGGTCCAAGTTTTGTAGGTGGTCTTCAAACGTGCGCCCAACAATGATTATGTCGTCGAGATAGACAAGACAGGCGTCTCCAATCAGTCCAGAGAGAACCAGCTCCATTAATCTCTCGAAAGTAGCCGGGGCATTACACAGTCCAAACGGCATTACATTGAAATGCCACAGGCCTTTCCCCGTAGAAAACGCCGTTTTCTCTTTGTCCTTTGGATCTAACTCCACTTGCCAATAGCCGCTCTTCAGGTCAAGGGTGGTGAACCACTTCATCCCTGATAGTGTATCCAACGTGTCATCTATCCTCGGCAGTGGATAGCTGTCCTTTTTTGTCACGTCGTTGAGTCGGCGATAGTCGACGCAGAACCGCATACTGCCGTCCTTCTTCTTGACGAGCACCACAGGAGAACACCACGGACTCGATGAAGGCTCTATAATCCCGTTCTTCATCATCCCCTCGATCGTGGCTTCCACTTCTTTCTCTCGTGCGACCGGCAACCTTCTGGGTCGTTGACGGATGGGCCCTTCATTTCCGGTATTTATCGAGTGCTTCACCAGTCCAGTCTTCCCAATATCGGCGTCACTCGTCGAGAAGATATCCGCGTACTTGAGTAACATCCTCTTGGCTCTTGTCATTTCTTCACTGGACAGGTCCTTGCGGCAGTCGTCCAGCAAAGATGAAATATCGTAGGTCGCTGGAACCCGTTTAGTGGATGTTTCACATTTCCGCAGCCAAGCCACCTCATCAAAGGTCCCAATTAACGTCCCCTTCTTCAGGATGTGTTCGTCGTAACTCAGGTTAAGTACGCGCACTGCGGAGCACTTCGATGTTCTCACCAGAGTTCTCGCAACCACCCATGGTTGATTCTTGCTTGCACCTTCCAGTAGCACACATCTATGGTTCCGGTCAACATTCTGTGGTAGACTCACAGGTACCATGGTTTCCGATCTAGGTGGCAGTACAGTGCTTCTTTGGTACAGTACACCTTTCCGGACGAGCCACCATCCATGCAGATTTCTTCCGTACCACATATCAGTGTCCCTTGGTTAACATCGATGGTACAGTGATGTTCACGCATGAAATCCAAGCCCAGAATACAGTCATCAACGATGTCTGCCACAATCACTCGATGCCAGAATGTCTTCTCTCCTAATCTCATCTTCACTTGTCTCTCGCCTTGGACGGGTATGCGCTGACCGGTTGCTGTTAGAAGTTGTATCCCTTCATTGTTCCAGTAGGTGTCCCCAAAGCAGCGATGAGCAAGTCGGGAACTGACCACAGTACGCGAAGCTCCAGTATCCAGTGTCAGCTTGCACGGCGTCTGATTTATTTCGCCTCGGATGATCAGGCTGTTCCCATCGTGTGCCTGCGAGATGTAGATTCTTGGGGCCTTGTTAGAACCAGCCAGCACTCGCCCCGCAGTCCTGGCGTTTCCCTGCGGCTGGACATCATCCACCCGCACCTCGTGCTCTCGTCGTAGGTCTAATTTCTTCGGGCAGCTCGACCTTAGGTGTCCCCTGTCCCCACAACCATAGCACCTGGGGGTTAATCTTGCGCGTCTCCATTGTGGCACTGGTTGTACCACTTCCCTGATGCGATGGGGTCTTGGGTCTTGGCGTACCGCCTCCACCTCCAACGCGTGAGCCAGCGCCTCCTTCAGGGACTCGTGGTGTCCAAGTCTCACCGCCGCTCGAACTTCCAGGTCCCTGATTCCGTCGACAAATGCCTGGACTAGAAGGCCGTCGACGAGTGAAGGCGCTGACTGGTACGCCTTCCTCACAAGTTTCTCCACCTCCAGGGCCCACTGTTGTAGGTTTTCGGAGGCTCGCTGCGCTCTATCCTTGAGCTGCGCTCGAAAGACATGCTCCAAATGGGCGTCACCATAGCGGGCCTCCAAGGCCTCCATCAGCTGCTCGTACGACGCATCCGTCCCAAGGGCCTCCAGGACAGTGAGGGCCTGGTCACGCAGGCCCAATGTCAGCGCCGTGAGAGCTTGTTCCTTTGTCCAAGCGTTGGCTTTCACAACGGCCTCAAACTGTTTCCGGTAGGCCGACCACGACGATGTTCCATCAAATGGTGGCACCTTAAAGCCTCGACCCGATGAAGGAGTTACTGCAGGTGCCGTGATCCCATCTGCCACCTTTAGGACGTTGAGGTTCTTTTTGATGTCCGCCAGCTGGGTCTCCGTCGTTGCAATGCGGGTTTCGTGGCACTCGAGCCGGGTTTCGTGGCACTCGAACCGGGTTTCGTGGCCTTCCAGCTTTTCTTTAATAGCGGCGATGTCCTTGCCGATGACAGTACGAAGATCTTTTATGAGCAGGGTTTGCTCCTCCTGTCGCCGCACCTGGTCTTTTTTGTTGCGCAACATTTGCTCCTCTAGTCGTCGCGCATGTTCTTCCTGACGGCGAGCCTGTTCTTCTTTGTTGCGCAACATTTGCTCCTCCAGTCGTCGCGCATGTTCTTCCTGACGGCGAGCCTGTTCTTCTTTGTTGCGCAACATTTGCTCCTCTAGTCGTCGCGCATGTTCTTCCTGACGGCGAGCCTGTTCTTCTTTGTTGCGCAACATTTGCTCCTCCAGTCGTCGCGCATGTTCTTCCTGTCGCCGGGCTTGTTCCTCCTGACGGCGAGCCTGTTCCTGTAGCAGCGCCATCAACGCGGCCAGGTCCGATGACGCCGCAGGTGCCGGAGGCTCCGAGGAACCGGCCGCCGCTTCCCCCGTGAAGCGCCGATGGTCCGCTTCTAGCTGGCGCTGCTGACTCCTTGTGCGGGCCCTTTCCGCACTCGGCGAAGTGTCGTCTTTCGGCAACACGGGCATTCTTTCCATCCCCGCTTCTGACACCAATTGTTACGAGCTGGGGTTCGGGACAGAAATGAGAAATGCCAGACTACGTGTTCCGATATTTATTAACACACTCACTCACAAAACACTCACAAAACACTCACAGTAATTATGCACAACACAACGCACTGAGATTCGCAGGTTCACTAATCGCACTGTTAGTTCCGTAATCGTAGCCAAAATAAGACTGACTACGCGGCGATGGGCCGCGCCTTTTATACTCCAAACAAACAAAAAGAAACATTCTCGATTAATCCTAATAACTCGCGAAAGAAGTAAACAAACAAATTATTCCGGAAGGAACACGTTAGACAGCTTTCGCCCTTATGCGTAAACAATAAAGGCTTTATTGGCTTGCACTCGAACACAATGGTTGTCGTTCAAACGTAGACACATGTAGATAGTTCTCGATCGCGGCGCGTGAGCAGGTAAAAGGTTATGGCGCGTAACATTATAAATGTGAAAGTTTGTGAGTATTTATGTATGAATGGATGTTTGTTACTCTTTCACGTAAAAACTACTGGACGGATTTGGATGAAACTTTACAGCAATATAGGTTATACATCAGAATAACACATAGGGTACTTTTTACCGCGGGAAATCTTCTCATTCCCACGGGAAACCGACTTCCACGCGAACGGAGTCGCGGGCGGCCACTAGTTCATAATAAAGTTATACCTATCTACTACTTATCAAGAACCTAAAAACCACAGTAACACTCTAGATACATACTTATATAGTTTTTTTTTATGACAGAAGCTAGCAAACGAGCAAGCGGGTCACCTGATGGTAAGTGATCACCGCCGCCCATATACACCCACAATTACATATGCATTGAGGGTGCGTTGCTGGCCTTTGAGAAAATTGGGCACCGGATACCGCATTCACCGAACGAAACGCAGGAACATCGTCCCTACTTCACGTCGGTTTTCTGTGCGACGGTGGTATTTCGCCGGTCAAGTCGGCCTAGTAATCGCTGCAGACAGAGCCTACAGCTAGACTCTACCACTCTTAAAAGTCTTGGGTATCCCCAGTACTTACCAGCAGTAATGGTGTTCTCGCAGGCGGCGACGTAGTTGATAGTGTTGGCGCCTGCGCCCCAGTCCACCACGATGACGTTCACGTCCTCGGCGCCTAGGAAAGCTGGAATTACGAAAGTGGTATAATTAATTAAAGTGGTATGAAATTCTTCTTATTTTTTTCTTACTGACACTCATAAACATTCGCATTTACATCAGCAAAAAGGGGTAGACGACATTTCGACACTGACTACGACTACTGACATCTTTGTATATGGATCTAAAATAAATAACCCATAATAATATGGTACTTTTAGGGGAAAGTAATTGATGGAAGTGACAGTTCCAAGTGCTTTTTGGTTTATTTTTCTCGCTCAGTTTTCGAGGTGTAAAAAGCCTGCTTCCAAAAACAAAAGCTGGGCATTCCGGTTACGATTTGAGCAAAAATAAATCGTAATTGTACAAGATTGCATTTTTACGATTTAAAATTTACTAAATAGTGATTTACTTTAATTTTCAATGTAAATAATCGCACCTGAACCAATAGTTGATGTGTGAGCGATGATTTCAAGCGGCGAAATGTGACTTTTCAATCCTTAATAACTTTTTTAAATTGCGTTTTGTGAGTATACGTACTGTTAGTGTATTTAGTTACTATTGAGGCTCAGATACATGGTTTCAGGCTTCGGAAGAAGTCTTTCTACACCCGTTATCTCTGTAACAACCCTGTTACCTCTGGAACTGCAAGTTTCTATAAGGGTTACGGTACAGGCAACTTTTCTTTAAATTTCGAATTTTTAACTAACTAAATTACACTGCTGACCAACAGATCTGAAATTTGTGCCCTTAATGTTCTAAAATTAATTTTGTATTGTAGAACTTTAACATTATAATACCATAGTTCATAGTAATTAATGCCTTATTTTACTGCACCATCTAGTCAGCCTAGTACGCTAAGACCTATTCTTAAATCTACAACTCCCACTATACCACTTCATCGGGTCGACGACATTTCGGACACAAAAAACTCGTACATCTTGGCCAATGTATGGATTTTCAATTTTAATATTATGGTAGGACTATTATAATACCATAGTACATAGTAATTTATGCCTTACTTTACAGCACCATTAGTCAGCCAAGTGCGTCAAGAGCTATTCTTAAATCTACAACTCCCATTTTACAATTTTTGAAGTTATAGATACTGGAAAAAGGAACGCAGGCCTCCGAGCATTACGCGACTGGGACTCGAACCCATTAGCATTTATAATGCAAAATTAAAAGTAAAATCTCTCTCATTATACTACTTCATCATACCTGGCACCGACGTGCTAGCCAGAGTAGAGGTGACAGAGTCCAGCCACCCGTGCAGTATGACGATGGTGCGCCGGCGCGCGTCGTGGTTGGTCATGCCGATGAGAGCGTCGTTACCGTGTAGGAGGGGCTGGGATACTGTTGGGTTCTGTCTGTGGGAAAAAAAAATAAAATTTGGCGGTAAAAAGGGAGATCTCCCAGTGCTAGACAGGACACAGGTCTAGGGCCAAGCGGGGCCACTGAGATGATTTCAGAAGTCGTATACAGGGTGTCCCAAAACTCGACGTCAACCCGAAACCGGGTGACAAGGCAAGTCATGCTGGTTATCAGAAAAATGTTTAAAAAAATCTAAGTCACGTGTTCTCAAAATTATTGGCATTTTAAAAAAACACGCAAAATTTCACACCCTGTGACAGTGTTTTTGCTGCTGTTGCCACAAATGTTCACTTTTGGAAACTTTTTTTTTTGATATGTAACCCTGAATAATGCTTCTCTAAACTGTTATCAACATTTCAAATCTAGCTCCTCGAGATTGCATAAAAATAGGACTTATTTCCAAGAAAAAAATTAAAAATTAAAAATGGCCTAGTTTTAACTGTCTGCATTGAAAAAAAATTGTATTATGCAAGTTTGGCAAGTTGTGTCAAAAGTTGGCGCATTTAGTAAGGATCCCAAAATGGTATGACACGTGGTAAATTGTAGTTGCTATCATGAACAAAAAAAAAAATTCGTAAAAATCCAGTGTTCAACAATTTTTTCTTACCTGGTTAAAAAATATTCTAATGGGCCCAAGGTTTTCCAAAGAGTCGTAAATTGTAAGTAGTGACAAAGGAGTCTTTCTAGGAAGTGTAAGCGAGATAGTATTTGTGCTAAAGTGATTGAGTGAGACGGAGAGAGTCACCTTCTCAAGTGCGAGCGAGACAGGTATGGACGCTAAAGTGACTGAGATGGAGAGAGTCATTTTACCAAGTGCGAGAGAGACAGAGAGTGACGCCAGGTATTCGCTATTGTAGATACACATTACAAACCAGTCAGTACGTTACGTTCCTTCGTTTACTGCGCTTGTTTTCGTATTCGTTTGTGTTGATTTCGTACTGTTTACTTTTGGCTATGTTTATGGACTTGTGATTGCTTGCGATTTAGATTCGGACTGTTTGTTTTCTCTTAACGACGACCTTTGCTTTCCTCTGGACTATTGTGTGAGTGTGTGACAAGTGCCGAGATGTCTTCGTATACCACTCGCGAATACGCTAATATGCACCTTATTTATGGTGAGTGCAGGTGTAATGCCAGTGCTGCTGCCAGACTTTACCGCGAAAGGTACCCAAACGCTGCTCGTTACCCCGATTATCGGGTGTTTACGAATGTGCATCGGTTGCTCTTCTCAGAAGGCCGCCTCCCAAATCAAACGCATGGTGGAGGCAGACCCACCAACCCTATGGAAGAAGAAGTTCTACAGGCTGTCGAAGAAGACCCAAGTACTTCAGTAAGAGCTATTGAAACGAACACCGGAGTGCCCAAAAGTTCAGCCCACCGTATTTTAAAAAGAAATGACCTACACCCATACCACGTACAGCGAGTACAGACATTATTACCCGGTGACTACCAAAATAGGGTGAATTTTTGCCGGACGATATTGGAGAGGTACAGAGATGACCCACTTTTTCTAACAAAAATTTTATGGTCGGACGAATCAACTTTTAAAAAGGACGGCTACGTGAACATGCACAACCTGCATGAATGGCGTGTTGAAAACCCTCATTTAACGAGACAGGATCGGTCCCAGTACCGATTCAAAGTTAACATGTGGACCGGAATTTTGAATGGCAAAATAATTGGTCCTTTTGAGTTGCCTGATGCATTAACTGGCGAGGTTTACTTAGACTTTCTTCAAAACCATCTTCCAAATTTATTAGAAGACGTGCCGCTAAGCATTTACAGAGAAATGTGGTTCCAACAAGATGGGTGCCCAGCGCACTTTGATAGATAGATAGATAGATTAACTCTTTATTGCTCACACATATTAGAGAAGTACAAAGATCGTCTTAAACTAGTGTGGGCAAAGGCGGTCTTATCGCTGAAAGCGATCTCTTCCAGACAACCTTTGTGTTGATGGAGACATAAAACTAAGAATAATTAAAAGATAGTGTGCCAGTTCGGAAAAATGCTTCAATTAACATAACTTACTAGAAAAATATATACATATATACAAATGATAAACTTACATAAAATATATACACAATACAGATATAAACATACATATACATAAACATATATACATATTATCACATAAATACCTACCACAATTACCAATACATTGTTGCTACCTAAGGATTATTGAAGAGATGTTCTTTCAGTTTGACTGAGAATATGTTTACCGATTTAGAGCATCGAATGTGCGAAGGCAGTTTGTTCCATAAACAGGCAGCCTTGATGGTAAAAGACTCGTGGAAGTACTCTGATCGACAAAGTGGTATGTCCAGCGTGTTATCAGCGTCAGACCTCAGCTCGCGGTTGTGTCATGCTCCTAAAAACCTAAATCGGTTCTTCAGGTAGCCTGGAGTGCGCGGATCGTGTAGGACCTTATACAGAAGAGTAAGAATATGCTCCACTCGACGCAACCTGATGGGCAGCCACTTAAGCTCACGCCTAAATTCCGATACATGGTCGAACTTGCGCAAACCATAGATAAACCTAATACAAAGGTTTTGAAGTCGTTGAAGTTTGCTTAGAAGATCCTCGTTAAGATCTATGAGGCAAACATCAGCATAATCTAAAATAGGCAGAAGGAGAGATTGTGCTAGCTCAACTTTTGTTTTAAAAGGAAGTAAGTTTTTCCATCTTCTGAGGGATCCAGCGGCTGCATATAAGCGTCGGCTAACTTCCGTGATATGAGGAGACCAGGAAAGCGTCGGATCGAACACGACACCCAGATTTTTGACCATATTTCTGATAGGTAATGCAACATCGTTAAGCGTGATGGGTGGAAAAGTTAATAAAGAAAGCTTGGCGATCTGCTTTTTACCACCAATTATAAAAGCCTGCGATTTGTCTGGATTGATAGTCAGTCCGTATGATTGACTCCATGCGGAAATATTTGCAAGATCCTCATTTATCCTAGCAACCAAGACATCAATTTCATCAACCGAGGCCTGAGAGTAAATTTGAAGGTCATCAGCATAAAGATGATACTGGCATTTAAGTAGAGGTGTCACAAAATTAATAAATATAGAAAAAAGGAGGGGGGATAAGACCCCACCCTGTGGTACTCCAGCAATAACATCACAGAACCCAGAAATCCTATCACCCACCCGAATACACTGCTGTCTCCCAACCAGGTAGTTACGGAACCATGGAATCTCCTTTCCAGACCCAAAAACTTTTTTCAGCATAGCTAGTAGTACATCACTATCTACCGCGTTAAAAGCGTTGCTAAAATCGAGGAGTACCATAGCGGTCACTTGTTGGTTTTCCATACCTGATCTAATATCATCAGACACATTAACCAAAGCGGTTGTAGTGCTATGACCTTGGCAGAATCCTGATTGGAAGGGACTTAATATATTTGCGGAGTTGATAAAAACGGAGACTTGGTGGCTAACTAAACGTTCTAATACTTTAGATAAAAAGGTAAGTATAGAAATGGGCCTAAACTGTGAAGGGTTGGAAGGATTTGATGTTTTAGGGATAGGGATAACAAGGGCTTTACGCCAACAACTAGGAAACGTACCAGTGCTAAGAGAAAAGTTGAAGATGTGACAGATGACAGGTAAAAGGATTTCCGAAGCAAATGTGATCATATAACTGCTAATACCGTCAACTCCCTCCGCATTTGATTTAATGGCCTTGATGTTTTGAAAGATATCAGTCTCAGAAACTGATCTAAATGAAAATGTGGGCCCTTCTGTATAATAGGCACTAGCAAGAGATTGCAATGTGGCTTGTTTCAAGGCAGCTGGAATAGGAGAAATTTGAGTAAAGTGACGGTTTAATGAATCAAGCTCAATTGAAGGTGAAAGGGAAGGTTTGATTTTACCGATACCTATGGAGTTAAGAAACGACCACACCTTAGCAGGACTACCATTTGCTACAGAGCTGTGTATATGCCGACGCTGCGCATCTCTGCACATTCTGCTGCAGCGATTGCGTAACTCTTTATAGCGTCTGTGGTTATCATCTGAGGGATTCTTCTTAAATTTAGCCTTTGCAGTATTACGCTTAGACATCATAATTTTAATATTATCTGTAAGCCACGGAGCTGGAAGATGTTTAAGCCGAACTGGGCGAAGTGGAGCGTGTGAGTCATAAAGCTGAATTAGTTCAGCATTAAAAATCTCCAGCTTTTCGTCAATTGAAGGCGCAGAATAAACTGCGTCCCATTTGGCACAACTAAGATCAGCTAAAAACTTTGTTTTGTCTATATCATTAAAATTACGTTTTAATATAATACGTGTCTTCGGCTTTGGAAATCTAATTTTGTAAGAGATAAAAATTAGGTCATGGTACGAGAAGGCGTCAGCAGGAAATTGTCCATGAGCACTAACATGATCACCAGATGAGACTAGGCCGAGGTCAAGTAGTGATGGTTGTCGGTTAGGAAAGTGATGTGTGGTATTAGTGGGTAGAATGTTAAGATTAACTGAATTAACGATAGATCGAAGTCGGGAGGAGTGTGAGTCGTTTTTAAGGAGGCAGGTGTTGAAATCTCCCATTATAATAGTGTGATCAACTGTTGGAACCAGAGCCTCCAACACCGTCTCAAAGGTATCGTAATAATTAATGTCACGATCAGGGTTATAGAAAACGCCTAGCAAAACTTTTCTATAACCAAACGGGATTTCAATAAAAAGGTGCTCAGAGGATTTAGTATATAATGAAGGCGATTGGCTTACAATATGAAAGGATAAGTGATTTCTAAGATATATCGCAACTCCACCACCACCTTTGCCGGTTCTATCATTCCGTATCAAATTAAATCCAGGTAAAGAATAAGAGGTTGAGGAAAGACATGGTTTCAAGAAGGTTTCAGATACCAGGATTGCGTGTAGATGCGAGTTATTAGAGAACGAGGCTATGAAATCAGCATAATGCGCAGGTATGCTTTGCGCATTTATATGAACAACATTAAATTTTTTGGGGAATTCTGAAAATTTGGAAATAAGCAGCGAGTCTAAAGATCGTGAAGTAGTACTGAGAAAACTGTCATCGTCGGATGATGACAAAGAGAAGAATTCTGAAACATTATCTGAGATACCATTATCATCGCTTGTATATTGCAACATCAAATATTAGATTGATATAGTAGGTAAGTATATAAAAAAACTATATATAAATAATAAACTAAGCAATACGTAGGTATGTATTTCTATAATAAAATAAAAATAAATAAAATATAATATCAATGTAATTAAATCACACTCGCCAGCAGTGCTTAATTCTATGACTTTAAGCAATATTACTTACTTAAGTACCTACTAAAAGTTTACATACACTTTTTACACCTAAAAGAGAAAACACACTTTAAAAAAATAAATATATAGTTACAGACAGACAGTCAGGGCCATATCGGGTTTTTTAAATAGCTTAGGTACGTATGTAGGTACGTACTAAACCAATGAAATGTACCTGTAAACTACTACAGTTCCAATAAGTGAAAAATACAATAGGTATATAGAAAAAAAGATGTAATAATATCAATTAGCTGTTCACCGACGGTGGCGGTCGAACGATTCGAGTCGAGCAAGCAGTCAGTATGAGATAAGATAGATAGCCTCGCAGGCGCATAGTTAGTGCCGGGACCGCGCAGTGAACAATATATAATTTTAAACTGTAAACAATAACTAAGTACGCTAAAAAACCTATTTATCAAACGTGTATATTACTAAAAGTTTAACAACTATGTCGTAAAATATTAAATCGAGTGAAGCTTATTAAATTGAACTACTTGAAGTGACATTTAAACTAGGGCACTGAACTCAGTCATTGTTTCGACCTTGGACCTTTTGCCATCAGCTGTCTTGATGTGAATGACGCCGTCCTGGGTCCAGCAGTTGGTTATACCAAACTTTTCTCTGGCAGCCATGAAGACGTCGTGACGAGGTTTTGTCAAAAACTCCGACAGAGTGATTTTGGAGCCCTTTAATGCAGCCTTACTTTTCCATATGGCGTTACGCACTGAGCAGTCATTGAATTTTATCAGAATCGGCCGTACTTTCTTGGTGTTAGCAGTCTTGCCCAACCTATAGCTATGCATAATGGCGTTAGCAGTCAGCGTAGGAATATTACACTTCGCTAGGTTGGTCATTACCTTGGCGCATATATCCACACCAGGTTGTTCAGGCACACCATGCACGAGTAGCATATTCCTTCGGAAACGCATTTCAATGCGATCTATGCCATTGCGCAGCGAATCAACCTCGGCGCGAAGCAACGCGAGTCCATTGCAGACGAAGGATTTGAAGGACTGGAACTCTGTGTTGAGTGCAGCAATGGTATTGGGATTTTTACGCGACGTGGAAGCCTGCATTAGCTCAGCCTGGAACTCAGCCATCTTCGTCTCGAATAGTTTCGACATGTTGAGCATATTCTCTTCAAGTTGTGAGTGATTAGTGGTCATGGTGTTTTGCATTAGGAGAACTTAACGGAGAAAAACCACTGCAGGCGAGTAACACTATTTACATATCACAGCACTGCATATAATTTAAAAGTAAATAACTGTATTTTATATATTTAATTGTATAAAATAAACAGAGCTAAATATTTAGGTGTCTGTTTGGCAACTACCCGAAATAGCATTCAAGAAGAAATAGCTTTGCTCGCCCCGTAAGAGAGTACCTCGATGAAGAGCTTCCTGGGAGATGGATCGGGCGGGCTGGACCAATCTCGTGGCCGGCCCGTTCACCGGACTTGAATCCTTTAGACTTTTTTTACTGGGGAGCTGTTAAAGAAAAAGTTTACGAGAAGCCCATTGGGAGTGAACATGAATTACGGCAGAGAATAGCTGAAGCAGCTCAATTTGTAAATAATGGACGATACGCTAGAAAGATAGCTCGATCTTTTTTAAAAAGATGTCGCGCTTGTATTGCCGCCGAAGGAAGGCATTTCGAACACTTATTATAACATTTTAAGAATTATTGTAAATTTTATTAATAAACATTGGTATTAAAATTTTGTTTTATTTAAAATTGAAACCTTTAACAATAAATGCTTATTCCAATGCACACACTAAAAAAAATAAATTAAAAGTGAACAATCTGTTCATTCAATAAAGATAGACGAGTACATCAGTACAATGTACAATTCAGTTAAATTTAATCAGTGTGTAAATTGGAAGCGGCTCCAATGTAACCAACGATAAGCTTTGCAATTTTAACCAAGTAAGAAAAAAAGATAAAAATGAGTTTTCATGGAAATATTTTTTTTTGTTCATGATAGCAGCTACAATTTGCCAAGTGTCATACCATTTTGGAATCCTTACTAAATGCGCCAACTTTTGTCACAACTTGCCAAACTCGCGTAGTACAATTTTTTTTCAATGCAGACAGTTAAAACTAGGCCATTTTTAATTTTTAATTTTTTTCTTGGAAATAAGTCCTATTTTTATGCAATCTCGAGGAGCTAGATTTGAAATGTTGATAACAGTTTAGAGAAGCATTATTCAGGGTTACATATCAAAAAAAAAAGTTTCCAAAAGTGAACATTTGTGGCAACAGCAGCAAAAACACTGTCACAGGGTGTGAAATTTTGCGTGTTTTTTTAAAATGCCAATAATTTTGAGAACACGTGACTTAGATTTTTTTAAACATTTTTCTGATAACCAGCATGACTTGCCTTGTCACCCGGTTTCGGGTTGACGTCGAGTTTTGGGACACCCTGTATATAGTTTACTGCGTTTGAAATGTTGATAGCGCGATATAGGATTAGCCATACATTTCGGTGTCATTTGTATGCGTACCGCCGGAAAGAATGTTGGCGACGATCAGCGCCACCTATGTCGCCACAAAAAAAAACATTTATTTCATCATTAAGTAACTTAATTACATTCGATGAAAGTCAAAATATCGAACATCAGCTTATCATCAGTAGGCCGAGAGAAAAAAGCTGGCGGAAAAAAACTGGGCACTCTTTTGTCCATCACCAAATATACAAAATTAAGGCATACAACTACACTGAGACAAGATAAAAACGTAAGGTCACAAGACGGTTAAATTGAAGTAAGAAAATACAACTACTAATTCTTGTGTGTTGTCTTGGTCGAGTAGTTAATAGTTACAATAAGACACAAATGGCAAGTAAGACAGGGATGTAGGAATAATAAAACTTCGAGGAAAATGCATAAGAGCCAAGTTTTTTGCTTAGTTGACTGTAAATAAGATAGATCCTTAGAGATCCCTAGATTTTTACTGATTCTTAGACTTATCTGAAGTATAAAACTTTAAGTTATTATTTTGGGTGACGTTTTATGAAAAAGTAGGCTTTAACTAATTGGTGGACGGTTAGGAAGAAATCGCGGGAAAATCTAAGATGTTGTATGGACCAGTTAAAGCAGATGTCCAGATGGTAGCTGATAAACAAACGGCTTCACCCACATGAAAATTATATAAATGAAGTCTTTGTTACTCCCCGACAACGTAGCTTTCTACTGGTCAAAGAATTTTCAGAATTGGTTTAGTTTTTTCAGAGATTACTCCGATCATCCAAACTCAACCACAAACTTATAATATTAGTTCGATGGCAGCTGCATGGATGGATTGTGTGAAAGATTTTACGTTTCGGAAAGGAGTGATTGCCGAGATGACTACAGATGAGGGAAATGGAAGGAATAGTTGTGCCGACCACATTTGAAGTGGGATACGATGATTATGCTTTATATATAACCTACTTATATATAAAATAAAAAGAGATGGATGGTCTATGTGATAGATGATATGCTAAGGAAAGGAGTAAGTTTCAACATGATGACTGACCGGGAAATGGAAGGAATAAACTTGCCTTAGGATACGTGCAGGAAAATAATGTTGATGGCAATCATTTCACAAACATAAGACCAACTTTACCTAGTAAACAGATGGTACACAATCTGCCTATCCGGGTCGAATCTCTCTGAGTCCTGGACATCGCTGACTTTCTTCCAGGTGTCTACCAGGTGCAGTTGGCTGCCTCCAGTCGCGTACTGGAAGCGAAGACCTGGTCCCATGGAGAGGACGAAGTCTGCTGGCAGAGCTGGAAGGAAAGGCGATTTGTCAAGAAAAGGGCGTTCTATCTCAAAGGCCAGCAATCGATGTGATTGCGGGTGTAGTTGGGCAGCGGTGATCACCTACCATCACGTAGAAAAATTAGGGTCAAGTGGGGAACAGTGAAACAAGGGGCACAGTATAACAACAAGATTATCTCAGTCTCTTTCTAATTTATCAGTTGTGTCCCTTTACGTGTTTGTCAACCTCATGTGCTGCCATCTTAAACAGCTGTCATCGAACGTCAAATTGCTGAGTGAACAAAAAAATCTCGAATTTATTGTTTTACCTAAAAAAATTGTGAAAAATTTGGCTAGTGAAGTTTTGTTTTTGTTGGAAAACTATTTTTTTCTGGTGAGTAAATATATGGTTCCTATAATCTTCAAAAGGTTGGTTATTTAATAGAAAACAAAGTTTATTGCATTTTCTTACCTATAAAATATTAACGAATTTTTGTTTTTTGAAGTAGGGTGCGGGGTACAGTGTAACGGGGTACAGTGTAACATGTTATAGTGTGCTATGCCCTTTGATGTTTTTCAGGTATTATTTTTTAGATATGCATGATCTAACTGGTTTGAATCAATGGTTTGAAATCAGAAAAGGAAGATAGAAATTGGCCTGCACCATGCTACTGATATGAAAGAAGCTATAGAGCTGGTTGAATAGAGAGTACCTTTAAGAAAAGCAGCCTTTAAAAAAAAGGAAGAAAACGGGGAAAAAGTTGTATCGCCACCGTTACACCAATAAAACAATAATTTGAAGATGCAGCAAAAAACAGAGAAAAAAAGGAAGCGTAAGAACAAAAACACAAATGCGAAAATTATAAAAATTAATAAACCGAAGAAAGTCGAAAACGTAAGATTTTATTTTCAAGTTCTGGAGAAGACTGAAAATTCAGATGGAGATTCGGATGTTTTATCTTACGTTTCAGATGACATCCCTCTGTCTTCATTGAAAATATTATGTCAAAGAACTAGATGTAAACAATTTTCTAATTTTCATTGTTTATTTCGTTAATGTACCTATATTAAGTCTACTGTTGTAGTGTACCCCATCTTGTTACACTGTACCCCTAGGGCTGTTAAACTGTACCCCACCCCGGGGGCACACTATAACAAATTTGTGATCTCAGAAAACTAAAAAAATAAGAAGTTTCTAAGTGTAATTTTAATAATATTTCTTGCCTATTCTGAAGGTTAAAGACTTCTGATTTTATAGTAAATAGTAAGAAAACGTTATAGTAAACAGTTAATTTTCTAAAAATAAAAAATACTTTTTTGTTACACTTTCCCCCACTTGACCCTACTTAGTTTTTGGGATTTCTCCAGTGTTATTTCTTTTTTTGAGATATCGATATTCCAATAGCAAAAATCCCGAAATGCTTTAATGAACATTTTTTAAAACTAACTACTTAGGGCTGATTTTTCAATAGTCAGATAAATTCTATCTGACAGAAAATCAGTATGTTTTTGTTGCACGTCGAACATAAATACTTGACATATGTATGAAGTGACAATGAAAACATACCTCTTATCAGTCAGTTAGCATTTATCTGACTATTGAAAAATCTGGCCTAAGAACTGATTTTTCAATTGTCAGATAAATGCTATCCGACTGATAATAGGTATGTTTTCATTGTCACTTCATACACATGTCAAATATTTATATTCGATGTGCAACGAAAACATGCTGATTTTCTGTCAGATAGAATTTAACTGACTATTGAAAAGCCGGCCCTAAGTGACCTAAATCTTAATAGGTTTATTGAATGAAGCTTCTAGTCAAAATAGTTCTATACACGATGATTTTTTTATAGCATTGGAAACAAAAATGATCATTTTCATCAACACATTGGTTTTGTTTTTCATTAAAAAATCAATTTTACCGAATTTACAATTAGTAACGTACTATTTAGCCATCAGTAATTATTGCAGTGCTCAAAGAAATCCTTTTTTAAGTAGGTACTAAGTATTTATTATAATCATCATCATTACATAGTATAAATCTAAGTCGCTAATTATGTCGATTTGTATGTTTGTCCGCTTACTCCTTCTAAATGAGTTTTAATGCGGTTTTCACCATCCTTAAGGGATTTTTTCATTTAAATTTGTAAATAAAGAACATTCAGAATTTTTGTTTTAAAGTTAGCCAAAGTTCAATGTTTCGGGAACAAGTTGCCCAAAATTACACCATTGCGAAGCGTGGTCGGGTCACTTGTTTACTATAATACTGTTGGCCGCCCGCGACTCCGTTCGCGTGGAAGTCGGTCTCCCCTGGGAATGATAAGTTTTCCCGCGGTAAAAAGTACTCTATATGTTATTCTGATGTATAACCTATATTACTGTAAAGTTTCATCAAAATCCGTCCAGTAGTTTTTACGTGAAAGGGTAACAAACATCCATACATCCATACATCCTCACAAACTTTCACATTTATAATATTAGTAGGATTTTACATACCAGACGCCACTGCAAGCCCGAACACTAATGTCACACAAGCGCGTACCATGGCTCAAAAAAAACTGTAAAACTACACCAATTACACTAATACCTTATTTATATAATCAAAATGATGTGATTTATTGTTATTATCGTCAAATTATTGCTATAATCCGATAGCGGTTCAATCGATTATTATCTATTTAAAATGGTAGGTAATAGATATTATGTTAATGGTAGTTGTTTGTTTCTAATTGAAAAAATATTGTGTAGGTATGTACCTACGTCTGTTAGTTAGTTAGTCTGTTTTCAACACTTGCTCAGAAAGTGAGCCTTAAAACACCGTTTTGAGGGCCATAAACCGACCTATAACACACTTGTGTATAATAATATTACACACTACTGCATAATATAACGATCCCTACAAAGTTAAGGTAGTGCCTTACTGCAAATTATATGCTAGTAATCAAAGCATTTTCAATGTGATCGGATAATACAGTTTTTTTTTGTAACAACAAAGAGGTTTTATGCACTGAAAATCCATTTATATATTTAGAATAAATAAATCTGAAACATTTATTTAATTAGAAAATTAGAAAAAAAACATTTATTATTGCCGAATTAATGATAATAAACTGTAATTTGAGATTTTTCTTTTTTAATTTTGCATTTTAAATGCTAATTAATTAATTTTGAAGTTATAAATACTGGAAAAAGGAACGCGGGCCTCCGAGCATTACGCGACTGGGACTCGAACCCAGGACCTTTGGAAAACCTTTGGTAAGCACAATAGATACTGGAAGAAATTTCGGTGGGTCAACGTAGCGGCGCGGTAGCTCAGTTGGAAGAGCATTGGACTTCAAAACTGTAATTTGTTACAAAATAATTGTATTTCATCTCAAAATAAATAATTTTGAAATAGTCTGTATGGCGGCTGATTGGCGCGTTAAAAAAAAATGTTGTGTGTCATTTCCCGAATCTTATAAATGCGAAAGTAACTCTGTCTGTCTGTCTGTTACGCTTTCATGCCTTAACCACTGGACCGATTTTGATGAAATTTGATATGATAAAAGAATTGAACTTGGGAAAGGACTTAGGGTACAATTTACCGCGGGAAAACTTCTCATTCCGTTTGTTTTTGTTATAGTAAAGTTACTGTAGCATGATGGATCAATGGTTAGTAGATGATTGAAATTAACTGTAAGTCAAACATACTTAGGTAAAACGGGTCCAAGTCATGAAAAATATTATGCAAGAAAGAATGTTCTAGGAACAGTGAATTGGTTATCTACAACAGTATTTAAATGAAAGTTATTACAAAATCAAAATCAAAATTATTTTATTCATCATAGATATGTAACATGTAGGTACTTAATGAACGTCAATGTTACAAACTTCGACTTTACCTAACCGTAGACCGAGAGAAAAAAGCCGGCGGAAAAAAACTCCCGAACTTTTCATTCGTTAGGAATAATGACTTTTATGTAAATAATTGTCAATTAATTTGCGTTTTATATCTATTGGAGATCTGATATATTTATCAAGCGATAACCCTAGCAGGTGTCTCTTATCTAGGCATAGAAATAATTAACATTTTTAAATCTGTGATCTTGTGTTACTTAATAATTATGATTTTTCTTAAAAAGGTTAAAAAGTCACCTTTGTTACTAACATAGGTACCTACTAAGATCACATCAAAATCCTACTAATATTATAAATGTGAAAGTTTGTGAGTAACTTATGTATGGATGTTTGTTACTCTTTCACGTAAAAACTTTGCAGTAATATACGAGTAGGTTATACATCAGAATAACACATAGGGTACTCTTTACCGTGGGAAAACTTCTCATTCCCACGGGAAACCGACTTCCACGCGAAAGCAGTCGCGGGCGGCCACTAGTTTATAGTAAATAAAGTAAACCTTATTAGTGTGCCTACTATTTTTTTATATATTTAGGAGAAAGCGAGTAAAAAAACTACAACTAGAGAATACCAAATACATTTTTCTACCAAACTTTTTAGGTCAGTTAAAAATAATGTCCCGGAATATAAAAACGTAATAACAAAACACATTTTTATTGATAACATCACTATAAAATATAGTTGAAACACGGCTGGTACAAAATAATGTAACAATAAAAATAGTTCAAGATTTTAATAAAAAATGCTTATTTCAAAACGAATAGAAGTGGGAGTTATATGTACACTATGGTATTTATTAGGTTCGTATGGTATATAATATTCGTTTTTACTTTTTTTAATCATCAGCGCTACTCAGGCGGTGTGACTTGTTTCACTTCCTCTTAATAACTCACTCGCGACCCGCCCACGCTTCGCAATGGTGTAATTTTGGCCGACTTGCTCACGAAACATAGATTTTTGGCTAACTTAAAAAAACTTTTTCCGGTTGTTCTTTATTTGCAATGTTAAATGAAAAAAATACCTAAAGGATGGTGGAAACCGCATTAAAATCCCTCAACTGGTTAAGGAGGAGTTAGTGGACAAACATACAAACAGACAGTATTAGCGACTTGGATTTATACTATGTAATGATGATGATGCTGAGTATGGACCAAATTACCGAAATATTAGGTATTTTTAATTCTTATCGTCTTTTATTCATATTTTCAGCTATAACAAACGTGGTAGTCACAAGAAAATACAATTTGGAAACAATTTCTCAGAACTTGTACAAAGAGAATTTTAGTACGATCCTTTACAAGTTTCGCAGGTCGCCGGAATACACCGATATACTTGATAATTGGGTAAGAAAGAATCACATGTAGTTTTTAGAGTGGCAGAGTCTAGCTGTAGGCTCTGTCTGCAGGGATTACTGGGCTGACTCGACCGGTGAAATACCACCGTCGCACAGAAACCCGACGTGAAGTAGGGACGATGTTCCTGCGTTTCGTTCGGTGAGTAAGATATCCGGTGCCCAATTTTTTCAAAGGCCAGCAACGCACCCTCAGTACTTTTGTGATTGTGGTGTATATGGGCGGCGGTGATCACTTACCATTATGTGACCCGCTTGCACGTTCGCTAGCTTCCCTCATAAAAAAAAATACAGTCGAATTAAAAGCCCCCTCCGTTTTTGAGATCGTTTAAAAAAGGAAGAAAGGGGGTTTATCCCTCGCAAGGAAAACACCAAACTGAAAGACTCATTTACCTAAAACATCTTGGACCAAACGCTATATTTTATATTAGGTATACTACTGGGTGAAAAAAGACCATTTCCGAAGCCTGAAACCATGTAATCTTAACATGTAAGGACGCGTAATGCTCGGAGACCCGCGTTCTTTTTCCAGTGCCTATATAACTTCAAAATTAATAAATTAGCATTCTAAATGCAAACAAAAAGTAAAATCTCAATCATTAGCTTGTTTCATCTTAATTACTATTTAAATATCTTCAAACTCCTCTCTTTTGATGGAATAACGTCGGCTATATGACGTAAGCACATAGATACTGGGGGAAATTTCGTTGGGTCACCGTAGCGGCGCGGTAGCTCAGTTGTCAGAGTATTAGACCGGTTATCTAAAGGTCCTGGGTTCGATTCCCAGTCGCGCAATGAAAAAGAATGCGGTTTTTCAAGTGTCTATAAATTCAAAAATAAAATATATTAACAATATGAAGTAAGCGTTATAGCGTTTGAAAAGGTTTGCGATATGCGTTTTTCTTAGACGTTCGGCCCCCTGTATTTGCAAAAATTTCAGTTTAGATAAATATTTAAAAAAAAAACTGCTGTCACATAACGTTAAGTGATAGAAAACGTACTCAGCATACCACCGGTATCAGTTCTTGCCACTTATGATACACTCAAAATCTAAATCAAAATTCTTATATTCATCATAGATATGTAACATATACCTACTTAATGAACGTCAATGTTACAAACTTTGACTTTACCTAACCGTAGACCGAGAGAAAAAAGCCGGCGGAAAAAAACTCCCAGCACTCTTTTCGGAAATTATACAATCATAATTTAGAATTTTAAACGTGTACATTCAGTGAACATATAAATTATTTTCTCGTTCCTGCCCGCGCAACACTATAAAAGTTAAAACATATTAAAATGCTAGTACGAACTAATAAAGGAAACTTCCCGCACGCCAATTCGGAACCAGAGGACTCTGTATCCTACTTAAGTTTTCTACTTATTATTTTTTTCAGTTCCACCCTTTCTATGAAAACTTCCAGCAGTCTATACTAACGATTATGTTATTTTATCAAACTCAAATGACTGCGGATATCACCAAAATGATTGAACTAGAATCACCACCAAAGTAAGTCACTACTCTTAGCGGTAAAACAAAAGTAATCGGTAACTGGACATCCCTAGCATTCGATGGACATCACTGGTTGAGGTCACTGCCGTTGGGCGCGGATTTGGATTGAATCTAATGGCGGCTACATGTTGTAGTTGTATTTTCTATATTAAATTAAAGAGATGTTTAATCTAGAGCCCAATAAATATTTGTTGCGTTACACTACATAGTGTAAAACAAAGTCGCTTTCTCTGTCCCTATGTATGCTTATATCTTTAAAACAACGCAACGGATTTTGATACGTTTTTTTTTTAATAGATAGAGTGATTCAAGAGGAAGGTTAACATCTATACTAATATTATAAAGCTGAAGAGTTTGTTTGTTTGTTTGTTTGAACGCGCTAATCTCAGGAACTACTGGTTCGAATTTAAAAATTATTTTTGTGCTAAATAGACCATTTATCGAGGCAGGCTTCAGGCTATATAACATCACGGTACAACTATTAGGAGCGAAGAAATAATGGAAAATATGAAAAAACGGGGTAAATTATTCATCCTTGAGGGCTTCCGTTGCGTGCGCTGCGAAAACGGTTCTAGATACCAAAAATATATGTATGAAAGAATTAAGGGAACTTTTTACCGCGGGAAAACTTCGAATTCCCACGGGAAACCGACTTCTACGCGAACGGAGTCGCGAGCGGCCACTAGTGTATAATTACATAGTACAGGGAAAGGAGTTTTACTTCTAATTAACGCGTGCAAAGCGCGGGTAAAAGCTAGGTATAAAATAAAATTTAAATTTAAGAAAAGATCGGAACCAATAGAAAATGTTTTCTTTGGGCATTTATCTACGCTACACAATTATTGAATGGCTACCGTTCTAAAGAAAATATCTACGTATTTTAAATGGCCAGAACATAGATTTATGTTTGGTCTTTGCTCACGCGAAGTGGCTATCGCTTTTTGTGGCTACTTTTTATTGTCGTGGTAGGTCGTGTGTCAAATGTTACACATACTATTCGATAAGCCTTTGACTAGACCATGGCATGTGGTCGGAGTTAGTACACTAAGACAAATCAAATTTTGCTTACACATGTTTAGGGCCCCAGTATCTAAAGGGCTCAAAAATTGGTAACTACGCCCCTGCATAAAAGGTGAATGACACTAGCTCGGGTAGGTTTGAGTATGCCGAATTCGGCATACTATTTTGTGCCGCATTTTTCGAGTACCAGTGCTCCATCTAGTAAGAGCGAGAGCGAAGACCAATAATAAATCTATGGGACGGAATCAATTTTGAATGCCACAAGTGTTTTGTTTTTCGAATTATCATTTTAATTTGTTTTGTATTTAAACGCAGATGGATAATTTAAGTCCCTCTTCTCAACATTTATTTGAATTTAACATTACAAAACAATTAAAACAACATTGATTTTCATCTTTGTCTGTACTATATAGTAATAGTGGCCGCCCGCGACTCTGTTCGCGTGGAAGTCGGTTTCCCGTGGGAATAAGAAGTTTTCCCGCGGTAAATAGTACCCTATGTCCTTTCCCAAGTTCAGTTCTTTCTTCATACCAAATTTCATCAAAATCGGTTCAGTGGTTTAGGCGTGAAAGCGTAACAGACAGACAGACAGACAGAGTTACTTTCGCATTTATAATATTAGTAGGGAAGTAGGGATATTATAAAATAATATATTATATTATAAAATATTATATATTATAGTAGGGATTACTAAAGTTTTACTTCAAAGACACTATCAATTCTCCCTGTATCAGTAAGTTTTATTTTCTTTGGCAGATCGACAAAAGTACGAAGCTATCCAGACTTACAGAATAATAAGAACTTCGCGCGGTCCGCCACGCCGAAACCTTCTATCGCTAGGAGTAAGTTAAACTTAAGATTATCTTGATAACTACATAATAATAATAATAATAACCCCCTGGGGAACCACCTTGCCGCGGTAGGGGGGCTTACGGAAAGCATGGTACTGTCATATACAAATAAAAACTAAGTAATTCTTATTACCCTTTCCAAACTAACGGTTCCAAACTCACTCTCCATTTCCTTATACTCCTTTACCTTCATCCTTTTCCCTATTTCATATTGATCATCATCCTAAACCATTTCCCTTACGCCAATCCAAGGTCTGCCGTGCCGAGGGATGCGTGGCCGGGGGCGAGCCCGGTCGAGAGCGTGCCACGCCTGGAGATAGGGCGGACTCCAGGTGTAGCTTACATTGTAAGCTAGCCCTTGTCTTGGTAAGCGGGGCTCTGCTGAGATCGACCAACTTATACCCTAGCTTCTCGTGGGAACAAAATGGACAAAAAAGACTTTAAAAATAAATATAATTTACGTAGGCGCCTTCCTAAAATTGCGCCAACTATAGAAGAGAATCGATCTTCATCACCTACATCATCCACCCATAGCCTTTTCCAATCGCCCAGCTCATCCCCTAATTCATATGAATTACGACCTCAATCGAGATCTTCTACAAATAGTTTTACGTCAGCTAGTGTTATGTTGGAGGCTAACGCCATAAATCCGACACCCACTGCTGGTAACAATCGTACGCGACAAAGATGGTCCGAGGAGATCAATCGCTTTATCTGGCGTACTTACCTTATAGCTACTGTTCTAGAGACACAACCCAGAGGATATCTCGACACTCTTCATAAAGAATTTACTGAAAAGTTCCCTCATTTTAATACAACTCGACAAAGGCTAGGAGATCAACGTAGGGCTATAATAAATAATAAACTTCTACCTCAATCGACTCTTGATGAAATTAAGACCGAAGTATCAATTCTTTTGAAAACACCGCAAGTTACGATTCACAACACAGAATTACAAACATTGACACAACAACATGTAACATCTATAAGTCAAAGCACTGGACAGGCAAGAATGCGATGGACAACAGAGCATAATGAGGCAATAATGCGATCTTATTACAGAATCACACGACTTGAAACAAATTTAACAACATACAGATCAGCACTACATCAAGAATTTCTGAACACTTTCCCACATTTAACACATGTTACTCAACAACGAGTAGCAGATCAAAGGCGACTTATAGTACAACATAAATATATTTCTCTTGATAGGTTAGCTATTATAAGATGCGAAGTTGCTGACGAATTGGAACCTAAGACCCCTGAAACCGCTTCTCAATCAGTAACTACTGAACCTTTACATGATGTAAATAACGATGAAAATTTAATTACAACAGAATTGAATGTACAACCACATACGCAATCGTTACTTAACACAAATGACGTAACACAATATACACCAGACATACACGATATCTTGCTAGAATCAGAAAATAACAAAGCCGAAGAAACTGACAAAACGTTTCAAGAGGCTCTACAATATTTTCAGGGAACTTCGCCCACCGCTCGAGTTTATATCCCCAAACAAAAAACTTCCAAAAAATTTTCTTCCATAGTTAATTATATAAATGAAAGTTTACTTCCGAAATATGTTAACTTCGACACTGATTTCAACTCACTTCAGACAATATTGTATTGTGCAGCTTGGTCAGCAGCTAAACTAAACGGATCAAAACTATCGCTACCTACAACACAATCACAATCGACAACGTGTAAACAAAGACGAAAACCAAAGTGGCAAATGAGAATAGAGTTCAAAATTGATGATTTAAGGGTAAAAATTGGTCGCTTGACACAATTTTTACGTGGAAATAGGACGAATAGAATAAAAACACACGTTCAAAAGATTCTAAAGCAATACAAAATTCATACAGTTCATGAAAATCCAAATACACAAATAACTCAATTCTTAGATACCTTAAAACAGAAACTGACAGTGGCAAGTAGCCGCCTCAAGAGATACAAAACGTGTACAATACGAAAAAATCAAAATATTAATTTCACAAATAACGAAAAAAAGTTTTACCAAAATCTTAAGTCTACCACTTCTAATCAAACTACAAATAATACACCATCACCACCAACATCAGAACAATTACATTCATTCTGGTCTGCATTATGGGGAAATGCCGTAGAACACAATGATGATGCTGCGTGGCTCAGTTCGAATGACATTTGTGAGTCAATTATTACAGACATGAAATATAGTGCCATTCCTATAGAGACATTTAAAAATGTTATTGATAACTTACACAATTGGAAGACACCTGGATCAGATTTTTTACACAATTACTGGCTTAAAAAGTTAACTTACACTCACCCATTTTTATATAACCATATAAATAATTTTATAAAAGATCCATCTAGTGTGCCATCATATTTAACTAATGGAACAACATACATGTTACCAAAAGATCTAGAAAATAGTGATAACCCGGAAAATACAGACCGATTACATGTTTGCAATCAATTTACAAAATTATTACTTCTTGCATAAGTCACATAATTTATTCACACGTAGATAAAAATAACATAATGTCAGATCAACAAAAAGGGTGTCGTAAAAACAGTCAGGGATGCAAGGAGCAGCTCATTATAGATTCAATCATTTTAAAACAAGTTCAACAAAAAAAGAGAGACTTATTTTCAGTTTATATAGATTACCGAAAGGCGTATGATTCCATACCCCATTCTTGGTTAATTAAAATCCTAAAAATATACAAAATCCATCCCGTAATAATTAATTTTTTGAAAAATGTGATGAAATCTTGGAACACCAAATTAAAACTGAATATTGGTAATGAAGTAATAGAAACTGACAAAATTAATATTTCTCGAGGCATATTTCAGGGTGATTCATTAAGTCCCTTATGGTTTTGTTTAGCTCTTAATCCCCTAAGTAACTTAATTAATAAAACTAATATAGGATATCCACTAGAATATAAAACTAATGATTCTAATACCAACCAAGAATACATTCTTAGTCACTTACTCTATATGGACGATATCAAACTCTATGCAACGTCTCAGGATGACCTTAACAAATTGATTGAGACAACCGAACAGTTTTCAAAAGATGTTTGCATGGAGTTTGGTATCGACAAATGTAAAATAAATTCCGTCAGAGGTGGCAACCCTTACCAACATGACTATATTACATACAATGGTGAAACAATAGAATCATTAGATGTACAAGAAACATACAGATATTTAGGTTATATACAATCCAAACATTTACATCATAAGGAAGTTAAAGATAAATTAAAGAAAACATTCAAACATAGATTAAACTGTATCCTTAAGACTCATTTGTATGCTCGGAATATTATTAAAGCTATAAACACCTATGCGATTCCTATTTTAACGTACTCCTTTGGAATAATTCAATGGAATAAATCTGAATTGAAAACCTTACAGCGTCTTATCAACACCACAATGACAAAAGCTAGGAAACACCACCCGAGATCGTGCTTGCAGAGGCTTACTCTTCCAAGACGTGAAGGGGGTAGAGGTTTAATAGATATTTTAAACCTGCACAATAAACAGGTGTCGAACCTAAGATCTTACCTCCTGAATTCAATATCACCTATACACATAGCTATAGTTCAAAACGATCGTAAATACTCACCTCTTAATCTAAATGACAATACACTACAACGTAATGAAATACAGACAGACAAACAGACTAAATTCAGTGACTGGGCCCGGAAGTCTCTTCACGGTAGGCATTATAACGATTTGAACCAATCTCACGTCGACAAACGTGCGTCGAACGAATGGCTCAACCGTGGTCAACTGTTCCCGGAGACCGAAGGCTTCATGGCTGCAATCCAAGACCAAGTCATAGAAACGCGTAATTACAGAAAACATATCATGAAAATCCCAAACACCGTTGATACGTGCCGCCGTTGCAATAGCGGCTCAGAAACAATACAACATATAACCGGTTCCTGCAAAGCAATAGTACAAACTGATTATAAACACCGTCATGACCAAGTTGCCAATATCATCCACCAGAAACTTGCATTAAAATACAAACTAATCACACCGCCGTCTATTCCTTACTATAAATATAACCCAGAAACAGTACTAGATAATCTTACCCACAAACTATACTTTGACCGTGCCATTTTAACCGACCGTACAGTTCATTACAACAGACCAGACATCACACTTGTAGATAAACTCAATAAAACAGCAACTATAATTGACATAGCAGTACCAAACACTCACAACTTGCAAACCACAATTTCCGAAAAACTAAATAAGTACATAGAACTAAAAGACGAAATAACAAGAATGTGGAAACTTCAAAAGGTCACAATAGTTCCAATAGTCCTCTCTACCACAGGTGTTATACCAAAATCATTAAGCCAGTCATTAAAAACTTTAGAATTACCAGAGCTTACTTATATCAATCTGCAGAAAGCTGTTATTTTAAACACTTGTAGAATAGTCCGCAAGTTCTTACAGAATGATGCCCTAGTAGAATCTTAGACTTTATAGAGATGCCGTCCACTTGGCTTAGGCTCGTGGTGCGATACAAGCTCTCCAGCAGAAATGCTTGAAAAAATAAAAAATGAAAACATAATAATAATAATAAAACTCTTTATTGCATAAAAACATGAAATACAGACAATATATAACAAAAAAGGAAAACAAAAGGCGGCCATATCGCTTTATGCATAGTATAAAACAAAGTCGCTTTCTCTGTCCCTATGTCCCTATGTATGCTTAAATCTTTTAAACTAAGTACTTACGCGGTTTTGATGCGGTAGTTTGATTTTTGAAATTGAAATCTTATTTCTGATTTTGAAATCTTAGCTCGGAAAGGTTTAAAGGTATCACTAAAAATATTAGATTTAGCTATAAAACTGCTGTATGTCGAGCATATCCTGGCTAACGGATAGTAAAGCCATAAATTGGCCCAAAATAAAGGTAGGTATGTGAATAGAATTTTTAGAGTGGTAGAGTCGTAGAGTCTAGCTGTAGGCTCTGTCTGCAGCGATTACTGGGCTGACTCGACCGGTGGAATACCACCGTCGCACAGAAAACCGACGTGTAGTAGGGACGATGTTCCTGCGTTTCGTTCGGTGAGTGTGATATCCGGTGCCCAATTTCTCGGCGGCCAGCAACGCGCCCTCAATGCATATGTAATTGTGGGTGTATATGGGCGGCGGTGATCACTTACCATCACGTGACCCGCACGCTCGATTGCTAGATTCTCTCAAAAAAAAAAGTATAGTAATAATGATGAAGATTCTTTTCAATCCAGGTAAAACCTACACCCTCAGCGTGGGTACCAAGAAGGACAGCAACAACACCACCTGGGCTGCAACCCTCGACGCGTACCCGAAGTTCCACATGTTGTTATCTGCAGCGCGGCGCAACGAGTTCCGAGACGTGGCGTTCCAATATGCAGCGTAAATATACTTAATATTAATATACGGTGTATATCCGAAATTCCACATGATGTTGTCTGCAGCGCGGCGCAACGAGTTCCGAGACGTGGCGTTCCAATATGCAGCGTAAATATACTAAATATTATATACGGTGTTTATCCGAAGTTCCACATGCTGTTGTCTGCAGCGCGGCGCAACGAGTTCCGAGACGTGGCGTTTCAATATGCAGCGTAAATATACTAAATATTACATGGCGTATTTCCGAAGTTCCATGAATTCTTAAACCTCAATAATAACTAAATTCACTAACAGCATGAAAACTAATCGCCGCTTGAAATCATCGCTCACACATCAACTGTTGGTTCAGGTGCGATTATTTACATTACTTTAACTAATTTTTATCAGGCGCTAAAATCGAGAGCAAAGTTTTTTAGGGAATTTTATACACATGTATAAAGTCAACAACACGAATTATTTAAAATCATCTGTATGCTTAAAAATAATCGCTTAGGTTAAATCGATTTAGGAACGAGTGACAATTTAAGACTTTTCCTCGATTACTTGGTAAAATTGGTATTTATAAGGTGACATACGTAACCAAACAAAATGAGCGGTAATGGGTCCAAAATTAACCTTTCTTCCAAGATTTCAAAGACCTCTATTAACCCGCAATGTATGTAGGTACCTATGTTAGTCCGAGTGGAATCTTGCACGTCAATATGATCGAATTGGTTGAGCTGAAATTTGAGGTTTACTTACCTACTTACGAAGTACTAATTTAGTTATTAAAATAAGTATTTAACTCAAGTTTTTCTAATACAGTCGTTTCTTCGCTACGGTTGAAACTTCTTTGCTAAACAGAAAGAGGGACGATAAAGGATACAAAAGCACTAAGGTATTCCTCTGATTATGTTTTACTAGTGGCCGCCCGCGACTCCGTTCGCGTGGAAGTCGGTTTCCCGTGGGAATGACAAGTTTTCCCGTGGTGAAAAGTATTCTATGTGTTATTCTGATGCTTAACCTATATTACTGCAAAGTTTCATCAAAATCCATCCAGTAGTTTTTACGTGAAAGAGTAACAAACATTCATCCATAAATTCATACATCCATTCTTACAAACTTTCACGTTTATAATATTAGTAGAATAACTAACTAGTTGATGCCCGCGACTTAGTCTACATAGACTCCAATTCGGTGTAAAGTAGATAAAAGTGATTTTCCTTAAAAATGCGCTAGGTTGCCAAGGTAAAAAGTAGGTACTTAGTATATTTTCATCCCAGTGTGTCGAACTATCTATATTCGAAAATTCTGTGTGTATGTTCCAATTTCACGTCCAAATGGCTGAACCGATTTAGATTAAATTTTTGTTCGTAGTTCAGCAGCATAATAATAAAGTGTAAATAGGATAATTTTTACCACAGGCATGAGTTTAAACCCGCTTGTTTCTTCTTTATTTGTGAGCTGAACTTTAACACTGCCATTTTACAGGCAACAGACCAAGAAGAAGAACCTGGTAAACCAGAAATTATACCAGATAACGAATCCGCACCGGTAATAGACAACATCGTAAGTTTCGTTGGAAATTAAAATAAAATTATCATTTTTTATAGGCATTATTCACCTTTGCCATTTTTGTGATGTTTCTAAGTTCTATCGGTCAAAGCAAACTTATGGACATACTTAAACAACAAAATATTTTTTGCAACATGAAAACATTATTTTTTGTCTATTTGTTGTAGCAAGAAAAAGAAAATGAGGAAGAACCGAATCTTGACGACATACTAGAAGCGGTACCGGCGGAGAGATCAAAACAACTTAAGGTAAATTATTTGATTGAAGAGTGTACGGTAAAATTACTGACAGTGACACTGCCCTAAATTTGAAGACAGTGGCCCCGATTCTGAAAACCATAGATTTATTATCTTCGCTCTCGCTCTTACTAGATGGAGCACTGGTACTCGTAAAATGCGGCAAAACATAAGTGTGCTGAATTCAGCATACTCGAACCTACCCGAGCTAGTGTCAACTTATATGCAGGGGCGTAGCCGCCGTATCAATTTTTTGGGGCCCCCGAGCTACAGGGGCCATAAAATAGTAAAAACTTAAAAATAATGTATTTTTAAACCTACACATTGAATATAGCTTACTTTATTCTTTTTAATATAACTTCTTAGATTTACGCGATTATTATTACTTGAAATTAAACTCATTTTAACGGGTTTTATGCGTTTATTTTATTATTTTTAATTTTCCGACGTTTATTCTTTTTTTTAAACAAAAAAAATCTTAATAAATCCATACGTTTCCAAATTGACGGTGTTAAAAAAGTACCTAAAATATTTTTTACAAGAAATGGTCTAGATATAGGATTTCTCGTATGAAAATGCATAGTAAGATCAAAGAGGATAGTCTGACAGAGGATATACTCGTATATAAATAAGTAAATTTTGATAAAACTAGTAATAAGCTACTTTAATAAACGAAAACTGGTTCTAAAAGTCACTATTTATTATAACATCCAAAACCCTAGAAACGTGTATAGTAAAATCCATAAATGAATAAGCAAAAAGAAAAATATTCTTTATATTGTCTATAATTGGTGCTTTTACCTTCTTTATTATCCCGCATTTTACGAGTACCATGGGCGAGGAGTAATTGTGAATCTATGTTTAAATATTTTTATACGGCCCTTAAAAATATTGTTACTCCTACGCCGCTGTTTTTTTATGACATAATATTTGACATTAACCCTCAACCACCTAGCACCTATTTTTGTCCTGTTACCACCACCGTGCGGTCGCAAAGACCGCTAATAGATAATTGCGTTGATTTTAGGATTTCAATTAACAAATTAAAGTTCCTTAACAAAACATGCAACTTTATACGCCAATGCTTCGTTTTAGCACCAAATATTTGCTATTAAATTATAAATGTCTTTAGGAACTGAAAAAAAATATATAGCAATTGTTTCGTATTTTTGTAAGTTCTTAACATAAAAAGTAGTAAAAAATAACCATCTTTTTTTTATTAAAATTATATTTGAATTTTATAAAACATTACGGTCTCTGAGACCGTAGGTAGATGGTTGATGGTTAAAAAATAGTCAATTTTAAGAGTAGTTACTAACATATAACAGCTTGCAAGGAATGACAGGGGTGATATATAGATGGCGTTTCAAAACTTTTGAAACATTTATTTTTTATTGCCAAAATGATTGAAAAACTACAAAAAGACAGATGTGTAGTTTCCGTTTTGTCGAGCTTGAATTTTTTAACGTATTATTTTGTTGCTCAGCGAGGATGATGAGTAAATAAAAGGTTTAGACTTAAGCGACATCTTGGTTTGTTCCTAGTACTAAGTCAGAAAATATGTCATGGTTTGGTCGGAAGCTTTTCGAACAGTTATGTATTATTTGACACACGAGTTTTCACGAAAATAAAAAACTGCCGCAAGATCAAAGCTATTGTTTACAGGCAGTGCTCCATCTAGTAAGAGCGAGAGCGAAGATAATAAATCTATGCTGAAAACACTCTAAACTAAACTAAAACTATCGCCGTCACCTACTCATCAATAGGATAAGCCAGAGACAGGTTCATTTTAGTCCTGTCAAACTAAAATTTACGTTCATTATGCACAGCGAATACAATTTTAGACTAGTCCTTAGCGCATTTCGTTTTACTTTAGTTATTTTACAGTGATGTAGACAAAATTTAGAGAGATCTGTCTTTTTCTTATGCATGGGAAAGTGAGAGAGACAGTTTTAATTTAGTTCCAGAGTGTTTTTGGAATATCTATCTACACTGTAGAGTTGCACTGTAGGTACCTACCTAGATTCTACAGTGCAACTTAGGTGCATTCAGAGTAACACGGCAATAAAATCGGTGAATTTTTCGCCTTACGTTAAACACCGGAACGTAACCAAACCAGCCGCGGGAAATTTTAAAAACAATCGTTATTTAGAATGCATTATTCTTTAATGCGCTTCATGGAAAGTTATTTGTTTGTTTTAAATCATATAATCAATCATTTATAAAAATTAAGAAAATTATGGTACAGAAATATTTGCTCTAATAAACCCCGCAGGAAATGTATGGCCTAAATTAAATGTACGCCAATTTTTTCGACTCAATAATTTGTACATCGATAACCGTTTTCCTCAGTAACAAAGAAAAAAATACATTTTATTATCATTGGATTATATGTACAATAATAGCCTAAAAAATAAAACTTATAGGTAACTAAAGTGAATCAAACCAACTTACATTCCATTATTATGGAATACCATTTTGTTTTGGGGATACAAACAAATAAGTTCATAGAAATGAAAACAGTTTAATGTTGCTACTAATTAGTAATACACAGCAGTAATTAACAGCCTTCTATCAAATTTCTTAATTAACTTCAATAAAATCAAACACAAAAAAAAAAAACACAAATTAGTGACCAAATAACGAGTGTAAAAAGACCACTTCCGAAGCCTGAAACCATGTATTCTTGAGCCTCAAAAGTAACTAAATTAAATAACAATATATACCCAGAATAAATCAATATTTACAAAATGAGTATTTAGTCAAAAATAATTTGTTTGCTAAATGAGATGTCTGTCCAATGATTATTTGTTCCATATTTTTTTTTTCAAAAGATCATTTTGTCTATCGTTATTTGGTCAAAAATTAACCCTGACACATGCGTATCGTTCGCGCAACTGACACAAAGGTGTGAGTGCGATAAAAATGAGAGCAAGTGAAATAGAAGATGGTCTTGTATTGCGTTTTAAACGTTTACTGTCGGAGAATGTAGAAGAAATCAAGCTATGCCATATTAGGATACTATTCCATATTTGGTTACTTTCCTCTATTTATTTTCAGAATCGTCCGAATAAAAAAAAACTCCAAGTAAAGAAACCCATTAAGAAAGCCCGCGATTTTACCACAAAAGCTGTAACGAAATCAACCGCTAAAACTACTCGCTCGACAACTACTCGAGCCACAACTACTCGAACTACAACTACTCGGACCACGACTAGTCCAACTACAACCACAAGAAGCACATCTAAACCCGTTTCTCGGAAGGTACGATAGATTTTACATTACTTTCCCTACTAATATTATAAATGCGAAAGTAACTCTGTCTGTCTGTCGGTCTGTCTGTCTGTCTGTCTGTTACGCTTTCACGCCTAAACCACTGAACCGATTTTGTTGAAATTTGGTATGAATAAAGAACCGAACTTGGGAAAGGACATAGGGTACTTTTTACCGCGGGAAAATTTCTCATTCCCACGGGAAACCGACTTCCACGCGAACGGAGTCGCGGGCGGCCACTAGTGTCCTTATAAGTTATTTAAGTAAGACTAATACCAGTTAAGCTCAGAAGGAGTTTCCTATCAGTATACTACGGGTAAGGTTTACTATGGAAAACCAGTACAGCGCCTCTTGCGGGCATGATTCGAAACATTCCAGTTGTCATATAAAAAAATATTTCTATCTCTTGTTTATCTCGTAGTACTTAGATGAAAAATTAGGACCTAGAATACAATTTAGCATTATTGCGATAGGTAATATAATAACAAAGCATTAAATTTCGCCGCATTGGCATTACTTATTCACAAATTATGTAACTAGACTTTTACAATAAATTTGAGCAAGACTACCAAAGTAAAAATTTGTACAAAAAGTCCTTTTTCAGCGTCGCCTTAAGACTAAGGCAGGTTTTAAGACAACGCCCGCATCTAAGTCTGAATCTACAACCACTTCAAGATCGGCCAAGCGTAATAATGATGATGAACCAGACGAAAGCGGCAAAACTACCAAAAGTTTAGTAGAAATTAAATAATGATACTGGCAACTTTTTTTTAATTTCATGGATGTGTAATTTAAATAAAAAATGTCAACTGCCGTTCTTACGTTTTTCATTTCACGAAGTCGATTAATTAAGCGTTACGTTAAATGTAGCACGGAAATACTTATAGTAATTTTTAGCTATATAAAACTTTGGGTATTAGAATAGAGCAAAAATTTTAAATATCTTGTTGATACATAGGGTAAAAAAATAATTTAAAATAATACGTTGACACATAAAAGACATAAAAAAATATTAGGGCCGAGCTGTATGAGCTTAATCTTTTTGCCTATACATCAATTTTAAAGCAGGATAAAAGACTGATTATTGTCTGTTATTTAGAAACTATTCCCATAAATTCATCTTCTCAAACTAAAATTAGCGTGCATTAAGGCATGGTGCAAACAAATTTAGACTAGTCTTCATTTAATTTTGCTCAATTTTACAACTAAATGTTGACAATTAAATTTATTGTAACTTACCACACCCTATCTATTTATATATGTATTTTTATTTAATTAATAAATTTGCTTAAAAACTATCTAAATTGTTTGTAGTAAAAATCCATAAGGATCTATGGAAAGCGTCAAAACTACCATTACACTTCGTTCTGCGTAATATTGTAACATATTTAGTGAGTTTTTCCTTCACTTGTTTCTATATACGTACTAATAGCTCAATGATTAGTCTCTTATGTTCACTAAATAAACTGAAATTAAGTTTACATAAGCCAGGATCTTTTATCCTGTCAACTAAAAAGTAATAAGTTTTTCTTTTCAATAAAAAATAAAAAACAATAATTTATTAAATCGAATAACTAAATCTGATTATTATTTTATTATACAACCATTCATAAACCCAACAGTATGCTTAACTATTCAATCTTGAAATCTACCTTTATCTACTAAAAATTAATAATGGTAACCCTAACAGTTGTAGCCTTGTTTACATCAATCAAACAAAACAGTCCACTGTTCGTCGACTAGTTTAAGATCGTCTGAGGCAAGCGACAAACAAAAATAACGCAGCGTTCTTCTTGACTTAGCTTGTGACTTTCAAGATATTTTTTTTAATAAATCTCAATACAGTTGTTTAATTAAAGTGTTAAAGTTCTGAATTTTTTAAAACTGCAAAGTGACAAAGTTTCTTTGTTCGTTTGTTTGAAAGTTTGCGACGTTGCCAAACTGTTCTATGTAAGCGGCCTTATTTTCTATAGACTACTTTAGAAAGGATACTTTTGAATAAACTTTGTGTTAAAAATATCATAACTCAGTGAAATTGGATTAACATTGTGCTTCAGTGCTTAGATATGTTCAAATTTGAACGATATTCATTTTCTGACGCAATAACGGACTGGCAACAGCGCTTGGACTTAGCCTAATTTTGCAACACAAATGCAAAGTTAATTCTTATTGGATATTGTTCAAATTTTCACATAACTCTCAGTAAATGAGGTGAGTAATTTTAAATATTATATAAAGTATAAAACTTTAAGTAAAAATTTAAAAGAAGTGGTTTTGGCAATTTCAAGTTTCCCGCTCGATGACGTAATCTTGGAATGCGCGCCATCTTTTTTTGGACCATCAGTTATCTGTCAAACGCTCTAAAATTTGTTCGTGCGAGGTGAAAATTGTAAAATAACTTCTTATAGGGGTGTTCTAACAAAAAAATCACCACGGAAGCATCCGGGTAAGTTTGAAATTGCCTTTTCCATTTATAAAGTGATGTTTCCTCAAGAAGCAAAGTCATAAATGGCTACTCTTGTTTCTACGTTGTTCAGTAACAGTAACCTGTAGAAATAATTGAAAATCGCGCATAAAACCTTATTCTATTGTTAAATGTCAACCAGTGTAGTCTTCGTTGTATTAAAATCCAACAAAAATCATCTTTTTTTCCAACTTTTTATACTTATCAGATATATCATAACCTATAATGTCGAATATTCTGAGACATCTACGTTGCTACCTAATTCACCGACCTCTTAGTACTTTAATTTGACCTCATATAGTTTTTATTCGTATTCGTACACAGAAGATTTAGCGCATTTACCTACATTATGAAATGTCTAGAAATTTCTAGTTAAATCAACAAGTTAAGACATGTAGTGCCTGATTACACAATAATTTTGCATCGCTTTCATCCTAAATCCACTCTGTGACGTCTGTTGCTGTAATATCAATTGAAATATGCATAACTTCTAAAAAATTACATGTAGACAACCAATTTTTAACCTTAATTTATTTCTTTAAGTGCCAAAAACAATAGTAAAAGATTGAGTAATTTAAATCAAATGTCAAAGTAGTTGACCACTATGTCAGAAAAAAACATGTCTTTTATCAATTAAAAAATTACAAATGTTACAAATTCTCAGTTAATAATAAAACTAAGCTGTAGAACTTTATCTTTCCGGAAAAGTAATGTATCGAAACAAATGGTTTCAATCCTGTTTTGTGTACAGAAAAACTTTTTAAATTAAGATATCTACTAGAAATTCTGTTTAATTTTTTTATCAAACTGTATCCGTTGTTCCCTATATTCCCTGCTGACCTGCCATTATTGGGTTTGATCCAGCATTGAAGACATTGCCAATAGAATATGTATCACTAATACTTGACAGAGAGGTAATATCTCTGTACATTCTATTCAAATTTGGCTATCGAAGTGCAAACAGTATATTCAGTTAATTATTTACAATTCTAAAAGAGAATATTCTTTACAATACAAATAAAAACAAGAAACTTATTTAATATTTTGATAAGTTAAACACCCATAATTTTTACATTATTTAACTATCGAAATACCTCTAACAAAATAGATTGCGAGTAGTGAAACTTCCAATTTGAAAATGTGATAGGTTCTGCATTTTACTATAATCCTACAGGTTTCTATTACTTATAGGTATACATAAGATATTCCTGCAATATTCTATATTTATTGGATGATCCAATTAAATAACCCCTATGACTTATCCGACTTCAGGAAAAGTGTCGCGAGTGACACTGGTCATGCGCCGACCTTGTGGCGATGACGTCATTCTGTAGGTAGCTTCAGAAACGACATGTGTTTGAGCACGTTTTATATACGTACTAGTGGCCGCCCGCGACTCCGTTCGCGTGGAAGTCGGTTTCCCGTGGGAATGAGAAGTTTTCATGTGGTAAAAAGTACCCTATGTGCTATTCTGATGTATAACCTATATTACTGTTAAGTTTCATCCAAATCCGTCCAGTAGTTTTTACGTGAAAGAGTAACAAACATCCATACATGCATACTCACAAACTTTCACATTTATAATAGTAGGATGAACCTTGGGTTGGTTGATCAATATGAAATATTAAATTGGAGGTCTTTGGGTTTGGGTATTTTAGATCGATTCATGATTAACCTTCGTGGTTTTATTAAAATATACTGATTAAATTGTTACAATTATCTACAAGAAAATCCTTTGACAGTAAAACGAATATCTCCCCTTTGAGTGTTATTAAAATAGTTAATTTTGTAGTAGGGCAGATAGGTATAAAACAGAGTAGTTGTGACGTAATTGCTCTGTTCTAGATATAAAAGAGTAGCCTTTAGCATTTCATCATTAAATAAAGATTCAAGTTATTTTCGCTTTACGTTTACAAAAATAGCCCATTATTATTGACACTTTACAAATGTAAGGGATAGTGTCCTGTTGTGTTTAACACAACATTGCATTTGACAGTATGACTTCTAAGTTCTAAGCCTGGTAAGGAATAAAACTCAGTAACATCAACTAAATTTTAACATGTTTAGCAATATGTACCGTATTTTTTAACACATCAAGGCAACGGACAGTTAAAAAACAAGTTAGCCTTGGTCTCACTGCCTTAGTGAACCTCTATGTAAAATATGTACATAATAAACTAATTAAATTACAACAGGAAGTATTTTTCTCATTTACTTAAAAGCAAAAGTTTGGTAAATATAATTTTGGACGTTTTTAGTAATCATGTTCAAGACGTTTTAATTAGTAAATATTAAAATTCGCAATAGACGTTCTCCAAATATTCTTAGAACCTAACATCCAAAAGAGTTAACGGGTGATTTTGTGTTTTATCCTATAAGAAACACGTCAAAACTTCGTGTTGAAAAACTTGTTCTTTCTAACAAAAATAAAGAAAAATCTTTGCAAAAACAATGTCTGTGGAAATAAACCATTGCTGATTATCATAAAGTAAAAACGTTTTATCACATTGTGTCTCGAAAACTCGGCAAACGCGTCGAAGTTTCACAATCACTCGTCGATACGAAGATTCGAGTTGTGTCATACGCATGACCTAATTTGGAAGTTTGGTACGTGCGCCCACGCCTCGGTTTACTACCTTTTTAGGATTCCGTACCCAAAGGGTAAAAACGGGACCCTTTTAGTAAGACTTCGCTGTCCGTCCGTATGTTTGTCACCAGGCGGTATCTCATGAATCGTGATAGCTAGACAGTTGTAATTTTTACAGATTAAATGTTTGTATTACTGCTTTTAAAACCAAATAATAAAATAAAATTTAAGAGAGGCTTTCATAAAACAAACGTAATTTTTGCTGTTTTCCATAGATACGGAACCCTTCGTGCGCAAATCCGACTCGCACTTAGCCTGTTTTTTGATCATGGTGTAAAGTCGAGAACTGATAAGGCTTATCTAGGGACTGGATCTAACGGTTTTAAAGAGAATTATCACTGTTTTAGTGAGAATTAATGTTAATGTTATAAAAGTGTTCCCCTACATTCATACTTACCCACATTTAAGCGACTCAAGCTTTTCACGGTAGCAAGTTTTACTGACTTGATAAAGTTTCAATTATAAAAATCTTAATAAAATTCGTAGTGTGCTCAAACAGTGGCTTGCATACATAAAGTACTGATGGCTCTTTGCTTACACAAAACAATGAAGATGTGTTTTGCAGTTTTCTCGAGGTTAAAGCATTCGTACGTAACAGACGAAACATGTTTCTTACATAGTAAATCGGGAACATACTAACCAACTTTACATAAAACAATGATTTACATAAAACCTTAATGACTTCATATAGAAAAAAAACATAATAAATAAGTGTACAACTTTTTGATATAGGTTTACTCTGACATTAGTTCTAGACTTTATTAGACATTACTACGCCAATTACTAATGTCCACGAACGCTAGGGATGTCCAAGTTACTTACTCACTTACCTACCTTAATTTACTGTTTTCTACCTGCACAATAGAAATCTACTTATAGCGACTTACATTTGAATTTCGCAGCTGTTACCAAGCCATAAAAGTGTTGTAGATTCCAAGCACGCGTGTTGCAAACATGCGTGATTGTAAATCCAATAGGCAGACTTAGTGTTGCCAACCGATTTTGGGAGTTAGTGATGAAATTAACGTCCTTTGACGATTTTAAGGTTGCGTTTACCGTTATTTTTCGGTAGATAGTGCCATCTAAGTACCTACTAACCGTTTAAAAATGATGATATAAAAAAAAAGTCGTAATTGACTCCGTTTAGTACAGGGTAGTGATTGTAATTCATTGTAAAAAAGAAATAACCGAAAGTATTGCAAATACCCCGAGTCAAATCCCATCATGGCGTCGATTATACCAACTTTAGGCAATATTGACTCTTAGCTACTCAGACTGAACATTTCAAATTACGAAACAACCGTCATTTTTTTCTCAACCCAGATATGAAACCTATTTGTTTGCAAACTCTCTAGAAATAATATTTGATGTGCTGGCCGTTAACAAACAACGATGACGATTAGGCTCGACCGTTACGCGCGTAACTCGTTTTAGGCTGATTTCGACCTTATCTCGTTGGTGTTTTGGTTGAATTTTACGTGATCATTGTTTTTCGGGCCACGTGACCTTTTTCAGATACGGTGGGCGGTTGTAACGGTCGCAAGGAGATGTTGCTTTCGAACCTTCGGAGTGACCTCTGCGTTAGGCTTTTAAATTTCGAATGTTCCGCGTAGGTTTTGAGCAAAGAGTTTTATCTGATGTCATGTTTTTAACTTCATGAAACAATTTTTGTTTTTATAATTCCATGGAAAGATTTGTAAAAACTTCTAGATAATTAAAATTGAGACATTCACTTGACTTTTTTGACTTTCGTATCTTCGCCTAGGTTTTGAGTAAATGGTTTTTATGTCTCGACTTTCGAATGAAAAAAATTTGATTGTGGAACGTTTAGTTCTTCTAATTCGCCGAAGTTTTGAAAACTTCTGGAACGAACTCAATTTAGAACTCTTTAGAATTCTTATTTTTCTCTCTCAGATGACGTTTTCGAATAGTTTGAAAATATTTACCTTACGCTTTGAATTCTTGGCTCGGTGTCATGTGTGGTAATATTACTCAATGCGTTTAGTTATATTCGTTACGAGGTTATGAGTCAAAGCCATGGCCATTTGCCCAGCGTTGCGTTTAGTTTTTAATTTTATATTATAAATGCATCTTATAAAAAAATGCTGACAATAGTATTTAAAAGTAAAGTTTACGAAAGAAATGCTGCTTCGATTCGCTTTGGGCTAGAAGGTGTCCGAGTTTTTTTGGTCCGAAATGTCACCGACCCAAAATTTCCACGGTGCGCGATCCGAAAAGTAAAATATTTTAATCATTTTTGTAGTCTTTTATACTGTTCTTACATATAAAAATAAAAGTATACTAAGCAAGCATATCAGCAGATACAATCTAAATATAACCAAAGTAGTTTCGAAAACAAGTTTTGCACGTAAACAACGATATAAATTATACCAGTCATTCCGAAATGTTAATAAAATTAGGTAATTTGAAGATACATTTGTTTTTTTAAATTACGATGTAGGTTTTGTTCTAAGACGGTTTTTGCGCGGGGCGAGGTAGAATTGAATTCAAATTAACTGCTACCATATAAGGTGAGCATGTGACGTCATGACTTCACAGCCCCCTTGCACTGCTATAGAAATACCATTAAAATTCATAAAATCTCCGCGGTCAAAAGTCGTTTGACAGTTATTTTCGTCCGTTCGAATTTCAACTGACCGGGATATAAAATAAAACCTTTTTATTTATACCCGTTTGGGTGTTCCCAATGACGTAGGTACCCTCTATAGGACCTGCCGAGTTCGAAAGAACACCAAGTGGCGTGAACCGAGAAGAATGCGACAAGCTCCCTCGGTCACGCCCCATATTGGAACGATAGGCAACGACGGTTTTTTAGTCGGTATGTCAGCCTTCTGCTGAGCGACTCCGACATAACCCAGGGGGCAAGCCCCTCTTATCTTCCTGGGTATCCATAAAGGATTTTTCCGTCGAAAAAAAAAAAAAAAAAAAAAAAAGGTACCCTCTATAGGACGGCTCTATAGTTATTTACCTATACAGACAGAGGAATCCAATGTAACTCGAAGTGACCTTAATTTTGGTTAGGTATTTATATTTCTTTTTCCTTATTTTATACATGGACTGTCAATGCCGTTGTCGTCATATTTTGGTTTGAGGTTTCTTAAGCTTTAAAAATATCCTACTAATATTATAAACGTGAAAGTTTGTGAGTATGTATGGATGTAGGTTACTCTTTCACGTAAAAACTACTGGGCGGATTTGGATGAAACTTTGCAGTAATATAGGTTATACCTACATCAGAATAACACATAGGGTACTTTTTACCGCGGGAAACCGACTTCCACGCGAACGAAGTCGAAGGCGGCCACTAGTCTTAAGTATAAATTATGGTTGTTTACGACTGTATAACTAACCTATGAGCGTCGGAAGCCATTTTGGCAGGCAGCTGTCTTGTGTAAATATTTTTGGATTTTGGACTTGTTATTTTGAATTATAATTAAGACGTATAATTACAGTGTAGGTACTTAGTATATTTTGGCGTGTAAATATGTACTTCCATTTTATTTGAGATAACTATACATTATAGTTTAGTTAGTTATAACTATACATTATAGTTTTCACGTATTCGTAGTTATGGCAGGTTTTCAAAGTCGATGGGGTCAATGAAACTATACTATAAGTTACCTGTATGCTTACAAAGCCATAAAGTGATACTAGTGGCCGCCCGCGACTCCGGTAAAAAGTATGTCCTTTTCCAAGTTCAGTTCTGCCTTCATACCAAATTTCATCAAAATCGTTTAGGCGTGTAAGCGTAACAGACAGACAGAGTTACTTTCGCATTTACAATATTAGTAGGGTTCTACAGTTCTCCTACACGGTTGTCACGTATGCTTTATAAAATAGACGCCAAATTGGGGTCGTTTCGGGCAAAATTTCTTAACGCCAATCTGTGTATCTATTTCATAACTTTAATCAACAGTTAAAGTCACCTTGTGATAAAAAGAGGTAATGATTGTTAATTAACCTACGCACCTATGCAAGCTAAGTGACGTTTCAATGTTTGTAAATAGAAAAAAATATAAATAAATAAGTAGAAATTAGAGATGGGCCGAGTACTCGGTTTATACTCGGTACTCGGCATACTCGGCGGGTTTTTTGGTACTCGGTACTCGGCCGAGTAACTCGGTATACGAATGCCGAGTTCCGAGTACCAAAAAAGTAATATACTTTGTTTAAAGAAAGCAATATATTTAGGTAGATATAATCAAAACGTACTGATTGAGGAAATCTTTGACATTCTCAAGTAATAGAATCAAAATTATGCTAATGCATGAGTACTAGTGAGACAAAATTAAAGGAACAGTAATAAAAATGATCAATTTTTAAATTTAATAATTGTAAATTATGGTGCCTTGTTTGGTGCCCTGTCCACCATTTGCCAACAAATTTTCTTCTAAATATACTTGTGTTCGTTTGTACTTGTTTACGCGCGCGAAATTGGGACTTTGATAGAACCGAGTTACTCGGCCGAGTACTCGGTTAATAAAAAATTGAACCGAGTAATACTCGGTACTCGGTACTCGGCAAAAGTGTTACTCGGCGCATCTCTAGTAGAAATGCTATGACCTAGAAATATTCACCTCTTTGCTAAGTGCCTTTAAAAGAAATATAGACACTTTTGTTGGCATATTCTGTTAGTTTCGAAACATCTCGTTCATTGACTATCCGATTTATTTTAAGAATACACATAAACTGCGTTCGTAAAATTCTCATAGATCGTAAATTAAAAAACATACAAAATGCAATTTATTTCTCTTAGTGCTGTTACGTTCAAAACGATAATCTTATCAAACGAAACACCTTTCTAACTGCGTAGAAAAGTCATTTCACATTGTACTCAAATCGCACTTAAATAAGTGATAAAAATAAATACGACTAAGTCAATAACTAAAACACGACTGCGAATTTAATTAAGCGCCATTTGTGAAGCTGTTAAAACATGGGCTCAAAGTTTGTTTTAACTTTGAAATACTATACAATATTAATGAATTAAGTATATTTCTGAATAGAAACAGTGAACAATATTGAACTTAAAAATATTCATTTTAAGGTATTTAGAATACCTCCCCTAGTGTCGTCCGTAAAAAATGTCTCTAAAAACTTTGCAAGTATTCCTTAATTAAACATCAAATTGTCAATTTTGATACTAAAAATACCTACCAGAATACCATAAGTCTAAAATGCAAAAAAATCCATAAAAACATCTAAGTAAATAAAAAACCCACTTTATATCGTAGGTAAGCAGGTACTTATGCCCGCTTCCATATTTTGACATTGACAGCGCGAGGTTGTCGTTTGACGCAAGGTTGGCTGCGCGTGAGTCGGTGTGGAATCATCTGGTGATTGCATTGCGATAAATATGCTAACTGTATTGAATGTAAAATTTAGATTGTTTGTATAGGGGTATCAACACGACGATTTAATGTCAGTTTGGTGGTAAATAAAGTCTTTTTACAATAAAAATATTAGTTTTATGGCTGATTTTCCAATAGTCAGATAAATGCTAACTGACTGATAAGAGGTATGTTTTCATTGTCACTTCATACATATGTCAAGTATTAATGTTCGACGTGCAACAAAAACATACTGATTTTCTGTCAGATAGAATTTATCTGACTATTCGACGAGATCTCCCGTACTAGACAGAAGTACGGGACTAGAGATGGTAAAATTATTCGGAAGTTGTATTGAGGTCGAATAGGAACATTGATATCGCGATTTAGGAAGTGTCTTACTACCGCCGGAATCGAATGTTGTTACCACGGCAGTTGGCTTATTGTTTTGACCTCCCGAATCTAGAGAAATAAAAACAAGTTTATTTTCATTAGCAAGATCAATATCTAAAAGAAACAAAAACGTTAGCAGTTAACGACGTTAGGTCATTAATACGTCTTTCTGAGTTCCCTTTGCATAATTTCCAATACAGGTATTTGGATTCGTAAAAACCCGAAATAAAAAACCGTTACAGTTGCTAGCTAATGTTATTATAAAGTCACTAGTGGCAGATCGCGACTTCGTTCGCGTGGAAGTCGGTTTCCCGTGGGAATGAGAAGTTTTCCCGCGGTAAAAAGTACCCTTTATGTTATTCTGATGTATAACCTATATTGCTGTAAAGTTTCATTCAAATCCGTCCAGTAGTTTTTACGTGAAAGAGTAACAAACATCCGTACATACTCACAAACTTTCACGTTTATAATATTAGTAGGATTTATTTTTATCGCTTTGCTAGCTACCCACCTCATGAACTTTAAAAACAGACAAATAACAAAGTTTGTTTTTTTTTAACATCCTACGCTACTTCAGTCATTCACCCTATTTTGTTTAAATAACAAAAAAACATGACGCGTGAATTCTTACTAATATATTATAAATGCGAGAGATTGTAATTTTGGATAAATATTACTGACAGTTTAGTCTTTAACCTGGAATAAGACATAGGTTACTGTTTACCGCGGGAAAGAATGCCATTCCCGCGGGAAAAGACGTAACTATGGGTGAAACCGTAAAGCGGAAGGCTTAAAAGTAAATACTACATTATTTTGTTTGGTATTAGTGCACAAGCTGTGCAAATTTGCAATTTGCGTTTATTTGTCCGCTAACTCCTTTGAAACTACGCAACGGTTTTCACCATATTTTTTATGTTTTTTTGAGAATGTTTACAAATACTCCGTCTACATACAGAAAAACGTTTTTTAAATAAGCCAATATTCATTTCTTCTTGAACCAGTAGTTTGTTGAAACCGTGTTTTTCGAAATTAGCTATTATAGTTAATTCAACGGATATCTAAATCAAAACAAATACTTTCAAAGTAACTACCTTTTTTCACCAACGCTCGCTCGCTCCTATAACAGCGGTTAATCGACGTAAATAGAACACGTTTAAAATTGGAACACCAACCGTCAATACGACGCCATCTTTATTTAACAGCAGCATCGGAAACCCTGACACAAAAATATATCAAAAATAATTTATCACAATATGAAGTATTTGTGAAATCGTGCGACAGTGTGTTTCATATGCTAATTGTGTTGCGTTAATTGAAATGCGGTAGAAGTTAATTAGGCCTTTGTTAAGATTTAGACTAAAAAATGTTATGACTCACTCATTCGGTGACTAACAAGTCTTTCTACGGACTAAAACGTGAAATATATCACGTTTATTGTGTGTGATTTGATATCAATTGAGGAAGATTTGGTTTAAATCAGAAACTGGTTTCTAATTTGTTGTTTAGTTTGCTTATCGGAATCAGTATTCTCTTTTTACACCGAAATGAAAACGGAATCAAAGCAAACACTTATTGAAGATGTGTATTAATATACTTACAGTAGCCCTTTTCTAAACACCAACTTGGATCTTTCTCGAGTATCACTAACGCTGGGAATAACATGATCCTAACGAAACTATACGATAATAATTTTACGAGTCTAGCTGTAGGCTCTGTCTGCAACGATTACTGGGCTGACTCGACCGGTGAAATACCACCGTCGCACAGAAAACCATAGTGAAGTAGGGACGATGTTCCTGCGTTTCGTTCGGTGAGTGCGGTATCCGGTGCCCAGTTTTCTCAAAGGCTCAGCAACACACCCCCAAAACCCACAGTGTTGCGGGGAGTCATGGGCGGCGGTGATCTTTTACCATCAGGTGACCCGCATGCTCGTTTGCTCCCTATAACATAAAAAAATACGAACATTATTAAAAACGTAAATCCTTGCCCGCTATTAGCAAATCGTTTTCTAAACTCTACGTTCCGATTAAGCATACGCGCTTAGCAACCACTTTCACTGTTTGCCTACATATTATTTCTGTGCAACGCGAAATATCGTTTGTATGCAACTGAAGGAACTAGTGATAAAGTAGCAGAATCTTTTACATTTAATTAAATCAAAAATTATTACAATATAATATGTAAATTATGCTAAAAAAAGATTAAAAATGCTTTATAACATGTGAAAAGTCTAAAATTATAACTTTCTCATAAAATACGGTTGCTTTTTCATCCGTTTTACTTGTAAACTATAAGACTTCATAACAAAAGAATGTGAGCTAATAACCCTACATTTGCTGGCGCAATCTGTTGAAAACTCTGATTAGCAACTCCAAAGAAAAAAGAAAGAAATGCATAATCATGGGAACCTACCTACGTAGATATACTCACGCATTATACTGCAAAGGTGTTATTAACAATGATGCCTTGATGACTTAGAAGAAACTTGGTTTAATTACTGTCGTGGATGACTGCCTTTAAAAACCTAAATAAAAAAACTTGCATCGTCATTTTATGAAAATAAGTAAATGGTAAAATAATACATTTGTAATCGTTACAAAAAGCTAGTAAACAATCAGTTGATAAATTTCTAATTCTACCCTCTTTTCAAAATTAATTTATTCATCGACGCACGTTCCACTATTGTTCCAAAGATAAATATTCGATTTGAACGCCCGTTCCATGTTTCTGTTTTCGAAAATTACCGTAAAAAAAAAAACAATTGCACGTCATTGCTTTGTGATAAAACGTTAAAAACAAACTGGAATTCCACTCGATTTTTACCCTTGTGTCGTTTCAAATAAGGCTGATTTATGGTTTGGATTTTTTCGCAAATGTAAGCAAATTGATGTAAACAAGGTTTCAGTGTGATTATCACTTAGTTTATTGACTTTGTGGACTATGGAGTAGTTAAATCTTATCAATTTGATATTGTAGGAACGAAACTTATCTTGTTTTTTAAGTGTTTTGATTTTTTTAAAGGAAATTTACTGAAGATGTTTTCACTCGAACGGAATAGACAAATATTTTTGGAAAAAACGGTTGCGCGTTTAAAAACGAAATGCCACTGCTATACCTTCTAAACAGAATTAGATACAATACAGCTTCAGAGCCTATTTAAAAAGTAAAACGATATATCTCGCCCTTATTAACGACAGATAAAGTTGAAAATCCAACGACAACTATTTATAACCGATGGTTAAATTTCTGTTAGTTTCCCATAATAGAAGTTCACGACAACTATATAGGACATTTTCAAGGCTTCAACTATGTAACCAAAACGGCATTGACAAATTAACATAACGTATTAAATACAATGTTTTTCTTCGCTTTACAATACACATCCACCCAAAAGGCCTCTTAGGCGAACACGCGTTGATAATGAAAAAGCGAATGATAAAAACAAAACAGGAACATACGGCGTAGATTCTGAATTTAGGTCGCTAATTTATTGATAAAAATGTTGATACCTTCTGTGAGCTAGTTTCAGCCGGATTCGAATCATTTCGATCTTCATTGTAAATTTTTTGCGTCTGAAGTCTGAGTTTGTAAGTGGCCAGTCACAGTGTTTTTTCTTTAAAAAGGGAAATTGTAAGTCGCCAGGACATTTTCTTTTCTTAAAAGCTTTACTTTCGATTTGTGAACTAGATATTGGCCCCGATTCTGACTACACTCTCTAAACTAAACTAAAACTATCGCTGTCACTTACTGTTCAATAGTATAAGACAGAGACAGGTAATCATTTTAGTCCTGTCAAACTAAAATGTACGTGCAATATGACACGGCGAAGGCAATTTTAGGCTAGTTCTCAGCGCATTTCGTTCAATTTTACAATTATGTGGACTAAATTTAGTGAGACCAATGTACCTGTCTTTTTCTAATACGAAGCGTGAGAAAGTGACAGCGATATTTTAATTTAGTTTTAGAGAGTGTTTTGAGAATCGGGGCCATTACCTGCAAACTCTTTTTAAAAATACATTTTTCGAGTGTACTTTTGTAAGTGGCCAGTATGATAAAACTTTTTTTTTATTTATAATTTGCCAGATACATTTCTCAATGCTTTTTTAAAAAAATGGTTATTTTTGTTTTTAAACCACTTGCGGTCTGGGAGGTTAAGTATATTTTAGGTCGCGCCATAAGTGTAGCCTATTTCAGAATTTTATTACTAACAACTGCTGCGAATTGCCTTTTGAATCACGTGTAAGCTGTAAACCAAGATTTATGGTACTTTAAACCGTTATTTTGCAAACGACAAACACAGTTGGTGGCAACTCAAAAAAGAAAGTATTTTTACGCTTATCTTAACCATAACTATCGATAAAATATGACGAAGACACTGGTTGAATAGAATTTTCCCGATTTCCAAGGCGTTAGTTGCCATTTGCTAAAATGGTGATAATTTTACAGGTATTGAACAGATTGATCACTTTGATTTTGCTTATTTTGAATCCCTGTCAAGCGACCCGCATTGAACCTTACGGTTCTCATAAAAAGAGTATCAAGGGTCTAAACAGCCCGATTTATACTATAAGGGTTAAGGGATTTTGACCGTGCGTGTACTTATTTGTAAGTTCTGAGTTGTTCGCTCTGCTTGCGATAGCGAGCATTGTCGAATTGCCCTACACAAGTGCTCAACCACTTGCTGTAAGTATCTGACTGAAAAACGAGAGGGTAAAGGCCGCTAGTCAATTGTTTTTCAACAAGACATTGCTACTAGTAACCTTGTGCTGTCATAAAACTCCCAAACCGTACCCCGTATCCTTCAAAAACTGTGTAAAACCAGTTTTTTCTCCAAATTCCTTAAATAACCAACTGCCACACCAAGTTCCTATTCCAAAAACCTTACCAAATCCCTAAAAAAACTCAAAAAATCCCAATTTCCAATACCCTGTATCCCCCTTCTGACTCCTCGGACAGCATACGGCTATACAGCTGTTTGCTGACGCCTCTTATTGGTCAGGTACTAGGGCCAAAGCGCCCGGTCGTCACACCGTCGGGTCAGCGAGCTTCGGGGGGATCGGTGCGAGCACACCATATACAAAGTACTTTGTTTCAGCGCTTGTTTAGGTGAGTTGGACTTTAATTATAACGTTTTTGATAGAATGTCGGGTGAAGTTGGAATGAATGAATGGGTAATTAAATTGATGTGATGTCGTTTTAGTTCTTGAGTAGAATCAGGGCTGATGGATTGGAGTAATTCCAAAGACTAAAAAATTGCATAGTTTTCATTTCACAATGTTGTATATGTACTTCCTTCAGATGGACAAAAGTCACTTGGAGTAGCTTATTGAGAAGGAAGGGATTGAGCCGTAAAATCATCGGTTTTTGTGGGTTTCCTAATGATGTTTTGACCTTACCATAAGGGGGTGATAAACAAATTGGTAGACCAGTTAAAAAATTGATTTTACTTTAATGTTTGAGCCTTTTGAAACTTATCTTAGAATAACATCATCTTTGCAGATATCTGAAGAATGTACAATGTCTTAACATCTTTACATTCACAGCTTAGTGTGTTACCAAATCTTTATAAGGCATGGTCTAAAAATACTCTTACTCCATAATAGGTGCCGATTCACCCTTCGCTCGACCAAAAGCCCGATCATGTTGAGAGCGGGCGCGAGTCACCCGGATGCTGACGAGCAAATGGCGTCCACATCCACGCGATCCAGCGACCAGTCGCCCGACTGGTCCTCCGTTTACATGGCGGAGAAGCAGACGCCGTCGGCCGATCAGTTGTCCGATTGGTCCGCGGGCTACATGGAGGAGCAGACGGCGTCGGTCGATCAGTCGGTGGACTGGTCGAGGATGTATATGATGCTGAATGAATATCTGCATTTGGAGAACAAGTTTCAGCCTAAGTTGTGCCTACCAGAACATTCCGAGGTTAGTCTTCTGTTTTTGTTATTGTTAGTACTTTGAGTATGTTACTTGTGGAGAAGATAAGGCACTACTTTGTTCCAAAAAGATTAACTAATTAACAGTCGCAATAAAACTTAAATAAATTTAAGGCCAAATTGTAAAATTAAAAAATGCATCAGGGTAGCTAAACGTTTCTTTCATATTTTCAATTGCCGAACTAAAATTACTAATTGCTAGAAAATATCAGTTTTATTCTTAAAAAAATACTTAAAATCAACACCACTGCCAATCTTATTCCGAAAAGATATTCTTTCATAATATTAAAAACATTGTAATTTCATTAGTTTTTTACGCCGCCATTTTTGTTTCTCTAGAAAGGTGAAGTGACCACTGGCACTCGCGACGGCGCAGTTCACGTTCTTCGCTGTCTGAAAGTATGGTTCGATCTACCAGCTGATGTGTTGGTGTATGCTGTCAGTCTTTTTGATAGGTTTGTATTCATTTACTTACTAGATGACCCTGCAATGTTAACTTAAGATTAAACAGTACCATAACTGTGTTTACCCAGGTTGAAAATTAATTATAGCTTATGTAAAGTTTCATCCAAATCGGTGCATTAGATTATGAGTGAAAGAGCTACAAACTTCCACATTAATAGTATAAGTAAGAATTACCTTTTATTTTTGAACAAATACAAAGTTATAAAAATTACACTTTTTTTAAATAAATAGCACTACAAAAATGTGACAATTAAGTACTATTCTAAAATACAAAATATAATATTGATCTCAAAAAAGTCCTTGATCATATTTGTCCTATAAATGTTTCACATTACTGTCATAAACTAATTATTTTCTCTGCCACAGATTTCTGACTAAAATGAAGGTGCGAACGTGCCATGTGCCGTGTATAACTGTATCATGCATGAACATTGCCATCGAAGAACACTCGAAGACCACCAAACAACCCAGGACTGTCACCATTGAAGAACTGAGTGAGTATATATGTATAGTAGACTAGTGGCCGTCCACGACTCCGTTCGCGTGGAAGTCGGTTTCCCGTGGGAATGAGATGTTTTCTCGGGTTAAAAAGTACCCTATGTGTTATTCTGATGTATAACCTATATTATTGTAAAGTTTCATCAAGATCTGACCAGGAGTTTTTACGTGAAAGAGTAACAAACATCCATCCATAAATACTCACCAACTTTCACGTTTATAATATTAGTAGGAAGTTAGTAATGTGTACAATAAAGACTGTGTTGTAGGTATGATGAGTTACTTGATTTGATAATTAGCCCGAAGTAAAAGCAAAAATAAGTTTATTTTGGATCTCATGTAGTAATTACAAATACAAATTTGTAAGTATAGTTAGTGAGTAAGTGTGGTGTTGCTGTAAAGTTCTTATCTATAACTATTTAACATTCTAATTAGCTTCCAATCATTGGGAGATTAATCAATAGTTCTTACCCTAGTCTAATATACATTATTAACAATACCCATTTCTTTCTCCCTAGTTAAAATCTCCCAATGCAACTGCACGCTATCCGACGTGCAGCGAATGGCGGCGGTGGTCTCCGACAAACTGTCCGTGGCCGGCGGTGACGTCACATGCGCCCACTGGTGCCGGCTGCTACACGCCATGATGGCGCCGTGCCTGGTGCACAAACCCGCCGTCGACACGGTGAGAAGGGGGGAGTGTCTAAAGTGAGGGGGGGAAGTGTCTAAAGTGAGGGGGTAAAGTGTCCAAAGTTAGGGAAAAAGTGTCTAAAATGACGGTGAATACAGTGTTTTTGAAGGAAAATAGTGTCTAAAGTGGGGGAAAAAGCGTCTAAAATGACGGTGAATACAGTGTTTTTAGTAAGGAGAACAGGTAAGACGGCCATCAAGCCTGTGGTTCAGTGAGAACAGTCGCAGGAAGCAATGGTTGTAGAGTTGTCCGTGGCCGGCGGTGACGTCACGTGCGCCCACTGGTGCCGGCTGCTACACGCCATGATGGCGCCGTGCCTCGTGCACAAACCCGCCGTCGACACGGTGAGATGGGGGGAGTGTCTAAAGTGAGGGGGGAAAGTGTCTAAAGTGAGGGGGGAAAAGTGTCTAAAGTGAGGGGGAAAAGTGTCTAAAGTGACGGGGAGAAGTGTCTAAAGTGACGGGGAGAAGTGTCTAAATTGACGGTGTATACAGTGTTTTTTAGTGTGAACAAGGAGGACAGGTAAGAAGGCCATCAACAGTGGGAACAGTCGCAGTAAGCAATGGTTGTAAAGTCCGTGGCCGGCGGTGACGTCACGTGCCTGTCGACACGGTGATAGGGGGTGGCTAAAGTGAGGGGGGGCGTGACGGTTACAAGTGTTTTTGAAGAAAAATAGTGACGAAAGTGGTGGAAAAGTGTCTAAAATGATGGTGACTTCAGTGTTTTTGAAGGAAAATAGTGTCCAAAGTTGGAAGAAAAGTGTCTAAAAGTACAGCTACAGGGTAGTGTCTTAAGTGAGAAAAGTGTAGAATAGTGTCTTAAGTTACAGGAAAAGTGTGTAAAATACAGCGACCACAGTCTTAGTTGTATAATGGAGTTGTGAGAGTTATGGAGTGAGAATTAGCTATCAAGGAAATGGTTCAGTAAATATTGACGTAGAATGGAAGAGATGTATAACTAAAGTGAGAGAAAAGTGAAACAAAATTAGTAAAAGTATCAGAATTTAGGAAAAAGTTGCGTGGATGGTGGTAAAATTATCTAAAATTACAGCACATGTAAACATGTTCAAACATGACACATGAAAATGACAAATAGGTGACGAAACAGGAAATTATTAATGATGGCGTAATATGTGATTAATAAAAAGAAGCTATGACGCAATAGAAGAACTTTTGTCGAAAATACGGGCAAGGTGCCACAAATAACTAACAGGAAAATGCATCCAAATTGTGAATAAAAGATGATAGTGCTCATGACACACTAGGATTTAAACATCTGTTTTACATAATAAATATTTTTGTACAAATTAAATGCAAAATTTCATAAATCTTTTTGATAAATTGGCCAATATCATAGTCTAGACTCTAGACAGGTAAAAATAAAAGGAGAAAACTTTTTTTGTCTGTAGGTTCATTATTTCATGTAGACATATACAACTTTTTAGTAATTAATTAACCATTTGTGGTCATTCCAATATTTTTTAAAACTAAATATCAAGAACATTATGTTTCTTTGAACCTTTATACAAGACTAGTGTCAGCCCGCGACTCCGTTCGCGTAGAAATCGGTTTCCCGTGGGAATGAGAAGTTTTCCCGCATTAAAAAGCACCCTATGTGTTATTCTGATGTAAACCTATATTACTGCAAAGTTTCATCCAAATCCGTCCAGTAGTTTTTACGTGAAAGAGTAACAAACATCCATCCATACTCACAAACTTTCACGTCTATAATATTAGTAGGATATGCAACCATGCATTTTTAATTACAATTAATAACACATTCTAATTTGCTATATTTCTTTGTATTACAGTTGAATGCCTGCCTCAATCTGCTAGAGATAGTGATGTGCCACGCGAGTTGTGTCAACGCACGAATGAGCGAGCTTGCTCTTGTGATCGTTTACCAGAAACTAGGTAATAATATTATTTACTAGCGACCCGCCCACGCTTCGCATTGGTGTAATTTTGGCCGACTTGCTAACGAAACATAGAATTTTAGTTAACTTAAAAAAACTTTATCTGAATGGTCTTTATTTACAAATTTAAATGAAAAAATTACCTAAAGGACGGTGAAAACCGCATTAAAATCCCTCAACTGGTTTAGGAGGAGTTAGCGGGCAAACATACAGACAGAATTAGCGACTTGGATTTATACTTATAAAATAATGATGATGATATAAAATTTTAAAAGTAATTTTTATTTAAACTTGAGAAGTTTGCTTTGCATTTGCTGGTAGATTATTCTGAGTTATAAACAGTAGGTGTACAAAAGTTACAAAGTCAGTTGCTTTGAGGTTTTAAATTTAAAAGTTAAATTTAAATTAACTTAACACAGCCAAAGCCAGTTTATTAGGTACAGGTTGTGAAATTTCAAAATTAGCTCAGTGCAATTATATATTCTCTATAATAATAAAGCTTTTGCTTTGTTTAGGGCCACAAAATTATTTTTTTTAGTCTGGAGATTTATTTATTAAATAATAATTTACTTTAGCTGTACCTTTGCACTTAATGTTAAGTTTGTTCTATTAAATATTGTATGTGCAAAAACTGTTAATAAATAAAAAATACTTGTGACCAACTTTTTTTGAGTTCCGAGTAAAATCTAATAGTACAGTATAACCCTAATATCCTCAACTCAATGGTAATTAACCGTCATTAATTACATTAATTACAGAACAAGAGCTAGTGACCTGGTCGCAGGCGGCGGGTTCGATTCCGGACGACGCTTATTGTCTGTACGAGTTCGCCGCGCAGCTACAGGCTCATTGCAACGTGAGTATTAAAAACCAGAGATGTTAGGGGAGCTCCGTAACCGTAACCGAAATTATCGGATATACCGAATCCGAAATAAAAGTTTCGGATAGGGACGGAGCCTATTTGAGTCGAGTAATGACAAATTGTTTTGCCGCGCGGTGGATGACAAAGGAATTTTGATGACAAAGAAATTAAAATTCCTTAAAAATCTAATATCCGTATCCCTATCCGGTATAATAATTATTCCAATATCCGTATCCAATCCGTATCCGAAATTTTATATCCATAACATCCCTGTTAAAAACAAAAAAGTTAAAAAAATGGTTTTTAAACCCTGACAAAAAATCAAACTGATGATGTGGATCATGTACTAGAAGGTGGCTGAATATCATAAAATTGGGTAGGAAATTAATTGTGTCAATAAAAACTTTGTCGTAAACAAAACCTATGGATCAATCGTTATGGGGGAGGCGTCATTTGCTTTTATCATTAATTTTATAGCTGTAATCGACATTTTAATTTCTCCTGTTTCACGTTTTTGTTTCCATATATTAGAGAAGCAATCATGTTTTACGTGAATAGTTTTTATCTGTTGAGTTTTTTGTTTTTCTCATGCATATTTTGTTAACTAATAATCTGAAGATTCTGACGCGTCTATTACTAGCATTTTAACATAGTTTAGAAAGCTTAAGGGCTAAACTACCTTATCCATAATCTTGCAATTAAAAATCAAAACATAATGTTTAAATAATCTAACATTTATATATTTTCAGATGTCGGACGCAAGTTTGGTGGCCACTCGGTCGCTGGTGTCAGCTGTCGAAGAGAAATACGATGCCCGGGAGGGATCTACGCATCGACAGGTTGATATTTTACTTCATTTAGGCTAAGTTATAAAATAAGCTTGTAAGTAAAGATTTTATTGCGCGAAAAAAGAAAATTGTATTTTAATAAGAGAATCTCTATTTAGAATTAATTTTAAATAGAGTAGCATAGATGTCACTTCCTGTTAACATAGCTTGCTACAGTAAAAGCTATTGATTGATGATTTTTCATATAGTTATATGTTGAGATTTTTATTTAAATATTCATATAAGACAGATATTAACCCTCATATTCACGTTTGAAATCTTCTGTGACAGCTTAACTGACAGAGAGAGAGCATAGTGTAGGTAAAGTAGGTTCGAGGTGCGATTATGAATATGGGATGTGATATAATCTGTTTATTGACAACTAAAAGCTAAAACTCTATTTACAATTAGTTTTATGTAAATACGAGCTTTCGCCCGCGGCTTCGCACGCGTAAAAATCTGATTAAAACGCCTTACGTTTACTTTAAGTACCTTTCCGTACCTTAATCACTTAAGTTTCAGCTTGCGTTTGCAATGTAAGCGGCAAAATTGGAATTATTTACGACAACACATTGGAAACCGCAAAAGTTACAGTATTTCTCCACTATATTAAAAATATATTAATAGATTTACATAATTTTAACCCATCATTATTTCTCCCCAGGCCCTTGTATGGAAGCTATCAGAACGCACTCTCCGTTTGCTCAGACCTTTAGAACGAGTCACTTCCTTACTGCCAACGATTGAAGAGCAACATTCAAGACGAACAGAAACTGAAGAGGACCTCAGTTGGCCCATGTACGTCAGACGGGCTTAACAAAGTTAATTTAGTGATGTGAAGTGTCTTTCTACGTAAAGTGTATATGAAGTGTGAAGTGTTACGGAGTACGGTGGTCAATGGAGAGTGTGTAGGTATGTTTTTTTCTTAATTAAATTGTTAATTTTGTCGTTAGTAAGGTAAAATGGCATGTGCAATTGTCAGATATCACACTAAGGGAAAATGTATATGAATTTACTGATTTTACCGTTAACAAAAAGTTTGTATGTGCTCTCTCCATTGGTTATGGTACTCTATATGAATAAATAACAAGTTAAATGTACGTAGAAAGATATTTTGCAGTCTTATTATTAAGTAGATAATAATTCATTTCATTTAGCAATTCTTATGATAAAAGTTTGTAATACAGTCTACTCTTTTAATAACAATGTTTTTAGTACAATTTCATAATTTTGAATTTTATTTTACAACTTTTGTATTACTAAACTTTTATTAACTTAACATTCTACTTATAAGTACATGAGCTATAGTGAAATGAAGTATTTTCTGTGTGTGTAAAAGAGGTGACTTTAAGCATTTTTATGAAACATTTGTTTTTTGTAAGAAATCTGCAATATAAAGTATTCATTCAAATTATTTTTACTTATAAAGTGCGGCATAGTTTAGTAATTTGTCAACGTCATTGAATTTTCTTTAGTTTATCTTAAAGATAAGTCTATTGAGACCAGTAAATTATGTAAAATTGATAGTACATTAATTGCTATTACACTATTGAGCAGTTTATAAGTTAATTTGTATTTTATAAAAGTTTTGGTGAAATATAAATGGAAAAGTCGCCTCTACCCTCCACCGATTTCTTTTATTAAGTTAATATATCAAGAAAAATAAACACATTTGACATCAGTGTATAAGATATTATAAGTTTTAAGACATATAGTTAAAAGTAATAATATATATTTTGTTTTTTCCTAACACGAACTAACAAAACGAAAATTATACAAAAAAAAAACTTTATTTTTCTCTTTTAATCTTAAGCGTTCTGTACCTACTTTTTATATTTAATCTCTTAGTATTTAAAACAATCGTAAACTGTACAAAAAAACGAATATAATATTTAAAAAAAAACATTGAAAAAAAAAATGATCTCAAGTGATTTTTCTTTGTGTAGATTTTTTCATACTAAAAAGAAACTAAGTGTAAACGAAGATTGTATGTGTGAATATGATATGTAGAAAGTAAATCAACATTTGCATTTGTTTTTTACATAACTGCTTTTATTATTTAAATACTTTGACATCCGAAGAATAAATACTGCCATTTAAATGTATTTTTAGATAAATTGAATTTTTCTATCTATCCCTTGACATCACTTAGGCTTTTTGTGGTTAAAAGAAACAAAAGGTATTTTTATCAATTAATTTGTAATGTCATGAAACATTTTTGTAAAAAATGCTCCAATGTGTAAGAAAAATTGCATCAAAAGAAGTGAATTAGTCTCGAATGCCGTACATAAATAAAATAGACATTTGCAAGTTCTTTGTGTGTTTTATTTTTATTAAGACCCCAATTAACCGAAAAATAACCATCAAAAAAACATAATAAGTCTCATAAGTATGCATATCATACGGCGCCTGAACTGAGTGAACTCCAAAACATGAGTTTAATCAAAGAATCACATAATTATATGATAGTTATATAGATTTATACTCTTAAAACAATTCGTAAAATGGAAATAATGGCTCAAAAGTTGTTTGTTGAAAAATAAACGAATGTACAATTTCTTCAAAAAAATAATTGTATAAATAAATAGTATAAAAAAATACTGTCTTGGCACACAGAAAAAGATAGTTTTATATCGTTAACCGACTCCTTGCCACCATCATTTTTCGAGCCTTTCATCCGTGGCCCCATACAAAATTCAATGACGCGCTAGTCGCGTCACGGGCCCTCCTAAATGATGACGCGACTAACGCGTCATGGGCCACTGGTGATGTTATTACGCTATTTTAGGCTTTTTCAACTAAAAGAATACAAAGTGAGACCTGTTATTGTTTGTCATGTTTCATTTATTAGTTTAGTGTATTTAAAAGTGTCGATCTACGTGTTTTATACGAGATAGAAGGTAAGTTATAGATTTCCACCATTGGTTGTCAACCTGTGGGAAGTATTTTATCGCAAATCAAAAATCTTCCGTTTTTACATCTAAACTATTCATTGGTGACCAAAACATAGTAATTATTTTTATAGATTTGCTAAGTTCGAATCCTGGCTTTAATAATAACACTTTTCAATAATTAGTAGGATAAACAGTTACCTTTAGGTAGGCACCCTATGGTTGACAGCCACTGGCAATTTAATTTTCCAAAAAAAAATAGTGGCCCTTGATATTGGTGTTCCTAATGAGTTAATTTTTATATAAAATAAGATATTTTATTGATTAAATCAAATAAAAATTTGAATTCCAACTATTTTCTAATGACGCATCTCTCGCGTCATGGGCCTCCCTGAAGGTTTCTTCATGACGCGCTAGGCGCGTCACGGGACAGGAGTCGGTTAAATTAAATCTTGTGTATTATAAAATAAAAGATAATTTTTAATTTGAGTACTTTATTTACAAAATAATATTAACAGGCACGGAGTATAGGAAAGATCATTCGTTTAGACAAAAAAAAACAATACATTGGTAATTGGCCCACTATTAACTGCATAAAAATATGAAATACCAAGACTCCGTTCAAGGTTTTTGCGTGAAAGAGTAACAAACATCCATACATGCTTACAAACTTTCACGTTTATAATATTAGTAGGATTCAGCTAATGTTAGTAAATATTCTGCCTGAAGGGTTAATTATTTATTTAAATAATACAATTTTTGATCTACAAAACCCTTTTTCAGTTACATCATATTTGGCTAGAGTGGATTTTCTATAAAATAATATTATATATTTATATTAATAATCTGCACTGTACATACTTAATTTTTCAATTATAATTTCTAAATCCTTAATTTACACTCAACAAAAAAAACATTAAAATAATTAAATATTTGTGGATGTTATCTAGACAAAAATCACTATAGATATGTTAACCAAAGGGTGTATTTATGAAGAACATGATTCTTATGAAAAAAATATTTCAAAACACGTTCCCAAAAAAATGCGGATTTAATGCTATAGTATGTTACAGTCTAGATTATTTATCTATACATATAATAAAGCTGAAGAGGATGGAAAGTCTGTACATAAAAGACATTCGAAAAAAAATTTATTGGGGATACTTAAAATCGATAACAGAACACGTTCCAATAGTTTTTAGAATTTTTGTCTGTTTATCTGTTTGTCTGTTTATCTGTTTATTTGGCTGAGCATCACGCGAAAACGGCTGGACGGATTTTGATGAAACTTTTACTATTATGTAGAGAAAATTATGGACCAGGTTATAGGGTAAAAAAAACAACCCCTAAAAGGGGGGGGGGGTTGGCAAAAACTTGAAATACGTGAATTTCATAGGGGTGCGTGGTAGTATGATGTGCAAACTACACTGAAACCGAGATTTGAAAAAGTACCAACATAATTATAATATTAATCTATCTAATATCTTATCTAATCTAATAATAATATAAATTCTATAATTTTCTAAGATAAATAATGATAATACACACAAACATCCAAAAAACCATAACAATATTACGAAAAATGAAAGGAATAAAACATGTGCATTCCTTCCGTCCTTCTTGCTTCCATCTTGCTTCATCTCCATCCATTGCGCATGCGTAGACATTTTTTTTTATTAAATTAAGGCATTGACATCTGGGTCATCAGCCTAAACATGTTTCTCATATCTTATTCTTTCTTTATTTTCTTGTACATTTTCATATTGAACAGTGTTGGATAGGAGATTTTCCTATCTATAATCCACCCACAGTAACACGATAGTAATGAAACTGCAGATTGTTGTGACTTCTTGGAAAGCAGCCCGGCAAGTGGCTATGCTTTTTATTGAATTCTTCAATCACTGTACACTTTCACAGGTGTTTGCTACTCATTACACTATCACTAATGTGAATCAAATCCCGAAATATACATAAATTTAAAATTTAACAACAAGCACGACATCACTTGACGAACTCCCGCCAAAAAGCCCCGTGCGTAGACAAAGTTATTTCGTTATAGGCTAAACCAACATACCTACCTATTTTGATTTTAAAATAATTATCGTGACGAATCTTTTAGATATGGAACGTAATTTTGAACTAAAGACAAGGCTGTATGGTACCTTGCCTGTTCAGTATAGCTTGGCATGAAAGTGCAGTTATTAAAATAAAGTGAAACTAAATTTTTTCTTCATATCGCAATGCCACCAATGCAAGACTTATTTTCTTCTTCTAAGTTGGCGAAACGAAGTTCGCGGGCACCAGCTAGTTGCTTTAATATAGCTTGGTGTTTTTTGTTATATTTCACAGCACATTTAAAATAAAATTGCTCTCTAACACTCAACAAATGTTGAATAACAAAACTGTGTAAATATTGAACTATTATTTATTACGTTGCCACTACTATGTCCCATTTAAAAGTGCTAATTTATTTACTACTAGTGGTTTTCCCAACATTTCCCTTCACTGCTGTGCTCCTACTGATTGTAGCATGATAAAAAGTATAACCAGCTCAGGAGTATGAAAAATAATTGTACCAAGTTTCGTTAAAATCCGTTGAGTAGTTTTGGTTTCTATAACGGTTATACAGACAGACATTTTTTTTACAGATTTTTGCATTTTTGGCATCAGTATCGATCCCTTATCACCCCGTGATAGTTATTTTGGAAATATATTTCACTAGCGACCCGCGCACGCTTTGCAATGGTGTTATTTTGCGCGAAACCCGCATTAAAATCCGTTACGTAATTTGGGAGATAGCGGACAAACTGTCTTTGTAACAGACAGAATTAGCAATTTGGATTTATACTATGTAATGATGTACAGAATTCACCTCTCTACAGATTTATTGTAAGTATAAATAATCCGTTAAAATGAGTTTAGTTTAAAGTAATGATCGCGTAAATCTAAGTTACATATTTATTGAGGCTTGTTTAAAAACAAACAAATGAAATGCTGGACCATTGCAGCAAGCAACTAAGTAAAGTACAGCAAATTGGCTGGACATAGTTACGGTGACGGGTGACTTCTCCGTGTAAAAACAATTTTAATCATATAAAAGCACTTTCAAACCTGCTCTAACTGACCTTCCTCCGACACTATAAACACTACCACATGATCACTTAAAGAATTCTCTTCGTCAACATCTTTATTACATTCTTGGACATCACTAATCACATTCATATCTTCAATTGCAGTTTGTTCGGTGAGATCCACATTCCTAATGATTTCTAAGTCTGCTGAAATCACTTGCTTTTGTCTTATTTCTTCGACTTTGTTGACTATAGGTGTGATATTCGTACTTGGTGTGAATGATGGAGGTATATCAATTGATGTAGACGATGTTCTGGTAATATCAAGTATAGCTGAGTCTTCAAGTGCTCTTTTTACGTCCTCTGTAATTGAAATTAATTAGGCTTTAAGTAGGTGTTACGGTTGGTAGAAAAAATAGCTGCTTGAATTAAATAATTATATTGCTAGTTTAATAAAATATGTTGGACTCGGATAGAAATTTTGTTTGACCTAAAATCAGGTCATTTCGAAAATATTATGAACTGCATTGGGAACCCCTAACTGCTTACCACTCCAGTTTACACACCTCTGCGCTATTAGCTAGCCTAACGCACCTTAACGTATTTACAAGTAGATGGCGCTAATAGAATTTTGAATCGCGCTTAATTAAATATTTATTAAACCTCTGCAATATTATTTTAATAAAAGAAGAAAGAAATTAAAACAGAAAAAAAGTATTAATGGATAAAACAATCGTCGCTGACGCTTAAATAATCGTCCAGGACTTTAAAATGTTAAAATAATCTTAAAATAATTCAAAAAAAGTTGCCTTACTTTGTCCTATTGCACAGACATAACATGTTATTATTTAAAAGAATTAATAAAAAGATTTACCTTTCGTGTGTTCCCCTTTAAATTGAAACTTGTGTTGCTTCAACAATATTTTACTTGAAAATTCCTGGCCACACTCACACACAGAAACCTTCCTCGTCTCTATGGGTTTATGACTCTGTATATGCACTTGCATTTCATTCTTATTATAACACAATTCTCTACACATCACACACAAATGTACATCATTAGGCAGCCAAATCCCTTGGAACATCAACGAATTCATATTCAAAACATTCTCCGAGCTTTTGGTGACAAAATATTTTTCAACATCACATTTCAGGTCTATTTTCTCAGATTGTCTATGACTCAGTACATGAGTGTTGAAAGAGCTTTCTTTCTCCCAGGAATACCTGCATATATTACAGTGGTAATACTTAGCATGTGTCTTAAAATGATCTCGGAACACCGTTTGACTTTTGCTCTTGAAGTCGCATTTGAAACAGTGCGTCATAAGATTGGCATACGGATGGTATTTAGATGAGTGTGTTGCATAGTATTTCAAGCGAACTTTCCTCTTGCATATATCACAGTTTATGTAGGAAATTGATTTTGATATAATATTTTTGTTTTTGTGCGTCCAAGTTATGTGATTGATGAGTTTGAGCTTTGTAAAGAAGATTTGATTGCATTGGTCACAGATGAATATTTCGTGTTCAATGCGTAAGGCGTTTTCTGAACTGAACAAATGGACGGTTAGGGTATGTTTTAAAAGTTCCTGTTTGTCTTCTAGCGTTTTTATGCAGTACTGGAATGAGAGTAACAGGGATGTTAGTGCAATCAATGTATCCATAGAAAAATGTATTTATCAAAAATATTTAGATGCAAATAAATTCGTTTTCAAGTAGATTTCATCAACTAAACAAATTTATAAGACTTTAAAATATCACTTATTTCTTAAAATAGGTATAAAGTTCATTTTGTATAACAAAAGCTTTAACTTTATTCAGATCTATGCTTCATGTACAATTTTTGTCTTTCTCATAAATAATATAGTTATATATTATTGTCCCTTCTATTCATTAGAATAAACATGTTCATCCCTTTAGGTAAATATAAGAAATCTACAATGAATCTATCTATACCAAATTTGTTTGATGCAGAATTTAAATCCCAGTAAGAACATTAGAACCATAACAAATATGCAAAAAAAAATGTAAAGGAGACAAGGTATCAGTCATTATTTTCTAAAGAAATTATATAAATAACAATAGTGGTGAATTTCACACTTTTAAAACTAATATAGTTTATTGAATTACTGATAAGCCTGGAACTTATATTGAGGTTTTCCTATACCAGTACTAAATTGAAGGAAGACCCCAAAACAAAAAACGGGGTAATAGAATGAAACCGGCGATCATAACTTACCCCGCAAAAAGTCTCATCAACTTCCATTTGTTGAGCGATGACATGCTTATGAGCATCTCTCTGATGAAGCGGTAAATCGTTTTCGGCACATACTTTGCCGCAAAAGCTACATGTAACATTTTTTTGTTTAGAAGATTCGGGCCGCGATGCCTGTGTTTTGGTTACAGGTATCCAAGACAGTTGGTCGTTTGGGCGTTGGAACATAATGCTTGACTTCACAGGAACGAAAGATTTGTATACGAAATACAAGGCACAAGCTCGGCAATCGGGAAACGGGTACCAAAAGTGCAAACAATTAAATAAACTTCACAATTCATTCACAAGCAAGCACGCACCCTAGCAAACATTCAAGAACACAGCAGTGTTTCCAACCTAAGAAGAGTTGAGTAAATAATAGTGTTCGTATGAAAAAAATATCATTTAAAGACGTAATATAATCAAAATAATATGACCAAATTTAAAACAACAAATCACCGAAAGTTTAAAAAAAAACCAGCTCTACACAGTTTCAATTACCATACCATACTCAAAGATTGTATAGTACAAGTACGATAATTATCGCATAGTTGTGAACACTGAATCATAGAGTAAGAAAAGAGATAGTGGTGCCGATTCTACATTAAGACTCTCTAAATTAAACTAAAAATATTGCTATCACTTACTCAGCAATAGTATAAGAAAGAGATGGGTAATCATTTTAGTCCTTTCAAACTAAAATTCGCGTCCATTTCGACACGGCGAATGCAAGCTTAGACTCGTCGTCAGCGCATTTCGTCTAATTTTACAATGAGACCAATATACCTGTCTTTATCTGATACGAAGTATCAGAAAGTGATGGCAATATTTTTTATTTAGTTTAGAGAGTGTACTCAGAATCGGGGCCAGTACGTACGTATTAAACTGGAAACTCAATGTAGTCAATTTGAAGTGGATTGGATCGTCTACTTTAAATTTATGGTTTATTATAAAACTAGTGGCCGCTCGCGGCTCCGTTCGCGTAGAAGTCGGTTTCCCGTTGGAATGGGAAGTTTTCCCGAGGTAAAAAGTTCCCTTAATTCTTTCATACATATATTTTTGGTATCTAGAACCGTTTTCACAGCGCACGCAACGGAAGCCCTCAAGGATGAATAATTTTCCCCGTTTTTTTCATATTTTCCATTATTTCTTCGCTCCTTATAGTTGCAGCGTGATGTTATATAGCCTAAAGCCTGCCTCGATAAATGGTCTATTCAACACAAAAAGAATTTTTAAATTCGAACCAGTATAAATAAACTGACGATATTATCAAAAAGTACAAGAAATAAAATACTATCCAGACTTGCATTGTTTTGGAGTAGGTGAAAACACGTATTTTTTCACCTACTCCAAAACAATGTTGTAGGTACGACAATAACACGTGTAACTCCCAATAGCTTAGCAGTTCGAAGCTTCCTGATTAGGTAAATTTACCTACTCTTACCTTTATAACACACTCAGTCATCCTAATTAAAAAAGTTAACATAATTAACTATCTCATTCCCACGGGAAACCGACTTCCACGCGAACGGAGTCGCGGGCGGCTACTAGTTCTTACAATAAAGTCATAAAATAATAGGTAACTGAGTTCAAATTACCGAATAAATAAATTAATAGTCACGTTATTTGATAAGAAAAAATAATAAAAAACTTTCTTTATATATGGCCAACTATTAATTTTACAATGATATTTAGATACCCAGTAATCATGGCAGGAAGAACGTTACTTTTCGTTTCGACGTTTGCCTTACTTTTTGTAAGTATTTTTTGGAAATAAATTCACGCGATTTGAGTCCTGGGAAAAGTTCGCGTGATAAAAAATCTATTGATATTACATAGAGTAATGTATTAATGAAAAAATCATAACGAAATAACAATTATTTGAATATTTTTGACGAATTTTACGTGCCTGTGTACAGTCATGAATTTTCTAAAATGGTTATGTACCTACTTATTTTTTTTTCCCTTTTCAGTTAGCTGAAGTACTTTCTGCTCCGCGATTTAACGGCGGTAAGTAAATGCAATTCATTCAAAATTGTTTTTTAAAAAATCATGGGGGAAATAAGCTTTAGAAATAAATTACTTAATATAAGTAAGTATTTATGGACTGTTAACATTGCGGTTTATATGAAAAAAAACCGGCCAAGTGCGAGTCGGACTAGTGCACGAAGGGTTCCGTACTATCATTTTCTACCTGTTTATTAAGATCGAGTAAGAATTGTTTAAAAATTACGTTTGTTGTATGGGAGCCCCCCTTTTATATTTACTTTATTGTTATTTAATTATTTATTTTGAAAGGTAATATACAAGTAAACATTCTGTGAAAATTTGAAGCGTCTACCTGTTACCGTTTTTAATATTAAGCAGAAAAATACAAAAAAAACACGTTTATTGTATGGGGACCCCCCTTAAGATTTTTAATTTTTAGTATTTGTTGTTGTAGCGGAAAGACATCATTTGTCAAAATTTCAGCTTTCTAGCTATCACGGTTTATGAGATACAGCCTGGAGACAGACAGACAGACAGCGGAGGCTTAGTAATAGGGTCCCGTTTTACCCTTTGAGTACGGAACCCTAAAAAGTGGGTTACTTTAGAAATAATTGCGTCAATAACAATGTGATTTTTTATATTAACATTACTTTACTTCCAATTTTAACTGGAAAGACATTTTTCATTGTCTATTCTATTTTTTCCAGACGCATCTTTAACGGCGAATCCAAGTAAGTATTACTTTTTTGTACCTGAGTCAGTAAGCTATTTAAAAGTTTTTACTGGACGGTAAGTGGGTAAATAAAATATCTTGTCACAACCTTAGTAGCAAGAAATTGATCTTAAACATATAAATAGGTTTTCAACATACCTACTTGCTCGGAAAGTGAGCCTTATTACATAGGTTTAAGGGCCATAAATCGATCTATATTAATCGTGCATAATAGAACGTTCCCTACAAAGTAAAGGTAGTACCTTACTGCCAATTAAATGCTAGTTAACAGAGCATTTTCAATTTGATCGGGTCTTTTTTTTGTAATTACAAAGAGGTTTTATGCCACTGAAAATCCATTCGACGGTGGAAAGGCAAAATTACCTAAGCGACACTTTTGGCGAAATTGAGTTATATACATCAAACGATTCAGAAAAAACTGCATCGTTTAGTCTTACTCCCATGCTTCTGTGACGACTTTTGATGTCGCTTAGATATTTCAATTTTTTGTGTTTTTTTTGTGTTTTCGGCGACTAAACGACAACTTTTTGACCTTTTTATGAAAAATGTTACTTAGACAATTTTTCAAAATAAGAATTTGTACTTAGTTAATTTTACTTGATTTTTATTTTTAGTACTTTGGCGTTTAGTAAATTTTATCCGGACACAAAAAAATAAAAAAACGCACTAAGATATTTTTACCAAAGCCTGAGTAATTGCAATTTGGCGCTTAGTCAATAACTACCAATTCTCACTCAATGGAAAAAATGTCGTTTAGTATTTTTTCCTACAAGAAATTCAATATGGTAATCAGTATGTCGTTTGGTAAAACATGACCTTAACATGATAATTCATGATATTTACTCATCATGTTAGATTATTTAATGTTTAGAGTCTGATTACGATAAAGCGAGTTTCTTTGTGTTCCTGAACTGTGTTCTTATTGATTTTTTTATAAAATTTAATAAATAGAAAAACATTAAAATTAAGATATATTTCTTTAATTTAATAAAACATTTGTTATTGCCTTTTTTATAATATTATATCGTTTAATTTATTAAAAACATTGCCATTATTGCTAAAACAAGGGACGTAGAAGTATTTTATCCTGGAGTCAACAGTTTATTTGAATGCATTTAAGTAAATTTAGCCAGAAACATAATTTCATTGAATTTTGGTTTATGACTATTTTCCAGACTAAAAAAATACAATCTTATTTCCTGAACTTGAATATTTGTTGTGTGATCGGTTAGTAATTTTTTACGGTTTGTCATTTTTGTTAAAATTTTACTAAGCGACATTAACTCGGTAATTACACAAAATTAGCTCCAACTATTGAAAGAAGATAATAAAAGGTATTAATAGCATTAATTTTTTTTTGGAATAAAGTAAATCGAATAAATAGTTATTTTTTTATCCTCGATTTCCCGAAATTACAAACTTCTTTTTGCTCTCCTGTAAAATTACCTCTATGTCGCTTAAGAAATATTGCCTTTCCACCGTCGATTTGCATATTTTTTATTTTTTTATAAATAAATAGGTATGGAAAATATTAGAAAAAAAACATTAATTACTGTCAAATTATTGATAATAAACAGTAATGCGTTACAAAATAATTGTATTTTATCTTAAAAAAATATATTTTTAATAAATAATAAAAGTTGCCATCTCCCGAATTCTCTATGTTCGCCATATGGATGGGATTTTCTTAGCGGTTAGATCTAGATATTTATATATTTAGGTCTGGTGTATTTTTGACACAAAGATCTAAGAGTATAAAACCCAGAAAATTTTAATAAATCCATAATAATTATTCCACACTGTAGGTACATTCAAATTACCCTTTTTAATTTTAATAATTGCATTAAGGGTTTTCAGGGTTAGGTATTTCATAAAACACACATCAACATCGTCTAGGGATATTTTGAATTTACTTAGTTTACTCACAATTTATTAAAAATAACATACCTACAACATGTATATATTTTTATAAAGCTCATTTATCAGACTACATTAACAAAATAAAATAAATCATTTTTTTTTGCGTAAAAGTGTTTTTTTAAATAAAGAAAAAAGTGAAAAAAATGTAAAAGTAACAATGAATGTGTTTCTCAAGGAAAAGTTAAAAATAATCAGAAATTATTCAATTTTGAATGGTATTGTGAAAAATCAGTAGTCTGTTAAGCCATCCATGACGTTAAAAACGGTCCTACAACGTTTTTTATGCTTTGGATTAAGTTATCCAAGTCAAGCTGCGGTATATTGTCCCAGGTCCAGCTAAGTTGCAAAAAAAGATGTTCTTTCGTAGCAATGTTTGTAGCGAAGTTCCTTAAAGCTCTTTTTTGGAGTATATCCTACGCGTATTTAATGGGGTTTAGGTCAGGCGACTGAGTGGGCCAGCCTAGGACCGATACGTCGTGCTCCTGCAACCAGCTCGTCACCACTCTCGCTGTGTGCGGACGGGCTTTGTCGTTCATCAGCGTGAATTCCATTTGCAGTTGGTCGGGGTAGATTATTGGTTCTAGCACCTCGTTACAATATTTTTCAGCTGACATGGTGTTTCTGATCCAAACGAGGTCTGTTCTTCCACCAACACCAATTTTCGCCCAAACCTTAATTGTCCCGCCGTGGTATGGAAGGACTTCCTGAGGGTTTCGCAGACGGCACTCACCACCAGGAACTCGCTAAACACGTACTCTACGTGTATCAGGATGGAAACCTAACCGTGAGCCATCGGTAAACAGCAATATGAACCACTGGTTATCTTCCCAGAGAAAATTTTCACGAACCCACTCTAGCCGTCGTTCTCGATTTCCTCGGCGTAGTGCTGGAGTGCGAAGCGGTCTGCGAGCATGAAGATTAGCTTCATGCAGCCTTCTCTTCACAGTTTCATCACTCACAAGCAACTGGTGCTCTGACTGGAGCCTCTGAACCAACTGCATGGCCGTAACATTTGGTTGCCTTCTCGCGGCAACTTGCAAATATCGGTTTTGTCGTTGAGTGGTTAAGTGTTTCCCGCCTGGGTGTCTTTCAGCCATTTCACGAGTAGCACGATAACATGACCATAACCTTCATATCACGTTTTGTCAAGACAAGGAACAAGTTCCCATCTCCTCAACAATATTCCGTTGAGTAGCCCCAGCTTGAAGCATGCCTACTGCCCTTAACATTTCTTTCCTCGTTCAATAGCCCCGCTCCGTGATGCACACAATAACATTAATTGAAAATTTACCGATAACTTTCTATAAAACTTAAATTTGGCACAAAAAAATTACAAAGTTACTGTAGGTAAATGAAACCTTCAGACTTCGCTACCATTATGCAGCGTGAATCTTTTGTTTTTAATTTTTTTTTTCAAATTCAAATTTAGAATCCTTCAACAAATTTTACAAAATAAACTTTCTTTAAAAAAAATTAAAATTGGTCAGTATTTTTTGAGTTTAAGAACTTTATATAAAATATCCCTAGACGATGTTGATGTGTGTAATTGTATAATAATGATTTTTTTAGTTGGCAGCACTGAAGTAGCAATTGCTCGCTTGCTCAAATTTCGAGCGAAACTAAGCTACGCCTTAAAATATGTAATTCGACTTCAAATGTTTAGACAAATTATAAAATAAATTGAATTAATGAACCTTTACTACGTTTGCAATTTAATATTTGAATATAACAGGGCTTTATGCCTAGGTTACAAGTAGTATACCTACTTAGTAGGTATATTACCTACTGATGCTTATAATTTATTAAGATAGGGCAATGGGATTTTATGGTCGGGCAATGCCCATTTTGCCGTACATACCTACAAGGTTGGGTAGCTAATAATTTATAAGTAGTAATCTTTCATTTGTTTTACAGAGGGTGATGATTTTATTGGTGGACGTAAGTTTAAAAATCTATATTACACCTAACCACAAATACTATTCTACGGTGTATTATATCTATGCACTTGACTTTTTTTTGTATTTTTTTGGCGAAGTGTCCCCAACCTAGAGCAAATTAAATAGGAAAAAAAATGAAAATTTAAAAAAAGTTTCCTATTCTATGTTGATGAAGTTGTCTAGCCTGTCTAGTCGAATGTCTTTAAAAAAACAAAAAAATATAAATGAAGTTGTTTTTGTTTTCTGTTTACAGTATTGGAGTATATTCTTCAAGAGATAGCACCAAGTATGAGTACAATTATTTAGAAATAACATGCATTTAACGTTTTCTCAAACATTTTCTTATTATTATTATTAAATAAATTGTAAGGATCGATGTAGAAAAGCCGCCTACAAGAGGTGATGCGCTAATTAAAATTAACCCTGTATAAATTTCTGTATTTTTTTTCAGTTGCTGCCGCTTTAGGACTAGGTAAGCAATATAAATAATACACACTAACTAACTTGTTGGTTTTACCCTCAACAGCAGCTTCCGAAAAGACGGCGCTACGAGTAACGCAGGAACCAAATCAATGATTTTATTGAGATTTTAATTTTAATTATGCATTTAAATGCTAATTTATTAATTTTGCAGTTATTGATACTGAAAAATTTCGTTGGGCCACCGTAGCGGCTCGGTAGCAAGGTCCTGGGTTCGATTCCCAGTCGCGTAATGCTCGGAGACTTTAAAACAATAATTTTATTACTTATAACCAAATTTCTTGATCACCTTTTTGCAAATCACATGCTAATCATACCGATTGAAGGCGTAAATCTCATGTTTATGACACAAAAATGAACTTATGTAGGAGAAATTTCGAGACCGGCCAATAGGTATGTGCTTGGAAAATGAATGACAAATTACCAATTAGTTTTTTTTGTTATATTAAATTTCAGAAGCGAGACTTTCATTCTCGACTGGTGGCAATGAGTAAGTCAACATTTTTTAGTCTATTTGACATTTGCTTAAATTCAAAAATTCATTTTTAATGCCTTCTTTCCAGTCTCGATAGCACCAGTTAATTGTTAATTGGGTAAGTACCTAAGTATAAAGTTTAGATCAACTTATAATATAAGTAATAACATAATTGTAATTTATGTGCAATAAATAAACTATTATTATAAACTATATATTGCGGAAAACCTAGAAAAATATTAATTTACAGGCTGAAAATTACCTTCTTAAACACTTCTTCTTTCTACTGAAATAAGCATTGTTAATAAAAAAAGAAGGTACCCAAATATTCTATAACGCTTAAAAATATAATTATATGCAAATATGTAATATAATCCGAAGTCTAATTATCACGCGGACATGTGATTGTATTAGAAACTAGAATTAAATATAAAATCTTAGCTAGAATTCTGAGGTGAAACTTCATTGGCCTCGGCTATTGAATTTGAAATACTGTCCAATTCCAAGTTTAAAGTAATTGCGATTGTTTTTATTACGCGAAGTAATTTTTTCAACCAGCAGATCCTTTGTTTTCTATATCTGTCTTTAGTGACTGACTACTTTTTTTAATATTGACACTTTTAAAAATACTTACAGAAAGACGATAAAGTTGCTCCTAGCTGCGATGGATATAATGGGCATAAGTGAAACAACACTTTTTACATGAAAAAAATGCCAAAATAAACCTTTTAAATCATTTTCTTTGTGTGGTTTTTTATTTAAACATTATGAGAAGGTCCATTTAAAATATAAAAACCAAAAATCCCGTTATTAAACCACCGATCGCGATTCGCTTACTTTGCTAAAATACACTTTTTCATCTAAACATATTGACGAAGTGAAGTAGGCGTACGAAAGAGATCGCGATCGGTGTTTTTTTACGCGACAGCCCCTTGTTCTGTTACTAGTGGCCGCCCGCGACTCCGTTCTCGTGGAAGTTTCCCGTGGGAATGAGTAGTTTTCCCGAGGTAAAAGTTTCCTATGTGTTACTCTAATGTATAATGTATATTACTGCCAAGTTTCTTCCAAATCCGTCCGGTAGTTTTTACGTGAAAGAGTAACAATAACATCCATACCTACATACCCACATACTCACAAACTTTCACGTTTATAATATTAGTAGTAATAACTAGCATAGAGAGAGTGTTAAATCTCTCAACATAATATAACGGGTGTAAAAATACCACTTCCGAAGCCTGAAACCATGTATTATTGAGCCTCAATAGTAACTTAGGTCACTAACAGTATACCCAGAAAACTCAATTTAAAAAAAAGTTATTAAGGATTGAAAGTCATACTGCATAAGAAGACCGACAAATTCAACCTCGAGAGAGGCGTCAGACAAGGAGACACAATATCACCTAAGCTCTTTACCCTAGCACTAGAATGCATATTTCAACAGATGCGGTGGACTGGTAGAGGGCTGATGGTTGATGGTGAGCGACTTACCAACCTGAGGTTTGCTGACGACTTGGTTCTGGTCTCAGAGAGCGTTGAAGATATGCTGGCAATGCTAGAGGATTTAAGGGTGGAATCAGCCAGGACCGGCCTTAAAATGAATACCAGGAAAACCAAAATTATGACAAATATTCCAGAAGCTACAAACTACCAGCTTCCAGTAGAAATGGTAGCTGAGTACATATATTTGGGACATAAGGTTACGTTAGGTTTTGAGAACCAGAAAGCGGAGGTAGAACGACGGATAGCACAGGCGTGGGCGGCATTTGGCGCCAACAAGCTTATTTTCCTAAGCAAAATACCCCTGAGTCTTAAGGTAAAGGTATTCGAACAATGTGTCTTGCCCGTGCTCACCTACGGTACAGAAACCATGACTCTCACTCAAAAGTCAGCCGAAAAATTTCGAGTCGCGCAGAGAGGTATGGAGAGAGCAATACTCGGAATCACCTTGCGGGACCGGAAGCGCAACGACTGGATCCGAAATAAGACCAAAGTTAGAGACGTCATGGATGTCATAGCAAGAAAAAAGTGGGCGTGGGCAGGAGATATTGCAAGAATGCCTGTGGGTCGCTGGACAAGACGAGTTCTGGAATGGAGGCCAAGAGCGGACACCAGAGGGCGCGGAAGACCACCACAGCGTTGGGTGGACGATATTCGACGGCACGGAGGTCGAGACTGGATGAGTCGGGCGCAAGATCGCCAAGAATGGAAGAAGAGGGAAGAGGCCTACATCCAAGACTGGATCACCAACAGGCCGATATGATGATGATGATGATGGTGATGACTCGCCGCTTGAGATCATCGTTCACACATAAGCTAATGGTTCAGGTGAGATAGTTAACATAGCAAATAAAACTAAAACAATATTTAATTTGAAATATTGCGGAAATTTCATAGTTCAAATATAATTTGGCGCAGTTTGGTCAAAAAAAAATAAAAAAAAAATGTCGAACAAATTTTTTTTTGCTTTTGACGTAACAAGTACCCCTCCTGCTATGTCAATTGTGCATTCCTCACCTTTTCCAGGGCTGGTGAGAAGCTATTGCTGAATTTTGTGGTTAAAACACGTTTTTGATGCTGGCAATACCCAAATTTTGCTTACTTCTAGCGGTATTTTACCTTTACTTACCCATAACATCCACCAGGGGGCGCATCGGAAGGCACGTAGCTGCCTTGACTGCGCATTTCTCGTTAATTTAAGTTACTTAATATAAAAATTCTGGTATGAATACTGAGGATGCTGGCGAAGCGAGGAGGAAGCGAAGTCACAGGAATCTTAGCCGATCATCGTCATCGTCAAGTAGTTCCGATGATTCGGAATGATCTTATTGGAGAAACAACACACAAAACCATCAGACTACTTACGTGGTACTGGAACAGGACCCGGCTACAGAAGCCGAGCTTGTCACAAAGTCGTCAGGTTTGGACACAAATTTTTGCTTCAAATCATTACAAACTACCCTCAAAGATAACGGTGTCGGTAAAACTGGTCAAGATCGGTTTCATATTATTCAATCTTTGCAACGTTTCGGTTCGCCAGAGTGGTTTAATATTAATTTCGTGGAAACTCAAAAAAGTTATTTATCCAGATCTGGTTTCGTTGAACTAGAAAGTAATGAGGATTTAGTGCCGTATGACAAAAATAAATTTCTGCCATCTTGCGAAAGGACCTTAGCAGTTGTTTCAAATGCAGTGTTAATAATGCAAAGAGATATTTTACAAGATAATATTGCTAACTTATTACATTGGGTTAAAAATTTAAAAGAAGTTTCGTATGACAATTTTGTTTTAAAAGTTAATGAGTTGTTTTGTGAAAATAAACAATATAATCAGATATCTAACGATATAATGCAAATACTTTGTGGAAAACGTGCATCGATAATCGGTAATCGCCGGGCAGAAGTTTTAAAAGGAATTAGTAATAATTAATTATGTCGCAGATAAATTCAAAAAATCCCTCCTTCATCTGATTATTTATTCGAGCCTGAACTTTTTGATAAGTTATTAGAACGAGAGGGTGGCCCGTCAAAAGTTTTTGCTAAACCGCCTACTAAGAAGTACAATAATTATAATTATAACTTACCTTCAACTTCGAAAGTAAATAATTATAAACAAGATTTTTGATTTGATTTCTCAGATGTTTTTAATTCAAGAACCCGACAAGTCTTACCGACCAATATTCAATTTAAAACAGTTGAACGATTACATAGCGCTCAAAAAGTTTTACCTGATATCTCATTTCAAAATCCCAAATTTTTTACAACCAAAAGATTGGCTCACAAAAATAGACATGTCACAGGCATACTTCCATGTGAACGTCAGCCCAGCTCACAGATGTTTTCTGAGGTTAATTTTCAGACAAAAGCTATTTCAGATGACTTGCCTACCCTTCGGCATAGCCTGCGCATCGAGATGCTTCGCTATGATAACAAATTTTCTAGCAGAAAAATTACGACAAGTCGGTGTCAGAACAGTTGTCTATCTAGACGACTTTTTGATAGCAAATCATAGCAAAAAGGTGCTTCAGCAGCAAACCTTGCAAATAACTCAGTTCCTAGAAGCCCTAGGATGGGTTTTGAATTACGACAAATCGGTTTTGATACCCACGCAAAACATCTAATTCCTGGGGATATGCTGGGACACATCAAGGAATATGAAGTATCTACCCCACAAAAAGGCGCAAAAACTAAAAGGAGAGCTTCAGCAGCTACTCGTGAGAAAGACAATCCTAAAAGAAGCAAGATCAATATTGGGTCGTTTAAACTTCGCCCATTATTTGATTCCTCAGAGAAGATTACACTGCCGAAATTTTCAGTCTCATCTAAGCTTATTACGCAAAGGAAGGCCGAGACAGAAATATCTGTTGCCCGAAGAAGTTATTCTAGACTTGGAATGGTGGCTGAAAGCAATAACCTCGTTTTCACAAATTCATCTACGTCCACCGTCTCATTTTCTGGTAACCGACGCTTCCGATTACGGTTGGGGAGCGTTACTGAACGACAAATACCTCTCAGGTCAGTGGACACAAAACCAGAAAAAGTGGCACAGCAACCAAAAGGAACTGGTAGCGATACAGCTTGCTATAGAGTCTTGCGCAGGCAACATTCAAGGATCAAGCCTCTTGATACTATCAGACAATACGACTGCCTTGGCCTATCTCAAGAACGAGGGAGGGGCAAAGTCCAAAATTCTGATGAAGCAGACCCGACAGGTACTGTCTTCAATGAAAGAATTACACATCACGCCCACTTATCAACACCTGCCGGGCCGTTTCAATGGGATAGCGGACTGCTTATCCCGAGGAAAGGAGATACCAGAGTGGCATCTCCTCCCCAGAGCGACGGAAGACATTTTTCAGGTCCTGGGTCAGCCCCAGAAAGACCTTTTTGCCTCACAGCGAGCACATGTAGTCCAGAATTATGTGACTTTAGATCCATTCGACAGGAATGCTCAATTCCACAACGCCTTCAGCAGGCGGTGGCAGTTCAAGCTGGGGTGGATATTCCCCCCACCATCGCTCATTCCAAGAATACTGACACATCTCCTGCAGTGCAGCGGTCAGTACATAATGATTGTTCCTCAATGGACGAAATCATTTTGGAGGCCAGATCTCGAGAACAGAGCACTCAGCGCGCCAATTCAGGTACCAAACCTACAAGAAAATCTCGTGGACGTGACAACGAACCGATGCCTGCCACGAGTAGAACAACTTATACTGGAGGCATGGCTGATTGGAAGTGGGACACCATCCTTAATAACTGGTCACAAGAGGAGACGTCTCCGTTAATGAGCAGCTTGCGTAAGTCAACACTTTTATCATACAAACCAGCTTGGAACCGCTGGGTTAAATGGTGCGAGGAACACGGCGTTTCTTGCACCAAACCTGAAGCTAAAGATGTGGCTAGATTCTTAGCCAATCTCCATATTGACAATGGCTTAGCGTCTTCAACCATAGCACTTCATAAGTCCGTAATTTCAACCATCTGTGAACCTCACCTTGGAAGAAGGTTGAGTGACGATATTTTTGTAAAACAAGTTTTAAAATCTATTGCATTGGCCAGACCAAAGAATAGAAAAATGTCTGTTTGGGATCCTCAAGAAGTTTGTGACTGGGGCCCGATTCCGTAACTTTTTTAACGATGCAACACGGCCCATATCGACCAATATGTGTGACGTTTTTGCAATTTTCGTATTCTGTAACACGCCCACACGCTGCATCGAGCCACACGTTCGTTTTCTTAATTTGGTATTCTATAACTACACGTCACCGGGACATAGCCATTTTCGCGAACTATTGGACATGACTCCCCGACTTTAAGTCGTCACTTATGAGTTACGTCGCAAGGTATTTGGCCTATAAACAAAGCTTTTCAAACTATTAGTCGATTACGGTAATGCGAAAATGTAATACTTATCTATATAATTATGATCGTTTATTACAAATTTTAAGTTTCATTACTCAAAAATTACGTTTTAACATATTTTTTCCACAAATTTTTAATGTTCTAAAAATATAAACATATTTAAAAAGTTTTCAAGTAGGTAGGTAGGTACCTGCTGTAAAAATAAACTTTATTTAGCAATTAATTTCAAGCCGGCATGCGACGACTAAACTTATAAGACGTGACCAAAGTCGCTGTCCATAGGTTCGTTGAAACCAGATTTTGTTTCAGCATGTCATGACAAATTTTATGTCATTGTTTCCCAAAGACAAATAAAACCTATGGACGTACCACATTTGTTTTCAACAAACATAAAAACAAAAATACCTTCAAGCGGTCGAGTAGCCATTTTGGTTTTTAGATGCCTTATTTTTTGGGTAATTTTATTATTTTTGCAATCACTGGTTTTGTAAAATATCCCTTTGCTAATAATATTGATCACTAGTAAGAGCAAGTATGTAGTTTTTTTGGTAATTTTTTCTCCCGGTCTACAGAATCATTAGTAAAGCTAAAGTTCTAAATTTAAATAGGCGCCTTATTTAAATATAAGTAACCATTATTTTAGCGATGCTAAAAACTGCTACAGCTTTTTCTCATAAATTAAATTAGTTATGCATATATTTATAGTTAGGTATGTTCCTAAGTTATTGGTCTCAACCTTTTATTTATCTTCTATCTCTTTACCATAATGGTAACGTGCGTGTGGTTCAAATCGGTCGGCGTCCTTCTAGGGCTGTGCTTTCCTTTTAACCAGTCATTTGTGAGGTAACCTCTTTTAACTAACAAATCTCGTCAATCATTCATCAATATTTTGCAACATACCACCAACAGGCTTAGGAAATAACTATTTTTGTTAATTAAAGTCAGTGTGAGGTGTTCATAATTTTTAGATTATCATTTACCTTAAGATAAAGTTATAAATAATATTATTAATAGCTGACCCGGCGAACTTCGTACCGCCTTAGCGTTGCAATGATGCACTTCTTTATATGTATATTTTTCAATATTTCTGAGGGATTTTCTTAATATTTTTTTCCGTAAGAACCTTCTCCTAATAATAACAAATGCAACAAAAAAAGAATTAGTGAAATCGGTCCAATCGGTAAAGTCAAACGTGTGATGCCGTGACCAAGGAAAACGGGTTTCATTTTTAATATTTATAGATAAATTGACAATGTCAATGACTTAGACTTAGAGGAATAATTAAATCTAAATGACATGAGGTAGACAAAAAGTAGAATGGTTTTTGACATTTTTGACAAGCACTGAGAAGTTGTTTATAAACAAACCAAAATTTTAAACGCTTAAATTGATTCATTGATTCATTTAAATAAAACCCAAATAAATATAGTTACATTTTATAAAATTAGGAACATATTTTCTGTTCCTATGAAGCAATTAGTCATGCCTTTATTAATAAACATCTACATTTATTTACAGGCAAAGAGTGGTCCTCAAATAGGAAATCAATTTTAAGTAAAATTTATTTTCAAAGTATGAGATGAAATAACTTCAACAGGGTGTGTTTAGTAAATGAATTGTAATAACCTATTTATGATTTTTCTGTATGTTTTTACCCAACCAAAGTTGTATTAAAAGTTACACCTTTACTTTGACACCAATAAAATACAAATGCAAAGCTATGATTTATTAAACGAACCACTACCAAGAGTTAGGTAGGTACTTACGTAGTGTATTTTATAACATTTTTATTATTTCATTAATTATCATATTAATAAATCTCCAGAATACCATACAAACAATGTGGTTTTAAAGTTAGCGTAGTAGGCGTTACAGAATAGCCTAAAGGAAAACTTAGTAACACGCAGATACGAGCTGATTTGCAGAAGAATCGAGAATCGAACACGGGACTTGCCTCACAGAGGTCAGAGCTGCGCGACAGAGGTCGTCAAATAATTGTAAGGTCAGTTGCAAAAGCTTTTGCAACTTACTGTACTACTACATTAACGAAATTTGTGGAAGAGTAGGTTTTTCAAATAAAGGAGATATTGTCTTTCCCTAGATGCATAGGTTTTGCCTCCGATATCCTACTAATATTATAAACGTGAAAGTTTGTGAGAATGTATAAATATATGGATCTATGGATGGATGTTTGTTACTCTTTCACGTAAAAACTACGGGGTGGTTTTTGATGAAACTTTACCGAAATATAGGTCATACATCTGAATAACATATGGGGTACTTTTTACCGCGGGAAAACTACTCATTCCCACGGGAAACGAGTCGCGGGCAGCCACTAGTAGGTGCCATAAAATCGGTTAAAAAAAAAATTTGTACCTATTGTTAAATTTAAAACACTTACAAATAGGTAGGTTATACATAATTAAGGTACCTAAATTTAATCAATTATCCAGCTATAACTCGCTAATAACTCCGAAGAATGTATATTGTTTGTTGCACAAGTCGTATTTTTAATATATTTTTGTGTTTTTGAAGTAATTTCTATTTCATCTTAGGTAGTCAAAAATACAAAATTATTGATTATAAAAATAGAAAATAATAAGTGCTTTGCCGTTTAGAAATAATAGGCGCCAACATCTTTCTATTCAAAAAGTATATTTATTAAACAATTCAACATTAGAAATTACAAATTATTAAGTAATTTATAGTAATAATCAATCAAATAATTATAAAATATTACTAAATTATCAAAAACGTTCGAGTAACAAGTGGCCGAAGAGTAGCTGTTGTAAATCGCACCACACGCACGTCAAAAATGACGTCACATTGTCTTAAAAGTTTAGAGAATACTATATTTACCGGACAAGTTGTGACGCCCCAGTCGTGTGGGCTTACAGAATACCAAATTTAAGAACATAGATATTGAACAATGCGTAACATGAGTGAATGGGTTGCGTCGCTGTCATGTCATGTAGTGTCACCCATTTCTGTAGGTTTGTTGGCAAACAAAGATAAATATTGTAAAGAAGTGAAAAATAAGGAAACCGAGTTAAGTATATGGATTTTGTAGGAATCAAAGGAGTTATAAAGATAAATATTGCATTTAAAGGCTAAAGTCAGAAAAAAATACTGAAATAAAGCAAGTACCTATAACGTGATAAGTGTGACTGGGAGAAGCTCTATTTTGAGCTGCCGAAACTTTATGCCCATAAGAGAAGTCATCGCCGGGCTAAACTAAATTGCGTGTAGTAACGAGGCTTTTACCAAGTTCTTTGTTCGTTTTGGAAAGAAATGATTACAGTTAAAGGTAAATATCAATTTAAAATATGAAATATTATCTATTTCAATAAGAAGAACCTCGATATTCATAATAAACGATGTGCTTAGATTGCAATTGGTTCTAAACAGAGACTTTTCCCAATTTGGAATTTCATACACACATAAATATTTAGTAGGTACCTAAGTAACATTCATTGTACCTAATATAATTATGTTTTTTTAATTTTTTTTTTTTTAGGTTAGCCACTGGTACAGTGGCTTCAATGGTAAGCGGAAATGTCCTCAGCAATCTGCTGGTGGAAACAACTAAGGTGTAACGTCGTATTAGCTCGACGCCCGCTTCATGAAGTTGAACGTTCACGCCAAATCAAAAGCAGGAAAATAACTTGATTAAAAATAGATCTTTTTACTATTTTTTTATAAATTAATACAATATATTTTTTCAAACCTATAAACCTAATTACTATTTATTTTGCATTGTGTGTTATCATAGGATATTACAATTTTAAGATAAGCTTTCTCATGGTTTTGTATTATTAGATTGTGTCTATAGTTGGGGATTTGGTCACCAACGCACACAACGATCAAAAGAAGCGCATTGCTTGCCACAGGATATTCGTAACACAACGATCTTGCTACGCTATTTTCCCGTTAGCTTGAAAAATATATAGGTAATACCTAGTCCTTAAGGCAAATCATGATGGGAACCTAACCATTCCTTAATTATTATTATAATATTTTTTTTTTGAATAACTATTTGAGACCAACAAAATAAACGTGTCTAAAGCACGGAAAAAATCAGAATATAATACCACAAGCGTTCACCCATCCTAGGACTGTCCGCGGCCGACGTCGCTTAACTTCAACAATAGATTCGATCCTTAAGATTGCAACGAGTTATCGAATGGAGAATGTTAACAAATTTTGATTATTATCTCTTCATATTCTCTGTCAAAAATAAAAAATACTGGTGAAAGAATTATTTCGATGCGTCAATTAGTTTTCGATTTATAAGTAAAATAAGTTGCTACCGCACGACGCGGGCTGCCGGTGGCGGTGTGACGTCACACCACAACTCGCTCGGTCTGGCTCACTCAGTACGCTCGCGGTCGCGCGCATTTGTCGTCTAAATTAAACCTAAATACTTTTAAAAATGTCTAATCCAACTGCTAGGAAATCATGTGTTGTGCCTAAATGTAAAAATACAACTATCAATTCGCCGGAAGTGTGCATCTGTAACGTTCAACTACATTTAGATCGTATAGGTATCCTACTTCCTAGTAATATAATAAACGCGGAAGATTGTGTTTGTGTTTGTCTTTCACACAAAAAGTACTGAACGGATCTGGACGAAGACTGAAATAATCCATAGGCTTCTATTAATCCTGGGAAAATGTACAGTTCCCGAGGGAAACGCGGGCGAAGCTGCTAACTAAAGCTAGTTATTACTAAATCAATGCATGTATTTATTTAAATTTACTAAGAAGAGCGGTATCTTTGTATACATACTAGTGGCCGCCCGCGACCCCGTTCGCGTAGAAGTCGGTTTCCGTGGGAATGAGAAGTTTTCCCGCGGTAAAAAGTACCCTATGTGTTATTCTGATGTGTACTGCAAAGTTTCATCCAAATCCGTCCAGCCCCCCAAGTCAAGTGGCAAGTGATATTTGCGATAGCAAGTGAATAGAATAAATTTGTATGAAACTGTCATTTTTGACAAGCTTGCAATTTGACAGTTTCATACATATTTTTTCTATTCACTCGCTATCGCAAATATCACTTGCCACTTGTCTTGGGGGGCAGTAGTTTTTACGTGTTAGAGTAACAAACATTCATACTCACAAACTTTCACATTTATAATATTAGAAGGACGTACCTACCTATAGCTACAAAACTATGATACATGATTTGTTGTCTTTAACGTAAAAAAAATAATGATAGGTAGGTAGGTACCTACTTCTACTATTGGACTTGCATTCTTCCATTAGTATTTTTATTATATTGGTTATTTTGTATGGTTAACATATCAAACATTTCGGCGGCAACAAAATCACAATTTCTTGATAAATAATGCGCAGTCATTAATTTATCTATTTATAGATAGATTACCCGGTTACCTTTTTTCGAATCCTATATCCAATTTATTAATAGAATAATATTTACTATTTACGTATAATAACGAATAATATTTATATTTACTAATACGCAACCGAAAACACAAAAAAATAATACATTAAATGTTAAATAAATAAAAAAAAATAATAAAATACTGCGCCAGCTATATGCGCCACCGCTGGCGCGTTGTGGTAATACGTCACAAGCGGTCACGTGACTGTTAGCGGGACTTGATATTTTTCGAAACTTTGAATGCCTATAAAATCAAAACTACTGGGTATTTTTGATTACAACAAAAACTAGTGTATTTGTGTGCATACAGGCTTTACTGAGACAAAATTTCAAGCGATTTGGCATACCTAGTAACATTCTCCAGGCTCAAGTTTAAAGGCAGAGCAGACGAAACATTATTTTTAAATAATATTTAATCAAAGCGCTTAAAAAAAGGATATCAATAAAAAACGGTTAAAATTTTGAAATCGGTCGCCTGAACCGCCGGTCGGTCGCCAGAGGGGTCTGAACCCCCCCTGACCATTTTCAACCGCCGGAAAAAAGGGGGCGCCAAAAAAAAAAATTTTTTTAAACATAGTAGCACTCAATATGGACTCCTTTTTCTGGCAGTTTAAAAACAGTAACCTAACTAACCTAACCCATTGATGTCGGATTGTGTCACCTCGGAGTAAGACATTGCTATTAATTACCTAAGAATTATGTAAACACACTTAATAAATACAATATGATTACCTCGATTGTATTTCCAAACAGAGTCCAAAAACGTAGCCAAGTCGTAGAAAAAACACAAAACAATACGGAAGAACACATTCACATATACTCGAAAGCAAAGAAATGACGCGAGCTACGTACAAATTTGACATTTGAGCTGTCAATATCATTCATCCAAGAAGCTAAATGCGTTCCGATTCACGTTAATCACCAAAAAAACATTGACAAGCTGTACTAAAGCATGAAAGTTACGTTCCGATTTACGCAATTTTGAAATTTTTTAAAAAATATTTAGACGCAACTCCGGCAGCCAAAATTACTTGTAGGGGGTTCAGACCCCTCCCCTCCACCCTCCCCAACCCCCCACAACCCCTAAATCAGGCGACCGATTTCAAAATCCAACCCCAAAAAACTTTTAATTTAATACAGATTTAAAATAAAATTTTACAAAAATATATATTTTTTTCTTAATATTGATGAATTATTGACGAGATATTGATATTGAGAAATAATTAATGGTTGAATGAACTATCAATCTAAGCGAAGCGCCTTATGGAGTTGCTTGCAAGCCACACGTACGACACGCGTGGCTTACAGAATACCTACAAATTGTCCTCACAGGACCGACCGGCATGCCACACGCACTTTACCACACGAAACGTTAAAAATTTCAGAATCGGGCCCCAGGTGATATCAAACACCTCTCACCAGCCCTGGACAAGGTGAGTAATGCACAATGAAAAGGTTTTACCTTACAATAAAACCGCCATTGTGCTCCGAACCTTTTTTTTTTTTTTCTTTCTTCTTTGGCCATGGTGCAAATATGATATGCACATTGTGCCAGTGTCAAGTTTATGCTCCGAACCTTGTCCAGGGCAAGCATGGCTACCTGATGAGGCAATGACGAGAAATGCGCCCCCTGGTGGATGTTATGGGTAAGTAAAGGTAAAATACCGCTAGAAGTAAGCTAAATTAGGGTATTGCCAGCATCAAAAACGTGTTTTAACCACAAAATTCAGCAATAGCTTCTCACCAGCCCTGGACAAGGTTCGGAGCACAATGGCGGTTTTATTGTAAGTTAAAACCGTTTCAATTTTAAAACAAAAAATCACCAAAAGTAATTGTTGCGGACAATGAACACAGTTAGCCTATAGTTTATAAGCTTAGAGTTTTGATTAGTTAAATAACAAAATGTTTGCTCCGCGCATTAGGCGCTATGTGAAAGCCATCAAATTGTATATAGTAAGGACCATTTGTAAGAATTAAGTCAGTCTGAACTTGAGCTTCGATGAAACAAGAAATAAAGAAAAATACAGTCCACTACCAGATCGCGAGTTTTATTGAAGAAACGGAAGACAAAGATAGGTACCCCACAAGTTTGTGGTCCTATCGGAGCCGGATCAAGAACAACAGCTCAGTTCGACTCGAGGCGCTAACAAGCTGCATGCAAGACCGGTACCTCGTCGAACTAAGAGGGACCGTGAGCCACGTCAAGCTTACGCCATTGGAACAAGGGACCAGCAGAACCGGTGCCTTATTGATCACGAAAGGGGCCGTATACGTGAACTACGATCGACGCGTGACGTTGTCAAGACCTACGCCAGAGCACGGGGTGCTTGAAGATCACCCAACGGTGCGACGAGCGACGTTGTCAAGACCTGCGCAAGAGCACGGGGTGCTTGAAGATCACCCAACGGTGCGCCGTGTCTTCGTGTCAAGAAACACCTACGCGGTCAAGTCGCGGCTTATGTTCTCGAGCTGCCCTACGGTGACAAAGGGCTCGAAGCATAAGTAACGCCGCAAGGCGGTGTGGTGTGTTTGTGCAGCACCACCAGTCGGTCTTAGACTGAAATCGCACTTTCACGCCAGTAAGGGACTCGTGTTACGGGGGCCGGACTGTAGGCACTGCCGACGCAATCGGACATTCCAGCCGATTGCTGAGCACCTCGTACTGCGTACTCCCCTCTGCTGGGTGAATCCACCCCTTCCTATCCTGCAACATCCATCCCTGAAGGAGCATATACTGGGGTCAAACCTAGTCCCTCCTGACGGACTGCTAGGGCCGATTAGGTAGGTAGGGAATTAGGGGCTTGCAAGTGCCGAAGATGACCGCGCGAAGCCCACCAATCACCAGGAAGAAGGCAGCCATGCAGGCGCAGATCTATGAAGACCCGCCAGCATCTCCATCCGAGACCGCACCCGACCGAACCGCACCCGACCATACCGCGCCCGAACATCAACGAACCACGACCGAACGTACCGCGCCCGACCATACCGCGCCCGAACATCAACGAACCGCGCCCGAACATCAACGAACCGCGCCCGAACATCAACGAACCGCACCCGAACGTCAACACCTACGAACCACGACCGACCATGCCGCGCCCGAACGCCAACGAACCGCGACCGCGGCAATGGAAGGAAGAGAACGCGAGCCACGAGCGCCATCTGTCTGTTCCGGACGATCAACATTATCAACGACTCTGCGTTTGCGCCAAGCAGAAACACAAGCGGCTATACGACTAGCAGAGATACATCGCCAAGAACTACAGATAGAGGCAGAACTAATCAAAAAGAACTTAGCATTGGAAGTTGCAATGATTCAAGAGGATACCGACCAGGAAATAGATTATGGGAACAAAAACCTAGCCAACGAGGAACGCGTGAATGAATGGTTTGACCATCAACAGACACGGGGGGAGTTGAGAGAACCTGATGTAACTCCTCATCCGTCGACAAGTTATCCTGTGATGAATACGCCAAAACAAGTAACAATCCAGCAAACGCCCAGAGCTAGATCGCCTACACCGCAAAGATCGCGAGATCGAGGAATTGATCGCTTAGCCGAGGCACTGGAAAAGATGACTCGACATCGCGCGCCACCAAGACAAACGCAGGATTTGCCCATATTTAGCGGTGCCTCAAGAGAATGGCTACCTTTTAAAATAGCAATGAAAGAGACGACCGCTCTTCATAAGTTCTCACCGTCAGAAAACTTAGCTAGACTGCGAGCATGTTTGCGAGGAGAAGCCCGGCAAGCAGTATCGGGACTTCTTTGCATGGCATCAGACCCAGCAGTCATTATGCGAACATTAGAGCAAAGCTACGGACGGCCTGAGATGATAGTCGATCAAGCTTTAGAGGATATTAAGAAACTACCTCGACTTGGAACGAGCGCTAACGAATTGAACACGTTTGCTATCAAACTTCAGAACATAGTTATGATAATAACTGGAATCGACGAACATGGCTATTTACAGAACCCTATGTTAGCTCGCTTCGTGACCGAGAAGCTAAGCCCACATGTCAGATCAAGATGGTGTGACTACGCCGATCAGTTTGGAAATAATCATGAGGCAGAAATAGTCACACTGTCAAAGTTTTTAATGCAAGAAGCAGACAGAGCGATGCGACATCTGTATTCTACCCGAACAATGACAATCGCACCTGTGCAGAATACAAAACCAGCGGATCATCAGCCACGAACGAGTCGCCGAGCAGTATTTGCAACCATCGAGGAGGCAAAGAAAAGTAATAAAACTGAATGTTTCTGCTGTGGAGCCGAGCACAAAACTACCGACTGCAGAAAGCTCGCCGACATGCCACTACAAAAGCGATGGGAGTGGGCCAAAGAGGCAAGAATATGTTTTCGCTGTTTGAACAGTAAACACAGGCGATTCCTATGCAAGGGCAAACGATGTGGAATTAATGAGTGTAGGCACCCACATCACCCACTACTGCATTCAGAGGTCAAGAACGTCGACCAGGAACCGAAACAGAACGAGGATTCAGAAATAACTGCATCAACACGTATACCAACAGAAACAATGAAAATACTGTTGAAGGTATGCCCTGTCAGGATAAAAGGAAGAAATAATAAAGAAATCGATACGTTTGCGCTATTAGACGAAGGATCAACGATCACACTTGTCGATGAGGAAATCGCATCGATGATAGGAGAAAAGGGGTCAAAACAACCACTGAACATCATCGGTGCAACATCGAGTCAACGCGAACCGAACAGTCGAGTAGTGAATATTTCCATACAAGGGCATAATCAACATGAATACAACTCAATCAAGGCAAGAACAGTAAAGAACTTGACTTTAGGAAGTCAAACGATCAAGCCACAGTTGGTTGAATTGCCACATTTGAAAGAACTAACGCCAGAAGCTGTATGCTACTCGAACGCAAGGCCCCGCATACTCATTGGCGCTGATAACTGGCATTTGATAGTTACGCGTAAACTGTTAACCGGACACAGGAAACAACCGGCCGCCTCCCTAACACGATTAGGATGGATCATACACGGATCGGTCCCACAGAGCATTGTGAGCGAAGGCGAGACAGTTTTACACATACGTACGTCGCAACATATCGAACTAGAACAAGCAACATGTGAACGAGATGACAGCTTATCCGATCTGGTCAAGGCACACTTTAGCTTGGACGCGTTAGGTGTCTCTATGAAACAGAAACCCAGACCTACAGATGAACGCGCCGTTCAAATGTTCAACAGTACTGCTAAGCGAGTAGACGGTCGATTTGAAGTTGGACTTCCATGGAAAACGGAAGACGTCACCATGCCACCGAGCTATGACATGGCACTCACTCGTCTTCGCGGAATAGAACGGAAAATGGATAAGTCACTGGAGTTCAAAAAGGCATATACAGCGGAAGTAAATAAGCTTCTCGATAAGGGATACGCAAAGAGAAGTGCAGACGATCACTCTGACAACAAACGTCTTTGGTATCTACCACACTTCGCCGTGACAAACCCAAATAAGCCCGGGAAAGTTCGCATGGTCTTTGACGCAGCAGCTCGAACGAACGGCATGTGCATGAACGACGCACTGTTAGATGGACCCGACCTACTGCAATCCCTACAAGGCGTCTTGTTTAGATTCCGAATGCGACCAGTTGCGATTACAGCCGACATACGGGAAATGTTTCTCAGAGTGAGGATCAGACCAGAAGATCAAGTGGCCCAACACTTTCTGTGGAGAGGCGACAACCGCGATGAACCTCCTCAGAAATATGTCATGCAGTCCATGATATTTGGAGCACGGAGTTCACCATTCCTAGCACACAGTGTGAGAGATCGCAACGCAACAGAGTACGCACAATCTCACCCCCTCGCATTCAAAGCTATCACGCAAAACCACTACATGGACGACTGGGTCGACAGTTTTGATACCGAAGAACTAGCTGCACATACTATAGCTGAAGTGCGAGAAGTGCATTCACAAGCAGGGTTCGAGCTAGCCAGCTGGAGTTCCAACCGCGAACATCTACTGAACCACATTCCAGAACAAGATAGAGCACACGCGCCAAAAGAACTTGCCGCAAACGCGCACTTATATGAAAAAGCTCTAGGAATACTGTGGATCCCAACTACAGATCAACTCGGTTTTAACACAGCCATGCATAGAGTACCGATAGACGTCAAGGAAGCTAGCCGCACACCAACCAAACGTGAAGCACTTGGGGCTGTGATGTCATTATTCGATCCATTAGGCGTACTAAGCCCCTATACGATTACGGCAAAAATTATTCTGCAAGAGTTGTGGAAAAAGAAGATTGGGTGGGACGAACCATTACCCCCAGAAGAAGCAGTCTCCTTTGGCGAATGGCAATCTGATCTTGAATACATAGAAAAACTGCGACTGCCACGATGTTACGACATCAGAACGAGTGGAGTCACGCGCCAACTTCATGTATTCTGTGATGCCAGCGAACAAGCATACACCGCTGTTGCGTATTGGCGTATTGAAGGTGACAACGGCGTGAATGTATCGATAATAGCAGGAAAAAGCAAAGTCGCGCCGCTGAAGGCACAAAGCATTCCCAGAATGGAACTCCAAGCCAGCCTTATTGGCGCTCGTTTAGCCACCGACATTATAAGTGCACACAAATGGGAAGCGAACGTAGTGTATTGGACCGATTCAAAAACCGTACTTCACTGGATAAGAAACGACGCGGTTAGATACACCCCATACGTAGCGCACCGGCTAAGCGAAATAGCAGAACTAACACGAATCGATCAATGGCGATGGGTGCCTACCGCTCACAACGTTGCCGATGACGCCACACGAGCAGGAAACACTAGATTAAAAAGTGACGATCGTTGGTTCAACGGACCTGCATTTCTCTACGAAAACGAGGAAAACTGGCCACAAGAAGCGTCAATAAACCAGCCACAGTCCGAATGTATAGTAACGCATATAAGACAAAGCGATCCGATGATTGACATGAAGAGATTTTCTTCATATGAACGCTTGATTCGATCATTGGCGTACGTATATGCGTTTATTGATAAGTGTAAGAAAAGAACAAATGCACTGGAATTGAAACACATTAAAAAGGCGGAGCTTCAACTTGTAAAAGATTCACAAAAGGAAAGTTTTGCAAAGGAATACGATCAGTTGAAGAAACAAAAGAGAGTCGACGTTTCGAGCCGTCTGTATAAACTGGATCCTATCAGCGGTAATGACGAAGTGATACGACTAAATGGACGAATCAACGCCGCCACAGTTCCAGAAGATATGAAGCATCCACCAATACTAGACGGTGATCATCATCTGACTCGTCTAATCATACGAGAAGAACATGAACGCAACAGTCACGTAGGACGAGAACAAATTGTAAATAACTTGAGACAACGTTATTGGATACTACGCCTACGGCCTACTGTAAAGAAAGTTCTGCGAGATTGCGTTGTATGCAAAATAAGAAAAGCCAGTCCGTTAAAGCCAGTGAAAGGCAACTTGCCAAAGGTACGTTTAAATACACATACCAGACCTTTCTCTTATAGCGGAATCGACTGCTTTGGCCCTGTGTGGGTGACAATAGGAAGGAGAAGAGAGAAACGATGGGGAATGCTATTTACCTGTCTTGTCACCAGAGCGATTCACATAGAGCTCATCGCCAGTCTGAGTACGGATTCGGCTATAATGGCCATAAGACGAATGGCTGCACGAAGAGGAACTCCAAAGTGTATCATGTCAGATAACGGAACTAACTTTCACGGAGCGAACACGGAACTCAACAAGGCGTACACGGAATGGCTTCCAGAAATGGAAAAATATGCTTTAAAACAGCGTATAGAATGGCGATATATCGACCCTGGAGCACCCAATCAAGGAGGAGCCTGGGAAAGAATGATAAGGACGGTGAAAAGCTCTCTTTCTGGCATACTCACCGACCGAGCACCAAAAGAAGAAACGCTGACTACGTTAATGGCGGAGATTGAATACACCGTGAACTCTCGCCCGTTGACTCACGTGTCCGTTGAGCCTGATGATCAAGAAGCTCTCACACCGAACCACTTTCTACTGGGAACGGCAACTGGATTACCATACGTAGGAAACTGTGAGACAGCAGATAAACGTTCGTGGCGCGCTTCGCAAGCGCTCGCTAATATGTTCTGGAATCGCTGGGTAAATGAATACTTACCTACACTAACTCCACGCGGCGATGCAAGAAAACAAGTGAACAATGTAAAACCGGGCGACATAGTAGTTATAGCGGACGGGCTGCTACCTAGAAACGTTTGGCCGCGAGGTATGGTTGAGCGTGCGTATGAGGGTCCCGACGGCGTTGTGCGGAGTGCAGATGTCAGGACACAAGGGGGAATCTTCAGAAGACCAGTCAGAAGGCTCATCGTCCTCCCGCTGCAGATGAGGGGCTCCGAAGATCTTCGCCGGGGGGAGAATGTTGCGGACAATGAACACAGTTAGCCTATAGTTTATAAGCTTAGAGTTTTGATTAGTTAAATAACAAAATGTTTGCTCCGCGCATTAGGCGCTATGTGAAAGCCATCAAATTGTATATAGTAAGGACCATTTGTAAGAATTAAGTCAGTCTGAACTTGAGCTTCGATGAAACAAGAAATAAAGAAAAATACAGTCCACTACCAGATCGCGAGTTTTATTGAAGAAACGGAAGACAAAGATAGGTACCCCACAGTAATATAAAAAAATAAATCCAGCTCTATACAATTTCAATAACCATACTGTACTCAAAGATTGTTTAGTTAATTATGAATCATAGAGTAAGAAAAGAGATAGTAGGTACGTACGTATTAAACTGGAATCTCAATATAATCAATTTGATGTGGATTGGATTATATACTTTAACTTTAAGGTTTATTATAAAATAATTTCTCTAGTACCAAGTTTTTATATAACGGGTGTAAAAAGACCACTTCCGAAGCCTGAAACCATGTATTCTTGGGCCTCAATAGTAACTAAATTCAATAACAGTATACCCAGAAAACTCGATTTAAAAAGTTATTAAGGGTTGAAAAGTCATATTCGCCGCTTGAAATCATCGCTCACACATCAACTGTTGGTTCAGGTGCGATTATTTACATTGCAAATTAAATTAAAACACTATTTAATTAGATATCATCGCAATATCAGTTAGTATAAATCCAAATTAAAAAAAAAAATTTTTTTTTTGCTTCTCGAGCAATATACCCAGTTTTTGTTTTCGGAAGCAAGTTCTTTTACACCCTGTATAAATAAACTGACGATTAAAATTAAATCAAAAATATCCCACAACATATGTCTATCGTTTATGGTTGACCGACAATTACACGTGTAACTCCCGATAGCTTAGCAGTTCGAAGCTTTCTGATTATACCTAGTTCCTTTTTCCAGTATTTATAACTTCAAAATTAATAAATTAGCATTTATAATGCAAAAACAAAAAAAAATCTGATTATATTTATCTACTCTTATGTTTATAACACTCTCAGTCATCCTAATTCTGTGTCCTAATTACAAAAGTTAACATTATTAACTATCTCATTCCCACGGGAAATCGACTTCCACGCGAACGGAGTCGCGGGCGGCCACTAGTTCTTACAATAAAGTCATATTAAAATCAGGTAACTGAGTTTAAATTACCGAATAAATAAATTAATAGTCACGTTATTTGATAAGAAAAAATAATAAAAAACTTTCTTTATATATGGCCAACTATTAATTTTAAATTGATATTTAGATACCTAGTAATCATGGCAGGAAGAAAGTTACTTTTCGTTTCGACGTTTGCCTTACTTTTTGTAAGTATTATTAAAATTTGGAAATGAATTCACGCGATTTGAGTCCTGAGGAAAGTTCGCGTGATAAAAAATCCATTGATATTACATAGAGTAATGTATCAATGAAAAAACATAACGAAATAACAATTATTTGAATATTTTTGACGAATTTTACGTGCCTTTGTACAGTCATGAATTTTCTAAAATGGTTATGTACCAACTTATTTTTTTTTTTCCTTTTCAGTTAGCTGAAGTACTTTCTGCTCCGCGATTTAACGGCGGTAAGTAAATGCAAATATTCCTTTTTTTTTCAAAAAGCAGTGGGAAATAAGCCTTAGGGGTTGAATTTTGAAATCGGTCGCCTGATTTAGGGGTTGTGGGGGGTTGGGTGGGGTGGGGGGGAGGGGTCTGAACCCCCCCTGACCATTTTCAGCCGCCGGAAAAAAGGGGGGGCCAAACAAAAAAATTTTTTTTTAAACCCAGTAGCAAAAAACAAACAACAACAGTTTTCAGAACTCTGTAATTTTTTATGTAAAATAAAATACTTACACATTATAAACAACCAAAATTTATGGTTTATATAAAAGCTTAATACTTAGCGCCTACCTGCAGTAACTAATTTCACATTTTTCTACCACAAAAACATAATACATATTTTACTTCCAAATACAATGAAGAGCGCTTTCAATCACTTACTAATCCTACTAATATTATAAATGTGAAAGTTTGTGACGATGTATGGATGGATGGATGGATGGATGGATGTTTGTTACTCTTTCACGTAAAAACTACTGGACGGATTTTGATGAAACTTTACAGTAATATAGCTTATACATCAAATTAACATATAGGATACTTTTTACCGCGGGAAAACTTTTCATTCCCACGGGAAACCGACTTCTACGCGAACGGAGTCGCGGGCGGCCACTAGTAACACATATTGTAATATGCAAAGCTCTTCTACCACACACCCAGTGCTGACATGTAAAGTTAACTCCTCAGATCAGGAATTTAATGTTGATACAGTTTGTAATAATTTTGATTTTAGACAAAGACCTATCAAAATGTATTGTGATGAAATAGGTAAAAATATAGCTTCTAAATTATATACCAGCCCTAGTAATATATGTAATTACTGCATGCCTGGAGCCACAGTAGGAAATATTATGGAAAAGGTACTGAATAGCAGTCACCTTCTTGAAACAACTATTATTTTATTTTTTGGGAGAAGGGGAAATGTAAACTTGAAACAGTCTTCAAACTTTTTAGAAAAATTACAAAGCCTTAGAGTATATACCTAAAATCATTTTGTTTACATTACCTTATCTCAGGGATGCCACTCAAGAAAATATGATTAGATATAAGTTAAATATGTGTTTACATAACCTTGTAAGCTCAAATAATATAAACTTATGTTGTACATCGAGCATGTTTGGGGGTTAATACTGTCCGCGTCCGTAGGCGAACCCCTTTTTTTGGGGTTCCTGACTCTAGTTACCCTACACGTGACCCCTGGGTAGTGCCAAATGGACTGTAAAAGTGGTAGAGTTTAGCTGTAGTCACATAGACTATAGCGTAAATTGGGCTGACTCGACCGGCAAGTACCACTTACGCACAGAAGACCAACGTGAAGTAGGAACATTGTTCCTGCGTTTCGTCTGGTGAGTGCTGTTTCCGGTGCCCATTCCCCCTTCCCACCCTAAGTATGACAGCGGCATTTAAAGAGTTGGTACCCCAGGAAGGTACCTGCTCTCTTGGAGCAGGAGAATCCTTCCCCGAGCCCCCCAGCTCGGGCTGCCCTTCGTACTCTGGGGTGGGCACAATACCGCGACATACTTCCCGGGGCAAACGAAGCAAGAGCATGCCTAAGACTCCTCCCACGTTATCAGTGGATTTTTGTAACATTCGAGGGGTCCACTCCAACCTAGCTGCCGTCCATCAACACCTTGAGACGGCAAAGCCGGCCATGCTCTTCTTAACCGAGACACAAATATCCTCCCCACCCGAATCATCCTACCTCACCTACCCTGGCTACACGCTTGAGCATAGGTTTTTGCCTCATGCCGGGGTATGCGTACACATTAGGGAGGATATTAGTTACCATCGCCTTGGGAATCTTGAAGCCCGTGACCTGTCCACTCTATGGTTGCGTGTAGACTGCGACGACCACCCCCGCATCTATGCGTGTATCTACAGGTCACACAGTGGTGACGATGAGACGGAGCGACTCTTTGAGCGTCTCCAACAAGCGACAGACCTCATTCTTGAGCAGTTTCCTTCCGCCGAAATCATTTTGTTGGGAGACTTCAATGCCCACCACTCTGATTGGCTCGGTTCTAACAAAACCGACCACGCGGGAAGAACTGCTCGGGACTTCGCCCTGGCTTATGACTTTAAGCAACTGATTACTTCGCCCACGCGAATCCCAGATGCTGAAGGCCACACACCTTCTTTGCTGGACCTTCTGCTGACCTCACACCCCGATAACTATCAGGTGATGGTCGATACCCCTCTCGGGTCGTCGGACCACTGCCTGATACGGACAAAACTGCCACTCACTTGCCCCTCCCGTCCTAGATCTACTGGAAGTCGGCGTGTTTGGCACTACAAGTCAGCAGATTGGGATGGAATGCGTACTTTCTTTGCTTCCTACCCGTGGAGACAGGTTTGCTTCTCATTGGATCCCAGCGATTGTGCACAATCGGTTGCCGATGTCGTGTTGCAGGGTATGGAATTATACATTCCTAGTTCTGTGATACCCGTCGGCGGCAGATCCCAGCCCTGGTTTAACAAATCCTGCCAGGCAGCCACTGCTGAAAAGCAGCAATGTTACCGGGCTTGGGCTTGCGCTCACACAACTGGAGATCCCAATAGCGTATCGCTAAAAAAGAAGTACAACCTTGCCTCCAGGTCATGCAAAAGGGCCATTGCTAGGGCGAAAGCTGAGTACGTCCGCATAATTGGCGATAGACTTGTGCGTTTCCCATCTGGGTCTCGTGCATTTTGGTCATTAGCCAAAGCGGTACAAGGCAACTTCTGTCTGTCGACCTTTCCACCATTGCGCAGGGATGACGGTTCGCTTGCCCACACTGCAAAAGAAAAAGCCGATCTTCTGGGCCTTCTTTTCGCATCCAACTCGACTTTGGACGACCAGGGAAAAACACCTCCGAACATCCTGAGATGTCAGAGTTCTATGTCAGATATACGGTTCTTGCAACGCACCGTACGTAGAGCTCTTCTTTCCCTGGATATCCATAAGTCGAGCGGGCCTGACACCATCCCGGCAATTGTACTAAAGGTCTGCGCTCAAGAGCTAGCTCCTCCCATGACGCGGCTCTTTCGGCTCCTGTACTCCACCGGCGTAGTCCCTAATTGCTGGAAGACAGCACTAGTGCATCCGATCCCTAAAAAAGGCGACCGCTCAGATCCAACTAACTACCGGCCTATTGCAATCACCTCTATACTCTCCAAAGTTATGGAGAGTATGATTAACACTCAGCTCTTACGATATCTCGAAGATCACCAATTGATCAGCGACCGCCAATACGGTTTCCGTCACGGACGGTCAACTGGTGATCTTTTACTATATCTGACCCATCGCTGGGCAGAGACCGTAGAGAGCAAAGGTGAGGCCTTAGCAGTTAGTCTGGACATAGCGAAGGCTTTTGATCGGGTCTGGCACAAATGTCTTCTAGCCAAATTACCATCATATGGACTACCCGAGAGATTGTGTAACTGGATCACCAGCTTTCTTACTGGGCGGAGCATTAAGGTTGTAATCGACGGTGCATGCTCTGACTCCCTGCCCGTAAATGCCGGTGTTCCTCAAGGCTGTGTGCTCTCCCCTTCATTGTTCATCTTGCACATAAATGATATGCTGCAAACCAGCGGTGTACATTGTTATACGGATGACAGTACCGGAGATGCACTGTACCATGGCCAAGCCAATCTCAGCAAGGAGTCGGTTGTCGAAAACCGGAACAAGCTTGTGTTAAAAGTTGAGGCCTCTCTAGACCTGGCCTCCTTGTGGGGGGGGTAGCGGTAACTTGGTCACATTTAACCCCCTCAAAACACAAGTTTGCGCGTTCACCACTAAAAAAACCCCATTCGTATTAGCCCCTACATTTCAGAACACTCCTCTTTGTATAAAGCCTATGATCGAAATCCTCGGTGTCGGCATATCGAGCGACGTTCAGTTTCATAGTCACTTGGAAGACAAAGCCAAATTGGCTTCTAAAAAGCTTGGAGTGCTTAACCGAGCGAGACAGTATTTCAAACCGGCCCACCGCCTTCAACTATACAAGGCACAGGTGCGGCCCCATATGGAGTACTGTTCTCACCTCTGGGCAGGAGCACCTCAATGCTTACTTCTTCCATTTGACAAGATACAACGTAGAGCGGCTCGAATCGCCGGCAACCGAGCTCTTTCTGATCGCCTCGATTCTTTGGCCCTGCGAAGAGATATATCATCTCTTTGCGTTCTGTATCGTCTATACAATGGGGAGTGTTCTGAAGAATTATTCGACCTCATACCAGCTGCACAATTCCACCACCGCACCTCCCGCCACAGATTGAAATTCCATCCCCACCACCTGGATAGCTGGCGCTCCACCACCGTCCGTTTCGGGCGGAATTTTCTGCCACGCACTACGCAGATGTGGAATGAACTACCTGCAGCGGTATTCCCGGCTACATACAACATGGGGCTCTTCAAGTCGAGAGTATATTCCCACTACAAAGGTCGGCAACACACCCCCAACACCCACAGTGTTGCGGGTAGTCATGGGCGGCGGTGATCATTTACCACCAGGTGACCCGCATGCTCGTTTGCCCCCTATTAATATTAAAAAAAAAAAAAAAAAAAAAAACATAATTGATGCAAATTGTATGTTTAAGTTTAATTTCTTTTTGACATAAGATAGGTATATTCTATCCAATAGTTTATTAAGACAGGTAGCAAATATGCTATCACATTATTTATTTAAAAATCAGCTAATTGTTTAGCTGTTGATTGTGCTGCTTCTATTGAGCAGTCTAATAATTTGACATATTGCAGTGATACTTTTAGTACCACTTTATTAACAGGTACAGATATTGTACCTAATTCTTTAAATTAATTAATAAGACAATAGAGGTTTCAGCCTCTAGCTCAATTTTAAAAAGCCCCATGTCAAACAATGGAAATAATATTAATTGTTTAAACATAGTCCTTCAGAATATACGAGGCATTACAGAGAAAGTTTTAGATGTGAGCAAATAGATATTTTATGTATTACAGAACATTTTTTAAGAGATTTTCAAATTGCAAGCATGTTTAATTTGGATCAGTATCAACTTGCTAGCTCGTTTTGTAGAAAATCAGCAATTCATGGTGGCTCATTAATAATTACTAATAAATGTCTTAAATGTAAAGAACGTAAAGACATAGTGAGTCTATCTATTGAGCAAACTATATAAATAGCCTGTATAGAACTGACACATTGTATAGTTGTTAGTATTTATAGGCCACCTAGGTCAAATTACGATAGTTTTGAGTTAGTTTTAGAAGAAGTTTTAATTAAATTATGTAATAATAATAACAAGGAAATATTTGTTTGTGGTGATTTTAACGTTGATTTGTTAGAGAACTCATTAATGAGTAAAAAGTTACTAAACATATTTAAATGTCATAACCTCACCAATCTGTTCTTTGAACCAACTAGAATAGACAAGAGTAGCGCAACTGTGGCCAATTAGTTACTTTTAGATATCAGAGAGAAAAACAGATTAATAGGAAATTAATAGTTGTTCCCGTCAATGAGAAACGTTTAGAGACTTTTAGATCAAGCGTCGCTAGTAAGATGCCTAATGTTTTCAACTCTAAAAATGTTAATAAACAATATGAGAATTTGAGTACTTTTATAAATAAAAACACCATTGAAGAAAAGAGGAAAGCTACTGATTCTCGTAAAAAGAAATGGATCACTGACTCTACTTGGGACCTCGTTGAACTGAGGAAAGCCATCAAGGTAAAGGGTTTACAAAACGATCTTGTACGAAAGGAGTACTCTAACTTGTGCAACCAAGTAAAAATGCAGTGTCGCCGTGATAAAAACAATTTCATCGCTGACATCTGCAAAGACATCGAAGAACACTCCATTAGGTATCAAACCCACGACCTCTTCAGAAAAGTGCGCACCTTATGCAGAGAGTTTAAGCCTAAAACATGGATCATAGAAGACAAAGATGGAAATCCGATTCACGATTTGGATGCCATTGCAGAGCGATGGAGTGAATACTGCGAAAATCTCTACAGCGACACCACCACCAGTTTCCAAACAGACACCAGTAACTTCCAGGAGTCTGACGCAGAGCCCCCAATCCTACTTTCCGAGGTTACAGCCGCTATCAACCGACTAAAGAACAAAAAAGCCCCTGGTCCCGTCCCGACCTGATCACAGCCGAAATCCTAAAAGCCTTGGGTGAAAAAGGCGTACTTTCCTTGCTTGACACCTGCAATCACGTATGGTCTAACGGTACATGGTCCCAAGACTGGACTGAGTCGACCATACTACCACTACACAAAAAAGGATCGACCAGAATATGTAGCAACTACCGAACTTTAGCACTAATCTCCCACGGAAGCAAGGTCCTTTTACACATCCTAAACAACAGGATCCGCCACTTTTTAGATTGGCAAATTCCACCTGAACAGGCCGGCTTTGTAAAGGGGAAGGGTGCAAGAGAACAGATTCTGAACATCAGACAGCTGATTGAAAAATCCTACGAGTTCAACACACCCTTAGTGCTATGTTTCATAGACTATAGCAAGGCATTCGACTGCGTTAATTGGAACAAATTATGGACGTTGCTCTCTGAACTTGGAGTACCCCGTCACCTTGTCTCGCTGATCCAGACACTGTATGTCAACAACACTGGTGCTGTAAAGATAGATCAAACCACCTCCAAACGTTTTAAATTCGGCAAAGGAGTGAGGCAAGGATGCATCCTGTCACCTATCCTATTCAATATCTATGGGGAATACATCATGCGACGCACCCTCGAAGGATGGGACGGCGGGGCTTCCATCGGCGGTGTAAAAATCACCAATTTGCGCTATGCTGATGACACCACGCTTGTAGCAACCAGCGAAACCGAGATGGAAGCGTTACTAGAACGTATGGAACGCGTAAGCAGGGAATTCGGACTTTCAATCAACAAGACCAAGACGAAAATCATGGTGATTGATCGTTCTAAACAACTGGAGCTCAACGGGACCCTCAACCTTCAATATGTGGATAAATTCATATACCTGGGCTCCACCATATCCAGCGATGGCTCATGCGAACCCGACATACGGAAGCGAATTGGGATGGCAAAAGGTGCGATGACTAAACTAAGCCGTATCTGGGCAGATAGGTCCATCGTGAGGAAGACCAAGATAAGTTTAGTGAGAACACTAGTGTTCTCAATTTTTCTCTATGGCGCCGAAACTTGGACCCTCAAGCAAGCCGATTGCGCGCGCATCGATGCATTTGAAATGAGGTGCTGGAGGAAGATGCTACAAATACCTTGGACAGCTCACCGTACAAACGCATCGATCCTACAAGAACTGGGCATCACCACGAGGCTATCGCTGACCTGCTCTCGCCGGATTCTGGACTTTTTTGGCCATATAGCCAGGAAGAAGGGTGACAAACTGATGGGTGACAGGAAAATCCCACGGAAAACGATCGAGAGGAAGAAGTCCGATGCGCTGGACTGATCAGATCCGCACTAACACGCATCAGAACGTCCACGAGGCAATCCACACTGCTGAAGACCGAGCCAAGTGGAAAGGGATAGTTTCTGATATAATTCGTGGAGGTCACGACCCTCAGCATTGAGGAAAACGAATCAAGGAGGAGGATAAATAAAAATCATAAGAAAATATTTAAACCTAAAATAATTAATTTAAAACTATGTAAATCGTTTTGTGACTGGGCAACTACTGGTATATACATCAGTAGAAGAAAGTTGTACGATCTCTATGATCAAAAATCATATAACAAAAATGATAGTTTTTGCCAGTTCGTTAGAAATTACTCTAAAATATTTAAAAAAGTATGCACTGCAGATAAGTCTATGTATCTGAGTAACAAAATAAAAAATAGCTCTAATAAATCATAAATGACTTGGAACGTTTTAAATTCTGAAACCGGGAAAAATAATAATAAACGCGAAAATCAAATTAAGCTCGTCATCGATAACACTGTCATAACTTCCGACGAAAATTTAGCGATAGTTTTTGAAAAGTACTTTGAAAGAAATAATGTTAGTGAATGTAAAGAAAGTTTTAGTTTTCAACCAATAGATACCGGGGATATTTTAAAAACATTTAAGACAATAGATATTAAAAAAACTACGGATCTATGGGGTATATCAGTAAAAATTATCAATTTCGTTATAGATATAATAGCTCCTTACCTTGCAAAAATATTTAATAACAGTATTATTAGTGGTGAGTTTCCAGACTTGATGAAGCACAGTAAAGTCATTCCTTTGTTTAAATCGGGTAGTACTACAGATCCCTCTAATTTAAGGCCAATTTCTATTTTACCTACATGTAGTAAAATTTACGAAAAAGTCATTTCAAGCCAACTTTTAGGTCATTTTAATAAAAATAATTTGCTTCATAATAAACAATTTGGATTTACAAAAGGTCGTTCAACCACTGATGCAGGTGTTGATCTTATTGTTAATATTGTTAGTGCGTGGGAAAAGTCGCAAGACGCTTTAGGTATATTTTGTGATTTGTCTAAGGCATTTGATTGCGTTCAGCACGATACATTGATAAGAAAACTCAATCATTACGGTATCAACGGTACTAATCTTAAACTTATGATTTCGTATTTGAATGATAGGACTCAAAAGGTTGACGTGAACGGTAAAAGGTCGTCAGGGTCGGTTGTGAGTACGGGGGTTCCTCAGGGATCGATTTTGGGCCCATTTCTATTTTTGGTTTATATTAATGATCTACCCTTTATGGTAGGAAACAATCATGATATAGTGTTATTTGCTGATGATTCATCATTAATTTTTAAAATTAATAGACATAAAATCAATTATGACGACGTAAATAATGCTCTCTCTAATATTGTATACTGGTTTAATGTTAACAATCTAGCCTTTAACGATAAGAAAACTAAATGTATTAAATTTTCTGCACCCAATGTTAAACAAGTCGATTCAAATTTGAAACTCAATGGCAACAGATTAAACTTAGTAGACACTACTGTTTTTCTTGGAATAACTGTAGACTGTAAATTGCAGTGGGGAGCCCACATCTCACAACTAGCGAGTAGGCTTAGTTCAGCAGCGTTTGCGGTCAAGAAGATTCGCTCACTAACTGATGTCAATACAGCCAGGATTGTATATTTCAGTTATTTTCATAGCATAATGTCTTACGGCATCTTGCTATGGGGAAACGCTGCAGACATTGAGACGATCTTCGCACTTCAGAAAAGGGCTATTCGCGGCATTTATAAACTTGGAAATAGGGAATCTCTTAGGGAAATATTTAAAGATATTAATATACTAACTTTTGCGTCGCAATATATTTATGGAAATATATTGTATACTCATAAAAATATTGATAAATTTACAACGCGAAAAGCAAATCGTGTCGGAAATTGTTCTGTAAGAACTAGGCAAGAGAATAAATTAGCGGTCCCTAAACATAGATTGGCCAAGAGCAGTAAATCGTTTATTGGTATGTCGATACATATTTATAATAAAATCCCGGAGTCAGTTCAATCCTTACCTTTTAATAAATTAAAATTACATGTTAAGCATACACTATGTAAAAAGGCTTATTATAAAGTTAAAGATTATTTAGATGATAAAAAAGCGTGGGATTGATTTCTGGACAGGCTATTTCTTTAGATTGTATCTTATTGTAACTATTTGTGTCTTATTCTAACTATTAACTACTCTGTAAGCATCTAGACCAAGACAAGACACAAGAATTAGTAGTTGTATTTTCTCATTTCAATTTAACCGTCTTGTGACCTTACGTTTTTATCTTGTCTTGGTGTAGTTGTATGCCTTAATTTTGTATATTTGGTGATGGACAAAAGAGTGCCGAGTTTTTTTCCGCCAGCTTTTTTCTCTCGGCCTACTGATGATAAGCTGATGATCGATATTTTGACTTTCATCGAATGTAATTAAGTTACTTAATGATGAAATAAATGTTTTTTTTTTTTACTATGGAAGCAGTCCAAAGGTCAGTGAAGGACATGATCAGTATTTTCTACACTCGCATGGAGGAGTTCCAAAATCAGCTGGAGAAAGTTTCAGCATCACCCTCTCCCACAACGGCAACACTGGCAGCTGAGTTCACAATATTTAGATTTAGAGCCTTTCTTCAGTTAGCTGCAGTACTTTCTGCTCCGCGATTTAACGGCGGTAAGTAAATGCAAATATTCCTTTTTTTTTTCAAAAAGCAGTTGGAAATAAGCCCTAGGGGTTGAATTTTGAAATCGGTCGCCTGATTTAGGGGTTGTGGGAGGTGGAGGGGAGGGGTCTGAACCCCCTAGAAGCAATTACTTCTAAAGTAGCCCACTTTTTTAGGGTTCCGCACTCAAAGGGTAAAACGGGACCCTATTACTAAGCCTCCGCTGTCTGTCTGTCTGTCTCCAGGCTGTATCTATGAGATAATAATGTATTTCCGTTGCCGCTATAACAACAAATAATTAAAATAAAAAATATTAAGGGGGCCCCATACAATAAACGTGTTTTTTTCGTATTTTTCTACTCAATATTAAAAACGGTAACAGTGTGTATTACTTTTCAAAATAAATAATTAAATAACAATAAAGTTAATATTTAAGGGGGGCTCCCATACAACAGACGTAATTTTTAAGCAATTTTTACTCGATCTTAATAATCAGGTAAAAAATGATAGTACGGAACCCTTCGTGCGCGAGTCCGACTCACACTTGGCCGGTTTTTTTCATATAAACCGCAATGTAAACAGTCCATAAATACTTATATTAAGTAATTTATTTCTAAGGCTGGTTAAAATTTTGAAATCGGTCGCCTGATTTAGGGGTTGTGGGGGGTTGGGAGGGGTGGGGGGGAGGGGTCTGAACCCCCCCTGACCATTTTCAGCCGCCGGAAAAAAAGGGGGGGCCAAACAAAAAAATTTTTTTTTTAAACCCAGTAGCAAAAAACAAACAACAACAGTTTTCAGAACTCTGTAATATTTTATGTAAAATAAAATACTTACACATTATAAACAACCAAAATTTATGGTTTATATAAAAGCTTAAAACTTAGCGCCTACCTGCAGTAACTAATTTCACATTTTTCTACCACAAAAACATATTTTACTATGGAAGCAGCCCAAAGGTCATTGGAGGACATGATCAGTATGTTCAACACTCGCATGGAGGAGTTCCAAAATCAGCTGGAGAAAGTTTCAGCATCACCCTCTCTTACAACGGCAACACTGGCAGCTGAGTTCACAATATTTCGAGCCTTTCTTCTGTTAGCTGAAGTACTTTCTGGTCCGCGATTTAACGGCGGTAAGTAAATGCAAATATTCCTTTTTTTTTCAAAAAGCAGTGGGAAATAAGCCTTAGGGGTTGAATTTTGAAATCGGTCGCCTGATTTAGGGGTTGTGGGAGGTGGAGGGGAGGGGTCTGAACCCCCTACAAGTAATTTTGGCTGCCGGAGTCGCGTCTAAATATTTTAAAAAAAATTTCAAAATTTCCTAAATACTAGCACAATTGCGTGAATCGGAACGCATTTAGCATCTTGGATGAATGATATTGTGGTTTTTCTACAATCTTAATTTTAAATACAATCGAGGTAATCAGATTGTATTTATTAAGTGTGTTTACATAATTCTTAGGTAAATAAGAGCGCGCATAAACCTAGAAAAAAATCGAATTTCACCCGCGCGCCGCACACGCCCCTCTCTCGTCCCGTCGTCCGGTGACTCCGATGCATGCTACCGCGTGTTTAGAGCGATCGCGCACAGTTTACCTAAAATAAGCCGGATCACCTAGCTGTTGTTTGAAACGCTAAAAATACTTTTTGCTTGTAGTAAATAATAAGCAAAGGTAAGTAAGTGTATAATATATTTTTTTGTAATGTTGTTTTTAGAATGCGCTTTATTTACATTTACTTATATGTTTTTGTTCACAATTCGTTGACTGATTTGTACCTGTACAGTCAGCACCATATAGTTTGTAACATCCAATGTAGTCAAATACTAGAAAACAACTTTCAGCGAATCAGCCAGTGTCATCACATTCATCAGAACATTCAGGTTGCTCTAATTTATCGTAGCGTGCAGGAAGCCTTATAGAAAGTCGCATTCAATCCCGTATCAACCAAAGCGCCATCAGTAACGTAGCGCTCAGGGTATTCACAATCTTCGGTACAAAGTAAGAAAACAACTTTATGCTTCATGTAATAGAGGTGTACTTTGCTTGACAGGCAGCGTGTCTAGATGAAACTGTTATGACAGAAAACTTTATTTGATAAAAAAATGTATTTATGTGATATATACATTTTTACAGTTTTATAAAGAAGATATTTTGTTTGTAAAGGCATGCTTTAATACATACGTAATACCTACGTCTGAATTGAATGGTATCCATATGTGTTTAAATAAATATGTTACTAGGTTTTCATAAGTAAGAAAGAGTCAACAAAATTATCCACTGATCTAAATACGAGAATTTAATTTTAGATTCTGTTTGACAGATTGAAGTCTTTTTTAAGTTTTAGTGAAAACTTAAAGCATGTAGCTTAGTTTGTTTACTTCTAGCTAGCAGCGATGGTGTCAGGGCTGTGGCGTCCGATAGACGATTCATGAGCATGGGTTTCATTTCAAGTTTAAGCAGTCTTTTTAAAAATTGAAATGACCTACTTTTTTTTCATTTCTGGTCCAAAAGATGACTTGCAATGATTTTATTATTAAAAATCATTTTTTTATGAAAACTGAAACAACATTTTATTTTCATCAAGCAATTTAAATTATCATCATCATTCAGAAAGATGATCAAATTGCATTTCAATTCAAAGATACCATTTTAAATCGTTTAAATAATAAACACATACTAGAATATCATAAATTGTCAAGAGGTAGTAAGAGTAGTAGTTGCAATAAATGAGGATCCGAAGGAACATGCAACGTACGTTTTTTTTATGTATATAGTAAAAATATTTAAATTGTTTTAGTTTTTATCTGTTTCATGTAAATATTTGATTTCATTACTATATTAATTTTGACCCTCGTTGTCATAAATATTTACTGAAATTACTCAGTTGAAACTTAAACATTTATAAAGAAGTTGCCATGTTGTTTTCTAAGTTATTAAATTGAGTCAGACTCGCGGTTGAAACGTTCCATATCATTATCTATATTGGTTTAAATATTTCGACGGGTCCCAAGAACAAAATCTTATACTAATATACAACAAAATTAGTTTTATTATTTATTTGTATTTGGTATCATATTAGCTATATAAATATGTTTAATTTTTTTTTATAAAACTTATACTTTAGTAGATACCCAAACGAACATCATCCTATTTGAATTTTACTTCAAAGAACAATACAGTATGAACATGTACAAGCTTGTTCCTCTGAGTTCGCAACTCGCGCGCAGCAGTGTATCGTCAGACGCGGGTTTGTTCTCGGGGCGGGGTCTTTTTTGACAGGGCGCGGCTATTTCTCTAACAATTCCAATTGATGTCAATCAAAAGTTAAGATTTATTGTTCATTGCATTTTATACAATGACGGCCTTATCAACGAACCCAAAAATTTTGAATTTAGCTCTTAATCCAAAAAAAAAAAAACACCTTCTTTCAACTCTAAGTGAGAAAACAGATGAAGAAAACTTAAATTTAGATGAGTAATGATATAAACATTCACATTAAAAATTTACATATTCGTTAAAATATTTTTGTACAACTCAATACATTATTTACTTGGAAAGTACCAATAACTGTAAATTACTGTCGTTTGTGATTATTAGATGTTTTTCTAAGAAAATCTTAAATAATCATATAACAATTTTTTTATTATTATTTTGAAGTTAAATATAATTAAGTTATTTTAAATATGAATTCCAACTAAGATACTAAATATTTTATTTTAAATAAAATATTTTCACATACGTCTTTTTTGTCCTAAAATGCATTCAAAATTTACTATCGCTTGCGCCGATCCGACATTGTACTATGGAAAACTTATTGAAAATAAATAACGCATGTAATTTTAAGTTTTTGTTCCTTGGCATTAATTTTATTATACGATTTTGTTCTACTATTAACTTAATAAATATAAAACTTTTTTTAACAAAAGTCACATTGATAATTTCCTTATAAGTATGGTATTTTGTTTGTTGAATATTTCATTATTAATTTTTATTGGTTCATGACAGAACCCGAAGATTCTTATAACGCTGCCTTGAACTCCCCAGTATCGCTTTAGGCTTAAATATTATATAAAATGTGTGATGATAGTACCAAAATATCACAGCAGCAAACACAAGTAACATATAAAAGTACTCCTCCTCTTTGCCTATTCCTTTACTTCATCAACTCACAAATTATCATGTTACTAGTGGCCGCCTGCGGCTCCGTTCGCGTGGAAGTTTGTTTCCCGTGTTAATGAGATATTTTCCCGCGGTAAAAAGTACCCTATGGTTTATTCTGATGTATAACCTATATTATTGTAAACTTTCATCCAAATCCGTCCAGTGGATTTTACGTGGAAGAGTAACAAACATCCATCCATTCCATCCATACTAACAAACATTCACGTATATGAAATAAGTAGGATTACACCTTTATTATATCCTATTTTTATACCCTCTAGTTTTGATAACTCACCAGCAATGCACTTGGAAGAATTTAAAGGAACTCTAGCTTCCACTCCATCCCTTCTCATATGGTTTTAGCTACGCCTATGCCTTCTCTACTAAATGCACACAAAAAAAAATCTAATGATCTATGTCCCATTCATTGTTCATGTCTAGATCATAAAGTCCTAGGTAATAACACCAACTCGGAAAAAAATACTAGGAAATGTTAAGTGTTGGATAATAAGTCTGACGTAAGGGGATGAAAACTGAAAATTTAGATAAGAGCTGTTTCAAAAATAAGAAAACTTATTTATGATGAAGTTATTGAAATGTTTGACGAAGTTTTGAAAGCTTGGGAGTCGAGAATAGCAGTGGAGTACCTAATATTGCAAAATATGTTCAAAACATCAATGTGAAATATGCCGTGCTCATCGCAGTATCTCTAAGCTCACCAATGATCAAATACAGAACTTTGAGAGCCTTGTAAAAAGCCAAGAAAATTGCACGGGGTTTGAAACAAAAACTTGAACATGAGGCAATAGAATCTAGTGAATCTATTGCTACCGCAGTATCTGTCATTGAAAAAGTTTTGACTTGACAATAACGAAAGTAAAATATAAAAAATTTGTAAGCATGTGTGATATTGGTGTTAATGTTAATTTAATAAATGGTTTATATTTTAAAGTCTTACTCTATGATTCAGAAGATAATCATCATGAAGAAGACAATGTTGGTGTGAACTAATAGGAACTGGTTAATAATGTTACTCAAAAATGTAAAGTAGTTTTGCGATGAGAAAGATACTTTTTAATTAATTAAAACACAGTTTATGATTTACCTTTTGAACATTATACAAAAATATTACATTTGATTTAAAAATCCGTGATGATCATCCCTACTAATATTATAAATGCGAAAGTAACTCTGTCTGTCTGTCTGTCTGTAACGCTTTCACGCCTAAACCACTGAACCGATTTTAATGAAATTTGGTGTGAAGAAAAAACTGATCTTGGGAAAGAACATAGGGTACTTTTACCGCGGGAAAACTTCTCATTCCCACGGGAAACCGACTTCCACGCGAACGGAGTCGCGGGCGTCCACTAGTTTATTATAATATATAGTAATACCACAACAAGAAAGTATATTATTAAGTTGCTAGTTTTATTTTGTTTTATGTTAATGACAATATAAACAAAAATAAAAGTTTTTTAGTAGATTTTTTGACATTCAATTACTATATAATTTAAAGGCAAAGCCAACATACGACGTAATTATATGTAACAATTACGAAGTAAAACATCGCAAAAATACTTAAGACATCTGCGGTTTCATTAAACAAAGTCGTATGTGCAGTTAGTGCTTAGTTCATTCCATAAAACAAAATCCGATTTTATTATAGGAACCGAGTTTTACAGAAATAATCTTTATTACTAAATATAAGAACGTGAAAATAATGTAATTAAATAAAACAAATAACCTTTGAATAAATTCCATACTCAAATAGTTTTTGTAACGGAGTAAACGACATTTTACTTTGCTCGCAACTTAAAAGCTGCGTACTGAAAACTGAACATTTGGTAGATACGACTTTGTTCTTGGGACCCGTCGATTTGTTGCTCTATCGGCAACGAAAATATATTATGTGAAAATTTCAACTGTTTCAAGTTAAAGTTTTAATTCTGTTTCATTATACGTGTATCAATATATGATTTATTAGTCCTTGCTGTTCCTACTTGTCCACGACAAATATAAATTTATATTTTATTTTGAATACCAATGTTAGGATACCTACCTGAAAAATAATTTATAGTAGGATTCAATAACCCTAATAACAATTTTATGATCGGAAATTATGACTTATTTACGCGCGGCAAATATTTATTTTAAGGAAAGTTGTTGCATCTGGCTCTTGCTTAATTATACGTCAAGAAGTGATAGGTATCTGATGTGTAAAATATGAAACTTCTTTGAAGAAGGTTCAAATTTCAAACAAAATAAAAAATATTTAAAAATTTAGGAATAAAAATGTGTCTAGCAAAAAGTTAGAATGTTAACTGAACTAACTATTCTATGTAACTTCTTAGATTTACGCGATTGTGATTACTTAAAATTAAACTGTAAGCGTCGCTATACAAAACCTGCAGTCTGTGAGCATTCCATGGATAAGCCCAACCACTATCTAAGATTTGATACCGTTAAAATCCTAGCAAAAGAGAAACATTTTATTCCTAGGTTGGTAAGAGAAACGATTGAAATTATAAAACACCCTAACTTCAATAGAGAAGATGGTTGGATGCTATCACCAACGTGGGATCCAATACTTAGTAAAATAAAAAAGAACAACCAGCAGACAAATAAGCAGAAACACCAAGACACTGTCAGCGTCTATCGCGTGAACCCGAACAACTATGCGAGAAAATTACGTAACAGATGGCGGTGAATTCTAAAAATTGTTTTTTACTATACTCTATGAAGACATCAATCTCAGTCTACCATTGACCACGGCATTTGTAAAAAGGCCGAAACGTCGGAAAATCAAAATTAATTTAATAAAACGCGTAAAAACCCGTTAAAATTAGTTTAATTTCACTATTCCAAGGCTCACTTGCTAAAACGATTTAACATGAAATGCTAGTACATAAAATTGATTGTTCGGCGCCGACTGTGACTTTTACCTGAAAGCTTGGAACCTGAAAACAAAAGCTAGAAAGTTTTTGAAGTTTGAAAATATAGGTTCTTACACACTTGTGCGTTCCTGGTTTATTTTTTGACGATTAGAAGAAGAAAGCATATTTTTATATTTCGCTGGGCGCTTCGATATCGATGGCGCTTTGGTTGATGCGTAATTGAATGCAACTTTCTATAAGACTTTCTGGACGCTTCGATAAATTAGTACAACGTGAATGTCCCGATTAAATGTGATGGCACTTTTTGATACGATGAAAATGATGAATGAGTTATCAACTATTTGGCTACAGTAGTCGTCACGAAGAATATGATGCTGACTGTACTGCACTGCACTTTTTGCTGGTGGTAAATAATTCGCAAAGGTAAGTATGTAATATAATAATTTATTTATAATAATGTTGTTTTTACTATGTGCTTTATAAAATGACCTTTTTTTCAAAATGCGGTGTCTTGTATCTGTACTGCAAAGCACAGACAGAAAGAAATTGCAATAATATATATATTATGATTTATGATCTATTCATTGTAACTTGTCTTAAAAGCCATTAAAATCTTTTTAAATTAGCCATGAGATACATTTTTAATTTCTAAAATACTCTTTTGCTGCGTTTTTTTGTTAGCCATATTTTAAAGTTTTTTTTCATAGTCAAACAAGAATTAGAAATTAAAACGAAGATTTTTTCGGCCCCGGAGCACAGAAACACAGTCCTCTTGTCTCAACGGAGCGATCACAACTAAACCATGAAACAAAACATGCCTTAGATCCCAGGATAGGTGCGACAGACGAAAGCGTTCTGCGAGAAATAAAAACGTAGTAAGCGCCGAATAAGTTTTAATGTAATAACTCGTAAAGTATACATTATTTTCTAAAATCGCTAGTAGGGTCGCTGGGTAATATAATTTGGTAGTATGTATTAAAATATTGGCTCAATAGCATGTAATAATAGCTCATAGCATAATATTGGAAATAAATGAATAATAGTTGAAAATTAGAGCTAACTTCGTGATTTTTTTTTATCGAGAAAATTTTATTTTTTTATGTTTTCACTCTGATCAGTCCCTTGGAAATATGCTTTAATATCTATGGTATTTTTTTCGGGTAATTTGTGCTTTGTTTTCTAGGGTAAAAATACAAATTACGACTGGAAATTTACCTGTATACCCCCTCTTAATAGCAATGTTTTACTCCAAGTTGACACAATCCGACATCAATGGGTTAGGTTAGTTAGGTTACTTTTTTTAAACTGCCAGAAAAAGGAGTGTTGACTCATGATTGAAGAGAGTTTTTATACATACAAATTGGCTACTAAAGGTCGCCATATTGATTTTAAACAAAAAAATTTTTTTGGCGCCCCCTTTTTTTCGGCAGCTGAAAATGGTCAGGGGGGGTTCAGACCCCTCCCACCCACCCCCCCCCCAACCCCCCAAAACCCCTAAAAAAATCGCTGAACTTGATGCTTTTCCTGCTCCAATGCCCACCAAACCTGCCGCCGAACAAGCGGAAAGATCACGGCCGCTGCCCCCAAAAACTCGGAGGAATGTAACATCTCGGCGTGGACTGCGCACTCCGCGGGACTCCTTTTTCTGGCAGTTTAAAAAAAGTAACCTAACTAACCTAACCCATTGATGTCGGATTGTGTCAACTCGGGGTAGGACATTGCTATTAATTACCTAAGAATTATGTAAACACACTTAAAATATGATTACCTCGATTGTATTTCCAAACAGAGTTCAAAAACGTAGCCAAGTCGTAGAAAAAAACACAAAACAATACGGAAGAACACATTCTCATATACCTACTCGAAAGCAAAGAAATGACGCGAGTTACGTACAAATTTGACATTAGAGCTGTCAATATCATTCATCCAAGATGCTAAATGCGTTCCGATTCACGTTAATCACCAAAAAAACATTGAAAAGCTGTACTAAAGCATGAAAGTTACGTTCCGATTTACGCAATTGTGCAAGTATTTAGGAAATTTTGAATTTTTCTAAAAAATATTTAGACGCAACTCCGGCAGCCAAAATTACTTGTAGGGGGTTCAGACCCCTCCCCTCCACCCCACCCAACTGGCGTCAATAACAATATGATTTTTAATATTAACATTACTTTACTTTCAATTTTAAATAGAAAGTCGTTTTTCATTGTCTATTCTATTTTTTCCAGAGGCATCTCTATCGGCGAATCCAAGTAAGTACTTATTTACTTTTTTTACCTGAGACAGTAAGTTCAGCTATTTAAAAGTTTTTACTGGACGGTAGGTAAATAAAATATCAACCTTAGAAACAAGAAATTGATCTCAAACATATAAAATGGGTTTTCAACACACTTGCTCTGAAAGTGAGCCTTATTACCTACATAGTTTTTAGGGCCATAAATCGATCACACACTCGTGCGTAATATAACGTTCCCTTTTTTTTTTTTTTCCGACGGAAAAATCCTTTATGGATACCCAGGGAGATAAGAGGGGTTTGCCCCCTGGGTTATGTCGGAGTCGCTGAGCAGAAGGCTGACATACCGACTAAAAAACCGTCGTTGCCCATCGTTCCAATATGGGGCGTGACCGAGGGAGCTTGTCGCATTCTTCTCGGTAATATAACGTTCCCTACAAAGTTTAGTACCTTACTGCAAATTATATGCTAGTATACAGAGCATTTTCAATTTGTTCGGGTAACACATTTTTTTGTAATAACAAAGAGGTTTTGTGCCACTGAAAATCCAAACATATCACATTTCAAACATTTCGAGCGAAACTTAGCTACGCCTTAAAATATGGAATTCGGCCTTTACTACATGTTTGCAATTTATTATTTGAATATAACAGGGCTTTATGGCTAGGTTACAAGTAATATACCTACTTAGTAGGTACTTATATTACCTACTGATGCTAATAATTTATTAAGATAGGTCAATGGAGTGTCATGGTCGGGCAATGCCCATTTTGCCGTACATACAAGGTTGCTAATAATTTATAGTAATCTTTCATTTGTTTTACAGAGGGTGATGATTTTATTGGTGGACGTAAGTTTAAAAATCTATATTACACCTAACCACAAATACTATTCTACGGTGTATTATATCTATGCACCTGACTTTTTTTTGTATTTTTTTGAGTAGTGTGCCCAAATAAAGCAAATTAAATAGGATAAAAAGTAAAAAAAAGTTTCCCATTCTATGTTAATGAAGTTGTTTTTGTTTTTTGTTTACAGTATTGGAGTATATTCTTCAAGAAATAGCAGCAAGTATGAGTACAATTATTTAGAAACAATATGTAATGTGCATATGCACTATGTAGGAAACTTATTGCTGGAATACTGGCAGCTATTGTTTTATATTATTCAAATAGATTCTAGAGAAGAAACAATGAGATATTGACAGCTTCCTTCCAGACTCAGTCATATTTTCGTGCTCGGACTGTGGGCACATAACATTAAAATCACTTTTATGCTTTAAATATAAAGCTGAAAACACAGTCTCAATTTTTTTATTCTGTTGCACGTTTCCCCCAAACGTTAGTTGGTGGAGGCGCCGTATCGAGTACCGCGGGTACTGTCGCGAGTAAAATCAGTGCTTTTCAAGAATAGACACATGGTAGCGTGTCCAGCCAAGGGCAGCTGCAACTACTTATACAAGAATATTACTATACGCTGATATACGCTACGAAAAATTGGAATAATATTGGATATTGACTGGAACTCAAGAAGCATAGTATACAGCTAAGTACCTACAAACACACTATAGGTACACACTGTAACATGGAAACGTTCGACGGCGTTTCTTCTCATATTGATGTTTTTATTAAGCAGTACAATGCATTAGCAGCTCTAAATTCCTGGAATGACAATACCAAGGCCTTTTGTATTTAATTTTAATTACAAATTATTTATATCCCTATCCCTACTAATATATAAATGCGAAAGTAACTCTGTCTGTCTGTCGGTCTGTCTGTCTGTCTGTCTGTCTGTCTGTCTGTCTGTCTGTCTGTCTGTCTGTCTGTCTGTCTGTCTGTCTGTCTGTCTGTCTGTCTGTCTGTCTGTTACGCTTTCACGCCTAAACCACCGAACCGATTTTGATGAAATTTGGTATGAAGTAAGAACTGAACTTGGGAAAGGACATAGGGTACTTTTTACCACGGGAAAACTTCTCATTCCCACGGGAAACCGACTTCCACGCGAACGGAGTCGCGGGCGGCCACTAGTATTATTTATTTAGAGGCTTTGAAACAAGAATTCACCTCAGATCCGGATTACGCCGCTCAATTTTATTCAAATCGGCAAAATCACGATGAAAAGACAGTAGACTTCATCTACCGAATGTCATTGTTGGCTAAAAAATCTGGAATTACATCAGATGAGAAGATAATAAAACAAATTTTGAAATCTTTAACTTTTGATAATAGAACACGATATGCAACGCATGTATTTAGTGACTTGACTGCATTTAAAAAAGCAGCATTGCAAGAGGACGAGATTTTGAATTTACAACCAAAACAATTGGCGTTGCCGGTCAAAATACAAACATTAGGAAACTCTAGTCCCTTCAATCATACTTACTCGCGGGGTGACGGTGCCCAGAATGTGCGGTTAACACATCCACCCCGTCAAATCAGTGATAACTTTTCTACACCATGGTCGTCAAGAACTCCACATGTTCCGGAGCGCCATGTACAACCCACGGGAGCATCATACTCTGCTAGAAGAGGCGCTGGTGATGAAGCAGGAACAAGCAGGCCGCCATTTTCGCAACCACAACAGCGGTATAATTTAAGGAATACACAGCCACCTTCTCAAGACGTGCGTAATGAGCACCCAAATGCTCGGCGGCGCTAGGACAAGGAACCACACTAGCGACCGACGACAGAGAAGGTTCCACTACAACGCCCTATGTAGAAGTGAAGACAGGGCCGCGCCGACCCTAAGCAGTGCCAGTGTGCGACACCTATGAAGCGCCTGTGTGCGAAACTTATAAAGCGCCTTTTTTAGTCTGCTTAGACAATTTTTTCAACTATGTTGTATTAAAAAAAAACAATCCGGCGCCCCTTTTGCTTAGGCGCCTGTGTGCGCCGCACACATCGCACACAGGGGCGGCTCGGCCCTGAGTGAAGATGTGCGGTATCACCACGTCCGCACTATTGGATAGCGGTGCCAGTCTTTCGGTCATGTCGGAAGATTTTTACTATAAAAATATAGATAAGTCTGTACATAATAATATTGTAAATAGTAGCGTAGATAATAAAAAGCCTTTGTTGCGTGTCGCGAATGGCAAATTACTTGACATTATTCTTTCATTCAAAATAAAATTTTATTTGTCAAATTATTTATTCGAACACACGTTCGCTGTTATAAAAAGTATTACAACCGATGTAATTCTAGGTTGCGATTTTCCTAGTTTTCATAGGTGTTCTTTAGATTTTGGGCAAAATCTATTAATTTTTCCAGATAAATTAGGTATACCATTTTTGCGTGCAGATGAGAATGACCATTTGCCATACTTGTCAAAACAATGCCATTTGCCGTACTTGACAAAACAAGACAAATTGTTTTTTTTAAATAAGGAGACGGCATTGGGTGAGAATGTAGGAGAAATATTTTCAAAAAATAGGGGTTTGAATACACTAGACATTTCTGATAAGATATCCAGACAGGATAAAGGAAAATTGTTGAAAATTTTATCAGAATATGAAGTACAGTTTGCGTTTAATAAGTCCCAAATAGGATCGTGTTCGATTTCGGAGGTTGAAATCAACACTGTTGATGATACACCCGTCCATAAGTCTCCGTATCGTGCTTCGCATGAGCAACATCGGATAATTCGCGAACAGGTAGACGAGATGATGCAGAATGGCATCATTCGCGAATCGCGTTCTCCTTATGCGTCTCCTGTCGTGTTAGTTAAAAAGCCTGACGATTCGTGGCGTTTTTGTATTGATTACAGATCGTTAAATAAGAAAGTTATAACTGATTCTTATCCGCTACCGCGCATAGATGATTTATTGTCATATCTGTCAGAAGCTAAATACTTTGCGGATTTGGACTTAAACTCAGGCTATTAGCAAATTCCTATTAAGGAAGCTGATAAGCATAAAACTGCCTTTGTGACACCGTCGGGTCTTTTTGAATTTAATGTTCTTCCTTTTGGTCTTAAAACTAGTGGGGCTGTTTTTCAACGCACCATGGACAAGGTTCTGGGTGGTTTAAAGTATAGGAACGCTATAGTGTACGTTGATAATATATTGGTGTATGGTAGGGACTATGATGAGTTTTGCACCGCTTTGAAGAAGGTTCTTCAAAGACTAAAAGAGGCCAATATGACCCTGAAACCTGGCAAATGTCATTTTGCGTACGATCAAGTGTCGGTATTAGGTCATAAAATATCGGGTGACGGATATGAAATAATTAAAATAATTATTATGTTTCGAAATGGATGATGTTACCGAAAAGAAGATTATGATACAACAAAAAGAATGGGGGAAGTTAGTTTTTGTCGTGTGGAATCGCTGTCATTCTCTATCTAAAACTTCTTAACAAGAATATCTTGGAGAAGGGAATCTTTGATTCTATTTAGAGATGATTTGCATATATTCCAGGGGGAGCGTGATGAGATTATTTATTGGTTTGTTGTATCATTGTTGATTTTTATTAACTGTTATCGCAAGTATGGAATATTTGAATGTTTTCACTATTTGCCCCATAGATTTAATGGTCAAATAGGTATTTAATTTATGAAACTTTTGTTAAAATCTTGATGAAGTAGGTAAATTTTATTAAATGAATTTTGTGTATGTGAATGATTGCGTAGTTGTTCAATAATAATAGTTCTCATTTGTTATGTCGAGTCATTAGGTGGTATTTTTTATTATTATGTTTGTCTTTTGTTGAGCAAGATGTAACATTGATAATTTTCAGATGATGACATTGGACAATGATGTATCTATAGAGATAATTTGATAATGCAGCTAAGCAGCTATGATTACTGGATGCTGCCTAGATGCATGATGATTAGAACCACCACGATTGTGTTTGAAATATTTAAGTTTCTTTTGCGTCTATTTTCAAAATTTCTACTTTTAAGTTTTTGTGAAGTTTTTGGACTAGCATACTGTGATTCACCCATACATCATGTATTTTTGTTAGGTTTTTGCATGGTGGGGTCAGTTTAACTTGTTTAATTATTTATCTTTTTCATTTCATTTGTTTACTCCACATTTTAACCTGACTGGTTGTTAGCTACAACTATTGGGTTGAATCACTTTTACTTCGGAACTTCCTAACTTAGGTAGGCTAGGAAGACATGTGCCTGGAAGTGATGCCGATTTTGATTAGTATCAAAATCTTTTTCGTAGGCGGTGGGATGTAATGTGCATATGCACTATGTAGGAAACTTATTGCTGGAATACTGGCAGCTATTGTTTTATATTATTCAAATAGATTCTAAAGAAGAAACAATGAGATATTGACAGCTTCCTTCCAGACTCAGTCTTATTTTCGTGCTCGGACTGTGGGCACATAACATTAAAATCACTTTTATGCTTTAAATATAAAGCTGAAAACACAGTCTCAATTTTTTTATTCTGTTGCACGTTTCCCCCAAACGTTAGTCAATATGCATTTAACGTTTTCTTATTAAAGCATCACTAACCAGCCCTTTAATGGCCCTTAAGGGGTTATCTGTGTTTAAGGGTAACAAGGCTTCCTGCTTATAATTTTCACTCTTGAAAAGTTGAACCACACCAATTTTATGTCTTTTATTTATAGCAGAATGCAAGCTACAAGGGAAATTTAATCATTTGAGCAAAATATATTATTAGATCGGTTTAGATAAGTGCGCAAGATTATAAAGTGTTTTTTATTATAACAATTATTAAATTTGTTATGTATATTATTTGTGTTAAATTACAATAAAAAGAAAACCTCTTTGCATCATTTGCACCCAAAATACAGTGTACCTATCATAAATTAGTAAACAAAAACAAAAAACGCCACATTAGACGCAATAATGACTGACGGTCGATTGACTACATTCTATATTTAAAAAACTAAGTTAAGAGCTGGTTTTAAAAAGTCAGATATTTTTTTTGCCCTTCATCATTATCATTATCATTACATAGTATAAATCCAAGTCGCTAAATCTGTCTGTTTCAATGTTTGTCCGCTAACTCCTCCTAAACCACTTCACGGATTTAAATGCGGTTTTCGCCATTTTAAAGGTATTTTTTTCATTTAAATTTGTAATCATAGAACATTCAGAAACAGTTATTTTAAGTTAGCCAAAATTCAACGTATCGTGAACAACTCGCGCAAATTTACACCATTGCGAAGCGTGGGCAGGTCGCTAGTCGAATATAAATGTTTGGCATTATGTATAAGTTGACAATAAAAACATACTTTGGTACCTACCTCTTTTTAGTCGGATAGCTTATATTTGACAATTGATAAATCAGCCCAAAATGAAGAATGTAGTTTTTATTTGACGTGCTAAACTTTAGCTACAGCTATAAGGCCCACAAGAGGCGAACAGCAATCGAAAGTATAAAAATGCTATAGGTACAGGGTGGTTGGCAATGCGATACATTCCTTCTAAGGGGTTAAAGTATGGTATGATATGACTTAATTGACTGCAAATAAGCTCTACTTTAACCCTTTAGGAGGAATATATCGCATTACCAATCACCCTGTATACAGGGCTATTTTTAATTAGCGCATCACCTCTTGCTTCCCTACATCAATCCCAATAACATTTGTTCTACGACTTTTTGCAAAACTTGATAATTAACACAAAAACAAATTTGCGCGCTCTGTTATTTATTACCTACTTTGTATTTTAAACTGACTACACCCCCCCCCCCCCCCCACCAATTAAAATTAACCCTGTATAATTTTCTGTATTTTTTTTCAGTTGCTGCCGCTTTAGGTTTACGTAAGCAATAATAATTTTATTATAAACCAAATTTCTCGATTACCTTTTTGCAAATCACAGGCTAATCATACCGATTGAAGCCGTAAAATCTCTATGTCACAAAAAAAAAACAGCAAGAGTAAGGCAATAACTAAGTCACAAATCCACCGAGGTTTTAATTAAGTGTAGGAGAAATTTCAAGACCGGCCAATATGTGCTTGGAAAATGAAAGACAAATTACAAACAAACCATTTAGATTTCTTTGTTTTATTAAATTTCAGAAGCGAGACTTTCATTCTCAACTGGTGGCAATGAGTAAGTCAACACTTTTTAGTCTATTTGACATTTGCTTAAATTCAAAACATCATTTTTAATTCCTACTTGACTTAAGTACAATTGATTTAATCGTAGTGAAGTTAGCGTGAAAATGATTGCAATCGACATTTTTAGACAAGGAATAAAATATGAAACAGTTATTTCAATTTTAATTTCAATTTATTAACAAAGTTCTTTAAAACTTATACTTAACGGTAACAGTTAGTCTAATGGTTCAAACAAAATTTTGTGGTACCTATTTCATGTTTTTCAATTGACACATGTCAAAATTGATATTTAGCTGCCTAAACGTTGTTTAATTTAAAAAATACCTGTGTCGTAGCCATTCATGAAGAATTTATTACTTGTTTTGTTGTTTTATTACCATAAAACCTCTCTCTACAGGATTATTTCTAATTAGCGCATCACCTCTTGTAGGCAGCTTTTCTACATCAATCCCAACAACATTTAACCAACGAATAATTAAAATTAATATTTAAAAAAAAATAAGTTTTTCCATACAAAATTATTAGATGCATCTAAACGGTACAATACTCTACGCGCACGCAACTGGCGTGGCAGGCACGCGGGCGTCGGGGGGGGGCGACCGGTTTAGGAACTTCTTACAAAATACAGAGTTGTAAATAACAGTGCGCGCTGTTTTTGTTTTTTTGTTTTTGTGTTAATTGTCAAGTTTTGCAAAAAGTCGTAGAACAAATGTTATTGGGATTGATGTAAGGAAGCCGCCTGCAAAAGGTGATGCGCTAATTACAAATAACCCTGTATAGTTAAAGGGTTTATTTATTTATTTTATTTATAAATTTATGTATTTACACACAATTACACACTGAAAATTATAAAACTGATAACAAAATTAAACGTAAATACATAGGTACTGCTTATTCCAAAAGAAATTTCTTCCAGCAGACCTGTAGTTGAAGAGATGGTACGGAAAGCAAATTTTGCGTGTCTACACATACAAACTAACAATACATAGGTACATACCAATATAAACTACATACAAATAGTTACATATTATTACTTAAATATAATATAGAATACATAGATAAATATGAAAATAATATTACACAAAGACTACTACATGGAGAGATATAAACTTTTCACTTGTTTCTTAAACAAGGAAATGGATTTTAATGCTCGAATATCGTGGGGCAATGAGTTCCAGAGCCTGACAGCATGAACAGTAAAGGAATAGGAAAAGAAATCAGTGGAATGGGGAGGAACAGACAGAAGATGCATTTTGAGGGGTCTGCAGATCACATTAGGTGGGTTTTTAAAGGTGAAGCGATCGCGTAGGTAGGATGGGTAGGTAGGATTATGGAGTACGTTGTGGAGGAGACATAATATACGAGTGTTCCTACGAAATCGGATTGGGAGCCACTGGAGTTGCTTGCGAAGATGTGAAACATGATCGTACTTTTTAAGATCAAAAACAAATCTGATACAGAGATTTTGCAAGCGTTCCAGTTTGTTTAACTGCTCCTCTGTGGCATCAAGGTAACAAACATCCGCATAATCGATAATAGGTTGGATAAGAGTTAAGGAAAGGGAGATTTTAGTCGCAAGCGGCAGATACCTTTGGAGACACTTCAGCGAGTCGAAGGAGTAGTGAACTTTTCGACTGACCTCGCTGACATGCAAGCCCCAGTTAAGGTAAGAATCTAGAGTAACTCCTAGGTTCTTAGCTGATTCCGCGAAGGTGATCGGCGTACCATTTAGAGTGACAGTAGGTAATGTAGACAAATCAATACGACTGCGCATGCACCTGCTTCCAATAATTAAGGCTTGCGTTTTACGAGGATTTATGACCAGACCAAAAGACAGAGCCCAGTTAGAAATGCGTTCCAGATCTTCGTTAATAGCGGCAATGGCGGCAGAAATATCGGACACAAAACAATGACGGTAAATCTGAAGATCGTCAGCATAAAGGTGGAATTTGGAAGAGATGACACGGGATACAGAGTTAATGAAAATGGAAAACAGTAAGGGAGAGAGGACACCCCCTTGAGGCACACCTGCAGTAAGGTCAGACCAATCCGAGTTAGACTCATTAAGGCGAACACGCTGCGAGCGGCCACGGAGGTAGGAATCGAACCAGGATAAAGCAGGAGAGGAAATATTCAAGGATTTAAGGATGCCAAGAAGGACGTCAAAATCGACAGAGTTGAAAGCATTACTAAAGTCAAGTAGAATGAGTATTGTAAGGGATTTATTTTCCATGGCCAAGCGAATGTCATCAGACACGTTAATGAGTGCTGACACAGTGCTGTGGCCAGGACGGAAGCCGGATTGTAAGGGATTGAGGAGTTGGTAAGAAGAAATAAATGATGATAGCTGGCCATGCACCAAATGCTCGAGGACTTTGGAAAGAACCGGAAGAATGGAAATTGGTCGGAAATCAGCTGGAGTAGCAGGATTAGTTATTTTTGGTAGAGGAATCACTTCAGCGTTTTTCCAGGAGTAAGGAAATGTAGAAGAGGATACAGAATAATTTAGTAAATGAGTTAGGACAGGAAGAAGATGTGGAAGAATGAGAGTGATCATTTTCGAGCATAGGCAATCATGGCCAGCGGATGTAGAGCTTATAGACAAAACTGCTTTTCCGACGTCCTCCTCAGAGAAATGAGAAAAGTTGAAAGGTGGGTGAGAAGGAGAGGCATCAGCAAGGCTCTTCAAAGTTAAAGATTTAACATTAGGGTCAAGAACAATAGGAGGAGTAGAAAAATGATTGTTGAGTGATCCTAAGTCAAAATCTTTAGCCATATCATTAGAACATTTGCCGATGCCAACGGATTTAAGGAAATTCCAGACTTCAGCGGGGCTGCGATTATGTAACGATTCATGAAAATACCGTCTTTTTGCCTCACGACACATGCGGTTGCACTTGTTGCGTAGATGTTTAAAGTGAGAAAGATTCTCGTCAGTGGGACAACGCTTATGTCGTCGTTTCGCTTTGTCTCTGGAGGCCATCATGTTTTTAATAGGGTCAGTAAGCCAGGGTGCAGGTCTGTGCTTAAGTTTAACTAATTTCAGCGGCGCATGCACGTCGTAAAGATCTATCAACAACCTTGTGAAAATGTCGACCTTCTCTTGCATATCAGAACTTTCAGTGACCAGATTCCAATCGACGTTGCCAGCATCACGCTGAAGTGCCGCCAAATCTATGCCCCTGTAACTGCGGAGAAGGATGGATTTTGGCTTACGTTTAGGAGGGCGAATACGGTAGGAAAGGAAGATAAAATCATGGTAGGAAAAGGAGGCCGTAAGTTGTCCATGGCTGGACACATTCCTGGGAGAGGAAACAATCATAAGGTCAAGTAAGGAAGGTACGGAGTTTGGAGAATGATGAGTGGCGGACAGTGGAAGTATATTAAGGTTAAGAGAAGAAAGAAGAAGATGAAGCTTTCGTGTGCGCGCGTCATTTTTAATGAGACACGTATTAAAATCCCCCATTAAAATAGCGTGTTCATAAGATGGACAGAGATCACTGAGAAGATCTTCCAGGGTGGTAAAATAGTCTGTATGGCAGTTGGGACTATAAAAGACTAAAAGTAGCACCTTAGTGTGGTTCAGGGTAAGTTCAAGCGCCAGGTGTTCAGCTGCCCCGGAATAGACAGGGGGCGAAGCGCTAACCACCTTGTAGTTAATACTACTACGGAGGTACATAGCGACTCCACCACATCCCTTGCCTAATCGGTCGTTTCGAACTAGAACAAACCCTGGCAAAGAGAATTGGGTAGAAAGGAGAGTAGGTTTAAGAAAGGATTCAGAGATTAAAAGTGCATCTAGCGGAAGGTTACTAAAAGATGCCAGAAGATCAGAATAGTGGCTAGCAACACTCTGTATATTAATGTGTCCAACGTTGAAGTTGTTTGGAAAATTCGATAGTGAAGAGGAAATCTGATCATGTAATGTCAGAGAGGGAGAGGAAGTACTGTCAGCACTGCGGAAACTACACGACGAAGACGAGCATGAAAAAAAACTGTCATCCATTGGTAACATACCTATGAAATTAATTAAAAATGTATAATAATAAATATATTTATAAATCTATGAATAAACTAAATATGTATATAATATATATATTTATATAAATAGAAAATAAATAAAAAGTTGTTTAAATAAACTACTTATAAATAAAATTGCCGAACTCTTCACTCTATTCGAGAAACAAGAAAACAAAAAAAAACAAACATAAATTTAAATTAGTGCCGTACCCAGAGCCAAAAAATAGTATTAAATTTTACTTAAAGTTAAGGCACTCAATCAAAACTCCCAAAGATTGACAGATGTCGTCTTGACATTAAATAAACAAAAGTAACTAGGTTAAGTGAGACAACAACAACACAAAAACGAGAGAAAAGAAAAAAATATAACAATTACCGACTTTTGAGTGATAAAAGAATTTACAAAGAAAAACAATAAAAGAAAACTAATTGAAGCACTAGGTGGCTGGTGCTCATTGCCGTCTTCTGGTCTTTCTCGGCGATTTCATCTTAGGGTCCGATGCTTGCGTAGAGAGTCCAGTGTCGACACCAATGGCAGGAAATTTGAGCTGCAAAGCTTCGAGAGCACCTTGTGTGTCAATCTTATGTCGGGATTTGTCAGGCAGATTAATTATGATGTTCCCATCCGCCGACCAGCAGTTTTTGACCCCGAAATGTTTCCTCGCCGACAAAAATATGTTATGCCGTGTCTTGGTTAGGAATTCAGATAAAGTGATGCCGGTACCTTTAAGTGATGTTTTGCTATCCCACACAAGACGACGATGCTCAATGTCGAAGAATCGTACCAAGATTGGTCGAGGCTTATTTTGGGATGTCCCAAGACGGTGGCAAACATGCAGGTTAGTTTTACTGACTTGGGTAGTTTTCATCTGGTCTGTTAATATTTTATGGACCACCTCCGGTAACTTTTCATTTTGTTTTTCAGTCACCCCGTGAAAAAGCAGCACCTTTCTGCGCATGGCAGTTTCATGTCTGTCCAGCCCGAGAGAGAGAGTTTCCACTTCTTTCTGCAGTCTAGTGAACATCTGCCACACGAGCGACTTGAAGTCATTGAAGTCACGGGAGAGAGAAGTGACATCCGAGTGAGCAGCATGAGCCCCAGCAACCTTCTGCAGCTTGTTTTCATACTCACTCATACGGGACTCGAAAAATTTGCCAAGTGCCTCCATTTCAGATGTGTTGTTGTGTTGGAAATCCGTTGTGAAGTACAAGTGACTTGAATGTGAAATCCGGTGAAGTGATCCAAGTGAAGGAGATATAAGTAAAGAGCACAGGAGTTCAGCAATTACATTAATACATTTATAACAATTAGAAGTTATTGAAAATTAATTATTTATTTATTTGACTGTAAGACCACAAAAAATGCGTGTAAACACCGCGAGATCTACCCGCTTTTTTTTTTATTGAAATTACTCAAATAGCTACAAAATCGCTTTGAATTATACCAATCTCATATTTTAAAACTTCTTTCCAGTCTCGATAGCACCAGTTAATTGTTAATTGGGTAAGTACCTAAGTATAAAGTTTAGACCAACTTATAGGTAATATAATAACATTTATTGCGGAAAACCTAGAAAAATATTAATTTACAGGCTTAAAATAACCTTCTTAAACACTTTTTCTTTCCACTGAAATAAGCACTGTTAATAAAAAAGTACCCAAATATGCTATTACGCTTAAAAAAATAGAATTGTATAAGAAAATAGAATAAAAATAAAGTCCTCGGCTATTGAATTTTAAATACTGTCCAACTCCAAGTTTAAAGTAATTGCAATAGTTTTTATTACGCGAAGTACTTTTTTTAACCAGCAGATCCTTTCCTTTCTATATCTGTCATTATTGACTGACTATTTTTTTTTTATATTGGCACTTTTAAAAATACTTACAGAAAGACGATAAAGTTGCTCCTAGCTGCGATGGATATAATGGGCATAAGCGAAACAACACTTCCTTTATGAAAAAAAAGCCAAAATAAACCTCTTAAATCATTTTCTTGTTTGGCTTTTTATTTAAACTTTATGAGAAGGTCCATTTAAAATATAAAATCCAAAAATCCCATTATTGAACCACCGATCGCGATTCGCTTACTTTGCTCAAATACACTTATTTTTTCATCTAAACATATTGACCAAGTGAAAAAAGCGTTCGAAAGAGATCGCGAACGGTGTTTTTTTACGCGACAGCCCCCTGTTTTATTCTGTTACTAGTGGCCGCCCGCGACTCCGTTCGCGTGGAAGTCGGTAGGTATATAAACACCAAAGGGAAAACTTCTCAATCTCACGGGAAACCGACTTCCACGCGAACGGAGTCGCGGGCGGCCACTTGTATTCTATATTTAGAGTGACAAAACTACTTACCTTCTAATACCGAGTCCAAAAGGTAGTGGTACGTACTCACTAACTAATCCGTAGAGTAATAACTAGCAAAGAGAGTGTGTTAAATCTCTCAATATAATAAATAATGGGTGTAAAAAGACCACTTCCGAAGCCTGAAACCATGTATTCTTGAGCCTCAATAGTAACTCAATTCACTAACAGCATACCCAGAAAATTCAATTAAAAAAAGTTATTAAGGATTGAAAAGTTATACTCTTCGATCATCGTTCACACATCAGCTAATGGTTCAGAAGCGATGGTTTACATGGCAAATAAAACTAAAACACTATTTAATTTGAGATATTGCGCAAATTTCATAGTTTAAATACAATTTGTCGCAGTTAGGTAAATGAATAAAATAAAAAAAAATACCGAACAAATTTTTTTTTGCGTTTGACGTCACAGGTACCCCTCCAGCAATGTAAATTTCTTTTCGGAAGCAGTCTTTTTACACCCTGTATATTCGTACTTTTTTCTACTAAGGCATACATTGTGTAGTTAAAGGGGATAGTAATATCATGGCTTCAAAAATATCGCGAAATAAGTACATCGATATTTCATAATAACTGCACTTCACTATCATAGTATTATCAAAACCAGTGAACATATTCAAACATATAAAAGTTGTCAAATATCTATCTAACTACCCTTTTTTATCACCCAGTCAAAGGCCGAACAGTTAAGCTCGAGTGAAAAAAATCAGCTATATTTATGCTTTAGTGAAGAGGGGTTTTCAAAAAAAAATAGTTCATTCTAATTCGCTAGATGGCATTGAACAAACTAAGTACGCAGGTGTTACCTTAAAAAAGGAAAAGGATAGAAAAAAAACAAAGTATTTTTTTCTCTAGCAATACCAATGTCGGTTTTGATTTGATTTGAATTTGAATAGAAGGTAAATAAACCTTTTTGTTTGTAGAATTAAACAAAAAATTTAATAATATACATAATAATAATAAATCTTCAGACTGACACACCAAGTGTATGGCCCTAAACTAAGCAAAGCTGGTATTATAGGTACCACACAATGGACTAGGGAACCCAGTTACACCCAGGCACGAGCCAATTTCGAAAAACTATTTTGACGAAATTGCTTATCTAACAGTTCTCTTACCTAAAAGTGGCTTATTAACTAATGGCTTTTTTCAAATACAGCAATATTTGTAGGCACAGTAAGCAAAATAGGCCAAGGTGTAAAAATTTTAGTTTTAAAAAAAAATGGCATTTATTTATTGAAATGTCCAGAGGGGATTTTTTTTATTTTTTTTCTGGTGACCCTTGTGACCACCCCTACCACCCCCCTTCCCAGCTACGTAACCTTTTGGGACACCCTGTATATATCGTCTGTGGTGCAGCGGTACATATATGTGTTTGTTTTGTTTGTAGGCTGACGTTTCCACGCTGTCTATGTTGTGTACTTACTTCTTTAATCGTGGTTTTCATTGGTTATTTCTGATTACTTTGGACTCATCTATTATTAATTACTAGTGGCCGCTCGCGACTCCGTTCGCGTAGAAGTCGGTTTCCCGTGGGAATGCGAAGTTTTCCCGCGGTAAAAAGTTCCCTTAATTCTTTCATACATATATTTTTGGTATCTAGAAACGTTTTCGCAGCGCACGCAACGGAAGCCCTCAAGGATGAATTATTTTCCCCGTTTTTTTCATATTTTGCATTGTTTCTACACTCCTTATAGTTGCAGCGTGATGTTATATAGCCTAAAGCCTGCCTCAATAAATGGTCTATTCAACACAAAAATAATTTTTAAATTCGAACCAGTAGTTCCTGAGATTAGCGCGTTCAAACAAACTCTTCAGCTTTATAATATTAGTATAGATTATTTATATTCAATCCTTTTACTTAAAGGCCCACCTGCGTACTTAGTTTGTTCAGCGCCATCTAGCGAATTAGTTTGAACTATATATACTTTTTTTTTTTTGAAAACCGCTCATTCCTCTCTGAACTAAGCTAAACAACTTTTTATAACGCTGTACGGCTTGTAGCGACCATCAGTAGGTACCTATATTGATAACGATGTCAATATGTCATCTGTCACTTAGACAGTTGGAAGAAATTCGAAATGTTCAATTTTTTTTTTGTTCAAATTCAAATAAACTTTTACTTTACTAATGGAATTGTAACGGTGACTACTTTACTTTACTGTGTAAAATATGTGGTGAAATAAACTATTCAAATGGATGCTGGCTTTAAATGTTAACCATACCATCCATAGGCTACTTTTCTTTAGATAACTTCTATAAGGAACTTTATGTCTATGCCTATATCACGGGACGCAATAAAGAAGATTTTAACCTCTATGACACTTCCACTTCAATGACGTGTCTTCAAATTGTTTGTAAATCTGCTATTTTGGATAATGCATGCCTTTCTTGCTAGTGTGAAGCAAGCGAAGTTTAATTTTGCGCTGTTTGTGGCACTCTGGGTGTCTACCGCTGTGTCGCTGAGCCTAACAGCTTATGTTATGATTTCCCTGCTTATAACCCAGGGTAACAGGACTCAAGTACCGGAGTTTGTGAAATGGTACGTATTGTACATAGTTATAGAGTTTAAAGTGTTGAAAGTGAGTTGTTGGTAGTTTGGGAGGTCCTGGGTACGATTATCGGTCGGGTAAACAAACCGGAATTACTTATACCTACTTACTAACAATAAAATTATGATTATAAGTAGGTAGGTAGACCAATGACCTTTCTACATAATACAGCTGCAATCAAGCTTTGTATAAGGCCCTTTTAGCAACTAAAAATAAACTTTAGGCAACTACCTAGTACCTATAAGCAAACAATATTTATTTGGACTTTAGATTAAACATACCTTTAATAACATGTAAATTAGTAGAAAATACAACATGTAGCCGCCATTAGATTCAATCGAAATCCGCGCCCACCGGCAGTGACGCCAACCAGTGATGTCCATCGAATGCTAGGGATGTCCAGTTACCGATTACTTTGGTTTTATATCCAAAACTACTTTGAATTTCGAATTACCCCTGCAAATAACCTGTAGGTGAGAAAGTAAAAAGTTTGGCGACCATTCTTACATTTAATTAACTTTCATTTATCAACGTTCAATGGATTACCAGCTTTCTGCCCTGCGTTGTAGGTTTTTCCCGTGGCAAAAGTACCCAATGTTTTATTTCAAGTCAGGCAAGTACCAAGTTTCGTCCATAGCGGTTTTCTGTTTTTACGTGGGAAAGAAAAACAAACTTACATACCTGCTTATAAACTTTCGCATTTATTAAGATTAGGAAGAGAAACATTTACCAAAGCGACATAGATGGCGCTTATCGTCGTAAACATTCTTCCCGGCGGTCCGCATTTACACATATGACGCCTAAGTACAGTAGCCCAGTCATATTAGGGCTTTCACCTCGGAATGAAAGATAATAAGCTGCAAATTGGTATGAACCTTTGTTTTGTCATTCTAAATGTTGTCTCAAAAGTCACAATCGTTATCGTGTCCGCGTCTCAAGATATTCAAGGTCAAAGGTCACAAAAATCGGTTTTTCGCGAATATCTGGCTTCCTATCGATTAAATGAGATTTGCATTTATTATAAAAGTTGTAGGCTATAAAATTCCCTACAACTTTTGTTTAAACTTTTTTTTCATACGACCAACCGTTTTGAAGGTAGAGCGCGAAGAGTGCACATCGTACAGTCATATACGGCCTAATGCAAGGTCAAGCGTGAGTTATGGTTATCAGTACGTTATAAAGTCAATTATTTACTTGGAAATTATAATGGAAGGTTTGGAGATGAACATGACAGATAATGAGGATGATGACAATGAATCGAACATTTTTGAGCGACAAGAAGAAGAAGACGACGAAGAAGAAGAAGATAATTAGCTTCCATTTCCAATTTCATTACAATTAAAATCAACAAAGATACTTTTGATATTTGAACTCACATTTTGATAAATGTATATTATGCCGTATTTAATAATAAATAAAAATATGTGTAAAATATATACTCTTACTATCATTTTGACTTAAAATAAAACTAAAATATATAATCCAGAATTAATAATATTTTATACTTAAATAGTTAAATATGAATAATTATATATAAATAATCAAGTTACTTACTTTAATTAAATATAAATAATTAATAGTTAGTACATAAATAATGGGCATTGTTTAATAATTATAATTTCCAAGTAAATAATTGACTTTATAACGTACTGATAACCATAACTCACGCTTGACCTTGCATTAGGCCGTATATGACTGTACGATGTGCACTCTTCGCGCTCTACCTTCAAAACGGTTGGTCGTATGAAAAAAAAGTTTAAACAAAAGTTGTAGGGAATTTTATAGCCTACAACTTTTATAATAAATGCAAATCTCATTTAATCGATAGGAAGCCAGATATTCGCGAAAAACCGATTTTTGTGACCTTTGACCTTGAATATCTTGAGACGCGGACACGATAACGATTGTGACTTTTGAGACAACATTTAGAATGACAAAACAAAGGTTCATACCAATTTGCAGCTTATTATCTTTCATTCCGAGGTTGACCCCTTTTTTTACCTAATATGACTGGGCTACAGGGCCTCAAGTCTGATATTTTAAGTAAGGGGACCTTTTTATTGTCTATAATGAAGTGCTTGTCGATGAAATATAAGCGAATATCATTAAAATTTGGATTTTTTAATAGTTTTGCGGCAAAATTTTGTTTTTCGGCATAAATAAACTTTAATTTAAAATTTTAATAAGAGAGGTGAGTGCTTACAAAGTTACAAATTAATTGTGTACCTACTTATTAAATATGTCGTAGAAGATCTATGAGCGTTGTAGTATTGTAACAATACTAGTACACGAAGATGTCTCTTAACTATTATTACTGAACGGCCTACAAATTACAAGTTCAAAAGATAATTTGAAGGACCATAGCACTTAAACACACGGGAGCGAAAGAATGTCGCCAGCGTTGCCAAATAGGGGTTTTTTTTCGCCATTTTGGCGAAAAATTATGACCCTGGCGAGATAAATTGGACAAGCGATTTTTTGTGTTTAGGACTAACTAGCTTTCCGCCCTGCGGTTTCACCCGCGACTAAATGGTTTTTCCCGTCGGAATGAGGCTTTTTCCCGCAGTAAAATTATCGTATTTTCTTTCCTGTGTCGAACTACCTCTATTCCAAAAGTAACTTTTCTGGTTGATTTTTTACACCTTGTGTCCGAAAAACCCAAATATTTTACGAAACCCTTTTTAAGCTATTGCATAGCTTTTATCCTCAGGCTCTGAGCGCGGGGACCGAATGTAAAAATTCCGTAAAGAAAAAACCTAACACCCCCCACTCCAACCGGCACAGCGGTGCAGCAAAGTCGTGTATCGTCGGTTCAGTTCGGCAGATTTAAGCACGGTGTTTGGGTGCCTCAAATTCGCCCCATTATATTGAGTTTTCGTCTCATAAGCAGTTTTTCATCCCTCTTCTGGGGCCAAATTGGAAAAAAAGTGGGGCAAAAACGAAAATTTACATAGACCTCCTTTTGGAGTTGGGTAAGTTACTGGACCCCTTATTATTACTCCCCCCACCATCTCAGGCTACCATCAGGAGTTACTACCAGAGCACCCCTACTAGCTTCTCAGGGGATAACTCGGCAGGCGGACTCGACCGTGGACAGTGCTTGTGAGTGGACGTGTGTCGAGAATTTTAATTTTATTTTTGTACAAATTCTGTGATTGGTTTGACGCCTTGAAGACCGATTCCTTGTTGCACAACAGCAGTTCTTATGGAATAACTCCTCCTAGTGGGAAGTACTAGAGAGAGAGAGGTACATTTCAGCTGTTTGCCTCGATATACATCTCAAAAAGACCACACGTGATTTGCCGGATTTGAACCCAAAGTCGACTGCACGCAACGCCTACGCATTCCCAGTAGGCCACGATCGCATGTAAGTGAGTGGCGAAATAAGTAAACTGCTTCTACGCTACTGTTGCATATTACTCGATCTCATGTTCAAAACTTTATAAAATATAGCCTGAAATTAACATGTATAATACGTGCAAAGCCTGTGGAGGATTGATTAGGTCGCTAGAGTTTATGGAATGCCACAAATGCAATGAAATTTACGACCTTAAATGCATTAACCTCAAAATAGATGCTTTTTCAAAACTTCCTCGGGAGCACAAAATTAACTGGATGTGCCCTACATGTTACTGTGCCTTGCCTAAGGGAGATAACACCTCTACCCCTGTCCGCTTACAGAGTGCTTCGAATAAAACTTACAGCTCATCAACCAATATAAACCTAGTTCGTAGAGGTCGAGGTCGAACTATATCTTCCCCGGAAGATGGAAAGAGTAACCCAATGGCAGAAATTTTAGCCGAAATCAAAGAAATTCAGGACGTGCATACTTTGTGTCGGGAATTTCAGGAATTCAAGAACACTATTAATGATAAAATTACCGACTATGAGAAGAAAATCTCGGACCAAAATCGAGAAATAATTGCCATAAAAGCCTCTTTTCACGGATTGCACCAACATGTCAATATGCAGGAGCAACTAACCTTGAATAAAGATATTGAAATAATCAGATTACCAGAAGACTCTAACGAAAATCTGCTGCACGTCGTTCTTCTCACCGCCAAGAAAATCGGAGTCGACTTGCAAAAGGACGATCTTGACTCGGTATCTAGAGTTGGTCCTCGCAGCCCGACCTTAAATAAACAGGAAATCCAGAACTCAGCCTTAAAAACATCTGCAAGACCGGTCGTCTTGAAATTCATACGCCGCTTCAAAAGCGAGGAATTCCTGAAAGCAGCAAAAGTAAGGCGAGAATTATCATCAGAGGGTATAGTTGAAAGTAATCCCGTTAGAATCTACATAAACGAGAGGTTAACCAAATTTAATCGACTGCTTTTTCGCGAGGCCAGGCTGCGGGCTAAAATGTACAATTTTCGATATTGCTGGCTCCGTGACGGGACAATCTGCGTGCGAAAAGCCGAAAGATCTCCGGCTTTTACAATTCCCACCTACGAAGATCTTGAAAATCGTCTTGCATCTAACAGCACCGAGCGAAACAGAACCTCTCAAGAAAACTAACTTTTACTCCAACATTGCCTATTGTAAGTTATGTATATTTTAGGTTTTTTTATCAACTCGCTGTATCTTTTCAAATAAGGTTTAACCAATGTACACATCACTCTCAATTTCGGACTCTCATAACACTGTTTTTGAATATTTCAATTTCCTCAAATAATTTAGTATTTTGGTTGTATGTAAATAATCATAATTTAAGGTGTCTTCCTCCTAAGCTTGCGACTTTGAAAAATCATGAATGTCCAAATAATATTAAAAATTCAATACTTGTTCCCAAATGGCCACCCTAGACGTTTTAAATCTATAATAAATACAACCTTCGCATACTTACCTTAAACATTAGAAGCGTACAGAAAAACTATGATGAATTTACACTTCTTTTGCAACGATTTAATACAAAATTTGAAATAATTATTCTAACTGAATGCTGGCTTAATGAAAGCAGTTTAATTAAAACCATTGATGGATACACTGTCTCCCACACGTGCAAATTTATTAACAAAGCTGGGGGAGTTATAGCTTACACTAGAAATGATCTTTCTGTCCAGGTGGACGAGATAACGGCAATAGACGCTAATTGTCTTCATATAACCATGAATAATTCTGTCTCAATTATTGCAGTTTATAGATCGCCCTCGGTAAACTTTAGTGACCCTGAAATTTTCTTAAATACTTTGGAAGCATCCATGAGCTTGAAATTGAGACAATATGTTGTATTTACAGGCGACATTAACATCGACATTAGTCTTAAGTGAGTGACTTAATTAAGTAATTTTAATTGTATTTGGTTTACTACGTTCTTTTTTTATTATTATTATTATTTTATCTTTACTTAAATTAATCCTGTCTTCATTTTGTTTACATAGAAGAAAAATTATCGCCAGTACTTTCCCTACTTTACATAGTGCTGTCCACTTACAATAAAAATACAGAATGTAAATCGATCTTGTCCCCACGGGACAGGCTTTGCCTAGTGTGGGGACTATTGTAATTAAAGGACATGTAGCATTAACTCAAAATTTACTACAAAACTTCGCTTATGATAATAAAAAACTGTAAAAACTTCTTTTTGTAGTTATGGCAAATAAATTATTTTATTTTTATTTTTTTTATTTTTATTATAACTCCTCAACGGAGCATCGGAGGTCAATTCTGACTTCAGTTCTGACCCCCCCACAGCACCATATACCATCTCGACCAGGGACAACTCCTCGTCAAAGATCTTGCGATATCTTCGGACCGGTGTGTCGGAGACCAGCTTCGTCTTCGGTTCTGGCAACTCCTCACCACTCCCCGTCCACCTCGGGACTCAGCTACCACCAGAGCACCCCTCCTGGCTTCTGAGGGGATAACTCCTAAACGGAGCGTCGGAGGTCGATTCTGACACCATTTTTGACCCCTTTTAATATACCCCGCACCAACCCAGGACCAACACCAGGGACAACTCTTCGATAAAGAACCCCTCATATCTCCAAAACGGTGAGTCGGAGACCAGATCTGACTTCGGTTCCGGTAGCTCCTTAGAGGTCCCCTTCCACCTCGGGACCCAGTTTCCACCAGATCACCCCGGTTCACTCCGCAGGGGATAAGTCCTCGACGGAGAGAGATAGAGACACGCGGATTGCGGGAAAGGATTAAGTGCCTTTTTCTGGACACAACCCAACTACTACGCCTTTCCCCAAGTGAAGTGATCGAAATTTTTTGACTTTTTAAGCTATTGCATAGCTTCTATCGCGGGCCTTGAGCATGGAGACCGAATCCAGAAATTCCGTAACGAAAATAACCTAACACCCCCCACTCCGACCGGCACAGCGGTGATACTTTTTTGTTTTTCCATCTATCGATAAATTGCAGAACTTTTAATGACTTATAAAAATATTTTGAACAATATCAACTTCTCATTTATTTAATAAAAGAAAAAAAATGGTTTTCTCATCGGTCACCACGCTCAAAAAGGTGAATTAATATCAAAGAAAAAAACAAAGGAAAAAAATACTGCATAAATAAAATAAATAAATAATTACATAAGTTGTTAAAAAATGCTTTCAATAGCTTTACCGCGGCAGTCTCCGAGTGCCACACGTCTTTTTTTTTTTATAACATATAGCCTATGTTACTCGTGGATAAAGTAGCTTTCGAATGGTGAAAGAATTTTTAAAATCGGTGCAGTAGTTTTTGAGCCTATTGGACACAACCAAAAAAAAATGTGTCTGTTAACTTTGAATTATTTTGGGCAAACAGGGTAAAAATTAGGTAAAAGGAAAAACAATCATCAAAACACAATATAAATATTCTTTACTTTATGACCAAAGAAAGAATATCTATATGTCACAGCGCGGGTGTCTTTTCTTAAGGTTAGAATGTTAAGATCTCGATTAAGGTCGTAGAAGGCAGCAAACAGTAACTTAAAGTATAATCAAAGAATATAGGAACAATCTATTAACTACTTTAGCTCAATAATTGGATAAAACTAATGCAACTGTATTGAAATGACCTGCCTCACTATCAGAAGGAACGACAAGGGTATTTGAAATAATAAAGAAACAGTTTATCCTTTAACTCTGTTTTAATTAACCGGATTCATAAAGACAGCTACGATCTGTCTGACATATTGTATGGAGAAGACCCGGTGAATAAACTCCACACTGCCATTATCATAATTCAAATACAAAGGAACGTTATAAAACCTGCTATAATTCTTATTACACCCTCACACGGGCCACTATTATAAAGACATATAACTTGATTGACCTGACTAGGTTTCTTTTGCTTCAGTCAAGAATACATTCATTCATACCGCTGTGCTAAAAAGTTTGGATTTTTTAAAACTATTAAAAAATCCAAATTTTAATGATATTCGCTTATATTTCATCGACAAGCACTTCATTATAGACAATAAAAAGGTCCCCTTACTTAAAATATCAGACTTGAGGCCCTGTATTTAGGCGTCATATGTGTAAATGCGGACCGCCGGGAAGAATGTTTACGACGATAAGCGCCATCTATGTCGCTACAAAGTATCTAAAACCAAAATCTTGGATTCCTTTGGAATCAAGCAATATTTTGAGATGTGGTGCTCTTTAATGTTAGGTACACCAAAGGTACTAAAATTTGGTATACTTAAAATAAGTCACCAACATGTCTATAACCGAGAACTGGAGATACACCCGCCATTCTGACAGTCAATGTGGCGGGTGTACTTGCATTTGGTTAAATCTTATCTATTATCTGCTCTTAAAGAGGTACGCCAATTTCTTTGATAGGTACCAAATAGTACATCCTAGGTACTAAAGTTTGACATATGACTCGTTCAAATCTGTTACGGTACACCCGCGATTCTGACTCACTACAAACCGAGTATAGGTTCAGCCGATCAGAAAATTACCTCGAGCTTAACGCATTTGATTGGCTAACGCCACACCACGCCATTTGTTAGAGCAGTTTCAGACTAGCGTTTTATACGCGCGTGTGTGGAAGCGCATGAAGGCGCGTATAGGCGCGCCGTTTGTCACACGGTCGACTCGTACGAGCGTTGACGTGCTTCTAAGCTCGTATATGCGCAAGCTATTACTCGTATAGCACGACACCACCGGTTCGAGCGAACACGACGAAATATGCCCGTTTACGCGAGTCTGGATTTTTGAAACGCGTTAGGTATTTAGCGCGCGTGAAAGCGCGTATGCTAAAACGACAATACGCGCAGAAAAATACGCCAATCTGAAACCTTAGGTAGGTAAATTTATTTAATCGGGAATCTTCTAAATTTGTTAACGGGGATATTTACTTTTATACGGCGATTTGTAGCATCATAAGAAGTAGTTTTCAGCATTGAGTTTCTTTAATAGTGTTTACTTAAATGAAAGTGAATAATTAGTAAAATAGTGTGTTATAAGAGTTACCAACTTGAATATTGTGTAAGTAATTTGTACTTACTTTTAAAATGTGATAGTTTTAATTTGGTTTCAGGAAGATGTTTGAAAGTTTATTTCTTGTGTTACCTTACTCCTCCGAAACGGCTTAACCGATTCGCACCAAATTTTATATGTATAAGTACGTAGGTATGCAGTAGTGAGAATCGGCTACTATCTATTTTTCATAGGTACGCCATAAGGGTTGTCCAGCCCAATTTTTTTTTAATATGGCAAAACAACGTGTTAATTTATAAAATTGGCATTGTTCACATAGAAGTAGGTATTTTCATTTATTTATCATTAACATTATGAAGGGTTCAGTAAATGAAAAGAATCCTTCTTTATCTTATTTGGGTACTGTCCTACCTTCAGTTCACAATATTGTTTCATAAGAGAACATAATTGGCTAACAGCATGCAAAGACACCATTTAAATGGCTGATGCTTTGCAAAGTTACCTCAACGTAAAATAAGTTATTATTAATTTAAATTGAAACCGAATAAGTATAGGTATAATCCGATATAATACAAAATACTTAAGTATTTATCGTTACAAGGTAGGCTTAGAGCGTTACCACACGGGCGATGCCATGCCGGTGCGTTGCGTCGTCGCAACGCAGTGATTTCAACGGACAGAGCGCCACACGAGCGTTACGATGTCGCAGCGCAACAGTCTATGATTTTCTAAAACACACTGTGCTGCGTTGTCGCTCCGTCATCATCCCTCCCCGACTCGTCTGTCACGCCGTTTTGTCCGCTTCACGCGCGTTTCGTTGCCGCACGCTGTTTAAACGCACGTGTGGCTTAGTTTAAAATTAATATGTAAAACTACGGAGCGTTATCGCTCAGTAGTCTCAGCGACAGCCCAACGCAACGGCAACGCTCGTGTGGCACCGCTCCTAGGTTTAAGATATTTATCTGTTTAGCTTTCATTTCGCAGTTTTTTAAGAGTAACCTATAACTACCAAACCTGTATTAATTGTTCGAGTTAGCTGTCGTTAGTTATGTAATAGAGGGCAATCCAGTAGCGTAGGTAGGTACTCTAAGAGGAAAAGACTATTCGATAACATAAATAAATCTAAAAAGTAGTAGAAGTAAATCAATGCTAGTGTAAATAAATCGTGACCAAATTATACTGTTATTAAAAATACTTCTTATGGTACTTTCAAAAATCTCAATAAAAAAAAACACGTCTGGAACCAAATTAAACTGCAAATAAACCGGTCTAAACGTCGCCATCTTTGTTTACAGGAAACCGCACCAGTCAACCACAAAAACGCCTCTCGACGACCGCGACAACCCCTCGTGGTGCTACGAGGACCCCTAATCGGCCATAAAATATTCCTACCGATCATGTGTGGATCTATTTTTATTATAATTTTGACCACTGTGCTTTATCTTTTGTTGTATTTTAATATTATTTGAATATATGGCAACACTGTTTGGGATGGGTGTTTTTTTTTTTTTGACGGGGAAGGCAAAGATTTGAATGAGTTAGAAAGGTGTAATTGGTGAAAATAGCTTTTTCGATTTTAGCAACTGATGAGAATGAGATTTTTTAAATGCAATACCATGGTGGTAAACTGATAGCGCAAATCCGGACTTATAAGACTTACTAATATTATAAACATGAAAGTTTGTAAGCATCCATACGATGTTTGTTACTCTTTCACGTTAAAACTACTGGACAGATTTGGATGAAACTTTACAGTAATATAGGTTATACATCAGAATAACGTTTTGCCGCGGGAAGACTTCTCATACCAAACCGACTTCCACGCGAACGGAGTCTCAGACGGCCACTAGTCATCTAAGTATAAAATTTTCAACTGTCTAGCTATCACGAATCATGAGATACAGACAGACAGACAGACCGACAGCGGAACCTAAGTAATGGGGTCTCGTTTTTACCTTTTGGGTAGGTTCCCCTTGAACAGATTATATCTTATTTCTTTTTAAATCGGTTACAGGCTGGTGTTCGAAAGTCAGATGATGTAGCTCCCGTGAAACCAGGAAGACCCCGGGAGCCAATCATCATGATGAGAAATAATAATGCTAAACTCTATCTAGGCAAACACTGGAATAAAATTATGTATAGTGGCTTATGTGCCAGTTTTGTGGTGTTGACGTTATGGATTATATTTTATTTTGTTCGCCACCGTTAATAGTTTGTTGTTTTTTATACTGGATTTAAAATAGTTTAGCAATGTACCTTATAACAATTGCAAATGACAAACTACAGAAAAAAACCCTTCTCTTTGAAATTTACACTGTGCAGAGAAAAATATTTTTAAAAAAATACTGTGCCTACTGTCGGTAACAACACAACCAACCAAAAAAAAAGTTTTAAATGGAGTAAGCCTTTGTATTTCTTACTAGACAGCTCCGTGGTTCTTACAATTAGCTGGGTATTAGCTAAAAGCTTTTTGAATATGAAAGTATTTAAAAATTGGTTCGGTAGCATTAGTTTACCTACTTATGAAAAATCACTTGACCTCCGTTTATTAGGCGTTGTTAGATAAAAAACTACACTTACAATTAAACTAATTCTTATCTTATAAAAAATGCTTATAATACCTAACAGCTATTTATACTTAGGTATACGGTTCGTTATTTATACGAACGCAATTTTTGACAAATGAAATTAAATACTTTGTACCAGGCTAACTAACCTTTTCGAAGGAAATATCGAAACGAACTTAAAACTTCATTTAAAAATACTCTAAAGGTAGATTCTGCTACGAGATAACGGCAACAGACACAAACCAACGTAGTGATTAAATCCTCTTTGACACAAACTTAGGTAAGTATAACAATAAATAAAGGTAATCACTACATAGTATAAAACAAAGTCGCTTTCTCTGTCCCTATGTATGTTTACATCTTTAAAACTAGTAACTACGCAACGGATTTTGATGCGGTTTTTTAAAAGATAGAGCGATTCAAGAGGAAGGTTTATAATTATGTATATAGATATAGGTTTTGCAAAAGCTAGTTAGAAATAAAACAGTGTTAAAGGCCTCATTATATTTATTAAAAAACAAATACCAAGGTACCGTTCGATGATAGTTAAATAAATATTGAACATACGATTATAAATTATTATACAGGAAAAAGCCACGAAACTCAGATTCATTTTCAAAAGGTTACAACTCGGGTAAACTAAGGCCCGCAGCCCCTGTATTTGTATTAGTAGATACAGTTTGTTCAACTCCTGCGTAGTCATCAAAATCTTCTAAATATTCAATTTCTGTTGGTTCATTTTCATTGGCATTTTGATCAGGATCAGAAATGACCAATCTTTGCTGTTCTTCAATCGATTCATTATTTTTTTCGGTTTCTTGATTTTCGTTTTCTTGTACAATTTGCTCAGTAGCAGCACCTTTCTTAGCGTTTCTTTTCTTTTCAGCGGCTGATTCCGAGGCAGCGATTATCGATATCCGTTTCTGTAGAGCTGTTGTATTAGTGATGCGTGAGTGCGCTTCAGATGTGTCCATGTCGTTTTGTTTGTTCCTAAATATAATTTCTTGTAGATGACAAGGTTCTAATACGTCGTGAGTGAGAGTGATTTCGGCTGTGTAGTTCTTCTTTTTAGCAGTTTCAGTTTTAGCTTTCTTCCGTTCATTGCAGACTTTTTCGACACTATTCTCGAGTTTGAGTAAAGCTTTGGCGACTGCCGTTTCGTAGTTTTTAGGGTCTTTCTTAGGCTTTGTTTTTCGCCTTTTACGTTTAGGCTGCGTTTTTGGCACGGCTATAGTTTTGTTTTTAAGTAAATGAGCTAATGGATTTACGTTCACTAGTTTCGTGCCACTGGGCAGTTGGACTTTCTCTTCGATTATTTTCACTTCGGGTACTAAATCGGCAGATTTATCTGGAGTGTCGATTATGTCTTTGACTTTGACGATTTTGTAATACGGTGCCTCGGGAAGTAAATGAGCGATTCTTATCTGCTCGTAACCGCTGAAATCTGTGACGTTTGGAATGATTATTTTGTGTGTGAATTTGTTTTTTGGTGGGTCTACATGTCCAGTTGTATCAAGCATTACTTCTTGAGCGACTTCGGGTATCCCACTGGTATCTTGAGTATCATCGTCTTGTGTATCTGGGCTTTCGTAAATGGACTGATCGGGTATAATGTACTCCTCGTTTGAGCCAAAGTTTAACTTCGGTTTGTTATAGTTGAATATATTAGAAACTACTTTGATTGTAGCCTTGTGCTCGGAAGATGGGGGCGGTAAATTACATTTCACAGGCATTGCTAGTTTTACAACAGATCCTAGCGGTTTTGGGGGTTTGAATTTATAAATTTTGATAGCTGGTGGTCTAGCTGTGTAACCATCTACCTTTTTAAATGTAAGATTCGTATTGATTTTGATTTCTTTCTTCTTTTCGCTAACTTCAGGAGTGAAATTTTCAATGAAATCGGATATTCCTGTTTTGATTTCTGTTATTTTAGCTACGACATCACTTTTGGGTATTTCGACTTTCTTTATTGTCCTTCTAAATTTTTCAGTCATGTCACGTCCAGTTTTTTGAGTTTGTTGCTTTAACTGCTCAGCTTTTCTTCTGTTTTCTAGAAGTCTTTTTAACGTTTCAGTTAATGCTGACTTTGAGTGTTTGACTGTGATGTGTTTTTTTAGTTCTTTTTCAGTTTTGAACACTGCAGCACATTTGATACATTTTTTTGATTTGTTTTTATTGTGCATAGCAATGTGTGAGTTATAGTTTTGGACTGTGTAACATTTTTTATTGCAAAAGCTGCATGATAGGTCTTTACGTTTTGATTTTGTTCTCTTAGCTCTTTTTGCTTTTTTATAAAGCGTGGCTATAGGCTCTTCATCGGATTCTGTTTCAAGAAACTCAACTTGCATTGATTCTTGTGTGTTTTGGCTATGTCTACGTTTTCTTTTTTCATCATCAAGAGTGATTGTTGCTTCATTTATTTCTATCTCAATCATTTTATTTTTTTCCTGAACTTCTTCTTTATTAGATTCTTTAGCTGTTACATCATGTTCTTTGTCAACTGAATCTTCTTCAGGATTTGCGTTTTCTTCGTCTTTAGACGTCTCTTCAGATTCTTCAGACAATATTTCTTTAGTTACGTCATCAACCTTATCTTGAGTTGAATTAGGTTCATTTTCAGCTAATTCTTCAGATTTGTCATCTGCCTTTTTTTCATCAAAGACTACATGAGAACTGTTGACAAATTTGACTTTTCCAATTCCTTTATGTTCTAATCTAATATGTGCAGTGAATTTCTGACGGAGTTTGTATGACTTATTACATATATTGCATGTAAACGGCAGTAAATCAGGATGAGATTTTAAAAAGTGGATAAATAACATTTTAGGATGTTTGTATATTACGTCACATTCAATACATTTGTACTTGTAAAGATGTAGTTCAGACTGGTGGATTCGTTCGATGTGCTTTTGCAGAGCAGTTTCACCAACATAGTTTCTGAAGCAATATTTACATGTTTCAATTGACACAGTATTCGGGTGAACTGTAGTGTGATGTTCAGCATAGCTTACCCCCGTGTCAAATACAAGATCACAGAGTTGGCAAGCAATAGCTTCACACTTGCGTTTATGCTCATTGAAAATATCATTTATAATACTCTGTCTGCATTTTGGGCATTGCTTTACTAAATCTGCATCTTTTGCGTAATGCAAGCATTTCTTAGACCTGCCCAAGTGCTTGCTTATCAAACTAATATTGCTGAAAATGTTTGAGCATTTATCACACGCATGAGAAATACAATTGGATTTTTTTAAATGATTTATGTAGCGTTCAGGCTCTGAGTTAGTATAAGTGCATTTCTGACAGACATAAGCTGTGTCAGATCCGAGTGATTTAAGGAATTTTTCAACAGGAATGTTGAGGACTGAAGATAGCAACGGATAATGCTTTTGCAACAGCACCCCACTATCCGCAGGATGCGCTTCAATTTCATGTAACTCCAATTCCTTAGTCAAATCAAATACTTTTTTGCAATTTGAACACGAAAACTTGTTCTTAATAGACGTCGAATGCCGTTTTTCATGAATAGCACGCTCGTTTTCCTTTAAAAAGCAGCGCGTGCAATACTTGCATACCTTCAAATTGCAGATGTGCTCATTTCTAATATGCAAAGCCAAACGTTCCGAATCCGCGAATTTTTGAATACAGAACTCGCATTTGATCAAGTTTTGAACATTGCCGTGAACTTGTTCGAAGTGTAGCATCAGATCTTGCGGGTCTAGGAATTCGGCTTGACAAATAATGCACGTCGTATCACCATCTACGCCGGATACTTCAACGGACTCGAACCGTCCGATTTCTGGATTTCCTTTACGAGGCCTACCCCGGCGGCGTTTTATCATGTTTGGGTTGATATTTGGCGATGATTTCCACAGTAAGTTAGCTATAATATTATGCGCTTGCAATGGCAAGCCGAAACGAAAACAACTTTTTTTGTTTTTTGTTGGTTTGTCAACTTTGGCAATGACATTGACTGACTAGGTTGCGATCTACTTGTCGACCGGAACGCTCAACACACCCGTTTACCGTTCCACTTAACGACGGCGGGGCGTAATGGTCGCGCTTAACATTTGATCGCGGTATCAGTTTAACCAAAAACATTGCAAATTAAACAATGCATATGGTTCCGTTTGTTAATTTACAATGAAAGTGAAAGGGGCGGAATTATGTGCAAAAACTGCCGTTCCGGCCCAATCTATAATTTCAACATTTTGACAATAAAACCCTACATAACAGTCAGGTTTAGTTAAGCAGAAATAAAGCAATTAAGGTCACGGTTGTTTCGGACCCTTAGTGGAACGCACCCAGAACATATCGCACCACCGTGTTTTTTATTTTTAACTCGCTTGGTAACGAGTCCTTTGAGCTTCAACGGTTGGTGCTGCCAACAGGGGATATTCATGTTTTTTTTTCTTGCCTTAAATTAATTTTTTTTTTTAAATTAACCTACCCTATAAGATAAGATCAGTAGCTATAACTTTCTATTAAAACTTTATTCCTGTTGTGGTTTTACGATTTTTTTATGGTTGTTGATTTATTCCAGGTAAAGGAAGATGCAGAAAATTATATTGAATACAATTTAATAAGAGAGCAAGGAGAAAAATGTACTCTACGGTTGAAGAAAGGAGTTTTGCCTCATATATTTTTGTGTCAATATGTAAATGTTTTGGTGTATTTTAAGTAAACTGCTGTGTGCATTTATGAATAAAAATCTATATTATGGTCTTAAATATACTATGAAACATCCTCTGATCTCTGCGCTCGTATAATCGGGTTTCGATGCTGTCTGCGCGCCTACGTCTTTTCTATAGCAATACGTCTCAACTACATATTTGGTCTAGTTTTTGTTTATTTTCTTTGTATAACTTCACTTGCCAACCAACCGTTGAACACGCAACATCAAATTGTAAACCACATTAAATCGAATATCAAAGAAGAATCTGTGGTTGTCATTTGCTGTACCACCACAACCCACATCACGCCTTGGAGACGCGACAGATGCAAAATTATATGCTATCATAAATGCACCTGTTCTCGGTAGATTGTCCTAATGTGCTATGACAGAACCAGCTTCAGTCATCGTCAAAGATTCACTACCAATCTAAACTAAACTTCATTACAATCAGCACAAGAATATAGATTAAATTTATTTATTTTTTTCACAAAAACTTGTAAAACAGTATAAGTTTCGACGCTGATGAATGCAGTGTCGTGTCAGACAGATGACGTCACATTACGTTCGACCAATGGTGGCGCGTTTTGGAAGTTTGAATTTCGCTCCCTTATTTTGCACTTTTTAAATATTATTTTAGGGGTTTAAATAATAAATAAATTTAAAAAAAAACTATTGCATTATAATATCACGATAATAAGTATTCAAGAAAAAAATATTTTAGGCCATTTAAAATTTTATGCATATCCCCTACTAACGTACATTAAAAATTAGAAATAAAAAATACGCAAATATTATTTTTTTTTATGACATAATTTTACAAACAAGTTTCTCGTTTTTTTTTTTCATTTTCGTGCTGACTTGTTCCGCGAAAAGTTAATTTATTTGTGACAAAGGGTTAGACAAATATTTCACAATCGTTACAAATAAGCAAATATTATCTATGACGCAAGAGATAGCCCACAAGGATTTATAAATCTTTCAAAAAGTTTAGTAAGCTAATTCAATTTTTATGACAAGTATTTCTTGTAATCATGTAATGTATCGGTGTTACTTCTACTAACTATGAATATCCTTTTACTTTTAAAAAAATCTCAGGAATTCTACTAAGATGAGTTTGGTGCAAACGGGCATAAGAACAACTAAGAATGTTTATTTGGGAAGGTTGTTGTTTTACAAGTAATTATTTTTTAATTTGGCAATTTATGTCAAATATGTCAATGTCACCGTGTATACCACGAAAAATTACAACCACCATTTCCGACCGTCACCTATGCCCGTACTATCACCAAAATAAATTTTATAAAGGCGCTTAAAGGCTGCCATGCACAAAATCAAGATCTCTAGGTATGTACCATTTCATTATAAATTATTTACAACATATTGATCTCTTCAAATAATTGCGTTACAATGTTTATCGGCGAATCGCAGTGTCATTCTAACCTAAAAGCGAAGTCGATTCAATGTTTTACTGTTATTCGCCTGCAATTAATGAAACTTAGCAATATAGACCTTATTTTGGTAAAATAAGTATCTTGTTAAAATAAATGATAAAGTAAATAAACAGCACAAAATTATATTGTAGAATACTAGTTGATCATTGATAAGTGCCTACATATTTACTTTAGGTAACATACTTACTTACGTAGATTGAATTGTAAATGACTTAATACAAGGTTTTTGAGATTTAACATAGTTGCCAGTTACATTTTTCTTTATGTCTGTTTTATCTGTTAGAACATTGTCACTAGGTTTGTAAATTCGCTCATTTTATCATAATGGTATAAGTAAGTATGAATGTATATAGTAAAATACCTATTATGCATACATTATTATAATGAAACACTTGTTGTATCTTCATGTTATTTTTATGGAGTCATTTTTGAATCTGTTGGCTTAAACATTAAGTGATTTTGAATTTTAATGACGCAATATTATTTGATCTACTTTTTTAAATTATCTACTTACTGTTTTGTGAATTGTAAGGTTATATACTACCATGATCTCTAGATATTTAAAGACAAACTTTTAAAAACTTTTAAGTTTTGTACCCACATCTTAAAATTAGTTAACATTTAGTTCCTTTGAAGTAATAAAACAGCCTAACCTAAATAAATACTTTATACAGTTATATTTGAGAAAGACGCCTGTGCAAGACATATAATAAGGTTGTATAATTTGATGTGAGTTTGGATGGTCAGTAGAATCTCTGAAACTTCTTAATCATTTTATTTTTTATTCACCAATAGAAAATTTGTGTTCATATTATTGACAATCAAACAAAGCTGTGGGTGTAAAAAAGATTATGTCTATGTCACTTAATTCATATTAAAAACTTATTAAAGCTTTTATTTGGTGCAGCGGTATATATGCTGGATTGCTAAGCGGCTGGTTTCGGGTTCAATCCCTGGGTCGGGCCAATTTCGTAATAATGGTTTTTCGATATTGGCTCATGTCTGTGTGTATCTAGGTTCTCCCCTTGTCCATTATGTGGAACCTATAACACAAGTGCATACTGCACTTACTTCAGGGCCTCATAATTGGTGTGCCGGTCTGGAGATTTATTATTATTATGCTTATTTGGCAATTTTTTTCAATAACACTAATAATTTTTACTAAATTTTATATGCACATTCAGTAGGTCTGACAATCGGCTACTAGGTATCTATTTTTCATACGAGTAATAAGGGTTGTAAACTGCTAGCTTTTTTCTTTAAATATGGCAAAACAATGTTTGCAGAATTAGCTATTCCCATTACATATGCCCCATTAGTTGAGCACAGGCCCCTTTCTTGGATAGCTAAGAAGTTTCTATTATCATATTATATTATTTCTAACAGGAGTTTGTCAGTGTAACAATTTATTAAATTACTAGTGACCCATCCACGCTTCGCAATGGTGTAATTTTGCCAGTGCTGTTCATGAAACATTTAATTTTGGCTAACTTAATAAAAAAAAATCAGAATGTTCTTTATTTACAAATTTAAATGAATATATTCTCTAAAAGCTGGCGAAAACCAAATTAGGATCCGTTACGTAGTTTAGGAGGAGTTAGTGGACAAACATACAAACAGACAGAATTTGCGACTTGGATTTATACTATGTAAAAATGAAAACACAATCATTCAATACAAGGCAGGATTATTATACAATTTGTATTTATATAAACAAATGTGTAGGTATTTATTTATCCTTAAAGATATCTTTCAATTGACTTACAGAGTCTATTAAATATTATTATCACCATGCACATTATTATTTTCTAAAATTATAGTCTACTAGTGGCCGCCCGCGACTCCGTTCGCGTGGAAGTCGGTTTCCCGTGGGAATGATATGTTTTCCCACGGTAAAAAGTACCCTATGTGTTATTCTGATTACTGCAAGTTTCATTCAAATCCATCCAGTAGTTTTTACGTGAAAGAGTTACTAACATCCATACATCCATCGATACATACATGCATACATACTCACGAACTTTCACGTTTATAATATAGTAGGATTTTACAAATATTAATATAATAAGTAGCACCCAATTATTATAATAACTGTTAATAAGTACCTACAGTTTACATTCGTGTAAATAAACATCCTTTTCCTATAGGAAGATTATAATTCAATGCAACAAAGTTTAAATTTTGTGTATATTATTAGTAATAACATTTAGTTCTTCGTAATCCCTGATTTCTACAGCCAATCTGCGACAATTTTATAAATTGTTTTTTTTGTAATAAACATTTATTAGAGATGGGCCGAATACTCAGTTTATACTCGGTACTCGGCGTAATCAATATTTAAAATTTAATAAAGGTAAATTATGATTGTTTTGTGCCCTGTCCATCATTTGCCAACAAATTTTGCTTCTAAATATACTTGCGTTCGTTCGTACTTGTATACGCGCGCGAAATTGGGAATTTGATAGAACCGAGTAACTCGGCCAAGTACTTGGTTGAAGAAAAAATTGAACCGAATAAAACTCGGTACTCGTTACTTGGCGCATCTCTAGTATTTATTAAAATTTAGGAAATATTTTTACTTAATCATTGCTTTAGTCAATTTTAAATGAGTTTATACGCATTTTTCCCGATTAATAAGCAGCAGCTTTGTCTAAAACTGAATATGTTTTTTTGTGATAAAACTTTTACATCCTACTATTATAAACGTAAAAATTTGTGAGTATGTATGGATGGATGTATGGATGTTTGTTACTCTTTCACGGAAAAACTACTGGACGGATTTGGATTAAACTTTACAGTAATATAGGTTATACATCAGAATAACACGTAGGGTACTTTTTACCGCCGGAAAACTTCTCATTCCCACGGTAAACCAACTTATAATATTAGTAGTTTACATTCAAACATTAAGGGGGTTTGAACACAATTTATATAAAATTATTTATTTAACAGTCCTTCTCAATATACAGGGTGATCGGTAATGCGATACATTTCTTCTAAGGGGTTAAAGTAGAGCTTATTTTCAGGCAATTAAGTCATTTCATACTATGTCCGAAAAATTATAATTTCTGAGTTATACAACATTTAAGTTTTTTTATAAAAAAAAAAAAACATTTTCTAAGTTCAGATGAATCCTTTTAGTGAAAAATTCAAAATTAAGTTTAATGTTTTGTTGTTTTATGGCAGCTTGATAACTAAAATGATATTTTACATAAAATTTTGTTAAACAAACATCGTCCTTATTTTAGAAAAAGTCAAAAAACCAAGTACAACTTTTAAAAAACCAAAGTCTTATGACAATAAATAGCGATTTTCTAAAAAAAAATCAAATGATGTTGCGTAAAAATTACATAAAATACTTCCTCGATTCATTAGCTATTCAAAAAGGTACATTTGTCATACTAAAACTAAGTAGGTATTTGATTGATAACTTACTAATAAAAGAAGTAACCTCTCTCTTAGAACGCTTAATTTTTTTTTATAAAAAAACTTAAATGTTGCATAACTCAGAAATTATATTTTTTCGGACATTGTATGATATGACTTAATTGACTGCAAATAAGCCCTACTTTAACCCCTTAGAAGGAATGTATCGCATTACCAATCAACCTGTATTGATTCAAATGCTTATTTTAAATTCATTCATGAATTTACTCTTAAATAAAGAATTACGAACTTCTATTGTGTATGATTTTATTTAGTCGAATACTTGTTTAATTTAAAGTAAGAAATATAACGAACAAACTATTTAAAATTAAATTCTGCTTCTTTCCAGGTCTTGAAATGCGGTGATAGTCCTCTTCAAAGTACAGTTCTGAAATTTGGGAAAAATCAATTCTTCCGGCTATAAAAAGAAACTTCTAAAAATTCCATTTGAATTCGACCTCCTACACTGTACGGGCTAAATTCTTTGCAACTACCGTCACTTCAAAATAAAACGCTATATTAGCTTAATTAGCTAAGGCAAAACTAAAGACTTAATAAATCTTGGCAACCACCAAGACAGGTCTTGATAGATAACTAAGGATCACTGTACAGATTTAGCTATTTTATACAAAAGAAATTTTATTGACTGCCAACAATGGCGAGCGTAGATAAAACTGTTAATGAGTTGACGAAAGATATATCCGAACTGACTGTGATGTCGTTTCGGAAGATCGAAGATGTGAAGCGACTGGCTACACACTTCTTTAACGTTATTAACCACCCCACAACGCAAGGGAACGCGGTGATACTTAAATATTTAAAGAATTTAAACGAAACGCATAAAAACATCTTCCTGCAGAAGCGGGAAGGTGTGGAGGTAGAGTATATATTTACAACGGAGAAAGTTAGTAATGTGCAACGCCAACGGTTCAACAGTCTTCCGGTTAGCGAGGTTCCGGAGCTTTTGAAAGCGGAGCTGCTTTCCGTAGGCAATGCTAAGCCTGTGCATATATGCACGGATTGCAATGTTGAGATCGAGCTCAATGATGAGGTACCGCTAATGGAATCCCTCCAGAAGCACTTTGACCTGGAGATTCATCAGCCGAAGCTGAAACGGGAGAGCATTGACGTGGCTGAACCAGTCCTTTTGCCAAACATGTCGCGAAGGATGTCTGCTTTGGGCAGCGGCGAAACTCAGGCTCAGAATCTAACGAGTTTCATGCAATTGGTCAAGCCAGTTGAGAAGCTTGATCGAACGTTCTCCGCTAAGCTGGAGGCGTCTTTGATAAGACACCTGCCTGATAACTCGGAGGCTAGCATCGACGCAGCCGTCAAGTTTTACCAGCGTGTTTACGATAAACTGTGCAACGAAATAACAAGCATCGATTTCTCATCGCAAACGGGCTCAGTAGCGCCCATAATAATGAGTATCAAGGACAATGTCAATCAGAATTTCGCTTCCGACGCCAACAAGAACTTTGAGGCGGAAGACAATGAAGCGCCTGAGAGACCGTTAAAGAACCAACCGGCAGTTAAGAAATACCGTTATTATGGTCCTATTGAGAACGAAATTGTCAAATTGCTGACTAACCACAAACTGCTGTCGCTAGTCGACGATAGAACTGGGAAGCTAGCTTTCTTCTGTATGGCGTGTGAATACTACACGCTGAGATTCCGCTACGATAGTGTCTTAAACCATGTGTTCAATGATACGCATATTCATAATTTATCCTGCATCCTGCAAGCCGATAAGCATATACCATTCGCAATGGAGGAGAGATCGACTGATACTATTGTACAAATGAACGACAAATTCCTGAACAGTCACTATATCAATAAGGACTCGAATGGCATTAACTGTGGTCTCTGTCGTGTGCCTATTGATTCCCAAGACTCTGTTATTCTTCACGTTCTGGACGAGAATCATCTCGCTAAACTCTCGGATAAATGGTATCGTAAAATGCGCGCGAATAACCCAGATGGGACCGTTCCAGACGACTGTGGACCGAAAAGTTTGGATTGGGCCAAGTTCTTAACGAGTGTGGGCAAGCCTTTGCACAACCGCGATCACGTGGTCATCGAAAACTTCATCCGCTCCTCGGGGAAGGTCGCCAACTACTGCATTTGTTGCGACATGACCTTGAAAGGTCCTCGACAGGTGCTTTTTAACCATATTCGCCAGAAGAAACATTTACGCAACGCCGCACCGCACAAGTTGGCTATGCTTTACAAGAACCACTGCCGACCGTCAGAATACTTCGCTAGCTTCGGGAACTACTACGTTTGCGCGATTTGTCCCACGTACGTCGCTTTACCGTCTTTCGCGGCTATTGTTGAACACTTTGAGACTAGCATGCACGTTGAAACGATCGCAAAGCTCATCCGCTCGGCTTTGTACAGCGATCAGCAAGACAAGGAGTCCTTCTCGCTTCACAATATCACTACTGACGGCGAAGTCAAGTGCCATTACTGCGACGTTGCCTTCGAAAACGTCAGCGAAGCTGTCAAACACGCGTTGACAGACGTGGAACATCAGGATAAAGTTGTCAAAAACCGCGTGAAAGCAAACAAGGGGGATATCATTAGCGTTTACGTCCAGGGAAACTATATCTTACACAGCGAGGGCGCGACCTTTAACTGCACCGAATGCAAAAGCGTGTTCAATTCCATTCGTTCGTTGCTGACTCATTTGATTTACGCCGACCATATCCGAAACAAGCCGTCGGCGGAAAACGTTTTCCGTTTCTATTTGGAGCTCAAACACAATATCATTATGCTGGGTCGGAATAAGTACGTCTACTACGACTTTGGGAAGATGAAGTGTGGCGCGTGCAATGCCGATTTGGATGAAGATGAGAATGCTAAGAAGCATGTGGGGTCGCCGCGTCATAAGGAAAATATGGGGGCCAATTATGTTAATGTTTTGGATGTGCCCGCTGTAGAGTGAGGTACGTAGCTACGGAACAAACCTTAATTATTTTATCTTTTAATTTTACACCTTTATTTTTTAGGTGAATGAGTGAAGTGGTGAATGAGTGAATGGGTTGAATGAGTGAATGGGTGAATGATTGAAGTGGTGAATGAGTGAGTGGGTGAAGTGGTGAATGAGTTAATGGGTAAATGTGTGGATAAGCGAATAGGCGAATGTGTGAATGTGGAATGAGTGGATGCACCTTTATTGCTTTTAATTTTACTAGATTTTAGCTGCAGTATATACCTAGCTTTTCCGTAAGGGAATGAGGTTCTTTTCCGCGATAAAAAATACCTGGTAGACTATCAATTTACTAAGTTTTAACCTTTAAGAATTAGTTATCATTACTGCCAACCCTCTCTGTTTGTCCGCTATCTCCACCTAAACTTCCTAAGATTTTAATACGGTTTTGACCATATTTCATTATTTTTTTTACTTAAATTTGTATAAAACACTAAGGAAAAAATGTTTCGGAATTTCGCTACTGCGAAGCGTGGGCGGGTCACTCTACTTTTGTAAATTCGGAGTAAAACTCCTTTCCCTGTACTACCCTGTTATACATCTAAACCTTCCTCTTGAATCACTCTATCTGTAAAAAAACGGCACCAAAATCCGTTGCGTAGTTTTAAATATTTAAGCATACCTACATAGGGACAGAGAAAGCGACTTTGTTTTATACTATGTAGTGAAAACATGCCTTCATGACGATGTCTTCAATTGCCCAACTAAGAAAAAATGTCTACGAAATAGCTCAACTCTGGTTGTAAATAATAGTGAAAGTTTTTCTTTAATCGGTTCAGTAACTCAAAGATTACTCCAAACGTGATCATTATTTTTAGTGTCTCGTACCTCAAGGGTAAAAACGGGACCCTATTACTAAGACTCCTTCCGTCCATCTGTCTGAATGTCTCTGTGTTTCATCAACCGTGATAGCTAGAGTTTTATTTGTAGTTACTAAATAATGTTTTTTCTTTGTTCACAGGTATGTCTGTTAGTAATTCTAGACCCAACTAATGTATTTGTGTTTTTACGTGAACATTGTGCATTTTTTGTTATAATTATTATTTGTGAATGGAATATTTACCATCGACAAGTGGAACGTTTTACAATATTTTAATAAATGAAATGATTTTTTTAACATGGCTTTTTATTATTTTATGAAATTCCTAGGGGCCGCCCGCGACTCCGTTCGAGTGAGTCGGTTTCCCGTGGGAATGAGAGGTTTTCCCCCGGTAAAATTACCCTAAGTAAAGTTCTTCTGATGTATAACCTATATTACTGCAAAGTTTCATCCAAATCCATCCAGTAGTTTTTACGTGAAAGAGTAACAAACATCCATCACCAACACAAACTTTCACATTTATAATATTAGTAGGATATTACTGCAAAGTTTCAACCAAATCCGTCCGTCCCTTTATAATATTAAGTAGGATTTGGGAATCCTTTGCGTGCGAGAACGACTCCATTTTATTTTAAAAACGTCTGTGGCGCAACGGTATTTAGGTATACCGGACTGTTAAGTGGGAGGTCCCAGGTTCAATTCCTGGGTCGGGAAAATTTTAGTTAAAATAGTTTTAAAAAAATTGGCTTCTTACAAGGTGGTTCTCTCCTAGTCCATTATGTGGTGCCTATATAACAAGCTCAGGGCCAATTTTAACTGTAATTTTGAAACTAACTTTCAAGAGATTTTGCAGTTGTTTGTACCGGCTTAATTTGGTATCTATCATTAGGTGCATAGTATAAAGCAAGCCGTTTGTATATTGAATGAATGAATAAATTAATGAATGAATGAATGAATTGTCTTTATATTCGTCATCTTCCTCTACTAAACCACTTGCTGAATTTAACACGTTCAGTGCCACCGACTCGCCCGGAGAGTTCAGGATTTTTCTATAATATTTCTAAAATGCATCGGTATTTTCTGTTTTAAATTAGATCATAGAATAAATAGATGCCAATTGTGCAAATTGCCAATCGCCATGCGAGTCCATTAAATTTTTATTGTGGCAACTATGTGCATCTGCATTGAGTGTTCTTTTTTCCAACTTTTAGTAAAAGACGTGAGAATTTTTGACTTAGTGCTATGAGTTTTTAATATTTTTTAAGTTGAAAAAAGAACACTCAATGCACATCCGGCAACTCGTCTAGCGAGTCCTTTGCGAAATGTAGGCGGCATCCGTAAAGATATGAAAATCATAGAGTGTTAAAACTACTTTTTACTTTATTTTACAACTTGTTAAATAAACGCGAAAAAAATAATTGACCAATTTCAGTGCAATAAAAAGTGTTCGTTATTTTTAATTGATATTTCAATGGTTGAGTGAATTTTATCAATAATGGATGTTCCCATACATATTTGGGCTTATATTATAAGTTTATTAAATGCAGTACAATGCCCATATCCACCGGTAAGTAATATATTTTACTTAAATTACTTCTGGGTAAGGTGGTGATGTGTGACATATTACAAGGGGATAACATATAATAAAAAAAATGAATGATACTTTTGATTAGGTACCACTCCAAATGTTAGCACTAAACTCAGTGAAAGCTCATGTAATGTGCACCATACCTACAATGTAATAGGGAACACTTGTAACACACATAGACGATCCAAGTTAAAAACTGAATAGACCCTGCCCAAGAATCGAACTCGTAACCTGCTGCATAACAGAGGGCGTCGAATATCTTACATTAAGGTTTAGTTTATTAGAGTGGTAGAGTCTAGCTGTAGGCTCTGTCTGCAGCGATTAGTGGGCTGACTCGACCGGTGAAATACCACCGTGTCGCACAGAAAACCGACGTGAAGTAGGGACGATGTTCCTGCGTTTCGTTCGGTGAGTGCGGTATCCGGTGCCTAATTTCCTCAAAGGCTCAGCAACACACCCCCAACACCCACAGTGTTGCGGGTAGTCATGGGCGGCGGTGATCACTTACCATCAGGTGACCTGCATGCTCGTTTGCTTTGCTATATTATAAAAAAATAAAATAAAATAGTTGATACCCGAGAATTGTCTGCGTGGTCTCCAATTCGGTGTGTTTGTTTTAGACCGGTGAAGAGGTGCAAATGGGCAGTGTGCTGCTGCCAGCGACAAGACGAGGAAGGTACCTCGCTAACATTGTGAGGAGACAGGCCGTCGTAAGTACTTTCAACCTTTTTCGTGAAAACATTACATATACTACACTAGGTATATATGGATTATTTTATGAAGAAGGGTAAATAGTAGAAAATAGGGAGACATTAATTACTTGGCCACGTCTTTATTTATAATTTAAATAAATGATTATTATTTTCTAGGATGGAACGGGAATCAAATTTAATAAAGATGCTGATCGTGTAAGTATTATTACTGTCATAATAATTCAAATATTACCAAATGTACGATTATTCCAGCAGGTTGCAGTTTGTCTAATACATATTGCACTGCTAAGTAGGAAGATTCGATCGCGATCGCTTTCACCTTAAACTTTATTTCATCAAATTTTATAACGTTAATGAACCTTTAGTAGCTTAGAGCAGGTAGGTAGGTACGCGTAGAGTTCGCGACAAACTTTTAACATTATTTGCGAAATAAAATTATAGTTGAAGGCGATCACGATATTACTTTTGCAAATTTACGAAACGGTTTGATAGAATAACTTTAAAGTCAGGTCAAACTTAATATTAAACAAACCATATACCCTTAGATACTCACTCAGTAAGGGCATTATGTAGTTTAGTTATAACCTAATATTAACACTCTAGATGAACGCAGAAGCTAAAAAGAAGGTAGACGTGTTATCAGATGAGTTGTTACCATACATCATAGCCGAACAGGAGCGACGAACAACACTTTACAAGAGGGTGATGACAGCCATACAGAATGGAGAGAAAGGCATCACGATCGCAGAAATCAGGAATAAACCACCGCTTTTGATTAAACGAGGTTTATATTTGTCATGTTTACCTTTTTTAAGTCACTTTTACAACGAATACACGTTTGTTATAACGGGTGTAAAAAGACCACTTCCGAAGCCTGAAACCATGTATACTGGAGCCTTAATAGTAACTAAATTCACTAACAGTATACCCGGAAAACCCCATTTAAAAAAGTTATCGAGGATTGAAAAGTCATATTCGGCGCTTGAAATCATCGCTCACACATCAACTGTTGGTTCAGGTGCGATTATTTACATTGCAAATTAAATTTAAACCCTATTTAATTTGAAATCATCGCAAATTCTGATAGAAAAAAATTTTTTTTTTGTTTATCATAAAATCATTTTTTTTGCTCAAAACGTAACCAGGACCCCTCCAGCAATGCCCAGTTTTTGTTTTCGGAAGCAATTCTCTTACACCCCGTATAGGAAGATGAAATATTTAAGCTTTTAATCTATAGTTATTAAATGACAAGTTAGGTTCATCATCGCCGATGGTAAACTATTGAAATTAAGGTCATGGCATTAGGTTAATGCGTTCCTTTTATGATGTTAGTGATCAATCAGAAAGGATTTTTATAAATTCCCCCGTTAAAAGCAATTTGCTGCGCTTGAAACAGCAGGCGGCAAGCTAGTTAAATATAGGTATGAAACTAACCGTCGCAGTTGCATTGTATGGTAAATGACGCTGCTTCCTTCTCAGGACTCATGTATCGCTGTCCTGCTAACCGGGCACCGAAGGAACCGGACGGCTCCGGTACTCTTCTTTGTGATGATGACGTAGAACCCACCCAGATTATATACGACTCCTGTCTCAGTGCGGAGGATAAGGACCTCTATGTCGCTGAGAATAAGTACTTCTTTTGCAATCGTGAGTAAATACCACCGAAAGTTCAGATAGAAATTTGTAACACTTTACGTAACACTTGGCGTAAAATTATTTGTGTTACTGATTTAATTGTTATGTCTCACCAAATTCAGCTAACCATATGAATTATTCCTTTAACGTCTTTTCATCGGGAGGCACAATTAAGGCATATACAAAAAACGACTGCTACAATAAAAACACCCAAAGAATTTATTAACTAAAAACTTAACGAAAGGTTCTTCGACTTCTGCTGGTAGCGCACTAGCGCGATTTAAAATCCTTACAGCGCCATCTATCCGTCGTAAGTACAAACATTGTTTTTTTTTTCAGGCAAAAAGGTCGAAGGCCCCGACCTGCCTCGGAACGGCACTACCCCTATAGGCTGTGCCCCGATTGAACGCACGTCATACAATTATACAACTTCGAAATGTTCTCTAGAAGACACTGACGACGTCGTCGTGCATTACCGGTATTATCCGGATCGAGTAAGTTTATTCAAACTATTTAGGTAGTTACAAGGTATGTCTGTCTTTTTGGGTAATACTTTTCAAACGATATTAACATATTTATTATGAACTTAGCATAAATCCTTCTTTTCAGACATACAAATATGTGACAGAGTTGGACCCTGACAGAGAAGTGTGTGATCACTGGAACCCTTGCCAAATCGGATATATCTACAGGTACCATATATAACAAGATATTATATATACACAGACAACCTCCAAGTATTTACCAGATAAAGATGCCAAAAGCTAAACAAGTGCGTATTGCATAACGAATTTTTCAATCATTTGACAAATCCATCAAAACTGTATAATTTGTGTGTGTAAAAGCTAAAATTAAAAAAGTAACTAATCTCCTATACAACTCCAGCCAATCTTTGAGCAATAACCTTCAATTTAACAGATATGAAAAACTTCTGGACCGTCAATGTAAAAATCTGTCGCGATCACTGTCAACCTTTCTGAGAGTGGTAGAGTCTAGCTGTAGGCTCTGTCTGCAGCGATCACTGGGCTGACTCGACCGGTGAAATACCACCGTCGCACAGAAAACCGACGTGAAGTGAAGTAGGGACGATGTTCCTGCATTTCGTTCGGTCAGTGCGATATCCGGTGCCCAATTTTCTTAAAGTCCAGCATGCACCCTCAATGCATATGTAATTATGGGTGTATATGGGCGGCGGTGATCACTTACCATCACGTGACCCGCTTGCTCGTTTGCTAGGTTCTCTTATATAAAAAAAACCTTTTCACGTCACTATCTGCACATTTACATAACATTTATTTTGGTGATTTGTTTGCAGTCTTCCAGGGACCGACCAAGCTATTCCAGCTAATGAACTTTGGCGTAAGTAAAATGAGAATTCAATTAATTTGTTTACTTTGTTAACTTTATAGGGTAGTAAGAAGGGTTATTGAATATCACCTTATTTTGTTACATCAGCTGTGTTTTATTTTATTTAAATAAAAATGTATGCCGTATTTTAAAAACACCAAATTTTATTTTTTTAAATTTTTACAGCTGAATATGGTAAGTATTCTTAATGTGATTATGATTCAAGACATCAGTTACAATATTTTGTTTTTGAAAGTAAATATTTAACAATTGATTGATGGTTACAGTGGAAAGTAAGTATTCTTTACACGTTTATTTGCCGCTGACATTGTAATTTTGTCATTTTTAGAAACAGACTATGACAGGGTCCTTATTTGTAAGGAAAACTAGGACAGGCAGCTTCATTTTAAACTTTGTACTATATTTGCGAAATACATTTTTGCTTTTGCGATCGCGATCGGTGTTTTTCTGTCACGATCGCCCTTATTGGAATAACTATTTAGTGTGTGCATTTTTATGTAAAGATTTTATTTAAAATACTACAATAGTTAGCAGCTGTAACAAACACATTTTAAATAATGTCATGGATAATGATTCAAAAATAAAAATATATTTATGTCTTCTTAAGGGTCTGATGGTGAGTATTTATAATACTTGATATAATACTGAGTGTATTCTCGAGCCGAGGAAAAACGGTTTTCTAAGACCACATGGCCCAAATTTACAATATAATAATACTAAATAAAATCAACTCAGTAATTATGTCCACAAGACAAATCATTATCATGACACAAACCAATTTAACGAAGATACAGATCGTAAATAATACAGACTTGGCTTTACCAATATATAGGTATGTATATCACTTTTGGAACATAAAGTTGCCTTCCAACAAAGAGTTTTCCAAACGTCGTCGATGCTCCTTAAAGAGTCGAGCGGCGTCACAGTGATGGAGTTTGTAGCTAGAAACAAACATCAAAACTTTAAGTAGTCGCTGCTTTTATTCAAATAAACTTCGGTACAGTCCCATCGGAAAAAAACAGATTGAGATCTCTTTCAAACGCTTACTTATTTCCAACTTTTCAATCGTTTTTCCACAACATCAAAAGAAGTGAAGTTAGCGTTTGGAAGTGATCGCGATCGGTGTATTTTTACGAGACACCCCCCACCCCTGGTTTCTATAATGATTTTACTCTACTTTTTTATTTTTGAGCTCAACAAAACATGATTTTGTGGAAACAGTAACATTGTTTTCTATAATTTACAGAATTTGAGAGTAAGTAGACAAGTTGATATTTAACAGTTTGCATTTTTTTTGGTTAGAAAATCGTGTCAGTATTGTGGCCGCCCGCGATTCCGTTCGCGTGGAAGTCGGTTTCCCGTGGGAATGAGAAGTTTTCCCGCGGTAAAAAGTACCCTGAGTGCTATTCTGATATAACCTATATTACTATGAAGATTCATCAAAATCCGTCCATAGTTTTTATGTGAAAGAGTAACAAACATCCACACATCCAAACATACTCAACAACTTTTACGTTTAGGTATTATTATATTAGTAGGATACGGGGTGTAAAAAGACTGCTTCCGAAAACAAAAACTAGGCATTTTACCTAATTGTACCAAAGTGCATTACTATCGGATTTTGCAATGATTTTTAATTAGTTAAATTAAATTTAATTTGCAATCTAAATAATCGCACCTGAACCAACAGTTGATGCGTGAGCGATGATTTCAAGTGGCGAATATGACTTTTCAATCCTTAATAGTTAAAAATCCTTAAAGTCTTTATAATACCTTTATTGTTAGGTACAACTAAAGGAGATTTTTCTAAATGAGTGATGATTGTTAAATTAATCAAACATATTTTCACTTTTACTATTTTTTGACAGAGGATGGTGAGTATAGTTACTATTAAAAATAACAATATAAAATGCTTTTATAAGTAACTAGTGGCTGCCAGCGACTCCGTTCACGTGGAAGTCGGTTTTCCGTGGGAATGAGAAGTTTTCCTATGTACTTTCCCAAGTTCAGTTCTTTCTTCATACCAAATTTCATCAAAATCGGTTCAGTGGTTCAGGCGTGAAAGCGTAACAGACAGACAGACAGACAGACAGACAGAGTTACTTTCGCATTTATAATATTAGTAGGGATAGTGCAGAGCAAAACTAAAGTGGGAAAGAAACTGCAGAAGTAGCTTTATCTTATCTTATTTGTTATCACTACATAGTATGGAACAAAGTCGCTTTCTCTGTCCCTATGTATGCTTAAATCTTTAAAACTACGCAACGGATTTTGATGTGTTTTTTTATAGATAGAGTGATTCAAGAGGTAGGTTTACATGTAAAATAACATACCTAGTACCTACAGGGAAAGGAGTTTTACTCCGAATTTAACACGTGCGAAGCCGCGCGGGTAAAAGCTAGTTTATTTTATAAATTTGCCGTAATACCTACCAAATTTACTTAAACTTACACTTATTGTGTTTTATTTGTTTATATTTTCAGAAATAATACAACGTAAGTTAATTGCACATTCCTTATATCAATAACAATAGGTATCTGTCTTATACTTATTTGGATAAATAATAAAAATATATACTATAAACCATTTTCTTCAAAATAAAAATTTAAATTATGTGTGTGTGTTTCAGCTATTGCCGGTTAGTTAATTTTTTCTATTATTTCATATATTTTTATATGTAGGCAAATATAAAATAAATTATTGATATTTAATCCGCTATAAAAATAACTGTTAAACTGTGCTATTAAAACGAACATAGCTCCTTACGACTCTCTTTATGACTGTTTCAACATCACGCTATAACTTTAATCTAGATAGCTAGGTCCAAGAGTTTTTATTGTTTCTTTTAACTTATTAACAAATGCCAATCTTATTTAAATTGATGCAGAAACGCGTCTCAGCTTACTGCAGTAGCAATTAATAAAGGAATGTAGTCATATTGTTTTTAACAAATAATTTGACGACCTCTGTGCTGTATGTTACAGCACAGAAATCTGGATATTATATATACTGTCTAGCCATTATATATAATGTCTGCTCAATTTAGATAAAGTGATAATTAACACAAAATTAATCACATTAACTGGCTATTTTATATAATATCTTCGAAGACTTGGATAATGTAATAAAACAAGTAGATATTCGTTTGTGTTACGGCTAAAACCCGAAGCTGCACCTAGTTTTAGCCGGTTAGAAACATCAATAGGTTAGGTTAGTTAGGTTACTTCTTTGATACCGCCCAGAAAAAGGAGTCCCGCGTAGCGGGACTCCGTCAACTCATGATTGAAGCCAGTTTTTTATGTATATGTTACAGCTAATACCCGAAGTGCGGTTACACCTAGTTTTAGCCGGTTAGTAGACTTAAAATGAATGGAAAACTGTAACAAAAAATATATTCCTATAAATATAAAAACTGGATTCAATCATGAGTCGACGGAGTCCCGCTGCGCGGGACTCCTTTTTTTGGGCGGTATCAAAAAAGTAACCTAACTAACCTAACCTATTGATGTTCTAAATACGGGTATTAGCCGTAAAACAAGTCGGCTAGGCCATATTATTACTTTGGCTAACTTTGACACGCTATTATGAATAATGTCCAGATAAAGTGATTAATTTATTACATTGTCTAGTCAATTTGGCTATTATAAATAATGACCAGTCATTATGTATAATATCCATTTAATCACTATGACTGTAACATATATACCGGACTGCTTCCGGGTTCGATCCCCGGGTCGGGACAATTTCGTAAAATGGTTTTCTCGATATTGGCTCGTGTCTGGGTGTAACTAGGTTCTCCCCTAGTCCATTAAGTGGTACCTGTAACACAAGTTTTTCCTGCAACTTACTTCAGGGCTACATAATTGGTGTGTTAGTCTGGAGATTATTATAATAGGTATTTGATGTTTTCAGAGGATTCGCCAAACGAGTTCCTGAGTCCCAGCGCTACGACCTACACTAGCAGTCCACGCAGGGTCGCAGTGCCGCCTGGTTTCAACTATACAGATGTGTCCCTCGGTGGTGATGCTCGAAAGGTTATTATCATAAACATATCATTATCCCTTATCCCATTTCAAGTGTGATTCTTCCTTCCATGTCCCTCTACCAGTTGTCGTCTCAGCACTCCTTTCTTTAGTACATTGTCTTCCACACAATCCATACAGCTCTTTTTATACGGGGTGTAAAAGAACTGCTTCCGAAAACAAAAACTGGGCATTGCTGGACTGGTTACGTTTTGAACAAAAAAAAATTTTTATGATAAAAAAAAATGTTTTTACGTAATTTTCCAAAATTGCACTAATACTATCACATTTAGCGAAGATTTCAAATAAAATAGGGTTTTAATTTAATTTGCAATGTAAATAATCGTCCCTGAACCGACAGTTGATGTGTGAGCGATGATTTCAAGCGGCGAATATGACTTGAATATGTATTGAATCCTTAATAACTTTTTATATTGAATTTCCTGGAATGCTGTTATTGAATTTAGTTACTATTGAGGCTCAAGAATACATGGTTTCAGGTTTCAGAAGTGGTCTTTTTACACACGTTATATAACCTACTACTACCTAAAGCATCATCATCTCACTGCCCTTATCCCACATCAAGTGTGGTCGGCACAACATGTTTTTTCCGTCAATTTCCCTCTGTCAATCGTCATCTCGGCACTCACTGCTTTCCTTAGAGTATCTTTCACATAGTCTATCTAGAATGAAAGCTTTATTAACAGAAAATTATCACGAGCTAGAAGGACATTCATTGACATAATATCCTTGTCAAAAATTTTATATATCGGCTCAGATATGGATGAGGGAAAGGATACGAAGACACAATATGGTATGGGCGAAATACGGGTACAGAATTTAATAAGTCGAATACATAATAGTCGGCTAAAATTCATCATTGCGAAGCGTAGGTGGGTCACTAGTAAACTTAACCTAAGTAATTTCAATTATATTTCTTGCAGAGTGTCAAATTCGAAGTCAACGTTGTATTCCTGCCAGGCAACACCGTGCTTTTGTCGCTCGTTGTGGCCGTAGCCCAACTGTTTAGTTTTGGCGCCATTTGCAGTTTTTCCGCCGTCTTCGCGGACCCAAGCGGTCATACGAGAAAGAAGAATTTTCTTAACTTAGGTAAGTTGTATTACCAATGGTTATCATTGGTGAGCAAATTTAGCTAGAAGAAGACTCCGTCTAGATATAAGTAGATTTACTTCTAGTCCATCGTGTAGTGTCTATAACTCATACACTAACTGCATTTACTTAACGGACACATTGAATTTAGAATCTGTAGATTTATTATAACTATTCTTACGACCTCTGTGGCGCAGTGATATATACGTTTCCGGACTGTTTAACGGAAGGATCCGGGTTCGATTCCTGAGACGGGCCAATTTAGTTAGTTGTCTTTCCAAAATTGGCTCGTGTCTGGGTGTAAATAGATTCTCCCCTAGTCCATTGAGTGGTACCTATAGTGCAAGCTTACGCTTAGTTTAGTTACTAGATCAAATCCCGAGTCGGGCTTATTTAGTTAGTTGTCTTTTCAAAATTGGCTCGTGTCTGGGTGAAACTTGGTATGTTATTCTGGAGGTTATTATATGTAATATTATTATAAATTATCTTCCAGCCAAGTCTTCAATAACAGTGACGCCCATAAATAAAATATCAATGCCTGGCAGACCTTTAGACAAAGTGACTGTTACGTTTACATGCAATGGATGCTCACTGCAACGAATACTGCTGCGAACATTGGAAAATGTAGATAATTCTATACAGTACTTGGATGGATCCCGATATGAAATACAGTAAGCTTTAAACGAAAAATAACTATGTCACACACATACACACAAACATCTTTGTGTTAACTTCTGATTCTCAGTTTTTCTGTTTGTAATTTTTCTTGTCATTGTGTGTAAATGCATAATTTGCAAATAAATAAATGATGCCTTTAAACGTCCCACTAGTTGGGCACAGGTAACTAATCGTTTCTAATACTAACGTCTTCTCTGACGACCTCTGTGACGCAGCGGTATATTTACCGGACTGTTATGCAGAAGATACTGGAGTCGATTCCTGGCTTAGTCAATTGTGTTTTCGAAATTGGTTCGTGTCTGGGCGTAACTAGGTTCTCCCCTAGTTTAAGGCCATACAGTTGGCGGATTGGTCTGAAGATTTATTTTATTTATTAATTATTATCTACAATTTGCTATTTTTAGGGGTAATCAACTAATTGTGGGCAGTGACAAAGTATTAACGCCAAGAGACTTTGGCGATTATTTTGGTGTGTTCAGAAACAAAGAAGGAAGTGAAGAGCGAGTAAAAGTTTTGACAGTTATTGGTCAGTATTTTTTTTATTTTTTTTTATACTATCTACAACTTCAATTAACTAACCTACATTGTTTTTTTTTAATAAATAGGTATTAATGCTGTTATTTTTAATTTATTTTAGCCCCCGTGCCTGGTAAGAATAAAATAACATTTTGTTTTAAAACATTTAATTGTATTACAATTTTATCTAAAAGCATGTTCTGATTATATTTTCTAGATACCGGTAAGTTTGTTTTTAATTAAACTGCTTTTAAAACTGCTTTTGTTGTATTGTTAGCTAAACAATGTTTTATTTTCATCAGAAAATTGTGAGTATTGTGTTTTTATACCTACTAATTAGTTAAACTAATCCTCTATTAAAAAGGATCTATATTATTTCATTATAAGCTGTTTGTCTATCGCGTTTTGGGTAAGGTTTCAAACGCTGAATTCTCTAGACATTTTTTCATGTCTGGTAAGGGAGTGAAGTTAGCGCTTGAAAGCGATCGTGATCGATTTACTTGGAAGCGATCGTGATCGATTTAGATCTTACGCGAACACCACACTTTTGCTTATTATAATTATTTCTAGCATAGGTAAAGTAAAACTGAACGTGTAAAAAACTAAAATCTTAGTAATTTCCTAATAGTTAGGTAAAAAGCTAATTGTTTCGTTCTACGGTACCTTTATAGGATACTAGTAGGACCCCGCGACTTCATCTGTATTCAGTTATTCGTGATAAGGACACTGAGTATCATTTTCTATTTCCAGTGTTCAAAACAAATCCTATATCAACAAATATCAAATCTGGAGGTCATTACGAAGCAACACTGGCATATGCTTGCGATGGTAAAATTTCATCATTGATATAACGGGTGTAAAAAGACCATTTCCGAAGCCTGAAACCACGTATTCTTGAGCCCAAATAGTAACCAAATTCACTGACAATATACCGAGAAAACTCAATTTATATCTATAAGTTATTACTTAAGGTTTGAAAAGTGATATCCGCCGCATCAGCTTATGGTTCAGGAGCGATGGTTTAGATAGCTGACAAAACTAAAACACTATCTAACTATTTGAAATAATGCGGAATTTGATAGTTTGTAGGTATGCAATTAGGTAAAAAAAAAAAAACATATACCCCTTAAGCAATGTCCAATTTTCGTTTTCGGAAGCAGTCTTTTTACATCCTGTGTGTTTGATTTTACTTAAGTTCATAGCTATTGGTCGCCCAACAGCTAACAGAGTGGTTGGCAGTTGGGTTTGTAAAATTACACCAACCAATTAATAAGTAGGTACCACTTTTGTCCCTCTCATTACGAGCCTACGAAGTATTTAACATAAAAAATTGATATTAAACTCAGTTTTTGCGCGTGTAAATAATAAACGGGTTAAAACCCGTTAAAATGAGTTTAATTTCAAGTAAAAATGTTCGCGTAAATCAAAGAAGTTACATTAGAACATAAATATTGGCTGTATGGATAAAATTTCCTTTGCCTTTTCCTTTATGGAATAAATGTACCAAAAAAAAAATTTAAACATAAACATGTCAAAATTGGCTAATAATAATGCAAGAAAAATTATTAGGGCTGATTCAATAGTCAGATAAATTCTATCTGTCAGAAAATCATTTTGTTGCACGTCGAATATAAATACTTGACATATGACATGTACTTATGAAGTAAAAAGGAAACCTTAATTCTTTTCAGTCAGATATACCTAATTTATCTGACAATTGAAAAATCATCTCCTAGTTAATGTATCAATTACCTACTTTTTAATAACTTCGGGTCTTACACGAGGTCATTTCGTATTTAGATACTTAAATTTTATATACCTGTATTATTTCCCGACGTTTCGACCGAGTTACATTGATCGCGGGTCTGCCCCGGTCTGCCAGGTATATCTAATTAAATGTATCTAAATACAAAATGACCACGTGTAAGACCCGAAGTTATCAATAAGTAATAAGTACCTATATATAAAGCGTGAGAATTAAAAATAACAATGTATGAATTGTCTAGACTGCGAGGTAATGGATCTACAATGTAACGGCGAGAGCATAATGAATCAGGGGCGGGTCACGGTTGTTCCGGAGTCCAAAATGATCAGTTTCAACTTTCCGAGGTAAGACATCGTGTAATTTCCAATTTCAAAACGGGCGGAGTTACCGAAAATCTTTTAAATAACTTCGTTTTATTATTTAATTAGCTTTTACCCGCGCGGAAAATTCTTTCCCTGTACTATGTTATTATACATGTGAACCTTCCTCTTGAATCACTCTATCTATTAAAGAAAACCGCATCAAAATCCGTTGCGTAGTTTTAAAGATTTGAGCGTTCATAGGGACAGAGAAAACAACTTTGTTTTATAAGTAGGTACTATGTAATGAAAACACGGTAAAGCTTTGAAACTTTATAGTTCCAGTATTTTTGTTGTGATAATAACTTTCAATAAAAACGTAAGGTAAGTACCTACTTCTTAGAGCTAACCTACACCTCCTAGCCTCAGTGGTCGCAAACCTCAAGATTTGTCAACTAGCTATTTCGTTAACAAATCTTGAGCTTGTGAAACGTCTTTAAAATCGTTATACACTCACAGGTTACGTCAAAAAACCGAACCGTAACGAATTGGTCTAGGTATCTATATCGTCAGACTTAAATAACTATGGAACGATTCATCGTAGAAACTTGGATTAAACTTAAATAATGACACTAACTAAATGGTCAGCTCACTTGTAATCCTACTAATATTATATACGTGAAAGTTTGTAAGTATGGATGGATGTTTGTTACTCTTTCACGTAAAAACTACCGGACGGATTTGGATGAAACTTTACAGTAATATAGGTTATACATCAGAATAACATATAGGAACTTTTAAACGCGGGAAAACTTCTCATTCCCAAAAACCGACTTCCACGCGAGCGGAGCGCGGGCGGCCACTAGTAAAATATATTAAACGAAGTCAATCTGGATTTCTTTCTATTTCCAACTATTCGGTCGTGCCGGATTTTTATACCCACTTAATATTGACAGGTTTGAAGATTTCCACGCTTGTGTTTACCTCGTGCTGTTCAAGAAGAATGACAAGACGATGCAGAAGACTATTGCTGTACTAGAAAGTGAGTAACTACATAAAACGTAGACGAAACTATAATGTAGCTTCTTCTAGTAAAAATTTTAGATAGCTACATTTAAATTTACAACGGACGAATGAACTACTATGATACAGTTTTAACTAGTTTAGAGGGTAGGGTATCAATGTTAAAAGGTAGCCTAATTATTATGTAATTTTTTCTATTTAATTTTTTAAAATTTGTGTAAATTGTATTAGTAATAGTAAAAGTTTTTTAAGCAATAAAATATTTGATTTAATTTTGATTTGATATCAATTTCAAGGGATCTCTGCTTTTTCGGCTAAAATTGTTGGACAGATTATCACTTCCCAACCAATGGTTCGCATACATTTCACTTTGACAACTAACTAGAACGATTTCAAGATTTAAAAACTTATAAGCCGCTGAATATTTCAACTTTATCTAAAGAATTTTATATATATTTCAGATGCATGTGAGTATCAATATTATTATTATAAAAAAACTAGCTGACCCCGCAAACGTTGATATGCCATATAAAAGATAGGGGTGGATAACCCTTATCACTTAGGGGTAAGAAAAATAGATGTTGGCCGATTCTTAAACCTACTCAATATGCTCACAAAATTTCATGAGAATCGGTCAAGCCGTTTCGGAGGAGTACGGGAACGAACATTGCGACACGAGTTTTTTTATATATAAAATGTAGTGATGACTTAAATCAGAATGTATATCTTTTGATTCCCAATTTCTCGAATTTTGTAATCATATAAGAAATTCTTTATTTGATCTCTCTCTAAACATATGACCTAAGTATAAGAAATTGAAAACACATTAGGGCCAATCTAATTAAGTCAATTGGTACATTACAAACTACATAACTACAAAAGTATTTTATCAATATATCAATTGTTTTAAATTCTGCAGCACCCGGTGAGTTAATAAAAAAATATATAATTATTACGTCTAATCAGTTTATATTTATTTGTATATAAGGGGTGTGAAAAGACTGCTTCCGAAAACGAAAACGAAACGTTTCAAGCAATGAAAGGTAATACTTAAACTTAAATATACACCAGTAGGTACGAGTAAATTATCAGATTTTGGGATTATTAATATCAAATAGCGTTTAAATTTAATCTTCTAAAGTGAGTAAATTATCGCTTCTGGGCCATCAGCTGATGTGTGAGCGTTGAGCTCAAGCGGTAAACTTTTCAATAATAAATATGGGTATACTTACCTATAGAGTTTTCTGGGTATTTTGTTTATGAACTTAGTTACTATTAAGTCTCAAGAATACATGGTTTCAGTCTTCGGAAATAGTCTATTTACACCCTATCTAAATTTGATTCGTAAGGTATTTACAATTGGCTTTTCAACATGCTTGTCGACTTTCCATTGCATTGGTTTATAAATGCCATTTTGACCGACCAAATCATTGACTTTAATTAACTTAAAAAATAACTTTTTTTAACAAATTTAAGTAATAAAATAAAGGAAAACCGCATTAAAATCCGTTAAGAGTGCCACCCGGGCGTTGCCGGTGCGTTGCGCTGTAAGTATATGTTACGGCTAATACCCGAAGTGCGGCTACACCTAGTTTTAGCCGGTTAGAAGTGTTTTTAATATGGAAAACTGTAAAAAAATAATATACCTATGTATATAAAAACTGGCTTCAATCATGAGTCGACGGAGTCCCGCGTAGCGTATTTTTCTGGGCGGTAGGTATCAAAAAAGTTACCTAACTAACCTAACTTATTGATGTTTCTAACCGGCTAAAACTAGGTGTAGCCGCACTTCGGGTATTAGCCGTAACATATATACATATGTTAAGTATATATTTATCAATTATTAAGTTTTGATGATGATGATAAATATATACTTACTTGTTATTTTATATTATTATTGTTATTTTGCACAGGTGTGACCATTCCTAATTTGCAAACTATAGCGGCCCCATCAGAAGGGTCGCAGTTTATACTGGACATACCATTTACTGGCGACGTGTCATCCGTTTCGAAGGTTATTGTTTAATAGAATTAAAAAATAAATAAATCTCCAGAGTAACAAGGCAATTATGTGGCCTCATGGTAAGCGCATTAAGCGCTTGTGTTACAGGCACCACAGAAAGGATAAGGGAAGAACCTAGTTACACCCAGAGCCAATGTCCAAAAACCATTTTGACGAAATTGGCCCGACCCGGGGATCGAACCCGGGACCATCCGCTTAACAGTCCGGTAAAGTTACCGCTGCGCCATAGAGGTCGTCGATTTTAACTTTCAATTTTAGAACTTTCAAGTCTATTTTCGCTTCGCAGGAATGATTTTTTTGACATCTTTTAAGTTGGATTTTCATTTCATTTTCATTTTCGGCGAAATAAAAACCGCAAGAAAATCCTTTGCTTATTTTCTTAGAAGTAAGCGGATAAATATATAAAAACACTGGAATAGTTAGGCACTTAACTGATATTTAGGTACGTGTAGGTACTTTAGAATGAGGTATTTTTCTAATGGTAACACCCCATGTGTTATTTCAGGTTATAGTCTATCTATGTACCTACCAAGTTTCATCCAAATTTGTTCAGTAGTGTTTTCCTAAAATAGTGACAAACACTCATTCACACACATACTTACAAGGATTTAAATGACGAACTCAGATGTACATTTTTAAGTGTTTTATTAAAGAGAAAGGTGATGGACTACCTAACTTACGGACTCGCTTTTGCCCCGCGGCTTCGCACGCGTTAAATTCGAAGTAAAATTTCTTTCCTTCATATGTTATATAAATAAACCTTCCTCTTGAATCACTTTATCAATTACAAAAAACCGCAACAAAATCCGTTGCGTAGTTTTAAAGATTTAAGCATACATACAGAGAAAGCGACTCTACACATACTTAGTGATAATAGTGCTCTTGTATTTTAGGTAACTGTTAACGGAATAGAATTGGTACCAAGTGGAAAACCAACAGAGGGCATCACCGCAATGTATCAAGTAAGTATTATTCATACTATCTTTATAGAAATAAATTTAGTGTCACGTTTTTAACAAAAAAAATACAACTATAGTCTATTCGCTTTAAGAAAATAGTGACAACTACAGGATAAGGGTGTAATCACAGTGTAGTAAAAGAACGAAAGAAAAATAATAATTTTATAAACAATATTTTCGGACATGCCGCTTGCACTTGCTGTTCTTTGACTATGCTCTCCACAGTTGCATTTAAATCACACAATTTAAAGTACTTATAAACATTGTAAATTATGTGTCTCTCTCCACTATGGATTATTGATCCACTTTTATTCTTTGGAATTGGTGAAGTATTCATTTTTTCAAAATTTATCGTTGGACAAGTCACGCAAAATCCACAACCGTTTTCTTCGAAGGTCAGACTTCAACTGGTCACTGTGAACTCGACTTTTTAATTTCTAGCATTTTAATTGGCTGGGGGGCGTGGCCAGGCCGGCTGACAACGATCACTCGCTATTTTCTTAACGCGAATAGACTATAGTTACTGCTTCATGTGTCATGTCTTGGTATAACCACATGAGTAAAGAAACTGAACAGAGACAAAGCTTCTAAAGAGCTAGCAAAATTTATACCTATTTTGGTAGGGTTGGCACAATTGAATAAATTAAAAATATAAATGTACTTTTTTTTCATTTTTTTTATTAAAATAGGTTTTTTTTTACAAATTACATACTCTAAATATTTTTTTTTTATTACTTTTGGTTTTTAATAATTTGTTGTGTCTTTTAATCGAATGATAAATTCTAAATCAAATATAAAGTTTTTTCAAATAAACCAATGGGAAACACTCATATGGCATATGAAATGTACAATCTTGCAAACGTGCTAATATGTCATTACCAATATTAACATTTTTAATATGAAGATCAAAATATTCGCGAAATTTTTGCTCAAGCAATTCAACAAATTCAATAAAATTGTCAGGAGGTATTATCAAAAAACCTGATTTCACACTTTTTAAATACTAAAACAAAAGTATTACTACGTATTATGTGAGAAACTCGAAAACAAAAACAAAACACGCACAACGTTCGAGCGTCGCGTCACGCCTGCACGCCCTGAGATTGACCACTGGCTGATCTAGTTTGAAGCGGTTTCGGCTCATACGTGACAAGCGGCCAGTGGTCACGCACACACACGCGTTGCACTTGTAGTGATGTACCTGTCACAGCGCATTCGTATGTAGCTTTGTCTCTGTTCAGTTTCTTTACTCATGTGGTATAACTATAACTAAATAGATGCTTACAGAGTAGTAAAATATACAACACAATCTAAAGAAATAGCCTGTCCAGACATCAATCCCACGCTTTTCTATCATCTAAATAAATGTTTAATTTTGTAATACTTGCTACCGCCCTCAACTCGCCACAACTAACTAAGTATGTAATAATAACTAGACAAATGACTCCTCTACTCTTCAGGTAGACGACAAAGTCATTCGCGTGAAGATTTCAGAATTTAGCAAGATGTTCGAGGGGACATACCAAGCTACCTTCATAGTTGATGAACCCATCACTAAAACCATCCTGGTTATTGTGTGAGTTACCTTTATTTAAAAACTATTATTATAAGTTATAGATACAGTACAATAGATGTATAACCTATATCACTGCAAAGTTTCATCCAAATTCGACCAGTAGTTTTTACGTGAAAGAGTAACAAACATCCATACATACATCCATACTCACAAACTTTCACGTTTATAATATTAGTAGGATCTTAGGACACTGTTACCAAATTTTATAAGGGGGGCCTAAAATAATTAAATATAAGCTTACAAAATTTCGTTTTGATTAAAATATTTAAAAGTATACGAGAAACCTGTATCTAGACCTGATCTTGATATTTTTTTTTGAAATTTTAACATAAAAAATGATCTATTAGGAAACGTAGATGAAAGATGTTTTTTTTGTTAATAAAAAGGCAAGAAATTTAAACGTATAAGATTATACATTTTTTTGCTTACTCACGATTGGGGCCCCAGTAACCCGGGGGCTTAAAAATTTGTACGTTGATAACTACGCCCCTGCATAGAAGGTTCGCAATAAATGACACTAGCTCGGGTAGGTTCGAGTATGTCGAATTCGGCATACCATTTTATGGCGCATTTTACGAGCACCAGTGCTTCATCTAGTAAGAGCGAGAGCGAAGAAAGAAGCGACGTTTGATTCATTTAAAATACTTAAAAAACTAAACATTTTTTTTTATTAATTTTCAGCGGTGAAGGTAATAAATATATTAAAAATATATATTTATTTGGAAAAAGGGAAAAACACCCATAAACACTCTTTTTACCATATTTTTGAACGGCCGCCTAATTCATAAATAAGTTTGGAGTAAATCTGCCCCAATTTAGTTTTTTACGACTTAGGACCTACCTTGCCTCCCTTTTTTATATCCGACTTAAAATACTTAGTTACTTATAACTACTTAAAGACAGCTAAGACATATTTTCCAGTTTTTACAGTCTTATATTTTAAATGTTTATCATGAGAAAATGCTAGCAAAGTGGTGTCAACACAGAACACATTGTCGTTATTTTGACATTTATTTTGTTAACTTATATGGACACTAACTGTGGCAACCGTCAAAACATCGATGACAACGATTTAACTATAGTTCCTTGCTTCGACTCCAGTGTTGCGAACATAGAACTTTTGAAGATTACTTTTATTCTGTCGATCGTTAACAGTTCGACTATTTTGTTTCGATAATTTTCAAGGACATTAACGATGTCATCTGAACAATATATTGACTAAAGTATAGTTTTGACGACCTACTTTTGACGAGCAGTTAGGTAGTTTCAGAGCAATCAAACAAACAGTTAAACTTTTCCTTTATAATACTAACATAGCAGCCTTTATTCGTCCTACTGTTAAGCAAAGGCCTCCTTCTCTGATAGCGAGAGGGATTGAGTCCACCACGCTGGCTTAGTGTGGATTGGTGGATGCAAATGATGGATAATTTTCCAATCTTGTGGGTTTTCTCACAATGTCTCCCCTTACCGTTTAAGCGTCATAAATATGCTCAAAAATTTGAAGAATACCTACCAAATAAGTGGTACATCAACTGGCAATCGAACCCAGAACCTTCGGTAAAAGCCTAATTCCTTTAGCTAAACTACCACGCATTTGTAGTGTAGGTATAAATTATTCATTAATATGAAGTTAGATAATTGAGTGTTTTCAGAATCAACTCTGGCCTCGACTGCCCCTGATGCTGTGCCGACAATCATACATGAAGATCAGGATCACATTGAAGGCCATGAAGGTAAAATGAGCGACATAAGTCACTGAAAAGATACAAAAGTTCAACACAACTGAACACCAAATAGTTCTTAACGATTGTCGTTATCCTGAAATTTGTTTTAACCATGGCAACTGTCAAAATAACGATCTTCAAGAGTTCCATGCTTCGAATTCAGTGCAACTAACGCAATAGTTCTTATGCTAATTATGAGCGTTTTGATCTGAAACGTTTTAAAAATCGTTATCATACACTGGGTCTCAGAAAACCGAACCGTATTGGTTTAACTATATTGTTTGGCCTAAATAAATACAAAATTATTCATCAAAAGACATTAATTTAATGTCATTATTTAGCGTAAGTAGTTTATAAAGGTAGTATTATTGTCTCTTCTAATTTCAACAAAACCAAACAATTACAATTTGTCGAGCGTTTGTAAACGGACTGTGCAATTTTTAAAATGTCGAATTTGCCTTCAACTTGTGTAATGTCGATTATTATGAATTAAAAATATATAGCTTTGAATGATAGTAAAAGAAAGATGTTGAAAAAATATAGGGAAACAAATAGTAGTACAATAGATGTTTATTGCTACTGACATTATGAAGTTGAGTGATTCGGAACCAGGAACATTAGAAACAGAGTAGTTTGGAATTGTGATTGTTAGGATTTTTGTTAGGAACAACTTTAGAAAGAACATTTTCAAAGTTCCAATAATCGGAGTTCAAAATTTAGGCGAACTTTGGCGCACCCATTCGCAATGTAAAACATCGCTCCTGGGCCCTCAGCTACTGTTTGAGCGATGATCTCAAGCGACGAATATCAATTTTCAATCCTTATTATTTTTTCAACACACCTACTCGAAAAGTGAGCCTAAGGCTGTGTGTTAAAGCTTTGTTTATGGCCCTTAAACGATGTAACTTATTACATACATACATAGCTACATACATAGCCACTCGTACATAATAATATTACACACTAGTGCTAATAAAAGATTCCTACAAAGTTAATATAGTGCCTTACTGCAAATTATATGATATGTTTATATTGAGCGCGTGCAAAACAAAAGTTGCGCGTCATTTACCAAATTCTTTCCATTTCGTTTACATTGCATTTGTTGCTGTGTTGTGGATTTATGCAAAATACGCTTGTTTTCCTCGCAGTTATATTGAAAAAGTGCGTATGAAACTCGTGAGCATTTTGTTCATTAGACGCTCGGCTGTTTTCGCCCTTTTATGTTTTAGTATTCTGTTAGTTATGAGTATTCTGTTAGTAAATTTTGTTACAGTTTAGAATCAAAAATACATGGTTTCAGACTTTAAAAATGGTCTAAGTAAAGATAACGGGTGTCAAAAGGCAATAGAATACCCAGAAAACTTAATTTTTATTTTTAATATTATTCTTGAGCCTCAATGGTAAATTCACTAATAGTATACCCAGAAAACTCAATTTAAAAAAGTTATTATGTATTGAAAAGTGATATTCGCCGGTTGAAATCATTGCTTACACATGAACTGCTGGTTCAGGTGCGATTATTTACATTGCGAATTAAATAAAAACAATATTTAATTTGAAATCATCGCAAAATCTGAAAGTATTAATAAAATTTTGACCAATTACAAAAAAAACTAATTAAACAATTTTTTTTTATCTCAAAACGTAACCAGTAACCCCTCCATCAATGCCTATTTTTTTTTCGGAAACAGCTTTTTACACCCCGTATATTTATTACATTTTCAGTGCCCGAATATGCCGCGCCACCTGCAGATGACACCTCTCCTAAAGACGATGTTGACTCTCTTAAAGAGAAAAATGACACAAATGCAAAGAAAAAACGCATTACTTTTACAGAAAGAACGATAAAGAATAACGCTTAGCGCTTTACTTCGATTTTCAGTACATCGCTCCTCGCGTCACTGTGGTACGTCGCGCCGCGTTTATGGTTAGAATTAGTACAGTTAAAATAAATTGCGTTTTTTATTTGTTTTTGATTTTATTATGTACATAGAATTCTGGTCTGCCTCCCAAGTCAAGTGGCAGGTGATATTTGCGTTGGCGAGTGAATCGAAAAAATATGTATGAAACTGTCATTTTTGTCAAGCTTGCAATTTGACAGTTTCATACATTTTTTTTCTATTTGTTTATTACTTATTATTTTAATTGTGAAAATTGTACATTCGAATATTATCAAAATATCTATGATATTTTATACAAAATAGATATGTATCATTTAACTACGGTGGAATGTTTTTGTAACATCTAGAAATTCTACTAAAAAAAGAAGTAAAGTTTTGCTTTGAGTAATATGTTGGTTCCTTATTGTTTTTTTTCAAAATATTATAACGCGTCCATACACAATATTTAAGAACCGAAGTAACGCTGTATACGGTGTTTTTTTGTCGATAAAATTTTACGTAGATCGTGTTCCACGTGAAGTATCGGAAACCCGACACAAAACACACTGTAAATTATTATTTTACTGATTTGTAACCCCTTCAGTAAAATTAAAGAGTAAAAAAATTACCAACTGGAAAACATAGGTATTTCGTCAACAAAATCTCGAGTTTTGATCTGTGACATCGACTCCTCGTACACAGTTGGTATTGGTTTCATACAGGATCTAACCCTCTTGCGATAATCAGATACCGCTTTGGCAACAGTGTGAGATGCTTCTCGCATTACACAATCTCTTGAATTCATAGTTATTGATGCCTTGCAAGTTTTCATGGTACACATCCACAGAGCAGTTAATTATTAGTTTTACTTATACGGAATCTACGACTTTATGTAAAATATTACCTCTATACCTATTAAGATGAATGTTAAATTTTAATCAGTAAAAATATCCGTACAATAGTTTAAAAATCGACCTAATACATTAATTATTGTTTTTTTACTTAATCTAAAAATATTTGAATTACATAAACCGTGCAAAAAGTCTGACTGCGACTGTAAAAAAAGTTGGCGCAACTTTTTTTTTTTATATATAAACGGGAAGCAAACGAGCATGCGGGTCACCTGATGGTAAGTGATCACCGCCGCCCATGACTCCCCGCAACACTGTGGGTGTTGGGGGTGTGTTGCTGACCTTTAAGATGGGACGTTGTGGGACTTAGAGTATAGTGAAGAGCGGCGTACCGGTATGTAGGTGAGACGTCTGTTGAGGAGCGAAGCGTCTTATGGGAAGCGACGTACAGGGAATAATTCATCAAGACATTAATTTAATGTCTTGACTTCTTTTTAATAACATTTTCCGCCTCTAAAACTCCACATTGCCTTCTAAATAACTAAGTCAGTCACAAACAACATCCTTCAAAATAATCCTATCTTAGCCACCAGTTATTCTTTATGTAAGAAACTCTAAATAAACTCAGCCTGGTGGTTATTTCTTAGCATCAAAATTTATAATAAGTGAATGCATAGCAGTAAACTTCTTAAATAATTAAAAAAATCACAAAATATTGTAGTTTAAATCAGCTTCTAATTTTGTTACTTAGTTTTAAAAAAAGCCACCTATTTCAAATTTATTAAACGGCAGCAGGTAGATTTTTGGAGCTTCGCCGGGTGCTGCCACACCACGCTCGCTACGCTCGCTCGGCTCGCATCCTTATTGTTTACTCAAATGAGTTCATTAATCCCGATATAATTTCAACCAAACCAAACAATAACAATTTGACGAGCGTTTGTAAACGGACTGTGCAATTTTTTAAATGTCGAATTTGCCTTCAACTTGTGCTTGCATGAATTAAAAAGATATAGCTTTGAATAATAGTATAAAGAAAGATGTTGAGAAAATATAGGGAAACAAATAGTAGTACAATAGATGTTTATTGCTACTGACATTATGAAGTTGAATGATTCGGAATCAGGAACAGAAGATTTAGAATTAGATTTAGATTAGAAACAGAGTATTAGTTTGGAATTGTGATTGTTAGGATTTTTGTTAGGAACAACTTTAGAAAGAACATTTTCGAAGTTCCATCTACTGCTGCTACTACTGACGCAACTACTACTACAGAGATTTAAAGACAAATAAATGTTTTGAAATATCATTGCTTATTTTACTGTATCTGATAGTACCTACCTTTTATCTTATCTTACAGTTTGCGAGGCGTTAGCTGGGCTATGCTCTTGTGTGCTTGGTCACCAAAAGTAGTCAGATAAAAAAAAAATTGCTTGACATAAACAGTTTAAGTAAAAGAATAAGAATTTGATTAGTAAATAATTGTCTAAATCAAACTACCTACCATGTAAAAAATGACATGGTCATACAAGTAAAAAAATATTATTAAAAATAAGTACACAAATCTCGCCTTGAGAACCTCCTACGTTTATTACGCCGGTTGAAAAATAATCATGAAAGTTCAACCGGAAACAAAAACCAACCCGTATCCAGATTTACTAGCGAAGAGTGTGATATTCTTAGTTTATTTGTGTTGTAAATAAAAAATGACTTAGAACGTTATAAATTCCGAAAATGGGAAAAATAACAAACGAGAAAATGAAATTAAGCTCGTCATCGATAACACTTGTCATAACTTCAGACGAAAATTTAGCGACAGCTTTTGAAAAGCACTTTGCTGATATCCCAATTTCGACCACGAAAACACTTAACATCCTACTAATATTATAAACGTGAAAGTTTGTATGTATGGATGGATGTTTGTTACTCTTTCGCGTAAAAACTACTGGACGGATTTGAATGAAACTTTACAGTAATATAGGTTATACGTCAAAATAACATATAGGTAACTTTTTACCACGGGAAAACTTCTCATTCCTAAGGAAACGACTTCCACGCGAACGGAGTCGCGGGCTGCCACTAGTCACCCATATAAGCTGAGTCGTTACTTAAAAATAATTAAGTGAGTGCAAAGAATGCTTTAGTTTACAACCAATAGATACCGGGGATATTTTAAAAACATTTTAGACAATAGATATAAAATAAAACTACGGATTTATGGGGTAGGTATATCAGTAAAAAATATCAACTCCATTATAGATAAGTATACCTAATAGATTTACTTACATACTTTGCAAAAATATTAGTAGTGATTTTCCAGACTAGTTGGAGCACAGTACCTAAAGGCATTCCTTTGTTCAAAGGGGTAATATAGACCCCTCTAGTTTTAGACCAATTTCAATCTTACCTACGTGTAGTAAAATTAAAAAAAAAAGTATTTTAAATCAACTTTTAGTACTTTTTTTTCATAAAATGGGGAGCAAACGAGCATGCGGGTCACCTGATGGTAAACGATCACTGCCGCCAATATACACCCACAATTAGTTATGCATTGAGGGTGCGTTGCTGGACTTTGAGAAATTGGGCACCGGATATCGCACTCATCGAACGAAACGCAGGAACATCGTCCCTACTTCACGTCGGGTTTCTGTGCGACGGTGGTATTCCACCGGTCGAGTCAGCCAGAGTAATCGCTGCTATACTGCTAGACTCTACCACTCTAAAAAATAAAAATAATTTGCTTCATAATAAACAATTTGGATTTACATGAGGTCTTTCAACTATAACAATTATCTTGCCTTTGTGTAGTTGTATGCCTTGATTTTGTATATGTTACGGCTAATACCCGAAGGGCGGCTACACCTAGTTTTAGCTGGTTAGAAGTGTTTTTAATATGGAAAACTGTAAAAAAAAATTTTGACCTATGTATATAAAAACTGGTTTCAATCATGAGACGACGGAGTCCTGCTACGCGGGACTCCTTTTTCTGGGTGGTATCAAAAAAGTAACCTAACTAACCTAACCTATTGATGTTCTAACCGGCTAAAACTAGGTGTAGCCGCACTTCGGGTATTAGCCGTAACATATATTGATTGTTTGACAAAAGAGTGCTAGGAGTTTTTTTCCGCGGCTTTTTTCTCTCGGCCTACTGGTTGATAAGCTGAAGATCGATATAAGTAAGTACTGTAAGGGAAAACCATATTTATTGGACTTTAGATTAAACATATTTTAATAAAATGTGAATTAGTAGAAAATACAATACGTAGCCGCCATTAGATTCAATCCAAATCCGCGCCAACCGGCAATGGCGCCGACCAGTGATGTCCATCGAATGCTAGGGATGTCCAGTTACCGATTACTTTTGTTTTATAGCTAACAGTACTTACTAGCCTTCCATTCCATTGAAATACTTATAGTCTTTTATTAAATAAATGCGTGTCAGCAAAGTATTTAATACCCTACCTACTTATAGCTTATTAAGGTACTCAACTTTTTCTTAATGTCATTTATTTGCAAATTTAAGTGTGGAAATCCTAATGGCGAAACCTACATTTAAAGGGCTAAATATTAGCATTAGGTAGATAGGTACCTACTTAGAAAAAGCTTAGTATCCGGGTAGGAAATTAAAAAAACTTATAAATTAACATTTATGAAAATAAAAAACTTATCTATGTAATTTCATTGGTAATTTGCAGTTCCTCCTGATATCGCAACTTTTCAAGGGCAATTTTTTTTTTTAAATAAGCAGAGCTCTCTTCACAAGTAAAGGTTAGGGCAACGCGATCGCGATCGATGTGTTAGTTGCCTGGAACACTTCGTTAAAAAATGTCTAGTTTCATAAGGAATCGCGCCGGTGTTTGCTATGGGACAGAGACCCTTGTTACAGTAAAATAAGCAATGATATTTCAAAACATTTATTGGTCTTTTTATTCTGTAGTAGTTTCTTCTGTAGGGGTAGTAGTAGTTTCTTCTGTAGGAGTAGTAGTAGTTTCGTCTGTAGGAGTAGTAGTAGTTTCTTCTGTAGGAGTAGTAGTAGTTTCTTCTGTATGAGTAGTAGTAGTTTCTTCTATAATAGTAGTTGCATCTGTAGGTGAGCCATTTTTCATTACATTTGTGTCATTATTCTCTTCATGGGCCTCTCCAAACTCTTTAGGATAGGTATCATCTGCATGTGGCGCGGCATTTTCGGGCACTGAAAATGTAATAAATATACGGGGTGTATGAAAACTGTTTCCGAAAACAAAAACTAGGCATTGCTGGAGGGGTTACTGTTCTGTGTCCGCACCACTTTGCTAGCATTTTCATGATATAAACATTTAAAATATAAGACTGTAAAAAAAAACTGGACAATATGTCTTAGCTGTCTTTAAGTATAAGTAACGGGTTGGATTTAGAAATCGGTCGCCTGATTTAGGGGTTGTGGGGGGTTGGGTGGGGTGGAGGGGAGGGGTCTGAACCCCCTACAAGCAATTTTGGCTGCCGGAGTTGCGTCTAAATATTTTTTAAAAAATTTCAAAAATTCCTAAATACTTGCACAATTGCGTAAATCGGAACGTAACTTTCATGCTTTAGTACAGCTTGTCAATGTTTTTTTGGTGATTAACGTGAATCGGAACGCATTTAGCTAGCTCATTTCTTTGCTTTCGAGTATATGTGAATGTGTTCTTCCGTATTGTTTTGTGTTTTTTCTACGACTTGACTACGTTTTTGGACTCTGTTTGGAAATACAATCGAGGTAATCATATTGTACTTATTAATAGCAATGTCTTACTCCGAGTTGACACAATCCGACATCAATGGGTTAGGTTAGTTAGGTTACTGTTTTTAAACTGCCAGAAAACTCCGTTGTCTCATGATTGAAGCGAGTTTTTATACATATAAATTGGCTACTAAAGGTCGCCATATTGAGGGCTACTGGGTTTAAAAACATTTTTTTTTGGCGCCCCTTTTTTTCCGGCGGCTGAAAATGGTCAGGGGGGGTTCAGACCCCTCCCCCCCACTCCCCCCAACCCCCAGCAACCCCTAAATCAGGCGACCGATTTCAAAATTTTAACCCCACCATCGATTGTAACTACTTCTTATTACAATCGATGGTAGCGCCATTTAAATCTGAGTTAGCTAACTCGAGGTTAAAACGTTCCCTGCTATTGGGCCTTAGTATTTTAAATCGGATATAAAAAAGGGAGGCAAGCTAGTTCCCAAGACGTAAAAACTAAATTGGGGCAGATTTACTCCAAACTAATTTATGAATTAGGCGGCCGTTCATAAATATAGTAAAAAGAAAGTTTATGGGTGTTTTTCCCTTTTTCCAAATAAATATATATTTTTATTATATTTATTACCTTCACCGCTGAAAATAAACAAAAAAATTGTTTAGTTTTTTAGTATTTTAAATGTATCAAACGTCGCTTGATGTAAGGTAGTTATTTAAAAGCATAGATTTATTATTTGTCTTCGCTCTCGCTCTTACTAGATGGAGCACTGGTACTCGTAAAATGCGTCATAAAATGGTATGCCGAATTTGATATACCTACTCGACCTACCCGAGCTAGTGTCATTCATTGGGAGTAGAGATGAAAGGACTCGAGGTTTTTAAACCTTTTCAATCAAGACTCGCCTTAAATTTTACGACTCGACTCAAAAATTACGACTTGAGCCTTTTTACTAGTGTAAGAAGACTTCAGTCATTAGAGTTCAACTCTGAAATAAAACGACTCAAGTCTTTTAATAAGAGTTAAAACGACTTAGTCGCAAGTCTTTTAGTAAAGAACTCAAGTCGTTTAACATAAAATGAGCTGTTTAACATGAGATTATAAAATGATAAGCTTCAGTGCTTTATAATTGTATTTTTATTGAGTTTTCAATTTTTTTATAAGTTAACATTTTTAGTATTACTATTTAAAGGGAATTATCGTTTTTTTTTATTCATAAAAAAAAGAATTAAAAGGAAACGCCTCACGACTAAGGACTCACGCGAAGCGAGTCGTTTGAAAAGGGTTCAAACCTTTTCATTAAGACTGAGTCGCTTAAATTTGGGAGTCATTTTAAAACGACTCAAGTCTTAGATAAGACTTAGAGTCTCAGTTTTTGACTCAAATAAGGCTAAGGGTTCAGGGTTTTAAGACTCATGTACTTAGTTGTTAACCGTGTGACTTGAGTCGAGTCCTCGTTAAAGAGCTTAAAAACCTCAAGTTCTTTCATCACTAATTGGGAGCCTTTTATGCAGGGGCGTAGTTACCAACATATCAATTTTTGAGGTTACTGGGGCCCCAATCGTGTGTAAGCAAAAAATCTATAAAATCTTATACGTTTAAATACCTATAACTTATTTCCTTCCTTTTTTATTAAAAAAAAACATCTTGCATCTACGTTTCCAAATAGATCATTTTTATGTTAAAATTACAAAAAAAAATCAAGATGAGGTCTACTTGATACAGGTTTCTCGTATACTTTTAAGTAAGTAGTTTAATCAAAACGAAGTTATATTTATTTATTTAAGCCCCCCTTATAAAAAACTAGCTGTGCCCACGACTTCGTCCGCGTAAAATAGTTATTTTGGACATTATTTAAGATCTTTTCAAGAGGAATAATTCTTTCAAAACGCAACGAGAGCCCTTAAGGAAGAATATTTTTGCCCGTTTTTTTACATTTTCCATTATTTCTTCGCTCGTCATAGTTGTAGCGTGATGTTATATAGTCTAAAGCCTTCCTGGATAAATAGTCTATACAACACAAAACAATTTTTTCAATTCGAACCAGTAGTTCCTGAGATTAGCGCGTTCAAACAAACAAACAAACTCTTCAGCTTTATAATATTAGTAGGTATAGATTGTAACAGTGTCCTAAGATCCTACTAATATCATAAACGTGAAAGTTTGTGAGTATGGATTGGATGTATGGATGTTTGTTACTCTTTCACGTAAAACTACTGGACGAATTTGGATGAAACTTTGTATAGGTTATACATCTATTGTACTGTGCCTATAACTTATAATAGTTATTAAATAAAAGTAACTCACACAATATCCAGGATGGTTTTAGTGATGGGTTCATCAACTATGAAGGTAGCTTGGTATGTCCCCTCGAACATTTTGCTAAATTCTGAAATCTTCACGCGAATGACTTTGTCGTCTACCTGAAGAGTAGAGGAGTCATTTGTCTAGTTATTACATACTTAGGTAGTTGTGGCGAGTTGAGGACGGCGCGGCAACTATTACAAAGTTAAACATTTATTTAGATGATAGAAAAGCGTGGGATTGATGTCTGGACAGGCTCTTTAGATTGTGTTGTATCTTTTACTACTCTGTAAGCATCTATTTAGTTTTTTTTGTGATATAGGGAGCAAACGAGCATGCGGGTCACCTGATGGTAAGTGATCACCGCCGCCCATGGCTACCCGCAACACTGTGGGTGTTGGGGGTGTGTTGCTGACCTTTGACAAAATTGGGCGCCGGATACCGCACTTACCGAACGAAACGCAGGAACATCGTCCCTACTTAACGTCGGTTTTCTGTGCGACGACGGTGGTATTTCACCGGTCGAGTCAGCCCAGTAATCGCTGCAGACAGAGCCTACAGCTAGACTCTACCACTCGTAAAATATGTTATACCAAGACATGACACAAGAAGCAGTAGTTGTATTTTTTTTTTGTTACCAACGTGACACGAAATTTATTTATATTAAGATAGTATGAATTATACTTACTTGATACATTGCGGTGATGCCCTCTGTTGGTTTTCCACTTGGTACCAATTCTATTCCGTTAACAGTTACCTAAAATACGAGAGTATTATTATCACTTAAAAAAACACTTCTGAACAAATTTGGATGAAACTTGGTACATAGATAGACTATAACCTGAAATAACACATGAGTGTTACCATTAGAAAAATACCTCATTCTGACGGTAAGCCTGCAGATGAAATATCGGCGTTGTAAGTAGGTACATGTACCTAAATATCAGTTAAGTACCTACCTATTCGAGTGTTTTTATATGTTTATCCGCTCACTTCGAAGAAAATAAGCAAAGGATTTTGTTGCGGTTTTTATTTTGCCGAAAATGAAAATGATATGAAAATCCAACTTAAAAAGATGTCAAAAAAATCATTCTTGCGAAGCGAAAATAGACTTGAACCTTTAGTTCTAAAATTGAAAGTTAAAATCGACGACCTCTGTGGCGCAGCGGTAATTATGCCGGACTGTAAAGCGAATGGTTCCGGGTTCGATCCCCGGGTCGGGCCAATTTCATCAATATGGTTTTTCGACATTGGTTCGTGTCTGGGTGTAACTAGGTTCTCCCCTTGTCCTTTCTGTGGTGCCTGTAACACAAGCGCTTGATGCGCTTACCATGGGGCCACATAATTGGTGTGTTACTCTAAAGATTTATTTATTTTATTAAATTCTATTATAGAATAACCTTCGAAACGGATGACACGTCGCCAGTAAATGGTATGTCCAGTATAAATTGCGCCCCTTCTGATGGGGCCGCTATAGTTTGCAAATTAGGAATGGTCACACCTGTGCAAAATAACAAAATAATAAAAATAAGTACCTATATATTTATCATCATCATTAAAACATAATAATTGATAATTAACGGATTTAAATGCGGTTTTCCAGATTTTACGTAACTTTTTTTACTTAAAATTGTTAAAAAAAAAAGTTAATTAAAATCAATGATTTTGGGAGCAAGTCGGTCAAAATGGCATTTAGAAACCAATGCAATGGAAAGTCGAGAAGCATGTTGAAAAGCCAATCGTAAATACGTTACGAATCAAATTTATATAGGGTGTAAACAGACTACTTCCAAAGCCTGAATCCATGTATTCTTGAGGCTTAATTGTAACTAAGTTCATAAACAAAATACCCAGAAAACTCTTTATATATTTATTATTAAAAAGCTACGTTTACCGCTTGAGGTCTACGCTCACACATCAGCTGATGGCCCAGAAGCGATATTTTACTTACTTTAGCAGATTAAATCAAAACACTATTTGATATAAATAATCCCAAATCCTGATAATTTACTCGTAGGTGACGCAATTATGTATATTTAAGTTACTATATATTTTTCCTATCAAGCAATAGCTAGTTTTCGTTTTCGGAAGCAGTCTTTTCACACCCCTTATATACAAATAAATATAAACTGATAAGATGTAATAATTATATATTTTTTTATTAACTCACCGGGTGCTGCAGAATTAAAAACAATTGATATATTGATAAAATACTTTTGTAGTTATTTAGTTTGTAATGTACCTATTTACTTAATTAGATAGGTCCTAAATGTGTTTTCAATTTCTTATACTTAGGTCATATGTTTAGAGAGAGATCAAATAAAGCATTTCTTATATGATTACAAAATTCTAGAAATTGGGAATCAAAAGTTATACATTCTGATTTAAGTCATCACTACATTTTATATATAAAATTCTCGTGACACGATGTTCGTTCCCGTACTCCTCTGAAACGGCTTGACCGATTCTCATGAAATTTTGTGAGCATATTGAGTAGGTCTGAGAATCGGCCAACATCTATTTTTTATACCTCCACATGGGTTGTCCAACCCAATTTTTTTTTTAAATACGGCACATTAACGTTTGCGGGGTCAGCTAGTTTATTTATAATAATAATCTTGATACTCACATGCGTCTGAAATATGGACAAAATACTTTAGATAAAGTTGAAATATTCAGCGGCTTATAAGTTTTTAAATCTTGAAATCGTTTTAGTTGCCAAAGTGAAATATGCGAACCGTTTGGTCGGAAAGTGATAATCTGTCGAACAATTTCAGCCGAAAAGGCAGAGTTCCCTTGAAATTGATACAGTTTTGTCTACATATTACGTAGTTACTTACTTTCTAGTACAGCAATAGTCTTCTGCATCGTCTTGTCATTCTTCTTGAACAGCACGAGGTAAACACAAGCGTGGAAATCTTCAAACCTGTCAAAATTAAGTGGGTGTAAAAATCAGGCACGGCCGAGTCGCCTTTAATGTTGAAAGAAATCCAGATTGACTTCGTGATTTATATTGTACTAGCGGCCGCCCGCGCTCCGCTCGCGTGGAAGTATAGATGAAAGAACTTGAGGTTTTTAAGCTCTTTAACGGGGACTCGACTCAAGTCATAAGGTTAACCACTCAATGAGTCTTTAAACCCTGAACCCTAAGCCTTATTTGAGTCAAAGTCTGGGACTCTAAGTCTCCTCTAAGACTGAGTCGTTTTGAAATGACTCCAAATTTTAAACGACTCCAAGTCTTAACGAAAAGGTTTGAACCCTTTTAAAACGACTCGGTTCGCGGGAGTCCTAAGTCGTGAGGCGTTTTGTTTTAATTATTTATTTTAATAATCAAGTATTACGATAATTACCTTTAAATAGAAATACAAAAAATATTCAGTTTAACAAAATTAGAAAACTCTATAAAAATAAGCACTGAAGTTTATTATTTTATAATCTCAAGTTAAACAGCTCACCTTATGTTAAACGACTCGAGTTCTTTACTAAAAGGCTAAGTCGTTTTAACTGTTATTAAAAGACTCGAGTCGTTTTATTTCAGAGTTGAACTCTAATGACTGAAGTCATCTTACATTTTTATAAAGCCTCGAGCCGTATTTTTGAGTCGAGTCGTAGAATTTGAGGCGAGTCTTGATTGAAAGGGTTTAAAAACCTCGAGTCCTTTCATCACTGCGTGGAAGTCGGTTTCCCGTGGGAATTAGAAGTTTTCCCGCGGTATAAAGTACCCTATGTGTTATTCTGATGTATAACCTATATCACTGTAAAGTTTCATCCAAATCCGTCAATCAGTTTTTTCGTGAAAGAGTAACAAACCTCCATTCATTCGGTTTTCTGACGTAACCTGTGCGTATGTTACGATTTTAATGACGTTTTCACATACAAAACAAATCTTGAGGTTTGAGACCACTGAGGCTAGGTTAGGTGTAGGTTTGCTCTAAAAAGAATCATAAAAAAAATACTGGAACTATAAAGTTTCAAAGCTTAACCGTGTTTTTACTACATAGTATAAAACGAAGTCTTTCTCTGTCCCTATGTACATTTAAATCTTTAAAACTACGTAACAGATTTTGATGCGGTTTTTTTAATAGATAGAGTGATTCAAGAGGAAAGTTTAAATTTATAATAACATAGTACAGGGAAAGAAGTTTCCGCGCGGGTAAAAGTTAGTTAAATAATAAAACGAATTTATCAAAAAGATTTTCGATAACTCCGCCCGTTGTGAAATTGGAAATTAAACGATGTCTTACCTCGGAAAGTTGAAACTGATCATTTTGGACTCCGGTACAATCGTGACACGCCCCTGATTCATTATGCTCTCACCGTTACATTGTAGATCCATTATCTCGCAGTCTAGACAATTCATACATTGTTATTTTTAAACTCTCGCGCTTTTTATAAACTTATTACTTTTTGATAACTTCGGGTCTTACACGCTGTCATTTGGTATTTAGATACATTTAATTAGATAGACCTGGCAGACCGGGGCAGACCCTCGATCAATGTAACTCGGTCGAAACGTCGGGAAATAATTACAGGTCATAAAATTAATGTAGGTATCTAATTACGAAAAGACCGCGTGTAAGACCCGAAGTTATCAAAAAGTAGGTAATTAATACATTAACTAAGGGATGATTTTTCAATAGTAAGATAAGTTATATCTGACTGAAAAGAATTAACGTTTCATTCTCACTTCATACATGTCATATGTCAAGTAAGTATTTATATTCGACGTGCAACAAAATGATTTTCTGTCAGATAGAATTTATCTGACTATTGAACCAGCCCTTATCATATTTCTTATCAGTAGGTAGGTATTATTAGCCAATTTTGACATGTTTATGTTCAAACATTTATTCCATAAAGGAAAAGGCAAAGGAAATTTTACCCATACAGCCAAGATTTATGTTCTAATCATAGATTTCTTAAATCTATGGTTCTAATGTAACTTCTTTGATTTACGCGAACATTATTACTTGAAATTAAACTCATTTTAACGGGTTTTTACGCGTAAATACTAATATAATACGCGTAAAAAATGAGTTTAATTTCAAATTTGTATGTTAAATAGTTCTTAGGTAAGTAATGAGAGGGACAAAAGTGGTACTTATTAATTGGTTGGTGTAACTTTACAAACTGCCAACCAATTTGTTAGCTGTTGGGCGACCAATAGCTATGAACTTAAGTAAAATCAAACATACAGGGTGTAAAAAGACTGCTTCCGAAAACGAAAATTGGATATTGCTGAAGGAGTACTCGTTACATAAAAGCAAAAAAAATTCTTTTTTTCATTTTTTTTTTACCGAATTGTGCCAAATTGCAGATAAACTATCAAATTCCGCATTATTTCAAATAGGTAGATAGTGTTTTAGTTTTGATAGCTATCTGGACCAACGCTCCTGAACCATTAGCTGATGTGTGAGCTATGACCTCATGCGGCGGATATCACTTTTCAAATCTTAATAACTTTTATAAATTGAGTTTTCTCGGTATACTGTTAGTGAATTTGGTTACTATTTGAGCTCAAGATTACGTGGTTTCAGGCTTCGGAAATGGTCTTTTTACACCCGTTATATCAATGATAACATTTTACCATCGCAAGTATATGGAAGTGTTGCTTCGTAATGTCCTCCAGATTTGATATTTGTTGATATAGGATTTGTTTTGAACACTGGAATTAGAAAATCATATTCAATGGCCTAATCACGAATAACCGAATACAGATGAAGTCGCGGGGTCCTACTAGTATCCTATAAAGGTACCTACCGTAGAACGAAACAAGTAGCATTTTACCTAACTATTAAGAAATTACTAAGATTTTAGTTTTTCATACGTTCAGTTTTACTTTACCTATGCTAGAAATAATTATAATAAGCAAAAGTGTGGTGTTCGCGTAAGATGTAAATCGATCTCAATCGCTTTCAAGTAAATCGATCACGATCGCTTTCAAGCGCTAACTTCACTTCCTTACCAGACATGAAAAAATGTCTAGAGAATTAAGCGCTTGAAACGTTACGCAAAACGCGATAGAATAACAGCTTATAATTAAATAATTTAGATCAATTTTATTAGAGGATTAGTTTAACTAAGTAATTAGTAGATATAAAAACACAATACTCACAATTTTCTGATGAAAATAAAACATTGTTTAGCAAACAATACAACAAAAGTAGTTTATAAGTTATTTAAATTAATTAAAAAAACAAACTTACCGGTATCTAGAAAATATAATCAGAACATGCTTTTAGATAAAATTGTGATACAAATAAATGTTTTAAAATAAAATGTCATTGTAAGTATTCTTACCAGGCTCGGGGGCTAGAATAAATTAAAAATAACCAAATTAATATTTATTTAAAAAATCAATGAAGGTTAGTTAATTGAAGTTGTAGATAGTACCTATATAAAAAGATTTAAAAAAAATACTGACCAATAACTGTCAAAACTTTTACTCGCTCTTCACTTCCTTCTTTGTTTCTGAACACACCGAAATAATCGCCAAAGTCTCTTGGCGTTAATACTTTGTCACTGCCCACAATTAGTTGTTTACCCCTAAAATAGTAAATTGTAGATAATAATTAATAAATAAAATAAATCTTCATACCAATCCGCCAAATATGACCCTAAACTAGGGGAGAACCTAGTTACGCCCAGACACGAGCCAATTTCGAAAAGTCAATTTTTCTAAGCCGGGAATCGACTACAGTATCTTCTGCATTACAGTCCGGTAAATATACCACTGCGTCACAGAGGTCGTCATAGAATACTTTAGTATTAGAAACGTAATTTATGAGAATAAAAAAAAAATGAATGGGCTAGTTACCTGTGCCCAACTAGTGGGACGTTTAAAGGCATCATTTATTTATTTGCAAATTATGCATTTACACACAATGACAAAGAAAACAGAAAAACTGAGAATCAGAAGTAAACAAAATGATGTTTGTGTGTATGTGTGTGAAATAGTTATTTTTCGTTTAAAGCTTACTGTATTTCATATCGGGATCCATCCAAGTACTGTATAGAATTATCTACATTTTCCAATGTTCGCAGCAGTATTCGTTGCAGTGAGCATCCATTGCATGTAAACGTAATAGTCACTTTGTCTAAAGGTCTGCCAGGCATTGATATTTTATTTATGGGCGTCACTGTTATTGAAGACTTGGCTAGAAGAGTATTTATAATATAATATACTACATATAATAACCTCCAGAATAACACACCAAGTTTCACCCAGACACGAGACAATTTCGGAAAGACAACTAGGTAACTGAATTGGCCCGACTTGGGAATCGAACTGGTAACTAAACTAAGCGTAAGCTTTTACTTTAGGTACTACACAATGGACTAGGGGAGAATCTACTCAGCCACGAGCCAATTTTGGAAAGACAACTAACTAAATTGGACTCAGGAATAGAACCCGGAACCTTCCGTTTAACAGTCCGGTGTATAGGTATATCGCTGCGCCATAGAAGTCGTCAGAATAGTTATAATAAATCTACAGATTCTAAATTCAATGTGTTTGTTAAGTAAATGCAGTTAGTGTTTAAGTAATAAACACTACACAATGGACTAGAGGTAAATCTACTTATATCTAGACGGAGTCTTCTTCTAGCTAAATTTGCTCACCAATGATAACCATTGGTTAACACAACTTACCTAAGTTAAGAAAATTCTTCTTTCTCGTATGACCGCTTGGGTTCGCGAAGACGGCGGAAAAACTGCACATGGCGCCAAAACTAAACAGTTGGGCTACAGCCACAACGAGCGACAAAAGTACGATGTTGCCAGGCAGGAATACAACGTTGATCTCGAATTTCACACTCTGCAAGAAATACAATTGAAATTACTTGGGTTAAGTTTTCTACTAGTGACCCGAATCCGCTTCAAAATGATGAATTTTGGCCGACTATTATGTATTTGACTTATTAAATTTTGTACCCGTATTTCGCCCATACCATATTGTGTCTTCGTATCCTTTCCCTCATCCATATCTGAGCCGATATATACAATTTATGACAAGGATATTATGTCAATGAATGTTCTTCTAGTTCGTGATTTATTTTCTGTTAAAAAAGCTTCCATTCTGGATAGACTATGTGAAAGATATTCTAAGGAAAGCAGTGTGGGCCGAGATGAAGACTGGTAGAGGGAAATGGACGGATAACACATGTTGTGCCGACCACACTTGAAGTGGAATAAGGGCAGTGAGATGATGATGCTTTAGTTAGTAATAGGTTATATAACGGGTGTAAAAAGACCACTTCCGAAGCCTGAAACCATGCATTCTTAAGCCTCAATAGTAACTAAATTCACTAACAACATACCCAGAAAACTCAATTTAAAAAAGTTATTAAGGATTGAAAAGTCATATTCGCCGCGTGAAATCATCGCTCACACATCAACTGTCGGTTCAGGTGCGATTATTTACATTGCAAATTAAATTAAAACCCTATTTATTTTGAAATTTTCGCAAAATCTGATAGAATTAGTGCAATTTTGGAAAATTACATAAAAGCATTTTTTTTTAATCATGAAAAATTTTTTTTTGCTCAAAACGTAACCGTTCCAGCAATGCCCAGTATTTGTTTTCGGAAGCAGTTCTTTTACACCCCGTATTAAAATTGTGTGAAAGACAATGTACTCAGGAAAGAAGTGCTGAGACGTCAACTGGTAGAGGGAAATGGAAGGAAGAAACACACTTGAAGTGGGATAAGTGATATGATATGTTCATGATAAGAACCTTTCGAGCATCACCACCGAGGGACACATCTGTATAGTTGAAACCAGGCGGCACTGCGACCCTGCGTGGACTGCTAGTGTAGGTCGTAGCGCTGGGACTCAGGAACTCGTTTGGCGAATCCTCTGAAAACATCAAATACCTATTATAATAATCTCCAGAATAATACACCAATTATGTAGCCCTGAAGTAAGTTGCAGGAAAAACTTGGGTACTACATAATAGACTAGGGGAGAACCTAGTTACACCCAGACACGAGGCAATATCGAAAAAAACAGTTTACGAAATAGGCCTGAACCGAGGATCGAACCCGGAACCATCCGCTTAGCAGTCCGGTATTTATACCGCTGCACCACATAGGTCATCAAATAATTTGCTAAAAACAAGATTACTATATTCCTTTATTAATTGCTACTGCAGTAAGCTGAGACGCGTCTCTGCATCAATTTAAATAAGATTGGCTGTTGTTAATAAGTTAAAAGAAACAATAAAATCTCTTGCACCTAGCTATCTAGATAAAAGTTATACCTAGTGTGATGTTGAAACAGTCATAAAGAGAGTCGTAAGGAGCTATGTTCGTTTTAACAGCACAGTTTAACAGTTATTTTCATAGCAGATTAAATATCAATAATTTATTTTATATTTGCCACCATATAAAAGAAAATAATAGAAAAAAGTAACTAACCGGCAATAGCTGAAATGTTTAATATTTTTTTTGTAAGTAATTTATCCAAATAAGTATAACACAGATATTGTCATTGATATAAGGAATGTGTTATTAACTTACGTTGTATTATTTCTGAAAACATAAACAAATAAATCACAATATGTGTAGGTTTAAGTAAATTTTGTTTCATTAGTGGGTAGGTATTACGGCGGTATTTATAAAATAACCTATCTTTTTAACCCGCGCGGCTTCGCACGTGTTAAATTCGGAGTAAAACTCCTTTCCCTGTACTAGGTATGTTATTATAAATGAAAACCTTCCTCTTGAATCACTCTATCTATTAAAAAAACACATCTAAATCCGTTGCGTAGTTTTAAAGATTTAAGCACACATAGGGACATAGGGGCAGAGAAAGCGACTTTGTTTTATACTATGCAGTGATAACCAATAAGATAAGATAATGCTACTTCTGCAGTTTCTTTCCCACTGTAGTTTTGCTCTGCACTATAACTTATAAAAGCATTTTTTTATTTTTAATAGTATACTCACCATCCTCTGTTAGGACAAAAAAAAGTAAAAATGAAAATATGTTTGGTTAATTTAATAATCATCACTCATTTAAAAAATCTCCTTTAGTTGGAACAATAAAGGTATTAAAAAGACTTTTAGCATTTTTAACTATTAAGGATTGAAAAGTACCTAATATTCGCCGCTTGAAATCATCGCTCAAACATCAACTGTTGGTTCAGGTTTGATTATTTAGATTGCAAATTAAATTTAATTTAATTAAAAATCATCGCAAAATCCGATAGTATAAATGCCCTTTGTAGGTACAATACTTAACGTATTTTTTTTTTTATTAGGTAACTATATAACCTATTTTTCTCGAAACAAAACAGTACCCCTCCAGCAATGCCTAGTTTTTGTTTACGGAAGCAGCCTTTTTTCACCCCGTATCCTACTAATATTATTAACGTGAAAGTTTGTGAGTATGTATGGATGGATGTTTGTTACTCTTTCACGTAAAAACGACTGGACGGATTTTGATGAAACTTTACAGTAATATACCTAGGTTATATCAGAATAACACATAGGGTACTTTTTACCGCGGGAAAACTTCTCATTCCCACGGGAAACAAACTTCCACGCGAACGGAGTCGCGGGCGGCCACAATACTGACACGATTTTCTAACCAAAAAAAGATGCAAACTGTTAAATATCAACTTCTTTACTTACTCTCAAATTCTGTAAAATATTATAGAAAACAATGTTACTGTTTCACAAAATCTTGTTTTGTTGAGCTCAAAAATTACGAGTAAAAACATTGTAGAAACCAGGGATGGGGGGTGTCTCGTAAAAATACAGCGATCGCGATCACTTCCAAACGCTAACTTCACTTCTTTGATGTTGTGGAAAAGCGATTGAAAAGTTGGAAATAAGTAAGCGTTTAAAAGAGATCACAATCTGTTTTTTTCCGATGGAACTGTGCCGAAATTTATTTGAATTAAAGCAGCGACTACTATTTAAAGTTTTAATGTTTGTTTCTAGCTAAAAACTCTATCACTGTGTCGCCTCTCGACTTTTTAATGAGCATCGACGACGTTTAGAAAACTTTTTGTTGGAAGACGACTTTATGTTCCAAAAGTGATATACATACGTATATATTGGCAAAGCCAAGTCTGTATTATTTACGAAATATATCTTCGTTAAATTGGTTTTTGTCATGGTAATGATTTGTCTTGTGGAGACAATTACTAAGTTGACCTCCGGTGATAGAAAAAATATATTTTAATTAAGTATTATATTGTATAATTTGGGCCATTAGAAAACCGTTTTTACTCGGCCCGAGAATACACTCAGTATAATATCAAGTATTATAAATACTCACCATCGGACCCTTAAGAAGACATAAATATATTTTTATTTATGAATCATTATCCATGAACTTAAATTAAAATGTGTTTGTACAGCAGCAAATTATTGTAGTATTGATTTATTAAAACGAAAATCTTGACCTAAAAATGCAGACACCAAATAATTATTTCAATAATCGGCGATCGTGTCAGGAAACCACCGATCGCGATCGCAAAAGCTAAATTCATTTCACAAATATAGTTCAAAGTTTTAAATAATTCTGCCTGTCCTAGTTTTCCTTACAAATACGGGCCCAATCATAGTCTGTTTCTAAAAATTACATAAAAACAATGTCAGCGGCAAATAAACGTTTAAAGAATACTTACTTTCCACTGTAACAATCAATAAATTGTTAAATATTTACTTTCAAAACCAAAATATTGTAACTGATATCTTGAATCATATTAAGAATACTTACCATATTCAGCTGTGAAAAGTGAAAACATTGAAATACTGCATACATTTTTATTTAAATAAAATAAAACACAGCTGATGTAACAAAATAAAGTGATATTCAATAACCCTTCTTACTACCCTATAAAGTTAAAAAAGTAAACAAATTAATTTTATTGTCATTTTACTTACGCCAAAGTTCATTAGCTGGAATAGCTTGGTCAGTTCCTGGAAGACTGCAAACAAATCACCAAAATAAATGTTATGTCAATGTGAAATATAGTGACGTGAAAAGGATGACAGTGATCGCGACAGATTTTTACATGGACGGTCCAGAAGTTTTTTCATAGCTGTTAAATTGAAGGTTATTGCTCAAAGAGTGGCTGAAGTAACTAGTATAGGAGAAAAGTTACGTTTTTAATTTTAGCTTTTACACACACAAATTATACATATTTCATGGATTTGTCAAATGATTTTGGAATTCGCACTTTACAATAAGCATTTTCGTTGGGTTGCCGTAGCGGTGCGGTAGCTCAGTGGTCAGTGCATTAGACCGGTTATCTAAAGGTCCTGGGTTCGATTCCCAGTCGCGTAATGCTAGGAGACCCGCGTTCTTTTTCCAGTGTCTATAACTATATATAATATGCACTTGTTTAGCTTTTGGCATCTTTATCTGGTAAATACTTGGAGGTTGTCTGTGTATAGGTATCTTGTTATATAGGTACCTGTAGATATAACCGATTTGGCAAGGGTTCCAGTGATCACACACTTCTCTGTCAGGGTCCAACTCTGTCACATATTTGTATGTCTGAAAAAAAATGTGCTATGTTAATAATAAATATGTTAATAACGTTTGAAAAGTATTACCCTAAAAGACCAACATCCTAAATAGTAACTCGTAACTACCTAAATAGTTTGAATAAACTCACTCGATCCGGATAGTACCGGTAATGCACGACGACGTCGTCAGTGTCTTCTAGAGAACATTTCGAAGTTGTATAATTGTATGACGTGCGTTCAATCGGGGCACACCCTATAGGGGTGGTGCCGTTGCGAGGCAGGTCGGGGCCTTCGACCTTTTTGCCTGAAAAATAATCCCAATGTTTGTTCTTTCGATGAATAGATGGCGCTGTAAGGATTTTAAATCGCGCCTATGTTCTACCAGCTAAATTCAAAGAACATTCTATTAAATTTTTAATAAATATTCTTTGGGTTTTCAATTTGTTGTTACGTATATGCCTACGTATTTGTTTATGTATATGCCTTAATCGTGCTTCCCGATGAATAGACGATGGAGGTTAAATGCGTCATTCATATGGTTAGTTGAATTTAGTGAGACATAAAAATCAAAAACACAAATATCGCTCTCCATGTGTCTAAACAAATCCGCCAATCACCTTTAAGAAAAGGCCGTAGATAGGTAGACGTAGTAAAAGTCGTCTTGTAACTTTTTCTCTTTGCATTTTATGGTGCATTACTCACGATTGCAAAAGAAGTACTTATTCTCAGCGACATAGAGGTCCTTATCCTCCGCACTGAGACAGGAGTCGTATATAATCTGGGTGGGTTCTACGTCATCATCACAAAGAAGAGTACCGGAGCCGTCAGGTTCCTTCGGTGCCCGGTTAGCAGGACAGCGATACATAAGTCCTGAAGGAAGAAGCGTCATTTACAATACCTACATACAATGCAACCGCGACGGTTAGTTTCATACCTGTATTTAACTAGCTTCCCGCCTGCGGTTTCAACCGCTATTATATTGCTTTTAACGGGGGAATTTATAAAAATCCCTATTGAGTGATCACTAACATCATAAAAGGAACGCATACAGCTAATTTCATTGCCTTAATTTTAATAGTTTACGTTGGGCGATGATGTATCTGACTTGTCATTTAATAAGTGGGTAAACCTATCGTATAAAATTTAAATATTTCATATTCCTATATAGCAAACGTGTCTTCGTTGTAAAAGTGACTTAAAAAACAATAATGATAAGTATATACCTCGTTTAATCAAAAGCGGTGGTTTATTCCTGATTTCTGCGATCGTGATGCCTTTCTCTCCATTCTGTATGGCTGTCATCACCCTCTTGTAGAGTGTTGTTCGTCGCTCCTGTTCGGCTATGATGTATGGTAACAACTCATCTGATAACACGTCTACCTTCTTTTTAGCTTCTGCGTTCATCTAGAGGTGTTAATATTAGGTTATAACTAAACTACATAATGCCCTTGCTGAGTGAGTACCAATGGGTTTGTTTAATTTTGAGTGTAACCTGACTTTAAAGTTATTCCATCAAAAAAAAAACAGATAAGTAATATAGCCGAGGCCAAATTTGCAAAAGTAATATCGTGATCGCTTTTGACGATAACTTTATTTCGCCAATAATGTTAAAAGTTTGTCGCGAACTCTACGCGTACCTGCTCTAAGCTACTATAGGTTCATTAACGTTATAAAATTTAATGAAACAAAGTTTAAGGTGAAAGCGATCGCGATCGAATCTTCCTACAGCAGTGCATTATGTATTAGACCAACTGCGACCTGCTGGAATACTCGTACATTAGGTAATATTGTATTTATTAGAACAGTAATAATACTTACACGATCAGCATCTTTATTAAATTTGATTCCCGTTCCATCCTAGAAAAGAATAGTTATTTATTTAAATTTTAAACAAAGACGTGGCCAAGTAATTAATGTCTCCCTATTTTCTATTATTTAACCTTCTTCGTAAAATAATTCAAATATAGTGTGGTAATGTTTTCACGAAAAAGGTTGAAGGTACTTACGACGGCCTGTCTCCTCACAATGTTAGCGAGGTATCTTCCTCGTCTTGTCGCTGGCAGCAGCACACTGCCCATTTGCACCTCTTCACCGGTCTAAAACAAACACACCGAATTGGAGTCCACGCAGACAATTCTTGGGTATCAACTAAACCTTAATGTAAGATATTCGACGCCCTCTGTTATGCAGCAGGTTACGAGTTCGATTCTTGGGCAGGGTCTATTCAGTTTTTAACTTGGATCGTCTTTGCGTGTTACAAGTGTTCCCTATTACATTGTAGGTATGGTGCACATTACACAAGCTTTCACTGAGTTTAGTGCTAACATTTGGTGTGGTAATAAAGTTCTTATTTTTTATCATGTGTCATCCCGTTTTAATATCTCACACATCGCCACCTCACCCAGAAGTAATTTGAGTAAAATATATTTCTTACCGGTGGATATGGGCATTGTACTGCATTAAATAAACTTATAATAAAAGCCCAAATATGTATGGGGACATCCATTATGAATGAAATTCACTCAACCACTGAAATTTCAATTAAAAATAACGAACACTTTTTTACTGCACTGAAATTGGTCAATTATTTTTATCGCGTTTAATTAACAAGTTGTAAAATAAAGTTAAAAAAGTTTTAAAGGGCTAAATATTATCCCAAATTAAAGCATTATGTAGATAGGTGTTTAGAAAATAGTAGTAGAGATACCTAGGAAGTTAAAAAAAATCTTATAAATTAACACTTATGTAAATAAAAAACTTATGTAATTTACAATACTTCCTGATATCGCAGCTTTACCCTGGTGTTTTTTTTTTTTAAAAGCAGATGTCTCTCTTCACAAGTAAAATTTACGTTAATAATTACGTAAATTTAATGTGAGGGCAACGCGATCGCGATCGATGCTTTAGTTGCGTGGAACTTCACTTCGTTAAAAAAAGTTTAGTTTCACAAGGAATCGCGACCGGTGTTTTACTACGGGACAGAGACCCCTGTACAGTATTTAAAACAACAGGGATTACTAATTACCTACATCCAAACTCACAAACTTACTTTTTTATAATATTAGGAGGTAAACAAGGTAATTCTTTATTGTGTTTCGACCCGCAAAGTACTTAATAGCGTGATTAAAAATTTTAGCATACAAAATATTGGGTCGGTGACATTTCGGACCAAAAAAACTCGGACACCTTCGCCAATGTATGGAAAAAAATAATATTAAAATTGAAAATCCATACATTGGCGAAGGTGTCCGAGTTTTTTTGGTCCGAAATGTCACCGACCCAAAATTTTTGTGGTTTTTAGTTTGGTAAAAAACTTTTGATAATGTGCAAGAGAGACAGACTGATATCGCTCTCCCGCTCTCATGCACCACTGACGTATCCGAAACTACTAGATTGCATTGAATTTTCTGCGTAAAATATTTTTTAGTTTTTATTTTCAACCTATAAGTGGTGGAAGTTTATCAAGTTTTTTACAAGCCAAGCGGAAGGGCACTACCTATACCTTTTGACAAAGTTTTGAAATAAGAGGTAAATATCATGAGCAACTTATAAGAATAAATAAAATCCTAACAAAAACATTAGGGTATACAAATTAAGTACTGTAGGTAGACAGTTACCTACTTCGGTGTGTACGCAGGTGCGTGGCCGGTGCATACCGTAGGGAAGTTGGCAATTGTACCCGCTTAATAAGTAGGGATCAACCCATAATATATCAACCCAGAATATAAAAAAGGTACTTTGTAGTTTTAACTTTAGTCGATAATAAATCTTGGAATGGTCAAGACGTGTGTAGCTACCTAGGGGAAGGGGGGGCATAACGGGGACGTTAAGGGAAATGAACAATAAAAGAATGAACAACATATATTTATTAATTAAAACTTATCACAGCCCTTTGGTTACATATTAAATTATCATTTGGCATAGAATTTGGCGAAATAACGAATCAACAAATGTTTTTAATTTTTAAATTTCGAAACCCTGTCGAAAACCCCATCGTAGGGGCAGTATGGGGTACCCGATTAGGGGCAGTACGGGGTATATGATTATTTTGTCTGACAGAATGAGTAGATGTGGATTTCTTCAATATTTTCGTCATCAACACCTGCACAGGCTGTGTGGGCCCAATGTCCACATGGTTGACAAGCCACCCAACCTTCCGAAGACTTCAAATAAGTGTAATTCAAGTCCGCGCAATAAATGCATAATGCGTCGTCGTCTACATTTTCAACGACAGAGCGAGGTTTCTAAGTTTTTTGTCTCCGGTTTTTCTTCAACCACTCGTCATTTGTATTTTGTACACTTCTTTGTCCGTTTCAGTTGTTGCCGTTCTTCTTACTCATTTTTATTTTGATTATTATGGTATATACATACCCCATCGTGCCCCACAATATTGTCCCCATTATGCCCCCATGTCTAACATTGTTTAAAATAACCTACAAATAAAACAGAACAATAGTTAGAGTGATTTTGATCAAAACATTATCATTCATAATATCGCTAGATAAACACCACTAAAAATGAAAGTAATATTACAAACACTTACCTTTTTACATGCATTTTCTTATCACACAAAATTAGATCAGAAGACGTCGAAAAAAGTTTTTTGTTTTAAAAATCAAACGCATGCAGCCTTCTCGCTGGACACTTAGGGACTGAAGATTGATTCAAAATGGCCGCTTATTAGCGAAAACAATTGACCGCTAGTGAGTGTAGTTACTCGTATACATGGGGGGCCCCGTTGTGCCTCGCGTCCCCGTTATGCCCCCCTTCCCCTACCTACACAACTACAGAACAGTACCTACTTCAAGAGGATATTTACAAAGTCAAGAGGATACTTACGAGTTCAAGATACTTACTGGATTACCATTACCATATACCACCACCGTTACCGTTACCAGTACCATTACCAGAAGAAATACCAAGATACCATTACCACACTACAAGATATTGGGTGTATAACTGATTTAAGAAGCATATTATAGAGTTCGTATGAAACAACGAGTGAGAAGCATATCAGTGTTCGTCGAAACAACAAGCAGTCTTGAAAAAGACTTTTGGTCGAGCCCTGAAAAGGACTGTTGAATATGCAGCCGCCGGCACACACATCTTCAGTCACCTAGGACTGATTAATGGATTCGCAGCACGGAACACGGAGCGCAACGCGGAGCACGCAGCACACGTCCTCTCTCTTCGGTGGCCGGCGGCGAAAAGAGCGAACGGTTTTTTTTTTTTTTTTTTTTTTCTGTCTGTCGATTGCTGTTGGCCCCTTGACGGCCTTTACAGCTTCACCGGGCTTGCAGGGCGAACGTCACTCTCGCGCGGCTATTTATGCAAACACCGCCGCGCGCGCATCGAGATGCATCGATTAAGATGCAATGTATTAAATCGGCCTATTGCCTAGTGTTTCACGATTTTGATTAGATTTTGAATAATAATAATTATGTTCCAATTTTGTATAAAAGGCGCGCATTTTGGTTAATAAAATCATTCCAGTATTACCTTCTGACGGAGTTTCAATTAATAGGAAACCTACCTCCAAACGTGTTTCTCTCCTTCTGTATTTAATAAGGTATAGATAGGAGATATCTACATAGAATCCCAATATAATTAATACCTTAAACATGATAATGAAGGTACCTAAAATATTTCTAAAACGAAATGTTATCGCTAGTATTTAGGTATCTCTTAAAGATCCTAACTTCACAAACTTAAAACCATAGCGATTGAGGTTTACGATGTTTGTAATGTAATTCTGACAAATTATTTCTTTGTAGCACAGATCAACTTTGTAGGTTTACATTAGGTATAGCCACTGAATTTATCTATAGGTACTAATATTATCAAGATGTAAGTTTGTTTGTTTGAATGGAATAGTCTCCAAAACTTTCTTATACAGGGTGATTGGTAATGCGATACATTCCTTCTAAGAGGTTAAAGTAGAGCTTATTTGCATTCAATTAAGGCATAAAATGCTATGTCCGAAAATTGATAATTTCTGAGATATGCAACATTTAAGATTTTTTATAAAAAACCCCATTTTCGAAGTTCAAATGAATCTTTTTTGTGAAAATTTCTAAATTGAGTTTAATGTTTTGTTGTTTTATGGTAGCTTGATAACTAAAATGATATTTCAGATTCAAATTTGCTAAAAATAATCGGCCTTATTTTAGAAAAAGTCAAGAAACCAAGAACAACTTCTTAAAAAAGTTAAGTCTTATGGCAATAAAAAGCTATTTTCTAAAAAAAAGTTCAAATAATGTTGCGTACAAATTACATAAAAAACTTCCCCACTTCATTAGCTATTCAAAAATGTACAATTTTCATACTAAAACTAAGTATTTGATTGACAACTCTACTAATAAAAGAAGTTACCTCTCTCTTAGAACGCCTGTACATAGTGGTTATCGCGCACTTTTGCAGTGTTTTCTTTGGTTGATGTCGACGTCTTGCATAGGGATAATGCAATAACATTTAAGATCTGCCGTTAAATAAATATTTTTTTTGAAAAGCCAAATCTTCAAGTGTGTAGCTTATGCGGTTAATAAGAAAAAAAGAGTATGCTGAGTGCGTAAAAAGCTACTCCTATTAAAAGAAAGAAAGCTAACTACATGTTTTTCATTAATCACTACACATCACTTGTTGTTTTTTCTTTGGTCGATGTCGCCAACTCTTGTGGTGGTTGATTTCTGCGAAAAACATCTATCATTTCTTCGTGTACCTCGCAAAATTCGAGGTCTACTAGATTCACTTGTTCGGGCGGATACAAGCTTTATTTTTCTGAGACGTCGATACGTCCCCAAAAACACTCTAACGTTTGACACACGTCGATTGCGGATACGCAACAAGTACTTTTTTTGCTGTAACAGCGTTGCCGTTACACAATACGTAAATAAGAAGAATGTCTGAGTATTCTTCATTACAAAAGGCCCTCGCCCACAGCAACTTTTTGTAGCGATGCTGTCGTGCGTTCGCATCGATATCGTAGACTAGCAGACGCTGATTCAGTCGCGATGCGTTAGTATTGTCTTTACATCTATACAGTTGCGATAATGTAGCGCGTTGCAAATTTGACTAACATGCGTTTACTTAACGCGCGACAGCATCGCTACAAAAAGTCTTCAAAGGCAAGGATCTTAAATGATACCATTTCAAGAGTTCTTAATGAAAATATGCAGATAGTTTTCTTTTAATAGAGGTCACTTTTTTCGGGCTTAACACATTTTTTTCTATTTGACTGCAAAGGCTGCACACTTGAAGCTTTGGCTTTTAACTAAATGTATTTATTTAACGGCAGACTTTAATGTTATTGCATTATCCCTGTGCAAAACGGCGACATCAACCAAAGAAAACACTGCAAAAGTGCGCTGTAACCACAAAGTAGAGGCGTTCTAAGAGAGAAGTTACTTCTTTTGTTAGTAGAGTTGTCAATCAAATACTTAGTTTTAGTATGACAAATGTACATTTTTGAATAGCTAATGAAGTGGGGAAGTTTTTTATGTAATTTGTACGCAACATAATTTGGACTTTTTTTTAGAAAATCGCTTTTTATTGCCATAAGACTTAACTTTTTTAAGAAGTTGTTTTTGGTTTCTTGACTTTTTCTAAAATAAGGCCGATTATTTTTAGCTAATTTGAATCTGAAATATCATTTTAGTTATCAAGCTACCATAAAACAACAAAACATTAAACTCAATTTAGAAATTTTCACTAAAAAGATTCATTTGAACTTCGAAAATGGGGTTTTTTATAAAAAATCTTAAATGTTGCATATCTCAGAAATTATCAATTTTCGGACATAGCATATTATGCCTTAATTGACTGCAAATAAGCTCTTCTTTAACCTCTTAGAAGGAATGTATCGCATTACCAATCACCCTGTATATTAAGAAAGACTTGGAAAAAGTATACATACCTATAGTAAGGCAGTTATAATTAACAATTTTTGTTAAGAGCTCTTTTCATTGACAATGTTCTTCTTATTTTACATTTTAATTTTTTGATTTAAATTCTGGTTTCTTCTTAGATGTAAATACCGGATAGAGCCAAAATTAGGCAAATAAAGTTATGAGTTAGAGAAAGCACTGTACCAAATAGTACCAATCGTTAACTACGGTTGGCATCACAGGTGCTGTCAGATTTTAAATTGTGTAATAGGGGATATTCATGTTTTTTTTTCTTGCCTTAAATTAATAGTTTACAACATTATAACATAGAAAAAAATATAAAAAGTCTTCAAAATACTCTAGATATTTTTAAAAACGAAATTAAAAACATTGAAAAAATTAGAGCAGTTGAAACGCCGCCATTTTGCGCGCGCTTTGCGTGACGTCACAGGACACGTCCAGTGGGTCTTTACTATGAACTTTTCAGTTATTTCATACATATTTATAGTTTTAATAGCTTTAAAACCATGGAAGAAGCCAAAAAATTATCTTATAAGTATTGTATAGTACCGGAGTGCACAAATACTATTCGAAAAACACCCAAAAAAGTGTATTTTTCGTATTTCAAGTGATGCGAAAATACGAAGACGGTCGTGTAAGGTGATGAGAAGGGATAATATATCTCCTAAATCTTGTTCATATTGTTGTGAAGATCAGTTTAACGAAAGTATACTTTATTTATATACAGCTTAATGTGAATTAGTAAAAAGTAAGTTTTGCATTAGCTATTGAACATTAGAAAATTCGGTATAAAATTAACCTACCCTGTTAGAATCTCTTTGGTATTTTGATGTTTAAGAAATATATTTTGATGTGTCATTCTGGTTTTATCGTGTGTACTAAAACAATGTCAGAAATAAAAAAATGGATAATTGATTAAATTTCTTTCTCTATACCTTTTACATAACAAAGGTTATGGGCCCAGTAAATAAAATGTAAACGTGTGTAGAGAAAAATCGTGTGAGTAAGAAAAAAAAAAGAGTAAGATTGATGGAAAATAAAGTAAATACATACATATAAAAAAAAAGGAAAATGGCTACTACAAATTTTCCTCAATTAAAAGCTGAGAACTTTAACAACTGGTTATTTAGAGTAGAAGTAATTTTAGATGAGAAACAGTTGTCTTATACGATAGGAGAAGGAAGTACTGAAGAAGATAAAAAAGGTAATTGGTTAAAGGACAATGCGAAGGCAAGAAGTATCTTAGTGCAATGCATACCAGACAAATATCTAAATTTCGTAAAGGAATGTAGAACTGCAAAAGATATTATAAAAACGCTAAAGTTAACATTTCAACGGAAAAGTATAATATCAATAATACATTTGCGAAGAAAATTATTAAATTTGAAGCAAGATAAAAATGAATGCCTAGAAGATTATTTTCAACGGTTCGATGAGTTGGTAAGAGAGCTAGAATGTGCACAAGAGAAGTTAAATGATAGAGACAAAATTGCTTGTTTGTTAACCGGATTGGATGAAAAATATGATACGGTTATTACTGCGATAGAGTGCAATACAGATTTAACGACAGAAGATAATAAGGCGGGAGACCTAAAGCTAGATTTTGTGAAAGCGCGATTACTAGATGAAGAGCTGAAATTGAAAAATAAAGAACCAAATTCAAGTAACTCTAATGAAACTACATTTCTAGTAACCTGTTATCGATGTCAGAAACCAGGACATATAGCAAAAGATTGTTATAAATTTAGAGGACGCGGACGCGAACGTGCGAGGCCATATAGAAGCATGAGAGGAAGAGGAGCTTATGTGAACACAGGGGAAACAGGACATTTTTCAGGGGATATGTTAGCACAAAATGATAACGATCGAGCTACTACTTTTATTAGTACAGGTATGGCTTACCGAAATTAACTGGGTAATTGATTCGGGCTGTACACATCATCTTGTTCATGAAAAATATGAGAAATTCATGATAAAAGTTAGGAAATTGCAAAATCCGATTAAAATTTATGTAGCGAACGGTGATTACTTTGTGGCAGAGAAAGTAGGGAATATACAATTTTTGGTAGGTGGAATCTCAGTAAAAGTAGATGCTTTACTAATGAAAAATTTAACTTTTAATTTACTTTCTGTCAAAATGATGGTTGCTAATGGAAATTTTGTCGAATTTAGTCATAACGCTGTAAAAATTACAACTTCAGCTAATCAAATTATATTAGGATCTTGTTTAGGCAAACTATTTATTCTAAAAACTATATGCAACTGTGTCCATGCTACTTGCAATAGTACAATGTCATCAGAGGCCGAACTTTGGCACAAACGTTTAGGGCATGTTAACCGTAAGGGTCTTGGAATTTTAAGATTATCGATTAGTCCCAAAATATGTGGGCCATGTCTAGAGGGAAAGTCTACTCGACTACCTTTCCAACGTACAAGAGGACCAAGATCAAGACATGTCGGCGAACTGCTGCACACTGATATTGCAGATGTGCATCTGCATTGAGTGTTCTTTTTTTCAACTTTTAGTAAAAGACGTGAGATTTTAAAGAAATTTAGTAAAAAATAGTAAAAACTCATAGCACTAAGTTAAAAATTAGTAAAAGTTAAAACTATTACAACCCAAAAACTAGAACACTCAGTTCAGACGTTTGAACCAAATGGCAAGATCTCAATCTCAAAAAGTACTAACTCTGTGCTGATAGTTTTTATATTAAGATTTAGTAAAAAATTAGTAAAAAACTTTAAAGGATATTACAAGTTCCTAGGTTGTGATCCTACAGATTAATCTGGGTTTCAATGGAACACTCAATTCATACGGCGTCTGAACTGAGTGTTCTCCAAAACATGATTTTAATCAATGAATTACATAAATATGATACATTTATCTTATAGTTTGACTCTTAAAACAATTCGTAAAATAGAAATTATGGCTCAAAAGTTGTTCGTTGAAAAATAAACGAAAGTACAATTTTTCCAAAATGTTTGAACTGAGTGTTCCATTTAAACGGTTTTACAGATTAAACTAAACTTTGTACACTGAAGCAGATTATGATAAAAGTTTTTACTAATTTTTTACTAAAATATGAAATATCAACGGTTTTTCTAAATGTCCTACTTTAGGAGAAAAATCAATTTTTATGGTTTCCTACCAGCAAATATTGTAAGGTGACCACAATTTATCACGTTTTATAGAAAAACGTTCTGTTTATTTGAAAACGTGTTTTATTTAAATAACTTATACCTACACTTAGTAATGTTCTTATTACTTACCACTTAAGTATTTCCATTTTAACAGGTTTCCTGTCCGATGAAGCATAGGTATGTGGTACATGGCTACATTTTTGTCCAAGTTTTTATACGTCCATGAATCACATATGATTCAAGTTAGAGGTAACTTTGCAGGTTTTTTTGGGGATGACTTATCTAAATTAGTAATAACACTCTAAAAATAAATTAATAGAAAAAATAAAAATCTTTTATTTCGGCGGAAAAAAACTCGGTACTCTTTTGTTATCAGTCAATAGTTACAATGTTAATAGTTACAATAAGACACAAATAGTTACAATAAGATGCAATCTAAAGAAATAGCCCGTCAAGACATCAATCCCACGCTTGTTTATCATCTAAACTAAATAATCTTTAACTTTATAATAAGCCTTTTTACATAGTGTATGCACATGTAATTTAAATTTATTAAAAGGTAAGGATTGAACTGACTCTGGGTTTTTATTATAAATATGTATCGACATACCAATAAACGATTTACTGCTCTTCGCCAATCTATGTTTAGGGACCGCTTATTTATTCTCTTGCCTAGTTCTTACAGAACAATTTCCGACACGATTTGCTATTCGCGTTGTATATTTATCAATATTTTTATGAGTATACAATATATTTTCATAAATATGTGTTCATATACCCAGAATTCTAGGAACGTACTTAGTATTTTTACCAATTAATATTTGTATATCTTTATAATAAATAAAATATATATACAGGGTGTCCCAAAACTCGACGTCAACCCGAAACCGGGTGACAAGGCAAGTCATGCTGGTTATCAGAAAAATGTTTAAAAAATCTAAGCCACGTGTTCTCAAAATTATTGGCATTTTAAAAAAACACGCAAAATTTCACACCCTGTGACAGTGTTTTTGCTGCTGTTGCCACAAATGTTCACTTTTGGAAACTTTTTTTTTTGATATGTAACCCTGAATAATGCTTCTCTAAACTGTTATCAACATTTCAAATCTAGCTCCTCGAGATTGCATAAAAATAGGACTTATTTCCAAGAAAAAAATTAAAAATTAAAAATGGCCTAGTTTTAACTGTCTGCATTGAAAAAAAATTGTACTACGCGAGTTTGGCAAGTTGTGACAAAAGTTGGCGCATTTAGTAAGGATTCCAAAATGGTATGACACTTGGCAAATTGTAGCTGCTATCATGAACAAAAAAAAATATTTCCATGAAAACCCATTTTTAACTTTTTTTCTTACTTGGTTAAAATTGCAAAGCTTATCGTTGGTTACATTGGAGCCGCTTCCAATTTACACACTGATTAAATTTAACTGAATTGTACATTGTACTGATGTACTCGTCTATCTTTATTGAATGAACAGATTGTTCACTTTTAATTTTTTTTTTTTAGTGTGTGCATTGGAATAAGCATTTATTGTTAAAGGTTTCAATTTTAAATAAAACAAAATTTTAATACCAATGTTTATTAATAAAATTTACAATAATTCTTAAAATGTTATAATAAGTGTTCGAAATGCCTTCCTTCGGCGGCAATACAAGCGCGACATCTTTTTAAAAAAGATCGAGCTATCTTTCTAGCGTATCGTCCATTATTTACAAATTGAGCTGCTTCAGCTATTCTCTGCCGTAATTCATGTTCACTCCCAATGGGCTTCTCGTAAACTTTTTCTTTAACAGCTCCCCAGTAAAAAAAGTCTAAAGGATTCAAGTCCGGTGAACGGGCCGGCCACGAGATTGGTCCAGCCCGCCCGATCCATCTCCCAGGAAGCTCTTCATCGAGGTACTCTCTTACGGGGCGAGCAAAGTGCGCTGGGCACCCATCTTGTTGGAACCACATTTCTCTGTAAATGCTTAGCGGCACGTCTTCTAATAAATTTAGAAGATGGTTTTGAAGAAAGTCTAAGTAAACCTCGCCAGTTAATGCATCAGGCAACTCAAAAGGACCAATTATTTTGCCATTCAAAATTCCGGTCCACATGTTAACTTTGAATCGGTACTGGGACCGATCCTGTCTCGTTAAATGAGGGTTTTCAACACGCCATTCATGCAGGTTGTGCATGTTCACGTAGCCGTCCTTTTTAAAAGTTGATTCGTCCGACCATAAAATTTTTGTTAGAAAAAGTGGGTCATCTCTGTACCTCTCCAATATCGTCCGGCAAAAATTAACCCTATTTTGGTAGTCACCGGGTAATAATGTCTGTACTCGCTGTACGTGGTATGGGTGTAGGTCATTTCTTTTTTCCTTACACCTATCAAGTGGAAGACTCAGTAACTCTCTTGTTTTCATGTCATTTTTGTTACAAAGTTGTTTAAAGTGATAAAACTCATTGATTTTCTCAACACACAGTTCACAGATCAGTGGAGGCATCTTATCACCATCATATACCTGGAAATTTAATAGTTAAAACTAGTTTTCTATACAGACATAACAACAGAAACTAAGAAAATTAAAGATGATCAGAAGTTGATATTTAAACCTTGATACAGACCATGTTAAAGAGAGAAAATATAAATAAGAAATATTTAAGAGGTCTTTCACACAAGCTGCTTGCTACTATATTAAAACAATGATAAAATTGATATGTTTTTTGAATAAATCACCTAATTTAGAAAGTAAACAAAACAAAACACCGTTACTTATTATACGAACTAAGGTGTCGAAATTTTACTTAGGGAAATGTTTAATCCTTTTTGTTTAGTGTTGAAAAGGATAATTGTTTACCACAATCACTGATAAATACCTGAATTTGCAAACATTCTTGAATTTTACGTTGCAAATCAAACTCTTCATCATCGAGGTCGATATAGCCTTGATAAATTGGCATTTTGTACCCACCGCCGGTCCCGCAAAGCCGGCAGGCTTTGTAAATTTCATACATACGCTTTGGGTCCATATTCTTGTTTGTAGACACTGGAAACATTTAACAAAAACACAATTTAAGCACAAAAACGTGACGTAGACGAAAACGAGCTTGCCGCTTTTCCGGCCATTTTTTTTTTTTTTTTTTTCTTTATTTAAAGCATTGGCTACAAGGCCATCAGCTTAAAGCTAAAATATACAAGTAAAAGCAACACAAATTATACAAAATAGAAAATTAAACAAATTACATAACAAACAAAAAACATAGTAAAACTTTAAAGAGAACCAAACGAATTAATAACAAAATGGAAAATACTATTATACAAACTATGATTTTTAAGAAGTTCCTGGACGTCAGTGGGTACAATATTTGATTTATTTATATCTTGAATTTCACAAATCAAAAGTAAACGTTGTATATTGAATTGCGGACAGTTAAAAAATAAATGATCTAAAGAACAATTTTTTTCATTACAATATACACAAGAAGCATTATCAATTAATTTTAAACGATACAAATGAGATGGGAATTTACAGTGGCCAATTCGCAATCTACTAAGGGTAGAAATAAAATCTCTACCAAAATAAACATTTTCTTTTTCAAACCAGGCCTGCGTTGAAGGCACTGGTTGAATAGCAGCCAGCCATTTACCTTTAATATTTCTAGAGGTAGTTAAGTATGAAGACCATCGTTCAAACATATATTTTTTTAAAAATAAATTTAAATCAGTAAATGGCACTTTGTATTGACAAGTTTCTATATTCTCGGTAAACTTACATAAAGAATCAACAATTTCATTGCCTAATATTCCAGAATGTCCAGGAACCCAACAAAATTCAACATTTACTTTACAACGATAAACTAAATTATAAATTTCACTTTTTAAAATATAAATTAAATAATTACAATTTGCAGCAATTTTTTTGTTTTGCAATGCTTGAAGAGCACTCATAGAATCACTTAAAAATAAAACTTTATTACAGTTTGAGTAATTAGATTTAAAATATAAAATTGCATGTAAAAGCGCTAAAACCTCAGCTGAGAAAATGGAAAAAAAGTTAGAACAATTAAAAACTTTACCTACATTCAAAAAAGAATCAAAGAATGCGAAGCTTGTCCTATCCTTAGTTTTGGAACCATCAGTATAGATCTTCACATAATCAGATTTGGAATCAATGAAATGCAAGAACTCAAACTTATTTTCAAATCTTTCTAGAAAAACAGTTAGGTATGTCCATCATATTACTGTCAAATTCCTGACTGAAGCAGGGCCATAAATATGACCAATATATAATATCTTGAAATTCAAAATTTAGGTATGAAATTGATTCGGAAATTGAACATGAAATTGGCCTCGGAACCACATTGTAATTGGGAAAATTGAAAAACTCTAAAAAACTACGTATTAATGGATTGTCTTGGCTAATTAAACGCAAGCAAAATTTGTCTGTTAAATAACTTCTTCTAATAAAAAGAGGAACAATGCCAGCTTCTACCTCTAAGGAATTTATTGGGGACGACATCATTGCTCCAGTAATTATTCTTAGTGCTTTGTTTTGTAAAACATCTAATTTACGTAAAATATGAGTTGCTGCACTATTATAAAACATAGAGCCGTAATCGAAATGACTTCTGATCACAGAAATGTACAATAATTTTAAAATCTTAGGATCAGAACCCCAAGTTAAACCAGTTAAAGATCTTAAAATGTTTAAATTTAACTCTACTTTTTTACAGAGGTGTTTAATGTGTAACTCCCAATTAAGTTTTGGATCCAAAATCATACCAAGATACCTTTCTGAAATACTAACCGGAAGTAAAAATGAATTATAATAAATGCGCGGTTCGGTAGCCGGATATTGAGAAAACAACATAACAGAACTTTTGTAAATATTTACTTCAAGCTTTAGTTCATCACTTAAAATATTATGAATCTTTCGTAGGCAATCATTCATCAATCTTTCTCCATCGCTCACATTTACGCATTCCAAGTAAAGCACTAAATCATCAGCATAAAACGAAAACTTTAAAGGCGTCGGAATTTTCAAAATTAAATCAATGAAACTGATAATAAACAACAAAGGAGATAATACAGATCCTTGAGGTGTGCCTTTGTAAGAATGTTTAGGTCCTACAAGCGTATTATTTATTTTCAAAGATACAAGTCTGTCGTGGAGAAAATTAAAAATCCAATTTAAGATATTACCTGGTATACCTAGTTTTGCTAACATTTTGATTAAATAAACGTGATCAATGTTATCAAAAGCGCCTTTTATATCTAAAAAAACAGCTAGAGTTCGTTTATTTTTATCAAAGTTATTGTTAATGTCACCTATCAAACAACCTAAATTATACATAGTGCTCCTGCCTTTCCGGAAACCAAATTGGAAATCAGGAAGCAAAGAGTTATTTTCAATACCATTCAAATCTGTTTTTTACCATAGTTTCAAAAGATTTTGCAAAACAAGAAGTTAGCGAAATAGGTCTAAAGCCGTCAACAGAGTTCAAGTCTTTAAAAGGCTTAGGTATAGGAATAACATTTTGCAGTTTCCAGCTATGAGGAATTTTGCCTTGGCTCCAAAGTTGGTTAAAAATGTTTAATAATATAAATTTGACGGCCACTGGTAAGTTTTTAATAACGATATAGGGGATCAAATCAGGGCCGGGGGCAGATTTTTTTTTATTATCAACAGCTGCTTTAAATTCGGACATTTCAAAAGGTTTACAAAGCCATTGCGCAACATGTGAACCTTGGGAATTAAAGAGAGTTTGTAGAATTTTGGTATCACAAGGTTCAATGCTGGAAGAATTGGAAGTGATTTTATCTAAAAAAGAATTGATATTATCTATATCATCAAAAAAATTATAATTTCGATTTAATTTTAATTTAGAAAATTTGAACTTTCTAATATAATCCCAAATTATTTTAGACGAAGTGTTGCGATTAAACGATTTGCATAAGGCGACCCAGCTCAGTAGTTTTTGTTCAGCCAATGTTCTTTTCTTTTTTGCATCGAAACGTTTATATAAAATGTAGTTCTCCATTGTTGGATATTTCTTAAATGAAGCTAAAGCATATTTAGCTTTTAAAACAGCTTGTTGACAAATATCATTCCACCATATAAGGGATTTGCGTTTTTTATTTAGGCAATTCTCTTTATTTTTAAAAGTTAACAAAACAATTGTCAATTCGGCTAAAAAACTATTGTAGCAGGCAACAGGATCATTAAAACTATTAAATTCAAAGCTTGAAAACCGTTGTTTACATAATTTTTTAAAGAGAGACCAATCTATTTTATTAAAATTAACTTCGGCTAATGGATTCGATGACCCTAAACGTCTGTGATCATTTAAATCTTCACGCTCAGAACTAAGTATAATCTGAATTAAAATAGGAAAGTGATTACTACTCATGGGATCATCTATTATTGAAAAAATGCAACTCGAACTCAAAGTATGCGAAGCAAATGCTAAATCTAAAACATTACCTTGTTGACCAAAGGGAGCAATTGTAGTCATTTGGTGATCATTCAAACATACCAAGTTGTGATTATCTGCAAAGGTTTGTAACAAATTACCTCTTTTGTCGTTCTTCCGTGAACCCCAAGCATCGTTGTGAGCATTAAAATCTCCGACTATAATAAAGTTTTTACTGACCAGCTTAGAAAAAGAATCTGCTAATTGTTGAATTTGAAATTTACCATTCGGAGGAGGAGGAATGTAGACACTAAGAATATCCAAAGAAATATTATTAATTTTAACTGAAACAAGCAAGTTCTGAAAATGGTAATTAGAAAAAGTGTCAATAACATGAAAATTATACTTGTTTTTAATAGCCAAAGCCACACCACCATTTGGATGATCAGAATCAAACCTAAGTAAATTGTAACCAGGAAGATGAAAGCTTTTTGAAGGAGATAAACATGTTTCATTGATCAAAATAATGTCAATTTCAATTGCAGAATTTGAAATAAAGTTTAAAAGTTGTATTTTCTTATTGGTGATGCTTCTTGCATTCCAATGTATAATATTGAGAGACTGATTTATGTTGGAGAAGAGTAATTAGTTATAAGTAATTCTTTTATATAACTAGAGGTTAAAGGACAAGCATCAGATTCTTTTTTGTTCTTTAAGATGTCTATAACTGTTTTAATTATTACAGAAATAATTGACTCTGAATTAATAATATCTGTAATAGTTGCACGTGAATGAGGAGTTTTAACAGGAAGTGTATTAGGATAAATATTGGAATTTTTGTTGGCAGCTACAGAAGCATAGGATATTTTGCCATTAATTTTGTTTTTTAATTCAGCTAATTTAGCAGCTTTTTGTGGACAAGATGATGAAACTGACATATGAGGTCCATTACAGTTACTACACTTAACTTGATCTCTTTTGTTACAGTCTTTGAAAAAATGCTCACCCGCACAGATGGAACAAACTTGCTTGCTGCGACACGAACTGCGGCTATGTCCAAACTTATAGCAAACAAAGCATTGTTGAAGAGGCTTGATATATTGCACGACTTCGAACCAAATATGGTCATAAGTTACATGGTCAGGAAGTGTAGAGCCTAAAAATGTTACAAGAACGGTAGGGGTTGGCACCTCAACCCCTTCACTTTTCCTGAAAAATCTTTTCACACCAATAACTTCACGTGAAGACTTCAGCTGACTCAATAAATCTTCCTCAGAAATTGATACTGGTGGTTTTATTATTCCCTTCACTTCAAGGCTGTCATAGGGCACACGAGCAAGCCATTGGTTTTCTTCAAGTAAAGCTTTAGTGAGAATGAAGTTGTTTGCATCTGTTTTCGATTTAAAAAAAGCTTTAATAATAGTTCGACCAACAGGACGAACATGTAGAAGGCCAGGTACTTTCTTCAAGACATTGTTAGAGGCAAGTATATCTAGTTGAGTATTGGCATTTGAAGATGTAATTAAAATCGGATACTCTTTTTTATTATCCTCAGTGTAAATATGGTTATAATCTTTAAATAAACCTCTGGGAGATCTTGAAAAATTTGCCGCCATTTTGGAGGGAAGCAAGTCTTCTTCTACGGGTTCTATCAATTTTCTTTTAACAGCCGACGACATGTCGCCGGCCGTTATAAAAAGTAACACCTATCTAAACAGCAATAAAATTGAGTTTTCCACTTTTAGAAACAACAAGTGAGGGCTTAAAATATTTGTAAAAGTTTTTTCAAAATTTTGCAAAACTTTGTAATTCGCGCCCAAAGGATGACCTTTTCCGGCCATTGATTGGTTTGTGTCTCCGAACTAAATGAAAATAGGGGATATGCATAAAATTTTCAATGGCCTAAAATATTTTTTTCTTGAATACTTATTATCGTTATATTATAATGCAAAAGTTTTTTTTAAATTATTTATTATTTAAACCCCTAAAATAATATTTAAAAAGTGCAAAATAAGGGAGCGAAATTCAAACTTCCAAAACGCGCCACCATTGGTCGAACGTAATGTGACGTCATCTGACACGACATTGCATTCAACAGCGTCGAAACTTATACTGTTTCACAAGTTTTTGTGAAAAAATAAATAAATTTAATCTATATTCTTGTCAGAATTACAATCAGAATGAAGTTGAGTTTAGATTGGTAGTGAATCTTTGACGATGACTGAAGCTGGTTCTGTCATAGCACATTAGGACAATCTTCCCAGAACAGGGGGCCTACCGCGTAACTAGCGTCGATTTGAACTCAACGTCGACAACTGTTTTCATTGGCTAGAGACCCGCCATTGTTAACAATTTAGCCTATGAAAACAGTGGTCGACGTCGAGTTCAAATCGACGCTAATTACACGGTAGGCAGGTGCATTTATGATAGCATATAATTTTGCATCTGTCGCGTCTCCAAGGCGCGATGTGGGTTGTGGTGGTGTAGCAAATGAAAACCCCAGATTCTTCTTTGATATTCGATTTAATGTGGTTTACAATTTGATGTTGCGTGTTCAACGGTTGGTTGGCAAGTGAAGTTATACAAAGAAAAGAAACAAAAACTAGACCAAATATGTAGTTGAGACGTATTGCTATAGAAAAGACGTAGGCGCGCAGACAGCATCGAAAACCGATTATACGAGCGCAGAGATCAGAGGATGTTTCATAGTATATTTAAGACCATAATATAGATTTTTATTCATAAATGCACACAGCAGTTTACTTAAAATACACCAAAACATTTACATATTGACACAAAAATATATGAGGCAAAACTCCTTTCCTCAACCGTAGAGTACATTTTTCTCCTTGCTCTTTTATTAAATTGTATTCAATATAATTTTCTGTATCTTCCTTTACCTGGAATAAATCAACAACCATAAAAAATTCGTAAAACCACAACAGGAATAAAGTTTTAATAGAAAGTTATAGCTACTGATCTTTTCTTCATGTAAAAGGTATAGAGAAAGAAATTTAATCAATTATCCATTTTTTTATTTCTGACATTGTTTTAAGTACACACGATAAAACCAGAATGACACATCAAAATATATTTCTTAAACATCAAAATACCAAAGAGATTCTAACACCCCCTCTCAATATTGAATTGCTAAATTCAAAATTGCAAACTGAAAAACATTACTAAAACACTCGATAACATTTTAATCGACAACTTTCCATCACTAAAATAATATCGATAACATTAACGTACATGTCCCAACACTATAAACTAATATTTAAATGACATGACACAACTTGACATTTCAATATAAATAAACAATATAAACAAACTCTTCAATCACCTAAACTTCCTATTCAAACTTAAAATATAACTTTCTTTGAAAACTTTACAATAAAATGAAAATTAACTACCTATTACATTACTCTCATCTTCTTAACAAAAATACTTATTATGTTTTATGGAACATAAAGGCTTAGTTAACACATCGGCTACATTTTCATTAGTTGAAACATATGAAATTGAAAATAAATTTTTATTTACACAATCCTTTATATAATGATACTTAATGTCAATATGTTTGGTGCGTTTACTGTTTACATTGCATTCGATCATTTTAATCGCACTTTGATTGTCCACCAAAAGATATGCAACTGTGTCCACATTATGAAAAAATGAACAAATACCTTTTAAATACACTAACTCCTGTGCTGTCATTGCTGCTGCTATATACTCCGCCTCTGCTGAAGACAATGACACAGTTGACTGCTTCTTAGAGTACCACGAAATCAAATTACCATAATAAAATACTGTACAACCACTTACGCTTTTCCTATCTAGTTTATCACTTCCCCAATCAGCATCTGAGTAAGCTAATAATTCTTCGGAATCCTTTGACTTAGTATAAGTTAAACATTTACTAATTGTTTGTTTCAAATACCTTAGCACTCGTTTGCCTGCAATCCATATTGTATGTGTCGGCTTATCTAGGTACCTGCTAAGAAAAGACGTAGCATACGTTATGTCTGGTCTTGAAATGCTTGAAATATATATCAGACAACCTACCAACTCTCTATAAGGTATATCTTTCATTATTTCTTCATCCTGTAGAGTCAAGTTTTGTTCCATAGGAGTTTGCGCTCCCTTACACTCTTCCATACCAAATTTCTTTAGAACCTTTTCTATTAATTTCTTTTGACTAATTTGTAAATTCTCTTTATCAAATGTAATTTCCATACCTAAATAGTCTTTGACTTCTCCTAAATCTCGTACCTTAAACTCTTCTTTCAACATGTCAATAACTTTATTATTTTCATTTTCTTTCCCCATAACAATAATATCATCTACCCATATCAATAGCCATATATTATTTTTCTTGTACAAACAGAAATCGTGTTTCGATTGTTTAAAACCTTCTTTTAACACATTATTATGGAACCGTTCGTTCCAGCATCTGGGCGCTTCTCTTAATCCATACAAAGCTTTATACAGTCTTAGCACTTTTCCTTCAGATACTTTAACTCCTTCTGGCGGTTTAATATACACTTCAACATTCAGGTCACCATTCAGAAAAGCAGTTGGCACATCCAATTGCCTTGTTTTATAATTTTTCTGTACAACTTGACTTAACATCATTCTTATTGTGGATACTCTTGCTACTGGAGAATATACATCATAAGCACTTTCCGTCTGAAATCCTCTTGCAACTAACCTGGCTTTCTTTCGACCGTCTGATTTTGTAGTGAATATCCATTTCGTATCTATAGCTTTCTTACCTTTTGGTAATTCAGCTTCTTTCCACGTCTTTAAACTTTCTAATGAGCTTATTTCTTCATTTACAGCTTTTTGCCAATCTTCTCCTCTATTAATAGCTTCAACATACGATTTTGGATCACAATTTCCCATTAAACAATAAACTACATTTGCATCTTCATATTCTTCATCATATTCTGCATTATCTTCAACTACATAATCTTTTAAATAATTAGGTGATTTTCTAATCCTCACCTGTCTTCCATTTCCATTTTCATTTATATCTGTTTCGATTTCCTCAACTTGTTTCTCTTTGTTAGACTCATGTTCTGTCTCATTATCAATACTTTCTTCATCGATATAATAGTCTCTTTGTTCTTCGTCTGCTTTTTCCTTTCCTTTATATTTAATATCATTTTCATCAAACCTTACATCTCTCGATATTATCACATCATTCGTCTCTGGATCCCACAAACGGTATCCATTCGGCGCATAGCCGACCATCCTAGTTTCTTTTGCTCTTTTATCAAACTTATCTTGTTTCGGCATTATAACTGTCCAGGCTTTACTTCCAAATACTCTTAAATGTTTCAGATTTAATTTACCTCGATAAATCTCTTCTGGAGTTCTATAATGAATTGCTCCTGATGGACATCTATTTAATTGATACGTAGCACACCAAATAGCTTCACACCATAGTTCCCTGGGCAATGCAGATTCATTGAGAATCGTTCGTGCTTTGTTGCAAATAGTCCGATTCATTCTCTCAGCAACGCCATTCATCTGTGGAGAATAGGGTACAGTATACTGAATCTGAATACCTTTATTTTTACAAAATGTCTCCAATGTGTTATTTCTAAATTCCCTGCCGTTATCACATCGTACATTTTTCTCGAACTCCTTTGTCATTTTCTAATCTATTTACATAATGAATTAAATTTTCTGTTGCTTGACTTTTGTTTTGTAGTAAGTAAGTAACACAAAAATGTGAATAATCATCAACAACTACTTGATAATAACGCTCACCTTTAAGTCCTGGCGTTCTAGTTGGTCCTGCAATATATGTGCATCTGCATTGAGTGTTCTTTTTTTCAACTTTTAGTAAAAGACGTGAGATTTTGAAGATATTTAGTAAAAAATAGTAAAAACTCATAGCACTAAGTTAAAAATTAGTAAAAGTTAAAACTATTACAACCCAAAAACTAGAACACTCAGTTCAGACGTTTGAACCAAATGGCAAGATCTCAATCTCAAAAAGTACTAACTCTGTGCTGATAGTTTTTATACAGGGTGATTGGTAATGCGATACATTCCTTCTAAGAGGTTAAAGTAGAGCTTATTTGCAGTCAATTAAGGCATAATATGCTATGTCCGAAAATTGATAATTTCTGAGATATGCAACATTTAAGATTTTTTATAAAAAAACCCATTTTCGAAGTTCAAATGAATCCTTTTAGTGAAAAATTCAAAATTGAGTTTAATGTTTTGTTGTTTTATGGTAGCTTGATAACTAAAATTACTTTTTAGATTCAAATTTGCTAAAATTAATCGTCCTTATTTCAGAAAAGTCAAGAAACCAAGAACAACTTTTAAAAAAAGTTAAGTTTTATTGCAATTAAAAGCGATTTTCTAAAAAAAAGTCCAAATAATGTTGCGTACAAATTACATAAAAAACTTCCCCACTTCATTAGCTATTCAAAAAAGTACATTTGTCATACTAAAACTAAGTATTTGATTGACAACTGTACTAATAAAAGAAGTTACCTCTCTCTTAGAACGCCTCTACATTGGGGTTACCGCGCACTTTTGCACTGTTGTCTTTGGTTGATGTCGACGTCTTGCACAGGGATAATGCAATAACATTTAAGATCTGCCGTTAAATAAATATTTTTTTTTAAAAGCCAAACCTACGAGTGTGTAGCTTTTGCGGTTAATTAGAAAAAAAGAGTATGCTGAGTGCGGAAAAAGTTAATTCTTTTAAAAGAAAGAAAGCTAACTACATGTTTTTCATTAATCACTACACATCACTTGCTGTTTTTCCTTTGGTCGATGTCGCCAACTCTTGTGGTGGTCGCTAGATTTTTGCGAAAAAAGTCTATCATTTCTTCGTCTATTTCGCCAAATTCGAGGTCTACTAGATTCACTTGTTCGGGCGGATACAAGCTTTATTTTTCTGAGACGTCGATACGTCCCCAAAAACACTCTAACGTTTGACACACGTCGATTATGGAAACGCAACAAGTACTTTTTTGCTGTAACAGCGTTGCCGTTACACAATACGTAAATAAAAAGAATGTCTGAGTATTCTTCATTACAAAACCCTCGCCCACAGCAACTTTGTGTAGCGATACTGTGGTGCGTTCGCATCGATATCGTAGACTAGCAGTGCTGACTGTGTGCCTTCATAGCCACGATTCAGTCGCGATGCGTTAGTATTGTCTTTACATCGATACAGTTGCGATAATGTAGCGCGTTGCAAATTCGACTAACATGCGTTTACTTAACGCGCGACAGCACCGCTACAAAAAGTCTTCGAAGGCAAGGATCTTAAATGATTCCATTTCAAGAGTTCTTAATGAAAATGTGCAGTTAGTTTTCTTTTAATAGAGGTCACTTTTTTTGCGCTTAACACATTTTTTTCTATTTGACTGCAAAGGTTGCACACTTGAAGCTCTGGTTTTTTACAAAATTTATTTATTTAACGTTAGACTTTAATGTTATTGCATTATCCCTGTGCAAAATGGCGACATCAACCAAAGAAAACACTGCAAAAGTGCGCTGTAACCACAAAGTAGAGGCGTTCCAAGAGAGAGGTAACTTCTTTTATTAGAACAGTTGTCAATCAAATACTTAGTTTTAGTATGACAAATGTACCTTTTTGAATAGCTTATGAATTGGGGAAGTTTTTTATGTAATTTGTACGCAACATTATTTGGACTTTTTTTTAGAAAATCGCTTTTTATTGCCATAAAACTTAACTTTTTTTAAAAGTTGTTCTTGGTTTCTTGACTTTTTCTGAAATAAGGACGATTAATTTTAGCAAATTTGAATCTAAAATGTAATTTTAGTTATCAAGCTACCATAAAACAACAAAACATTAAACTCAATTTTGAATTTTTCTCTAAAAGGATTCATTTGAACTTCGAAAATGGGTTTTTTTATAAAAAATCTTAAATGTTGCATATCTCAGAAATTATCAATTTTCGGATATAGCATATTATGCCTTAATTGACTGCAAATAAGCTCTACTTTAACCTCTTAGAAGGAATGTATCGCATTACCAATCACCCTGTATTAAGATTTAGTAAAAAATTAGTAAAAAACTTCAAAGGAAATTACAAGTTCCTAGGTTGTGATCCTACAGATTAATCTGGGTTTCAATGGAACACTCAATTCATACGGCCTCTGAACTGAGTGTTCTCCAAAACATGATTTTAATCAATGAATTACATAAATATGATACATTTATCTTATAGTTTGACTCTTAAAACAATTCGTAAAATAGAAATTATGGCTCAAAAGTTGTTCGTTGAAAAATAAACGAAAGTATAATTTTTCCAAAATGTTTGAACTGAGTGTATCATTTAAACGGTTTTACAGATTAAACTAAACTTTGTACACTGAAGCAGATTATGATAAAAATTTTTACTATTTTTTTACTAAAATATGAAATATCAACGGTTTTTCTAAGTATAATACTTTAATAGAAAATCCACTTTTAATGTTTTCATACAAGAAATGGTTGTAGGGCAGACATATTTTTTTACTTTTTAGGACAATTTTATAATTTCCCTACATCCCATCCCATTATTATAATTGCTTATATTGAATGTACTTAAGTGTAGTCCAATTGTGAAATAGTTATTTCTGCAGTATTCATTTATTATCAGTATTTCCGTTTTGCGAAAACCATGTAAGTACCCTATAAATATATATTTTTTTTCATTAAATCATATGCATGATACACTAATGTTTGACTAAACAACGAAAGACAAAATTATCATACCTTTAATTTTGCAGTGCAAGACGCGTCATACAAAGAATTCAAATAAATCTACAGCCCAAATATGTAGCTAATTTTGTTTTATTTAATTTTTATAAAATTAATGAAAAATGGTAGCTTATGCAGTGCAATCCGGAACAATATCAGAAAAGTTCAATTAATAAATACTTGCGGCCTAGATTCTGTAATATATATTTTGTGTTTAGGGTACAACACAAACCAAAATATCAAGCATTTTATAGATAATTCTAAAAATGTATTGATTGCAAAATACATTCAAGATTTATCTGACAGACGGTCCCGTGAAGATGTTTATGAAATGAAAACTCACATTGCACTTCAATATTTTGTAAATTCACAGAAAAGTGGTGTCCTTGATTGTGCTTGTAATGCAACTTACAAATTTGAAAATGTATTATTAAATTTTATCAGTAGTGCTGTTTTCACAAAAAAATGTTTATACGAATTGTGTTCCCAGTGTTATACCCAGAATTCTAGGATTAATTTTGACTGATTGAAGTTCAAACGACGCTTGAGTCGCCTTCTGTAATACGGGCCTAAGAAGCAGTCAACTGTGTCATTGTCTTCAGCAGAGGCGGAGTATATAGCAGCAGCAATGACAGCACAGGAGTTAGTGTATTTAAAAGGTATTTGTTCATTTTTTCATAATGTGGACACAGTTGCATATCTTTTGGTGGACAATCAAAGTGCGATTAAAATGATCGAATGCAATGTAAACAGTAAACGCACCAAACATATTGACATTAAGTATCATTATATAAAGGATTGTGTAAATAAAAATTTATTTTCAATTTCATATGTTTCAACTAATGAAAATGTAGCCGATGTGTTAACTAAGCCTTTATGTTCCATAAAACATAATAAGGTAACGGAACCAATTACGACGCTGGACCAATTATGGTTTTTCATCGACATTTGTTAAAAAATAAATAGCCTGGTACATTATTTTATTAAAATAGCAACTGTAATCAGTCATGCAAGTATTCATAGTGCTATGGAATACAATTTTAGGGCTATCCGCAATTTAGTTTTCGACAATAAACCCTTTTTTCAGACGTAGGTATTTTCATTTGAAAAAATTAGAATTTCTTACGAGGATCGCGCCGCAAATAGGTACATTCATAATCTTTTTAAATGACATGAGCAACTGTGTTGTTATTTATTGTAATTATGGGTGGAAGCATTGATAGCAAAAGTTTAATAAAACGCTCCAACATAAAACCCCAATGGAATTTAACACTTATTTTTTTTCAAAATTCATAATTGGATCTGGTTATATGCTTGGAACCAATTATGAAGTTACGTTCAATCAGTGTATTTTTGAATAATTTTTTTTTTTTATCTTGTACTTGAATTCTAGTAAATTGTTTCAAATTGTTTATTTTAGTTTTTAAACGACTAGCAAATGAAGCGTCTGCCCAATTGTCAATATTTTGTGTATATTTAGGCGTCCGATATCAGACTGCCATAATTGGAGTTTGGCAAAGGGTATATTTAATTAAGATTATTTTGATGAAACTAGTAATAATCTTATTTTAAGAATCGAAAACTTATTCTTAAAGACACCACTTATCAACGTGTAAATTCCCAGAAACGTGTAAAGTAAAACGTATAAAATATAGAGCAAAAACGAAAAAACAATCCTTATAACTTCCATATTTGGGTATTCTACCTTATTTTTGTTAAGAAGATGAGAGTAATGTAATAGGTAGTTAATTTTCATTTTATTGTAAAGTTTTCAAAGAAAGTTATATTTTAAGTTTGAATAGGAAGTTTAGGTGATTGAAGAGTTTGTTTATATTGTTTATTTATATTGAAATGTCAAGTTGTGTCATGTCATTTAAATATTAGTTTATAGTGTTGGGACATGTACGTTAATGTTATCGATATTATTTTAGTGATGGAAAGTTGTCGATTAAAATGTTATCGAGTGTTTTAGTAATGTTTTTCAGTTTGCAATTTTGAATTTAGCAATTCAATATTGAGAGGGGGTGTTAGAATCTCTTTGGTAGGTATTTTGATGTTTAAGAAATATATTTTGATGTGTCATTCTGGTTTTATCGTGTGTACTTAAAACAATGTCAGAAATAAAAAAATGGATAATTGATTAAATTTCTTTCTCTATACCTTTTACATGAAGAAAAGATCAGTAGCTATAACTTTCTATTAAAACTTTATTCCTGTTGTGGTTTTACGAATTTTTTATGGTTGTTGATTTATTCCAGGTAAAGGAAGATACAGAAAATTATATTGAATACAATTTAATAAAAGAGCAAGGAGAAAAATGTACTCTACGGTTGAGGAAAGGAGTTTTGCCTCATATATTTTTGTGTCAATATGTAAATGTTTTGGTGTATTTTAAGTAAACTGCTGTGTGCATTTATGAATAAAAATCTATATTATGGTCTTAAATATACTATGAAACATCCTCTGATCTCTGCGCTCGTATAATCGGTTTTCGATGCTGTCTGCGCGCCTACGTCTTTTCTATAGCAATACGTCTCAACTACATATTTGGTCTAGTTTTTGTTTCTTTTCTTTGTATAACTTCACTTGCCAACCAACCGTTGAACACGCAACATCAAATTGTAAACCACATTAAATCGAATATCAAAGAAGAATCTGGGGTTTTCATTTGCTACACCACCACAACCCACATCGCGCCTTGGAGACGCGACAGATGCAAAATTATATGCTATCATAAATGCACCTGCCTACCGTGTAATTAGCGTCGATTTGAACTCGACGTCGACCACTGTTTTCATAGGCTAAATTGTTAACAATGGCGGGTCTCTAGCCAATGAAAACAGTTGTCGACGTTGAGTTCAAATCGACGCTAGTTACGCGGTAGGCCCCCTGTTCTGGGAAGATTGTCCTAATGTGCTATGACAGAACCAGCTTCAGTCATCGTCAAAGATTCACTACCAATCTAAACTCAACTTCATTCTGATTGTAATTCTGACAAGAATATAGATTAAATTTATTTATTTTTTCACAAAAACTTGTGAAACAGTATAAGTTTCGACGCTGATGAATGCAATGTCGTGTCAGATGACGTCACATTACGTTCGACCAATGGTGGCGCGTTTTGGAAGTTTGAATTTCGCTCCCTTATTTTGCACTTTTTAAATATTATTTTAGGGGTTTAAATAATAAATAATTTAAAAAAAACTTTTGCATTATAATATAACGATAATAAGTATTCAAGAAAAAAATATTTTAGGCCATTGAAAATTTTATGCATATCCCCTATTTTCATTTAGTTCGGAGACACAAACCAATCAATGGCCGGAAAAGCGGCAAGCTCGTTTTCGTCTACGTCACGTTTTTGTGCTTAAATTGTGTTTTTGTTAAATATTTCCAGTGTCTACAAACAAGAATATGGACCCAAAGCGTATGTATGAAATTTACAAAGCCTGCCGGCTTTGCGGGACCGGCGGTGGGTACAAAATGCCAATTTATCAAGGCTATATCGACCTCGATGATGAAGAGTTTGATTTGCAACGTAAAATTCAAGAATGTTTGCAAATTCAGGTATTTATCAGTGATTGTGGTAAACAATTATCCTTTTCAACACTAAACAAAAAGGATTAAACATTTCCCTAAGTAAAATTTCGACACCTTAGTTCGTATAATAAGTAACGGTGTTTTGTTTTGTTTACTTTCTAAATTAGGTGATTTATTCAAAAAACATATCAATTTTATCATTGTTTTAATATAGTAGCAAGCAGCTTGTGTGAAAGACCTCTTAAATATTTCTTATTTATATTTTCTCCCTTTAACATGGTCTGTATCAAGGTTTAAATATCAACTTCTGATCATCTTTAATTTTCTTAGTTTCTGTTGTTATGTCTGTATAGAAAACTAGTTTTAACTATTAAATTTCCAGGTATATGATGGTGATAAGATGCCTCCACTGATCTGTGAACTGTGTGTTGAGAAAATCAATGAGTTTTATCACTTTAAACAACTTTGTAACAAAAATGACATGAAAACAAGAGAGTTACTGAGTCTTCCACTTGATAAGGTAACTTGAAATGATTTTCTTAATGACTTTAGCAACTTCAATGCTTTTATAATATCTATTAAATAGTAATATAAAGAATTCAAAACAATTACTTAGGGAAATTATTTTTCACCGTATTTCAATACAACAATTATTAGTCAGGATTTACTTTATGTTACTGAATTTTCCCTGTTCTAGCTATTAACTGAAATCCCATTACCAAAACCCATCAAAGCGTTAGAAAAACCATTCATAGACTCAAAAAAGGAAAAAGCTCTCGCCAAAAAGGAAGCGTCACTATTATCAAAAGAAAATCAACTCAAAAACAGAGCGAAAGAGCTCAAAATCAAAGAAGACAAATGCAACGAAAAAGTTAAGGAACTGAAATCACAAATTACAGCGCTAACCAAACAAAATGAAGAACACAAAATCCTTGAAGAACAGTATCAAGAAAAACAAAAAGAATTAGAGCAAATGAGGCCCGAATTCAAAGAATTACTCGAGAGCAAGATATTGTTAAAAAAAGAACAATACAGCCTGAAAAAGAAGGAGTCGTATTGGAAAAAGAAAGCGGAGACGTTGCAAAAGTCTTCAGAAGCTGAGATCGTTAATTTAACTAAGGAGATTACAACTTTGAGATCAGAATTGGAGGCAATGAAACTTAAAAGGAAATCAGACTCTTGTGAGGTGAGTGTTTTAAGTTCTGACAATGTAAACGCAAAAGTTTGTATGGATTCATTAATAGTATGTTGTTTGTAACCCTTTCACACTTAAACTACTGAATAGATTTAGATTAAACTTAGTGTAAAGATAGACTTTATAAGCTGGAATATCATTTTACTTCTCACTGCAAAAAAATAGCTCATTGACACATCGAAAGCTATTATACTACTTCCTACTAATATTATAAACGTGAAAGTTTGTGAGTATGGATGTATGTGTTTGTAACGGATGGATTTTGATAAAACTTATAGGAATATAGGTTATCAGAATCACATAGGGTACTTTTTGCTGCGGGAAAACTCATTCCCACGGGAAACTGACTTCCACGCAAATGTAGTCTTGGGTGGCCATTAGTGCTGTATAAAAAACCAGAGGGTGCAAAGCTTATTACTATTCCTACCCCATTGTGTATCTAACTTCTAAACTATAGTATTAAGTTGTTGAATGATTATTTTACAGGTTGAACGGAGTTCTAGGTCGTCTAGTGTTACATCGAATAAACCGAGCAAGCGTTCCAAAAGATCTGCAACACCGAACATTACCACTGAAGATGTAACAATGTCCATCGATAGCAAGGTGAGATTATCAATACAATATACTTATACATACTGGTGCCGTTTAAGCATCAATTATTATGTAGGTATAAAAAAAATCACAATGATGGTCAGTGGTAGAAAAAGCTATACAACCAAATTTATCAATGTGTACCTACTTATCTTTCATTTATTCTTCAATTATAGGTTTAGTAAGTCATAACTATAAAAAAATGCACTAACTTGGTGTTGTTTATATATATGTTACAGCCAAAGTAATAAATCTGGATATTATATATACTGTCTAGCCATTATATATAATGTCTACTCAATTTAGATAAAGTGATAATTGACACAAAATTAATCACATTAACTGGCTATTTTATATAATATCTTCAAAGACTTGGTTAATGTAATAAAACAAGTAGATATTCGTTTGTGTTACGGCTTAAACCCGAGTGCACCTAGTTTTAGCCGGTTAGAAACATCAATAGGTTAGGTTAGTTAGGTTACTTCTTTGATACCGGCCAGAAAAAGGAGCGGGACTCCGTCGACTCATGATTGACGCCAGTTTTTATATATTTTACGGCTAATACCCGAAGTGTGGTTACACCAAGTTTTAGCCGGTTAGTAGACTTTTTTATATGGAAAACTAAAAATATATTCCTATAAATATAAAAAAACCGGCCAAGTGCGAGTCGGACTCGCGCACCGAGGGTTCCGTACAAACCTGCAAAAACTACTTAAAGTTTTAAGCTTTTCGGAATTTTTCTGTTACCTGTGCTGTAAGCTATTGCTTCTTACCAAATTTCGAGATTATATGTCAACGGGAAGTGGTCTTTAGGTTTTAATTCCCGTGCGTGTAGTTGCGAGTTTCAAAATATGCGGTATCAATGGTTGTACTTTTGCGTTTTGCGTTTTTGCGTTGACTTAGTTTTTTTTTTTTTCACGGGTTAAAGGCAATTAGATCTAAGTATTTGATATGATTTTCAACTTGATAGCTCTACGGGTTCATGAGGAAAAAAGTAATAAGTTTATATTTATTAAAAAATATATATTTTGTAATGTAACTAAAAATTTAAGGTTTTCGGAATTTTTCCTTTATGTGTGCTATAAAACGTTGCTTCATGCCAAATTTCAAGATTCTAGGTCGACTGGAAGTACCCTTTAGGTTTTGATTCCCTTGCGAGTTTCAAAATATGCAGCTTAAATTGCTGTTTCTTTTGATTGCGTTGACATAGAAGTTTGATTTTGTTACAGCTTAAAGGTATTATAGACCTGAGTATTTGGTATGAATTTCAATTTAATACCTCTACGCGTTTATGAGGAAATGGGTAGTAAGGTTAAAATTATTAAAAAAAATATATTATGTAATGTAACTAAAAATTTATGGTTTTCGTAATTTTTCCTTTATCTATGCTATAAGACGTTGCTTCGTACCAAATTTCAAGATTCTGAGTTCACGGGAAGCACCCTGTAGGTTTTGATTCCCTTGCAAGTGTCGAAAATTTGCGGCATAAACGGCTGTATCTTTTGATTGTGTTGGCTTAGAAGTTTGATTTTTTCACAGCTTCAAGGGACAGTAGACCTGAGTAATTGATATAAATTTCAGCTTCATACCTCCACGCGTTCCTGAGAAAAAGGGTCTTGACAGACGGACGGACGGACAACAAAGTGATCCTATAAGGGTTCCGTTTTTTTTCCTTTTGAGGTACGGAACCCTAAAAACTGGCTTCAATCATGAGTCGACGGAGTCCCGCTATGCGGGACTCCTTTTTTTGGGCGGTATCAAAAAGGTAACCTAACTAACCTAACCTATTGATGTTCTAACCGGCTAAAACTAGGTGTAGCCACACTTCAGGTATTAGCCGTAAAACAAGTCGGCTAGGCCATATTATTACTTTGGCTAACTTTGACACGCTATTATGAATAATGTCCAGATAAAGTGATTAATTTATTACATTGTCTAGTCAATTTGGCTATTATAAATAATTACCAGTCATTATGTATAATATCCATTTAATCACTATGACTGTAACATATATAACATGAATAAGGCCCCTGACTTTAGTGTATATGTTACGGCTAATACCCGAAGTGCGGCTACACCTAGTTTTAGCCGGTTAGAACATCAATAGGTTAGGTTAGTTAGGTTACTTTTTTGATACCACCCAGAAAAAGGAGTCCCGCGTAGCGTAGCGGGACTCCGTCGACACATGATTCAAGCCAGTTTTTATATACATAGGTATATTTTTTTTTTTACAGTTTTCCATATAAAAAACACTTCTAACCGGCTAAAACTAGGTGTAGCCGCACTTCGGGTATTAGCCGTAACATATACATAGGTAAAAAAATTTTTTACAGTTTTCCATATTAAAAACTCTTCTAACCGGCTAAAACTAGGTGTAGCCGCACTTTGGGTATTAGCGATAACATATATGTATACAAAATCTCCATACATAGTGAATACAAATTCTTCATTTTGCATTTTTGATTTCTTTTGAAATCTTCAATTGACGATTCACATTTACATGGTTGTATTATTACTAGGTATCGAAAAATAAACCTCTAACTATTAGTTCAAAGATTTTGAAATGCTTTGACTTCATTTTATTTTATATTCACAGACAACACAAAATAATATTGTTCAATCTAACCTTTTAAGTGTGACGCTTGTACGTTTGGAAAATAATTGTGGCCAAATAATTTATAAGGTAACATTTTCTTCAACGGTTTGAATAGAAAATCATCTTTATATAGTACAGGGTAAAGTAGATTTTTGACTTCACCATTAATTACTCAATAATATTGAAAAAAAGTAGTTCATATACAGTAAAGTTATTATATTGTTTTTTTTTTACTATACAATTTAGGCTAGAACTTTGCGGTTATTCATATTCTTTTTATAAAAAGTGTTTAACTTATTTTCATAAAATAACATATTGTCATCATGGTATTTACTTTACACAATCTTATAGTATTGTAATTTATGTATTGTTTATTTGATGTAAGATAATAAATCATTACCATTATCATCATTACATAGTATAAATCCAAGTCGCTAATTCTGCTTGTTTGTATGTTTGGCCGCTAACTCCTAAAGTACGTAACGGATTTAAAAGCGGTTTTTTCCATATTTTAGGATCTATTCATTCAAATTTGTAAATGAAGAACATTTAGAAAAAGTTGAAAAATTCAAGGGTTCGCGAGCAATTCGGCATAATTACACCATTGCGAAGCGTGGGCGGGTCGCTCGTAATAATTAAATTCAGTTATATTATAAGTGGTAGAGTAAAATAAAAATCATATAAAATTCGTGAGTAACTAGTTGTTGTCAATATTTTATTTTTTAAAACGTTATTATTTTTTAAGTTGGATCGCCCCGCCACTAGATGTCGCTGATAAGTTTTTTAACATCTAGCAGTTATATTAACGTGGCATTAATAAAAAAATATTTAAACGCAAATTCAAAGAAATAAAGGTATACTTTTGACGCCCTCTGTCGTACAGCGGTATATACCGTATATATACCGGACTGCTAAGGGAATGGTTCCGAGTTCAATCCTCGGGTCGGGCCAAATTCGTAAAATGGTTCGATGTTGGCTCGTGTCTGGGTGTAACTAGGTGTCCCCTAGTCCATTGTGTGGTGCCTGTTCGCTCTAAATAGCTCACGGTTAATTAAATTGGCAACACTTGCCAATAAATTTTGTAGATTTTTCGGTTGCCCTTCTGGCAACATTGAGTTTAAAATTCGCCCGCTCTGTAGTAGCACCTTTCGTTTGTCGTTTTCGTTTAATTTCTCGTTTTTATCGTTTTTTCGTAGTTTTAGTAGTTAGTTAGTAGTAGCTAGCTAGTTTATGTTTGTGTGTGTACAATATTGTGAAGTGGAGATCCTGGATTCCGAGTCGGCAGATATATCACCAAACCAGTCAGGTATTCTAGGAGCGATCAAGGTAAGTCTAGATCAGCCAAAGTCAATCCGAAGATATTTGTACTTGGAGCGGTGCATACCCATCTCCATCCACACTCAGGTGAGTCCAGCTAATCTAAGCAGAACTTTATTTGACCACACAGCGTATATATTTATCGTGTCGCTATCGTTTAGTTAGTTTTCGTTTTCGCATACAGTCCACTATTTATCGCCCACATTTTTGGTCCATCGAGCGGATCTTAGTGTCTTGCGACCACATTTTTGGTCATTTGAAAGTGTCTCGCGACTTAATTTTAGTATATCTTATCGTATCTTTTCGTATTTTGTTTGTTTTAAATTCCTTTGTTCTTTGTGTAAATTATAATTTTATTGAAGGTAATTTAAAATCACTTATAAAATTCAAATTTCCCGCAGTTGATTTGAAACGGTCTGCGAACGGTCATTTCAATCATCTGCCATAGATCTTGTCGTCGATCAATCATTCGGATCATTCGTTCTGACATCTGTCACTGTCGCTGTCGTTGTCGTTGTGTCATCCTTTATCTGTCATTGTATTTGTTTGTTTACTTTTGTTCGAACAATTTATCGTTGTTGTTTTTCGTCGATTTTAAGTAAAAATAAGCATTGCAATGATGGAAAAGGATGATACAATGATAGTTTCAGGTGATCAGAACCGGATTGACCGCGATTACGCGTTAATGCGATTAGAATTTGTCGATCCTTCAGATCTGCCAACGGAGGAAGAACTGAAGGAGTTAGCCAGCGACTTTCACTGTGCTCAGCGCAAATTGTTGGCTACTCTCGCTAAAGAGGAGCAGCGTGTAGAGTGCGGGGTCACAATGACCTTTGAAAAGCGTTTTCGGAAGCTAGTTAAGTTAGTTCGGGAGCAATCTGTGACCGTCGCGAAATCTGCTCCATGTATTGTAGACACCTTTATGGCAAAGCTGCCAAAGATTAATATTAAGCCCTTTGATGGCACCCTAGAGAATTGGGTGAGCTTTAAGCAGCTTTTTGATTCACTTATTCATAAAAGAAGCATTTCTAATGTCGAGAAACTGCACTATTTTTTGTCAAGTGTTCAAGGTGTTGCTTATGAATTAATTAAAAACTTTCCTTTGTCAGATGAGAGCTATTTGGATGCTTACACAACCCTGTCGAAATACTATGATAAGAAGCGTCAGATAGCATTTCATTATTTTGAGAAAATGGTATTTTGTGAGCCTATCAAGTCAAAGTCTGGTTCTGAGTTGGAACGCTTGTCTAGAACCTTTAGTGAAAACCTAGCAGTGTTGGAAAAGTATAACTTGCCTGACAGAAATTTCATGTTGTTCCACCTGCTATGGTCCAAGCTTGATAGGTCCACTAGGGAAGCGTTCCAGCTGGAATACAATTCTGATGGCATCCCAGACTTTGAGCTTCTTCAGAGTTTCATTGAAAAATATGTTAGGGCAATGGATAATTCCATTTTTAGGCCTACAAATAATCTAACATTGCCAAATAAGACTAGCCGGAAACCCAAGTCAGCATTTGTCGTTGCTCAACTGACTTGTGAGTTTTGTTCTGGCCAACACTTATTAGCACAATGTCTAGATTTCTTGAAAGAACCTGTACATAGTCGGTTTCAATTTGTGAAACATAAAAATTTATGTCTTTGTTGTTTGTCGAGTAACCATAGAGTCAAAGATTGCACTTCTCGTTATCGCTGTGAGGTGTGTAACTATTCACACCACACAATTTTACATTTTAAAAAGGAAGCCTTCGTTGTTAGTAGCAATACTATATCTGCACCAGCCACAGAACCTTCACCTCCCACTCAGCCTAGTAATGTTGTTTTGACATCCACTACAAAAAACAGCACTGTACTGTTCGCTACTGCAAAAGTATTGGTTAAAGATAGAGCAGGTAACTTGCATATATGTAGGGCTTTGCTAGACTGTGCAAGTGCCTGCAACTTCATATCGGAGCCTTTTGCACACAAGTTAGGTCTGCCAATTGCACCAAGCTCCAGTGCAGTTAGCGGGATAGGGCATTCAATGGCTGAGCCCCTTGGTTCCTTATCCTCTGAGTTGAGGTCGGTGCAAAATCATAATATTAAATTTAGATTTGATGCCCTGGTGTTGCCCTCAATTTGTGTGGACCAGCCAGGTGAAAGGTTGGATAGTTCAGGCTGGTCACACTTAAACAAATTGGTTTTAGCTGATGCTGATTTTACCTGTCCGGGCCCAATTGATATGCTGTTGGGTGCAGACATCTTTGCATCCTCATTGATATCTGGGCTTCGACAGGGTGCAAAGGGTCAACCCAAGGCCCTGAATACTGTTTTCGGGTGGATAGTTATGGGAGAGTGTGCCGTCGCTCCTATAACCCACCAACCCATTGAAAAAAATAATTGTTTAGTTGTTTCCCCTTCTTCCCACGATTCGTTGGTTCGTGCGCCCTGTTCGAACGTCGTGAAGCAAGGGCATAAGTCGGTCACAATGTTATCATCCAAAGATGACATGCACATTGTTGACAACCTTTTAACAAAATTTTCGTCGTTGACTAAAGTCAAGAGAATCTTGGCATGGATTCTTCGTTTTCGTAAAAATATACAGCCAAAGAATTCTTCGTCGCGAATTCTTGGAGACTTGCAGCCTGATGAGCTTAATTCCGCTCTTATGTCTTTAATTCATCATGTTCAGAAGCAAGCATTTGAGTCGGAATTAAATTGTCTCAGAAGGGGAGCTCCTAATTCGCTGCCGAAGGGGCTTCGTAAGCTGGCTGTGTTTGTTGATGATGCGGGTCTCCTCAGGGTGGGCGGTCGCTTGGCATTTGCGGAGATAGCCCACAGTGCCAAGCATCCGATTTTGCTGCCTCGTGACCATCGGTTCACGAATCTGCTGATAGAGGAGTGTCATCGGCAGAACTCCCATCCGGGCGCTCGCACACTGCAGAACTTGTTGGCACAATCCTTTTGGATTTTGTCGGCTAAGCAAGCCATTCGTGCTGCTGTGTCGCGTTGCGTCAGATGCTTTCGTGCCAACCCGAAACCAGCTTCTCCACCTCTAATGGGTAATTTGCCACCCTATAGAGTGTGTCAACTGAAGCCATTTTCAAACGTTGTCGTCGACTACGGTGGCCCTTTTGACATCGCTATGGGTCGTGGTCGTGGTGTTCGAACCTTTAAAGGTTACATTTGTGTCTTCGTGTGCACCAGCACGAAAGCTATACATATAGAGTTGGCTTCGGAACTGACCACTGAGGCCTTTCTCGCCGTCTTGAGACGTTTTATAGCGCGCCGTGGTAGATGTTCGCATATAGTTTCCGACCAGGGTCGGAACTTTGTCGGTGCTGCCAACTACCTCGGCGGCCTTATGCAGAAAGTGGCAGGTTCTGAAGCCATCAAATTTTCGTTTAGTCCACCGGGTAGTCCTCACTTCAACGGTTTGGCTGAGGCGGGAATAAAGGCAGTCAAAACTCATTTGTCGCGCGTTGTCGGCCTGCAACGGCTGACATACGAAGAGTTTTATACTGTGTTGGCGCAAGTCGAGGCAATGCTGAATTCCCGACCTCTAACGCCGTTAAGTAGTGATGCCAATGATTTTGCTGCCCTCACTCCTGCACATTTCTTGACATTAGAGCCGTTGACAATGTTGCAGGAGGAAGACCTAACGGAGCAAAATATTAGCGTCCTCAAACGTTGGAGGCTTATACAAAAGATGCACCAAGACTTCTGGCGTAGGTGGAGTAGTGAATATATTCACACCTTACACCAGAGGTCCAAATGGGACAAGGCAAGCCCAGCCATCGAAGTAGGGAATTTAGTGCTCATTGTTAATGAGCAAACTCACCCGCTGCACTGGTGCCTCGGTCGAGTCGTGACCTTGCATCCTGGCGCAGATGGGATTTGTCGTGTTGTGACAGTGAGGACAGCCACGGGCGAGTACAAACGCCCTGTCGTTAAGGTGTGTCCACTGCCAATATTTGTTTAGCTTTTTTTTTCGTTATACATTTATTTGTTCTTTTATTTTGCTTATATTTTTTTTTTGTATCATTTATCGTTTTCGTAAATCGTAGCATTTAGGTGGGCGGAATGTTCGCTCTAAATAGCTCACGGTTAATTAAATTGGCAACACTTGCCAATAAATTTTGTAGATTTTTCGGTTGCCCTTCTGGCAACATTGAGTTTAAAATTCGCCCGCTCTGTAGTAGCACCTTTCGTTTGTCGTTTTCGTTTAATTTCTCGTTTTTATCGTTTTTTCGTAGTTTTAGTAGTTAGTTAGTAGTAGCTAGCTAGTTTATGTTTGTGTGTGTACAATATTGTGAAGTGGAGATCCTGGATTCCGAGTCGGCAGATATATCACCAAACCAGTCAGGTATTCTAGGAGCGATCAAGGTAAGTCTAGATCAGCCAAAGTCAATCCGAAGATATTTGTACTTGGAGCGGTGCATACCCATCTCCATCCACACTCAGGTGAGTCCAGCTAATCTAAGCAGAACTTTATTTGACCACACAGCGTATATATTTATCGTGTCGCTATCGTTTAGTTAGTTTTCGTTTTCGCATACAGTCCACTATCTATCGCCTACAGTGCCTTTAACACAATTGCTTAATACAACTTACTTTAGGGCCACATAATTTGTGTGTCAGTCTGGAGATTTATTATTACTATTATTACTTACCTTATACAACTTACAAACCTCAAATGGTTACCGTTTGTAAGATTTTAGGGCTGCATATTTATAAGCATGTGGCTATTTCATCCTACTAATATTATAAACGTGAAAGTTTGTAAGTATGTATATGTATGGATGTTTGTTACTCTTTCACGTAAAAACTACTAGACGGATTTGGATGAAAGTTTACAGTAATATAGGTTATATAACACGGGCGCGATAAGTTGAGACCAGCGTGGAATGCGACTTCCACATCAGAATAACATATAGGGTACTTTTTACCGCTAGAAAACTTCTCATTCCCACGGGAAACCGACTTCCACGCGAACGGAGTCACGGGCGGCCACTAGTATACTAATCTTTTCATGACACCTTTGATATTATGGGAGGTGATTTCGAGCAGGGATAATATGGATATAAAATTTCGGATACGGATTGGATACGGATATTGGAATTATTATTATACCGGATAGGGATATGGATACGTTATAATTTCGGATTATCTGTTAGTTTCGGATAATTTCGGTTACGGATATTCTTTGTCATCCACCGCGCGGCAAAACAACTTATCATAACTTGACTCAAATAGGCTCCGTCCCCCGATACTATCCGATACTTTTATTTCGGATTCGGTTACGGATATTTTTTTATATCGGATATCCGATAATTTCGGTTACGGTTACGGAGCTCCCTAACATCTCTGATTTCAAGTCTATTGGCAAGGTTCCGGGTGCAGTAATATATAAAATTAATAAAAAGAGTCTCTTGTTGTCCGCACTTAACAAAAGTTGAGTGATTTATTTTTATTTTTCTATTTTTTTTACAGACCAAGCAAGCGACGACCCCACCGAAAAACAACAAAGTCAAAACGGAAACGCCCACAGATAAAAAGAAGTATGTAGGTTTTTTTATTTATCTTTTTCTATTTACTTAGGACCCATTCATTTTTGGGTACAAATTTCTGATGTCATCGATCACGAAAATTGTCATGTTGCCTTTTTCGAAAAGTTTCTCTTTGTGTGCATTGTAATTAAGAACATTTTTGAAATTTTTTTTTTCACTGTATATACAGCGTGTCCCAAAAGGTTACGTAGCTGGGAAGGGGGGTGGTAGGGATGGTCACAAGGGTCACCAGAAAAATAATAAAAAAATTCCCCTCTGGATATTTCAATAAAAAAAATCAATTTTTTAAAAATCTAAAAAATTTACACCTTGTTACCCTATTTTGCGTACTTTACCTACAGATATTGCTGTATTTGAAAAAAAAAAAACCTGTTATGTAATCGTCAATAACCCTTTATCAAATTGAAATAAAAAAAACTATACATATCTAACCAAGTTTTAAAGAAAATTAAGTTCTTGTCCAGTCAAGGACTTAGTAATTACGACTTCACTCAACTTCCTCCAAGCATACTGAAAAAAAAACGTACTTCGCGTCTCCGGCGAGTAAGTTAAAAAAATAGGTAATTTTATTGCAATTCCAAAATGGTATAACACTTATTTGAAAAATTCATACTAGGACATTTAAAAATATTTTTCGGGAACAATACTCCTGTAAAAATAAAATATCGAAAAACAATAGTCTCAAATTCGTACGCAAATACATTTTTAAATGTCTGTTCTGTTGCTTTGATGTTACTGCCCGGTATAATTCTCAAGATTGGAGTACAGATATACCTCAAACATTCGAATAAGGCTGGATTAAGTTTTTCCATATTCCAGGGAAAATAATCTTTACTGCATTTACTCAAGTAAACGAAAGATGTAGGTAAAGGATCAAGCTTTACCTTGTCTGGTCTGTACAAAAGCAAAGGTTGATAGATTTGATTAGGTTATCTAACTGGTCTCTTACCTAAAAGTGGCTTATTAACTAATACTTTCAGCTCATCCCTAAAATAGTTTTGGTAATATTCATCATAATTTCAGTATAGGCCATAGACATCTATTACCCTGTAGGTACAGTCTAAGACTAGGTTAACAAATAAAAATAAATCCTGTTTCCATACAAAAAAAGTTCGGTTAGTTAGTTTCAAAACGGCCACAGCTTACTCGACATTACAGTTGCGATTTTAAATGAAACTCGAAAGAAAACAAAATTAAAATTTATTATTTTAATAAAATGCTCGAAATGTCTACCACCAACATAAATACATGCCCTGCGTCGTTTTAAAAATGAGCATCATAAATGAACTCAAGTCAACTAAGTCCTTGATGGGTTTTTCATAAACTTTTTTATTTTTTATTAAACGAGCAAACGAGCATGCGAGGCACCTGATGGTAAGTGATCACCGCCGCCCATAACTACCCGCAACACTGTGGGTGTTGGGGGTATGTTGCTGACCTTTAAGGTGGGAATACACTCTCGACTTAAGAGCCCCATGCTGTAGGTAGCCAGGAATACCGCTGCAGGAAGTTCATTCCACATCTGCGTTGTGCGCGGCAAAAAAATCCGCGTGACACGCACGGTGGTACGCACAAATGATGCGCAGATCAAGCTCCATATTTTTACAACTTACGCGTTGATCTAGCCTAGACGGTACTTGAATGTTTGAAGTATGTTTGTACTCCAATCTTGAGAATTATACCGGGCAGTAACATCAAAGCAACAGAACAGACATTTAAAAATGTATTTGCGTACGAATTTGAGACTATTGTTTTTTGATATTTTTATTTTTGCAGGAGTATTGTTCCCGAAAAATATTTTTAAATGTCCTAGTATGAATTTTTCAAATAAGTGTTATACCATTTTGGAACTGCAATAAAATTACCTATTTTTTTAAGTTACTCGCCGGAGTTGCGTAGTACGTTTTTTTTTCAGTATGCTTGGAGGAAGTTGAGTGAAATCGTAATTACTAAGTCCTTGTCTGGACAAGAACTTAATTTTCTTTAAAACTTGGTAAGATATGTATAGTTTTTTTTATTTCAATTTGATAAAGGGTTATTGACGATTACATAACAGGTTTTTTTTTTTCAAATACAGCAATATCTGTAGGTACAGTAAGCAAAATAGGGTAACAAGGTGTAAAATCTTTAGTTTTTGAAAAAATTTTTTTTTTTTATTGAAATATCCAGAGGGGAATTTTTTTATTATTTTTCTGGTGACCCTTGTGGCCACCCCTACCACCCCCCTTCCCAGCTACGTAACCTTTTGGGACACCCTGTATAATCCACAATTTTGACATTTTACTTCCCTATTTTGACACAGGCTTACTTCTCTTATACCGAGAGGTATTAAGCCGTAATCCACCACTGGATTGAGCTAGTAGTTATCCTACAAATGTTATTAATGCCAAAGTTTGTACGAATATATGTTTGTGACTCATTCACGCCAAAACTACTGAACCGATTTGAATAAAACTTGGCAATAAGTCTTTTACCTGGAGAAACACATGGGAAACCATAAAAAGTACCTCATATTCATGGGAAAAGACATTTTACTGCAAGTGTAACCGCAGGGCAGAAAGCCAGTTCATTTAAATATACAGGGTCTGTCGTAATGAATGGATAACCCGTTACCTACAGTTGATCCGGATGTGAGGCTATAAGAAAATGGTGTCTTCTTGCCAGGGTTGTCAACCATAAGAAAATGGCGTAGACTTTTAAACTTTTTTATAAATTTCGCTATTTTTTTCATTTATTCCGTTGCCGTTTCTTCAAATTTTGATGTATTTGTATAATTCTTTTAGAATTATACTGCTGAAGACGTGTATTATGTAATTTCAATACAATTTTAGATGTTATTCACGTCCAACATTATCAAAATACTCATTTTAAGAAAAATATTTCCAATTTTTTTTCTTTATGTCAACTTTTGATCATCTCCTGTGGAAAAAAAAAGTATGACGTTATAGCTGCCCATGATCTCAATAAATTGTCTAGTATGTGTAGATTCTAAAAAGGTATAACGATGTGTACTTTACAAGCAACATTAAGTTACAGGAGCGAGAACACTAATCAAGGTCGGAATTTTTATTTTTCATGTTATTTATGGTTGTAAAACTTCATCATAATTTTAAAAATCGAACAAGACCGCATTACAAAGAAAAGGGTACTCATCACATCAGTGTGGTTTTGACCATCGCATGTCCTTTTGTTCACATTGGCCCCGATTCTGAAAACACTCTAAACTAAACTAAAACTATCGCTGTCACTTACACATTAATAAGACAGAGACAGGTAATCATTTTAGTCCTGTCAAACTAAAATGTACGTGCAATATGACACGGCGAAGGCAATTTTATGCTAGTCCTCAGCGCATTTCGTTCAATTTCACAATGATGTGGACTAAATTTAGTGAGACCAATGTACCTGTCTTGTTCTAATACGAAGCATGAGAAAGTGACAGCGATATTTTTAATTTAGTTTTAGAGAGTGTTTTGAGAATCGGGGCCACTATTTTCGTCAATTTGTTACTGCTTTCTAATATTTGACTATGATTTTCCTTGTGATTTGGACTTGATAACGTGGCGATACTGATGACTTTGTTCACATTTACGGACATTGTGTTGTGCTATCGATTGATTTTGTTGTTTTGGAAAAGTTTGTGTATCATGCCGCAACAGTACACGCCGGCCGAATACGCGAACATGCATTACATTTACTGTGTATGTAATGGCAGCACCAATAGAGCTGCTAGTGTTTATCGTGTAAGATATCCAAATGTGCGACATCCTGATTACCGTGTGTTCATTAGAGTGCACAATGCATTTATGGAAGGACGATTTCCTTCTAATTTTTTCCACTTTTCTTTGTAATGCGGTCTTTGTTCGATTTTTAAAATCCGTTTCAATTTCGAATAAACTTGTCGCAACATGTTTGTCGCATGTAACTATTAGAGCACAACAATTTTCATTTGTACATTTTCATTACATTATTATCGTGAAGTAATGTTATTTTTTTCCCAAAAACAACCGGGTTTTCTTCTGAATATCCTATTAGTGGCCCGATAGTGTTTGTGCAAAGTATCTTGATAGAATAAAATCATTATGACGAAGTTTTACAACCATTTATAACATAACATGAAAAATAAAAATTCCGACCTTGATTAGTGTTCTCGCTCCTGTAACTTAATGTTGCTTGTAAAGTACACATCGTTATACCTTTTTAGAATCTACACATACTAGACAATTTATTGAGATCATGGGCAGCTATAACGTCATACTTTTTTTTTCCACAGGAGATGATCAAAAGTTGACATAAAGAAAAAAAATTGGAAATATTTTTCTTAAAATGAGTATTTTGATAATGTTCGACGTGAATAACATCTAAAATTGTATTTAAATTACATAATACACGTCTTCAGCAGTATAATACTAAAAGAATTATACAAATACATCAAAATTTGAAGAAACGGCAACGGAATAAATGAAAAAAATAGCGAAATTTATAAAAAAGTTTAAAAGTCTACGCCATTTTCTTATGGTTGACAACCCTGGCAAGAAGACACCATTTTCTTATAGCCTCACATCCGGATCAACTGTAGGTAACGGGTTATCCATTCATTACGACAGACCCTGTATACCCAAACTCAAACTAGTGGCCGCCCGCGACTTCGTTCGCGTAGAAGTCGGTTTCCCGTGGGAATTATAAGTTTTCCCGCGGTAAAATGTACACTATATGTTATTCTGATATACCTATATTACTGTAAAGTTTCATCAAAATCCGTCCAGTAGTTTTTACGTGAAAGAGTAACAAACATCCATACATACCCACAAACTTTCACGTTTGTAATATTAGTAGGATTTATTGGCTACTTAATCTTTATTTAGTTACTTCATTTAAATTTAGTAATTTAATTCTTATTTCTCCCCAGAATGAACCCGCCCAAGCCGGTGAGAACAGAAAACGACTTATCATGTCCCGTATGTCATAGTGTTTGGAAAACACTCAAATCAAAATGGAATCATGTCAGAAGTCATAATGTGACTTTCACCAATCCAAAGTGAGTATTTAAAATAACTATAGTAAGTATTTTGATATTTTATATATGTAACTAAAATATTTTTAAAATGGATACCTTTCTCTGTCAATCTTATGTGAAAGCTATTGTAATTGACTGAGACAATTTGAGCTGATGTAACCGTGCGAATTTTAAAAGTGCTATTATGAATATAGGAGTTAGTGTTTAATCATTATTTTATTACCTATATATTTATAGTTGTCATTTACTCAGCAGTCTGGCCCAAAAAAAAAAACTCGTGTTATGACTAAATTTTAGTCTTAGCACATTACAATTTACATCACCAAAGCGTGAAATAAATGTAGTGAGACCAATGTTCCTATCTTTTTCTTTTTTGGACAAGAGCCATGATGGCCTTATTTTTAGTTTAGTTAAGTCAATACTTTCAGAATCACACCCCATTGAAATATATAACCCACTACCACCAATTATTTAATTTAATAAAAACTTATATTATTTAATACTCACAAATTAATATTTATGTACCCCAATGTTATTCACAGATTGGCATGTAACGCCTGTAAGTTATGGTTTGAGAGTGCGGAAGAGTCTTCGAGTCACCATCGGTCACATACGAGCAATAATCAACCGTACCGGTGTGAACATTGTTGCATGGATTTCAACACGGATAAGGATTATAATAGGTAATTTAGTTTAAAAGTTTTACTTATTATTCGTCAGGATAATTATGTTTAATATAATTAACTTTTGAAACATGAGTGTTTTAAGGTTTCACAAAGAAAACATTTTTTATTTTTATTTATTTCTTCTTTAAGTAAATATTTAACATTGAATAATGTAACCACAATATAAGCTTAGGGAAGCAGATATTCCGTCTTAAATTCCATCCCAATTTTTGATTCAATAAAACATTTCTTATAAAATAAGTATCAAAATATGTATACAATAATATTTTTTAAGAATTTTCATTTTTTATTTCTTGTAATTTACATTAAATTAGCTAAGTTTAATTTATTAAACTTAAGAGTAGTAAACAAAAAGACACTAATTCTATACCTATGTGCTATCTCCCCCAGTCACTTCACCCGGTTAGACTGCCTCCCATTCTACACGGTGCCGGATGTGCAATGTCTAGAATGTTGGATTTATTTCCCAACGGAGACGATGAAAAGTCACCATTTGTGCTTAGGAGAAGATGGCAGACCCGGAGGTTGGTAATTTTTTTTAATAAATATAACTAGCGACCCGCCCACGCTTCGCAATGGTGTAATTTTGGCCGACTTGCTCACGAAATATTGATTTCTGGCTAACTTTAAAAAACTTTTTCCGATTGTTCTTTATTTACCAATTTAAATGAATAAATTACGTAAACGATGGCGAAAACCGCATTAAAATCACTCAACTGGTTTAGGAGGAGTTAGCGGACAAACATACAAACAGACAGAATTAGCGACTTGGATTTATACTATGTAATGATTATTGATCCGCCAACGCTTCGCTGTGGTGTAATTTTACCCGACTTGTTAAATTTTTACGAATTTAAGAATATTATTTCTCTTATTGTTTCTTATTTACAAATTTGAGTGAAATAATTTACAAAAAAAAAACCGCATTTAAATCTTATTAGCGACTTGGATTTATACTATGTAATTATATGATATGTAATGTATCACAGGAAAAATAGCATACGTATAAAGGCGTCACAAGACTACGGGACATCAAGGGAAATTACCTTAAATATCGTAGATAGGATATTTTGCTGAAAGAAGACTTTATTTAATTTTTTAAACTTAGTAATTCTGCATTTAAAGAACTTCTAAAAATTACTTGCTTCGTCTAGGAATCGAATCCACTTAAATATGAAAAAAAACACCCCTGTTTTTATGATGTCAATCGAAACAAAAAGTAATATATCTAAAGTAACATAGTATCTTAAAAGAAAGGAACAATGTGAAATCAATCATTTTAATCAAATTAAAAACATACCTAAAACTGCCGAAGAAAATTAAGTATTTTTTGTAAATTATTTAAAAAAAAATTTAATGCAGAATTACTAAGTTTAAAAAATAAAATAAAGTCTTGTTTCAGCAAAATATCCTATCTACGATATTTAATGTAGGTACTTACCCTTGATGTATCGTAGTCTTGGGACGCCCTATATAGAGGGGAGAAATAAATACCCATATAAAAAAAATGTAAAGTGGTTATATAAAAAAATGCAAGTTTTAAATTACTTTTGATTCGCAGGTAAATGTGCGAAATGCAACATGGACATAGTTTCATGGAAGGAACTCATCATCCACGAAGCCACTTGTAAACCACCGCCCAAAGGTAACATATTAATAATATAATAAGATAAAATATTAATAAATAACATATTTACACTTTATTTTATACTAAACTAGTGGCCGCCCGCGATTCCGTTCGCGTGGAAGTCGGTTTCCCGTGGGAATGAGGTTTTCCCGCGGTAAAAAGTACCCTATGTGTTATTCTGATGTATAACCTATATTACTGGAAAGTTTCATCCAAATCCATCCAGTAGTTTTTACGTGAAAGAGTAACAAACATCCATACATACTCACAAACTTTCACGTTTATAATATTAGTAGGATATTCTCATCTATAGCTATAGGTTATATTAAGATTTTTCTCTATTGCCAACAGTAATATGTCCCGGTTTAGAAAACGTAAAAGCAGATCCCAATATTTTGGCCACTTTATTGAATATGCAAGTGCGAGTGACGAAATGTGATGCTCTTTTAAAGGAAGGAAGCGATACATGTAATATAGGACTAGTTCGAAAGGTAAGTTTTCATGAAAAAGAGGAAAATTAAAAGATGTTTTTAGTTTTTAAAATAAATAAGGTGGAATACATGACTCGGTTTTGAAAAGCATAATGTTATTAAGTGTTGAAATATTAATAAGCCTTTATTTATACAAAAAAAACGGAATTTTAATCTAAATGAGTGAAAATGGGTTTAACACTGTCAGTTACGAAAGCATAAGATTGACATTTTTAAATGAAAAGGCAAATTTAACTAAAAAAAAAAAATTGAAATCCTGTATTTTGTGACTTAAAAGTGTATTCTATCTTTTGCAGAACTATGGCCTTGACAAGAAGAGCGTATACCCTTACTTTGTAGAAGTAAAACAAGAACCACTACTACCCGCTAACCATATGGTAAGTATAAACCCAGATATCCAAGATGAATTTCTAAAAGACTATGTACATTGGGATTCTGATGAATTCGACAGCGATGAAGAAGAAAACGTAAACACATTAACAAGTTTGTGTTTAAAAGTAGTGTTCTCTAATAAAATGTTAGGTAAAGTGATAAAAAAACGAAGGAAAGTAAAAACGGAAAAGTTATTTGAGGCTAATGCAAATGATGATTTCAATGATGGTATGGGGTCTAGTATTAATGATATTATTGAGAGTTTAGGGTTCGATGATGATAGTGATGTTCGTAATTTTGAGGGTATGGATGAAGATCAAAACGTAAGTGATGTGAATAGAGAGACTGAAGGTATGGATGTCGATAAAAGTGATAGTGATGTAAATAAAGACACTAAAGATATAGATGTCGATGGATTTGATAAGGTTAATGATGAAAACAGTGATTGTAAAGATGATAAAACCGACGGAACTCTAGAAAACAATGATAATAGTAGAGTTGATGAAAATAGTATTAATAGTGAATTAAAGGAACCTATTTCTGAAGCTGTGGATAGAACTTTAGATTCAGAAAATGAGGCGAAAAACTTAAATGATATGCCACAACAAGAAACAAATAGTTCGGAGTCTATAGTGGAAGCTAATGAAAATGATAAGGATTTTACTGAATTAGATAGCACTTTAACCAATGAAACTGTAAATAAAACTTTTGATAATGATGTAAATTGTAGAAAAGATGAACAAAATTGTAATGAAAAACAATTAGATGATATAATAACCGAAGATAGTAGTCAAAGTGATTCAAAAAGTAACACAGCCTTTGAAAATAGAACTTTAAGTCCTGATAATTTCACCGTCGATGATATTGAAAAGGAAAAGGTTTCAAATGAAGTAAGTGAATCAAATGATTCATCTATAAATGATGTCCAAAATGAAACAAATCTTACGTGTGCCATAAAAAATGAAAACAGTAATAAAGATACTGATGCAGTTGTGGACCCAATACTCAATAATTCAAACTTTAATATTAAATTCCAAAGCGATAGTGACGCTAAGAATGAAATTGGTACGGAGACACTTAATGCTGAACATTCATCGCACTCCACGACAGAATCTTTAGATAAGAACTGTCAAAATGACAGTGACAACGACATTAATAAAGTTAGCAATGACGCAGAAACAACTACCCCTGATCAATCATCAAATAACAGGACAGAAATGGAGAATCTAATGAAAGATCTCAGCGATCTGTCAGGCACGGATGACGTTCAACAAAATGTCACTGAATCTGTCAATGTCAATGTCAAAGCTGATCAAACGACAGATGACGCAGATCACGACCGGTTCATGAAAGAGCTTGACGAACAAATTGGCGATGATGAAGTTGAAAGAATTGAAGATAAAAAAGATGATAGTTTTGATAACCTTAATCGCATTAACAAAGAGCTAGATGATAGACTAGAGAAAGCATTAGACAGTGTTTCAGACGAAGAATTCGATTTCGACGCGTGATTTTCACCACCCTCAATAATGTTATTATTAAATTTTGTAAATATATTTTTTATTATCAATAACAGCGTTTTATTAACTTATCATCTTGACTAAGTAGTTTTGCATGGACTGTTGCGTTTTCTCGTTCGCGTTTTTGTAGGTTTTGACATAGATGTTGACATAGTCTCGCATAGTTTGTTGGATGTCGTTTGTGAATCCGCTCGTCCATTCGTTGACTCGCATTAGTATATCGTCGAAATCTGCCGTGTTGTTTTGATTTGGTGGCAATACCTTGTCCATTAAATCGATTAGGTCTGTGAACGCTAGGGTTTTCTTTACCATTCGTTCGTTCGAATCCTTATAGAGTATAAGCGGTCGATAGCGGTTGGTTATGACGTTTTTATGAAGAAAGAAGCGCGTTCGCATCGCATCTGGCGGTGCGACTTCAATTAGAGTTAACAAATGCTTTAGCAGACCCTCTTTACCTCCGAGCATATTATGTAGATCGGCTTCTCGCAAAGACTCGGTTAGACTATCCATCGCTTGTTTTACTTTATCGTTGTCAGCTTGAATGATTTTGTTAAGCATATCGACGTTAAATTTGCTGAATGCTTGGTTAGTGCGACAGATGTTCAGTTTATCGCAAGCACTTTGGTAATGTCTTAGGCGTTCTTTTTCAAGCTCGCCTTCGAAAAGTCGTTCAGTGTTTTCGACGGTAGAACGCAAAATGCCACGTCTGTTCATATATTGAACTAGATTCGTTATCAACCTCCGCACAATGCTATCGGAAACGTCGATAGTATTCATTATAACTTTTTGGGATCCAGTTCTAGTCTTAACGTTGTGGTGTTGCGTCGTATTGACGAATTCGATGAATTTGTCAGTGTATTCCTTTTTGATTTGTTCGATATGCGCTCGTAACGGCGGGTGGATCTTTCGTTTTATATCCTCGAAAATATCCATATTTTTCTTGTAAATTAGGACGATAAACTTCCTGACACCGTGCAGTTGACTAACTTTGTTGCTAAATGATTCGGTTGTGTCTTTGTGTTTGTCTTTTTTCGCTCGTAATTTCTTGTCTTTGTGGGACGAGTTGGAACGTATGTAGCGGTCAGTTTCTGGGGTGAAGTCTTGCATAGGTTCGGCGAATGGGCCGAATTTTATGTTACCAACGACGCCTAGCCTTAGGCGATGTTCTTTGTTTTCGGTTGGTGGTATTGTCACTGGAAAAAGGTTAATTTGATTGAAAAAGGTAAGTTGGGTGTTAGATTTACTGGAGGTGTTTTTGGGATGTGGCAAAATTTTGCGAGTTTTTGGCGAATGATTTACAATTGTTTTTCATTGTATAGGCAATATGGAAAAGCTTATGTTTTACTATTATATTATTAATTATGCCAATTCAATATCTATAAATAGCGATAAAAAAATTCCTTACCAATTAAGTAGGTAACTATTTATAAAACATGTTTTACATAAAAAGAAGGAACCACTTTTGATAAGGTAGGTACACATTTTCACCGCTAATGGATAGAAAAGTAAGTATACCCACACCTTTTTTATCGGCATGATGTAAATAAGTATACGAAAATAGATTTGTTATTATTCTTGTTGCAACGTAATGTATTAGAATCAAACTCTTTAGTTTGCATTTTAAAACAAGGGTGGGTTTATAATTCTGGCAGGAGTAAATAGGCAAGCTAGTTTACACCAAATGCTCTTAATAAATTTATCATTATGGGTATTAAATATATGTGAAAAGATTTTTTTTCTTACCAAATAGAAAAATGAAAAGAGTAAACCATTTTAAGTCGCAATTCACAGTCATGTTTCAGTATTTTATTGATTTTGCAAAAGTATTGCGATATCTCAGTTATAAAAACTAAAGCCTGAACGATAAAATAAATAAAAACGACGAAATAGAACAGCCGCCTGAAATGTTTTTAAGTAAGCGTACAAAATTGTAATGAAATGAATATTAACTGTGACGATTTCTAAAAATCCTTTATTAGTGCCCACTTCACTACATACTTAGTATAAAACAAAGTTGCTTTCTCTGTCCCTATCTACGCTTAAATCTTTAAACTACGCAACGGAATTTGATGCGGTTTTTAATGGATAGTGGTTGGATAGTGGTTCAAGAGAAAGGTTTATATTTATAATAACATAGTATAAGGAAAGGGATTTTACTCCGAATTTACGCGCGCGAATTCGCGGGTAAAGCTAATACATCATCAGACGACCTCTGTGGTGCAGCGGTATATACACCGGACTGCTAAGCGGGTGGTTACGGGTTCGATCCCCGGGTCGGGCCATGTCGTCAAAATGGTTTTTCGATATTGGCTTGTGTCTGGGTGTAACTAGGTTCTCCCCTAGTCCATTACACTGGTACCTATAACACAAGTACTTACTGCAACTTACTTTAGGGCCACATAATTGGTGTGTTAGTCTGGAGATTTATTATTATTATTTATTATCATACCTAAGAGGAACGTCTGTACCAAATTTCACGGCTTTAGCTTTAGGTATTACCTAGTACACGCTCGGCGATGATAAATTAGTCAGTCAAAAAAGACTTGTTATTTTTTTAGAAATAAAAACACATTCTCAACTTAAAAATCTCTTTATTCCTTTGGCACATTATGTAAAAAAAAAACAACTACAATCTCATATACTTAGGTAGGTAAACATATTTTTTTAATATAACCTTTATTTTATACAATTGACTGAGTTATTATATTCTTTGGTATATTCATTACAATTTACTTCTCCCCAACAATATTTTCGCCACATTAAACCCAGTCATCGCCGCTCCGTGAACCGTAGAATAATGTATTTGATGCGTCGCTTCTCCCGCGAAAAACACTTGGCTGCCATTTTGTTTACCTCTTATTGGCGCGCTTAGAATTTTTCGCGCGTTTGGATTTTTGACAGCCCAAATGTTGTCGTGACTGTAGGAACCTAGTGTGTAAGGATTTGAGTGCCAGAATGAACTGAAATTAAAATAAAAAGTATTATAATAGGTAAGTAAATATGTATGTATTTAAGAACAATAGTTCAGGTAAGAGAATCGAGGAAAGTTCTCGGCGACTTAATGTCACTGTCATTACAAAGTGAAGCAAATTCGTGTCTGTTTGTATTTTTGTCTGCTATTATTTCCTTCTAAACCACGAAACAGATTTTGATGCGGTTTTTACCATCCATAAGGTACTTTATCGAATAGATTTGGAAGTAAAGTACCTGCATTCTACTATCCTACTAATATTATAAACGTGAAAGTTTGTAAATATGGATGTCTGTTTGTTACTCTTTCACGTGAAAACTACTGGACGGATTCGGATGAAACTTTGCAGTAATAAGATTTTACATCAGAATAACATATAGGGTACTTTTTACCGCGGAAAAACTTCTCATTCCCACGGGAAACCGACTGCCACGCGAACGGAGTCGCAGGCGGCCACTAGCTGATTATAAAGATTTAATATAAAATTACCGTATCATATCCACAGGCTCCGGTATATCAATTTCTTTGCCCATGAATAGTCTAAGAAGTTTCATACATTTACTTTTCACCTCTTCCGCTGGTAATCTTTCTACCTAGAAAATGAAAACACATACATAATTATAAAACATCATTACACAGTATAAATCCAAGTCGCTAATTCTGTCTGTTTGTATGTTTGGCCGCTAACTCTTCCTAAACTATTTAACAGATTTTAATGCGGGTTTCGCTATCTTTTAGATTTTTCATTTAGATTTGTAAATAAATTACATACAGAAATAGTTATTTTAAGTTTCAATGTTTCGTGAGCAAGTCGGCCAAAATTATACCATTGCGAAGCGTGGGCGGGTCGCTAGTAAATAATAAAAATAAGATAATGTTAAAAAAGTTTAAGCATTTGGTGGAACCTATTTCTTACAGTAAAAGTGAGAAAATATTATTAATTTTTTGAAAAAAAAACATTCGATTGTTTAAATTAATTGTTTGAAGATAAACTTGAACTTAAAAAATGGCGTAACATACTCATAGGGATCACGTTTTTAAACATACAAATGCAAAGGAAATACTTCTACTAAAAGAACATAAATATTTTTACAAAAAAAAAACATCCATAAATGACCTACCAACTTAGCAGTTTCTCCACTAGTCCACAACGTCAAAGCATTCCCAGACCCCATCGGAGAGCTAGCTCCAAATATCCTATACAACCAATCTTCTCCCTCTAACAGTTTCTTTCTCTGTTCTTCTTTCCATATGAAACCATAGAAAGAAAATTCTCTAGGCCACCACGGTTTGTTAAATTTGAATATAATTTTGTCCATTACTCCGATTGACATGTTTTGAATTACATCGATTTTGGGCTGGGGTAAAGACGGTGTGAATAGAGTTTGGTGTCTGTGAAAAAAATAGTTAAAAAATGTAAATGTGTGGGTAGCTGAACAAAAATTTAAAGTAAAAAAAATTAAGTAACTTCAGTTTGCAGATTTTTGACATTTAAGAAATGAAGTTAGTAAGCAAAGGCGATTAAAAGCGCGGAAGAAAATCAAGTGTTATCGTAAGTTTGACACACAGGTGTGACATAATTGACGACCTCTGTGGTGCAGCGGTATATACACCGGACTGCTAAGCGGATGGTTCCGGGTTCGATCCCCGGGTCGGGCCAATTTCGTCAAAATGTTTTTACGAAATTGGCTCGTGTCTGGGTGTAGCTAGGTTCTCCCCTAGTCTATTGTGTGGTACCTATAGTACAAGCTTTGCTAAGTTTAGGGCCACACAGTTGGTGTGTCAGTCTGGAGATTTATTATTATTATTGTTTATATGTGTTTGTCACATCGTATGCATTCCTATAATCTGGCCACCGAGAGATTGCGTTTGTGACACATGCCAGTAGTGTTGGGGTAAAAAATAATATTGACAAATATTTTTTCAATCAACATTAGTAAAAAAATTAGTTTATCTTATATCTATTTTACTTGTATAGCAAGAAACTCCAACTGCTGCCTTTTTTCAAAACAAATATTTAGGTCTACAATACAATAAGTACTAAAACTAAAAGTAGGTAATAAATACTTAAAATAATAGATATCGCGCTGGTATAAATTTAATCAGATTCCGATTCGCTTGAGGAGGTGCTATCATCATCTTCTCCAACATTTATAATTATGTTATTATCAATGATCGAATCAATTCTAATATCTCGATCAAAGTCTTTGGTAATAAGATTTTTTGTTTTTTCTACCGCCTTCGCCCAGTCTTCCTTCGTGATTTTTTCGCAAGCTTCTTTTAATAGAGCCATCATCTTTTTTGTGCTAAAAGGTGGGGACGTATTGCGACGGGCTGCATAACCCTTAATTTGAGCCCAAATTAATTCAATAGCATTGTATTGGCAATGATATGGTGGAAGTCTCAGCACCCGATGACCGTACTGCAGAGCTAATTCATCTATTTCATATCTAACATTTGCCGATTTATTTTCTTTCACTAACCGCAATAGTTATGCTTCAAGCATATCCATATTTACGTCGATATCATGTTTTTATAACCAAGCTACTTATTCTGCTTTTTTATTAGAAATTGATTGATAACTTTAAAATTGACTGATATTTTTAGCACATCCCTACGAAAATATGATGTTGTTTACATTTTTAAAAATACATATTTTATCAGTAATTATTACCCTTACAGTAAGCCATCAGTTATAAAATTTAAAATCAGTGTGTTTTAATATCATTTTATTGCTTATTATTTGTTTGTAGGGTCAAAATAGACGACTTTTTTTTTGTTTGTTTTCGTAGACGGCCTGTCAAAGTTACCTCGTTATGTCAAACACAATGTGTCAGGAACGCATTCTCTCGGTGGCCGGACAATAAGTTATGAAACTACTATTAATTAAGAAAGCTTGATGAATAAATAGCTCATAAATTTAGTGCAGTTCCTATAGTAACTAAGATCATTGGTAATTACAAAGGTATAAGATCCCAGATTACCTATTTTTCAACACTCCAAGTGACACTGTCACAATGACATTGGCAGCTGTATAAACACCGCCATCTTTACACGTCACAGTAACGCCATCTGTTGCTTCGTAGTTGATATTAGTCACTTCGGTGTTTAGTTTGATTGTTAGGTTTGGTAATCCAGTACCATTGTTGAATTTATTCTGAAATTATATGCCAATAAATCAGTTAGAACTTTATAGCAATTTGAAATTAATATATGTTAAAACTAGGGGCCGCCCGCGACTCCGTTCGCGTGGAAGTCAGTTTCCCGTGGGAATGAGAAGTTTTCCCGCGATAAAAAGTACCCTATGTCCTTTCCCAAGTTCAATTCTTTCTTCATACCAAATTTCATCAAAATCGGTTCAGTGGTTTAGGCGTGAAAGCGTAACAGACAGACAGACAGACAGAGTTACTTTCGCATTTATAATATTAGTAGGATGTATACAGATATTTTTAAATGTTATATACTCTAATGTTTATATATCTAAATGTTATACTCTAACTAAGTTCTATCTGTTTGGAAATAGCAAAGGATTGTTTTCCACACAGCCTAAGTAGAATAATTCTCAACTTCGAATTCTCAATTAAGAAATCCCTACTAATATTATAAATGCGAAAGTAACTCTGTCTGTCTGTCGGTCTGTCTGTCTGTCTGTCTGTCTGTCTGTCTGTCTGTCTGTCTGTCTGTTACGCTTTCACGCCTAAACCACTGAACCGATTTTGATGAAATTTGGTATGATGTAAGAACTGAACTTGGGAAAGGACATAGGGTACTTTTTACCACGGGAAAACTTCTCATTCCCACGGGAAACCGACTTCCACGCGTACGGAGTCGCGGGCGGCCACTAGTCAGTAATATGCCAACTCCCATGTACTTTTTTATTTTATTTGAATTTTAAAACTAGCACTTAACCACACAGAGTATATCAAAGTAGGATTTATACACACATCTATTACTCTTTTGTGTCTTATCATCTATTTTATTTTTAAAACCAGCCATTAACTCCCCTCCACAAGTTTATCAAAGAAGGTCTTATACCCATTCGTATACTTCTTTCCTTACTGCCTCAACTTATCCTCAAAATTCAGATACAGATTGGATACGGATATTGGAATTATTATTATACCGGATAGGGATACGGATACGGATATAAAATAATTTCGGATTATCCGTTAGTTTCGGATAATTTCGGTTACGGATATTAGATTTTTAAGGAATTTTATTGTCTCGGTCATCAAAATTCCTTTGTCATCCACCGTGTGGCAAAACAACTTGCCATAACTTGATTCAAACAGGATCCGTCCCTATCCGATACTATCCGAAACTTTTATTTCGGATTCGGTTACGGATACGGATATTTTTTATCGGATATCCGATAATTTCGGTTACGGTTACGGAGCTCCCGAACATATCTGCTGCCAACTCACCAAAAGTATATCAAAGTAGGTCCTATACCCGTTCCCATACTCCTTTCGTTACTGCCTAAACTTATCCTCTATTTTTTTTATTTAAAACCAGCTACCAACTCACCAAAAGTATATCAAAGAAGGTCCTATACCCGTTCCTATACTCCTTTTATTACTGCCTAAACTTATCCTCAATTTTTTTATTTAAAACCAGCTACCAACTCACCAAAAGTATATCAAAGAAGGTCCTATACCCGTTCCTATGCCAGCTCATATGCTGATGTCCCTCTAACTGTTCATAATTAGAAGCTGTCGTAGCATCATTCCAATCGTTGGTTGCTTCGTAATTATCAAAAAAATAGTTTAGGAAATGGAAGAGGTGTTTCATAAAATCAGCATCTTTTATTAGATTTGGGTAGTGGTTTTTTATGTAGTCGGTTAATCTGTAAAGAAGATATTGCAAATCTTTTATTCGTCTTGAAATTAAACTCATTTTTTCCGACGTTTTGGCATTTTTACACTTTTTAGTCTACCCGTGACCACGGCATTTGTCAAAAACCCGTTATAAATGAGTTTAATTTCAAGTAATAATAATAATCGCGTAAATCTAAGAAGTTACTTATATTCGTCGTTCGTTACAGAATAGAATGAATTTAAACATTGTAAAAGCTAGTCGATCTAACTACTTTCTTTGTCATTTTTGGTTCAATCTAATATTACCTCATAAAATAAGATATTAGCCTACAAAATACTTGATTTTACTTTGTTTTGATTGTTGGGTTTTGTAGAAGATATAATACAAGAAGCTCGGACTTTGGTATTTGTTTTATTAGTTTATTCTGACTTCAAAACCCAATCGAAACTTAACCCATTCGTATCAAGTTGCTCCTTCTTTTAATCATTTCCAAAACACCAATGGCATTCAAAAACAAAAACAACTTCAAACTTTTTTTTTTAAACACTTTAAAATATTAAAAAAAAAATTTTTTTTTTTTTTCATTTATAGAGATCTTTCAAAAACCGTTACTCACTTGCCCATAACATAATCGCCGAGCCTCTGAACCCTCTCAGGTTTATCGTCGGCCACCAGAAACGCTTGCACCACTAAATCATTCATCACATCCTGGTCACAAGGCTCTCCGGAGGACCTAAAGCACTTCATGGTTAGATCCTGGGCAAGTAGTGGAACGGAGTGGGTGGTTGCTGCCTCGTAGACTGGGCTGTGTTCTGTGCCGTGGATCCTGGAAAAAAATGGAGATATTAAAAAAAAAACTCCAGACTGGCACACCATTTATGTGGCCCTAAAGTAAGTTGCAGTAAGCACTTGTGTTTTAGGTACCACACAACGGACTAGGGGAGAACCTAGTAACACCCAGACACGAGCCAATTCGAAAAACCATTTTTACGTAATTGGCCCGACCCGGGGATCGATCCCGGAACCATCCGCTTAGCAGTCCGGTATTTATACCGCTGCACCACGGAGGTCGATATGCTGTTAAATTTAGGGTTCACAAGGTAAAAATGGGACCCTTTTACTAACTCCGCTGTCCGTCCGTCCGTCTGTCTGTCTGTCTGTCTGTCTGTGACCACGTTGTATCTCATAGTTAGTTAGTTGAAATTTTTACAGTAGATTATTACCTTCTTAAGCCGCTAAAACAAAAATAATCTACTAAAACTAGATTAAATAAATATTTAATGTGTTTTTTATATCAATCTTAATAACGACAACTGATCTATGCTTAAAATAATATAATGACGAAGGAGCGGCTCGCATATGGCCAGTTTTATTTGTTTTTGTTCGACACTTTAAAATTTACGCATGCTAGAAACGTAGGTATTTGTATTACAATTCAAATAGGAAATAAAAAAATAATAATATCTGTTTGCCCTAACTAGCTAACTGAATAATAAAAGTCACCCACTCTTACCACTCAGCACCCAGTTCTACCACGCCATCGCCAAACTCCACGGTCATGACGCGCCCGCCCACTCTGTCTTGAGCCTCGACCGCCAGCACTTTCTTACCGGCCGCGGCTAGAGTGGAACTGGCCGCGGTGCCAGCCGCGCCCAGACCTATTACTATGACGTCATAGGACTGCATTCTGTGGGGAAAATGATGTAAAACTGTTATTGGTGATGACGGAGAGAGAATATGTATGGTAGGTAATGAAGGTAGTGAGGATGGACAGTTTTTTTGTTAGTTATATTTATTTCAATATACCTTTCTACATATAAAGCTTAAGATATAGATATGGTTATTTATTAGAAGTAGAAGCCAATGGTAAAATATTGTTATTTTTATTACATGTAGCAACTATGATTTTCTACAATGATATGAATAACCCTCATTCATTTTAACTTTTAAGAGATTAATTTTAAATAACAATTGCAATCCACTCAGATAGACTGGATAAAAGTTAGCAATAAACACACTCTTAGAACCGGCTGAGTGCCTTTTGCACTCTCCCTAAAAGAATACTCTGTTATAACAAAAAATATATAATTTAAATGAATTTCTTTAAGTATTTTTATGTTTTTAACATTAATTGACATCTCAATTTCTATTATTTATGTTATAAATTTGATTTATTTTTTTTATTTCTAGGTTTTTCCCTATTTTTTGTTGACTGGTAAAAAAAAATACCATTAAAAATGTCTATGTCTACTCTTAACTTAGTCAAAATTGTTAAGAGAAAGGTGGCTATAGTTATATTATAGATCAATAAAGTGTGATATAGTCACATATCAAGGGACATAGTGTTACAAGGGTTTGGCATAGCTTTATTTTTTTATAAAAAAAACTTTGAGAACTGGAATGGCAAACAAGGTGGGAAATTAAATGATTAAATAACATAAAAGGAATCTATTTCGAATTTGTGGGGCTGTGCTGTGCCATATGAAAAGAAAAAGTTTAATAATAAATGTTATTTTCCTGGCTAAATGTAAATTAATGATAATTTGAAGTTATTCCATTTCCATATTTGTCTTAAAAATACACCAAAAATTAATAAAAATATATGGTACCAGCATACTTTAGCTATCTACCTAAAAGTAGGTGCAAGAACCTACAAATTATTTATTTCCTTAGATTCTAGAATACCCTTTAAAATAGTTATAAGAGATAATAAAACGCTTCTATTACAATTTTACTGTGTTATAATTAAAACGACTTGTTTAATGACTTGAAATTGTTATTCTACACTCAACCATTAATTAATTTGTTTTCGTCATGTACGTAGGGAATTCGCATTCCAAAAATAAACACAGTAAGAGGCCGAAAGCAGTGAATTGAGTCACATCAGATTGACCTTGGTTCTACCAAAATTCTGCAATGATTCCAGTTTCAAATTATTTGTTATTGTAAACAAACGTGTAAGTGTTTTTGCGTTCGAAGTTCATATTGAAATAACACATTCAATATCTGAACAGATATGTTTTAACTGCCTGAATATTACTTAAAGTTAATTTCACACATATTCATAACAATTTTTATTGAAAATACAATAAATACTAACTTAGATTGAGTATTTTGTTTGGCGAAATACAGCCAGCCACTGTCACAAACATATGGAGCTGACTTTGACTTTGACAGATTGTTTTTTTTTATCATATCAGCAGATGATATTATATTCTGCCAAAGTAGTGAGGAGATTGCAACACTTGCCGTTTACAACAATCATGCGTGATTTTGACAGGTATTTTATCCAAATTTTACTGAACTATTGACTTTACTTTTCTGTATGATATTAACTAAACAAACAAAAACGATAAAACGTTTCTTCAGTTTGAATTGTTTACAATTTTATAAGTTGTTGAGGTTATCATTTTTTTTTCATTTTTAGTTTTTAAATCACGGTATCTTAAATGACTAATATATATTTTTTTCACCACATTATTTAACACTGGCTTTGTCATCGATTGACACTATTATATTAACAATTTACATTTTTATAAGCTTTATCACTCACAAAACGATAACGTTGGCACTTAGTCACGTCATAATTATATTGTTGTAATTAATTTTACTTACCTTTAGGTATAATATTTGAAGAACCTCCTTTTAAAGTTAATAACTATTAAAAAATGAGATGCAACGCAAGTAGTAAATTAATGATATCTACGTGGTATGTAATATAATTATGATATTTGTTATCTCAAAAGATAAGTGCACATAAATAGAAGACACATTTCTAAGGGGTAAAATGAGGTAACCTTAGACACACCCAACTTTAACGCGCACCGATCGTACGTTTTTCATTAGTAGGTAGGTGATTTGATACTGCAGGTCGACATAAGTCAACACAATGCATATGTATTATCATTAAGGTTGATATGCACGAGAATGTCGTTTGTGCGTTCATACCGATTGTAAGTACTTACCTACATACATTAACAGACCTGCCTTATAAGGGACTGCATCTTTATGCGAATATTTAATCTAAAAAAGTTGTATTTTACAACTACTTAAGGTCTGCCCGGTGTCAGTTGTGCTACGTACCTACAATGCCTACTAATATTATAAATGCGAAAGTAACTCTGTCTGTCTGTCTGTTACGCTTTCCGATTTTGATGAAATTTGGTATGAAGATAGAACTGAACTTGGGAAAGGACATAGGATACTTTTTATCGGGATAAAAAGGGTGGAAGGGGATGAAAGTTCGTGCGATAGGTATATCCGAATTCCACGCGGGCGAAGCCGCGGGCGGAAAACTAGTAAGTAATTAAACTTAAGCATTCATACACTAATATCTCTTTTTTATATTTTTGGGCGTTGATATATCAATGCTTTTGGGTTTCGTTTCTTTATTACTTAGTCTCCCTTGCTCGGGTTGCAATGTTTATACGCAGAAACACTTTATCACAATTTTATATTTATCTTCTTTGATATTGGTTATCGCCTATGTTATTGTAGGTATTTATCATATGCCAATGTCAAATTTACCCGTTAACATACGCCCAGAAATGTTTTTTTTTAAAGCAAGAGTCAGGAGCCGAATTTTATATGGAAATGTCGTGAGCCAATTAAAAAAAAAACATGTTAGATCGCGTCTTAGTTGCTTTTCTTGCTCTGGATTTTCGACGTTTCGACATTTTTACAAATGCCGTGATCACGGGTAGACTATGAGTTTAATTTCAAGTAAAATATGATTTGTCTCAATCCAATAGAATTAGGACTAGATAAATAAATATTGTTAACGGTCACCACGGCCATGATAAGATTATTAAGAGTTTTTTATCGATATAGAATTTAGAAAAAACTTACCCAGCACCTTTTCCATTTCCAACGAAAAAAATAAACAAAAGAAATACTTTCAAAAACAATAAACTGACGCGCTCCATTTTTGAATGTCACATCACACTGTAACTCTTTAGTAAATTATTTAATATGTAGGTATCTACCTATTTACTCAGTTTAATCTCCATTTTGACCTAGACCTCAGTATCATTAATAGTAGGGGAGCCCACGAGGGGATTTCTGGATTTACTCAAGCGCGGCAGATTAACATACTGGGGGATACCTTGTACCCGGTTAAGCACTTCCACCAAATATGAGCCTTGTAAGTGGCCGGCCCGATTAATTCAATAATTTCATATTATTCAGTTCAATTTTATTGTCAGTTTAGGTAAATCCCTCTAGATTATTGTATAAGAGCGTTGTTTTAGGTCTACTAATCATCCCCTTAAAAATCTCACGTGCTCTATTAAAAGATTTTTCTTCATTTTCAACCCTTATTATTAACCATGGAAACCATTAGATTAACAAACGTACATGTTTTAAAAATACGTAGGACATGGATGATATCAATATCTGACACGGCCGAGTATGTCCATGAAAAGGTTTTTTTTTTAATTTTTGGAAATCTATAGCCGTTTCCCCCACCGATAAAATGGTATATGTTATAAAACATTTTTTCCTTTTTGTCATCTAAGTTTTGCAACCCAATCGGTATCTATCACGCTCGAGTAAATCCAGGTTTAGCATTGAGGGCTCCCTTACTATAACGTAAACAAATTGGTCTTTCAATTCAATGGAATGCACAGTCCAGAGACCCTAAAATACATACTTTAGTGAACTATTTGGCACTAGAATACATACTTTAGTGAACTATTTGGCACTAGAGAATATTCAAATAGCTTTTGTTACTGTGATAAGATAATTTTGTTTTTATAATAGGACTGACATGACATGCCTAAGCAGGTAAAAGTCCTCATTTTGTTAAAGTAAGAAAAAAAACAGAAATTTAATAAGGCAAGGGGTCACACAAACACATTCAAGTCATCTCTGATTGTGTATCACCTATGTTGATACCTACCGATTGTTTATTACTTAACATGTGGATTTAGAGATGGCCACATGTTGATCAAGGCGTTTACGTGTCGATAGTTTTAAAAAAAATCGATAAGAAATCAAGCAAATGTAAATTATAAAAATACTGTTCGCGTTTTTACCTCAAATCCCAATCATACCATGTAATAGTAAGTAGCTAGTTTTATCGCTAGTTGTATTTAATTTCGTTAAAATAAAAAGCTAAGACATCAGAAAATGATATTAAAGAATTCTTCTTGCGATTACAAAGTAAATGACCTTATTAAAAAGTAGGTAACTACTTTAATATCTCTCCAATAACATATTTTTTTTCTGTAGTTAAGTACCTACTTACCTATTAAATTAATGTTTTTAAACCACTTCTCTCTTAACATCGAAATTTTGCTTCAACTTGCAGATCAAAAAATTCTTATATAAAAGTAAAAAGTAGATGATTCCTACAGATATTGCTTTTAAAAAAAATATCGTTACTATTCGACATCGATATTCCAATCGTAAGGAACCATCGCTAAATTAGCTACAGATTCAAATGAGAAGGTCAAAAAATGGGGTTCGGAGCGGTCGTGTTTCTAAGTATACTCGGACTAGCCAGCTGCTCTGTGATAAATAGGTTCGTATTAATATAGTGATACGGTTCGAAATTCAATGGCAATCGTTACGGTTAGATGTTCGAATCTTGACGGAATTAACTAATTACCTATATTGTGGATAAGAAGTTTATTGTGTGAAATATTATTAAAGTTTTAGCTTAACAAATACCTATAGAATAATAAATTTAACTTTTAAACAAAAGCATGAGGGCTATCACATCTTTCGTAATACAGGAATGTATTTTATGAATATCTTAAAATACCTAAATAAATTTTGAGAAAGGATAGCGTATGTCTCAATTTATAATCTCAATATGTCAATATATCATTATAATAAAAACCTTAGCCACAGCAACGTTTAGCCGGGTCTGTAATTATATAAGTAGATCGAGATCTATTGTATGTAAAAACTCTTTATGGCATAATGTAAAATAAAAACTGGTTCCTATTAAATCTAGTATTGAACAGTTTCCTTTACTGATTGATACAAAGTATTCGAATACCCATTAAATTCAGCTTAAGTAGATATAGTTCATAAAACATGAAAATAGTAGATCTACCTTCACCCCTTTGCTTAGAACATGAGCCTATCTTATTTTTCACGTTAACAACTACCTTTCATAAGGTTATTCCACAAATCCGCATTTGAAATAAATATAATTTAAAACAATTTATCATCCTGTATACGTATTTTTTAATAATTTCTAGACAATATGACACAATAGTGGTAGGCCTCGGCGCTGCGGGCACCACGGCCGCCAGCACCCTCGCACGGGCGGGAAAACGAGTGTTGGCTCTCGAGGCGCAGGGCCGCATTGGAGGTCGCGTCAACACCGTGCCTTTTGGAGATGGCATTGTGGAGCTGGGTGCGGAATGGTAAGTTTTTGCTGTTTTATGCGTTGTTACGTGAAGCGTGAGGACTGATAGGAGACCGCAGCAATCGTAGTTTTTTTACGTGAGGCGTGTAGTCGAATCGGGGACCGCAGCAATACGTTTGGACATGGAAAAGTGAAAAGTGCGGAATAACGGGTTGTTGTATTACTAGTTGGTACGGGAGTTGTGAGATCGAATAAGTCAGTCAACACGGAGTCTTTCGGGAAGGCATCGTTGAACTTGGCGCGGAATGGTGAGTTTTGCTAGTTGTATTACTAGTTTATACGTGAGGAGTGTGGTCGAATCAGAGACCGCAGCAATACGTTAGGAGGTGGAATAGCAGAAGGCTGTATGGATTATTCCTTTGCCTTTTCCAGTAAATAAAAATATTTTAATAAAAAAAAATATATATACAGGGTTATTTGTAATTAGCGCATCACCTCTTGCAGGCGGCTTCCTTACATCAATCCCAATAACATTTGTTCTACGACTTTTTGCAAAACTTGATAATTACGACAAAAACAAAAAAACAAAAACAAATTTGCGCGCTCTGTTATTTATAACTCTGTATTTTGTTAGAAGTTCCTAAACCGGTCGCCCCCCCCCCCGTCGCCCGCGCGCCTGCCACGCCAGTTGCGTGCGCGTAGAGTATTGTACCGTCTAGATGCACCTAATAAAGTATGGAAAAACTATTTTTTTCTTAAATATTAATTTTAATTATTCGTTGGTTTAATGTTGTTGGGATTGAGGTAGAAAAGCTACCTACAAGAGGTGATGCGCTAATTAGAAATAACCCTGTATAGGGATAGCGATAGGAGCAAAATGGGGAGTTATTACCTAATTATCAAATGATTACTAGTTGGACGTAAGGAGAGTGCTGAGTGGATGGATCGGAGACCTCTCCGATGTGTTACGATTTTTGAGGGGCTGTCCCGTAATGAACACCGATCACGATCTCGATCCCATTCAATCACTAATTTTACTTTTCAACTATATGAACGCAGTGAAGTTAGCGTTTGAAGAGGATTGCGACCGGTGTTTCCTAACTAAACCTGATTCCTAAATAACCCTTTCCAGGATACACGGCACAGAAAACAGTCGCGTGTACCAAGCCGCGACCAACGCGTCAATCCCCGTCATACTCGGTGAAGTGACAATGATAGCATACAATCCTGACGGCTCTGTGGCTAATTCTGAGTTAGTAATGGAACTAGTGATGTACGGATTTGAAGTTCAAGGTCCTATGGATCATGCTGAACCTGTTGGGGAGTATGTTACTAGAAAGTAAGTTTTTGTGGGGATAATTTGCCGTTTAAGGATTTTTTACGACAGAGTTAAATCCCTTTGTTTTAAACACTATTTATGCGTAAATTAGTAAAGAGAGACTGAAGTGATATAATTATGTGCCTACCACGACGCTATGAATAACGCAAGTTCTGTTAAATATTGAAATAATTAAAAATTGTATTATTCTTGTTTCACTGCCTTCTTACTGCGACACAAACTTTGTCTGCATAAGTAAATCCGCTAACTTCAGCTTTTACGTTCAACAAAGACAAGTAAGTGTTATTAAGCGATTGCGATTGATGTTTGTATTACGCGAACGTACCTCTAGTAACTTAATTATAATGATAGGATTTTCATCTGAAAGAACAAAAATAGAGGTAGAATCTTAATCTTACTCAGAATGAACCAAGACAAAAAAGGTAGTTGATATAAAAATACTTACTTTCAGATTAAACGAATACATCAAAGAAAAGTACCCAGAACTATTAAACAATAAGATCTTCTTAGAGCAAGTACTTACGTTTTTAAATAATCAAGTGTCGAGTAACGAAGCGACCAGTGATTGGAATGAGGTGACTAGCGCTAGCCGTTTCCAAGATTTAGGCGGGAACCAGCAAGCGAGTTGGGGTCGAGCGGGGTATAAAACTTTCTTCGAATTAATGCTGGTAAGTCTTTTTTTTAAAAAAGTGAGCTTTGTCGGCTTTTAAATTATGACAGTTTGTAAATGACGTTAAAAAGCGGGTTTGAGAAGTTATGGGGATTATTTATTTATTATTTATTTATTTAGTTTTGTTTCGGTAGCGTGAAATATTGGCGGTGCGTGTTCCGCATTACTATGGAAGGTACCGTTTAATAATTGTACTTACTAATAAATTAAAATTACTATGTCAATTTAAATCGATGACAATTTATAAAGTAATATTATCGCGGCGATCCATCTGAGACTCTGGAGATTTCTACTATACCTAACCTAAGTGATAAATGTCTATATTTTCAATACACAACCTTCCAACTTACCAATCATGCTTCAATTACTTTCTACCGCTTCCAGAACACCTACAAAAACGGAACCGGTCTTCCAAACTTAGATATCAAACTAAACACTGAAGTGACTAACATAAACTATGAAGCGGACGACAGCGTTACTGTGACGTGTAAAGATGGCGGCGTCTATACAGCTGGAAATGTCATTGTGACAGTGTCACTTGGAGTGTTGAAGAGCAAGTAAGGCGGGAAAAGTTTTTTTACAGTCGTGCCAGAAAATTTGGAGGGATGTCGCGTAAGAAATACATCGATCGCGATCGCTATCAATCGTTAACTTCACTTCGTTGTAGTTGAAAAAGATAAGTGAAGTAAGCGGTTGTAAGGCGTTGCGAAGGGTATTTTTCTTACGGGATGACCCCGCTGTTGGTTCCTATGGAATGTTTACGTATCGTTTAGGGACAGATAACTACTTGTGTACCTAAACGACATACGTTAACTTTTTTTTAAGTATTAAGTACTTTGAAGTCTCATACGTGCGAATTTATGGCTAATTTTGAAAAAAAAAAATGCTCTTAGGTTAGCGTAAAAATGTTTTAATGAACGAAAACCCACGCGCTTGGGCATTTATTTCACTTATATTTCATTGAAAAAAAGATAATTTCAGTAAAGATACTTTTACTTCGATTTTGACCACTGTTTGTTTGGAAAATGTGAAAGGAACTCTCCTTTCAATTTTTCGCTTCCGCTTGAAAAGCACTAAAAAGTCGCAATGCATTTTTGAAAAAAAAAACTTCTAATAAAATTGTAAGAGATAAACCTATTTTTAAATGATTTCCTTATCATTCCAGATACAAAACCCTATTCACGCCCTCCCTACCCGAAGACAAAGTGACTGCAATCGAAAACCTATCATTCGGCACCGTAGACAAAGTGATCTTTCAATTCGACGAAATCTGGTGGCCAAAGAACATTCTAGTCTTCGGTTTCCTATGGACTAATGAGGCTATAAATCAAATTGATGAAAAAGATAGAGTTTGGTTGGGTAAGATGCATAGTGTTTCGAGGCCGGAGGGATCTAGTAATACGCTTACGATTTGGTTCAATGGTGATGCTGCTAGAAAGGTGGGTTTTTATTTTATTGAGACTTTAATTTTAGATTGATTTTTAAACAAATAGCGTTCTTTAAGTGTTGTCCTTCCCGCTATTCCTAAAAACACATAAACAGCTCCTACTAATATTATAAACGTTAAAGTTTGCGAGTATGGATGTATGTATTACTCTTTCACGTAAAAACTACTGGACGGATTTGGATGAAACTTTACAGTAATATAGGTTATACATCAGAATAACACATAGGGTACTTTTTACCGCGGGAAAACTTCTTATTCCCACGGGAAACCGACTTCCACGCGAACGGAGTCGCGGGCGGCCACTAGTAACTACAATAAAATACAGTTAAGTTTAGCTTAATATTGATTGCACTGTAGGTATATATTTTAAATCACGTTCACGTTTAAGTACATAAAAAACTTTTGATTTAAAATTCAAAAAAAAAAGTTGTAATGGTTTCAATTAGGATTCCTTTGAAGCAGGGTGTCGTAAAAAATTATAAATAAAAATAAAAATACCTCCTCCTTTTTTGGAAGTTGGTTAAAAAGTAGCGATCCCAAGAAACCTATGAATACCCTTATTTAAAACATAATTGTTTTTAGATGGAGACATTACCAGACGAAGAGGTGCGATCAAAATGCATGCAAGTACTTAGAATGTTCATGGGGAAGGATAAAACTATACCCGACCCTGTAGCTATGCTTCGGTAAGTTAATAACTTTGTCGCGACATAGATGGAGTGATTCATGACATATTTTTCAACTTTAAGAGGAAAAGGCAAAGAAACCTATCATAAATTGGTAGTACTTTACTACCTACTAGATAGGTTCTTACCTACTTTATACATTTTGTGTTTTAATAAGTCATGTTTAAATTAAATTTAAATGTTCTTAAAATTGTTGAATAATTATCATCATTACATAGTATCAATCCAAGTCGCTAATTGTGTCTGTTTGTATGTTTGGCCGCCAACTCCTCTTAAACCACAAAACGGATTTTCATGCGGTCTTCGCCATCTTTTAGGGAATTTATTTATTTAAATTTGTAAATAAAGAACAATAACAAGAAAAGGTTTTTTTTAGTTAGCCAAAATTCAATATTCACTATTAACTCTAGATAACGAGTGGACAAAAATCCGTTGGACCACATTAAAAACTAAAATTTAAAACTATAGCACTTTTCACGGGATATTTACCATGATCATTGTCCTTTGTTATTATCCGATATTTCGGCACAGTGTTATGTGCCATGGTCGCATCCCGATAATTTTAAACTTAGTATTCATTGACGACCTCTGTGGTGCAGCGGTGTATATACCGGACTGATAAGCGGATGGTTTCGGGTACGATCCCCGGGTCGGGCCAGTTTCGTAAAATGGTTTTTTCGATATTGGCTCGTGTCCGGGTGTAACTAGGTTCTCCCCTAGTCCATTACGTGGTACCTATAACACAAGTGCTTACCTGCAACTTACCTTAGGGCCACATATTTGGTGTGTTCGTCTGGAGATTTATTATTATTATTTCTTTTAGAGCGCGTGGTAGCCTAGTGGTAACAGGAACGGTCTACTATACCGAAGGTTCCGGGTTCAATCCCTAATTCGGTATTTTTCAAATTATGTACATTTTTATCACGCACTAACGGTTTACCTACATGATTTGATGATAATCCGTCATGAGATCCACCAACCCGCACCAAGCCAGCGTGGTGGATTACGGCCCAAACCCTCTCGTTATCCGAGAAGGAGGCCTGTACTCAACTATGGGACATATATAGACTACTAGTGGCCGCCCGCGACTCCGTTCGGGTGGAAGTCGGTTTCCCGTGGGAATGAGATGTTTTCCCGCGGTAAAAAGTATCCTATGTGTTATTCTGATGTATAACGTATATTACTGCAAAGTTTCATCAAAATCCATCGAGTAGTTTTTACGTGAAAGAGTAACAAACATCCATCCATCCATCCATCTATCCATACATCCTCACAAACTTTCACATTTATAATTTTAGTAGGATTTAATTATTCATTTATTTTAAATCATTGACAGCTCCTCTCTCTCCCCCAACAGTTCAGCCTGGACCTTGAACCCGTTCACCCTCGGCTCCTACTCCTTCGACAGCGCGCGGTTGGCGTCCCCCCGCGCCGCGCGCGCCGCCCTCCGCGCCCCGCTCCCCCGCGTGCTGCTCGCGGGCGAGGCCGCCAGCGACGACCACTTCTCCACCGTGCACGGCGCGGCCGAGACTGGCTTCATTGCAGCTAATACTGCGACGCGACTATTGACTCAATACACGGGTTCATTGTGACTGTTGTTTTACTGTCTGTGTTACACACAGTCTCTCATCTACTACCCACCTACCTACCTACCTTCCTATATACCTAAGTTAATTAACAATGGGCACCCCCCGCGCCCCGCTCCCCCGCGTGCTGCTCGCGGGCGAGGCCGCCAGCGACGACCACTTCTCCACCGTGCACGGCGCGGCCGAGACTGGCTTCATTGCAGCTAATACTGCGACGCGACTATTGACTCAATACACGGGTTCATTGTGACTGTTGTTTTACTGTCTGTGTTACACACAGTCTCTCATCTACTACCCACCTACCTACCTACCTTCCTATATACCTAAGTTAATTAACAATGGGCACCCCCCGCGCCCCGCCTCCCGCGTGCTGCTCGCGGGCGAGGCCGCCAGCGACGACCACTTCTCCACCGTGCACGGCGCGGCCGAGACTGGCTTCATTGCAGCTAATACTGCGACGCGACTATTGACTCAATACACGGGTTCATTGTGACTGTTGTTTTACTGTCTGTGTTACACACAGTCTCTCATCTACTACCCACCTACCTACCTACCTTCCTATATACCTAAGTTAATTAACAATGGGCACCCCCCGCGCCCCGCTCCCCCGCGTGCTGCTCGCGGGCGAGGCCGCCAGCGACGACCACTTCTCCACCGTGCACGGCGCGGCCGAGACTGGCTTCATTGCAGCTAATACTGCGACGCGACTATTGACTCAATACACGGGTTCATTGTGACTGTTGTTTTACTGTCTGTGTTACACACAGTCTCTCATCTACTACCCACCTACCTACCTACCTTCCTATATACCTAAGTTAATTAACAATGGGCACCCCCCGCGCCCCGCTCCCCCGCGTGCTGCTCGCGGGCGAGGCCGCCAGCGACGACCACTTCTCCACCGTGCACGGCGCGGCCGAGACTGGCTTCATTGCAGCTAATACTGCGACGCGACTATTGACTCAATACACGGGTTCATTGTGACTGTTGTTTTACTGTCTGTGTTACACACAGTCTCTCATCTACTACCCACCTACCTACCTACCTTCCTATATACCTAAGTTAATTAACAATGGGCACCCCCCGCGCCCCGCCTCCCGCGTGCTGCTCGCGGGCGAGGCCGCCAGCGACGACCACTTCTCCACCGTGCACGGCGCGGCCGAGACTGGCTTCATTGCAGCTAATACTGCGACGCGACTATTGACTCAATACACGGGTTCATTGTGACTGTTGTTTTACTGTCTGTGTTACACACAGTCTCTCATCTACTACCCACCTACCTACCTACCTTCCTATATACCTAAGTTAATTAACAATGGGCACCCCCCGCGCCCCGCCTCCCGCGTGCTGCTCGCGGGCGAGGCCGCCAGCGACGACCACTTCTCCACCGTGCACGGCGCGGCCGAGACTGGCTTCATTGCAGCTAATACTGCGACGCGACTATTGACTCAATACACGGGTTCATTGTGACTGTTGTTTTACTGTCTGTGTTACACACAGTCTCTCATCTACTACCCACCTACCTACCTACCTTCCTATATACCTAAGTTAATTAACAATGGGCACCCCCCGCGCCCCGCCTCCCGCGTGCTGCTCGCGGGCGAGGCCGCCAGCGACGACCACTTCTCCACCGTGCACGGCGCGGCCGAGACTGGCTTCATTGCAGCTAATACTGCGACGCGACTATTGACTCAATACACGGGTTCATTGTGACTGTTGTTTTACTGTCTGTGTTACACACAGTCTCTCATCTACTACCCACCTACCTACCTACCTTCCTATATACCTAAGTTAATTAACAATGGGCACCCCCCGCGCCCCGCCTCCCGCGTGCTGCTCGCGGGCGAGGCCGCCAGCGACGACCACTTCTCCACCGTGCACGGCGCGGCCGAGACTGGCTTCATTGCAGCTAATACTGCGACGCGACTATTGACTCAATACACGGGTTCATTGTGACTGTTGTTTTACTGTCTGTGTTACACACAGTCTCTCATCTACTACCCACCTACCTACCTACCTTCCTATATACCTAAGTTAATTAACAATGGGCACCCCCCGCGCCCCGCCTCCCGCGTGCTGCTCGCGGGCGAGGCCGCCAGCGACGACCACTTCTCCACCGTGCACGGCGCGGCCGAGACTGGCTTCATTGCAGCTAATACTGCGACGCGACTATTGACTCAATACACGGGTTCATTGTGACTGTTGTTTTACTGTCTGTGTTACACACAGTCTCTCATCTACTACCCACCTACCTACCTACCTTCCTATATACCTAAGTTAATTAACAATGGGCACCCCCCGCGCCCCGCCTCCCGCGTGCTGCTCGCGGGCGAGGCCGCCAGCGACGACCACTTCTCCACCGTGCACGGCGCGGCCGAGACTGGCTTCATTGCAGCTAATACTGCGACGCGACTATTGACTCAATACACGGGTTCATTGTGACTGTTGTTTTACTGTCTGTGTTACACACAGTCTCTCATCTACTACCCACCTACCTACCTACCTTCCTATATACCTAAGTTAATTAACAATGGGCACCCCCCGCGCCCCGCCTCCCGCGTGCTGCTCGCGGGCGAGGCCGCCAGCGACGACCACTTCTCCACCGTGCACGGCGCGGCCGAGACTGGCTTCATTGCAGCTAATACTGCGACGCGACTATTGACTCAATACACGGGTTCATTGTGACTGTTGTTTTACTGTCTGTGTTACACACAGTCTCTCATCTACTACCCACCTACCTACCTACCTTCCTATATACCTAAGTTAATGAACAATGGGCACCCCCCGCGCCCCGCTCCCCCGCGTGCTGCTCGCGGGCGAGGCCGCCAGCGACGACCACTTCTCCACCGTGCACGGCGCGGCCGAGACTGGCTTCATTGCAGCTAATACTGCGACGCGACTATTGACTCAATACACGGGTTCATTGTGACTGTTGTTTTACTGTCTGTGTTACACACAGTCTCTCATCTACTACCCACCTACCTACCTACCTTCCTATATACCTAAGTTAATTAACAATGGGCACCCCCCCGCGCCCCGCCTCCCGCGTGCTGCTCGCGGGCGAGGCCGCCAGCGACGACCACTTCTCCACCGTGCACGGCGCGGCCGAGACTGGCTTCATTGCAGCTAATACTGCGACGCGACTATTGACTCAATACACGGGTTCATTGTGACTGTTGTTTTACTGTCTGTGTTACACACAGTCTCTCATCTACTACCCACCTACCTACCTACCTTCCTATATACCTAAGTTAATGAACAATGGGCACCCCCCGCGCCCCGCTCCCCCGCGTGCTGCTCGCGGGCGAGGCCGCCAGCGACGACCACTTCTCCACCGTGCACGGCGCGGCCGAGACTGGCTTCATTGCAGCTAATACTGCGACGCGACTATTGACTCAATACACGGGTTCATTGTGACTGTTGTTTTACTGTCTGTGTTACACACAGTCTCTCATCTACTACCCACCTACCTACCTACCTTCCTATATACCTAAGTTAATGAACAATGGGCACCCCCCGCGCCCCGCTCCCCCGCGTGCTGCTCGCGGGCGAGGCCGCCAGCGACGACCACTTCTCCACCGTGCACGGCGCGGCCGAGACTGGCTTCATCGCAGCCAACACTCAATATACAAGTTCATTTTGACTGTTGTTTTACTGTCTGTGTTACACACAGTCTCTCATCTACTACCCACCTACCTACCTACCTTCCTATATACCTAAGTTAATGAACAATGGGCACCCCCCGCGCCCCGCTCCCCCGCGTGCTGCTCGCGGGCGAGGCCGCCAGCGACGACCACTTCTCCACCGTGCACGGCGCGGCCGAGACTGGCTTCATCGCAGCCAACACTCAATATACAAGTTCATTTTGACTGTTGTTTTACTGTCTGTGTTACACACAGTCTCTCATCTACTACCCACCTACCTACCTACCTTCCTATATACCTAAGTTAATGAACAATGGGCACCCCCCGCGCCCCGCTCCCCCGCGTGCTGCTCGCGGGCGAGGCCGCCAGCGACGACCACTTCTCCACCGTGCACGGCGCGGCCGAGACTGGCTTCATCGCAGCCAACACTCAATATACAAGTTCATTTTGACTGTTGTTTTACTGTCTGTGTTACACACAGTCTCTCATCTACTACCCACCTACCTACCTACCTTCCTATATACCTAAGTTAATGAACAATTGGCACCCCCCGCGCCCCGCTCCCCCGCGTGCTGCTCGCGGGCGAGGCCGCCAGCGACGACCACTTCTCCACCGTGCACGGCGCGGCCGAGACTGGCTTCATCGCAGCCAACACTCAATATGCAAGTTCATTTTGACTGTTGTTTTACTGTCTGTGTTACACACAGTCTCTCATCTACTACCCACCTACCTACCTACCTTCCTATATACCTAAGTTAATGAACAATGGGCACCCCCCGCGCCCCGCTCCCCCGCGTGCTGCTCGCGGGCGAGGCCGCCAGCGACGACCACTTCTCCACCGTGCACGGCGCGGCCGAGACTGGCTTCATCGCAGCCAACACTCAATATACAAGTTCATTTTGACTGTTGTTTTACTGTCTGTGTTACACAGTCTCTCATCTACTACCCACCTACCTACCTACCTTCCTATATACCTAAGTTAATTAACAATGGGCACCCCCCGCGCCCCGCTGCCCCGCGTGCTGCTCGCGGGCGAGGCCGCCAGCGACGACCACTTCTCCACCGTGCACGGCGCGGCCGAGACCGGCTTCATTGCAGCTAATACTGCGACGCGACTACTGACTCAATACACGCGTTCATTTTGACTGTTGTTTTACTGTCTGTGTTACACAGTCTCTCATCTACTACCCACCTACCTACCTACCTTCCTATATACCTAAGTTAATGAACAATGGGCACCCCCCGCGCCCCGCTGCCCCGCGTGCTGCTCGCGGGCGAGGCCGCCAGCGACGACCACTTCTCCACCGTGCACGGCGCGGCCGAGACCGGCTTCATTGCAGCTAATACTGCGACGCGACTACTGACTCAATACACGCGTTCATTTTGACTGTTGTTTTACTGTCTGTGTTACACAGTCTCTCATCTACTACCCACCTACCTACCTACCTTCCTATATACCTAAGTTAATTAACAATGGGCACCCCCCGCGCCCCGCTGCCCCGCGTGCTGCTCGCGGGCGAGGCCGCCAGCGACGACCACTTCTCCACCGTGCACGGCGCGGCCGAGACCGGCTTCATTGCAGCTAATACTGCGACGCGACTACTGACTCAATACACGCGTTCATTTTGACTGTTGTTTTACTGTCTGTGTTACGCAGTCTCTCATCTACTACCCACCTACCTACCTACCTTCCTATATACCTAAGTTAATTAACAATGGGCACCCCCCGCGCCCCGCTGCCCCGCGTGCTGCTCGCGGGCGAGGCCGCCAGCGACGACCACTTCTCCACCGTGCACGGCGCGGCCGAGACCGGCTTCATTGCAGCTAATACTGCGACGCGACTACTGACTCAATACACGCGTTCATTTTGACTGTTGTTTTACTGTCTGTGTTACACAGTCTCTCATCTACTACCCACCTACCTACCTACCTTCCTATATACCTAAGTTAATTAACAATGGGCACCCCCCGCGCCCCGCTGCCCCGCGTGCTGCTCGCGGGCGAGGCCGCCAGCGACGACCACTTCTCCACCGTGCACGGCGCGGCCGAGACCGGCTTCATTGCAGCTAATACTGCGACGCGACTACTGACTCAATACACGCGTTCATTTTGACTGTTGTTTTACTGTCTGTGTTACACAGTCTCTCATCTACTACCCACCTACCTACCTACCTTCCTATATACCTAAGTTAATTAACAATGGGCACCCCCCGCGCCCCGCTGCCCCGCGTGCTGCTCGCGGGCGAGGCCGCCAGCGACGACCACTTCTCCACCGTGCACGGCGCGGCCGAGACCGGCTTCATTGCAGCTAATACTGCGACGCGACTACTGACTCAATACACGCGTTCATTTTGACTGTTGTTTTACTGTCTGTGTTACACAGTCTCTCATCTACTACCCACCTACCTACCTACCTTCCTATATACCTAAGTTAATTAACAATGGGCACCCCCCGCGCCCCGCTCCCCCGCGTGCTGCTCGCGGGCGAGGCCGCCAGCGACGACCACTTCTCCACCGTGCACGGCGCGGCCGAGACCGGCTTCATTGCAGCTAATACTGCGACGCGACTACTGACTCAATACACGCGTTCATTTTGACTGTTGTTTTACTGTCTGTGTTACACAGTCTCTCATCTACTACCCACCTACCTACCTACCTTCCTATATACCTAAGTTAATTAACAATGGGCACCCCCCGCGCCCCGCTGCCCCGCGTGCTGCTCGCGGGCGAGGCCGCCAGCGACGACCACTTCTCCACCGTGCACGGCGCGGCCGAGACCGGCTTCATTGCAGCTAATACTGCGACGCGACTACTGACTCAATACACGCGTTCATTTTGACTGTTGTTTTACTGTCTGTGTTACACAGTCTCTCATCTACTACCCACCTACCTACCTACCTTCCTATATACCTAAGTTAATGAACAATGGGCACCCCCCGCGCCCCGCTCCCCCGCGTGCTGCTCGCGGGCGAGGCCGCCAGCGACGACCACTTCTCCACCGTGCACGGCGCGGCCGAGACCGGCTTCATTGCAGCTAATACTGCGACGCGACTACTGACTCAATACACGCGTTCATTTTGACTGTTGTTTTACTGTCTGTGTTACACAGTCTCTCATCTACTACCCACCTACCTACCTACCTTCCTATATACCTAAGTTAATTAACAATGGGCACCCCCCGCGCCCCGCTGCCCCGCGTGCTGCTCGCGGGCGAGGCCGCCAGCGACGACCACTTCTCCACCGTGCACGGCGCGGCCGAGACCGGCTTCATTGCAGCTAATACTGCGACGCGACTACTGACTCAATACACGCGTTCATTTTGACTGTTGTTTTACTGTCTGTGTTACACAGTCTCTCATCTACTACCCACCTACCTACCTACCTTCCTATATACCTAAGTTAATTAACAATGGGCACCCCCCGCGCCCCGCTGCCCCGCGTGCTGCTCGCGGGCGAGGCCGCCAGCGACGACCACTTCTCCACCGTGCACGGCGCGGCCGAGACCGGCTTCATTGCAGCTAATACTGCGACGCGACTACTGACTCAATACACGCGTTCATTTTGACTGTTGTTTTACTGTCTGTGTTACACAGTCTCTCATCTACTACCCACCTACCTACCTACCTTCCTATATACCTAAGTTAATTAACAATGGGCACCCCCCGCGCCCCGCTGCCCCGCGTGCTGCTCGCGGGCGAGGCCGCCAGCGACGACCACTTCTCCACCGTGCACGGCGCGGCCGAGACCGGCTTCATTGCAGCTAATACTGCGACGCGACTACTGACTCAATACACGCGTTCATTTTGACTGTTGTTTTACTGTCTGTGTTACACAGTCTCTCATCTACTACCCACCTACCTACCTACCTTCCTATATACCTAAGTTAATTAACAATGGGCACCCCCCGCGCCCCGCTGCCCCGCGTGCTGCTCGCGGGCGAGGCCGCCAGCGACGACCACTTCTCCACCGTGCACGGCGCGGCCGAGACCGGCTTCATTGCAGCTAATACTGCGACGCGACTACTGACTCAATACACGCGTTCATTTTGACTGTTGTTTTACTGTCTGTGTTACACAGTCTCTCATCTACTACCCACCTACCTACCTACCTTCCTATATACCTAAGTTAATTAACAATGGGCACCCCCCGCGCCCCGCTGCCCCGCGTGCTGCTCGCGGGCGAGGCCGCCAGCGACGACCACTTCTCCACCGTGCACGGCGCGGCCGAGACCGGCTTCATTGCAGCTAATAGTGCGACGCGACTACTGACTCAATACACGCGTTCATTTTGACTGTTGTTTTACTGTCTGTGTTACGCAGTCTCTCATCTACTACCCACCTACCTACCTACCTTCCTATATACCTAAGTTAATTAACAATGGGCACCCCCCGCGCCCCGCTGCCCCGCGTGCTGCTCGCGGGCGAGGCCGCCAGCGACGACCACTTCTCCACCGTGCACGGCGCGGCCGAGACCGGCTTCATTGCAGCTAATACTGCGACGCGACTACTGACTCAATACACGCGTTCATTTTGACTGTTGTTTTACTGTCTGTGTTACGCAGTCTCTCATCTACTACCCACCTACCTACCTACCTTCCTATATACCTAAGTTAATTAACAATGGGCACCCCCCGCGCCCCGCTGCCCCGCGTGCTGCTCGCGGGCGAGGCCGCCAGCGACGACCACTTCTCCACCGTGCACGGCGCGGCCGAGACCGGCTTCATTGCAGCTAATACTGCGACGCGACTACTGACTCAATACACGCGTTCATTTTGACTGTTGTTTTACTGTCTGTGTTACGCAGTCTCTCATCTACTACCCACCTACCTACCTACCTTCCTATATACCTAAGTTAATTAACAATGGGCACCCCCCGCGCCCCGCTGCCCCGCGTGCTGCTCGCGGGCGAGGCCGCCAGCGACGACCACTTCTCCACCGTGCACGGCGCGGCCGAGACTGGCTTCATTGCAGCTAACACTGCAACGCGGCTATTGACTCAATATACGGGTTCATTTTGACTGTTGTTTTATTGTCTGTGTTACACACAGTCTTTCGTCTACCACCTACTTACCTACCTACCCACCTACCCACCTACCCACCTACCTACCTACCTTCCTATATACCTAAGTTAATTAACAATGGGCACCCCCCGCGCCCCGCTCCCCCGCGTGCTGCTCGCGGGCGAGGCCGCCAGCGACGACCACTTCTCCACCGTGCACGGCGCGGCCGAGACTGGCTTCATTGCAGCTAATACTGCGACGCGACCACTCAATCAATATACAAGTTTATTGTGTTTGCTGTTTTACTGACTGTTACACACAGTCTCTCATCTACTACCCACCTACCTACCTACCTTCCTATATACCTAAGTTAATTAACAATGGGCACCCCCCGCGCCCCGCTCCCCCGCGTGCTGCTCGCGGGCGAGGCCGCCAGCGACGACCACTTCTCCACCGTGCACGGCGGGGCCGAGACTGGCTTCATTGCAGCTAATACTGCGACGCGACCAGTCAATCAATATACAAGTTTATTGTGTTTGCTGTTTTACTGACTGTTACACACAGTCTCTCATCTACTACCCACCTACCTACCTACCTTCCTATATACCTAAGTTAATTAACAATGGGCACCCCCCGCGCCCCGCTCCCCCGCGTGCTGCTCGCGGGCGAGGCCGCCAGCGACGACCACTTCTCCACCGTGCACGGCGCGGCCGAGACTGGCTTCATTGCAGCTAATACTGCGACGCGACTACTGACTCAATACACGCGTTCATTTTGACTGTTGTTTTACTGTCTGTGTTACACAGTCTCTCATCTACTACCCACCTACCTACCTACCTTCCTATATACCTAAGTTAATTAACAATGGGCACCCCCCGCGCCCCGCTGCCCCGCGTGCTGCTCGCGGGCGAGGCCGCCAGCGACGACCACTTCTCCACCGTGCACGGCGCGGCCGAGACCGGCTTCATTGCAGCTAATACTGCGACGCGACTACTGACTCAATACACGCGTTCATTTTGACTGTTGTTTTACTGTCTGTGTTACACAGTCTCTCATCTACTACCCACCTACCTACCTACCTTCCTATATACCTAAGTTAATTAACAATGGGCACCCCCCGCGCCCCGCTGCCCCGCGTGCTGCTCGCGGGCGAGGCCGCCAGCGACGACCACTTCTCCACCGTGCACGGCGCGGCCGAGACCGGCTTCATTGCAGCTAATACTGCGACGCGACTACTGACTCAATACACGCGTTCATTTTGACTGTTGTTTTACTGTCTGTGTTACACAGTCTCTCATCTACTACCCACCTACCTACCTACCTTCCTATATACCTAAGTTAATTAACAATGGGCACCCCCCGCGCCCCGCTGCCCCGCGTGCTGCTCGCGGGCGAGGCCGCCAGCGACGACCACTTCTCCACCGTGCACGGCGCGGCCGAGACCGGCTTCATTGCAGCTAATACTGCGACGCGACTACTGACTCAATACACGCGTTCATTTTGACTGTTGTTTTACTGTCTGTGTTACACAGTCTCTCATCTACTACCCACCTACCTACCTACCTTCCTATATACCTAAGTTAATGAACAATGGGCACCCCCCGCGCCCCGCTCCCCCGCGTGCTGCTCGCGGGCGAGGCCGCCAGCGACGACCACTTCTCCACCGTGCACGGCGCGGCCGAGACCGGCTTCATTGCAGCTAATACTGCGACGCGACTACTGACTCAATACACGCGTTCATTTTGACTGTTGTTTTACTGTCTGTGTTACACAGTCTCTCATCTACTACCCACCTACCTACCTACCTTCCTATATACCTAAGTTAATTAACAATGGGCACCCCCCGCGCCCCGCTGCCCCGCGTGCTGCTCGCGGGCGAGGCCGCCAGCGACGACCACTTCTCCACCGTGCACGGCGCGGCCGAGACCGGCTTCATTGCAGCTAATACTGCGACGCGACTACTGACTCAATACACGCGTTCATTTTGACTGTTGTTTTACTGTCTGTGTTACACAGTCTCTCATCTACTACCCACCTACCTACCTACCTTCCTATATACCTAAGTTAATTAACAATGGGCACCCCCCGCGCCCCGCTGCCCCGCGTGCTGCTCGCGGGCGAGGCCGCCAGCGACGACCACTTCTCCACCGTGCACGGCGCGGCCGAGACCGGCTTCATTGCAGCTAATACTGCGACGCGACTACTGACTCAATACACGCGTTCATTTTGACTGTTGTTTTACTGTCTGTGTTACACAGTCTCTCATCTACTACCCACCTACCTACCTACCTTCCTATATACCTAAGTTAATTAACAATGGGCACCCCCCGCGCCCCGCTGCCCCGCGTGCTGCTCGCGGGCGAGGCCGCCAGCGACGACCACTTCTCCACCGTGCACGGCGCGGCCGAGACCGGCTTCATTGCAGCTAATACTGCGACGCGACTACTGACTCAATACACGCGTTCATTTTGACTGTTGTTTTACTGTCTGTGTTACACAGTCTCTCATCTACTACCCACCTACCTACCTACCTTCCTATATACCTAAGTTAATGAACAATGGGCACCCCCCGCGCCCCGCTGCCCCGCGTGCTGCTCGCGGGCGAGGCCGCCAGCGACGACCACTTCTCCACCGTGCACGGCGCGGCCGAGACCGGCTTCATTGCAGCTAATACTGCGACGCGACTACTGACTCAATACACGCGTTCATTTTGACTGTTGTTTTACTGTCTGTGTTACACAGTCTCTCATCTACTACCCACCTACCTACCTACCTTCCTATATACCTAAGTTAATTAACAATGGGCACCCCCCGCGCCCCGCTGCCCCGCGTGCTGCTCGCGGGCGAGGCCGCCAGCGACGACCACTTCTCCACCGTGCACGGCGCGGCCGAGACCGGCTTCATTGCAGCTAATACTGCGACGCGACTACTGACTCAATACACGCGTTCATTTTGACTGTTGTTTTACTGTCTGTGTTACGCAGTCTCTCATCTACTACCCACCTACCTACCTACCTTCCTATATACCTAAGTTAATTAACAATGGGCACCCCCCGCGCCCCGCTGCCCCGCGTGCTGCTCGCGGGCGAGGCCGCCAGCGACGACCACTTCTCCACCGTGCACGGCGCGGCCGAGACCGGCTTCATTGCAGCTAATACTGCGACGCGACTACTGACTCAATACACGCGTTCATTTTGACTGTTGTTTTACTGTCTGTGTTACGCAGTCTCTCATCTACTACCCACCTACCTACCTACCTTCCTATATACCTAAGTTAATTAACAATGGGCACCCCCCGCGCCCCGCTCCCCCGCGTGCTGCTCGCGGGCGAGGCCGCCAGCGACGACCACTTCTCCACCGTGCACGGCGCGGCCGAGACCGGCTTCATTGCAGCTAATACTGCGACGCGACTACTGACTCAATACACGCGTTCATTTTGACTGTTGTTTTACTGTCTGTGTTACGCAGTCTCTCATCTACTACCCACCTACCTACCTACCTTCCTATATACCTAAGTTAATTAACAATGGGCACCCCCCGCGCCCCGCTGCCCCGCGTGCTGCTCGCGGGCGAGGCCGCCAGCGACGACCACTTCTCCACCGTGCACGGCGCGGCCGAGACTGGCTTCATTGCAGCTAACACTGCAACGCGGCTATTGACTCAATATACGGGTTCATTTTGACTGTTGTTTTATTGTCTGTGTTACACACAGTCTTTCGTCTACCACCTACTTACCTACCTACCCACCTACCCACCTACCCACCTACCTACCTACCTTCCTATATACCTAAGTTAATTAACAATGGGCACCCCCCGCGCCCCGCTCCCCCGCGTGCTGCTCGCGGGCGAGGCCGCCAGCGACGACCACTTCTCCACCGTGCACGGCGCGGCCGAGACTGGCTTCATTGCAGCTAATACTGCGACGCGACCACTCAATCAATATACAAGTTTATTGTGTTTGCTGTTTTACTGACTGTTACACACAGTCTCTCATCTACTACCCACCTACCTACCTACCTTCCTATATACCTAAGTTAATTAACAATGGGCACCCCCCGCGCCCCGCTCCCCCGCGTGCTGCTCGCGGGCGAGGCCGCCAGCGACGACCACTTCTCCACCGTGCACGGCGGGGCCGAGACTGGCTTCATTGCAGCTAATACTGCGACGCGACCAGTCAATCAATATACAAGTTTATTGTGTTTGCTGTTTTACTGACTGTTACACACAGTCTCTCATCTACTACCCACCTACCTACCTACCTTCCTATATACCTAAGTTAATTAACAATGGGCACCCCCCGCGCCCCGCTCCCCCGCGTGCTGCTCGCGGGCGAGGCCGCCAGCGACGACCACTTCTCCACCGTGCACGGCGCGGCCGAGACTGGCTTCATTGCAGCTAATACTGCGACGCGACCACTCAATCAATATACAAGTTTATTGTGTTTGCTGTTTTACTGACTGTTACACACAGTCTCTCATCTACTACCCACCTACCTACCTACCTTCCTATATACCTAAGTTAATGAACAATGGACACCCCCCGCGCCCCGCCTCCCGCGTGCTGCTCGCGGGCGAGGCCGCCAGCGACGACCACTTCTCCACCGTGCACGGCGCGGCCGAGACTGGCTTCATTGCAGCTAATACTGCGACGCGACTACTGGCTCAATACACGCGTTCATTTTGACTGTTGTTTTACTGTCTGTGTTACACACAGTCTCTCATCTACTACCCACCTACCTACCTTCCTTCCTATATACCTAAGTTAATTAACAATGGGCACCCCCCGCGCCCCGCTGCCCCGCGTGCTGCTCGCGGGCGAGGCCGCCAGCGACGACCACTTCTCCACCGTGCACGGCGCGGCCGAGACTGGCTTCATTGCAGCTAACACTGCGACGCGACCACTCAATCAATATACAAGTTTATTGTGTTTGCTGTTTTACTGTCTGTGTTATATACAGTCTCTCATCTACCACCTACCTACCTACGTACCTACTATTAAACAACAATATTTATTGGGCTTTAGATTAAACATCTCTTTAAATTAACATGAATTAATAGAAAATACAACAGGTAGCCGCCATTAGATTCAATCCAAATCTGCGCCCAACGGCAGTGACGCCAACCAGTCCATCGAATGCTAGGGATGTCCAGTTACCGATTACTTTTGTTTTACCGCTAACACTACCTACCTACATACCTACCTACCACACGTTTCTTAACATTCTTAGACTTTCTATTAGCCTCTATAGCTGCTATTACGTCCGTCGTGGAAGTGCCATTAACGACAGCAGACTTGACTTAACGTCGGTTTGGTTGGCTGTTTTTTATTGGCGGAGTTCTTGGCAATTGCCTATTGGATTCCGGCGAGATCACATCAATTGAGCCGAGTTGCGCGTCTCAAAAGACAAAAAGGCGTTGTTGCCAGGTTGTTGCTAACTATAATAGGTAGGGTGGAATCGTCCTTGTCACAACTCACCTCTGTCACAACTCTCCTAGGTCTCCCCTACTAGAAGAAACCCTTACCACTACTATTTGCCATTTAAATGCGGCCTATTAGCCTAATATACCTGTCATTCTTATTATACTCACCTAATAAAGTTTGCACTTTATTATATTTACTTTATTGCCTCAGTAAAGGGTTCAGATAAGGATTAGTAATGACTTGACAACTGATAACTACCTACAATCCCTACTAATATTATAAATGCGAAAGTAACTCTGTTTGTCTGTTACCCCGGGAAACCGACTTCCACGCGAACGGAGTCGCGGGCGGCCACTAGTAAATGTATACATATATTAATCTATTTTGCAATAGAATATTTAGTGTTACACAATACCTACCTCGCAAACACTTTTAATTTCTCACCTTTAAATTGGATTCAAACCAATAATTACATGTCCAAAAACCTATTTTAAAAATCAATATAACTTAATTGTACCTACTTAAATAGATCTACTTATTCAATGCTTTAGTTATGACACCCCTCTAGTTTACCGTCCATGGATGTTGTCGTTGATAGAAGTTCACTTTCATTTACTTTCCACCAGCCATCAGTTATAAAATGGACGATAAAAGACAAATTAAAGAAGTGTACTCTCCTATATTGAGTCTAGTTTGCGTAAAGAAATTATCGATCGCTATCACCTTTAAACGCTAACTCGACTGAAGTTTTAAAGTGAAGTTAGCGATCGTTATTTTCTTACGTGACATGCTCTCAGTTTAATAGTCAACATTTTGAAATAGTAAGCCAAGACCTTACTATAGTTTCAACCTCTTTGCATATTTCAAAAATCGAACGCTAAAGTCCATTTTTTTACAAACAAGTCCTCTCGTTTGAACACAGAAAGAACGCATACTTCGAATAATTTGACATGTAAGTATGTTTCTATTCTTGAAATACTTAACTCCAATTCTTTTCAAATTGTTTTTTTTCCGAGTCATTTGTTTATCTGTTCGAAAACCAAACTCCCTTCGCGCCGTCACCTCCTTGCTTCACAAAATGCTGCCAGCAACTGGTGGTTTTTTTTTCCACAAAATAGGTAAGTTGGTACTCCCCCGAAGTACCTTATGAGTAGAAGTGCTTTATTATGAGACACCTTAAGAGCGCGCATAAACCTAGAAAAAAATCGAATTTCACCCGCGCGCCGCACACGCCCCTCTCTCGTCCCGTCGCGTCGTCCCGTGACTCCGATGCTACCGCGTGTTTAGAGCGATCGCGCAAATTATACCTAAAATAATCAGATAAATACCGGCTAATTATTACCGGCGTTTTATTGCTAGCTATATTTTAAAGTTTTTTTTCATAGTCAAACAAGAATTAGAAATTAAAACGAAGATTTTTTCGGCCCCGGAGCACAGAAACACAGTCCTCTTGTCTCAACGGAGCGATCACAACTAAACCATGAAACAAAACATGCCTTAGATCCCAGGACAGGTGCGACAGACGAAAGCGTTCTGCGAGAAATAAAAACGTAGTAAGCGCCGAATAAGTTTTAATGTAATAACTCGTAAAGTATACATTATTTTCTAAAATCGCTAGTAGGGTCGCTGGGTAATATAGTTTGATAGTATGTATTAAAATATTGGCTCAATTGTATGCATAATATTGGAAATAAATGAATAATAGTTGAAAATTAGAGCTAACTTCGTGATTTTTTTTTATCGAGAAAATTTTATTTTTTTATGTTTTCACTCTGATCAGTCCCTTGGAAATATGCTTTAATATCTATGGTATTTTTTTCGGGTAATTTGTGCTTTGTTTTCTAGGGTAAAAATACAAATTACGACTGGAAATTTACCTGTATACCCCCTCTTAAAGCTTAAACATGTTAAAATCATCCCAAAATAAATCAGTAGGTATCTTACCAAGCTTAATGTTAATGGAGGTAGTTTTGATGCGCCGGCGCTGTGTCGCGGCATTTAGATGAAACAGTTGATTACATGCTCTTGACTAAACTACACGTGTATTACTTTCACAAACCTAACAGTTGGCGACGAGAAATTCCCGTGCGTGCTAAAAAATGGCTAAAGTATCAGTTGGTGCCTTGTGTGTGTTCAATCATGAACATCAAGATTGGACGGTTTATCGTGACCGTTTAGAACAATGGTTCCTAGCCAACGAAGTGGAAGTGGATATAAAAAATAAACGACGTGCAGTGTTACTGAGCAGTTTGGCAGAACCTACCTTCAAATTAATAAGAGATCTGGCGCTTCCTCAAAAGCTCGGCGATGTTTCTTACGATGACTTGATTAAGTTGCTGGATGGGCATTTTGAAGCGGTTAAGTGCGGATTCTCGGAAAGGAACAGGTTCTATACGGCGACTCAAAAATCGGAGGAAGGCCTGGCGCAGTGGGCGGCCCGTGTACGTGGGCTCGCCGTGGACTGTGCCTTTCCTGCGCAGTGGCTGGCTGAGCTGCTGCGGGACCGATTCGTGCTCGGCATGCTACCCGGGGCCGAGCGGGACAAGCTGTTCACCATGGACATGGCAGACCTGACGCTGAGCAAGGCGTTGGAGACGGCGCAGGCCATCAGGAGTGCGCGGCAGGGGGCCGCCGAGTGCGCGGCGGGCGCGGCGAGCCACGTCCCGCCGCTAGCGGTGCATCGCGTGCAGCGCGGAGCCGCCGGCCGGGCCGGGCCGGCGCCCGCGGCCTGCTCCGTCTGCGGCTACGTCGGCCATGGTGAAGCTACGTGCAAGTTCAAGAAATACAAGTGCGGCCGTTGTGGAGAACGTGGTCATTTACGTCGAGTGTGTTCTCGCAAAAAAGTGCAGCATCACTTTGTTGAGGTCGAGGTAGATGAGCCCGGCGACGACGGTAAGCAGTTTTTATGTAACATTTCTTCCTTACGGGGCGAACCTATGCAGGAGGTTATATGTTTGAATAACGTGAATATGTCCTTTGAAATTGACACGGGGTCAGCGGTTACGATAATACCACAGAGTATATATGACTTACATTTCAGTAACATTCCTTTAAAGCCCAGTAAACTATTATTGCAAAGTTACAATGGCAGTGATATTATAACCTTAGGTACCCTCATGTTGCCGGTTACGTATAAAAATAAATCACGAGATTTATGTGTGTATGTTACGAAACATAACGGTCCGCCCTTACTAGGGCGGGATTTCTTAATTTTATTTTTTTTTTTTTTTTTTTTATCGTTTATTTCCAAAACATTACAACAATATTTTACAAAAAATCACCTCACTGCAGAAGCCACGCAGGGCTTATTTGAGTGACGGTTGGTCGTCTACATAATGTAATTTTAGTTTGGTTTTAAATTTAACATCACAATTTAGGTACATTTCTTGCAAGTTGTAAGGCAGATTGTTAAGGTACATCGGTATTAGATTTACCAATGTCCGTTTACCATATACATTGTTACTTCTCGGTAGGTTAAATCTATTTATGGGGTCCAGGTTTCTTAAATGAGAGGGCCTAGTGTGCTCGCGTAACAACACATTGCGGGGACATCTTGTCAAAATCAAAAATTTCACCTTATCAAATATATTGATTACATTGCAGTATTTAAATATTTCCCTATCGTCATTTTTATATTTCTTTTTTATGTTTGATGGCAAAATTGTTTTCAAAATCCTAAGTTGTAAGGTATAGATGTCTTCCAGGTATGTTTTAAATGTCCTACCGTAACTGTCAAGGCCATAACTTAATACAGAGTCTGCTAGTGCCATATACAACAACCTTAGGGTTTTAAACGGTAATTTATTTCTTAGTATTACAATTTTACTTAATACGGACCGGAGTTTATTACACACATGATCTTTATGTAATTTCCAATTAAGTCTGTTGTCTATTGTGAGACCAACGTACATGTGGCTGTCGGGTAAATCTAGACTAGGACATAGACAGTGTGAGTCCTCTGCGGAGCTATGAAGGCATTCATGGCTGTGTGCAGTCACCGTGGGGGTTACTGCGGATGGATTGTGCGACGAGTGCAAGTGGACTAATTTAGTTTTTGGTGGATTAATAATCAGTTTTATGTCGTGTGACCATTTACACATTAAATTAAAATTCGTCTGTAGTATTTTCTGGGCCTGTAAGATGTCTTTGTGAGCGACAATTAGGCAGGTGTCATCGGCGAATTGGTACACCGACCCCTCTTTAAAAAGATTACACATATCATTTACATAAAGCAAATATTCAATTGGTCCGACGATTGAACCCTGGGCTGTTCCTTTAGTGGACAAGGTCTTATTACTGTATTGATCTAGTATTTTCACGGTATTGTATCGATTGCTGTGATAATTTTTTATAAGTTCGAGCAAGGGTCCTTGTATACCATTTCGCGATAACTTGTCATATAGTACAGAATACTCAAGCATATCAAACGCGCGTGAAAAATCTACGAATAAGGCGAGTACATGCATCTTATTATCTAAGTATGTGTTAATTTCGTTTGTAAATTTGGAAAGAAGTTGAGTTGTACTTTTGTTTTTTTGAAATCCAAACTGGTTACTATTGATTATATTGTGTGATTGTAAGAAATAATTTATTTCATTGCTCAGGTAACGTTCAATAATTTTATCTATGCATGACAAAATGGTAATTGGACGGTAGTTGCTGCAATCGGTATGTACCCCCTTTTTGTAGATAGGCCTTATCATACCAACTTTTAATAAATCAGGGTAAGTTGAGGTTTCTAACGAACGGTTAATGAGGTGCGCTATGATTGGTGCAAGTTTGTTTGATAGGTATTTAATATCTCTAACACGTATCTTGTCGAAACCAGGACTTTTGCAGTCATTTAATGAATTTATTATTTTTGATATCGAACTTGCTTTGGCAAACCTTACTCTTATCGATATCTCGGGGTTGATTTGGTATGTGTTTTTATCTAAAAGATTCCTATTACATTGGTTGTCTAATTTTTGTGCGTTAGATACGAATTCGGTGCTAAACTTATTTGCAAGTGTAAGTGGGTCCAAGTTAAATGTTCCTAGCAACACTTCATCTATACATTTCGATACTTTTCCCGTTAAACTATTGATTATAGACCAAATCTTTTTTGTATTTTTATAGTTATCACATATTTCTTTTTTTATATGTTTATTTTTTAAGTACGACACATATTTGTTAGTTTTATTTCTAAATTTATTGTATAACATTTTTTTACTTGGATTGTTAACATCATTTATCCACAATCTATATAGTTCGTTACGTTTTTTACACATTTTTATGAGGTGCTGGTTTGCCCATTTACAACTTTTTCTTTTATTTTTCACTGTATAAGAGATCTGGCTACCTGTGTACGCACATTCGAATTCGTTATGTATGTAATTCACAATTTCGTTTGGGTCTAAGTATGTCAACGTTTTGTCTAGGTCTAAATTATCAAGTTGTGATTGCATTAGTGTGTTATCTATCCTTATGCTTGAGTGTTGTGTGAGTGCGTTACCTGGCGGGAGCGCGCCCGTCAGTGCGCAGCCAATGATACAATGGTCGGCCGGTGTGACCTTCACGAGCCCGGTGTAAACAATGTGATCCCCGTTACTACGTACAAATATGTGATCAATGCAAGACTTACTTATCGAGACTTTAGTCTTTTCTATCCGCGTGTATTGGTGAATTCCACACTCAAAACCTAGTTGACTGAGTGTATTTTTATAAAGGATTACATTTGTGTCACCGTCTGTTAGGTCTAAGTTCATGTCACCCATTAAAACGTAATTATTTCGGGATGAGTGTTTTTTAATTAAGCACGAAAGCTCTTGTACGAACTTTGTTTTATTCGAGCTCGGCGGCCTATACATCGCGCACACACCCACCTTGAAGTTAGAGTGCCCAGAGTGAAGTTCTCCCGTAATAGCTTCGCATTCATGTAAACAAACATTGTGTCTTATAAATTTAATCTGGTCATGCACATATAACAAAACCCCTCCTCCTCTTCTACCTGACCTTAGCTCTGTATATAATGTATAATCCTGAAGGTTATATAAACTTGAACATTCCTCCTTTATATTAACTTCCGTTAAGAGTATTAAATGAATAATTTTAGTTGAAGTGTTGACAATGTACTCCAGTTGATCAAAGTTCTTTATTAGCGAACGAATATTTACGTGTAGCAATAATAAAGCATTACTTGTGTGATGTATCTTGCTTGTGAATTCATTCCAAGAATCGCAGTTTAATTCTGTGATGTTGGTTTCTAAACTGAGCATAAATTATAGGCTGTCCCTACTAAATCGAGTAAATAAGAGATAGATAACAATAATTATACCTACCTACTTAGAACTATAGAACAATAAAACTCTTAGCGTTTTTTAATGTTATCAGTAATTTTTTCTAGATCTTTTATAGAGCGTATACTTAATATTTTTTCGTGCTCGTCTTTTCGAACTAGAATATTGCCGTTTTTAAACCAAACAAACTTAAAATGCGCTGGTTCTTTGAGTTCTTTTTTGCACTTCCAGAGTAAAAAGGCGATAGATGGCGTCAAGCGTTCTCGAATAAAGACCCCGTTTCCACTGGAGATGCCAAGATCTTTACAATTAAGTTTGATCTGTTTAACTGCGTTCAGCCACTTGTCCCTGGATCCGTCGGTCAAGGTCAACACAATCGGCGCGTACGATGGTTGCGCGCTGTTGTCAGGTCGGTTCACTTTCTTGCGATGGCGGTATGCTTTGATGATTTCGGCAGAATTTTGATTTAATTTGTCAGCTACAGTACTTGCGATAGTTTTTGCGTCTTCGTTGGGTAACTCGGGAACTCCGCAAATCTCGACACAATTGGTTAATTGAGATTGTTCTAAGCCGTTTAACTTTTGTTCTAACACCTCGAGTTTCAAGTTTATGTTTTTATTCGTGTTATGTAGGTCTTGACTTTTTTTTTCAAGGTTTTTTACACTGTCTTCGTAGGATGTCAGCCTAAGCTCAAAATCGTCGATTTTTTCGCTGTAGAACTTTAGTGATCGTTGCAGCTCCTCTCTTATGACTTCTCGTACCTGGCGTCTTATATCATTTAGCACTTGCGTGGAGGTTAGGTTGTTGTTGTGTGCCGACTCCGTATCCGTCACTTCTTCTTCGTCAGCGTCCGGCAGGATGCAAGAGACACGCCGTTTGGTATTCCCCGAGCAGGTTTTGCACATCCAGTTGATCGAGTGCGTCTCATGCAGGGCGTTTAGTTGCTCGGTAGTAATTGCAGCACAGGCTCCGTGCATCCACTTATTGCATTTACTGCACTGAATACCGGGATTTTTCTTGGTCACAATTTTTGAACAACTATAACACTTCACCATATTTACAGCCGTACGTAAATTCACAATAAGTATTTTTGCGAAACGAGGGTATGCGCGTCCGCCCGATAGTACACCGATGCGACGACTATGTATTTGATATGTTTATTTCATCATCTGTTAATCATTGTCATGATTTTTTAGAAGAAATGTCTGTTATGTACCCGAAATTATTTAGTAATGAATTGGGCCGCTATAACGGTGGGGAAATTAATTTAAAATTATTACCTGAATCAAGACCTACATTCTCTAAAGCGCGGCGTGTACCCTATGCGCTTAAAGAAAAGGTGGAAAAGGAGTTAAATAGGTTAGTTGAAGTCGGAATATTGTCACCAGTTACCAGTTCTCAGTACGCAAGTCCAATAGTACCAGTATTGAAAAAAAACGGTGATATTCGAATTTGTGCTGATTATTCGTTATCGATTAATAAAAAACTTGTTGTTGACAAGTACCCGTTGCCACGTATTGAGGAGTTATTTTCCAATTTGCATGGAGGTCAAAAGTTCTCTAAGTTAGATTTGTCACAAGCGTACAATCAACTAGTTCTTGACAATGAATCTCAGAAGTTAACTTGCATCAATACTCACAAGGGGTTGTTTGTTTTTGTGTTTGGGTTAACAAGCTCTCCAGCAATCTTTCAGAGAACCTTAGAACAAATTCTTTCTGGTTTGAATAAAGTGCTTGTATTTCAAGACGATATACTTGTTACAGGCCATAATGAATCTGAGCATAGAGCTAACTTAAACGAAGTGTTCACTAGGTTGGAAAAGGCAGGGTTGGTTTTACAAAAAAACAAATGCCAACTCTTCCAAGATTCGGTCTCATACTTGGGGTTCAAAATTGACAAACATGGGTTACACAAATGTCATGACAAAATTAATAGTATTGTGAACGCAAAAACACCATCTAATGTCACCGAATTAAAATCATTTTTAGGAATGGTTAACTATTATAGAAACTTTATAAAAAATGCGTCGTGCATACTAAATCCTTTACATAAACTTCTTCAAAAAAATGTTCAATGGTACTGGGGTGAAGAGCATTTTTCAGCAATGAAAAAAATTAAAGAAGCACTAACTTCCGACATAACTTTAGCACACTTCGACCCCCAAGCAAAACTGATAGTGACAGTTGATGCGTCGCCGTCCGGTCTGGGCGCGATCTTGTCTCAGGTAGGTACTGACGGTGTCGAGAGACCTGTGGCGTATGCGTCGCGTTCCCTGTGTAAGGCTGAAATGAGTTACAGTCAGATACAGAAGGAAGCCACGGCCATTATATTTGGTGTTAGGAAATTCCACCATTACCTATATGGTAGACAAATTCCCTTCATCCTGAAAACAGACCACAAACCGTTACTTTCGATTTTCAATCCTGATAAGGGAATACCTGAAATTACGGCCAATCGCCTTCAGCGCTATGCGATTTTTTTATCTACTTATAATTTTACAATAGAATATGTATCGAGCTCGCGGAATGCAGCTGACTACCTGAGTAGGTCATTGACCTGTGATGCGACGGCCAGAGGTGACTATTATGTCGCGGAAAAATATGTAGACCAATCAACTTACATAAATTTTGTTTTTAACGCTGATCCATTTATTAACCTAAATGATATCTCTATGGAAACACAATCGGATGAGGTGCTTTCATTGGTATGCTGTTATATACAAAATGGGTGGCCACCGCGGCACAAGCTGGCAAACAATTTAAAACCTTATTATTTTTGCAGAAATGACTTAGCAGTTGAAAAAATGTGTTTAGTTCGTGGTTATAAACTTGTGGTCCCACGTACATTACGGGAAAAAATTATTTGTGAATTACATGTCGGTCATTTAGGAGTAAATAAGATGAAAAGCGAAGCTCGCAACCGATTTTGGTGGCCAGGTATATCAGCGGATTTAGAGAAACATGTCGGCGCCTGCGACGTATGTGTTGAATTACGCCCCTCGCCACCCCGCGCCCCGCTCACCCCCTGGCCCTACCCACCGGAACCATGGTACAGAGTACACATTGATTTTTTAGGACCGATTAATAACTACGTATTTTTTGTCATTGTTGATGCATACTCCAAATGGATAGAATGTTTTAACGTTTCTACCGGTTACGGCACTAAGGTAGTGATATCTAAACTATGTGAAGTTATGAGTAGATTTGGAATATTTAAAACAATCTGTTCAGATAACGGGCCTTCATTTACTTCGAGTGAGTTTAAATTGTTTTGTACAAGCAATGGTATAGAACATCTTACCTCTCCAGCGTATAATCCAAGTAGTAACGGGCAAGCTGAGAGTTCAGTTAAAATCGTAAAGAGGGCAATTAAGTCATTATTACTTTCTGGTGTTAGTAGTAAAGATATCCAAATTAAACTCAATGAATTTCTATTTCACTATCGCAACTCAACCCATAGTATCACTCATAGATCTCCTGCAGAGGTTCTTTTCGGTCGGAAGCTGAGGAACCGGCTTGACCTTTTAAACGTTCTTCGACCTCGTTCAGTTGACCTCGATCTCAACAAAGCGGTGAAAGACAGTCAGTCCTTACAGTGTAAGTTGTATGGAGGTAAACAATCTTCCACCTTCGCAATAAATGAATTAGTGTTAGTGAAGTTGTATAAAAATCAAAAGACATTTTGGGCCAAAGGACATATTAGAGAGCGCATTGGCAACTCAATATTTGTAGTGCAATTGGAGAATCACAGTGAGTGTGTTAAAAGACACAAAAATCAACTTCTCAAGTACAAAGGGGAGAAAGTGGATGATGGAGTGGAAGCCACCGCATCCACATCACAGAGGCATGAAGATCAAGATGTGCCTGAAACACTTCCACCGATCGTTCTACTGCCTCTCCAAGGTCAATCTCCGTGTGATGGCAGCGCACCGCTCGTGGCCGCGCAGCAGGAGGACCGGGCACGCAGTCCGCCGCGGGGAGTCGTCGGCGACAGTGAGGCCTCTGCTTGTGTGGCCGGCGGCAGTGCGACCAGCGATAGTGGGGCCGGCTGCAGTGGGACTGCCGCTGCCTCCAGTGACGGGGCCTTCAGTGATGCGGAGTCAGAGCTTAGTCCGGTAGCTCCTAGGAGGGGTCTTAGGGATGTTTTTATTTATAAGAATTAATTTTAAGCTAGAGGTGGAGGAGTGTTAATGGAGGTAGTTTTGATGCGCCGGCGCTGTGTCGCGGCATTTAGATGAAACAGTTGATTACATGCTCTTGACTAAACTACACGTGTATTACTTTCACAAACCTAACACTTAATAATAATCAATGACACAACTTTTTTTTTACATTACCTATACTATGGAATAATAAATATGCAAATATCTATACTAATATTATAAAGCTGTTTGTTTGTTTGTTTGTTTGTTTGTTTGTTTGTTTGTTTGTTTGTTTGTTTGTTTGTTTGTTTGTTTGTTTGAACGCGCTAATCTCAGGAACTACTGGTTCGAATTTAAAAATTCTTTTTGTGTTGGATAGACCATTTATCGAGGCAGGCTTTAGGCTATATAACATCACGCTGCAACTATTAGAAGCGAAGAAATAATGGAAAATGGGAAAAAACGGGGAAAATTATTCATCCTTGAGGGCTTCCGTTGCGTGCGCTGCGAAAACGGTTCTAGAAACCAAAAATATATGTATGAAAGAATTAAGGGAACTTTATATCGCGGGAAAACTTCGCATTCTTACGGGAAACCGACTTCTACGCGAACGGAGTTGCGAGCGGCCTCTAGTTTAAAATAAAATCTTTTGAAACGCATCGTAAAATATTTACGATCTACTTTAGGTACCTACCTGCGTAGTTAGTTATGTGATTTCGAATGATTTGAAACTGATGTATTCCAAAACATGTATTTTACTTCAGTGCTTATATTTGTAGGTAAGGAACTTTTGTTTAAACAGGAAGGGATGATTTTATGCAGGATAGCAATATTTTTCATATAAGTTGTATCTTTTTTTTTATTTGTTTAATTTTTTTTACAATTAAATAGCGTAGAGTTAGAGGCTTCTAATATTTTGACAAAATATTTTTTCATAACTAATACCTACTAAGAGCTGCATTTCAACGGTTTTTAAGACTGCTTTTTATTACATTTGAGTTAATACTTACTTTTTTTATAGGTGCAATATCAGGCGCACTGGCAAAAACAAAACGCGACTTAGGTGAAGACATTGTTGAAACTAGTATTGATCGTATACTTGAAAGACTGTTTAACTCAGAGAAAATAGACAAAATTGCGGCCACAATCGCAGTGCGAGCCGCCGAAAAGTTCAATCAAATCCAGAGGAATTTGAACAAACCAGTATTGCGAGCGATGGTTGACCCAGACGAAATAAGTGACCGAAATTCCATTGCTAACAACAAAAGTAAAGTCCTTACTAAACTGATACACGACTTCATAACTCCAAGATCGTCGTTGCCACTCAAAAATCTAGACCTCAAATACAAAATAGAGAACAGTGATGTCACAACGCAAAAAACAACAACCAACGCTAAATCGATAGACGAGAAATCTGACCAAATCAAAAATGAAGAAAACGCCAGACCCGAAGTTAGCATCGGTGACATCTTAAACTTTAATTCGAAAGCGTCTGCCGAAGTTGACAAAATAATTGACGCAGAACAGCCCAAGAACACAACTGTCAAAACTGACAGTTCAAATACAGGCAACACTGAAACTAAAGATGGCGACGCTGATGTAGACACAAACAGTGCGGAAGAATACAAGAAGTCTATAGCAACCAAAGTTACACGTAAGGAAGATAATAAGATATACACTTTCCAATCTTCTGAGGATTACGCGGAATATCATCAGAAAGTGGCTGAATTACGTAGAAGTAAAGGAGCTGATGCTATTTTTATTTAAGATTTAGAAATAATAATAACTGAAATATACCTTTTTTTGCATTTCTTTACCGCATAATGGGCATCCATCAAGCAAATACCTAGTTGTGTGATTTATACAAAAAAAAGAGTATGATATTTAATACTTATGATTGAAAATTACGATTATAATACTCTCTGCTGGTTACTTACACAATTTATTATTCAGGGAAGAAACTATAGAACTTTTTCTTGTCGGTAGGAACTTCTTATATAAAATTCTCGTGTCACAATGTAGGTAAGTACTTAACCTTACTCCTCCGAAACGGCTTTACGGATTTTTACAAAATTTTAGTTAGTAGCTGATTCTCAGTAGGTCTATTTTTATGATCATAAGTGATAAGGGTTATCAACCCCTAATATTTTTTTAAACATGGCATAACAGTGGTTGCAGGTTCAGCTAGTAATGATATAAAAGTCGAGTAGTAGGTTAACATAAGCTCAGTACAAACACAGATATAACAGCAGGACAGCAGCAAATAAAGAATTCTCGGTAGTACATACAGGGAGTTCACTCAAGAGGGGACGAGAAATACTTAATAATTTTTAAAGATATTTTTTTATTTCCCGGGATTGACCTTTATACGTTTTTTTTTTTGGTTTTTTACGTTTATTTTCATAAAAGTGTATTAATTTATTTAGTAATGTAAACAATTAATTAAAATATTTTTATTTTCAATATCATGATGTTACAATTTTTTTAGGTAAGTAAACCTAATTTTGGATAAAATTATGAGTTTGTAGGTAGGCACTATTTTAATTTATAAAAAAATCTAGCTCTCCCCAGCAGCCACTCGAACACTAACTTTAGCTAACTTAATAAGTTTAGTTTAGTGATATTTTCGTTGATTCTTGTCATAAACCTACTCAAATCAAATCTATTTGTCCTTGCTTAGAAACAGTGAAAGAAAGCCGTATTCCTGGCTATCACTTTTTGTAACTGTTTGGGTAGTTTTAAAGCTTATTTTCTTTTAATATTGGTTTCATACAAACTTTAGACCCTTAAGATTAAAAACAAAACATTTTAAGTTGAATTTATTTGCCAAAAACTAATTAGTACCTAGAGCCAATTTTTTTTTTAAAAAAAAAGAAGTCTGTCAAATCAAAAAAGAAAGAGCGGTTGTTTTGTTTTGTTGTGTTGTGGGTAGCTAATGAAAATTGTGTAGTTAATATTTTATTTATAGACCGATTTAATTACACGATGTCTCAACCAGCACGTTGTTTGCGACAACCGAAACTTCCAGATCCAACAAAGAAAATGACAACAGTTGCTAAAGAAATACATTCTCCTGTGCCTCAAGTAATCGTAACTTTAAAGTGCGATAAAAAGTTAGTTCTGCCTTCGGATTCTTACCACGGCATTATAGCCGCCGGGGATGTTTTCAAGTGTATTTTATGTGATGTTCAACTAATTATGAATGTTAAATTGAAAGAAACGCACAAGATTTCACCGTCGCATATGGAATTTCTTAAAAACTACCCACACAGTGACGAGTACTCTGAAAATTTACTACGAAAAGCAAGTATCTTCGAATAGTTATACTTTATAGCTAAAAAATCTATGAAAATTATTGATTACTGGAACATTACTGCCTACTTTGTTTTTTTAGAGTTTGATATTTCCTGCCTACGGGGGTTAAATTGGTTCACAGCTTAAATATTCTGAGCATTAAAGTTACCAATTCCTTTTCAAAACCATATTAGACGCCTTAAAACAGTAATTCCCTGAAATAAATATCTGCTACTTACAAACCTTCTCATATTCATTACACAATTAGAAAGAAACAAGTTTTTTTTGTCTTTCTTTTTAACTTAATTAATAATCATTCCAGCTCAAGAATGATAAATTCTACTGCACCATATGCAACTCAGTGATCACTGCTTCATACCTAAGACTGCATATATCATCGGAGACACATACCAGTGAACTGAATAAGGCTTTGTCTAGGGCCTCTATTTATAAACCATGCAACTAGGTTATTTGTACAGATTAAGTATGAGCTGTTGAAAAACTAGGATTAACTTACTTTCAATGGAATATTTTAAGACCAAAATTTTTAAATTAATAAATTATATCACCTACTAACTGTATAAAAAAGTTTTTTGTTATTTACAGGAATATAGCTTTAGTTGGTTACTTTTCTGTGAAGATTAGTCAGAAAGGTATAATATTGTTATGGTAATTTTAATATTTAAGTTTAATTAAATCAGTACTTTAAGTTTGCAATGTTGTTTCTTAGAAAATTAAATATTTAACAAAGTTAATTGTATCGTAACTGATTTATTGTAGTTTTTTTTCGATAGAAACTTTTCAAATCAAATAAAATATTAAACAAATTTAATTGTATCGTAACTGATTTTTTGTAGTTTTTTTTCAATAGAAACTCTTCAAGACCTTGCACACACTAGGCTGACAGTAAGACATATAGCAATCTGTGGCTGCCTAGGGTGAACAGGGCCTTAATTCCATCTATAGCACATTTTTAGTAAATAAAGTGTCCGCTTTAAAGGGTTTAACAATTGAAGGTGAGAAAACAGTCATTTAGAGAAGATAAATAAAATACCATGTTTACTTTAATACCTATAATCAAATCAAACTTTCCGCTTCTTAAACCTTTTCTTAGTGTTTTTCTTATGGACCTTGTTGATTTTAGCTATTTTCCTCTTGTGTAACCACACTGGGTACTGTCCGTTCTGATCTTTCAAAGTTTTTGAGCTGTAAACTCTTTTCGTGCCGTCTTCCCCGTCAACCTCGATTTTTTCGTCGTCTGAACTCATTTCAACCTCCTCCTCGGCTGGGGCGACAGGTTTTTTCTTCTTTTTGTCCTTTTGTATCTGTCCAGCGTCAAAATAAATCACTTGCTCAGTTTCCATAACCTCACTTTCTGGTTTTTCTTCATCTTTGACACCAAGCATTTTCTTGAGCCTGGCTAGTTCTTTTACGGCATATCTTTCGCGTTTTATCGCGCGGCACTTTCGCTTCCACTTGCTTCGCATTGATTTGGCCATTTTTTGGAGTTTACTGTTTATTTACAAATAAACTCGTGCTGCTAGTTGACAGCAGAGAAAGATGGAAAAGAAATGTGTGTGTGGTTTTAGATTTTTTTTTTTTTTGTTAGATTCTTCCGTCATGCGGAAAGGCAAAGAGACTATGCCCATACAGCCATGTCATCAATAATTTGGTTTTCTTCTTTCTTGTTGACTTAGTTTTGTTTAGTTTTCAATAAGAAGTAACATTGACGATATTTTATTTCCTCATAAACAAACATAATAAGGACCAAGTCCATGTCTTTAATAATAAAATGCTAATATATATTTGTTATGAGTATACATAAACATTTTCATCAGATATTACACACTGTAAATTTTATGAATTTATACATAGGTAAGTAGCATTCAGTTGTTTTTAAAAGTTCTTGAGTATTACGCGGGATATTTTCTAATGTTTTATAAATTTCTAATAGCTCATCAATGAAAATTAACCTGTCAATATGAAATTGAGGACATTCAAAAAATATATGATCCAATGACTGTACTGACTCATTACAATATGAACAACAAGGGGAAGTTATCATATTCATGCGATATAAGTGTTCATTAAAAGCAGCATGACCTATACGAAGACGACAAATTGTTGTATAAAAATTTCTATTTTTGAAAGAGCCCTTGGTAAACCAAGGAGACGAAATTTTTTGGTTACATACGGAATACCACTTGCCCTTTTCTTTAAGAGAATCTTGCCAAAATTGAAACCAATTATTAATCATTTGATTTTTTATTTCAGGAAGAAACTCTGAAATGGGAATTGCTATGTTTTTTAATTTGCAAATGTTGTTATCAGTATTTGTAATGATACTAGCTAATGTATCAGCTAATTCATTACCACTAACACCAATGTGTGCTGGTGTCCAGAAAATGACAATTTCTTTATGTTTCAATGATAATTTATAAATCTTTTCCCGGATCTCATATATAAAAGGATGAATTTTACTAGAAAGACGGGGATTATTAATAGCTTGAAGAACACTCATACTATCAGAAATAATAATCCATTTACCAGAAGAATCTACAGAACTAATCAAATCTAAAGCAAACAGAATAGCAGCAGCTTCTGCCGTAAAAATACTGCAAATATTGGACAGCTTATAACCATGTGCAATTTTCAAATTAATATCATAAGCCGCTATCGACACAGACTGAGATGTTTTTGAAGCATCTGTGTAAATTTGACGGTAATTAACATAGTATGATAACTTTTCATATACTTCATATTTATTTTTTAAATTTGTGTCTATAATGACATCAAATTTAAAAAACTTACTTTCATATGTTCCACTATAACAAGGTAAAATATCATACTGAGCAATATTTTCATTTTTCAAATAATTAATGAAATCAAAATTTTTACATAAATAAGAGTAATTAGATATCAAAATCTTTTTGTACAACGCATTATTAGAAGTTTTCATCAAATCAATTATGAACCTTCTTTTCAAATAATCAAACCTAAATTTAATGGGACAAGTGTTAGTTTCAACTTGCATTGAATTAATCGGAGAAGTACTCATGGCTCCTAGAATTATCCTGAGATTTTTATTTTGTACTTTATCTATTTTATTTATAAAATTATTGTCAGAAGCAAAGCAAAAAAAAGCATATTCAAAGTGACTTCTAACTAATGATTTAAACAGCATCAATAATATTTTAGGATCTGCACCAAAACGACAACCAGTAAGGCATTTTAAAATATTTGTAGCTTTTACAGCTCTATCTATCAATATTTGCACATATTTTTTAAAACTTAAATTTTGTTGAAATACTACACCTAAGAATTTTATTTCTGTACAGTTAGGAATAAGGTTACCATTATATACACATTCTAATTTACAATCTTTATCTCTAGAGAAAACAAGAGATTTACTCTTTTCTGTATTTACAGTTAAACCTAAGAAAGAAAAATAGACTTCAAGCCTTTTACAGGCATTATTTAAATTCGTTTGCACATCTTTAAGTTTTTTGCCAGAACAATAAACAACAAGATCATCAGCAAACTGCAGATTAGAAACATTTGCGCCTAATATCTCATTCAATTTATGAATATAAATTATATACAGTAGAGGGCTCAAGATGCCGCCTTGATTGACGCCTTTATAGGAATTACGTGGACCATAAAAGTTGTTACCCAATTTAACATAGACCATTCTTTCATTTAGAAAGTTATATATCCAAAGAACCATTTTTTTTGGAATTCTGAGTGATAGCAAGATATTAGCAAGCGTTTCTAAACCTACATTGTTAAAGGCTCCTGTTACATCGAAAAAATTACAAGCAAGATAATTCCGTTCCTTTATGGATTTATTTGCATCTAATAACAAATGTGCAATGCTTTCCCTAGCCGAGCGTCCACGCCGAAAACCAAACTGATTACTAGGAAGAATACAATTTGATTCGATGTAATATTCCAGACGTTGTTTGAGCAGCTGCTCAAAAATTTTACCAACACAAGAGGACAACGCTATAGGTCGATAAGAATCTGGACTATCAAGATCCTTCCCTGGCTTCAGTACAGGGACCAGACAATCAGTTTTCCATTGATTTGGTATTAAGTCATTTTCAAACAAAATATTTAAAATTATCAAGAATTTACATAGATTTTTATGACTGAGAAGACGAAACATTTTATAGGAAATACCATCTAAACCACAAGTTGTATCTTTTCTTGATTTTATGGCAGCAGTAAGTTCAGAAATTGTGAACGGATCAAGCAACGAAAGATTTTGTCTATGAAATTTGTTATCTGCAAAAGTAAAAGGTTTCGAGACATAGTCTGGAGTGTATTTTTTTAAAAAACTATTTACCCAATGATCATTTTCACTTCTAGAAACAAAAGTTTTGTTAAATCTGCGTATTTTATTCCAGACATGAGAAATTGGAGTAAGACGATTTATAGAATTGCAATAATCTTGCCAAGATTTCTGTTTTTCAAAGTTTATAGTCAATTTCTTAGAAGCCTGATTTTTTTTAAAAAGCAAATATTTTTCTACAGAAGGATCATTTTTGAAAGCAACAAAAGCATCTTTACATTTTTTAACAGCATCTGCACATTTGCTATTCCACCAAGGAACGGAATGTCTTGCCCTTTTTGCCCTAAAACCTGTAACGGAACGTGAGCATAAATGACAAAGATTTTGACATTGACAACAAGACTTTGTTTTCGTTTTTTGTTGTGACATAGATTTTTCAACTGATGCCAATAAAATATCACAAAACTGCAAATAACTTTCTAGTGAACATTCAGAATTAATCATAAAACTATTCAACGAAGTATTAACAATATTTACATACAAATCCCAATTAACTAAATTCAAGTTTAATTTCTTACTGACATTTTGAGAGTGAACACAATGTTCTGAAGATATAACTGGAGTTTGAGACAACAGAAGTTTAGTAATTGTAGGCAAATGATAACTTCCAAAGGAATCATCATGAACAGACCATTCACAATCCCATGATAAAGCTGGACTAACCAAAGAAAGATCTAAGCCATTTGGTCTCCAGGACGAAGTTCCTACAGTCGTGACTTCTCCTGAATTTAACAGAACAAGGTTATTTTCATCAAAAGAATCTAGTACTTCTTCACCTCTTTTATCCACTTTTTGACAACCCCAAGAAGTATGGTATGCATTGAAATCTCCAGCAATAAAGACTGGAGTTGGAAGACTATCAATTAATTTTGAAAATTTTAATTTTGAATAATGACACCTAGAAGGACAATAAACACTAACAAATGAAATATATTTACCACCTATTTTTATCTGTACAGCAACATTTTGTAAGGAATCATCAAAATAAGTATCAATTTTTAAGAATTGTAATTTGTTATGAATTATTATTGCAACTCCATTATGTGTATTACCAGTGTCATTTCTAACTATTGTGTATCCCTTTATGTTAAAGGTATGATGTGGTCTAAGCCAAGTTTCACTTATTAAAGCGATATCAACATCATTACTATAAAGAAAATATGTAAATTCAGATTTATTACTTTTAATGCTTTGAGCATTCCACTGAACTATTTTTAAATGAGCCATTAGGATGGATTATTAGCAGATGACTTTTCATAAATATCACTTAATATTTGTAAAATATTTTTAGTACTGATGGAAGTTTCCTTTGTTTTATTTAATGTAATTATTTTAACAATAGCCTCAACCAATAAATTCAAAGATTTATTATCTTTTTTCAAGTGACTGAGCAGGTCAAACTTTTGTCCTAAGGCTGGAAAACTCTCTGTATTTGCAACTGAAGCATAAGACAAAGAGGATAAACCAATTTTAATATCATTAATTTTTTTCTTTTTAATAGGACACTCAGCAGATATACTAATGTGATTTCCTCTACAGTGACAGCATGTAGCCTTTTCCCTAGGTACTGTACATTCTTTAAAAGAATGTGCATCTCCACATATTGAACATCTAACATTATTTTTACAGTACTTAGCCAAATGTCCATACCGTAGGCATTTAAAGCATTGTTTTACAGGTGGAATGTACATCTTAACTGGAAACCTCCAGCCTTGTAAATCAATATGATCAGGAAGATAAATGGCAGCAAAAGTTATGATTACTGTTTTAGTCGGTTGTAATTCAAAGTTTTGTTCATTTTTAACCTTCCTTTGAATTCTCCGAACAGAAATAATTTTTTTATTACTATTAATCACTCCAAAAATTTTTTGATTGGACCATTTAATGGGCACATTAGTAATAACACCAGTAATTTCAGTAGTTTTTGCAGGAATAGTTGCTTTGAGTTTATATTCTGATAACAAAGTCTTATTGTTAAGAAAACTATTTGCCAAATTTGCACGGTCAAAATGAACTGTAACTTTGTATTTATTAAGATTTTGCATATATTTTATGCCTTTTATATATTTCTTTAATGTTGATGATAAAGAAATCATATCTCTTGTTGAAATAGGTTTGGACTCATCGTTTGATTCCAAGAAGACAACGAAATCTGTAGCTGAAGAATCCTCAGGATACCGACGTGTATAATCGGGAACGAAATAAGTTTTATATGGATCGGACTTAGCTGAATTGCAGTCACTGTGCATGGAGTCGGAGTCCGAAAGCAGCGAGTCTTCCCCTGATATTACTGCCTCCTCCTTCTTTTTCTTGCGTTTCGCCCGAGACGTCATTTTAATAAAAATTAAGCTTCTATACTATAGTTATTAAAAATATATACAAAATGTACACTATTTAACAAAATTGAAAGAATTAAATGAATTTTTAAGTTCACGAAAAAATTTTTCACTTCCAATTTTCCCGCGCGCCTTTTTGTTTTCGTGTGGTTTTAGATTTGACGTTGACTGTTGACATTTGACGTAATAAAAAAGCAATTGTTGCGGACCGTTATAAGAAAGCACTGCAAACGTTGGTGATATCGCTAACTGCACATCCAAAAAAGATTTCGTTTCTCATTTCTTTCTCACAAACGTATGCACTCAAATCAATGGAGTTATTTATCGATTGTGAAATTGAAAGGATTATTTAAATATCTTAAAAAGTATATAGCTCTTTGTGGCGACATAGATGGCGCTGATCGTCGCCAACATTCCTTCCCGGCGGTACGCATACAAATAACACCGAAATGTATGGCAAATCCTATATCGCGCTATCAACATTTCAAACGCAGTTACTATACAGGGTTATTTGTAATTAGCGCATCACCTCTTGCAGGCGGCTCCTTACATAAATCCCAATAACATTTTTTCTACGACTTTTTGCTAAACTTGATAATTTACTCAAAAACAAAGTTTTTTATAACTCTGTATTTTGTAAGAAGTTCCTAAACCGGTCGCCCCACCCCCCCGTCGTCCGCACGCCTGCTACGCCAGTAGCGTGCGCGTAGAGTATTGTACCGTTTAGAGGCACCTAATAAATTTGTATGGAAAAACTTATTTTTTTTTTTTATAAAAATTTTAATTATTCGTTGGTTAAATGTGGTTGGGATTGATGTAGAAAAGCTGCCTACAAGAGGTGATGCGCTAATTAGAAATAAACCTGTATATTCGACTTCTGAAATCATCTCAGTGGCCGCCTAGACCTGTGTCCTGTCTATTACTGGGAGATCTTCCCTTTTACCGCCTAAATTTCAATTGTGTTTTGTTTTCATACGAGAGCTAATGTTTGCATCGCTGTACCAGTTTGCATTGTACGATAACCACTGATAACGTCAGACTACTTAATGACATGTACAAGTTATATCATTACGACCTACTGTTTTCGTACATAGGCGGTGTCTGCTAATTATGAACCTTTAACTGCTCGTTCGCGTTCTGAGGTTGCGTTCAAACGCACCGTTAAATTATAATTATTTGATTGTTCAGTCCGGTATCGAAAACAGCTGTGAGTACATTTACTAACGTCGGATGCCGTATTCAATATGTATTCCTACTATTAATAAAACCTCATTTTTAAAAACTATCTGTTTTGTGTTTGTGACAGAATACTTTAGTTACAGTTTTAACAAGATGTCAATAACTAGCAAATTATTGAGATTGGCCTTAGATTGCAACTAATATTAGTAGCTTTGCATTTTAACGATACAAACAACGTAACTTTATTTTATTATACAGTTTGACAAGCGTAACCTCAGAACACGCCCTTTTAAATCGCGCAGAATCTCCTAATGTCTGACTGACAAGGACTTCCGGTTTGCGCGCGGGAAAATTGGAAGTGAAAATTTTTTTCGTGAACTTAAAAATTCATTTAATTCTTTCAATTTTGTTAAATAGTGTACATTTTGTATATATTTTTAATAACTATAGTATAGAAGCTTAATTTTTATTAAAATGACGTCTCGGGCGAAACGCAAGAAAAAGAAGGAGGAGGCAGTAATATCAGGGGAAGACTCGCTGCTTTCGGACTCCGACTCCATGCACAGTGACTGCAATTCAGCTAAGTCCGATCCATATAAAACTTATTTCGTTCCCGATTATACACGTCGGTATCCTGAGGATTCTTCAGCTACAGATTTCGTTGTCTTCTTGGAATCAAACGATGAGTCCAAACCTATTTCAACAAGAGATATGATTTCTTTATCATCAACATTAAAGAAATATATAAAAGGCATAAAATATATGCAAAATCTTAATAAATACAAAGTTACAGTTCATTTTGACCGTGCAAATTTGGCAAATAGTTTTCTTAACAATAAGACTTTGTTATCAGAATATAAACTCAAAGCAACTATTCCTGCAAAAACTACTGAAATTACTGGTGTTATTACTAATGTGCCCATTAAATGGTCCAATCAAAAAATTTTTGGAGTGATTAATAGTAATAAAAAAATTATTTCTGTTCGGAGAATTCAAAGGAAGGTTAAAAATGAACAAAACTTTGAATTACAACCGACTAAAACAGTAATCATAACTTTTGCTGCCATTTATCTTCCTGATCATATTGATTTACAAGGCTGGAGGTTTCCAGTTAAGATGTACATTCCACCTGTAAAACAATGCTTTAAATGCCTACGGTATGGACATTTGGCTAAGTACTGTAAAAATAATGTTAGATGTTCAATATGTGGAGATGCACATTCTTTTAAAGAATGTACAGTACCTAGGGAAAAGGCTACATGCTGTCACTGTAGAGGAAATCACATTAGTATATCTGCTGAGTGTCCTATTAAAAAGAAAAAAATTAATGATATTAAAATTGGTTTATCCTCTTTGTCTTATGCTTCAGTTGCAAATACAGAGAGTTTTCCAGCCTTAGGACAAAAGTTTGACCTGCTCAGTCACTTGAAAAAAGATAATAAATCTTTGAATTTATTGGTTGAGGCTATTGTTAAAATAATTACATTAAATAAAACAAAGGAAACTTCCATCAGTACTAAAAATATTTTACAAATATTAAGTGATATTTATGAAAAGTCATCTGCTAATAATCCATCCTAATGGCTCATTTAAAAATAGTTCAGTGGAATGCTCAAAGCATTAAAAGTAATAAATCTGAATTTACATATTTTCTTTATAGTAATGATGTTGATATCGCTTTAATAAGTGAAACTTGGCTTAGACCACATCATACCTTTAACATAAAGGGATACACAATAGTTAGAAATGACACTGGTAATACACATAATGGAGTTGCAATAATAATTCATAACAAATTACAATTCTTAAAAATTGATACTTATTTTGATGATTCCTTACAAAATGTTGCTGTACAGATAAAAATAGGTGGTAAATATATTTCATTTGTTAGTGTTTATTGTCCTTCTAGGTGTCATTATTCAAAATTAAATTTTTCAAAATTAATTGATAGTCTTCCAACTCCAGTCTTTATTGCTGGAGATTTCAATGCATACCATACTTCTTGGGGTTGTCAAAAAGTGGATAAAAGAGGTGAAGAAGTACTAGATTCTTTTGATGAAAATAACCTTGTTCTGTTAAATTCAGGAGAAGTCACGACTGTAGGAACTTCGTCCTGGAGACCAAATGGCTTAGATCTTTCTTTGGTTAGTCCAGCTTTATCATGGGATTGTGAATGGTCTGTTCATGATGATTCCTTTGGAAGTTATCATTTGCCTACAATTACTAAACTTCTGTTGTCTCAAACTCCAGTTATATCTTCAGAACATTGTGTTCACTCTCAAAATGTCAGTAAGAAATTAAACTTGAATTTAGTTAATTGGGATTTGTATGTAAATATTGTTAATACTTCGTTGAATAGTTTTATGATTAATTCTGAATGTTCACTAGAAAGTTATTTGCAGTTTTGTGATATTTTATTGGCATCAGTTGAAAAATCTATGTCACAACAAAAAACGAAAACAAAGTCTTGTTGTCAATGTCAAAATCTTTGTCATTTATGCTCACGTTCCGTTTCAGGTTTTAGGGCAAAAAGGGCAAGACATTCCGTTCCTTGGTGGAATAGCAAATGTGCAGATGCTGTTAAAAAATGTAAAGATGCTTTTGTTGCTTTCAAAAATGATCCTTCTGTAGAAAAATATTTGCTTTTTAAAAAAAATCAGGCTTCTAAGAAATTGACTATAAACTTTGAAAAACAGAAATCTTGGCAAGATTATTGCAATTCTATAAATCGTCTTACTCCAATTTCTCATGTCTGGAATAAAATACGCAGATTTAACAAAACTTTTGTTTCTAGAAGTGAAAATGATCATTGGGTAAATAGTTTTTTAAAAAAATACACTCCAGACTATGTCTCGAAACCTTTTACTTTTGCAGATAACAAATTTCATAGACAAAATCTTTCGTTGCTTGATCCGTTCACAATTTCTGAACTTACTGCTGCCATAAAATCAAGAAAAGATACAACTTGTGGTTTAGATGGTATTTCCTATAAAATGTTTCGTCTTCTCAGTCATAAAAATCTATGTAAATTCTTGATAATTTTAAATATTTTGTTTGAAAATGACTTAATACCAAATCAATGGAAAACTGATTGTCTGGTCCCTGTACTGAAGCCAGGGAAGGATCTTGATAGTCCAGATTCTTATCGACCTATAGCGTTGTCCTCTTGTGTTGGTAAAATTTTTGAGCAGCTGCTCAAACAACGTCTGGAATATTACATTGAATCAAATTGTATTCTTCCTAGTAATCAGTTTGGTTTTCGGCGTGGACGCTCGGCTAGGGAAAGCATTGCACATTTGTTATTAGATGCAAATAAATCCATAAAGGAACGGAATTATCTTGCTTGTAATTTTTTCGATGTAACAGGAGCCTTTAACAATGTAGGTTTAGAAACGCTTGCTAATATCTTGCTATCACTCAGAATTCCAAAAAAAATGGTTCTTTGGATATATAACTTTCTAAATGAAAGAATGGTCTATGTTAAATTGGGTAACAACTTTTATGGTCCACGTAATTCCTATAAAGGCGTCAATCAAGGCGGCATCTTGAGCCCTCTACTGTATATAATTTATATTCATAAATTGAATGAGATATTAGGCGCAAATGTTTCTAATCTGCAGTTTGCTGATGATCTCGTTGTTTATTGTTCTGGCAAAAAACTTAAAGATGTGCAAACGAATTTAAATAATGCCTGTAAAAGGCTTGAAGTCTATTTTTCTTTCTTAGGTTTAACTGTAAATACAGAAAAGAGTAAATCTCTTGTTTTCTCTAGAGATAAAGATTGTAAATTAGAATGTGTATATAATGGTAACCTTATTCCTAACTGTACAGAAATAAAATTCTTAGGTGTAGTATTTCAACAAAATTTAAGTTTTAAAAAATATGTGCAAATATTGATAGATAGAGCTGTAAAAGCTACAAATATTTTAAAATGCCTTACTGGTTGTCGTTTTGGTGCAGATCCTAAAATATTATTGATGCTGTTTAAATCATTAGTTAGAAGTCACTTTGAATATGCTTTTTTTTGCTTTGCTTCTGACAATAATTTTATAAATAAAATAGATAAAGTACAAAATAAAAATCTCAGGATAATTCTAGGAGCCATGAGTACTTCTCCGATTAATTCAATGCAAGTTGAAACTAACACTTGTCCCATTAAATTTAGGTTTGATTATTTGAAAAGAAGGTTCATAATTGATTTGATGAAAACTTCTAATAATGCGTTGTACAAAAAGATTTTGATATCTAATTACTCTTATTTATGTAAAAATTTTGATTTCATTAATTATTTGAAAAATGAAAATATTGCTCAGTATGATATTTTACCTTGTTATAGTGGAACATATGAAGGTAAGTTTTTTAAATTTGATGTCATTATAGACACAAATTTAAAAAATAAATATGAAGTATATGAAAAGTTATCATACTATGATAATTACCGTCAAATTTACACAGATGCTTCAAAAACATCTCAGTCTGTGTCGATAGCGGCTTATGATATTATTTTGAAAATTGCACATGGTTATAAGCTGTCTAATATTTGCAGTATTTTTACGGCAGAAGCTGCTGCTATTCTGTTTGCTTTAGATTTGATTAGTTCTGTAGATTCTTCTGGTAAATGGATTATTATTTCTGATAGTATGAGTGTTCTTCAAGCTATTAATAATCCCCGTCTTTCTAGTAAAATTCATCCTTTTATATATGAGATCCGGGAAAAGATTTATAAATTATCATTGAAACATAAAGAAATTGTCATTTTCTGGACACCAGCACACATTGGTGTTAGTGGTAATGAATTAGCTGATACATTAGCTAGTATCATTACAAATACTGATAACAACATTTGCAAATTAAAAAACATAGCAATTCCCATTTCAGAGTTTCTTCCTGAAATAAAAAATCAAATGATTAATAATTGGTTTCAATTTTGGCAAGATTCTCTTAAAGAAAAGGGCAAGTGGTATTCCGTATGTAACCAAAAAATTTCGTCTCCTTGGTTTACCAAGGGCTCTTTCAAAAATAGAAATTTTTATACAACAATTTGTCGTCTTCGTATAGGTCATGCTGCTTTTAATGAACACTTATATCGCATGAATATGATAACTTCCCCTTGTTGTTCATATTGTAATGAGTCAGTACAGTCATTGGATCATATATTTTTTGAATGTCCTCAATTTCATATTGACAGGTTAATTTTCATTGATGAGCTATTAGAAATTTATAAAACATTAGAAAATATCCCGCGTAATACTCAAGAACTTTTAAAAACAACTGAATGCTACTTACCTATGTATAAATTCATAAAATTTACAGTGTGTAATATCTGATGAAAATGTTTATGTATACTCATAACAAATATATATTAGCATTTTATTATTAAAGACATGGACTTGGTCCTTATTATGTTTGTTTATGAGGAAATAAAATATCGTCAATGTTACTTCTTATTGAAAACTAAACAAAACTAATTCAACAAGAAAGAAGAAAACCAAATTATTGATGACATGGCTGTATGGACATAGTCTCTTTGCCTTTCCGCATGACGGAAGAATCTAACAAAAAAAAAAAAAAATCTGACTGACAATGACAAGTGACATTAAAAGGTTTGATTGATTGATACTGCAATATTTTTTGTTTCGTTCCGCTCGTTCGGTCGGATTCGGCAGTTCGGGATCTTCGAAGCTGGCTTGCATATTGAATTTGTTTGTGTATAATAAAAGGAAAGATTCATTTTGGCCAGCCTCCAAGTGTCGTGTATACAACATGTCTTAGCTCCTATATTGGTAAATAAACGCGTCGCGAGTGACTGACTCTCCGTCGGCGTCTTTGTTTCGCGAATGATATTCCATATTTGTTGATATCGCGGCTCGTTCCCTGTGAAATGGAGTCAGAAGACTGTGTTCGTGAGTTAGACGACAGCGGCTATGTTCAGGACGGTGGGTATTAATTGCAAACGCGAAAATCAATAAATAACTTTTTCTACAGTGCATTTGTTTGTGTCGCTAGTAGCTGTTGCATCCACGATGGAGCAACATCCAGAGTACGAGGGCGTCGAGCTTTTGGACTTATCTGATGATGCTTTGCTGTGTATCCTGCGGTTTTGTTCGCCTATGGACTTAAAGGCTTTGTCATAGTGAGTATTATCTTTTAAATTTGTATTTAGCACTTGTCTACATGATTGTATGTAATAGCATAAGGGTACCTATTGGAGTAATATGTATGTATATGTAGTATGTATATGTTGGTACCAAAAACCAAAAAGTGTTAGAAATTGACTATATTTTATTAATTCAGTTTTTAATTGGGTAGGAAAAGCTGTGTATAACAGTAAAAATAGTGCAGCAGTTGTTCTGTTACTAATCTAGGTAAGAATCTGGTAAGCCCTGCAAACAGCCTATTTGGTATTCACAGGTGGTTCAGCATCATTTATAAGATAAACATTTGAAATTTCATAGTTAAATATCCAGAAAGTATCAAATGTAAATGCAACATATTGCACTTAAAATTAGTAGCCATTTTGTATTCATCCGGTAGTCTGCAAGTACATACCTTTTCATTCTAGGAGCAAAATTATGTAATTTACAGTTATTATTCAACAGTATCTTTATCTTATAAATACGAAATACACAGTTATTATTAAACCTAGATAGATTTAAAGAAGTTTAAATTAGAAACTTAAAACATATTGTTACCAATATTGACTTTCTATTTTACTCCTTTACCATATAAAAAGCGAATGATCTTTCAAAATATTAAACAATTGCGCCTATCTTTTGCATATTCCCAATTATATTCAACATTATTACTCAAAACAAACTTAAAATTACCAAACATATGGTTGAGGCATTACATGACAAAATTAACAGAAATATATGTGTGGACCTAATAATTGTAACAAGTTAATGCTGTAACAACCTACCACCAAGTATATCAATGGCTTGTTCTTAATCGAAATCACCAGACTAACAGACTAATTGTGTGGCCCTAAACTAAATGCAACTTGTATTATAACCCGACAATCAACTAGTGGAGAATGTAGTTGTCACTCATGACCAACACTCAAGCTGATTTTAAAAAGAAAATTTAACAACATTTGTCCTACTCGGGGATCAAATTTTCTGCCTTCCCATTGTAGGATTAAACTAGCCAGTCTGTATTAAGAAGTATAAAAGCGCTTTATGACTATTAAAAGCAATGCAATATAGTGGAGAAAATCATAAGCCAATAATTTGTTTATGACTTAACCAAAATTTTTTAACTAGCCTGCCGCCCAGGTTTTACACAAGTAAAAATAAACCTAGCCTAAATATCAAAGCTTCCTACCATTCTCTTCATTTTATTGATGACCTCTGTGGCGCAGCGGTAACTATACCGGACTGTAAAGCGGATGGTTCCCAGCCAATATCCTCCCCTAGTCCACTGTGTGGGAACGTTAACACAAGAGCTTACTGCACTTATTTAAGGGCCACATGGCATGTTTAATCTGGAAAAAAAAGCAATTAATATTTGCTTTCTGTACCATTTCTTCAACTACAGGTCTGCTGGAAGAAATTTCTTTTTGGAATATGCAGAACTTCTGTATTTACGTTTTATTTTGTTATTAGTTTGTCCTGTTATGTATAATTGTGTGTAAATGCATAAATTTGTAAATAAATTAATATGTATACATAAATTAAATGTTTATTTTGACTAAAACAGTGATATGGTAATAATTACAATGAAGATTACAATTAGATACACTTACTATAAACTCAATGTTCAAACTGTCTATTCTAGCCATCACTTTTTTATTTAGAGACGGTATAACTACAAACTCACTTAAAACCATTTTGCTGAGATGTCTAAAAAAGATAAAAATTGTTTAAGGGTGCGTTCAGGGAGTCGCTATCAGCACTAAAAACCCAAACGCTACTATTGCTGTTCGGAGAGCCAATTGCGTGTCAGCGATTGCAAGCTCCACGAACGCTATTTGCGTTGCGATTGCGTGATCGCCTTCGGCCATCTTGACACATTTGCGCGGGACTTTGCACTGTGCTTGAGTGAAACATGGAGGTGATGGAGGGTCGTAGTGATTTCTTGCGAATTTTAACGATAACGTGTACTCTTCGTTAACATCAAGATCTTGAAAAACCATTTCGACGGAATTGTCCATTTTGCTGTCAGAATGCCGGTTGCTCGAAGAACGAAGGAGGTTAGGACCACGATGAGTAGTGATAGCGAAGTAGTTCACTTTCAGCACCCAGTTTTTCAGCACCTGCTCGTTCAGCACCTGGCCTAGTTCACTTTCAGCACCTATCAATATTTTTGGCAGGTGCGGAAAGTGAACACAAATGTATTTTTACATTTTAGTTCACTTTCAGCACCTACAGTATAGCAGCCTAGTGCTGGCTGCCTAATGGTTTGTTAGACAAGACGATATTAAATAAAAGATATCGATAAAAATCACTGGAACATATATTTATATTTTTCCTAAAAAAATCTTATTGCTTTAAAAGTTAGGTATTATCAACGACAAACAATTTGCGATAAAAATTTGCTTCTAATAAAAAGTGTTATTAAATATCTATACTTTTTGGGCATAAAAAAAAATTAATATTGTTTGAAATGTATATTATCTAATACTTACAGTGTTAGTAAAATACACAAAAAATACAATTTAAAGGCTCTGTCACTGGCAGCTACACTCAAAGACTCGTATGTATTAGTACAATTTTTCCAGTGTCTTAGTTTTTGTTTGTTTTTTTTTTAAGTTTGTTTTGCGAATCCAGAATACATATGTCTGTAATAAAAAAGCTATTTATTTTTTCCAAGTATAAAAAAAGTTTGAACTTAGTTTTATTGGTAATAAATTACCTTCAAGTTTTGCAGTTAATGTAATATTAGGTCTGAAGAACCAAAAACACAAAATCCTAATAGAGATAACAATTTATGGACACACCTTTTGCAAAGGTGTGTGAAGCACTATCGAGAAAAAAAGGGAAGACAGAAAAACAATAACATTGATTTTGGTTTCCAAAAAATAATGTTAAAAACCACTTACCTGTGAAATAAAACCATATTAATCCTAAATTGCGACGTACTAGTGAACTTCTAGCACCATTTGTCTGCACAATCAGGCTTTATATATATACGTTTTGAAGGGAAACCAGAGTTAGAGGCTTTATTTTCGTAGTATTGTTTTTAAAGGGAGAGCGTATGTCATGTGTACCTACGTAAAGACATGACATGAACTTCGACACATTTTTTTTAATCACGTCTTTTATGGCGTACTTGGTTCCCGACATGTGGCCTCCTTGGTTTATTTCCATAGATTTATATTCCATAAATCTATTGTTTATTCTTTCATGGTGAAATACACATGAAGTGTGAACGACGTAATGTCACAAAAATTATTAATGCCCGTTTGCACCAACCTCAACTTAGGCTTGTCTTAGTTAGTAAACACCTAAGCTTAGGTTTAACCTATCTTAACAAACGGTTTGCACCAACAGCCCGGTCGTAACCGTGTCTTAAATTAGGCATTGCCTAGCAAAGTGAATGATTGAACGAATGAAAGATTGATTGCCTATGGTTTTTAATGTTTTTTTTAGGAATGTGGGGCAGATGAAGAAAATTTTACTGAAAAGTTATAGAATTTAAAGGGGCCAACATAAGGTGCCCGGAATTAGGTGTTACAAAAAAAAGAAGTAGAATCAAAACTAAGCCTAAACCAGCAAATAGACTTGCAGCAATGAGAATAAGGGTAGAGCAAGAAAAAAGTCCCTTATAAATCAACAAAAGGCACAAAATGCATTTGCATATTATAAAAATGGAAAAGAAAAAAATAAAAACCATATTGGAAATTTTATTAAAAACAGCTTCAGGTTAATATTTTTAAATAAAGATACATTTCTTATTTACACAGTAAAACAGTATTGTGCACAGTAAAACAGACTTCTCCCATCTAAGGCATTTGGTAGTATCCCAATGTTAGTAATTTCGTTTTCAATATGACCAGCCTGAATCCAATAGTTGAGAGACTCTTCACACAATTCTTCTGGAGCAGCGGGCATATCATCATTCAAATCTACATAAATGTTATGCAGGATGCAGAAAGCTATTCAGCAGTTTGATCCAAAACCCACAAAACCGTGCTTTTGCACATCCGGTATCTTTTCAAAGTCCACGTCGTCGTAATTTTCAAAAAGATTTTGTCGTGATCTTACGATACGAGGCATGCTGATCATGATGCTGATCATTATGAAAGACCACTTCTTCTAAAAATCAAGAAAAGCACTACAGCACTTATTAAACTCCTCAAATTACAAATTACACAACAGTTCTCAACACAACAGACAGAAACTACTCGGCATAACCTCAAAACTAGCTCAAAACAAACATTTATTTGACACATATGTCAATGTTTTACGAAAAAAAAAACTTAGGCGTTTCTTAACTCCTTAGGCATGTCATAAACGGGGTCCTAAAGTTAGGAAATGCCTAAGTGAGTTTAGGAATGACCTAAGGTTGGTGCAAACCAATTTTTCGTTAGGAGTTGCTTAAACAAGTTAGGCAAAGACTTAGGATGTTCTTAAGTTTGGTGCAAACGGGCATAACTATTTTGTTTTGTTTTTTCCTAAGGGCGGGTCCGCACAAAGGTTTTTCACCGCGAAGTTTTATTTGCGCGTTTAAGATTCTGCGTTCCTAATTACACCCAGTACGTAATGCGGATAATATTTGTACTATTTTTGTTTACATTTTAAATTTCCCTGCTGGAACGCACGACTAAAAAGGACCACCGAACTTAAATTTTTATATTGTTTCATACTTTTTTGATACTGCACAAAACTTTTGCGGGAATAAATCGCATCAATAACAACAACATTTTTTTTTACCCGCGTGCGATTTTTAACACTGCGTGGATACTTGCATAATGAGACATGTGTAAAAAATCTCGGTGCGGACGGGCCCTTAATAATAAATCCAGTGCATTTATTTACCATTTGTCCCACATTTTTCCTGTGTGTTTAATACGAACTATATCCAATAATGGAGCCTGTAGCCGGTCGAAGTAACCAAAACACGGCTATAAGCTATACTTCAAGTATAAGGGGGGCGCCAATACTAATATATGAAAATAGGCAGTACAGAAAGTTCAAAAAATATAAAAGTAATGATAATATGTTATGGCGGTGTCTGATAAGTTCCTGTGGAGGGTTTTTAACAGTTAGTAGCAACGAAGATATTGTAAAAATGACAGAACACAACTGTGAACCGATGAACAGTGCCCAAATTCAAATAAAAAAAACAATACGTGAACATCGTGAAGAAGCTGCAACTACCGATGGTCCCGTTCCAACATTATACAAAACTAAAATGAAAAAATTACTGGATCAAGGACTCAACTTAGTAGCCGAATGCCCAAATTTTAATAATATTAAACCCGGTTAATATAAAATAAGAAACAAAAGCTATGGAGTTCGCCGGCTATGTGCGAAAACCGCGGAAGACATACAAGTAAGTTAATTATGGTTTGCTATTGAGAAATACTTTTTCCAATTTTGATAACTTATTTACTTAAACTTTATTTGCTCCATAAGTTCATCGAGGTGAAACCACAAAAAAGAATGTTAACTATAAAACTACCATCCCTACTAATATTATAAATGCGAAAGTAACTCTGTCTGTCTGTCTGTCTGTCTGTCTGTCTGTCTGTTACGCTTTCACGCCTAAACCACACAACCGATTTTGATAAAATTTGGTATGAAGAAAGAACTGAACATGGGAAAGGACATAGGGTACTTTTTACCGCGGGAAAACTTCTCATTCCCACGGGAAATCGACTTCCTTGCGAACGGAGTCGCGGGCGTCCACTAGTTAATTATATAATTACTTGTTCCATAGTTTTTCCAAGTCAAGATAAGTACGTTCGCCACACATTTATCCTATCGGTATTGCAAACATGGGACTAGACTTCATACAAACAGTACCGTTTATAGAGAACTAGTGGCCGCCCGCGACTCCGTTCGCGTGGAAGTCGGTTTCCCGTGGGAATGAGAAGTTTTCCCGCGGTAAAAAGTACCCTATGTCCTTTCCCAAGTTCAGTTCTTTCTTCATACCAAATTTCATCAAAATCGGTTCAGTGGTTTAGGCGTGAAAGCGTAACAGACAGACCGACAGACAGACAGACAGACAGACAGAGTTACTTTCGCATTTATAATATTAGTAGGGATAGAATAGACCATAACTCAGATTTTATGTATTTTTTTTAAATTTAAGGTACCTAAACAATATTTGGACTTTCTGTTGGCTGATTTCTACGATGGCAAAAATAGAATTCTTCTATTTGCTACGAAAAAATGCAAAGAAGAGCTTGCCAATACCCGTCATCTGTATTGTGATGGGACTTTTAAATCTGCACCAAAACCTTTTATGCAGATTTATAGTATGCATGGAGAAATCGATGGTGTCGTTAAACCATTAGCATATGCTTTGCTTATGAACAAAAAAATGTCTACATATAAAACATTATTTCAATTACTTAAATCTTCGATACCCGACATGTCTGTACATTTTTTTACTACTGACTTCGAAGAAGCCGCAGTCAGAGGAATACTGTCGGTGTTTCCCAATGTTACAATAAAAGGATGCTTCTTTCATTTTAAAAAGGCTTTGAAAAAGAAAGGGAAAGAGCTGGACCTAAGCGGAAATAGTATTTATAGAAAACATGTTGCTTCGTGTACTGTACTGTCTTATTTGCCGCCAGAAGATTTAGATGATGCATGGCTGTACATTATGAGTGAGTGTCCCCATGATGAAAAAATAACGAAATTCAATGATTATATGATCACACAGTGGATTGACCACAAATTGTAGTCAAATAAATGGAGTTGTTATGGTCAGGCTCACAAGACAAACCATTATCCTGAGTCTCATTATTCAGTTATAAATAAAGCAATTAATAAGAATAGCAAAAACATTGCTACTGTTTTAAGAGTGCTACTGGAAAACAGTAAGCATTACGCTGAAATTCGCGCAAAAACTGGCACATCCAAATCCCAAAAATTTGCCGAAACAAAAAACAAATTAATAGACTACATAATAGAGGAATACAAAAATGGCTATATTTCCCTTGGCCACTGTATTGAAAAGCTGCGATTTTAAGCTTATTCAACACATTTTTATTTAAAGTTATTAATAGCTTAAGATATGCTAGCACCAATAGCTAGTAGCGAAAGAAATTCACGCATATAATTTGCAGTAAGGCACTACTTTAACTTTGTAGGATTCACTCTATTATGCCCTTTTGATATGCACGAGTAGGTTATAGATCGGTTTATGGCCCTAAAACGATGTCATAAAGCTCACTTTCTTAGCAAGTGTGTTGATAATTTCGTTTAAATTGCATTTGTTGCTGTGTAGGAAAACTATTTATGCAAAAAATAATTGTTTTCCCTCGCAAGTGTGTTGAAAAAGTGCGTATGGTACTCGGCTGACTTACTACAACCCTCAGCCTCGTGTATAATGAACAACTTTGCACACTTGTATCATACATGTACTAATAAGGTGACTGATAAAAATATATTGAGTTATTGTATCTTAAGTATCGATTAAAGCTGATTTTCTCATATATGTTGTCAGAAAGAGAAGACTGATACATTGAAAATAAAGAGTTTTTAGTATATTGAAATTTAAATAATGTGTTTTTTATCGATATAAGGCAGCAAGCACTAGGCTGCTATACTGTAGGTGCTGAAAGTGAACTAAAATGTAAAAATACATTTGTGTTCACTTTCCGCACCTGCCAAAAATATTGATAGGTGCTGAAAGTGAACTAGGCCAGGTGCTGAACGAGCAGGTGCTGAAAAACTGGGTGCTGAAAGTGAACTACTTCGTGATAGCGTTCGAGTTCACAGAGTTCGCAAACACTGACGCTGTCATCACACCACCTCGGAAAAAATTGCATTGACAGTGAATTGTCATGACGTCACACACCATTATTGATGACGTCACGAACACGATTGATAGCACCACCGTCGAGCTCCGTGAACAAATTTTAGCGCTAGATAGCGCGGATAGCGACTCCCCGAACGCACCCTAAGACTGTTGTCATGTTTAAGACTGTTGTCATGTTAATAACAACTGTTATTATGTTAATAACAACAGTTTTCAACAGTCTTTAACTTTTTAGAAATCTCAGCAAAACAATTCTAAAAATAAAGAATATTCAATAGGCAAATGTTTTTTGATACTGTTTATAAGTACCTTGGCTACTTAAACAATACATTATTTGTATATAAATAACGTGACACAATAAAAGGGTGAGATATAGGCCCCGATTCTAAAAATACACTCTCTAAACTAAACTAAATAAAACTATCGCCGTCACTTACTCATCAATAGTATAAGACAGAGACAGGTAATCATTTTAGTCCTGTCAAACTAAAATGTTCGTGCATTATGACTCGGCGAAGGCAATTTTAGGCTAGTCCTTAGCGCATTTCGTTCAATTTTACAATGATGTGGACTAAATTTAGTGAGACCAATGTACCTGTCTTTTTCTAATACAAAGCTAGGAAAAGTGACAGTGATATGTTTAATATAGTTTGAGAGTGTTTTCGGAATCGGGGCCAATATGTGGGAGGAAAAGTTCATCTTGCGTGCACCTTCCAAAACAATGAAAGGTAGCCATAAATAACGACACACTTTAGAGAGGGGAGGGGGTTGACGTAGTTTAAAAAAGTGTAGGAGGAATAGAATAGAAAAGTAAAACTAAGCAATCTTGGAGTTAATACAATGAACTAACTATGCTTAAAAACAAAAGCTTAAAAATAAAACGAAACTTGTGAACTTGTGGGGTATCCTGAACTAAATAGTTCTGTCGTTTAAACAATCAAATAAAAAATGACGGTTAACAATGTAACTATTATTATCGAAGCAATATTTTTTAAAGAGTGAATTTTTGCTTTAACCAAATTAGATTATCTTATGCCAACCAGGGTGTCTTCTTCTTTTTTAACCGGCTAAAACTAGGTGTAGCCGCACTTCGGGTATTAGCCGTAACATATATACCGCTGCACCACAAATAATATATTCCTTTAAGGCCCACTTGCAGCAAACGTTTTAACCTCGGGTTATCTAACTCAGGTTTAATTGGCGCCACCATCGATTGTAACTACTTCTCATTACGCCATTGGTGGCGATTTAAATCTGGGTTAGCTGACCCGAGGTTAAAACGTTTTCTGCAAGTGGACCTTATAATACGATCCTTTACTCATTTATATCCTCTCATATTGTCACTTAATATCGTCTATTGTCACAGTACCCACCCGCGTCTAGCCCGGCTCGCGCTAGAGTGGCCTCTATGGACCCGGGTGAACGCTTGCGATGTCCCATACGACAAGTACCGACTGTTCTGGCTGCTGAGATATGGTGTCAACGAGAGAACCACGCATCTGGCTATTAGGGGGCATGCTGAGGAGGCTGACGGGTATGTTATTGTTTTTATAAATAAATAAAAAAATATTTCATTAATAAAAAAAAATTGAGTGAATTTTAAGTACGAGAAGTAAAAATAAAGTTTATTTTTGAAAGGTTTTTCAATTGTTAAATAAACTATTCATAGTTTGTTAGTTCTATACAACAGATAAGATAGTAGGTTGATCAAATGAAATAAAATGAAACGAAACGAAATGAAATAAAATGAAATGAATGAAAGTATACTTTATCTGTTGAATAGAATTTGGCTGACAATTGAAAAATGGACTAAAGTGTTGTAATTGTTTGCTGATTGTAGTTTTACAGTATATATTTATTTACCGTCGGAGTTATGACACCTTATGTCTAGCTTTTACCCCCTTATTAATAAGCACACTTTATGCCTAAATAAGTAGTGTCCCTGACAGGGGTCGATGACTTTTCGGACACAAAAAACTCGGACACCTTGGCCAAATTGTGGTTGTTCAATTTTAATATTATTTTTTACCAAGGCGTCCGAGTTTTTGTGTCCGAAAAGTCATCGACCCCCTGACAGATACGAAAGTCACGTGTGATTGACAGAGATCAATCATATTTCAGCCTATGCAGGTTTAAAGATCGTTCATGAATAATTTTAGCCTTTAATCTTTTGAATAGGTACCTTAAATCTAGTGCAGATTCAGACTAAAACCAAATCCAAATTCTTTGATTCATCATAGATATGTAACATATACTTAATGAACGGCAATGTTACAAACTTAGATTTTACCTAACCGAGAGAAAAAAGCCGGCGGAAAAAACTCCCAGCACTCCTTCGGGAAATTATACAAGAATTTAAAACGTGTACATTCAGTGAACATAGAAATTATTTTCTTGTACCTGCCCGCTCAACACTATAAAGTTAAAAAAATATTGAATTGCTAGTACGAACTAATTAATTAGTCTGCTTGGCTTGACGAGTACAAAGTGCTTAACAATACAAAAGGAGCTAAGACTAACTTCTTGATGTGCCTTTGAATCATATATTTTTGATATAAACAGCATATATTAAACTATGTACTAGCTATTTTATTAGATAGACTTAGCGAAAACATAGGTGCATGTTAATGTTAATATAACTTATATGATATTTAAGTAAAGCGAGTGACGATATTGGTAAATTAGAAATATAATAATGTTTTATGATGAAAACTGTGTACTTCATCTTGTGTTTGCACGGCGAATATTTTTCTATACTTAAGTATATACATTATTTTTGTCTAATGAATGTCTACCAACTGTCTTGTTATGGTGTATGCTCACATAATGTATTAGCTACCGATATTAACCATTGATGATGAAACAAGTTAACATCACATAGCTTTAGTCAGAGTAATTCTTATACATGTGTCTAATTGCATACAATAATAGACTAAGTCACAGGTATGTAGTTTATCTGTTGCAAGATAGATGGCGCTGTAGTAAAATAAAATCGCGCTATACATATTAAGCATCTGTCAAACTCATACAATAGTTGAGTATATCTTTACTTGTGTGAGTGAATGAATACAGTAATGAGTTATAAGTGTGTGTTTTAGTGCGGACCCCTACGTAGGTATAATTGTACAACATGTATAAATTGTGCATAGATAATGCGATATATGCTTATGTTAATGTCTATGTATACTGTAAATAGATTTATTCATAACATTCATATCTTAAACTAAAAAAACAACACCATAAAAAACATACATCCAACCATAACTACCAAACCAGTCCAATCACCCATAAACACCATATCACTGCAATAATTTCGCCCCAGTTGCGCCGAGTATGGCAACCGCATCCACCAGGAGAACCTCCGCCGGAACCACATCGCGGCGATGGAGCGGGAGCTCGCCATGGGAGTAGAGTGGAACGGAGAGGAGGTCAGGCGGAACCCCACGCAGAGTAAGTGGAACGGGTCGACGACATTTCGGACACGAAAAACTCGGACACCTCGGCCAATGTATGGCAAAAAAAGATTTAAAATTGAAAATTCATACATTGGCCAAGGTGTCCGAGTTGTTTGTGTCCGAAATGTCGTCGACACAGTAAAACGATTGTTATATAATAATAAATAAATAAATCTCCAGACTAACACACCAACTGTGTGGCCCTAAACTAAGCAAAGCTTGTACTCTAGGTACCACACAATGGACTAGGGGAGAACCTAGTTACACCCAGACACGAGCCAATATCAAAAAACCATTTTGACGATATTGACCCGACCCGGGGATCGAACCCGGAACCATCCGCTTAGCAGTCCGGTGTATACTGGGTGTGAAAGAACTGCTTCCGAAAACGAAAACTGGGTATTGCTGGAGGAGTACTGGTTGCGTTTTGAGCAAAAAAAAATATGTTTATGATTAAATGCATTGAAAAAGTTATTAATGATCGAAGTCGTATTCGCCGCTTGAAATCATCGCTCACACATCAACTGTCGGTTCAGGTGCGATTAATGACATTGCAAATTAAATTAAAACCCTATTTAATTAGAAATCATCGCAAAATCTGATTTTTTGAAAATCATCGCAAAATCTGATTCTGACAACTTTTTTTGCTCAAAACGTAACCAGTACCCCTTTAGCAATGCCTAGTTCTCGTTTTCGGAAGCAGTTCTTTTACACCCTGTATTTATTAACTGTGTAATAAAGCTTTTTCAAAATCAAAACTTGCGTAGACAAATATAAAATGGGCTGTATTTATTACTACTACTATAACTATTTTTGACGTATGCTATTATTTTTATGTGTAATTTAATTCAGTAAAATGTCCCGACCCGAGAATCCGGGAACTATACTTTGAACGCCAATGATATTCAATTTTAATAAAACAAATTTTGTTATGTATTGTTTTAGTTTTATTTTTCTTAGCATTAGCAATATTAAACGCGTAATTTTTAATTATCTGTTTGAATAATTTCAAGTTAAAAACGTTTGTTTTCGTAAATTCCACCACTCATATCAATGTTACTATATATTTCTGCCACGAACTACAGTTAGTATATTATTGCAGTTGAGATTTTACTTTTAGTTTTGCATTTAAAATGCTAATTTTACTAATTTTGAAGTTATAGTAGATACTGGAAAAAGGAACGCGGGTCTCCGAGCATAAGCGACTGGGAATCCAACCCAAGACTTTTAGATCACCGGTCCAATGCTCTGACCACTGAGCTACCGCGCCGCTACGGTGACCCAACGAAACTTCTCCCAGTATCTGTGTGCTTACGTCATATTTCATCAAATGAATGGAGTTTCCGGCTCTTCATTTCAGTAGAAATACCTTTACAGGATATTTAACTACTAATTAAGTTGAAACAAGCTAACAATTGAGAATTATTTCAGTTGGCCCGGCGTTTGTTATTCGTGAGATGCATCCACTGAATGTCGGACCGGAGGGGGTAGAACCCGCTGTGATGTTTGCTAGACAGGACACCATACTTAAACAACCAAGGTAAGAAAGAAAGAAAGGAAAGAAATAAAATATTAATTTACCAAATAAGAAGTATAAATGAATCACAAGAAGACAACGTTCCCCGCACTAGGCAATCAGCCTGTATCGCGGGAGAACTAATGTATTATTAGAATAGTATTATAAAACAATTACACATGTCATAAAATTTCAATAAATATTAAAAGAGTTAAGTAACAGAAAATGAAATAAAATAAAATAACAAACTAAAACTAAAATAAGAATATAAATTAAACTAAAATCAGACTTCTTATTGATAAAACAAAGAAAAATATAGAGAAGTGAATGTGAACTTGTGTGTGTGGTAGGTATAGTGTGTGTAAAAGTAAAGTAAAGTAAGGTAAAAGTTATGATCAAAGAATGGGATTATTTATTTGTTCATAATGATGTGAACACATCGGGTCGACGACATTTCGGACACAAAAAACTTTGACACCTTGGCCAATGTATGGTAAAAAATAATATTAAAATTGAAAATCCATACATTTGCCAAAGTGTCCGAGTTTTTTGTGTCCGAAATGTCGTCGACCCGACACATCAGTAGCGTAAAATTATGAGTACAAAATGGTTAATTAGTGGCCATTGACTTAATAATACAGTTTAAATCTTATTTTTACATATTGGTAAATTTTTCGATTGATTTAAACTTGAGACTTATTTACAATAGTTCGTGAAAAACTAAACTAAAAAGATTGCTATCACTTACTTATCAGTATAACAAGACAGACACAGATAGTAATTTAAATTCTGCCGGCCTTAAAGTTTACTTGCATTATGACAGGTTTAGTCTAAACGCATTCTTAGCGCGTTTTCGCAATTATTTTACCAAAACCTTGTTTTTAATTAAATCAGACACTACTTACCTTTTTCCAATACCGAGTACAATTATCAGTTTAGTTTAGCTCTATGCTTTCCAAACTCTCGTCCCCTAGTGTTACACCATTAAAGGCAGATTTTATATCCTACTAAAATTATAAATGAGAAAGTTTGTGACTATGTATGGATGTATGGATGTTTGTTACTCTTTCACGTAAAAACTACTGGACGGATTTGGATGAAACTTTGCAGTAATATAGGTTATACATCAGAATAACACATAGGGTACTTTTTACCGCGGGAAAACTTCTCATTCCCATGGGAAACCGACTTCCATGCGAACGGAGTCGCGGGCGGCCACTAGTTGTCATATAATTTCTATTCCTACAGATAAGTAGTATGTTCTCATAAGTATTTTACATATATATGATGAGATTCATACTACTTATCAATCAAACAGAATTTATCTGACAATTGTAAAATCAGCCCTTATCCTACTAATATTATAAATGTAAAAGTTTGTGAGGATGTATGGATGTATGGATGTTTGTTACTCTTTCACGTAAAAACTACAGGACGGATTTTGATGAAACTTTGCAGTAATATAGGTTATACATCAGAATAACACATAGGACACTTTTTACCGTGGGAAAACATCTCATTCCCACGGGAAACCGATTCCATGCGAACGGAGTCGCGGGCGGCCTCTAGTTTAATAATAAATTTAAATAATTATTTCTAGTTTCAAGTCGACCTGTCCGTCACCTAAAGTGACGCTAACTCGTGGTGCGATGCATCATTTGAAGAGTTTCTGCAACTTGACATCATTGACGTTGCATTACTGCAATATCAACATGCTTAATGTGAGTATATTCATTGAAATAGTAATTGAGTAGAATTGAAATAGTAAACGAGTAGAATCAAAATAGTAATTGAGTAGAATTGAAATAGTAATTGAGTAGAATCAAAATAGTAATTGAGTAGAATTTAAGTTGAATAAAAGTAATAGTTGAATTTTTGAAGTTTTTTTAATTTTAGTATAAGGAAAAATTAGTTTTATATGTGTAAATTTGATTGAAAATAAATAAAAAACAATGTTCCAATGATATCTTTATTTTATAAGATAATTATAACTAATTTGACTGTCATTTCGATACATATTTTATGTTTCTAATAATTCTAGACTGGGCTAGAGTGTTTCCCCCCACGTTGAAGCGTCTATGTTTGAGGGGCACTTGTCTATGACTATATCCATATATTATTATATGTTTCTATTAATTCTAGACGGGTCTGGAGTGTTTCCCGCCCACGTTGAAGCGTCTATGTTTGAGGGGCACTTGTCTATTACTATATTTATGTATTATTATATGTTTCTGTTAATTCTAGACGGGTCTGGAGTGTTTTCCGCCCACGTTGAAGCGTCTAGGTTTCTGGGGCACTTGTCTATTACTATATTTATATATTATTATGTGTTTCTATTGATTCTAGACGGGTCTGGAGTGTTTTCCGCCCACGTTGAAGCGTCTATGTTTCAGGGGCACTTGTCTATTACTATATTCATATATTATTATTTGTTTCTATTAATTCTAGACGGGTCTGGAGTGTTTTCCGCCCACGTTTAAGCGTCTATGTCTGAGGGGTACTCGTCTATTACTATATTATTATGTTTCTATTAACTCTAGACGGGTCTGGAGTGTTTCCCGCCCACGTTGAAGCGTCTATGTCTGCGGGGCACTCGGTGCTACTACATGACGCGGCCGCACAAGACGTTCCTGTTCAAGTTGCACGACTATCTGCCCGATTTGGAGGTGAGGATATTTTAATTATATCTTTTGGTAATGGAAAATAAAAAATAAAAATATTTGAAATTATAGAACTTTTTTTTTCATATTTAGAATTTCATGTTTTTAATCACAGATTGCATTTTTGTTATATACTTTACAAAAAATAAAAAAAAAAGTCATGTAACGTTTATTTATTTATAAATATATTAATATAAATTATGAATTCAACTATTTAAAGTAAGCCAAGTACGTGCAACTTCTTAGATTTACGCGATCATTATTAATTGAAATTAAACTCATTTTAACGGGTTTTACCCGTCAGCGCCTATTAAGTGAACCCGGGTAACTATCCGAGAAAATTACGGAACAGATGGCGGTGAATTCGAAAAATCGTTTTTTACTTACTCTATGAAGACGTCAAACATCTCAGTCTACCCGTGACCACGGCATTTGTAAAATGCCGAAACGTCGGATAAATAAAAATATATTTATAATCGCGTAAAAACCCGTTTAAAATAAGTTTAATTTCATTTGTAAAAATGCCGAAACGTCGGATAAATAAAAATAATTTAATAAAACGCGTAAAACCCGTTAAAATGAGTTTTATTTCAAATAAGCCAAGTACTTTGATATGTAGAATAAATGTGAAAATGTAACTAAAATTGAGGAAAATATGTGTGTTTCATGAATATGACGGGAATTACAAAAATTAAATTTTCGCTATTCCACTAAAAACTTTTTTTCGATTGCCCAGTACATGTAAACACAGTCATGAATCTATATCACTTTAGTTGGTTTTCTCTCGTTAATGTAACTTCTTAGATTTACGCGATTATTATTACTTGAAATTAAACTCATTTTAACGGCGTTTTACGCGTTTTATTAAATTATTTTTGATTTCCCGACTGTTAACCCGCGACCACAGCATTTTTAAAAATGCCCAAACGTCGGAAAATCTAAAAAAAAATTAATAAAACGCGTAAAAACCCGTTAAAATGAGTTAGTTTTCTCTCGTTAATAAGTAGTTTTTCTGTCATTCTCTGCCAAACAGTCATGAATCTATTTCACTTTAGTTACTTTTCTCTCGTTAATCAGTAGTTTTTCTGTCATTCTCTGCCAATGTAAACACAGTCATGAATCTATTTCACTTTAGTTACGTTTCTCTCGTTAATCAGTAGTTTTTCCGCCAGTACATGAACGTATCTGAATGCGTGTGGCTGGAACCGTCATCTCTGCTCGCATTATCCAAACTCACCAAACTGGAAGAGCTACATCTGAGGGAGTGTCCGAGAATGACCGAGTTTGTGGCTTATGCCGCGCTGGCTACGAGATTCGGGTTTCCTAAGTTGCGGGTATGTAGAAATAATGTTTGGGAATTTAAGTTAATTTAGGTTAGGTTAGGTTAAAAAAAATGTGTTGCTAAGTTGCGGGTATGTATGAATTGGGTTGATGACATTTCGGACACAAAAAACTCGGACACCCTGGTAAAAAAAGGGTCGACGACATTTCGGACACAAAAAACTCGGACACCTTGGTTAAAAAGGGTCGACGACATTTCGGATACAAAAAACTCGGACACCTCGGCCAATGTATGGATTTTCAATTTTAATATTTTTTTTCCATACATTAGCAGAAGTGTCCGAGTTTTTTGTGTCCGAACCGTCGTCTTTGTTAGCGCTATCCAAACTGACCAAACTGGAGGAGCTACATCTGAGGGAGTGTCCGAGAATGACCGAGTTTGTGGCTTATGCCGCGCTGGCTACGAGATTCGGGTTTCCTAAGTTGCGGGTATGTAGAAATAATGTTTGGGAATTTAAGTTAATTTAGGTTAGGTTAGGTTAAAAAAAATGTGTTGCTAAGTTGCGGGTATGTATGAATTGGGTTGATGACATTTCGGACACAAAAACTCGGACACCTTGGTAAAAAAGGGTCGACGTAATTTCGGACACAAAAAACTCGGACACCTTGGTAAAAAAAAGGGTCGACGAGATTTCGGACACAAAAAACTCGGACACCTCGGCCAATGTATGGGTTTTAAATTTTAATATTTTTTTTTTCATACATTGGCAGAAGTGTCCGAGTTTTTTGTGTCCAAACCGTCATCTCTACTCGCGCTATCCAAACTGACCAAACTCGAGGAGCTCCATCTGAGGGAGTGTCCGAGAATGACCGAGTTTGTGGCTTATGCCGCGCTGGCTACGAGGTTCGGGTTTCCTAAGTTGCGGGTATGTAGAAATAATGTTTGGGAATTTAAGTTAATTTAGGTTAAGCGTATGTTAAGTAAGTTGCAGGTTGCATCAAGATTCGGGTTCCCTAAGTTGCGGGTATTTATGAATAGTGTTTAGAGATTTAAGTTAATCATTATCATTACATAGTATAAATCCAAGTCGCTAATTCTGTTTGTTTGTAAGTTTGTCCGTTAACTCCTCCTAAACCAGTTGAGGGATTTTAATGCGGTTTTCTCCATATTTTAGGGTATTTATTCATTAAAATTTGTAAATAAAGAACATTCAGAAAAAGTTTTTTTTAGTTAACTAAAATTCAATGTTTCGGGAACAAGTCGCCCAAAATTACACCATTGCGAAGCGTGGGTGGGTCACTAGTTTAAGATAAGGGTATGTTAAGTAAATATGTGTTGTGGGTATATTAACGGAGTCCAATTGTGGTGGTGTTGCGGGTTCGATCCTCAGATGGCTACAAATAATATGTGAAATAATTTGATGACTTACTAAGACTAAAACTACTACTAACTACTAAGATTGAAAACACAAACAGGGAATTGCAAAAATCATCGCAAAATGGAGTGTATTAAAATATTAGTTCGGCAAAAATCGCACGGAAAGTAAGTGTTTTAAAATCACGGTGGTAAGCTTTCTCTGACCGACACTGCACATAAAGTTGGAAAAAGAGAAAAGTCTAATAAATTCAAATATTAATTAAGTTTAATAAAACTGCTAATAGTAATTTTATCCCACCAACATCTCTTCGCCAATTCTACAAAAGTTACTAAATTTTTCACTAGTTACCTACTAACGGCCGAAACCAATAATCTACTAACCTTTGATGCCTTGTTATTTGTGTAACTATGGTAACTATTATCCATGTTTTTGCGTCTCAATAAACTATGGTAGATAGCTGTTGATATGGAAATGACAGAAACACGTCACAAAAAACAAAACTAGCAGTTCCAATTACCAAGGTTTTAACTATAGTAGAATATTGGTTTCGGCCGATACAACATTTATTGCAATATCTTGAGCAATTTATTAATATTTTAATTTTTTTTTTTTTTTAATAATTCTGTACTTACGTTCCTATAAACTTAACATTATCAATCTTTTACTTACTCCTTAATAATTTTTTACTTATTAGTATTATCTCCCCACCCAGCTGATAGATTTCCGCGGCTCGCCAGTGGGCGACAGTGAAGTGTCAGCGTTCAGTTCTGTGCCGTCTCTTGAGTTTAGTTAGCGGCCAAACATACAAACAGACAGAATTAGCTACTTGGATTTATACTATGTAATGATAATGATGATGATGATGATTATGATGATAATGATGATGATTATGATGATAATGATGATGATGATGATGATAATGATGATGATGATCATGATAATGATAATGATGATGATGATGATAATGATGATGATGATGATAATGATGATGATAATTTTGTACTTAGTTCTATAAATTTTTTAATTAGTACTTACTAATATTCTTTTTCCATCCAGCTGATAGATTTCCGCGGCTCCCCCGTCGGCGACAGCGAAGTGTCAGCGTTCAGTTCTGTGCCGTCGTTGCTGACGCTACGATGCGCCACCAACGAGCACTCGAATCAGGAAATACCGCACGAGCATAGCGAGACGCCGTTCGATTGGGAGGTCGAGGTGAGTTGTTAAATAATTAATATGTATACAGGGTGTGTACAGGGTGTGAAAATAATTAATATGTATACAGGGTGTGAAAATAATTAATGTGTATACAGGGTGTGAAAATAATTGATGTGTATACAGGGTGTGAAAATAATTGATGTGTATACAGGGTGTGAAAATAATTGATGTGTATACAGGGTGTGAAAATAATTGATGTGTATACAGGGTGTGAAAATAATTGATGTGTATACAGGGTGTGAAAATAATTGATGTGTATACAGGGTGTTAAAATAATTGATGTGTATACAGGGTGTGAAAATAATTAATATGTAAACAGGGTGTGAAAATAATTAATGTGTATACAGGGTGTTAAAATAATATGTATACAGGGTGTGAAAATAATTTATATGTATACAGTGTGTATACAGGGTGTGAAAAAAATATGTATACAGGGTGAGAAAATAATTAATAAAGGCAATACTAAAAGTAAATTTACTTTTAGTATTGCCTTTAAAAAATGCTAATTTATTAATTTTGAAGTTATAAATACTGGAATAAGGAACGCGGGGCTAAAAAAGCGGCGCGGTAGCTCAGTGGTCAGAGCATTGAACCTGGTATCTAAAAGTCCTGGGTTCGATTCCCAGTCGCGTAATGCTCGGGCGCGCGTTCCTTTTTGCCAGTATCTATATCAGTGTTTAAAGATAGTGAAATAAATTGAAGTGGTATTTATTTTTATGATTAATATAAAAAAGGGGAAAAAATGTTATAAATGTATGTTTTTGGTCTGTGTTGATGTCACTAAACAAGATCACTTTATTCACAATAAATTGTTTAACTAAACATTAAAATAAAATATAATGTCGATTCTTTAAATAGGGCTTTTTAAATTCAATTCCTTAAATTTAAATTTGGTGTTTTAATATTATAAATACGAATGTTACTGAGTACTTTTGTAAATTTCAAACGAAAACTACTGAACGGATTTGGTTGGAATATCACTTAACTTCACTACTTCAAACTTCCAAATTCTCTCTAAAATCAACATTCAACTGATTGTAACCAACATCAACTGTTTATAAAAATCAGACCTACTACACGATACACAACAATCATTTCCACCCACACCACAACCATTTTTCCGCCTGTTTTTTCTCTCAGTCTACTACGGCCATTGCTGATGAATGTACGGGTGTCCCGTGTCATCTTTTTTTATTATTTTTTTTATGTTTTTGACAATGTATAAGAGATTAGTTTTTAATCCTACGTACAATAAAGTTATTTCATTTCATTTCCACAGATACCGGAATTCCTCAAGAAGCTAGAGATGGACCACAACCTCGACGACAACGAGGACGAAGACGCGGAACCAATCAACCTCACCGACGCCGACCAACAAGTGGACGATAGAACCCGCTTTATACGATACCTGGTCGGCACCAGATGCGCCAGGGAAGGTCAGGAGGCCGAGAATCAGGCGAATAACGCTCAAAATGCACAGAATGGTGAAGGTAATGGACAGAATGGTGAAGGAAATGGACAGAATGGTGAAGGTAATGGACAGAATGGTGAAGGAAATGGTGAGAATGGTGAAGGAAGTGGTCGGAATGGTGAAGGAAGTGGTCGGAATGATGTTGGAAATGTTGTTAGTGCAGTTAGAGTGAGTGTGCCGGAGGATTTGTCGCCTCCGGCGAAGAAACGTCGTGTGGATAACGAAAATCGTGATTGTCCTATGCCTGGGACAAGCAAAGATTCAGAAGGGGTGAAAGATGATGGTAAAAGTGGTGATAGTGGTGAAGGAAAAGTCAGTGGTGAAATTAAAGGTGATGGTATGGGTGATGGTAATAATAATGGAAATGCTGGTCAAGACATCAGGAAACGAAAACCACGTAAAATTAAACCGCATATGGTTAACATTGAAAAACTAGCGAGGGATATCAATGAGTCGTATGCTAAAATGTTTAAACAGAATCAAGAACGAGCCAAAGCTAAACGTGCTAACATTGAAGCAAATCGCAAAGTAAAAAGACCAAAGCTAGATGTCGCTGCGCCAATTAAATATGAAGTTGTAGAAAAGCCTGACATCAATGTTGCAAATGATGAACTTGCTAATAACGAAGAGAAGATGGATACAACTGAATCAAAACCTGATATCAGTGCCCCTAACACCGATGAACAAAAGCCAGATATTGAATCAAATCAAGATATAAATGAACCTAACCCAGATATAAACGAACCAAAACCGGATAACAATGACCCAAAACCAGATGTTAGCAACCCAAACCCTGAAAACGCAAACCCTGAAAACGCTAACCCCGAAAACGCAAACCCCGAAAACGCAAACCCAGAAAACGCTAACCCCGAAAATGCAAACCCCGAAAACGCAAACCCCGAAAACGCCAATCAACTAAACGGCTTTGAAAACGACTACGAAAACGGCCACAACAACGCAAACCAAAACGACGTGCATTTCGTTCGAATTCGTCTCAACGAGCGACCAATGCTACTACGGCAACATAACAACGTGCCAATAGTAATCCGCCATTTCGCCGGCGACGTAAACTCGTACGAAAACCGCCAAATCGAAGCCCATTTCGAAAGAGAACGAAACGCCGAGATTCTCAACGAAAGGATCAATCGTCACGCGAATGATATCCTAAACGCGAATCAGAACAGATACGTTCGTCAGCCAGTTATTTGCGTGGATTATGGCGACCCTTACTGGAGGCATCGGGATTTTGATATTAACGAACGCGCGGAGCAAGATTCCTTGTTAGTCACTGATTCGGCTATTCTACGCTTCGGGACTTCGAACTTAGAGCGAGTGAATGTTATATTGCTGTCTCTATTACCGACACGAGCTAAGAAAGACTCGCCCCCGCAACGGTCGAATTTGGAAGAGTTGGTCGTGAATGGGTATAGAATGGTCACTGATAGGAGTTTGATTCATTTAGCTACGGCAGCTCCAAGGTTAAGACTTCTGGATTTGAGACGTACTAAAGTGACGGCCCAAGGGGTTGAGGCTTTTAAGAATCTGCGGCCAGATTGCGAGGTGTTGTGGAGCGATTTCGACCAGGGGGGAAACGAGGAGTGAAAGATACGGGGCTATTTTTTGGTTGGGTTAGAAAGATGTGGGGTTATTTTTTTGTTGGGTTTGAAAGATGTGGGGTTATTGGGGAAGGAAAGTCGAGGAGAAAACACCGGGGAAGGCAGTGGGGCTATTTTTTGGTTGAGTTTGAAAGATGTGGGGTTATTGGGAAAGGAAAGATATGGGGTTATTGAGGTCGTTTGGAGTTAGAAAGAAATGGGGTTATTAACTTGATTGGGGGGTGAGAAAGATATAGTGTTATTGAGCTTATTTAGGTAAGAACGAGATGGGAAGTCTGTGGTGAATGTTTTTGGAAAGACTACGAGGTTTTCGTGTGAGAAAGAGACGCGGCGATTGTGGATGTGGGTGTTAGAGGGAGATGGCAACAGCTTAGTGAGCTACGCGCGCAATTGTAGATTTTTGGAATGGTTGATATCTTAGGAGAAGGAAATTGGGAATGTTATTTATAGTAAAAAAAAAGTTTTTAATACTTTCTCAGTGTCAAAATGTGTTTACTGTTCTTGAAATAGTAATAAGATCTTTCATCCCAAATAAGGTTTATTTAAATTAAAAACTATATCAAAACCTTTGGAAGGAGCAAGATTTCGTTTAAAATTTGCCAGCGTTTTATGTAATAGCGTTGTCTTCATTTAAAACGAAATTTAAATACGATCTCTGAAATCCATCATATACAGGGTGGCTCATTCAAATCGGTCAGTATGGGAAAGTCTGAAACGTTTATTTTTTCCATACAACCGGGTTCGATACCCTAGCTGGGTACAGTCTTTTTTCAAATTTTTGAATGCAGTTTTGCGTTTTATCCCAATCGGAGACACCTTTCCTAAGAACAAATCTATGTATGTCTTATAGTTTCAGATTTTCCCATACTGACCGATTTGAATAAGCCACCCTGTATATTTTAGTTTAACTGTGTCATAAGATATATCACATTATAATTAATAAATAAATGTTTGTGCAAATCGCGTCTACGAGACGTTAGTTTTAAATTAATTGTTAGTATAATACTTACCAATATATTAAATGAAAGTCCAAAATTCAAAAATACTTCTATGCAATTACAATTTTATACACATGTAATGAAATTTTTAATACATCAATAAGGCAAAAGTCGAATCAGCCCAATGTAATTGCAACTTTATACACTTGTAATTAAGTATCATTTTTGGTTATTCTGTAGTTCGACCGAAGCGTTTGAAGAACATTATTAGTCATTATGAAAACGACCTAATAGGCATGGATGACAAATTTTGAAATCCTCTTGAATAATGTTTATAGATGTCTACTTTTTCCGAAAATATTATTTCAGCAAAAAACTCATCCTAAGTAACAAAATATTGAACTTTCTACTCCATAATTTGAATTACGCGCTCAGGTGTCGTGTTGGTCCTATGACATCACATCTATGTAATCATTGTATGTGTACGTTGAAGTTATAGTGATTTGCATATTTTGTATCGTAAAAAATGAATTCTAATATAATAACTGTTGATGGAAAATAAAGGGATTCGCAAAACACAAGAGATTGAACATGCAAACATAGATACACGGATGTTGTTTACATAGATGTGACGTCATTCACGTCATTACGATTTCTAAAACATAATTGACAGTTCAAAAAGGTCTTTTCTGTGATTCTTTGTTACTGTCATCATGCCTATTGTTACTTTGTGTACTTGTCTTTAAGAACCAAGTTTCAACTGTGCTGTTTTCACTTTACATTGTAATTCGCTTATGTCATAATTATTTAGTCACTGAAACAATGTCTGATTTTTTATAACAATATTTCGGGCCGATGAAATGAAAATTACAGTTGGTACTTTCAAGTAAATGTTATGAAAATAGTCAGTGTTACGCAAAGATTTCCTAACTTATAGATATTTCTTTACAATAGGTACATCTGTGTAGTTTGAAACAGTGTCTGTATTACGCATTTATATTATTCAAATGCACATTTAATATAACCAATGGAAAATACATCGGATTTTGGAAAGTTAATTGAATGTTTTATCGCGGGTAGGAAGATAAGATCAAAATGATTATTATTGTCTGAAGGTAATTGTAAAGAGCTTGTGATTGTCTCATGTCAAGTTGACAGTTAAATCATGTGTAAGTAGGATACTGGTCCGAATTTGCTGTCAGCGCGCTTTCTGCACTATTTGCGTGCAAACGGTTGGACCATTTATACGAACGTGTGCACACTCTGAGCAATCTGACGTCATTAGTGACGTCACCTTTCAGTGCTAACGGTGTAAACAAAAGATAGGTAGTGCACTGTCTGCAGAAATGTCAGATGAATGTCAGTCAATGCCAAACTGACAACTGAATACTTTAATTTGTAAGATCTAAACTTTCGGACAAGTTTTGATGAACTTATATTGTTAAATGTAAAGATATTTAGCAGATTCATCGGGAAAACCTCAACATGCAATCTTACTGACCCATATTAAACCACCTGTCATTTTGACAGAACGTTCTAGCATATGCAGTTCTAGTCCAAAAAGTGCAGAAAGCGCGCTGACAGCAATTTTGGAACAGTATAAAAGAGATACTTATGACGTCATAGTTTTGTAATAATTGGAGATGTACCTACCGTTGGTTATATCACCTGTGCAGTATATAATCTTTTTCTGATATTCGTAGAAAGTTAAAAAAAAGTAGGTGTATTTTTAAATATTATTGAAAGTTGGAATGAGAAAAACGACTGATTAATAGGATTGGTCTCAAAATTTCTATATTTATTGATGGAAAAATGTTATTTAATGTAATTGTAGTCAATAAGTTATAATGAAATTATGTATGGATATGAATTTAAGAAATTAAAGAATATGCATAATTTATGTGTGTCTTTTACTGTCACGAAGCAAATATAGTTTTAAAAAGATTTATATGGTATACAAGGTGTTTTCTTGCGCCAAATACTTGAGGGTAAAATATTTTAGTTTCAAACCGATTCAATAAAAGGAAGTTAGTATTTTTTACAAGCTATTTTGGGATATCTAAATATTTTTACCTAACAATAAGGTTTAGATTATAATTGTAAAGCAGCCAATAGATCTTGCCATAAGTTAGATAATATATCTAGTAGATAAAAAAAAACCTCCAGACTAACAAGCCAACTATGTGGCCCTAAAGCAAGTTGCAGTAAGCACTTGTGTTATAGGTACCACATAATGGACTAGGGGAGAACCTAGTAACACCCAGACACGAGCCAATATCGAAAAACCATTTTTACGAAATTCGCCCGACCCGAGGATCGAACCCGGAACCATCCGCTTAGCAGTCCGGTATATGTATATACCGCTGCACCACAGAGGTCGTAGATAACTATCCTTCTTAGCTAAGGCACAAATCAGTCAGTCTCAATATACTTTCTATAGTTAAAACCTTTAGGTGATTCTACTGTTTCTTAACTTAAGCAAGACACAGATTAAAGTTGTTATGCTACTTAACAGACATCAGGCGTCACTTTATAGATAGACTGTTGAGTCTAGCCGTAAACGCGAAAACTTAAGTTTTTTTTTTTAAATAATATTGGGAGCCAACGAGCATGCGGGTCACCTGATGGTAAGTGATCACCGCCGCCCATGACCACCCGCAACACTGTGGGTGTTGGGGGTGTGTTGCTGAGCCTTTGACAGAATTAGGCACCGGATATCGCACTCACCGAACGAAACGCAGGAACATCGTCCCTACTTCACGTCGGTTTTCTGTGCGACGGTGGTATTTCACCGGTCGAGTCAGCCCAGTGATCGCTGCAGACAGAGTCTACAGCTAGACTCTACCATTACAGAAGTTAATATGCTAACAAATTTAACAAGGCGTCATTAATAGACTTTTTTATTAAGATAAGAAGAAAGTTAGTCCTTCTCTACCAGCCGGTCCCAATCTTCTGTCTTCACTTCCCTTATGAAAAATATTAGTAGCAATAATGTATAAAAAAAACAACAATGATTTTTCAAAAAGTAGTTTTGGTTATTTTGTTAAACAAGTAAGGTCTTACTTACAAAAAAAATCGACGAATAAGAATCCTAATCATAAAAAAATTTAATTGATATTTGTAATTTGTATTAAATGATAACTTAAACGAGTAGTTTTCAGTAGTTACCATTAGCGACTAGGCATTCGATGAGCAAAAGTAAATGGTTTAAGATGTTAGGCGTAATCTCTGCAACTACAGAACCGTTTAAAAAAAACATTTGTACAAATCTACGTTATCAAAGAGTGTCATAAGGTAGGTAGGTACCTGCCTTATTTAAGCTCATTATATTTCCAAAGCCATGACTGAAAACTTAACTATTTTTATAAGAAATCGCTGATATACCTATTCTTGGTACTGACCTACGCCAGGATTTCAATGTACAGTTATTTCAAACTGGTCTTCATTTTAGCGACTAAATCGGGCACACTTAGCTCAGTGGTAAACGATTTTACTGTTATTCTAATGTAGGCTTCGGTTCGCGCTGATTTTACTAAGTTAGAGTTAGTGTTGGTGATAAACATTAAAGGTCCATATGTGTCAACAAGTTCAACGACATATTTTGGTGTTTTTTTTTTTAAATAAATAACTGGAAAACTAGGTATTTGTTTGTTGCAGAGGAAATCTTTTATAACGAGATACTTGGCTATAGTATGTGATTCCATGTCTGTGGTCTAAAATATACAGGGTGTAAACAGACCTTTTCCGAAGCCTGAAATCATACTTACCTATAGATATACACTAGTGGCCGCTCGCGACTCCGTTCGCGTATACGCACGCAACGGAAGACCTCAAGGATGAATAATTTCCCCCGTTTTTTTGTCTAATAGTTGCAGCGTGATGTTATATAGCCTAAAGCCTGCCTCGATAAATGGTCTATCCAACACAAATTCGAAGATATTTTCGATTTTTTCAAATCGAACCAGTAGTTCCTGAGATTAGCGTGTTCAAACAAACAAACAAACAAACTCTTCAGCTTTATAATATTAGTATAGATTGTGGAGCCTAAATCGTAACTAAATTCATCAATAAAATTACACAGAAGACTTACCTAATTAAAAAAATATATAAATTATTAAAAAGGGATGTTTGCCGCTTGAGGTAAACACGCAAAAGTCAGCTGATGGTTAAGGCGCGATGAATTACATTGCAGATTGAATTCAAACATGAATTTGATTTGATTGGAAATAATCCCGAAACCTGATATTGTTTTAGGGACCTAACTTCAATACGGGTTTGCTTAAGCGGAACCTTTGTGGTCTCGCAGGGGACCAACATAAAAATCAGTTAACAGATCGATATAGGTACCTACTTAAATATGTATGTACATTCATACACTTACAATTGATATAATTTCGAGAGAAGCTACATATCTACTTAGGTATTTATAATTTTGTGTTAGTTTACTTAGGCACTACGTTAAGTATTATTATATCTGTGGCACTACTTAACCATTTAACATTTTCACCTGAGGGTTAAAATGCCAAGTGAAAATTAGAGTGAACACATTTAGACCAAAGTACTAAATAACGCGAATTATTTTGTTGATACATCTCAAGTTGGCCGGCAACTTTCCCTATTATCAAGTCCGTAAATGGCGACTGACTCGGCGGACATAACTGTTTTTGTAGTCAACAGTCGAGTAAAAATCTCTGGTGACAGTTGACGTCCTAACGGGAGCGAAACACGCGCGCGGTTTGTAAAAAAAAAAAGAATTCCCGCCACTCGACTGACATTAAAAAGTGGAAAAAGTTCTTTTTTTAAAACAGTGATGTGACATTTGTGATACAGTTATTGACCAAAGTTTTTTGTTTTATGTGTTTCCGGTGAAAATTGAAATATTGTTAGGTAAACAACCTAGTTATTTTTTATTTAAGTTGTTACCAATTTTTTTTAACCGTAGGTATTACGTAGGTACAAAAGTCTTAAAAAAATATTTTTACGAACAAATAAAAAAAAAAATTGGCGTAGGTATTTACCTAAACGAGAGAGTTTTCTGCCTAATAACCATGCATTAGTTGTTTTTATCATGCGTGTAGCCTATTGATTAAAGGAAACCATTATTCTTCACTGTCCTTCATAATAAACTTGTGAAATTAAATACTGTATCCGAGAATGCCGATTGTTATAATGTGAAAGTCATTCAAACTTTACTGCATGTAAAGTGAATATGTGTGTAGGTAGGTATGTATACCTAAATAGAGGTATGGTATGTAATTCATTATTCATTACATAAGTAGTATAAATCCGAGTCGCTAATTCTGTCTGTTTGTATGTTTGTCCGCTATCTCCTCCTAAACCACACAACGGCTTATAATGCGGTTTTTGCCATCTTTTAGGGAATTTATTCATTTAAATTTGTAAATAAGGAACAATCGGAAAACGATTTATTAAGTTAGCCAAAATTCAATGTTTCGTAAGCAAGTCGGCCAAAATTACACCATTGCGAAGCGTGGGCGGGTTGCTAGTGAGGTATATATACCTACGGATTGATTTTGAGATAACGATTGGGATTGAATAGTTTTGGACCTGAAGCAAATATGATCTTAACAATGGGGTCAACTTTAGAAAAAGGTGTTTACCTATCTACGAATCAAATAAAATGTGAAACATATCCATATTCACAACCTTGATATTCATTTTCAGTAGGCTGGTGGATGTGTGTATAAAATCAAAATAATAATATTAATTTACCTACCATAAAAAAACAATTATATTCCCTTAAGTCCCTTCGTTTGAGGCCTCTCAAGTGGTTCTCTTACATGAGGATTTATTAGTATTTTGAAGTTCCCCAATAGACACGTACAGTACAAAGTACTTTCCAATGGAAAAGTACCATCCATATATAAAAGGACTTACTAAGGGATTACCACATTCTGAAACCTGTAGCCTTAATACTTATAATCTAATAGGTAAGTTTGATAGTAGATTAGGTACCTATGATATGTTTTATTAGGGCGGAAACCTTTACACTATACGTAGGTACCTACTCATATGCATCTTTACTCACGAGCCCTCTAATTTTCTACTTACTGTTAAAAAAATATAGGTTCAATACGTCCAGAGATTACTCTGAACATTCAAACTGACAAATGCTATCTCTTTACAATATTAGTAGGTACCTACTTAGTTATAGAACTTATAGATCTCTCACTAGAATCAAGTTATTTTTAATTTAAAATACTTTGTTCTATCTATAAAAAGGGCACCTATATTATAATTCACGAATATCCACAAATAGATTTGTACCTCAATATCCAATGTTACAAATGTTAATTCGAATAGTAAGTTACCACCTAACGAATAAATTCTTAAAGGTCCACTTGCATGTAATTAGTCGCATTGGACTCTTTACGTCGAATTTGTAATTATAATCAGCGACTTCAGTATTATTGTATTGCGGTGATGTTTATTAAGTCATTTGCGTGTCGTTTTGTTTCAAATATCTACCTATTATGCATGAAAATCGTGTTATATTTTGGTCACCGACGCGGCGCGTTCCGAGGTACGCTCGGGTGCAATCTGTGCATTTTTTTAATGTTTGTAGTAGGTACCTACCTAGCACAAGACGAAAACCTAAAAACTAATAAAGAAATTAAGAATTATTTTGAAGTCACAAGCTTTGCCGAATAAATTTCGTAAATGAAAAACCTTAATGTTAAGTAAAGAAATTTATCAAATATGAAGTGTAAAAAAATGCTTCTGGCAACCGTATATTGCTAGAGAGTACCTATTCTTTACGTTTAGATTAAACATATTTTCATTTTTTTGCATACCTATGTTTACTAATTTGTGCACACTTGCATGTAAACTTCTTAAATAAATAAATCAGATTTTAGGAGCATTTCACGGTGTTATTTTTTTATGAATGGTATGGTCTCAGTTTTCGGCAATGGTCTGCTTGCACCCTATATTTTTGTGACGAAAATAAAATCGTGAAAGGGTTTTCCAAGAAAGTTCAGTTTTGAAAAATAATACTATTGTTTTGTAATGAATAATATTTTTATATTTTATGCACATTTTTATTTCTAAAATCAATTAGTTAGTATAGTATATTGTGAGAACAACAATATGTTATATTTATATTGATTTCCTTGTTTATCCATTGGCGTTTAATCTGTTTTTTTTATTACTATTCCCAATGTGTTATTCCTCCCATTAAAAACAAAACAATCAAACAATATCCATTTTAATATTCTATAGTTAACATTTATAGAGAATATTAATACCATATACCTAACTGGTGTTGGTAAATGAACTTATTTTTATTACGTACTAGTGGCCGCCCGCGACTCTGTTCGCGTGGACGTCGGTTTCCCGTGGGAATAAGAAGTTTTCCCTTTTTCCCGAAATACTTTTTACCGCGGGAAACTGGGTACTTCCTATGTGTTATTCTGATGAATAACCTATATATATTACTGTAAAGTTTTATCCAAATCTGTCCATTAGTTTTTACGTGAAGAGTAACTGACATCCATAAAATTTTCATAACCAACTCTCACGTTTATAATATTAGTAGGATTTCATCTCTGTACCGCTAAAGTTTTGCATGGGTGTAACTTTTAAAAACAAATCATTAATACCTATAGGTAGGTATATATGATAGTGGCAACCGTATCAAAATCCGTTGCGTGGTATAGAAGAAGTTAGCGTAGATACACACTTACGTACAAACAGACACGCGTTGATTTGTTTTTTAGATATACTGCCTAAAGTACCGACTAAATAAAAGAGAAATTACAAAAAGTATACCTAGATCTTAAAAGTAATGAAAATAACTATACTCCAAGCTTAAAAGTTGTTGATTTAGGCAAGAAAACGATTTTACATTGACATTAACGTCGCAATCAAAATCAAAATTCTTTTATTCATCATAGATATGTAAGATATACTTAATGAACGTCAGTGTTACAAACTTCGACTTTACCTAACCGTAGATCGAGAGAGAAAAGCCGGCAGAAAAAAACTCCCAGCACTCTTTTTGGAAATTATACAATAATTGTACAAGTATCGTATTTTTTTAATATACCTACATACTAAGTTAGCAACCATGCAAACATCCTTTTTGAATCACATACTTATTAGGTGATTTTTACAAACCTGTTTTAATTAATTTGGTCTTATAAATTTAAAGACATCACACCCATGATATTAAATTTAAATGTGCGTCTAACGACAAAATATTGTTTGTCTGTACATAAGTGCCGAGTCCTATATTTCTTAACTTTGACTGAAACATCTTTGCTTTACTATGTACTATAAAATAACAATATTTATTGGGCTTTAGATAAAACAACTCTTTAATTAATATGAATTAGTAGAACATAATATTAACTACTTATTTTGCTTGCTGATTTCGAGTAGGTAAAACAAAACGTAAATCGCTACTTGATAGATCAATGGGTACCAATATTAAATTATGCTTCATTCAGTTGTTTAATTGTTAGTTATATTAAAGAGATGTACAATTATTTGTTTTTTTTTATTAAAACTGCCTATGAAGCTAAATAGGTACTGGCCCGATTTCACTATTTCGCCGGTAGAAAGCAATATCAGTATCATATTTTATATTCACTAGTTTTATTTACACGCGAGTGAAGCCGCTGTCGAAAGGCTAGTCCTACTGAAATTGTAAACATGAAAGTTTGTATTTTTGTTACTCAATTTATTAAAGTTATTATTATTATAAAGTACTTAGAGGGCGCCTGTATTTTTCAATGCATGCGAAGCTGTGGGCGAAACATAAGTTTACTACATATAAATAAGAAGATAAATTACAGGCAGATAAGTAGTTAGGTATGCACGGTAAATGTCCGCTAAAACTAGTTTGAATATCAAGGACTCAGAGAAAGTGTAAGTTGGTCCCATTAGATGTATCTGTGGATATGTACGTGCGTAAAATAACATCATTAAATACATTATTATGTTGATACTAGTGGCCGCCCGCAACTCCGTTCGCGTAGAAGTCGGTTTCCCGTGGGAATGAAAAGTTTTCGCGCGGTAAAAAATACCCTAGGTGTTATTAGGTATAGTTCTCAAATTTGCGTCATTTATTAAACATTTTTATTGTTTATATTCAAGTGTTTTAGACACCAACAACAGGTACTTTCAGTTCATAGAATGAAAACTATATCCAAATATATACGACTGCAGTATCTATGTATGAGTATGAGGAATGTTATGCCACAAACAAATGATACCAACAGTAATCTGACCCTTATTGTACTTATATTTACAGGTCACGTGCTTAATTCTGAAATTATATCTTTTGAACAGTAAGGTGGCCACTTTCTTACTGCCACGCCAGAGGCCATCAATGACGGTTATTACCTCTTATTTAATACTACCTAATGGTAAAATTTTAGGAGACAATATGACTATGTACGTACCTACTAATATAACGGGTGTAAAAAGATCCAAGTAAAAAAAGACTTCCGAAGTCTGAAAATTCTTGAGCCCCATAAGTAACTAAATTCACTAACAGTAGGTAGGTATACCCAGAAAACTCAATTTAAAAAAGTTATAAAGTATTGAAAAGTCATATTCGCCGCTGGAAATCATCGCTCACACATCAACTGATGGTTCAGGTGCGATGATTTACATTGCAAATTGAATTAAAACACTGTTTAATTTAAAATCATCGCGAAATCTGAAAGTATAAATGCAATTTTGTACAATTAAGTGAGAAAAAAAATGACATAAATAAATATTTTTTGCTCTAAACGTAACCATTACCTACCCCTCCAGCAATGCCCCGTTTTTGTTTTCGGAAACAGTCTTTTTACACCCTGTATGGGTTGCAAAGACATTTATTTCATTACATGAAAAAAAGACGAATACCTACTACTTACTCAAAAGTATAAATAATAAGACTAATGCCCGTTTTCACCAACGGTCCCTAATATTTAGGTGACACCTAAAGCGTTTTAAGAAGCCCTTAAATTCAAATTCGTTTTCACCAACGTTGAAGAGTATCCTAATGTCAAAAAGTAGTCCCTAGTTATCTCAAGGGCTCTTTTATTGGTGAAAACAAATTTAGGTAAAGGATGATTTGGGGGGTCCCTTACCGTAAAGAGTAAGGGAACCTAGTAAGGGAACAGCCCCCCTACCGCGTATCTAGCGTCGATTTGAACTCAATCGACGCTAGTTACGCGGTAGCCCCCCAGTTTAGGTAACGTTGGTGAAAACGGGCATAAGACTTTTTCGCCCAATAGTACCGAAACTATAATATCCAATTTTTATACTTTTCCATTCTGTGCAACTCAGTGATGAAACTGTAGGTAATTGTAATCGGTTTAAAAGCCAGGTTCAAGTACTCTGTAGTAAGTCGCCATGGGTCATTTGGTGACATCGGGAACTAAATAATAGAAGATGCAATATTGTAAGAACAAAACTGTGGCTGTCTCGATATCATTTAGGTTATAACTGCAGGGGTCACTTCATCCTACTTGATTACATAGTATAAACACATGAGTAAAGAAACTGAACAGAGACAAAGCTACATACGAATGCGCTGTGACAGGTACATCACTACAAGTGCAACGCGTGTGTGTGCGTGACCACTGGCCGCTTGTCACGTATGAGCCGAAACCGCTTCAAACTAGATCAGCCAGTGGTCAATCTCAGGGCGTGCAGGCGTGACGCGACGCTCGAACGTTGTGCGTGTTTTGTTTTTGTTTTCGAGTTTCTCACATAATACGTAGTAATACTTTTGTTTTAGTTTTTAAAAAGTATTTAAAAATATAGGAAAATATTCTTTTTTTTGCCATTATAAGGACTTTAATGAAGGTAGTGTGAAATCAGGTTTTTTGATAATACCTCCTGACAATTTTATTGAATTTGTTGAATTGCTTGAGCAAAAATTTCGCGAATATTTTGATCTTCATATTAAAAATGTTAATATTGGTAATGAAATATTAGCACGTTTGCAAGATTGTACATTTCATATGCCATGTGAGTGTTTCCCATTGGTTTATTTGAAAAAACTTTATATTAGATTTAGAATTTATCATTCGATTAAAAGACACAACAAATTATTAAAAACCAAAAGTAATAAAAAAAAAATATTTAGCGTATGTAATTTGTAAAAAAAAAACCTATTTTAATAAAAAATTTGAAAAAAAAGTACTTACATTTATATTTTTAATTTATTCAATTGTGCCAACCCTACCAAAATAGGTATAAATTTTGCTAGCTCTTTAGAAGCTTTGTCTCTGTTCAGTTTCTTTACTCATGTGGTATAAATCCAAGTCGCTAATTCTGTCTGTTTCTATGTTTGTTCACTAACTTTAGTTGGGGATTTTTGCGGTTTTGACCATCCTTTATGTATAACATTACACCATTGCGAAGCGTGGGCGGGTCGCTCGTTTATTATAAACTTAAAAGTTAGTGATTATGTATGGATGAATGTTTGTTACTCTTTCACGTAAAAACTACTGGACGGATTTGGATGAAACTTTGCAGTAATTAGGTTATACAGATACATAAAGAACGGTTTACCTATTGGCACGAGAGACACAATATTGGCCTGCGAAGTACCTCATCTCTGGTGTTAGCAACACCAGTGAACCACTCAAATTTCTTCAACAATTCATTTACTGTGCAAGCTATAAAACTTTGGAACTCTCTCCCTGTTGAAATCCGTCAATGTAAAACACTGCACCTATTTAAAATGTCCATATACGAATTGTTCAAATCTAATTGTAATCTTAACACACATTGAGTTATCATTCTTTCATATTATTTTTATAGTTAATGTATTATTTATATATGTATATTATATAAGTATATTATTATTGTTTTGTATGTAATGATGTATAATTTATATGTATTTTATGTATATTTTATGTATAGCTATATATTAATGTATTAAAACTGACTTTTTTAATTGCGCCTATCCGTCAAATCCTTTGCCTTCTACTGTTAATAAAGGTTTGCCTGGTAGAGATTGCTCAGAGCAATAAGGCCACCATTTGTTTTATTTTATTAATTTCCTGTAAATTTTATGTTTTTATGCAATAATGAGTTTTTATTATTATTATTACATCAGAATAACACATAGGGTACTTTTTACCGCGGGAAAACATCTCATTCCCACGGGAAACCGACTTCCACGCGAACGCAGTCGCGGGCGGTCACTAGTTATAAGAATATTTTTTCTTTGTGCCACTTTATGTTACAATATTATGGAAACAAACAAAAAAAAATTAGAGGCAAAGGAGCATTGCTCAATACAATTATTAAAAGAAAATGCCGAAAACGGTATGTTTTAGTACCTAATAGATGAAAAACTTCATACTCCTGTCAAAGCATTAGGTAACTGTCTCAGATCTGCAATTTCCTTTAGATGTAAAAAACCAATCTCTTTTTTGAGTTTTTATTTAGCTGGTGAATTTAGTCTCTATTAGGCTCTACATCAAGCCTTGGAAGCTTCGGAAACGATTTATTAACACCCTGTATAATGTTTCGTTGCATCCGTTTTTTCCAAAGCCATTGACATTATCCGGATGTTAGTTATCTGATACGTATATAAGATTTATCAACCAATCAGAGCGTAGCATTTTGCTCATCTTACATTTATTGAAAGAAATAGTTCGTAACGGAGATATCATGTCGCTTTGCATTTGTTATTTGAGAATGGGAGCTATAAAGGGCAAAGGAAAACTATATAGGTATAAAAAAAAGAACTTAACATTTTTGCTAAAATAATAAATGCTTACCTACTTATTAGTGGTGTATTATGTGGTGCAGTAGATATAAATAAAAAAAATGGAAACCAGAATTTTTAAACTGTTCTTTTCTTCTCGCATCCACCCACTATAAAAATCGGTTTTCCCTTCTTATTATTGACAAGAGCATAAGCGAAGGTAGGTATATACACAGCAGAACGAAACACATTAAAGAATCATCGTGTAGTGTCAACAACGCTTCATCTTAACGCTGCATGAATCTATACATAAAAACATTGGCAACTTACTAATAATTTAAGTACTTAAGTTAACGGACTACTAACACACCAGTCTTGGCCAAGTTTCCATTTTGTTATTTCTACCTGAGGAAAAAAAACATAAGAACTTTGTCCATTTTTTCCCGCACACAGAATTTTCACGTAATTTTCCCTACAAATTGCATCGTTTATCCAATTTCATGGTAAACAAATACGTGATATTTCATTTCTCCAGAGATTATATAAAAATCATCTTTCCATGAAAACTGGGGCATGCACTTCTAGTGTGGGAACTATAGTTTTGTTATGCGAAAATAGTCTTTACGACATAAGAAATAACGTATGCTTTGGTGACAGAAAAAATGGATATTAAATAAATGGAAGGTTATTGCTTATGGTTATGTTATGTTCCATAAGTTTTTTTTTTTGTAAGAAATGAATATTTTAGATGTTTTATTTAATCTTTAGAACAAATCTTACATGACCATGAGAAATAAAGTAAACAAATTATGAGGTGATACTTTGTTTTAATGTGCACCATAAAAATACTTCTTTTTTTACCTCACTTTAATCACTTTTTATTAATATTAAGTTTAGTTAAGCTCTTCCAAATGGCCTTGCAAGGAACATGGCTCCAAACAAGGCCAATATTATGTATCAGTCGATAAACTTAAAAATAGAGTTTTAACTATAAATATATCCGCTTTTACTAAAACAACATAATAAGACATATCATTTAAGCAAAACATTAAATGCTCAATATATTTCTATCACCTTTAAAAAACTCATCGAACATTACTTGAACACCATCGTATAACTATGAATATATTAAAGAAAATTATTTAAAAACAGTAGTAGTGCGTATGATATTCGCAGAAAATAACTTGCCAACGCTTTTTATAAAGTAATTTAAATCTTTTTTTTTTAACCAAATTGGCCTTCTTATGGGTCCATTCCTTGTAAGGCCAAAAAGTTCCTAAGAAGGCTAAACTAACAATTATGACTATGATTAAAAATATTATCAATATAAAAACTTGTTTTAAGTTTATTATCATACTTAACTAAAAAAGTAAGTATTCATAAGTTAATGGTTTGTAAATGTTCTTTGTAAGGCCTATGTACCCTAGCAAGGCCAAAAGTCAAATTTTCTATTGGCCTTATAAGGAACACTGGCTTTTCTAGGAACACTACCAATATTTTTACTTAAATTGAGGCAAAACTATGTTTTTTTTTTCATTATTAATATACATATATCCATATACGACAATTTACAGTACAAAAATATGTGATAATAATAGGTTATTGACTAAAAACTTATGTTTTGCTGTGCGCTCAAATAAGGATTGTAACATCGAAAACCAAAGTCTACGAAGCGTGAGATCGCACTGCCACAATAGCGGCGCAAACGAAACGCCGCCACCGTGTGTGGCTTTGAGATTGAGGGATCTTAATGTGTAGTAGAAGGAATATGTCTTAACATGTCAATAAATACGACTTTTTAATAGTTGGCCTTCAAAGGAGCGTGGCCTTCCATGGTACACCCACCTTACAATGACTGCAATGGTACCAATGATACCATGACTGCAATTGTTAACTTTTTTTTCAGTTCTGTTATCATTAATAACCCTTAGTTCTATTCACAGCTTATAACTTAAACTTAACTTTTTCAGTCTTTTTCTTAAGATTTTTTACTTTTTCCCAAATTTTAAGTTAACATAACTTTAACAAACTGTACTGTAAAAAATGTACAACGCGATTGTAGCAAGCTAATAAAAAAGCTGCATTTAGTTTGAATTCTGAAATATCACACTTGCTTTATCGAACCGAAGAGCCACTAATGAATCATTACACTTAACTAAACTAATTTTGAAGTTATAGATACTATCTATAACTTCAAAATTAATAAATTAGCATTTTAAATGCAAAACTAAAAGTAAAATCCTAACCTAAACTAGCCTAACATTTATTTCCAGTCATGTTCCAATACGAGTACGAGAAGCAGCGACCGCCGTCGGCCTCGTCGTGCGACAGCGGTCTGCCCCAGTCCACTCGCTGCGGGTACCGGGTGGCGCTGCCTCCTCAATACGCGCGGAGGCCTTTACCGCCGACACCTGATCAAGTTAGAATGCCGAGGACACCGGTTAAAAGCACCGTGAGATTATTGTCCTTACTTCCTTTTTCATAAGTGGACTTTGTTTTTTTTTTACATTGGGTCCCTAGTGTTCACGTGCACCATACGCAATGCTAATTTAAAAAAAAACTGAATGTTTTCTTTATTTACAAATTTAATTAAAAACTTACCCTAAAAGATGGTGAAAACCGCATAAAAATCCCTCAACTGGTTTAGAAGGAGTTAGCGTACAAACATACAAACAGGCACAATTAGCAACTTGGATTTAGGTATACTTTATGATGATGATAATGATAAAACATGATTCCGTCTGTGTAGAGTAGATAGGTACGCAAACCAATTCGCTACGTAGCGTACCAACCAAGACTCTCTTGTTTTCAAGACATAAGTTGCATAACCCAAACGACACTTTGACATGGAAGGAATGGTTTCTATTACAGTTCCATCATATTGAACCTTTTGTTTGATAACGTTTACATGTATGATCACATTTATAGAAGCTCAATGCATTAAATCCTACAAATATTATAAACGTGAAAGTTTGTAACTATCTATGGATGTATGGATGTTTGTTACTCTTTCACGTGAAAACTACTGGACGGATTTGGATGAAACTTTACAGTAATATAAGTTATACATCAGAATAACACATAGGTTACTTTTCGCGGGAAAACTTCTCATTCCCACGGGAAACCGACTTCCACAGTCGCGGGCGGTCACTGGTACCTTTATATATATTTCAGGTGCCACTAAAAGTGTGGGTGATAGCCACGGCGTCGTGTTTCGCCGTCTGCGCCATCTTGGTTCTGGCGACGATCGCCATCACTCGCTGGGGCAGTGTCACTTACTCCAACGAGCTTTACGAGAGACCGGTAGGTAGCTATAAACTAGATTATATCAATACGTCACTTACAGCTCCAACGAGCTTTACGAGAGGCCGGTGAGTAGCTTTAGACTAGATTATATCGAGAATTGAAGTCAACTTGAGCCAAATAGGATGATATTTAAACTACGTATGTCGTCTTTGGGGAAAGATGTCCATTTAAATAAACTATAGTCTGGCCACCGAGAGATTGCGCTTGTGACACATGCCATTAGTGTTGGGGTAAAAAACAACATTGATAAATCATTTTTCAATCAACAGAAAAAAAACTTGCTTATCTTATTTACATTTTATTTATAATATAAAAATAGTTTTATGTTGTTACGAGTTAAAATCTAGGTAAAATGACAAAAAACAAAATCGAAACAGTATTGTTTTATTGTAGGAACGTAAATAATTAGATTAAAGACTAGTGGCCGCTCGCGACTCCGTTCGCGTAGAAGTCGGTTTCCCGTGGGAATGCGAAGTTTTCCCGCGGTAAAAAGGTCCCTTTATTCTTTCATACATATATTTTTGGTTCCTAGAACCGCTTTCGCAGCGCACGCAACGGAAGCCCTCAAGGATGAATAATTTTCCCCGTTTTTTTTCCCATTTTTCATTATTTCTTCGCTCCTAATTGTTGCAGCGTGATGTTTTATAGCCTAAAGCCTGCCTCGATAAATGGTCTATCCAACACAAAAAGAATTTTTAAATTCGAACCAGTAGTTCCTGAGATTAGTGCGTTCAAACAAACAAACAAACAAACTCTTCAGCTTTATAATATTAGTATAGATACTTGTATAACGTTAATTTTGAAGCTAAGCCCAAGGTCGAAAAGAACTAGCAAGAAAATCCACCTGCTGCCTTTTTACAAACGAAACTCAAAAGCATTGTATTGGCAATAATATGGTATAAGTCTCAGCACCCGATGACCGTACTGCAGAGCCAATTCATCTATTTCATATCGAACATTTGCCGATTTATTTTCTTTCACTAACCGCAACAGTTATGCTTCAAGCATATCCATATTTACGTCGATATCATGTTTTTATAACCAAGCTACTAATTCTGCTTTTTTATTAGAAATTGATTGATAACTTTAAAATTGACTGATATTTTTAGCACATCCCTACGAAAATATGATGTTGTTTACATTTTTAAAAATACATATTTTATCAGTAATTATTACCCTTACAGTAAGCCATCAGTTATAAAATTTAAAATCAGTGTGTTTTAATATCATTTTATTGCTTATTATTTGTTTGTAGGGTCAAAATAGACGATTTTTTTTTTGTTTGTTTTCGTAGACGACCTTTCAAAGTTACCTCGTTATGTCAAACACAATGTGTCAGGATTTATTTTTACTAAAATAATCGGTTATAGATATTATACGACCGTGCAGATTCCTTCTAGATCTTGAAAAAAAGAAGTTGGTAGATCTACCTACTTTTCGAATTGAGTTTGGTCGGAAACTACCAACTTTTAGAGTTGTACGGAAGGATTTATAAAAATTCGAGTTGGTAACACTGCTCAAGAGTGACGTCAAAATCGACGCCATGACACTTTGGAGCGTTTTGGTGGGAATTTTAAACATAAAATTTTAAATTGATTTTTTTCATATAAATCATGCTTTTTTTTCCGAAATATGATATTTTTTACAATAAGTATATACCTATATTTCTGAATATGATACAACAGTTTTTCAAAATCTGTCATCATGCCTATTGTAGATATATTGACGACCTCTGTGGTGCAGCGGTATATACAGGGTTATTTGTAATTAACGCATCACCGCTTGCAGGCGGCTTCCTTACATCAATCCCAATAACATTTGTTCTACGACTTTTTGCAAAACTTGATAATTAACACAAAAACAAAAAAACAAAGACAAATTTGCGCGCTCTATTATTTATAACTCTGTATTTTGTAAGAAGTTCCTAAACCGGTCGCCCCCCTCGTCGCCCGCGCGCCCGCCACGCCAGTTGCGTGCGCGTAGAGTATTGTACCGTTTAGATGCACCGAATAAATTTGTATCGAAAAACTTATTTTTTTTTAAATATTAATTTTAATTATTCGTTGGTTAAATGTTGTTGGTATTGATGTAGAAAAGCTGCGTACAAGAGGTGATGCGCTAATTAAAAATAACCCTGTATACCGGATGCTAAGCAGATGGTTCCGGGTTCGATTCCCGGGTCGGGCCAATTTCGTAAAAGGGTTTTTTCGATATTGGCTCGTGTCTAGGTGTAACTAGGTTCTCCCCTAGTCCATTGTGTGGTACCTATAGTACAAGCTTTGCTTAGTTTAGGGCCACACAGTTGGTGTGTCGGTCTGGAGATTTATTATAATTAGATTTATATATATGTTACGGCTAATACCCGAAGTGCGGCTACACCTAGTTTTAGCCGGTTAGAAACATCAATAGGTTAGGTTAGTTAGGTTACTTTTTTGATACCGCCCAGAAAAAGGAGTCCCGCATAGCGGGACTCCGTCGACTCATGGTTCAAGCCAATTTTTATATAAGTACAAGGGTATAATTTTTTTTTTACAGTTTTCCATTTAAAAAACACTTCTAACCGGATAAAACTAGGTGTAGCCGCACTTCGGTTATTAGCTGTAACATATACAACTCATTGAATGAGGCATAGTCGAACAGTGAGACTACGAGTCATAATTAAAACCTAAGTATGACTCGTTGATCAACTGTGTTACTAGTGCATTTTTTTATCTAGGTTTTTTGAACTCAGCCTAAAACTTTTTATCAACCTTTACTGAACCGAAATCATTTGTTATTCAAAAGAGTAAAGATTAACCAAAACTGAGCAATCTACGCTTATGTGTGCTTTGCTACATCTAATGCGATGGTCATTTAAGATATCAAGCAAGAATACCTACCTTCAACCGAAAGCCTTGTTTTTCATAGTGCGTTCGAATTTTGGTATATTTGCTTTAGAATTAATTTGTATTGTACATATGATTTGATTAGGTACTAATAGAACACTAACCTAACTTTACCTTGACTTTGTTTTTTCCTTTGTATTAGTTTGTATTTATTATTGAAACAATAGAAAATTTATTAAACTCGTTAAATTAATTCCAGGAACAAATATATGCAGACAGCTACCAAAAAGTACAACAAATCAAACCTATACCAACCACTACAGTAGCACCACAAACAAATGATGATAACGAGGTACAGATACTCGAACGCCTATCTAGATTCAAAAACGCTGTGGCCAATAGAGAGAGAAAAAAGACTGAACCCAAAAACGTAGAAGGCACACTTCTATCTAAAACGCAATTCCACCCACTTGAAGACACAGCCATTGAACACGAAGTAAGAAAAATAGAAAAGAAAGACCAAGCTATGTACGATGAAACTAGGTTTAACGAAATAAACGTTAAGAAAGATATCCCAGACTTCCGACCGACACTCCCTGATGTTTTTGTCAATCAACGCATATTTCTACCAGACGGCTACACGACTGGCTTGAAGAAAATCGAAGACTATCAAGAATACTATAACGATGATGATTTATACGAAGACTACATGCAAAGTAATACAATGACGAGTTACTTGATTGAAAAGATTCAAGAGCTGTACGATTGGATCACAACAGATCCAGATTTTGTCGTGCACAATTCTACAATGAAACATAAGACTTCAAATGATTTTAGGCAAGTGTTGCAAGCGCTTAACGAAAGTCTAGTTGAGGGTAATGCGACTATAATAATGACGAAGTTAAAGGACTTGTATTTCGGGGATAATTTTACGGCGGTGAATCGTACAAGAAAGGTCATTTTGCCAAACAGTACGGATTTACTGTCATTTGGGATTTTGACTTTAGATGTGATGCTGCTGCATAATATTCAGATGATGGCGTGGGAAAATCAGGTAATTTATAACTTTTTTAAGTTAGTGTTTAAACATTAACCACGAAAATGATTTTCTTTTGCTAACTTATGGTAAATAAAGTCCTAAAAAACTGGGGTACCACAAGGTTATATTTTAAGTCCGTTGATATTTTCTATTGTTTATATTATTTTATTGAGTAATTATGCCTTACAGGAAGCAGCAAAAGTGAAAATGCTAAAGGATCCAGACGTGTTTGCATTCAACGCATTGTTTTTGGAGCAAAGTAAAGTGGAAGCTAAACAGAATGAAGTTAACCAACTGCATGACAAACCTACTTTAACGTAATAATCTTAAAGCATTTATTTTTCCTTAATCTGTAAACATTAGCATAAAAAAAGCTTGATAAAATGCTATATTCATTTCAGACGGAGAACAAATCGTATAGAAACAGTGGATGACTTTGATTTCGGTCGCAATCTACTGGAGAATATTCTAGAAATAGGAATGAGCACGGCAAGGGCTGCCATACATTTGGGTCGCGCATACAAAAATACAAAGTAAGTAGGAACAACTGACGTATTACAACAACAGTGACCGCAAAGTGTAATTTTGGCTGACTTGTTCACGAAACATTGAAAAAAAAACAGAATATTTGTTCCTTTTGCTGCAAATGAAACCCATGCGAAAGAAATCGTAAAATATATTGAAAACCGCATTAAAATTCAGTAACTGTTTTAAATTTTTTAAGTTGGAGGAGAAACATACAAACAGATAGGTACGAAAACCTGATAATTATAAGTATATTTATTTCCAAGAGCTAAAGCAAGTCAATAGGTTTAGCATAAGCGGCGCGGTAGTTCAGTGGTCAAAGCATTAGACCGGTTATCTAAGGTCCTGGGTTCGATTCCCAGTCGCGTAATGCTCGGAGACCCGCGTTCCTTTTTCCAGTATTTATAACTTTAAATGCAAAACTAAAATTAAAATCTTTATAACTTTAAAAGGTTTAGCATAATATTAATATCCTCATCTTTTTTCCAGGGTCGTCCTAAACCAAATATCAAACCGAGACAGTTCAAACACGAGCCCCCATCTCATTTCCCGCAACATTGACAGCAACTCGCTGGCGCTAACTCGATTGCAAACGTCATTTGACAGTTCTCGCAGTGTTGCCAACTCTACAGTGGGATTCCACACAGATTTGGACTGTATTTGGTTGCTGTATTGTAGGAATTTGGCGGCCACGGCTAAATTGAACGCGCCTTATGGTACCATGGCCAGGATTAATGGGTAGGTAGTTAGTTTTACTAAGGTTATTAGATACTTCTAGGTCATCTTTAGTCATTATTTGATGCTCATTCTAATTGGTTAAATGCTTGGTCTAACTTAACTACATATAACAGTTTAGAAAACAGTCCAAACAATATAAATTTAATGTGAAATTTAAAGTTATCACCAGCTCGTGACTATCAGTGATATCCTACTAATATTATAAATGTGAAAGTTTGTAAGTATGGATGGATGTTTGTTACTCTTTCACGTAAAAACTACCGGACGGATTTGGATGAAACTTTACAGTAATATAGTTTACACATTAGAATAACACATAGGGTACTTTTTACAGCCGGAAAACTTTTCATTCCCACGGGAAACCGACTTCCACGCGTACGGAGTCGCGTAATAGTATTTTTATAAAAAACAAACTTTCTTGTAGGTTACTGAATGTTTCATAATTTTCCCAGCATCGCCCTCCGCATGCTGACGGGCGAGCTGGCGGCGGACAAGGCGCTGGACACGATGCTGTACGAGGCGCTCAGCGGCTGGACCGAGCTGCGGTGCAGCGACATGTTCCCGAGGTGGGTGTCTGGTTTTTTTTTTTAATATAAGAGAACCAAGCAAACGAGCGTGCGGTTCACGTGATGGTAAGTGATCACCGCCGCCCATGACTCCCCGCAACACTGTGGGTGTTGGGGGTGTGTTGCTGAGCCTTTGAGAAAATTGGGCACCGGATACCGCACTCACCGAACGAAACGCAGGAACATCGTCCCTACCTCACGTCGGGTTTCTGTGCGACGGTGGTATTTCACCGGTCGAGTCAGCCTAGTAATCGCTGCAGACAGAGCCTACAGCTAGACTCTACCACTCTCATAATGGTTTATTATACTATAGGTGTATATAAGCCTAGCCTTCACCCCGCGGCCTTATTCGCGGGGAAATTAAGACGCCTTTGTCACTCTTTGATAACATTGTTATCTATGAGTCCAGGGATTACCTGGAACGAACTTGCAACTTAACCTTTAGCGACCATCACAAATTGCGTCACACCAATTTCCTGCTATTTAAAACTCCTCCCGAACTTCCCTCTCTCTAGTGTGGCTACATAAGTAGTTTTTTCTTTGCTAAGTTAGGAACTTAGGTATAAATAAACTGTTTTAGTAAAATTTTAGAAGCAAAATTGTTTTCCATCTAATTACTAAGTAGATATGGGCCATTGATCATTTGGGTCATTTTATGACGCATCATTGCTATAATCTTTTTAATTTCTGTTTCAGGTGCAGTAAAGTAAACGCGGCATCAATAGTAATGGACACGATAAAGCCAACTCACAATAAATCGACGAACAGAGCGCGGTGAAACACAATAGAATATTGCCATTAACTTTTTTATACTTTGACTTAAGTATTCCGATGGTTTGGTAACACCAACCGATTAAAGTTTTTAAAAGTTGAGGCCTTGTTTTTGTTTCATCTCCATGGGTCACAGTTTATACAGTTGGGCGACAGTTAAAAAAATATTATAAACTACGAAAGGTTTTCAAGCTGAAGCAAGGATTATAAAAAGTACTAACTAGTTTAACAGGATTAAATGCTTAACTAGTCTTATAAAAACATATCAAGCATTTTGATTTTAGTTTTAAAATTAATCGAACGCATTAACACTACAGAAACTTTTAACACTCGCGAAAATCTTATACTAATAGTTACAACAAACTTGGGAGAAAAGTGCGGTCGAAAATTACTAAAGACTCGTCACGTTATTAATGGATGCCCCTTATAGGTAGGGGGAGGTCCCCGAGAATCGGACACTTAAGGAATAACAGAAATAAAAAAAATGCACAATAGTCTAATTTATTTATTTCACTTTAAGAACTTTTTAATTATATGCCTAATCAACACAGATAAATCAAAAGTCTTAAATATTACTTTAAATGTAAAAAATATTGAGTGAAAGTTAACATAGCAAAAACGAGGTTCCGAAAAAGGCGGACAGCCAATTTTTTGATCATTTTTAAACTCAAAAATTATTTTAACAAATATCAAAACAAATCAACTGTTAATAAAGAAAACTAATCTTAATTTTAATAAACTTTGGTCATAATCAGGAAAGTTTTTTATAGTATCACAGACCTTTAATTATACAACCTGAAAAAATCACAAATGTGCCTGAGCCCTGACTGAGCCCTCTTACACATCAATAGATAGCTTTATGGATTATTTTTATCTTTGGGGGTATTCTGACGATCTCGGTTTGGGTTTACCCATGTTAAACCTTAACACAAAAATAATAATGCCAAAAAAAACACTTGCTGTTAAACTGTCCGGTACTAGGGAACTTTGAGAGTGTCCGAACTTAGGGACCCTCAGGTATAGACAAGAAAAATTCTCATTAAAATTGTGTGTTCAAGAATCATGAAAAAGCTATGAATTATGTAAGATAAGAACAAAAGCAATAATAATTAAAAATAATGGATATCATCCCACAGACAACAGACAGACAACAAATTTGGAGAACGCTTCCCGACGAACGAGTCAGCACTGACTATTGGCTCTCCTCCTCCACACTTCACTTGGGAAAACCTATCTAACCGCAGCAAAAGCAACAAATTGGCGCGCTTTTTCGTTCTGATTTTATTGATGTCCGGCTTTAGGACCCGTCCGGGCTTATGGGACTTCCCCCTACTTATAGGTTTCATTAATGGACAGAGATAGTCTAGTATTGAGCCTTATTTTTAAAAAATAAAGTGTTAAAATCATAGTTAGCTAGATATAAATCTTTAAGTTTTTTTTGCAGATAGTTTATACATAAGTATAAAGATTGAAAAATAAAAACAAAGTTGGTGGTATTTCGAAAATATTAATTCCATTAATATTTATGTAAAATTAAAAATAAAGGATTTTTTTTTTTAATGTATATGTAAAGTATATTAGGCCCACTTGCAGAAAACATTTTAACCTCGGGTTAGCTTCGGGTTAGCTAACTCCGATTTAAATGGCGCCACCGATTTAAACGTTTTCTGCAAGTGGGCCTTAATGTATCAACGACAGAGCGATTTAAAATCCATGCAGCGCTATCTAGTTTCAAATGGGTGTGAACAATCGTAATATTTATTTCATGCATTGTTTCGTTTATTTTCGTTAACAAAAATAATTTTTTAACGGGATTATACTTTTAGTTTTGCATTTAAAATGCTAATTTATTAATTTTGAAGTTATAGATACTGGAAAAAGGGGAAAAATTCCTGGGTTCGATTCCCAGTCACGCAATGCTCGGAGACGCGCGTTCCTTTTTCCAGTATCTTCATAACTTCAAAATATTTTTCACCGCCAAAATTTCATTATAGAGTTGCTATATGATTCCAGCTTTTGCATTTGAAAGCAAATGCTAGTTACAAACGAAGGCTATTTAATAAAATATATTCTATGTAACCTACTGTAACCGTCCATAAACCTACTGTAACCCTTCATGAACCTACTGTAACCGTTCATAAACCTACTCTGTAACCGTCCATAAACCTACTGTAACCCCGCATAAACCCAATGTAACAGTACATAAACCCTTCATGAACCTACTGTTACCCTTCATAAACCTACAGTTACAGTACACAAACCTTCTGTAACCCTTCATGAACCGTTCATAAACCTAATGTAACAATACATAAACCCACAGTAACCGTTCATAAATCTACTGTTACCGTCCATAACCCTTCCTGAACCTACTGTTGCCGTTCATAAACCTACTGTAACCCCGTATTAACCTACGGTAACCCTTCATGAACCTACTGTTACTGTTCATAAACCTACTATTACCGTTCATAAACCTACAGAAAACTTTCGATAACCTACTGTAACCCCGCACTAACCTGCTGTAACCCTTCATGCACCTACAGTTACTGTTCATAAACTTACTGTTACCGTTCATAAACCTTCTGTTACCCTTAATGAACCCACTGTTACCGTTCATTAACCTACTGTTACCGATCATAAACCTACTGTTACCGTTCATTAACCTACTGTTACCGTTCCTAAACCTACTGTTACCCTTCATAAACCTACTGCAACCCTTCATAAACCTACTGTTACCCTTCATAAACCTACTGTTACCGTTCATAAACCTACTGTTACCTTTCCTAAACCAACTGTTACCGTTCATAAACCTTCTGTAACCCTTGATGAACCTACTGTTACCGTTCATAAACATACTGATATTTTTCACGTAAGTATAAAGATTGAGAAATAAAAACAAAGTTGGTAGTATTTCGAAAATATTTATTTCCATTAATATTTATGTAAAATTAAAAATACACATCTTACAACTTATTGCAATCATAAATTCATAATTTTCTACATTCATACAATTTTAATTAAATTATATAATATTATTTTTGGCAATAATTTAACATACATTGCACATATGAAATTTGAAACGTGAATTCATTCTACAAAGTACTTCTAACACATTGCGAGTAGCGACAACTAGTTTTTATGACAGATAGCTTTGAGAATCCATTTTGTTTATTCAAAATTAATACTAATAATATGTTAAAAGAAAAGGATTTATTTTTTTAATATATATGTAAAGGTTATTAATATATCAACGAAAGAGCGATTTAAAATCCAAATAGGTGTAAACAATTGTGATGTTTATTTCATGCATTGTTTCCTTTATTTTCGATTACAATTTTTTTTTTTTCCGTTGCAATGTCATTTCAGAGTAACAATAAAATTCTTTTAGCTCATTTTTTAGAAAGCAACTGCTAGTTGCAATCGAAGGATATTTATTATAATATAATATATTCTATGATACACATTTATTTACAATACATTATTAAATTTGACATATTCTTGTATTAAGTTTCGTCATTCCCCTGCCCCATAAACTCTATCGTCTTCTTTTGCGGAAACAACTTGTGGACGCGTTTTCTATAAAGAAAAATGAATTTTTAAACAATAAAAGTATACCATTTATTTTAGGTAATTAGTAGTCTTTCTATACACCAAGTTCCATGCAAATCTGTTGCGTAATTTTTGCGTGAAAAAGTAACAGACATGCTTACAAACTTTGGCGCTTACATTATTAGTAAATCCTACTAATATTATAAACGTAAAAGTTGTGAGTATGTATAGATGTTTGTTACTCTTACACGTAAAAACTACTGGACGGATCTTGATGAAACTTTACAGTAATATAGGTTGTACATCAGAATAACACATAGTGTACTTTTTACCGCGGGAAAACTTCTCATTCCCACGGGAAACCGACTTCCACGCGAACGGAGTCGCGGGTGGCCACTAGTAAGTCATATTTTGCCTAACATTAGTGCATGAAAATTAGCCTTTACTTGTCTGTATATATAGACGCCTTTTTCTTAAAATATAGTTAACCCACTTATTATTAATCTTACATATAAAGATCTCGTGTCACAATGTTCGTTCCCGTACTGCTCCGAAACGGCTTGACCGATTCTCATGAAATTTTGTGAGCATATTAAGTAGATCTGAGAATCGGCCACCATCTTTTTTCAAACCCCTTAGTGATAAGGGTTGTCCATCCCCAACTTTTAGCAAAACAACATTTGCGGGTTTAGCTAATAGTATACTGGGTGTAAAAGAACTGCTTCCGAAAACAAAAACTGGGCATTGCTGGAGGGGTACTGGTTACGTTTTAAGCAAAAAAACAATTTTTTATGATTAACAGAAGAAAATTATTATTTTTTTACCTGATTTTCCAAAATTGAAATAATACTATCAGATTTTGCGATGATTTAAAATTAAATAGGGTTTTAATTTAATTTGTAATGTAAATAATCACGCCTGAACTGACAGTTGATGTGTGAGCGATGATTTCAAGCGGCGAATATTGGTATCCTGTTAGTGAATTTAGTTATTATTGAGGCTCAAGAATACATGGTTTCAGGCTTCAGAAGTGGTCTTTTTACACCCGTTATATGAATAAGCCCTTACCTGTGTGTATATAAAGATGCCTTTTGTTTGAAGGATTGGAAGCACACCTCGCACGCCAGCGGCCGGTCGCTGGAGTGGATCACTTGATGCTGATTCAACGCCTTTTTGTCCTGGAAATAACAATACTATTAGTTGGGAATATTATTTTTAATAAATACAGAATTTGATAGTATCAAAATCCTAGTTCTCCAATATTTCCAAGTTTTTTCTACCTACGCGAAAATTTTAAGAAAAAATTAATACTTATTCTTAGAAATACCCTGAATAAAACTTGTATAGACGTATATTAATACGTATAAACTTAGGTATAGTGCATAAACGTATCGGAAACATGCATAAACCTACTGTAATCATGCATAAACCTACTCTAACCCTTCATAAAACTACTCTAACCGTTCATAAACTTACTGTAACCCTGCATAAACCTACTGTAACCCTGCATAAACCTACTGTAACCCTTCATAAACCTTCTGTAACCCTTCATGAACCTACTGTTACCGTTCATAAACCTACTGTTACCATCCATAACCCTTCATGAACTTACTGTTACCGTTCATAAACCTACAGTAACCCTTTATAAACATACTGTAACGCTTCATAAACCTACAGTTACACTACATAAACCTACAGTAACCCTTCACAAACCTACTGTAACCCTTCACAAACCTTCTGTAACCCTGCATAAACCTACTGTAACCCTGCATAAACCTACTGTAACCCTGCATAAACCTACTGTAACCGTTCATAAACCTACTGTAACCCTGCATAAACCTACTGTAACCGTTCATAAACCTACTGTAACCCTTCATAAACCTACTGTAACCCTTCATAAATCTACTGTAACCCTTCATAAACCTACTGTAACCCTTCATGAATCTACTGTAACCGTCCATAAACCTACAGTAACCATTCACGAACCTTCTGTAACCCTTCATAAACCTACTGTAACCCTTCATAAACCTACTGTAACCCTTCATAAACCTACTGTAACCCTTCATAAACCTACTGTAACCCTTCATAAACCTACTGTAACCTAAACAAACTCACAGTGAAGGTCCTGCCGCAGTGTGGACAGGCGTGTGGTCGCGGCTTCTCCTTGTTTTTGTTGTTTCCGTGCACGCGGGACATGTGGCGCTCCACGTTCTTCTGGGAGGCTATTGGCTGGTAATTTTAAAAGAGCATAAATAATATTAAACTATATTTTATAGATGACGAGCGACCCGCCCACGCTTCGCAATGGTGTAATTTTGCCGACTTCCTCGCGACCTTGCATTTTGGCTAACTTAAAAATATTTTCCGATTGAAAGCATGGTGAAAATCGCATTAAAATCCCTCTACTGGTTTAAAAGGAATTAGCGGCCAAACTTACAAACAGACAGAATTAGCGACTTGGATTTATACTATGTAATGAAGAGTGAGACTAGATGGAGCAGACATACTTGAGAATATGCATTATTTTGATCGAGTTTTTTTCTTATAAAGCTATGTTTACAAAACAATTATTATTAGAAAAACAAGTAATATGACAACACCTATACACATCCCTCTAAATCACTTCCCAACACCAAATCATTCCGAAAAAAAAAAATTTTTTTTTTTTCAAAAAACAAAAAATAAAAAAAGTTTTTTTTTTTTTTTGTTTTTTTTTTTTTTTACAAACCACTTACCTTATCACAAATAGGGCACTTGTGCGTGGTCTTCCCGAGGTGGTTGTAGTTGAAGTGGTCCTGCATCTGCTCGCGGGACGGGTAGCCCTTGTTGCACATCGGACACGGGAATCTAGTGTGAATATGGGAAAAATAATAGGGAATAAAGAAAGAGAGGAAGAAAAAAAAAATTTTAAAAAAAAGATGATTAAAAGGAAAATTTATTCTGTAGGCACGGTATTAGTAGCTTAACTTAAATACATGTAAACTATTTTTAATAATTAAGTACCTGAGTGAGATTCAAATGCATACCAAAAACTAAAGTGAAATTAAGAATATACGTAGTTATAATCAAAAAGGTTATTGTGCTAGCAAAAATGTTATTTAAAATGAAATTAATTGTTATTATTATCATCATTATCATTACATATAAAAGAGATCATCATTATCATTACATATAAAAGAGATAAAAATAACAATAAAAAACAATGGCATTCTAAACATTTTTTTTGGCAATTTAATAGTTCAACAATTATTATTATTTTTTGCAATTTATTCTTATATTCGGAATAGCGGCAACTTATTTTTTATCACTGTCATTTGAATTGCTAAAATACTCACTTGAATACATTGTCAGAAGCGTGGGCCCTCGCGTATTTTAAATGTGCCTGAAAAAAAAACATTTAATAAGCTCTAAAAAAATATTTTTTTACCAAAAATATTTTCTATTTATAATTACTGTCAGTTAATTTTTTTCTTTAAGATATTTTTTTTGTTATCCATGATTAATAAATGTTTCGTAAGGATACTACAAATATTTAACGAACAAGTAGATCTTTTATTTAACTAAAAAATAAATCATTTTTATGACAAGATATTATGATTTTATTTACAAGAGCACATCTCAAAAAATTTTGCTGCCAATTTAAATTATAAATTCTAATATTTATTAATAACTTACTTGATATGTCGCAAGATGTGAAAACACTTTATTGCAGTCTGTACATGTGTACCTATAATAAAAAGAAAATAAAAAAGTTTTACTGTAAAAGCTATCTTTTAAAAAAAACGTTAATTTGTGTATTTTTTGTTATTTTTTGTATGTAAGAAATTAAAAAAAACTATTATTTTGCATGGTGGAACATATTCCTAAGTAATGGAGTAAGGAACACCATGTAAATATACTATCAATTAATAAAAAAAGCTGTTCAAGTTAATTTTTCGTTGAACTTTGCCAAAAAATATATGTTTTAAAAAAAATTTCCACCAAAAAAAAAAACAAAAACACAGAATACATTCTTTCTCTTCAAAAATTATGATAAATAAAAAATATACCTAGTTTTGTTCTTGTGTCGCTTGATGTGATACTTGATCTGTATGTTTCGCACCATTTTGTGACAAATCGGACATTCTGAGCGCGGCAGCGGGCCGTCGTGTAGTCTAAAATTATTATATTATTAAACATAAATTAAAAAATCATTTAATTGTTGAAAAAAAATTTTTTTTTTTTTATATTTGGATATTAAGCCAAAAATTTTAAAACACAAATGTATGGAAAAACAAAAGAGATAAATTTGTTTTTTTTTAATCTTAAAATAGTCATAAAAATTTACAAAAATAAAAAAAAATTAAACATTTTTCTCTTAAAAATGTTCACATTATGTCTCTGAAAAATTTCTGTCAATTATATTTCCCATTATATAAATGGAACTAGTAAATAATTTCTACTATAAGGTAAAGTAAAGATTCGAATGCTAATAAAAAATGAACTTTTTTCTTACCTAAGATGTGTAATAAGTGTGTTTTTATTAACAAATTTCTTCTTGCAGTGGTCGCACTGCAGCCCTTCTCTGTGGAATCTAGCCACGTGCGTGGATCTAGCTCGCGATGTACTAATAAACATAATAATAATTATAAAAATAATAATAATAACACAGACATAATACCTAAAAACTTACACGACTCAATTGATCAACTAGAATTACCCAAATATTTATATGTGCAGCTTCAGAAATCGACAATTTTAGATACATGCTCTTTAGTTTGCGGATTTTTTGTGCCTACTTCAGTGGCACTGAATATTTTGATATAGGATAGACGTAACTGCGGTCTTTGGCCTTAGTGCCCGCAGATACTAAATCCAGTTCGACTGGGTAAATAAAAATGTTTTACGTAAATAATAATAATAAGAGTAAATGTCAAAATATTTTGGTATTTTTAAAATTATGACCGCTCTGCTAGTTTTAGCCTTAGCTAAATGGCTTTTTCAGTGGGAATAACTAACTTTTTGGCGGTGAAAGTGGTACATGTGTTATTTCAGGCTATAGTTTAAAATCCGTTTTTAGGTGGGAATGAGAAGTTTCCCGCTGTAAAAAGTACCCTATATGTTATTCTGATGTAAAACCTACTGTAAAGTTTCATCTAAATCCGTCCAGTAGTTTTTACGTGAACGAGTAACAAACATCCATTCATCCATACATACTCACAAACTTTCACGTTTATAATACTAGTAGGACTAATAGGAAGTAGAATTTTCTTTTTGCTTTTGCACGCGCATTTGAATAAGTTTCATCATCACCATTACATAACACTTACCATTATATAAAAATTACGCAAAAATCCCTTTCATCATCACCATTACATTGAACTTACGTAAAGAACATCTCGCACTCCAAGCACTTGTACCCTTCTATAGTGGTCTTTGACAGTAACTTTCTGAGAGTTCCCGGTTTAGGAGGGGACGAGGGGGGCTTTTCTTTCTTAATGTCCTTCTTAGATGTCACCTGGTTTTGATACATGAAAGAGTAATAAAAAAATAAAAAAACAAAAAAAAACAGAAAACATTCTTCCTCTTTCCTCAAAAATTATTTCCTCGCCTTTTGTTATTTAGAGTTTTAATTAAACTTCGTTTATGTAAAAAGTATAAAGAGATCTTTTTTTTTCAATAAAAATTTTTTTTTTTGAATTTAGGGCCGATTTTTCAATAGGTAGATAAATGCTACCTGACTGATAAGAGGTACGTTTTCATTGTCACTTCATACATATGTCAAGTATTTATGTCCGACATGCAACGAAAATATACAGATTTTCTGTCGGTTAGAATTTATCTGACTATGAAAAACCGGCCCTTAGAGTTTTAATTAAACTTCATTTATGTAAAAAGTATAGAGATCTTTTTTTTAATTTTTTTTTATTTTTTTTATTTTGAATTTAGACAATTTAAATGAAACATCTTTCTATTAAACAGCTATTTTTAATTATTGAACTGAATAAGATAAATTACAATATAGCCACAATGCTGTTATGATTTTTTCTCAAATTGTACAACAAATATCACGTGTTATTCGAATTCAACAACCAAATATCGCGTGTTATTCAAATTCAACATTAAAATATCGCGTGTTATTCAAATTCAACATTAAAATATCGCGTGTTATTCAAACTCAACAACAAAATATCGCGTGTCATTCGAATTCAACAACAAAATATTGCGTGTCATTCGAATTCAACAACAAATATCACGTGTTATTCAAATTCAACAACAAATATCACGAGTTATTCAAATTCAACAACAAATATCACGTGTTATTCAAATTCAACAACAAATATCACGAGTTATTCAAATTCAACAACAAATATCACGTGTTATTCAAATTCAACAACAAATATCACGTGTTATTCAAATTCAACAACAAATATCGCGTGTTATTCAAATTCAACAACAAATAATGCATGTTATTCAAATTCAACAACAAATATCGCATGTTATTCGAATTCAACAACAAATATCACGTGTTATTCGAATTCAACAACAAATATCACGTGTTATTCGAATTCAACAACAAATATCACGTGTTATTCGAATTCAACAACAAAATATCATGTGATATTAACTTAACAACAAAATAACACATGATATTAAATGACCAGCCATTAAAAATAATACAATATTCTTATTCTATCTATAACTTACCACAGAAGTGAGTTGTCCGGGCACGGGTTTGGTGTCGTGGGTTTTTATATGCAACGATATCAGACGCTGGCCGGATTCTATGTGGCCGCATCTATATAATTATATTAAATATTATACAAATAATAAAAACTATAAGAATGAAATATTTATTATTTTTTTTATTGAAATCGAAAATATATTTTTGTTTAAATACATTAATATAGTTAGGCCAAATTGCAGGGAACATTTTAACCTCGGGTTAGCTAACTCAGATTTAAATGGCGCCACCATCGATTGTAATAAGAAGTAAATTAAATCTGAGTTAGCTAACCCGAGGTTAAAACGTTCCCTGCAATTGGGCCTTAGTTCAAAGAGCTTATTATTATTTTTTTTACAATAGATTTATCGGAGATTTTTTAACTGAAATATATGATTTCAAAATAGAATTTCTTCTTCATACACTATAATTTGCTCATGAAAATAATAAAAGCTTGAAAAAAAAACAACAAATGTTTAAAACCTAGTAGCTATTTTACTGGATCAAGATGTTTTTGAATTGGTTCAGTCAAAGATTACTTTCTACATACAAACTCACAATCTTTACCTCTTAATAATAAAATATTCAAAAAACACATTAATTGAGATAAAATCCTACCTTTTGCATATATATCTGGTGTAATGTTGCTCTATATGCGATTGTATGTTTTCTTCGGATATAAACATGTAACATACTGTACAACGCGAGTGGTTCTCTTTCTGTGACAAATATAATAAAAAGATATATAGAAAATAATAAAAAATATGTATAAAATTATTTTTTTAGGTGATTAAGTTAGTTTTTTGTTGCTAATTTTAGGAATTTTCAATAATTAACTTCTTTTCCCAATAAATACCAACTTTTTTTTATAAATCTCCAGACTGGCACACCAACTGTATGGCCCTAAACTAAGCAGAGCTTGTACTAAAGGCACCACACAATGGACTAGGGGAGAACCTAGTTACACCCAGACGCGAGCCAATTTCGAAAAACCATTTTTACGAAATTGGCCCGACCCGGGGATCGAACCCGGGACCATCCGCTTAGCAGTCCGGTGTATATACCGCTGCACCACAGAGGTCGTCAGTTTTATTGTACATTTTTTTCTTTTTTAACATATTTTTTTAATTTTTCCCTTAAATTAAATACACCTTATATACAAAATGCAATGTTTGTACCTACCCTCTTTTTCTATCAATCAATCAATCAGTTTATTTCAAAAGTTTACAAAATAGAAATAATATATTACCGGTTTATGCAATACAAAATGTTCCTCAACTTGTTGTTGTGAATAGAACCCCACTATGCACAACTCACATTTATAATACGCCGATGCGTATGGCACTTTCTTTTTTAGTTCCTCTCTAGAAATAAATAAATAATTTTAATGATGCCTAGTAAAAATGAATTTTAGGTCTGTTTGTATGTATGTTGGCTAATTACTTCTGAACTATGAAAATACTTAAGAAAAAAACAATTATTTTTTTACAAATCAAGTTATTAAAAATACGAATAAATTTATGCATGTAATAAAAAGAAATTGCAAAAAAAGTGTTTTCTTTCAAAATTTACTCTACTATGTTTATCTTCTATATTAATATTGTATCTAACAGTAAAAAAAAAACATTAAAATAGAATCCTTTCTGAACTAACAGATAACAAAATTTATGCTGAACCATTCTATTTTTAGGAATAGATTATCAAGTTATTAATAATACAGTAAAATTACCTAAAATCAGCCATCATTTGGTCATTCATAAGTTCAGTATAAAATCCACATTTTGCCGATTCGATCTCTGCTTTGGATTTCTTCTCCGCTTGCTTGTTCTGATATATTATTACTTTATCACTGGACGTTGTTGCATTTCTGTAAACAAATAATAATTAAGAAGTTATATTAAATATTATAAAAAATATATTTTTTAATATAAAGTTATTAAAAGTTAAACATGATTTACTTGGAAACATAATTTTGACTAATAATAGTTAAAATATGTTTTGTTTCTGTCAGTTATGAAAACTGACAAAATATATTGACGGAGACAAAAACATATATGAACTGTACGTCTATTCTGTAAAACGAAACGTGAGCACTTTGCTTTCGTTTCGGGCCCGTAACGGACATTTGCTATTCTATTGGCTTTCGTATCGTTTCATCAATCATAAGGTTTTTGACGTAAAGAATAGAAATTTAAGTCAAAACCCTTATTATTTCGTTGACTTTCGGATTACAAATACGTTAAACGATATGCAAGCCAAATAGAATAGCCAATGTCAGTTTCGGGCCCGAAACGAAGGCAAGTGCATACGTTTCGTTTTACAGAATAGACCTACTGGTGTTAGTGTAAAGTGCGTAATAAGGGAATTTTTCTTTTACATAACATGAAACACACTTGTATGTTTGTATGTAAAAACAAAAACGAAACACCATTTCAACGTGTTAATAATTATTGAGATTTTACTTTTAGTGTTGCTTTCAGAATTTATTAATTTTGAAGTTATACTAGAGAAATTTTTCGTTGGTTTGCCAATAATGTATGCCCGGAGACCAGCATTCTTTTTCCAATGTCTATAACTTTAAAATGTAATGGTTACTATACATATCTTAAATCTTAATTCATACAAGAAAAACAACAAAAAATTCTGGGGGTTATTTGGAAAAACTGGGGTAATTTAAACAACCTTACCCCAAGTTAATGATTTCAGTTTTAACGTCCTGAGCCCCGAACGCCTGGTCCGCTGATATCAGTGTCTGCGTTGCATCCACTACGATGTGGGACACTCCGGTTAGAGGGTTCTCTATTATCGTCATTGAGTGGGGTACTGGAATTTAATTAAAAAAAGATTTTAATTTTGTAAACATTTATAGAGTAAATTGATATAGAAAATAGATTTGCAATAGAAAATGATTTATTTTAGATTAGTCCAAAATGAACTTTTTTAGGGAATATTAAAGTAGAAGTAATATTTCTATAATAAAATTTGAGTCTTAATTCAACTGGAATTCAACGAAAGTTATAAGTTACCACAACATTCCACATTACCTTCCATATTCAATTAATCCCTTTTGACATAAAATTAAAACTTACTCTGCAACATAGCACTATCCATATCCAAGTTGATATTCCCCTGTGCTTGTCTCTCAAACTGTTCACTCTTCACCTCGGCCCCTATATTGCTGATAGTCAGCAACTCATCGTCCCAGTCCGTAGTTTCCTGCCCTTGGACCGTGTAGTCGAAGAATATGCTGTCATAGTCCACTTTCATTGAGGTTGAGAGTGGGGAGAGAGATTGGGATAAGTATGTGTGGTCTACGGTCTGGAAATAAAGGTGAATGTAAATTGTATGTGCAAAATATTTAAATAAGTTTACTTTATTGAATAATGTTTGTACTTAAATGTTAAATAAATAAATAAAGAAAAAAAACACAAAATTTAATTATGTACTTAAATAACTTGTTAACTTAACAAAACTTGTTCTTCCTGTTAGTTAAAATAATATTTCATATACCAAAATTATTTTTTTGAATAAAAAGTACACATATTTACATATAATTTCAGAATAGAAGGACATAATTTTCATATCTATAGAATTATAATTCATTTAAGACGTTCATAAGTCTATTCTACAATGGAATAACTACCTCTTGGCTCAGGGCCAAAACTCGCAGGTGTTCCTGAGCGCTGTGAACTTGTGTTTTGAAACGCATAAACCTCTTTAGTAATGCGAGGCACTCCCAGCAAATTAGCTGCTCCATTTCTGAAAAGGTGTCACCAAACTGGAAAAAAAATGTGGGAGATTAATAATGTACAAATATTTTTTTTTATACTGTTGTACAGATCATATTTGGGTTTATTTAGGTAATGAATATTTTTATACAAGTTATCTTTATTTAACTCCTAGAAAGGTATAATCCGGTACAATCTATTTTTAGTAAGAAGGTAGTAAATAATAATGAAGTTGAGAGAATAAGAATTGAGTCTAAAATATTCTAATAAAAGTAAGTAAGTAACGTAATGGTATATTTAAGAATTTAAATTTTCTAAAATAAACTTTAATTAATTTAAAATAAAAAAGGCGAAACACTTTAAAATAAAAAATACCAGTTGTTTATCTATATAAATTATTTATTTAAAATCTGTTTGCTGACTAAGAATTAAAAACGATTTGTAATAAACTTTTTGAAGGATTTCTGGTGAAGCTATAAATAAACACTAAAGTATAAATAATGTATAAATAAATGTTAATGAGGACACGCGAGTTATTTCATACATAATTAGTAATATTTAATACAAAAACAACTTACTCTATCGCCCGGGAAATCGTACATTAGAAGTCGAAATGTTTGATATAAATTAACTTGGGTATTTATACTCAATAAATTACGACCACTGCTCAAACATGTACAGCAAACAATCCTGTAATCGGTATCCACGTCTTGCTCCATGTTTTTTAGTGTTTTTTTCTGAATATCAATTTAAAAGTAATTATCCAAAAACTTTTTCAAATCATAACAAAAAGTAATACTTCCATGTAAAATAGACGAAAATGCGCAAGAATACACAATCCAACTACGACACCACAAAATGGCCGCTTTATCAAATGCTGCTATATGAAAAAAAAGTATTTGACATTCTTTATTAGACTAGATGCCAACTTAGGCCGAGTAACCTGTATTTTTCTCCAAAAACCGTGATAGCAACCGGTCAATCAAGAAATGTCGGACTTCCGGTTTGCGCGCGGGAAAATTGGAAGTGAAAAATTTTTTCGTGAACTTAAAATTTCATTTAATTCTTTCAATTTTGTTAAATAGTGTACATTTTGTATATATTTTTAATAACTATCGTATAGAAGCTTAATTTTTATTAAAATGACGTCTCGGGCGAAACGCAAGAAAAAGAAGGAGGAGGCAGTAATATCAGGGGAAGACTCGCTGCTTTCGGACTCCGACTCCATGCACAGTGACTGCAATTCAGCTAAGTCCGATCCATATAAAACTTATTTCGTTCCCGATTATACACGTCGGTATCCTGAGGATTCTTCAGCTACAGATTTCGTTGTCTTCTTGGAATCAAACGATGAGTCCAAACCTATTTCAACAAGAGATATGATTTCTTTATCATCAACATTAAAGAAATATATAAAAGGCATAAAATATATGCAAAATCTTAATAAATACAAAGTTACAGTTCATTTTGACCGTGCAAATTTGGCAAATAGTTTTCTTAACAATAAGACTTTGTTATCAGAATATAAACTCAAAGCAACTATTCCTGCAAAAACTACTGAAATTACTGGTGTTATTACTAATGTGCCCATTAAATGGTCCAATCAAAAAATTTTTGGAGTGATTAATAGTAATAAAAAAATTATTTCTGTTCGGAGAATTCAAAGGAAGGTTAAAAATGAACAAAACTTTGAATTACAACCGACTAAAACAGTAATCATAACTTTTGCTGCCATTTATCTTCCTGATCATATTGATTTACAAGGCTGGAGGTTTCCAGTTAAGATGTACATTCCACCTGTAAAACAATGCTTTAAATGCCTACGGTATGGACATTTGGCTAAGTACTGTAAAAATAATGTTAGATGTTCAATATGTGGAGATGCACATTCTTTTAAAGAATGTACAGTACCTAGGGAAAAGGCTACATGCTGTCACTGTAGAGGAAATCACATTAGTATATCTGCTGAGTGTCCTATTAAAAAGAAAAAAATTAATGATATTAAAATTGGTTTATCCTCTTTGTCTTATGCTTCAGTTGCAAATACAGAGAGTTTTCCAGCCTTAGGACAAAAGTTTGACCTGCTCAGTCACTTGAAAAAAGATAATAAATCTTTGGATTTATTGGTTGAGGCTATTGTTAAAATAATTACATTAAATAAAACAAAGGAAACTTCCATCAGTACTAAAAATATTTTACAAATATTAAGTGATATTTATGAAAAGTCATCTGCTAATAATCCATCCTAATGGCTCATTTAAAAATAGTTCAGTGGAATGCTCAAAGCATTAAAAGTAATAAATCTGAATTTACATATTTTCTTTATAGTAATGATGTTGATATCGCTTTAATAAGTGAAACTTGGCTTAGACCACATCATACCTTTAACATAAAGGGATACACAATAGTTAGAAATGACACTGGTAATACACATAATGGAGTTGCAATAATAATTCATAACAAATTACAATTCTTAAAAATTGATACTTATTTTGATGATTCCTTACAAAATGTTGCTGTACAGATAAAAATAGGTGGTAAATATATTTCATTTGTTAGTGTTTATTGTCCTTCTAGGTGTCATTATTCAAAATTAAAATTTTCAAAATTAATTGATAGTCTTCCAACTCCAGTCTTTATTGCTGGAGATTTCAATGCATACCATACTTCTTGGGGTTGTCAAAAAGTGGATAAAAGAGGTGAAGAAGTACTAGATTCTTTTGATGAAAATAACCTTGTTCTGTTAAATTCAGGAGAAGTCACGACTGTAGGAACTTCGTCCTGGAGACCAAATGGCTTAGATCTTTCTTTGGTTAGTCCAGCTTTATCATGGGATTGTGAATGGTCTGTTCATGATGATTCCTTTGGAAGTTATCATTTGCCTACAATTACTAAACTTCTGTTGTCTCAAACTCCAGTTATATCTTCAGAACATTGTGTTCACTCTCAAAATGTCAGTAAGAAATTAAACTTGAATTTAGTTAATTGGGATTTGTATGTAAATATTGTTAATACTTCGTTGAATAGTTTTATGATTAATTCTGAATGTTCACTAGAAAGTTATTTGCAGTTTTGTGATATTTTATTGGCATCAGTTGAAAAATCTATGTCACAACAAAAAACCAAAACAAAGTCTTGTTGTCAATGTCAAAATCTTTGTCATTTGTCGTGGTCCTTTAATCGAATACGTGAAAACGTTGGTAAGCGTGCAAATGCGTGGACCAAAAAAGATATCATTACTCACAAACGTTAGCACTGAAATCAATTTGGTCCACTTGTTGGTACGAACATATGCTTGACGTTCTGTCAAAATGACAGGTGGTTTAATATGGGTCAGAATTATTGCATGCTGAGGTTTTCCCGATGAATCTGCTAAATATCTTTACATTTAACAATATAAGTTCAACAAAACTTGTCCGAAAGTTTAGAATAAACAAATTAAAGTATTCAGTTGTCAGTTTGACATTGCCTGACATTCATCTGACATTGCTGCACACAGTGCACTACCTATCTTTTGTTTGCACTGTCAGCACTGAACGGTGACGTCACTAATGACGTCAGATTGCTCAGAGTATGCAAACGTTCGTATTAATGGACCAACCGTTTGCACGCAAATAGTGCAGAAAGCGCGCTGACAGCAATTTCGGACCAGTATAATTTATGCTCACGTTCCGTTTCAGGTTTTAGGGCAAAAAGGGCAAGACATTCCGTTCCTTGGTGGAATAGCAAATGTGCAGATGCTGTTAAAAAATGTAAAGATGCTTTTGTTGCTTTCAAAAATGATCCTTCTGTAGAAAAATATTTGCTTTTTAAAAAAAATCAGGCTTCTAAGAAATTGACTATAAACTTTGAAAAACAGAAATCTTGGCAAGATTATTGCAATTCTATAAATCGTCTTACTCCAATTTCTCATGTCTGGAATAAAATACGCAGATTTAACAAAACTTTTGTTTCTAGAAGTGAAAATGATCATTGGGTAAATAGTTTTTTAAAAAAATACACTGCAGACTATGTCTCGAAACCTTTTACTTTTGCAGATAACAAATTTCATAGACAAAATCTTTCGTTGCTTGATTCGTTCACAATTTCTGAACTTACTGCTGCCATAAAAACAAGAAAAGATACAACTTGTGGTTTAGATGGTATTTCCTATAAAATGTTTCGTCTTCTCAGTCATAAAAATCTATGTAAATTCTTGATAATTTTAAATATATTGTTTGAAAATGACTTAATACCAAATCAATGGAAAACTGATTGTCTGGTCCCTGTACTGAAGCCAGGGAAGGATCTTGATAGTCCAGATTCTTATCGACCTATAGCGTTGTCCTCTTGTGTTGGTAAAATTTTTGAGCAGCTGCTCAAACAACGTCTGGAATATTACATCGAATCAAATTGTATTCTTCCTAGTAATCAGTTTGGTTTTCGGCGTGGACGCTCGGCTAGGGAAAGCATTGCACATTTGTTATTAGATGCAAATAAATCCATAAAGGAACGGAATTATCTTGCTTGTAATTTTTTCGATGTAACAGGAGCCTTTAACAATGTAGGTTTAGAAACGCTTGCTAATATCTTGCTATCACTCAGAATTCCAAAAAAAATGGTTCTTTGGATATATAACTTTCTAAATGAAAGAATGGTCTATGTTAAATTGGGTAACAACTTTTATGGTCCACGTAATTCCTATAAAGGCGTCAATCAAGGCGGCATCTTGAGCCCTCTACTGTATATAATTTATATTCATAAATTGAATGAGATATTAGGCGCAAATGTTTCTAATCTGCAGTTTGCTGATGATCTTGTTGTTTATTGTTCTGGCAAAAAACTTAAAGATGTGCAAACGAATTTAAATAATGCCTGTAAAAGGCTTGAAGTCTATTTTTCTTACTTAGGTTTAACTGTAAATACAGAAAAGAGTAAATCTCTTGTTTTCTCTAGAGATAAAGATTGTAAATTAGAATGTGTATATAATGGTAACCTTATTCCTAACTGTACAGAAATAAAATTCTTAGGTGTAGTATTTCAACAAAATTTAAGTTTTAAAAAATATGTGCAAATATTGATAGATAGAGCTGTAAAAGCTACAAATATTTTAAAATGCCTTACTGGTTGTCGTTTTGGTGCAGATCCTAAAATATTATTGATGCTGTTTAAATCATTAGTTAGAAGTCACTTTGAATATGCTTTTTTTTGCTTTGCTTCTGACAATAATTTTATAAATAAGATAGATAAAGTACAAAATAAAAATCTCAGGATAATTCTAGGAGCCATGAGTACTTCTCCGATTAATTCAATGCAAGTTGAAACTAACACTTGTCCCATTAAATTTAGGTTTGATTATTTGAAACGAAGGTTCATAATTGATTTGATGAAAACTTCTAATAATGCATTGTACAAAAAGATTTTGATATCTAATTACTCTTATTTATGTAAAAATTTTGATTTCATTAATTATTTGAAAAATGAAAATATTGCTCAGTATGATATTTTACCTTGTTATAGTGGAACATATGAAGGTAAGTTTTTTAAATTTGATGTCATTATAGACACAAATTTAAAAAATAAATATGAAGTATATGAAAAGTTATCATACTATGATAATTACCGTCAAATTTACACAGATGCTTCAAAAACATCTCAGTCTGTGTCGATAGCGGCTTATGATATTATTTTGAAAATTGCACATGGTTATAAGCTGTCCAATATTTGCAGTATTTTTACGGCAGAAGCTGCTGCTATTCTGTTTGCTTTAGATTTGATTAGTTCTGTAGATTCTTCTGGTAAATGGATTATTATTTCTGATAGTATGAGTGTTCTTCAAGCTATTAATAATCCCCGTCTTTCTAGTAAAATTCATCCTTTTATATATGAGATCCGGGAAAAGATTTATAAATTATCATTGAAACATAAAGAAATTGTCATTTTCTGGACACCAGCACACATTGGTGTTAGTGGTAATGAATTAGCTGATACATTAGCTAGTATCATTACAAATACTGATAACAACATTTGCAAATTAAAAAACATAGCAATTCCCATTTCAGAGTTTCTTCCTGAAATAAAAAATCAAATGATTAATAATTGGTTTCAATTTTGGCAAGATTCTCTTAAAGAAAAGGGCAAGTGGTATTCCGTATGTAACCAAAAAATTTCGTCTCCTTGGTTTACCAAGGGCTCTTTCAAAAATAGAAATTTTTATACAACAATTTGTCGTCTTCGTATAGGTCATGCTGCTTTTAATGAACACTTATATCGCATGAATATGATAACTTCCCCTTGTTGTTCATATTGTAATGAGTCAGTACAGTCATTGGATCATATATTTTTTGAATGTCCTCAATTCCATATTGACAGGTTAATTTTCATTAATGAGCTATTAGAAATTTATAAAACATTAGAAAATATCCCGCGTAATACTCAAGAACTTTTAAAAACAACTGAATGCTACTTACCTATGTATAAATTCATAAAATTTACAGTGTGTAATATCTGATGAAAATGTTTATGTATACTCATAACAAATATATATTAGCATTTTATTATTAAAGACATGGACTTGGTCCTTATTATGTTTGTTTATGAGGAAATAAAATATCGTCAATGTTACTTCTTATTGAAAACTAAACAAAACTAAGTCAACAAGAAAGAAGAAAACCAAATTATTGATGACATGGCTGTATGGGCATAGTCTCTTTGCCTTTCCGCATGACGGAAGAATCTACCAAAAAAAAAAAAAAAAAAAGAAATGTCACTGCCAAAGTGACATTGTCAATCAACAGCTTAAAAATTATGGCGTCAGTTTGTTTATTTATTTTTTGTTTGTGAAATTGTCTTACATTGTTGTTATTGATATAAGTGAAAATATCATCGTATGCTTATAATACTTCCTTAGTTTAATACCTTAACTGAAAACAAGAGTGTATTGTTTAAAGTTTTAATTCTTAAAGCTTCTTAGTAAAATTGTAAATACAATGGAAACAACAGAAAGTGATTCTAACAAGTTGTTGTGTATTGCATGCCTGTGTGTTGGAAGATCTCTAAAGAATTTCATAGATGATAAGCACAGAGACTTCTATGTGAACGCTTTGAGCGAAGTTCCGGTAACACTTATCTACATGTTGCACCCTTTCACTCACTTCTTACACCCACTCTAACTTTTGTAAATTTAACAAATTCTTGATTATAACACTGTAATTGACGCTTCAAAATTCTTGGAACTGCCTGGGGTCTATGTAGCTCACTCTGTTCCCAATTCAATTACAAAATTTTACTTATAAATGAGATTTTCCAGCTATACACAGCATCAGCAGTAAATCCAGCCATATGTTTTGAGTGTGAGGCACTGTTGAAGAAAGCTGTAGCCTTCAGAGAACAAGTCAAAGACTCTTACAGGATACTACAAACTTATACAAATGAGGTAAGCACAATTTTGAAACAAGCACAAAACATCCACAGGTTGAAAAAATGTGGCTGGTATATTGCATGTCCGTTTTATAAGATTCTAATTAGAGTAATGGACCTAAGAATAATGCCTAAACAATCTATATTTTGGATTAGGTATTTTTCAATAATTTTGTTGAACTAGCTTCACTGAATATGGTTTGTGTAGATAAATAAACATATTAAATGGATGAACCACAAAATATTTTTAATATCTTTAACAAGGATTTTATAGACATGTAAGCTATGTCAATAAATACAAATATCATATTACCTTTATACTAGTGATATATAATATATCTCTAAAACAATATTTAATTAGTGTCAAGAAGATAATTAGCTAGGTAATAATCACTTCAAAACCCTATTTTCATATAAGTTAACTCATTGGCATAGCAGTGTGACCAAGGACCACAGAAAAGCATGAATTTGTTCTACAAAATAACTCAGCTTTATAGATAAGTCCAGGAACCACTATCTCTAGGTACTCCTGTCTAACTCTGATAGCTTTAAAACTATTTCTTTATTCCAGTCACTTGTAGAATTCCTAATAAGTGATGTGACCCGACCACCAAGACTTAAGATACATAATCTAGAAGCTGTAGAAGTAACTCCAAACATAACAGATATTAACAATGGTGATGTGAAAAGTGAAATTAAAAATGAAAGGAATTGTCTTAAAAATGAAGCTGGTAAGTAAATTTTTTTGTAACTTAACTCAGTCAGTTTTTGTTAACCTACTTAATACTAGAGCTAAGTTGAGAAAAGCTTGATAGTTTTGTGTACAATGGTATCTAGGAGTAGAAAAGATATACCACACAGGATAAGTTTTGGTAAGATTTCATGTAAAAAAACTTATGAACTTATGTTTTTACATTACTGTTTTAGGCGAAAATAGAAATCCCACAAGTGAAGAAGATACAAGAGTTAAGATTGAGTTACATGAATCAGGTAAAATTTATTATCCTAGATGTTCCTTATACACAAATGCACTTTCAACTTTACACTAAATATTTAAAATTAATTTGCAGATGAAAGTGATAATTTCAATGATTATGATGACTTGACATTGAAAAATGAGCAGGACTCAGGTAAATGCAATGTGTTGTTTATAATAAATGCAATAAATATAATTCTTAAATTATACATATATAAAAAATACTAGTTTTTAAGGAGTTTATACTTATGATTATTTGTTGCTAAGATACATTGCCTAATAATTTAATAAAAAAGAATGTTGTCCTTAATAGGCATGATGACAGATTTTGAAAAACTTTTGTATCATATTCAGAAATATATACTTACTAGTAGCCGTCCGCGACTACGTTCGCGTGGAAGTCGGTTTCCCGTGGGAATGAGAAGTTTTCCCGCGGTAAAAAGTACCCTATGATCTTTCCCAAGTTCAGTTCTTTCTTCATACCAAATTTCATCAAAATCGGTTCAGTGGTTTAGGCGGGAAAACGTAACAGACAGACAGACAGACAGAGTTACTTTCGTATTTATAATATTAGTAGGGATTGTAAAGAATATCATATTTCGGGAAAAAAAGCATTTATATGAAAAAAATAAATTTAAATTTTATGTTTAAGAATTAACACCAAAACGCTCCAAAGTGTCATGGCGTCAATTGTGATGTCACATTAGAGTAAACACAGTGCAAACACAAACGTTCTTCCAAATTTCAAGTACCATGAGTTACGTTATAAAACCAAAACACTCAAGAAATAAAACTGAACTCTGAAAACAGGTAGATCGTAAATAAAATCCGAAAAACATACGAAATCAAAAAGAAAACATAGGTTAGGATCACTTGTTTACTCTAACGTGACGTCATTCACTCTGATTGACGTTCAGAATATCATGGCAAAATATTAATTAATCTCGCATTAATTATAATAATACCTTGTTGTTTTTTAATATTTTATTTACGTTTCATTAGATGGTAGCATAATTTTTGTGTATTTTATTCACAGTCATCATGCCTATTGAACTATAAAGTGTCATCAGTGTTCGGATTTTTATATTTATTTATATAACTTACTTATTTATATATAATATTTTATTCTACAGAAGACACCCAAAGCCTAATGTCACTGAAAGCAAATAAAAATAATCTAAATAAAAAACTGCGACCAATACTCGAAAATGACACGACAAGGAGAAAAAAGAAAGAACAGTCGAAAAGAAAGACTGTGAAATCACACAAAACTAAAAATATTCTAGAAATTAATGTAGATGAAGTCAATTTAGATATTTTTCAGGAAAACGACGATTGTTGGGTTAACTCAGGTAAATATTTTTAAGGTCCATGCTATGATAATTAATAAGTATCATGATAATATTTTTCTTGATAAATAATTTAAAAAATGATTTTTAGTGTTACATGCTCAAATTAAAAAGGTAAACTTTTAATATTCTTTATTACTAGTAAAAAAATATTATGATTCATAAAACAAAATGTCTCCAATAATTGGGACTATCTTTTCCTGTACTGTTATTAGAATAAAAACTTGACAAACGTTATAAAATTATAATATACAGAATAAGCAACATAAATAAAATACAAAATGGTAAAATTACCTGAACACCCTGTTACTTGCCGCCTTGTTTTATAATGGCTCACATGCGTACTCTTCTAAATGTTATTTTCATAAATGTTTCAAAACTACACAGTTAATAATCTTTAATGCTAATTAAAGTTTTTTTTTTTACTTACCCTGGACAATTATCTAATAATTATGCTACTTTTTTACAGATAGTGATATTAAAAATAAAGTTATAAAGAATGAGTTAAAGAAATCGAAAAAGGAAAAACAAACGAAGTGTATTACTAAATCCGAGACAAAGAAAAAGGTATGTTAGAAAAGTCTAATATGAAGCAAGCTTGAGATTTTACTATTACTGGGAATCCCCAGTCGCGCAATACTCGGAGACCCGCGTTCCTTTTTCCAGTATCTATAACTTCAAAAATTAAGCAAGCTTATTCATTAACACACGTCAAACCTAAATAAGTCAACTTATGTTTTATCCCTTACAAACCAGACTTATGTACAATTTTCACTTCTTTATGTAATGTAATGTGTTCAAAAATAGAATAGAAAAATAATTTTAACTCCATATAATACGACCTCGGTGTTGCAGCGGTATATATACCGGACTTCTAAGCAGATGGTTTCGGGATCGATCCCCGGGTCGGGCTAATTTCGTCAAAGTAGTTTTTCGATATTGGCTCGTGTCTGGGTGTAACTAGGTTCTCCCCTAGTCCATTGTGTGGTACCTATAGTACAAGTTTTGCTTAGTTTAGGGCCACACAGTTGGTGTGTCAGTCTGGAGATTTATTATTATTATTTATATGTATATTTAATGTAAAATTTTGTTTCAGTCAAAATCCGAAAACCAAATCTCAACAATACAGCTCACTCTCGACGAACTATTGAAAGAGAGAGAAAGTGAATCAGAGAAGGATAGCTATATTAAATCCGAGTTTAAATGCTTGTCCTGTATTTCAGTATTTTCCTATGGCAAGTCGTTGGAATGTCATAATAAAAGTAAACATGATCAGGTAAGAGTAAAAATATATATATAGTTTAAACAAAGTTGTTATGAATTAACAGATTTTGCGTCATTTATTAAAATGACAGATCTAAAACAATTATAAAAAAAACTTAATTATTTTTTTGCAGTCTCATATAAATAAACTTAATTATTGACCATATACATGATGCCATATTAATGATGCTTATGGTTGTCACATAACATTAGTGATGCAACGAATACCACTTTTACGAATACGAATACGAATAGCATTTTCACTATTCTGCGAATACGAATACGAATAATTACAAATATGTTAAAACAACTAAGAAAAGTAACCATTTTTTTTATATAATAATCAAATCACTACTGGCAATTTTATATTGAAAAAACACAATTTGCGTAAATGATTAGGTGTTAAACGGTTTCTTTTTTTTGTTTGTATATTTCCAGCTGTAGAAAAAAGTCTTTCAGGCGATACAGTAGACGGTTTTAGTAAAAAATATTTCTGGGCTTATCTTTTCAGTGTCGGAAAATGAACATCTTTTCTCCAAAAATGTAGTGGATCTTCTTCAGGTGGCAATAAATTTGGCAGTGCGTGTTTTGATACATGTATTTCAGAATTAAAGATGCGTTCCGTTTTACATAAATTATATGTACGAATATTGTTATCATATTCGGCGAGTACGAATATTCGGCGATTATATGATATTCGGCGAATACGAATATTCGTATTCGTTGCATCACTAATAAACATTAATAAACATTATTCATTTTAACGTTCATTTATTTTTAAGTCTGGAAATGCCAATGTATTAATGAACTCGACTGTACGGTAGACTTAAATTCATATATTTTCCATATCTTCCATTTCAGTCGTTAGGCGAGTATGTATGCACGGTATGTCATACAGTGATGTCTTCAGCCGAATCCTATACCGCACATTATAACAGACATTTTAGGAGGTAAGCATTCATTTCGTTATAATTACATTCATACATACATATCGTCACGCCTGTCTCCCATTGGGGTAGGCAGAGACTATGGATCGCCATAGACTTCGGTCCAGACATACTTCTTGCGCTTCTTTCACACACATCAATCTCTTCATACATGCTCGTCGATTACGAGTACTTTTAATTTAGCCCTTTTTTTAATATATCGCCAATTTACATCCGCCTAGGACGTCCCGCACCGACGTTGCCATGCATTCTCGCTCGGTGTATCTCTTTCGTATTGCTTCTTTCATCCATCCTTTCAAAATGACCAAACCATCTCAGCATACCGCTCTCAATTCTTGTCACAATATCTTCTTTCATTCCACATCTCTTTCGGATCTCGGATCTCGATAGATAGAACAGCCCCCCAAGTCAAGTGTCAAGTGATATTTACGATAGCGAGTGAATAGAAAAAATATGTATGAAACTGTCATTTTCGACAAGCTTGCAATTTGACAGTTTCATACATTTTTGTTCTATTCACTCGCTATCGCAATTTTCTACTGCCACTTGACTTGGGGGGCTGGTGTTATTAAAGTAAAATAATTATGGTGGCGCCACTTTCTCACTTAAACAACATTGTAAAAATAAAATACTAATAAATAGAAATATATAAAAAAAAACTAACATGTAAGTTCCTATCTCTTTTCTTCAAATTAAATTCGAAAAAAATATTTAATTTTAGATACATGTGCAGTATCTGCGGGTTCAGATCGGCTGATGTCAAAGTGACGAAGCAACATTTGCTGTCCGCTCACAGAGTTGTACTGAAACAGTACACATGCCGGCTTTGTGATACTGTCAACGAGTTAGTATAATTATCATTATCATTATCATTATCATCATCATCATTATCATTATCAGTATTATCATCATTATCATTATCATTACATAGTATAAATTCAAGTCGATAATTCTGTCTGTTTGTATGTTTGGCCGCTAACTCCTCCTAAACCAGTTGGGGGATTTTAAAGCGGTTTTCACCGTCTTTAGGTATTTTTTTCATGCAAATTTGTAAATAAAGAATAACCGGAAAAAGTTTTTGTAAGTTAGCCAAATATCAATTTTTCGTGAGCAAGTCGGCCAAAATTACACCATTGCGAAACGTGGGCGGGTCACTAGTTATATTTATAGTCAATAGATATAGTTTTAAGGTTATGTTTAGACAACAATTCGATGGTTTCTTTATCGTTCAGCTCGAATAATTTAGAGAAAATTGCAGAAAAAATTACTTTATTAAAATTTAAATTGGTTGAATAAACTTGTTTTAACATACGCCTAGAATTAAGTCACAATTTTTTTGTGTATTAGTTTCATCGTGTCATCCTTTTGACTACTGTCAAAATGGTGGAATTAATACACTTTTCGCCCGCTTCATATAAAATTATTGGTTTTAATTGACCAAACTTTGTTTTGCTATCAGATTATTATTTTATTTGAACATTAAAATAAAACAGCGGGACTTATTCTTTACATTTTGTACTTAACGTTACAAATCTATTTTATTTTTTCACGCATCTAAACGACTAATGAACTCTTATCAAAATAAGAAAAAACAAAAACACAAAAAGCTAAAATCAAAAGAAAAAACATTTTTAAAAATTCATTGTTGCGAGTATGGAACTTTTGTCGATCGTTAATATTGTTAATCTGACATTTGTTTAGACAATTTGCACGGACAATAACGACGGCAACTGTCAAAATGACGAAATTAACGATCGTTATGAGATACATGCTTCGACCACCAAATAATGTAAGACTACCGTCATTTCTCTGTCGTGAGACTACCCTCATTTCTCTGTCAATAATGTAGGACTACCGTCATTTCTTTGTCAATAATGTAGGACTACCCTCATTTCTCTGTCAATAATGTAGAACTACCCTCATTTCTCTGTCAATAATGTGAGTCTACCCTCATTTCTCTGTCAATAATGTAGGAGTACCCTCATTTCTCTGTCAATATTGTAGGAGTACCCTCATTTCTCTGTCAATAATGTGAGTCTACCCTCATTTCTCTGTCAATAATGTAAGACTACCCTCATTTGTCCGTCAGTTCGTTGAGCTCGCACCGGCGGCACTCGGAGCGGCACCGGGCCCGGGTTCAGTGCCGGGACTGCGACAAGACGTTCAGCCACCGCGCCGGCCTCATGAACCATCGACTGTCAGTACAAACACTTTACTAGCTAATTCTTCTTCTTCTTCATCGTGTGATGAGTATGCACTTTGCAGCACATATTCATCTAGTGTCAGAGTTTTTGGGAACCGCCTTTTTAGGGCCGTAACGTGGTTCCTGTAGGGGAGTGGCCACCCTACTGTCAGTATTGTTCAAACCGCCTACCTATTAGGCACCTGACTTGGCTTGTCGAGTAAGAGGTGGAAATACTACTATCCTACTAATCCTACTAATATTATAAATGTGAAAGTTTGTGAGTATGTATGGGTGGATGTTCGTTACTCTTTCACGTAGAAACTACTGGATGGATTTGGATGAAACTTTGCAGTAATATAGGTTATACATCAGAATAACATATAGGGTACTTATTACCGCGGGAAAACTTCTCAGTCCCGCGGGAGACCGATTTTAACGCGAACGGAGTCGCGGATGGCCACAAAAAAAATAATTACAGTCCGGCCACCGAGAGAATGCGTTTCTGACACATTGTGTTTAAAATAACGAGGTAACTTTGAAAGGCAGTCTACTAAATAAACGAAAAAAAGTCGTCTATTTTGACCCTACAAACAAATAATAAGTAATAAAATGATATAAATTCACACTGATTTTAAATTTTATAACTGAGGGCTAATAATTACTGATAAAATATATATTTTTAAAAATATAAGCAGCACTACTTTTAAACAGTACAAGGTTATGTACTTATAATATTTTCGTAGGGATGTGCTAAAAATATCAGTCAATTTTAAAGTTATCAATCAATTGCTAATAAAAAAGCAGAATTAGTAGCTGGTATATAAAAAATGATATCGAGGTAAATATGGAAATGCTTTAAGCAGAATTATTGCGGTTAGTGAAAGAAAATAAATCGGCAAATGTTCGATATGAAATAGATGAATTGGTTCTGCAGTACGGTCATCGGGTGCTGAGACTTATACCATATCATTGCCAATACAATGCTATTGAGTTTCGTTCGTAAAAAGGCAGCAGTCAGATTTTCTTGCTAGTTCTTTTCCACCGTGGGCTTAGCTTCAAATTTAACGTTATACAAGTATCTTTAATCTAACTATTTACGTACTTACAATAAAACAATATGGTTTCGATTTTGTTTTTTTTTTCACCTAGAAATTTTCACTCGTAACAACATGAAACTATTTTTATATTATAAATAAAATATAAATAAGATAAACAAGTTTTTTTTCTAATGTTGATTGAAAAATTATTTATCAATGTTATTTTTTACCCCAACACTAATGGCATGTGTCACAAACGCATTCTCTCGGTGGCCAGACTGTAGTAGTTTTTTTTTTTTAAATCGGTTAAAAATAGCGGAAGATACTTCTTATTGCATTCGCTGTCTACCAATTCCAGTAATTAGCCGGAACAGACAGACAGACAAAGAAAAAAAAGAAATGAAAAAACAAAATTGATCAAATACATGGGGCTGGGACCGAGGCCATGGGGCTAGAGTCGGGGTCAGGGCCCGGGCCATGGGGCTGAGACCGAGGCCATGGGGCTAGAGTCGGGGTCAGGGCCCGGGCCATGGGGCTGAGACCGAGGCCATGGGGCTAGAGTCGGGGTCAGGGCCCGGGCCATGGGGCTGAGACCGAGGCCATGGGGCTAGAGTCGGGGTCAGGGCCCGGGCCATGGGGCTGAGACCGAGGCCATGGGGCTAGAGTCGGGGCCAGGGCCCGGGCCATGGGGCTGAGACCGAGGCCATGGGGCTAGAGTCGGGGTCAGGGCCCGGCCCATGGGGCTGAGACCGAGGCCATGGGGCTAGAGTCGGGGTCAGGGCCCGGGCCATGGGGCTGAGACCGAGGCTATGGGGCTAGAGTCGGGGCCAGGGCCCGGGCCATGGGGCTGAGACCGAGGCCATGGGGCTAGAGTCGGGGCCAGGGCCCGGGCCATGGGGCTGAGACCGAGGCCATGGGGCTAGAGTCGGGGCCAGGGCCCGGGCCATGGGGCTGAGACCGAGGCCATGGGGCTAGAGTCGGGGTCAGGGCCCGGGCCATGGGGCTGAGACCGAGGCCATGGGGCTAGAGTCGGGGCCAGGGCCCGGGCCATGGGGCTGAGACCGAGGCCATGGGGCTAGAGTCGGGGTCAGGGCCCGGGCCATGGGGCTGAGACCGAGGCCATGGGGCTAGAGTCGGGGTCAGGGCCCGGGCCATGGGGCTAGAGTCGGGGTCAGGGCCCGGGCCATGGGGCTAGAGTCGGGGTCAGGGCCCGGGCCATGGGGCTAGAGTCGGGGTCAGGGCCCGGGCCATGGGGCTAGAGTCGGGGTCAGGGCCCGGGCCATGGGGCTAGAGTCGGGGTCAGGGCCCGGGCCATGGGGCTAGAGTCGGGGTCAGGGCCCGGGCCATGGGGCTAGAGTCGGGGTCGGGGCGCGGGCCATGGGGCTGAGACCGAGGCCATGGGGCTAGAGTCGGGGTCAGGGCCCGGGCCATGGGGCTAGAGTCGGGGTCAGGGCCCGGGCCATGGGGCTAGAGTCGGGGTCAGGGCGCGGGCCATGGGGCTGAGACCGAGGCCATGGGGCTAGAGTCGAGGTCAGGGCCCGGGCCATGGGGCTAGAGTCGGGGTCAGGGCCCGGGCCATGGGGCTAGAGTCGGGGTCAGGGCCCGGGCCATGGGGCTGAGACCGAGGCCATGGGGCTAGAGTCGGGGTCAGGGCCCGGGCCATGAGGCTAGAGTCGGGGTCAGGGCCCGGGCCATGGGGCTAGAGTCGGGGTCAGGGCGCGGGCCATGGGGCTGAGACCGAGGCCATGGGGCTAGAGTCGAGGTCAGGGCCCGGGCCATGGGGCTAGAGTCGGGGTCAGGGCCCGGGCCATGGGGCTAGAGTCGGGGTCAGGGCCCGGGCCATGGGGCTAGAGTCGGGGTCAGGGCCCGGGCCATGGGGCTGAGACCGAGGCCATGGGGCTAGAGTCGGGGTCAGGGCCCGGGCCATGGGGCTGAGACCGAGGCCATGGGGCTAGAGTCGGGGTCAGGGCCCGGGCCATGGGGCTGAGACCGAGGCCATGGGGCTAGAGTCGGGGTCAGGGCCCGGGCCATGGGGCTAGAGTCGGGGTCAGGGCCCGGGCCATGGGGCTAGAGTCGGGGTCAGGGCCCGGGCCATGGGGCTAGAGTCGGGGTCAGGGCCCGGGCCATGAGGCTAGAGTCGGGGTCAGGGCCCGGGCCATGGGGCTAGAGTCGGGGTCAGGGCGCGGGCCATGGGGCTGAGACCGAGGCCATGGGGCTAGAGTCGAGGTCAGGGCCCGGGCCATGGGGCTAGAGTCGGGGTCAGGGCCCGGGCCATGGGGCTAGAGTCGGGGTCAGGGCCCGGGCCATGGGGCTAGAGTCGGGGTCAGGGCCCGGGCCATGGGGCTGAGACCGAGGCCATGGGGCTAGAGTCGGGGTCAGGGCCCGGGCCATGGGGCTGAGACCGAGGCCATGGGGCTAGAGTCGGGGTCAGGGCCCGGGCCATGGGGCTGAGACCGAGGCCATGGGGCTAGAGTCGGGGTCAGGGCCCGGGCCATGGGGCTAGAGTCGGGGTCAGGGCCCGGGCCATGGGGCTAGAGTCGGGGTCAGGGCCCGGGCCATGGGGCTAGAGTCGGGGTCAGGGCCCGGGCCATGGGGCTAGAGTCGGGGTCAGGGCCCGGGCCATGGGGCTAGAGTCGGGGTCAGGGCCCGGGCCATGGGGCTGAGACCGAGGCCATGGGGCTGAGACCGAGGCCATGGGGCTAGAGTCGGGGTCAGGGCCCGGGCCATGGGGCTAGAGTCGGGGTCAGGGCCCGGGCCATGGGGCTGAGACCGAGGCCATGGGGCTAGAGTCGGGGTCAGGGCCCGGGCCATGGGGCTAGAGTCGGGGTCAGGGCCCGGGCCATGGGGCTAGAGTCGGGGTCAGGGCCCGGGCCATGGGGCTAGAGTCGGGATCAGGGCCCGGGCCATGGGGCTAGAGTCGGGGTCAGGGCCCGGGCCATGGGGCTAGAGTCGGGATCAGGGCCCGGGCCATGGGGCTAGAGTCGGGGTCAGGGCCCGGGCCATGGGGCTGAGACCGAGGCCATGGGGCTAGAGTCGGGGTCAGGGCCCGGGCCATGGGGCTAGAGTCGGGGTCAGGGCCCGGGCCATGGGGCTAGAGTCGGGGTCAGGGCCCGGGCCATGGGGCTAGAGTCGGGATCAGGGCCCGGGCCATGGGGCTAGAGTCGGGGTCAGGGCCCGGGCCATGGGGCTAGAGTCGGGATCAGGGCCCGGGCCATGGGGCTAGAGTCGGGGTCAGGGCCCGGGCCATGGGGCTAGAGTCGGGATCAGGGCCCGGGCCATGGGGCTAGAGTCGGGGTCAGGGCCCGGGCCATGGGGCTAGAGTCGGGGTCAGGGCCCGGGCCGTGCGGCTACGTGACCACGTGAGCAGTACGTCATACATGGTGACGTCATGCGGGCTGATTGAGAACTGTGAAAGACTCCTATACCGGGTGTCCCAAGACTATGGTACATGAAGGTTATATAGGTGCGTTTTTAAATGATGGTCTTTATATTCAAAAAAATATATATATTTATTACTTTCAGGGTGGTCCATGAGAGTCAGAACCGGTTTCCCTGCAATCTCTGTGACAAAGTGTTCCAATGGAAGAATAGCTTGAAGAGACATCTAGAGAAACACCAATCTAAGGTGAATCATTGTGTTACTTTAACTTTAAATGAATTTTATTGTTATTGAAGTTTTTTAGTCTTTATTTATATTTTTGCTATTTATTTATGTTAGTTATAAAAATATGAATGAAAAAAAAAAACATTTTTGTCAAAATTTTGTTTATTTGATTGTTGATGATTTAGCATGCAAAAATTCAAACATAAATTACATATAAGTATGTAAAATAATAGTTATTGTACCTGTCATCATTCAGATACTTTCCTGATATAGATTGCACTTTATATTTACTTTATAACCTAAGTAAAGGGGTCAGATAAAGATAAGCAATGACTTGACAACTTATAACCTCAAATACATTTATACATTAATACACAATACACAATACCTCGCAAACACTGTTTATTTCTCATCTTTGAATATAAACTTTGGATACAAACCAATAATTACTTTAACAAAAACCTTTTTGAAATCAATATATTTTTCCATTCTTGACATAACTCAAATTCTTTTTTTCAAATTGTTTTTTTTCCGAGTCATTTGTTTTTCTGTTCGAAAACAAACTCCCGCCGCGCCGTCACCTCCTTGCTTCCCCGCAATGGAGAATGTTACTAGGTATGCCAAATCGCTTGAAATTTTGTCTCAGTAAAGCCTGTATGCATACAAATACACTAGTTTTTGTTGTAATCAAAAATACCCAGTAGTTTTGATTTTATAGGCATTCAAAGTTTCGAAAAATATCGAGTCCCGCTAACAGTCACGTGACCGCTTGTGACGTATTACAACAACGCGCCAGCGGTGGCGCATATAGCTGGCGCAGTATTTTATTTATTTTTTTATTTATTTAACATTTAATGTATTATTTTTTTGTGTTTTCGGTCGCGTATTAGTAAATATAAATATTATTCGTTATTATACGTTAATAGTTAATATTATTCTATTAATAAATTGGATATAGGATTCGAAAAAAGGTAATCGTGTAATCTATCTAAAATAGATAAATTAATAACTGCGCATTATTTATCAAGAAATAGTGATTTTGTTGCCGCCGAAATGTTTGATATGTTCCAAACTGTTTTATCAAAACAAAATAACCAATATAATAAAAATACTAATGGGAGAATGCAAGTCCAATAGTAGAAGTAGGTACCTACCTACCTATCATTATTTTTTTACGTTAAAGACAACAAATCATGTATCATAGTTTTGTAGCTATAGGTAGGTACGTCCTTCTAATATTATAAATGTGAAAGTTTGTGAGTATGGATGTATGAATGTTTGTTACTCTTACACGTAAAAACTACTGCCCCCAAGTCAAGTGGCAAGTGATATTTGCGATAGCGAGTGAATAGAAAAAATATGTATGAAACTGTCATGGTATTTTTTACCGCGGGAAAACTTCTCATTCCCTCGGAAACTGACTTCTACGCGAACGGAGTCGCGGGCGGCCACTAGTATGTATACAAAGATACCGCTCTTCTTAGTAAATTTAAATAAATACATACTTACATTGATTTAGTACTAACTAACTTTAGTTAGCAGCTTCGCCCGCGTTTCCCTCGGGAACTGTACATTTTCCCAGGATTAAAAGAAGCCTATGGATTATTTCAGTCTTCGTCCAGATCCGTTCAGTACTTTTTGTGTGAAAGATAACAAACACAAACACAATCTTCCGCGTTTATTATATTACTAGGAAGTAGGATACCTATACGATCTAGATGTAGTTGAACGTTACAGATGCACTTTACCTTTACTATTTTATTTAAGTAATTTAATTTATTTTTTATTGCAAATGTAGATGATATGAACTAAACCTTTTTTATTGATTTGTATTTTTACTAACAAATTGTTTAATGGTATTGGTTATGTTCAAGTTAAAAGATTTGGTTATGTATGTATGTATCCTTTGGAACTGTAAAAAACAACTTTTCCTGCAAGTTGATAGTTGTATTTTTACATTTAGGCACAACACATGATTTCCTAGCAGTTGGATTAGACATTTTTAAAAGTATTTAGGTTTAATTTAGACGACAAGTGCGCGCGACCGCGAGCGTACTGAGTGAGCCAGACCGAGCGAGTTGTGGTGTGACGTCACACCGCCACCGGCAGCCCGCGTCGTGCGGTAGCAACTTATTTTACTTATAAATCGAAAACTAATTGACGCATCGAAATAATTCTTTCACCAGTATTTTTTATTTTTGACAGAGAATATGAAGAGATAATAATCAAAATTTGTTAACATTCTCCATTCATTAGCTATTCAAAAAGGTACATTTGTCATACTAAAACAAAGTATTTGATTGATAACTCTACTAATAAAAGAAGTAACCTCTCTCTTAGAACGCTTAATTTTTTTTTATAAAAAAAACTTAAATGTTGCATAACTCAGAAATTATAATTTTTCGGACATTGTATGATATGACTTAATTGACTGCAAATAAGCTCTACTTTAACCCCTTAGAAGGAATGTATCGCATTACCAATCAACCTGTATTGATTCAAATGCTTATTTTAAATTCATTCATGAATTTACTCTTAAATAAAGAATTACGAACTTCTATTGTGTATGATTGTATTTAGTCGAATACTTGTTTAATTTAAAGTAAGAAATATAACGAACAAACTATTTAAAATTAAATTCTGCTTCTTTCCAGGTCTTGAAATGCGGTGATAGTCCTCTTCAAAGTACAGTTCTGAAATTTGGGAAAAATCAATTCTTCCGGCTATAAAAAGAAACTACTAAAAATTCCATTTGAATTCGACCTCCTACACTGTACGGGCTAAATTCTTTGCAACTACCGTCACTTCAAAATAAAACGCTATATTAGCTTAATTAGCTAAGGCAAAACTAAAGACTTAATAAATCTTGGCAACCACCAAGACAGGTCTTGATAGATAACTAAGGATCACTGTACAGATTTAGCTATTTTATACAAAAGAAATTTTATTGACTGCCAACAATGGCGAGCGTAGATAAAACTGTTAATGAGTTGACGAAAGATATATCCGAACTGACTGTGATGTCGTTTCGGAAGATCGAAGATGTGAAGCGACTGGCTACACACTTCTTTAACGTTATTAACCACCCCACAACGCAAGGGAACGCGGTGATACTTAAATATTTAAAGAATTTAAACGAAACGCATAAAAACATCTTCCTGCAGAAGCGGGAAGGTGTGGAAGTAGAGTATATATTTACAACGGAGAAAGTTAGTAATGTGCAGCGCCAACGGTTCAACAGTCTTCCGGTTAGCGAGGTTCCGGAGCTTTTGAAAGCGGAGCTGCTTTCCGTAGGCAATGCTAAGCCTGTGCATATATGCACGGATTGCAATGTCGAGATCGAGCTCAATGATGAGGTACCGCTAATGGAATCCCTCCAGAAGCACTTTGACTTGGAGATTCATCAGCCGAAGCTGAAACGGGAGAGCATTGACGTGGCTGAACCAGTCCTGTTGCCAAACATGTCGCGAAGGATGTCTGCTTTGGGCAGCGGCGAAACTCAGGCTCAGAATCTAACGAGTTTCATGCAATTGGTCAAGCCAGTTGAGAAGCTTGACAGAACGTTCTCCGCTAAGCTGGAGGCGTCTTTGATAAGACACCTGCCTGATAACTCGGAGGCTAGCATCGACGCAGCCGTCAAATTCTACCAGCGTGTTTACGATAAACTTTGCAACGAAATTACAAGCATCGATTTCTCATCACAAACGGGTTCAGTAGCGCCCATAATAATGAGTATCAAGGACAATGTCAATCAGAATTTCGCTTCCGACGCCAACAAGAACTTTGAGGCGGAGGACAATGAAGCGCCTGAGAGACCGTTAAAGAACCAACCGGCAGTTAAAAAATACCGGTATTATGGTCCTATTGAGAACGAAATTGTCAAATTGCTGACTAACCACAAACTGCTGTCGCTAGTTGATGATAGAACTGGGAAATTAGCTTTCTTCTGTATGGCGTGTGAATACTACACGCTGAGATTCCGCTACGATAGTGTCTTAAACCATGTGTTCAATGATACGCATATTCATAATTTATCCTGCATCCTGCAATCCGATAAGCACATACCATTCGCAATGGAGGAGAGATCGACTGATACTATTGTACAAATGAACGACAAATTCCTGAACAGTCACTATATCAATAAGGACTCGAATGGCATTAACTGTGGTCTCTGTCGTGTGCCTATTGATTCCCAAGACTCTGTTGTTCTTCACGTTCTAGACGAGAACCATCTCGCTAAACTCTCGGATAAATGGTATCGTAAAATGCGCGCGAATAACCCAGATGGCACCGTCCCAGACGACTGTGGACCGAAAAGTTTGGATTGGGCTAAGTTTCTGACGAGCGTGGGCAAGCCTTTGCACAACCGTGATCACGTGGTCATTGAAAATTTCATTCGTTCCTCGGGGAAGGTCGCAAACTACTGCATTTGTTGCGACATGACCTTGAAAGGTCCTCGACAGGTGCTTTTTAACCATATTCGCCAGAAGAAACATTTACGCAACGCCGCACCGCACAAGTTGGCAATGCTTTACAAGAACCACTGCCGACCGTCAGAGTACTTCGCTAGCTTCGGGAACTACTACGTTTGCGCGATTTGTCCTACATACGTCGCTCTACCGTCTTTCGCGGCTATTGTAGAACACTTTGAGACTAGCATGCACGTTGAAACGATCGCAAAGCTCATCCGCTCGGCTTTGTACAGCGATCAGCAAGACAAGGAGGCCTTCTCGCTTCACAATATCACTACGGACGGCGAAGTCAGGTGCCATTATTGCGACGTTGCCTTCGAAAACGTCAGCGACGCCGTCAAACACGCGTTGACAGACGTGGAACATCAGGATAAAGTTGTCAAAAACCGCGTGAAAGCAAACAAGGGGGATATCATTAGCGTTTACGTCCAGGGAAACTATATCTTACACAGCGAGGGCGCGACCTTTAACTGTACCGAATGCAAAAGCGTGTTCAATTCCATTCGTTCGTTGCTGACTCATTTGATTTACGCCGACCATATCCGAAACAAGCCGTCGGCGGAAAACGTTTTCCGTTTCTATTTGGAGCTCAAACACAATATCATTATGCTGGGTCGGAATAAGTACGTCTACTACGACTTTGGGAAGATGAAGTGTGGCGCGTGCAATGCCGATTTGGATGAAGATGAGAATGCCAAGAAGCATGTGGGGTCGCCGCGCCATAAGGAAAATATGGGGGCCAATTATGTTAATGTTTTGGATGTTCCCGCTGTTGAGTGAGGTACGTAGCTACGGAACAAACCTTAATTATTTTATCTTTTAATTTTACACCTTTATTTTTTCGGTGAATGAGTGAATGAGTGTAGTGGTGAATGAGTGAATGGGTGAATGAGTGAATGGGTGAATGTGAATGAGCGAATGAGTAGATGGGTGAATGAGTGAGTGGGTGAAGTGGTGAATGAGTTAATGGGTAAATGTGTGGATAAGCGAATGGGTGAATGAGTGAATGGGTGAATGAGTGGATGGGTGAATGATTGGATGGACCTTTATTGCTTTTAATTATACTAGCTTTTAGCTGCAGTATATACCTTTTCCGTTAGGGACTGCGGTACTTTTCCGCGATAAAAAATATCCGGTAGACTATCAATTTATCAAGTTTCACCAGAATTCGTTATCATTACTGCAAACCCTGTCTGTTTTGTTTGTAGGTATGTTGTCCGCTATCTGCTCCTAAACTTCTTAAGATTTTAATACGGTTTAGACCATATTTCAGGTTTTTTTAAACTTAAATTTGGGCGTGTCACTCTACTTTTGTAAATTCGGAGTAAAACTCCTTTCCCTGTACTACGTTATTATACACGTTATTAAACCTTCCTCTTGAATCACTCTATCTATTAAAAAACCCGCATCAAATTCCGTTGCGTAGTTTTAAATATTTAAGCATACATGGGGACAGAGAAAGCGAATTTGTTTTATACTATATAGTGAAAACATGCCTTCATGTCGATGTCTTCAATTGCCCAACTAAGAAACAACTGACTACGAAATAACTCAAGTCTGGTTGTAAATAATAGTGAAAGATTTTCTTTAATCGGTTCAGTAACTACTAATCAAAGATTACTCCGAACGTGATCATTATTTTTAGCGTCTCGTACCTCAAGGGTAAAAACGGGACCCTATTACTAAGACTCCTTCCGTCTGTCTGTCTGAATGTCACTAGGCTGTGTCTCAACAAGAGTGATAGCTAGAGTTTTATTTGTAGTTACTAAATGATGATTTTTCTTTGTTCACAGGTATGTCTGTTAGTAATTCTAGACCCAACTAATGTATTTGTGTTTTTACGTGAACATTGTGCATTTTTTGTTATAATTATTATTTGTGAATGGAATATTTACCATCGACAAGTGGAACGTTTTACAATATTTTAATAAATGAAATGATTTTTTTAACATGGCTTTTTATTATTTTATGAAATTAGTAGGGGCCGCCTGCGACTCCGTTCGAGTGAAAGTCGGTTTTCCGTGGGAATGAGATGTTTTCCCGCGGTAAAAAGTACCCTAAGTGTTCTTCTGATGTATAACCTATATTACTGCAAAGTTTCATCCAAATCCGTCCGTCCTTTTATAATATTAAAGTACCTACATACAACTCTAGTTTCTTTTTAAAACGTCTGTGGTGCATACCGGACTGTTAACCGACTCCTGTCCCGTGACGCGCCTAGCGCGTCATGAAGAAACCTTCAGGGAGGCCCATGACGCGAGAGATGCGTCATTAGAAAATAGTTTTAATTCAAATTTTTATTTGATGTAATCAATAAAATATCTTATTTTATATAAAAATTAACTCATTAGGAACACCAATATCAAGGGCCACTATTTTTTTTGGAAAATTAAATTGCCAGTGGCTTTCAACCATAGGGTGCCTACCTACAGGTAACTGTTTATCCTACTAATTATTGAAAAGTGTTATTATTAAAGCCAGGATTCGAACTTAGCAAATCTATAAAAATAATCACTATGTTTTGGTCACCAATGAATAGCTTAGATGTAAAAACTGAACATTTTTGATTTGCGATAAAATACTTCCCACAGGTTGACAACCAATGGTGGAAATCTATAACTTACCTTCTATCTCGTATAAAACACGTAGATCGACACTTTTAATACACTAAACTAATAAATGAAACATAACAAACAATAACAGGTCTCACTTTGTATTCTTTTAGTTGAAACTGCCTAAAATAGCGTAATAACATGACCAGTGGCCCACGACGCGTCAGGTGCGTCATCATGTAGGAGGGCCCGTGACGCGACTAGCATGTCATTGAATTTTGTATGGGGCCACGGAGGAAAGGCTCGAAAAATGATGGTGGCAAGGAGTCCCCGTGGTAGGTCCCGGGTTCAATTCCTGGGTCGGGAAAATTTTAGTTAAAATAGGTTACGAAATTGGCCTCTTTCAAGATGGTTCTCTTCTAGTCCATGGTGTGGTGCCTATAGTACAAGCTTAGAATTAGTTCAGGGCCAATTTTAACTGTAATGTGCTTTTTTTTAAAATAAAATCTCTAGACAACACACCAATTATGTGGCCCTAAAGTAAGTTGCAGTACGCACTTGTGTTAAAGGTTCCACATAATGGACTAGGGGAGAACCTAGTTACACCCAGACACGAGCCAATAACCGTTGAACCGTCGAAAAACCATTTTTAACGACATTGGCCCGTGACTCAAGAGATTTTGCAGTTAGTAGTATCGGCTTAATTTGGTAGGTATTTATCATTAGGTGCATAGTATAAAGCAAGCCGTTTGTATATTCGTCCCTTTTCTCTTATAAACCACTTTCTGAATTTAGAACGTTCAGTGCCACCGACTCGCCCGGAGAGTTCACATAAATCTCAAAAAAAAAACATTAAAAAAAGTATATCAAAAAATTACAGTGCCGGCGACTCTCCTGGTGAATTCAGGATTTTTCTTTAATATTTCTAAAATGCATCGGTATTTTCTATTTTAAATTAGAACATAGGCTAAATGGATGCCAATTGAAATATTTATTGGGTGACGATTTTTATATTTTTATAAAAAAAAATCTGCAATGTCATGAAATCTTAAGGTGAGTTTACTAACTGAGATTGTCAACCAATCAATTAATAATAAATAATAGCGCAATCTACTGAAAATATTGCGTCCAGGGATGGTATGCTCAATATGAAAATTGTCGGAAAAAAGCAATAGCTTTTTGTATAAATAACAGCATTATTGGTACCTAATAGGGGAAGGGGGGGCATAACGGGGACGTTAAGGGAAATGAACAATAAAAGAATGAACAACATATATTAATTAATTAAAACTTATCACAACCCTTTCGTTACTTATTCAATTATCATTTGGCATAGAATTTGGCGAAATAACGAATCAACAAATGTTTTTAATTTTTAAATTTCGAAACCCTGTCGAAAACCCCATCGTGCCCCAGGGTAAGGGCAGTATGGGGTACCCGATTAGGGGCAGTACGGGGTATACGATTATTTTGTCTGACAGAGTGAGTAGATGTGGATTTCTTCAATATTTTCGTCATCAACACCTGCACAGGCAGTGTGGGCCCAATGTCCACATGGGTGACAGGCCACCCAACCTTCCGAAGACTTCAAATAAGTGTAATTCAAGTCCGCGCAATAAATGCATAATGCGTCGTCGTCTACATTTTCAACGTCAGAGCGAGGTTTCTTAGTTTTTTGTTTCCGGTTTTTCTTCAACCACTCGTCATTTGTATTTGTACACTTCTTCATCCGTTTCAGTTGTTGCCGTTCTTCTAACTCGTTTTTATTTTGATTATTATGGTAGGTATATACATACCCCATCGTGCCCCACAATACTGTCCCCATTATGCCCCCATGTCTAACATTGTTTAAAATAACCTTCAAATAAAACAGAACAATAGTTAGAGTGATTTTGATCAAAACATTATCATTCATAATATCGCTAGATAAACACCACCAAAAATGAAAGCAATATCACAAACACTTACCTTTTTACATGCATTTTCTTATCACACAAAATTAGATCAGAAGACGTCGAAAAAAGTTTTTTGTTTTAAAAATCAAACGCGTGCAGCCTTCTCGCTGGACACTTAGGGCCTGAAGACTGATTCAAAATGGCCGCTTTTTAGCGAAAACAAATGACCGCTAGTGAGTGTAGTTACTCGTATGCGTGGGGGGCCCCGTTGTGCCTCGCGTCCCCGTTATGCCCCCCCTTCCCCTATATGAAAAATTAAATAAGCAGTACCTACCTTTGTACTAACGTTTCTGTCTATGTTTTTAATTATGTAAGTTAAAGTGTGATTGTACAAAAGTAGTAAATAAATGAATGAACGACCAATAATTCGCGACTCAGCCTTGAATCGATTTGGTCGTTATTATTAACAATATTTTGTTAACTGCATAATCCGGTTGAGACTGTCAAATTAAGTTATGTTACTTTTTAATTGGTGCATCCTTTGACGAGTTATAAGGTGAAATGTGAAGTCAATATAAGATCTAGTTATTTTTTCTACACCCATAAGCACCTTAGAACACATATACCCATATTAATCTACATTATATAAATACTAGTTGACTCCCTGCGGCTTCGCTCCCGTCAAAGTGTTTTTCCCGTGGGAATAAGACTTATCTCGCGGTAAAAAGTAAACTATGTTACTTAAGCATAATGTAGCTTTGTAATGGTGAAAGATTTTTTGAAATCGGTCTAGTAGTTTAAGTTTTGAGCCTACTCATAACAAATAAACAAAAAAACTAACAAAAAAAAACTTTTCTTTTTATATTATTAGAATAGATAAAAAAGCATTTGCCAAGTTCAGGGTTAAAAAGAATATTTATAAATGCTACATAGGTAATTGTTGTTTCATAAATTTGTTTTTTTATTTTGTCACCTAGGAACGTTTTCCCTATAACCCCGTATAGGGAAAAATATCAATTAAAGTTTGAAAATCTCTGCATAAATTAAAATATACCTTAATGTAATACAAGTACTCGCCACGCGAGTCCATTAAATTTTTATTGTGGTGCCAGCAACTCGCCTAGCGTGTCCTTTGCAAAATGTAGGCGGCATCCGTAATGATATCATGAAAATCATAGAGGTATTGAACGTGTTAAAACTACTTTTTACTTTATTTTACAACTTGTTAAATAAACGCAATAAAAATAATTGACCAATTTCAGTGCAATAAAAAAGTGTTCGTTATTTTTAATTGATATTTCAGTGGATGAGTGAATTTCATCAATAATGGATGTCCCCATACATATTTGGGCTATTATTATAAGTTTATTAAATGCAGTACAATGCCCATATCCACCGGTAAGTAATATATTTTACTTAAATTACTTCTGGGTAAGGTGGTGATGTGTGAGTTATTAGAAAGGGATAACATACCTATAGTAAAAAATATGAATGTTACTCTTGATTACCATACACAAAATGTTAGCACTAAACTCAGTGAAAGCTTGTGTAATGTGCACCATACCTACAATGTAATAGGGAACACTTGTAACACGCAAAGACGATCCAAGCTAAAAACTGAATAGACCCTGCCCAAGAATGGAACTCGTAACCTGCTGCATAACAGAGGGCGTCGAATATCTTTTATTAGAGTGGTAGAGTCTAGCTGTAGGCTCTGTCTGCAGCGATTACTTGGCTGACTCGACCGGTGAAATACCACCGTCGCACAGAAAACCGACGTGAAGTAGGGACGATGTTCTTGCGTTTCGTTCCGTGAGTGCGGTATCCGGTGCCTAATTTTCTCAAAGGCTCACCAACACACCCCCAACACCCACAGTGTTGCGGGTAGTCATGGGCGACGGTGATAACTTACCATCAGGTGACCTGCATGCTCGTTTGCTTTGCTATATTATAAAAAAATAAAATAAAATAGTTGATACCCGAGAATTGTCTGCGTGGACTCCAATTCGGTGTGTTTGTTTTAGACCGGTGAAGAGGTGCAAATGGGCAGTGTGCTGCTGCCAGCGACAAGACGAGGAAGGTACCTAGCTAACATTGTGAGGAGACAGGCCGTCGTAAGTACCTTCATCCTTTTTCGTGAAAACATTACATGTACTTCACTATATTTGAATTATTTTACGAAGAAGGGTAAATAATAGGATATAGGTAGACATTAATTACTTGGGCACGTCTTTATTTAAAATTTAAATAAATAATTATTATTTTCTAGGATGGAACGGGAATCAAATTTAATAAAGATGCTGATCGTGTAAGTATTATTCCTGTTATAATAAATCAAATATTACCTAATGTACGAGTATTCCAGCAGGTCGCAGTTGGTCTAATACATAATGCACTGCTACGTAGGAAGATTCGATCGCGATCGCTTTCACCTTAAACTTTATTTCATCAAATTTTATAACGTTAATGAACCTTTAGTAGCTTAGAGCAGGTAGGTAGGTACGCGTAGAGTTCGCGACAAACTTTTAACATTATTTGCGAAATAAAATTATAGTTGAAGGCGATCACGATATTAGGTACTTTTGCAAATTTACGAAACGGTTTGATAGAATAACTTTAAAGTCAGGTCAAACTTAATATTAAACAAACCATATACCCTTAGATACTCACTCAGTAAGGGCATTATGTAGTTTAGTTATAACCTAATATTACCACCTCTAGATGAACGCAGAAGCTAAAAAGAAGGTAGACGTATTATCAGATGAGTTGTTACCATACATCATAGCCGAACAGGAGCGACGAACAACACTTTACAAGAGGGTGATGACAGCCATACAGAATGGAGAGAAAGGCATCACGATCGCAGAAATCAGGAATAAACCACCGCTATTGATTAAACGAGGTATATATTTGTCATGTTTACCTTTTTTAAGTCACTTTTACAACGAAGACACGTTTGTTATATAGGAATATGAAATGTTTTAGTTTTTAATCGATAGGTTTACCCACTTATTAAATGAAAAGTTATATTCATCATCGCCGAACGTAAACTATTGAAATTAAGGCCATGAAATTAGGTATAGGTGCGTTCCTTTTATGATGTAGGTACTAGTGGCCGCCCGCGACTCCGATCGCGTGGAAGTCGGTTTCCCGTGGGAATGAGAAGTTTTCCCGCGGTTAAAAGTTATTCTGATGTATAACCTATTACTATAAAGTTTCATCAAAATCCACCCAGTAGTTTTTACGTGAAAGAGTAACAAACATCCATACATCCTCACATACTTTCACGTTTATAATACTAGTGGCCGCCCGTGACTCCGTTCGCGTGGAAGTCCGTTTCCCGTGGTAAAAAGTCCCCTATGTGTTATTCTGATGTATAACCTATATTACTGTAAGGTTTTATCAAAATCCGTCCAGTATTTTTTCCGTAAAGGGTAATAAACATCCATACATCCTCACATCCTACATACTCACAAACTTTCACATTTATAATATTAGTAGGATGATCACTCAAAAGGGATTTTTATAAATTCCCCCGTTAAAAGCAATTTAGCAGCGGTTGAAACCTCAGGCGGGAACCTAGTTAAATATAGGTATGAAACTAACCGTCGCGGTTGCATTGTGTAATGTGCATAAGCACTATGTAGGAGACTTATTGCTTGAATACTGGCAGCTATTAATTTGTATTATTCGAATAGATTCTAAAGAAGAAACAATGAGATATTGACAGCTTCCTTCCAGACACAGTGATATTTTCGTGCTCGGACTGTGAGCACATAACATTAACCTCACTTTTATGCTTTAAATATAAAGCTGTAAAACAGTTTAAAATCTTTCATTTCTCTGTCACGTTTCCCCCAAACGTTAGTCATTGTATGGTAAATGACGCTTCTTCCTTCTCAGGACTTATGTATCGCTGTCCTGCTAACCGGGCACCGAAGGAACCCGACGGCTCTGGTACTCTTCTTTGTGATGATGACGTAGAACCCACCCAGATTATATACGACTCCTGTCTCAGTGCGGAGGATAAGGACCTTTATGTCGCTGAGAATAAGTACTTCTTTTGCAATCGTGAGTAATGCACCGTAAAATACAAAGAGAAATTTACAAGACGACTTTTACTAGGTCTACCTTTCTACAGCCTTTTCTTAAAGGTGATTGGCAGATTTGTTTAGACACGTTGCGAGCGATATTTGTGTTTTTGATTTTAATGTCTCACTTAATAAATTCAACTAACCATATGAATGACGCATTTAACCTTCATCGTCTATTCATCGGGAAGCACGATTAAGGCAAAAAACGACTGCAACAACAAATTGAAAACCCAAAGAATATTTACTAAAAACTGTGTAAAAACTTAATACAATGTTTATTGAATTTAGCTGGTAGAACATCAGCGCGATTTAAAATCCTAACAGCGCCATCTATCCGTCGTAAGTACAAACATTGTTTTTTTTTTCAGGCAAAAAGGTCGAAGGCCCCGACCTGCCTCGGAACGGCACCACCCCTATAGGCTGTGCCCCGATTGAACGCACGTCATACAATTATACAACTTCGAAATGTTCTCTAGAAGACACTGACGACGTGGTCGTGCATTACCGGTATTATCCGGATCGAGTAAGTTTATTCAAATTGTTTAGGTAGTTACGAGGTATGTAAGTGTTTTTGGGTTATACTTTTCAAACGTTATTAACATATTGATTATTTCCGCCCTGCGGTTTCACCCGCAACTAAATGGTTTTTCCCGTGGCAATATCTTACGGCTCCCTATTTTTTCGAAAATAAAATATAGCCTATATTACTCGTGGATAATGTAGCTTTTGAATAGTGAAAGAATTTTTTAAATCGGATTAGTAGTTTCGGAGCCTATTAATTTCATACAAACAAACAAACAAACAAAAAATCAAATCTTTCCTCTTTATAATATTAATATAGACCAGTATAGACATAGCACAAATTCTTTTTTTCAGACATACAAATATGTGACAGAGTTGGACCCTGACCGAGAAGTGTGTGATCACTGGAACCCTTGCCAAATCGGATATATCTACAGGTACATACCTATATCCCTACCTACACAGACAACCATCAAGTTTTTAACCGATAAAGATGCCAAAAGCTAAAAAGTGCATGTTGTAAAGTTATAGACACTGGAAAAAGAACGCGGGTCTCCGAGCATTACGCGACTGGGAATCGAACCCAGGACCTATAGATAACCGGTCTAATGCAATGACCACTGAGCTACCGCACCGCTATCCCAACGAAAGTGCTTATTGCAAAGTGCGAATTCCAAAATCATTTGACAAATCATTAAAAACTGTAGGTTGAATTTGTGTGTGTAAAAGCTAAAATTAAAAACGTTACTTAACTCCTATACTACTTCAGCCAATCTTTGAGCAAAATAACCTTCAATTTAACAGCTATGAAACTACTTCAGGACCGTCCATGTAAAAATCTGTCGCGATCACTGTCAACCTTTTCACGTCACTATCTTTACATTGACATAACATTTATTTTGATGATTTGTTTGCAGTCTTCCAGGGACCGACCAAGCTATTCCTGCTAATGAACTTTGGCGTAAGTAAAATGACAATTCAATTACCTAATTCGTTTACTTTGTAAACTTTATAGGGTAGTAAGAAGGGTTATTGAATATCACTTTATTTTGTTACATGAGCTGTGTTTTATTTTATTTAAATAAAAATGTATGCCGTATTTTAAAAACACCAAATTTTATTTTTTAAAATTTTTACAGCTGAATATGGTAAGTATTCTTAATATGTTAAAAGTCATTAGTTACAATATTTTGGTTTTGAAAGTAAATATTTAACAATTGATTGATGATTTCAGTGGAAAGTAAGTATTCTTTAAACGTTTATTTGCCGCTGACATTGTATTTTTTTAGACTATGGCCCCGATTCCAAAAACACTATCTAAAACTAAATTAAAAATATCGCTGTCACTTTTCATGCTTTGTATTAGAAAAAGACAGGTACATTAGTTTTACAAAATTTAGTCCACATCATTGTAAAATTGAACGAAATGCGCTGAAGACTAGCCTAAGATTGCCTTGGCGTGTCACAATGCACGTAGGTACATTTTAGCTGGACAGGACTAAAATAATGATCTGTCTCTGCCTTATACTATTGATAAGTAAGTGTCGGCGATAGTTTTAGTTTAGTGTTAGTATTAAGTTTCTTTATTGATGCGCTCCTGCGCACCCTACGGTTAAGTCAGTCATTAAATCGCTATTGCGTGATAAAGACGTGTGTCATTTCGCTTCCCAAAACTCCCACTAACAATTGGCGACGATCGAACTTCCTCGTGCTTGTTTGTTGAACACCATCATGGCAAAAGTGTCCGTTGGTTCATTATGCAGTTTTAACCACCTAACTCAAGACTGGAGCATATTTAAAGAGAGACTGGAACAATGGTTTCTTGCTAATGATTTGGAGGTTACCGACAAACCGGCGACCAAGCAACGTGCTGTGCTGTTAAGTAGTTTTGCCGAAACAACGTACAAACTCGTCAGGAACTTGGCTATACCTAAGAAAATAAACGAATTGGAGTACCTAGCTATTGTTGACCTTTTGGATAACCATTTTAAATCGGCGAAGTGTGGATTTGCGGAACGAAATCGTTTTTACACGTCGACTCAACACTCAGCGGAGGAGTTGCAGACATGGGCGGCTCGTGTACGTGGGCTGGCAGCGGAATGCAGTTTTCCAGCAGACGGACTCAATGAGCTACTACGAGATCGTTTCGTGATAGGCATGCAGCTGGGCCCTGAACGAGACAAATTGTTCACAATGGATTTGACGGAGCTGACGCTAAGCAAGGCGTTGGACACCGCACTAGCAATCCAGAGTGCTCGGGCCGGAGCAGCGCAGGCGCCGGGAGTGAGCGAGGGCGGCGCGCTGGCGGCCACGCTGGCCGCGCCCGCCGCGGAGCTGCCGGTGTACAAGCTGGCACCCGCGCCACGTCACGGCGGCTACGGACAACAACCACGTGCAGCAGGAAATTCTTTGTGTGACGTATGTGGTTATGATAACCACCAAGCGGTCTCCTGCAGGTTCAAGCGATATAAGTGCACCAAATGTGGTGAACGTGGACATTTGCGTCGTGTCTGTGCTCAAAATAAATCGCAGCACCACTTTGTTAAGGTTGAGGACGGTGACGATGGTAAGAAATATGTATTAAAAAATATCTCGTCAGCCCGTGGAGAACCGATGCAGCTGTCTGTTAAAGTGAGTAATTATTTAATTAATTTTGAAGTTGACACTGGTTCAGCAGTCACAATAATACCAAAAAATATATATGATTTGTATTTTAAACATATTAGTCTACAACCTAGCAACACAATCTTACAAAGCTACAATGGTAGTTGCATATCCATGTTAGGCACTCTCACCCTGCCATTCTCTTATAATTCAGAAACTAAAGATATTAAAATATTTGTTGTAGAAAATAGCGGGCCACCATTGATAGGCAGGGACTTTATAGCACAGTTTAAATTAAAAATTGGTTTTGTTAACAACTGTACAGAATATTTAGAACGATTATCTAAGTCGTATCCAAGATTATTTTCTAGTGAATTAGGTTGTTATCAAGAGAAAAAAATTAATTTATATTTAAAGCCGAATTCTAAACCGATTTTTTTCAAGGCACGTCAAGTTCCGTTTGCTTTAAAAGATAAAGTTGAGTGCGAATTGGTTCGATTAGTGAAATTAGGTATTTTAGTCCCAGTTGACAGATCCGATTACGCGAGCCCCATTGTACCGGTCCTAAAGAATAACGGTGATATTCGACTGTGCGCTGACTATTCCGTGTCGCTAAACAAACAGCTGATCATAGATAGGTATCCCTTACCACGGATAGAGGAGCTTTTTAGCAAACTACATGGAGGCGAAAAGTTTTCAAAACTTGACCTATCACAAGCGTACAATCAACTTGTTTTAAGCGACGACTCACAAATGTTAACTTGCATTAACACTCACAAGGGACTGTTTAAGTTCACAAGATTAGTTTTTGGTTTATCTAGTGCAGCAGCTATATTCCAAAGAACCTTGGAACAAATTTTATCAAGTATAGATGGCGTGTTAGTGTTTCAGGATGACATATTAGTAACGGGTCAAAATAAGGAAACACATCTAATGAGGCTTAATGAGGTTTTTAGTAGGTTGGAACGTGCCGGTTTCGTGTTACAAAAGAACAAATGTATGTTGTTCCAAGAGTCGATCTCCTATTTAGGCTTTAAAATTGATCGAAACGGCCTACATAAATGTCAAGATAAGGTAAATGCTATTAATCAAGCTAAAACACCCAAAAATGTGTCAGAATTAAAGTCTTTCTTAGGTATGGTAAACTACTACAGAAACTTTATAAAAAATGCATCTTCAGTGTTAAAACCATTACACACCTTACTACAAAAAAATGTTCGTTGGTGTTGGACTAAAGAGCATGATTTAGCAGTGTCGCATATTAAACAAGATTTGACCTCGGAAGTGACCTTGGCGCACTACGACCCCCATGCTAAGTTGATAGTGACCGTGGACGCCTCCCCGAGCGGCTTGGGGGCGATCCTGTCACAAGTGGGCACGGACGGCGTCGAGCGCCCGGTATCTTACGCTTCGCGATCCCTCAGTAAGGCAGAACTTCACTATAGCCAAATACAAAAAGAAGCTACGGCTATAATATTTGGCATAAGAAAGTTTCATCACTATGTATATGGCAGGGCAAGCCCATTTGTGCTTAGAACTGACCATAAACCACTGCTATCTATTTTTAAACAAGGCAAAGGCATCCCTGAAGTAACCGCCAACCGGTTACAGCGTTACGCCATTTATTTAGCTGCATACAATTTTTCAATAGAATACGTGAATAGTAGTCATAACACAGCTGATTATTTAAGCCGTTCCATTGATAGTGACAAATACTCGCTAGCGAACGATTCGAGTGCCATAGATATAGCTACGTATGTTAACTTTGTGTATAGCTGCGCGAGCCCTTTTATCAGTATTGAAAACATAAGTAGCGAGACACAGTCTGACTCGGTCCTCGCGATCATAACAAAATACGTTCAGTCAGGGTGGCCACAACGCGTCCGTGATAAAAAAATAAAACCTTATTTTATGTGTCGGAATGAGTTGTCGTTAGAAAGACAGTGTTTAATGCGGGGTCATAAAATCATAATTCCAAGCACCTATCGTAAAACAATCCTGAATGAATTGCATACAGGTCATTTAGGTGTCAACAAAATGAAAGCGGAGGCCCGAAATCGTTTTTGGTGGCCGGGACTCTCAACTGATATAGATCAGTACGTAGGATCGTGTGCAGTATGCATTACGCTCAGACCCGCCCCGCCCCGCGCGCCGCTCACCCCGTGGCCATACCCACCGGCGCCTTGGTACCGTGTGCATTTAGATTTTTTAGGCCCAATTAACAACAAAGTCTATTTAATAATAGTCGACGCACACTCGAAATGGATTGAATGTTTCGATGTTTCAAATGGTTACGGAGCAAAAGTAGTTATTAATAAGTTGTGTGAGGTCATGGGACGTTTCGGATTGTTTAAAACGATTTGTACAGACAATGGGACATCTTTTATTTCTTCTGAATTTGAGGCATTTTGCAAAATGAACAATATTACTCACCTTACTTCACCTACTTACAACCCTAGTAGCAACGGGCAGGCTGAGAGTAGTGTAAAAATTGTAAAAAAAGCAATTAAGTCGTTTATTTTGTCAGGAGTTAGTCAAAAAGATTTATGTGGAAAAATAAATGAATTTCTTTTTCAATATAGGAACTCTGAACATAGCACAACAGGCAGAACTCCTGCAGAGATTCTTTTCGGGCGTAAACTTAGGTGTAGACTCGATCAGTTAAATCCCTTCTTACCTGACTCTTGTGACCTTGACCTTGACAAAGTGGTTAAAGATAAACAGTGCTTACAGAGTGATCAATATAAAGGACAACGTAAAATCAGTTTTAAGGTGAACGAAATTGTATTAGTTAAGATTTACAAACAACAAAAAACTCAGTGGGCAAAGGGGATTATTGTGGACATTCTAGGTAATTCTATCTATGTTGTAAAACTGTTTGATCAAGATCAATTAATTAAAAGACACGTCAACCAACTTCTTAAATATAATGGGGGAGAGATATATGAGATGGAAACTCCAAGTTTATCTCAAAACGAAGACCGAGATTCCGGAGAGCTACCACCAGTAGAACTACCACCCATCGTCCTGGATTCACCACAATCAATTGGTGACCAGAGTCAAGACTCGGCCGAGTTGGCGCCTGAAATCACAGAAGTTAGCACCCCGGCGCCACAGATCACCCCGGACGCGGCGGGCGAGCCGGACGGCCAGGAGGAGTCACCCCCGCCTGTACCGCGCAGTCGGCTACGTAATTTACTCGTGTTCAAAGACTCTTTTCTTAATTAAAGGTGGAGGGATGTTAGTATTAAGTTTCTTTATTGATGCGCTCCTGCGCACCCTACGGTTAAGTCAGTCATTAAATCGCTATTGCGTGATAAAGACGTGTGTCATTTCGCTTCCCAAAACTCCCACTAACATTTAGTTAAGAGAGTGTTTTCAGAATCGAGGCCTATGACTGGGTCCGTATTTATAAGGAAAACTAGGACAGGCAGCTTCAGTTAAAACTTTGAACTTTATTTGCGAAATGAATTTAGCTTTTGTGATCGCGATCGGTGGTTTCCTGACACGATCGCCGATTATTGAAATAATTATTTAGTGTGTGCATTTTTATGTAAAGATTTTCTTTAAAATACTACAATAATTAGCAGCTGTACAAACACATTTTAAATTAAGTTTATAAATAAAATAATATTTATGTCTTCTTAAGGGTCCGATGGTGAGTATTTATAATACTTGATTATACTGAGTGTATTCTCGGGCCGAGGAAAAACGGTTTTCTAATGGCCAAAAATTTACAATAAATTACTTAATTAAAATATATAGGTATTTTCTACCACATAACCGGAAGTCAACTCAGTAATTGTCTCCACAAGACAAATCATTACCATGACCTAAACCAATTTAACGAAGATATATGTCGTAAATAATACAGACTTCCAACAAAGAGTTTTACAAACGTCGTCGAAGCTCCTTAAAAAGTCAAGCGGCGTCACAGTGATGGAGTTTTTAGCTAGAAACAAACATTAAAACTTTAAATAGTAGTTGCTGCTTTTATTCAAATAAACTTCGGTACAGTTCCATCAGAAAAAAACAGATTGCGATCGCTTTCAAACGCTTACTTATTTCCAACTTTTCAATCGCTTTTCCACAATATCAAAGAAGTGAAGTTAGCGTTTGGAAGAGATCGCGATCGGTGTATTTTTACGAGACACCCCCCACCCCTGGTTTCTACAATATATTTACTCGTAATTTTTGAGCTCAACAAATCGTGATTTTGTAAAAACAGTTACATAGTTTTCTATAATTTACAGAATTTGAGAGTAAGTAAACAAGTTGATATTTAACAGTTTGCATTTTTTTTTAGTTAGAAAATCGTGTCAGTATTGTGGTCGCCCGCGATTCCGTTCGCGTGGAAGTCGGTTTCCCGTGGGAATGAGAAGTTTTCCCGGGGTAAAAAGTACCCTGTGTGTTATTCTGATGTGTAACCTATATTACTGTAAAGTTTCATCAAAATCAGTCCAGTTGTTTTTACGTGAAAGAGTAACAAACATCCATCCATACATACTCACAAACTTTCACGTTTATAATATTAGTAGGATACGGGGTGTTAAAAGACTGCTTCCGTAAACAAAAACTAGGCATTGCTGGAGGGGTACTGTTTTTGTTTTGAGCAAGAAAAATGTTATATTATACCTACAAAAGTGCATTTATACTATCGAATTTTGCGTTGATTTTTAATATTATAATTGATTATTTAATTTTCAATGTAAATAATCGCACCTGAACCAACAGTTGATGCGTGAGCGATAATTTCAGTCAGCGAATATGACTTTTCAATCCTTAATAGTTAAAAATTCTTAGTCTTTTTAATACCTTTATTGTTACAACTAAAGGAGATTTTCTAAATGAGTGATGATTGTTAATTAACCAAACATATTTTCATTTTTCCTATTTTTTGTTCTAACAGAGGATGGTGAGTATACTATTAAAAATAATAGACGCGTTTTACCTAAAATAAAACGCATATTAAACATACTTACCTTATTAGAAGCTTATAATATTGAGATAGGCATATCTATTTCCCGTTAGGCTTTACCTCCTTTTCCTACCTATACTGTCATCTCTTTCTCGCACACCCCTCCACTTTCGTCCAGGCGAGGCGCTGGGCAAAATGCTATTTGCTCCTCATTGGGTCGAAATATGCACCAGGCAGGGATAGAAACTAAGCTTCTAATAAGGTAAGTATGTTTAATATGCGTTTTATTTTAGGTAAAACGCGTCTATTAAACAACTTGACCGTTATTAGAAGCTTATAATATTGAGACCTGTTTGTTTTCGCCTGGTGAAATAATAAAATTGTCGCCAATGTGACCATGAAAGTAATGTAAATACAGGTGTGCGAATAGAATATGATTTATTCAAAAAAGTTTAAGGAAATGAACTTCGTTATCAAAAAATTACACATAGTACTGAAAGCATTATATCAATACAATTTATATACATATTATCGTATAATTTATATTATTATTATAAATATATAGATTATTATCTTCTCTTATTAACAAATTACTATTACAAGATTAAGAATTCATATAAGAGTTTCACTTAAATCGGATTGAAAAAGGTACTGACTGTCGCATTATTAGAATTGACAGGCTTAACAACTTCACGACAGTAAAAATTCTGAAAGGTTTTATCAGATCTCCAGTTTCCTCTTGCTAAAATGTCATCAAGAGGAAAATTATCTACCCAATTTTTCGATACCACGGCGGAGCGTACACTGCCTGGGGTCGCTGTAATGCCAGCATCTCTCATCAGGGACTTGATCCATCCAGCGATCACAGTGCGAGAAGCTGGTGAAGGTGAACCACGTACAGTTGTAAACAAACAAGATGAACCACAGCTACTTCTTCTTTCATTAAGGGACGTGATGGTTTGTTTGATCCAGTAAACAGGATCCAAATTGAGGTTTTCTTGATTCGGAAGAAGCTTCCATCCAGACTGTCTATAATCTTTACAATCGGTTTTTGATCCAAATCGTGGCCACATAACAATGAAGTCATCTTGTAAATCACAATGTTCACGATCAACGTTCAACAAGGTCAGGTCGTGGATCCTTCGTCCCGAACAAAGAGCCAATAGGGCTGCTGTATGACGTACTATTTGAAAAATATTATTAATGTCCACAGAATAAGAACTCATATATGAAGTTAGAACAGTGGTGTCCCAAACAGGCGATTTTTTACATTTTGGATTTTTTAACGATATGGACTTTAATATTTGTTTTACTAGGATGTGCTCACTAAGTCTTCCACACAATTCAGTATTGCATAGTGTCGAAATAACTGACTTATGGAGGAGGATCGTATTATAGGCTAGGTTAAAATTTAGGTAAAGATCTGCTAAGAATTGCGCTAATTCGGATCCATTAGGAGAAGTTGGATTAATATTGTGATCATTTGCCCAAGATAACCATCGATGCCATGCTACCTTGTAGGTTTTCCAAGTCGATGCACGCCAAGAATTCTTCAACAAGGAAATTTGATCCGGGTTCCATGTTTTTATTTTCTCCGACCACCCCCACATTTCCAAATCTCGAACGTCATGTCCTGAACCTGTGGAGGTGCAAGCCCGGTTGTCGTGTCGATCAGAAATCGTTTCAGGTTTTTTAGTGTGAATGGGGCTTCGACTGCTCGCATTTTGAGATCCGCTCTCCAAAACACTTGTTCCCATCGTGGTACCACAATCAGATACATCCCTACGGCCTGATTCAGATACATCAAGACTCGGGGAATCAAGTATGGTGGTGGAAATACCCAAGCCAGTGGAAAGTTCCATGGTACGCTGAACGCATCTCGAATCAAGGCTTTTTCGTCGGTAAGGTCCAGAGTAGCATAGTTCGCCACCACTCGCGCATGTTTGATGCGAAGAGGTCGATAACTGGTGTTCCCATTTTCGCAAAAACCATCCCTGTGCAGTTTGATGTCAGATGCCACTCTGGAGGTCGTAGGTGTCTGGATAAGCAATCTGCGTGACTGTTGAACTTTCCCGGAATGTGATAAATTTGAAATTGAATTTGATATCTGTCTAACATTTGATAAATCTGGTACGTCAGATCCATGAGTTGCTGAGATTTTGTCCCCCCTTCGTTTCTTAAGTAAGCGACGGCGGTGCGATTGTCTGATTGTATCAGAATTGAACTGTTTGCCATGTTTTGAGCATACAACTCCAGAACCTTCTTGATTGCTAGCAACTCTTTTCTGTTGCAGTGCATGTTTTGCTCGTGTTGATTCCAACTGCCCGACAATGAGAGGCTGTTGATCTGTGCTCCCCATGCTTCGTCCGATGCATCGGTTGCTAGAAAGTGTGCTGGCGGTGGCACGTGCACCAGTGTTTGAAGATGGCAATTTTGACGCCACCAACGTAATTCCTCTAATCCCTCGTGAGAAATGCTGAATTTTCTGGAGTTGGCATTTTTTGGCAACGCATTTAGGAAGTTGAGTATAACACGATGGTGCAGTCTGCCTCGAGGAACGACAAAACTGGCAAAGTTGAGCATACCGACAAGGCTTTGTAGCTGTTTCAGAGTTGCTTTGGCAGATTCTAATATTGCGGTTACTTTTCTGATTACAGACGCACATTTTTCGACGGGGAGATATTTGTGGTTTTTCCACGGATTCCAGACTATTCCTAAGAAACATATCTTTTGTTGTGGAGTGAGGACCGACTTTTGATAGTTCACTTGAAAACCCAAATACCGCAATGTCTCGAGCAGGAGATTTACGTGCTTTGATAACGTTAGTTTGTCTTGACTTGCAAGGAGAAAATCGTCGAGGTAAACTATAAGCCTGACTCCTTGCTCTCGAAGAATTTGAGCTATCCAGTTCGTTAGGCAAGTGAAGGTTTTGGGCGCTGAACTTAGTCCGAACGGAAGGCATGTCATTTGCAAAATTTCGTCCTTGTATATTAAACGAAGAAATTGCCTTTGTGCTGGTGTAATCGGCACATGGAAGTAGGCTTGTGACAAATCGATTTTGCACATCCAGTCCTGAGGCTGCAGGAAGTCTGGGACACGATACATATTTATAAGTCGAAATCGATCCGTTAGCACAAATTCGTTTAGGTGCCTCAGATTGAAAACTGGGCGGTGCGAACCGTTGCTCTTTTGAATGAGGAAAAGAGGGGAAATGAAACTTGGAGTTTGATCTGCTCTTTCTAAAACCTTCTGTTCTTTCATTCGATGAATGACAGATGACATCTCCTTCGATATTTGAGTGCGACGCCGGTCGCTTTCTATAACAGGAATTCTGAGAGGTGGTTTTTTGTAAAAAGGTATGCGATACCCTGTTACTAGTCGCAGAATAAATTCTGGAGCGTTCATTTCCCTCCAACGGTTTACGTAATGTGCTAACTGTCCGGCTTGAAACTGTAGGGAGTCATTGTCTAGATCTTTTGTTTTTGTAACCCGGGGGCGAAAAGGGTCGTTTTTGACCACGAGTGGATTGTCTTGGCCTTGATCCGCGAGATCGAAAGGAATTACCCCTGGTGTTATTACTATTAGTATTGTAGTAACGTTGTTCCTGTCTAACGTTATAATGAGATTTTGCACTGCAATGTGGCTGAGGATAGCCCTGCGAGGGTTGATTATGGTGATGACATTGGTTATGTCCATCACTAGGACCTGGTTCACAATAATGGCCACGCGATGGCACATTTGTCTGACGACTTGTATTTCCCTGCGAGGGAAGTCGAGATTGATTACCTAGCTTTCGTGGAGCATTTCCGGTATTTGCAGGCCAAAACGACTTTCTTACGCCACCTGCCTTTTCCAGTGCGCCTGTAAAAGCTTCGGGGCTAAAAATATGAGAGTTTGATGGTGGAATTTTATTAAGAGTTCCTCTTAGTAGCGGGTCGCGAACCCATTTTAAAACGCCATCTCTTCTCATTTCTACTGTTTCAGATCTATGACCACAAACTAATTGAATAAGATCTTTTGAAGTCTTATGAAAGTCTCCTTTCAAAAATATTTCCTCGATTTTATCATTAAGATTGACCAATGAAGCCTCAGATGATTTGGACCAGTTTAAAAGGGTACGTAAGCTGTTAAGAAAATCTTCTTTTTGTTTTAAAGCACAAAAAGTAAGCGCCGCGTATGATTTATCAGAGTATCCTAAATGGCGTATATTGTCATACGCCCTTACCTCTTCGTTTGTTTCTAGCTCTGTAAATCCAGGCGAATGATTATAGAATCTCTGTGTATCAAAGTAACGTACCTCAGCCCACGCACTTGTACCAAAGTGCTGAACTTCATCTAGCATTTTTAAATAATTTAGAGGAGTTTTGGGTACCGCAGGATCTTTAAGTTTAGTCTCGATTTCAAAGTTTAAATCAGGAAGAACTTCTGAGCTATGCGGTGAATTAAAGGCCTGCGAGGCACAACATTCATTAAAAGAATCATTTCCTATGTCTAATATTAAAGAGTCATCTTCATTATTGTCAATAACATTAACGTTTCCGATATTTTTTCGCAGTTCGCCAACTTCTATAGCTAATTTTTTCAAAAGTTCGTTACTTTTTGATTTTTTAAAATTGCGTCGGTGAGCACGTTTTTTCTTTTTATTTCTAGAAGAATCTTGCGAAGATTCCGAAGAACTTGACGAAGACGAACTTGAGCTAGTGCTAGATAATCGTTTTCGCTTACGTAAATGCGATTTACGTTGTTGAGGTACCGCGTTTGAAGTACCGGCGACATCATTACAAATTTCGTCCTCCATCACAATATTTTAAAAATAATTAATGACTTTAGAACTAAAACGTTTCACAGAAATTTATAAAATGTAAAAGGTAGGAGAACAGTACGATAACTTTTATGACACTTTTCTGCAATTTCTGCAGACAAATCTAATAAATCGAATCTAGGAGGTAGGTAGTTTATAAACGCAAATATAACGAACGGTAAAACCGTTATTAAAATATAAACTTGTGCACTTACTTGTAAGCCAATTAGGATAACACTTTTCACTTAAAATTTAAATAAAATTTACTTAAGAACTGTAAGTAACTGTTACTTTTGAGCACAAGTTGACTCAACGGGAAATTTTACGCCAATGAGGAGCAAATAGCATTTTGCCCAGCGCCTCGCCTGGACGAAAGTGGAGGGGTGTGCGAGAAAGAGATGACAGTATAGGTAGGAAAAGGAGGTAAAGCCTAACGGGAAATAGATATGCCTATCTCAATATTATAAGCATAGATTTATTATCTTCGCTCTCGCTCTTACTAGATGGAGCACTGGTACTCGTAAAATGCGGCAAAACATAAGTGTGCTGAATTCAGCATACTCGAACCTACCCGAGCTAGTGTCAACTTATATGCAGGGGCGTAGCCGCCGTATCAATTTTTTGGGGCCCCCGAGCTACAGGGGCCATAAAATAGTAAAAAAATAAAAAGAATGTATTTTTAAACCTACACATTGAATATAGCTTACTTTATTCTTTTTTTAAACAAAAAAATCTCCATAAATCCATACGTTTCCAAATTGACGGTGTTAAAAAAGTAAAATATTTTTTACAAGATATGGTCTAGATATAGAATTTCTCGTATGAAAATGCATAGTAAGATCAAAGAGGATAGTCTGACAGAGGATATACTCGTATATAAATAAGTATATTTTGATGAAACTAGTAATAAGCTACTTTAATAAACGAAAACTGGTTCTAAAAGTCACTATTTATTATAACATCCAAAACCCTAGAAACGTGTATAGTAAAATCCATAAATGAATTAGCAAAAAGAAAAATATTCTTTATATTGTCTATAATTGGTGCTTTTACCTTCTTTATTATCCCGCATTTTACGAGTACCATGGGCGAGGAGTAATTGTGAATCTATATTTAAATATTTTTTATAGGGCCCTTAAAAATATTGTTACTCCTACGCCGCTGTTTTTTTATGACATAATATTTGACATTAACCCTCAACCACCTAGCACCTATTTTTGTCCTGTTACCACCACCGTGCGGTCGCAACAAATATAAGTTCCGTAACAAAACATGCAACTTTATACGCCAATGCTTCGTTTTAGCACCAAATATTTGCTATTAAATTATAAATGTCTTTAGGAACTGAAAAAAAATATATAGCAATTGTTTCGTATTTTTGTAAGTTTTTAACATAAAAAGTAGTAAAAAATAACCATCTTTTATTTTATTAAAATTATATTTTAATTTTATAAAACATTACGGTCTCTGAGACCGTAGGTAGGTGGTTGATGGTTAAAAAATAGTCAATTTTAAGAGTAGTTACTAACATTTAACAGCTTGCAAGGAATGACAGGGGTCATATATAGATGGCGTTTCAAAACTTTTGAAACATTTATTTTTTATTGCCAAAATGATTGAAAAACTACAAAAAGACAGATGTGTAGTTTCCGTTTTGTCGAGCTTGAATTTTTTTACGTATTATTTTGTTGCTCAGCGAGGATGATGAGTAAATAAAAGGTTTGGACTTAAGCGACATCTTGGTTTGTTCCTAGTACTAAGTCAGAAAACATGTCATGGTTTGGTCGGAATCTTTTCGAACAGTTATGTATTATTTGACACACGAGTTTTCACGAAAATAAAAAACTGCCGCAAGATCAAAGCTATTGTTTACAGGCAGTGCTCCATCTAGAAAGAGCGAGAGCGAAGATAATAAATCTATGATTATAAGCTTCTAATAACGGTCAAGTTGTTTAATAAACATAAAAAAAGTATAAAACAAAGTCGCTTTCTCTGTCCCTATGTATGCTCAAATCTTTAAAACTACGCAAAGGATTTTGATGTGATGTGTTTTTTAAATAGATAGAGTGATTCTAGAGGAAGGTTTACATGTATAAAAACGTACCTAGTACAGGGAAAGGAGTTTTACTCCGAATTTAACACGTGCGAAGAAGCGCGGGTAAAAGCTAGTTTTTTATAAATTTTCCGTAATACCTATAAAACTTACTTAAACTTCCACATATTGTGATTTATTTGTTTATGATTTCAGAAATAATACAACGTAAGTTAATTGCACATTCCTTATATCAATGAAAATATCTGTGTAATACTTATTTGGATAAATTACCTACAAAAAATATAGGTAAAACATTATCTTCAAAATAAAAAAATAAATTATGTGTGTGTGTGTTTCAGCTATTGCCGGTTAGTTATTTTTTTCTATTATTCCATATATATTTTATATATAAAATAAATTATTGATATTTAATCTGCTATGAAAATAACTGTTAAACTGTGCTATTAAAACGAACATAGCTCCTTACGTCTTTATGACTGTTTCAACATCACACTACAACTTAAATCTAGATAGCTAGGTGCAAGAGTTTTTATCGTTTCTTTTAACTTATTAACAAAAGCCAATCTTATTTAAATTGATGCAGAAACGCGTCTCAGCTTACTGCAGTAGCAATTAATAAAGGAATGTAGTTAGTAATCTTGTTTTTAGCAAATTATTTGATGACCTCTGTGCTGCAGCGGTATATATACCGTACTGCTTAGCGGATGCTTCCGGGTTCGATCCCCGGGTCGGGCCAATTGTCGGGTAAATTGTTTTTTCGATATTGGCGCATGTCTGGGTGTAACTAGGTTCTCCCCTAGTCCATTAAGTGGTACCTGTAACACAAGTTTTTCCTGCAACTTACTTCAGGGCTACATAATTGGTGTGTTAGTCTGGAGATTATTATAATAGGTATTTGATGTTTTCAGAGGATTCGCCAAACGAGTTCCTGAGTCCCAGCGCTACGACCTACACTAGCAGTCCACGCAGGGTCGCAGTGCCGCCTGGTTTCAATTATACAGACGTTTCCCTCGGTGGTGATACTCGAAAGGTTATTATCATGAACATATCATTATCCCTTATCCCACTTCAAGTGTGTTTCTTCCTTCCATGTCCCTCTACCAGTTGTCGTCTCAGCCCTCCTTTCCTGAGTACATTGTCTTCCACACAATCCATACAGCTCTTTTAATACGGGGTGTAAAAGAACTGCTTCCGAAAATTAAAACTGGGCATTGCTGGACTGGTTACGTTTTTAGGAAAAAAATTTTTTTATGATTAAAAAAAAAATGTTTTTACGTAATTTTCCAAAACTGCACTTATACTATCAGATTAAGCGAAGATTTCAAATTAAATAGGGTTTTTATTTAATTTGAAATGTAAATAATCGCCCTGAACCGACAGTTGATGTGTGACCGATGATTTCAAGCGGCGAATATGACTTTTCAATCCTTAATAACTTTTTTAAATTGAGATTTCTGGGATACTGTTAGTGAATTTATTTACTATTGAGGCTCAAGAATACATGGTTTCAGCCTTCAGAAGTGGTCTTTTTACACCCGTTATATAACCTACTACTACTACTAACTAAAGCATCATCATCTCACTGCCCTTATCCCACATCAAGTGTGGTCGGCACAACATGTTTTTTCCGTCAATTTCCCTCTGTCAATCGTCATCTCGGCACTCACTGCTTTCCTTAGAGTATCTTTCACATAGTCTATCTAGAATGAAAGCTTTATTAACAGAAAATTATCACGAACTAGAAGGACATTCATTGACATAATATCCTTGTCATAAATTTTATAAATCGGCTCAGATATGGATGAGGGAAAGGATACGAAGACACAATATGGTATGGGCGAAATACGGGTACAGAATTTAATAAGTCGAATACATAATAGTCGGCTAAAATTCATCATTGCGAAGCGTAGGTGGGTCACTAGTAAACTTAACCTAAGTAATTTCAATGATATTTCTTGCAGAGTGTCAAATTCGAAGTCAACGTTGTATTCCTGCCTGGCAACATCGTGCTTTTGTCGCTCGTTGTGGCTGTAGCACAACTGTTTAGTTTTGGCGCCATTTGCAATTTTGCCGCCGTCTTCGCGGACCCAAGCGGTCATACGAGAAAGAAGAGTTTTCTTAACTTAGGTCAGTTATAATTGGTGTGCAAATTTAGCTAGAAGAAGACTCCGTTTATATAAAAGTAGATTTACTTCTAGTCCATCGTGTTGTTTCTATAACTCATACACTAACTGCATTTACTTAACGGACACATTGAATTTAAATCTGTAAATTTATTATAACTATTCTTACGACCTCTGTGGCGCAGTGATATATACGTTTCCGGACTGTTTAACGGAAGGATCCGGGTTCGATTCCTGAGACGGGCCAATTTAGTTAGTTGTCTTTCCAAAATTGGCTCGTGTCTGGGTGTAAATAGATTCTCCCCTAGTCCATTGTGTGGTACCTATAGTACAAGCTTACGCTTAGTTTAGTTACTAGATCAAATCCCGAGTCGGGCCAATTTAGTTAGTTGTCTTTCCAAAATTGGCTCGTGTCTGGGTGAAGGTAATTCTGGAGGTTATTATATGTAATATTATTATAAATTATCTTCCAGCCAAGTCTTCAATAACAGTGACGCCCATAAATAAAATATCAATGCCTGGCAGACCTTTAGACAAAGTGACTGTTACGTTTACATGCAATGGATGCTCACTGCAACGAATACTGCTGCGAACATTGGAAAATGTAGATAATTCTATACAGTACTTGGATGGATCCCGATATGAAATACAGTAAGCTTTAAACGAAAAATAACTATGTCACACACATACACACAAACATCTTTGTGTTAACTTCTGATTCTCAGTTTTTCTGTTTGTAATTTTTCTTGTCATTGTGTGTTAATGCATAATTAATTTGCAAATAAATAATTGATGCCTTTAAACGTCCCACTAGTTGGGCACAGGTAACTAGCCGTTTCTAATACTAACGTCTTCTCTGACGACCTCTGTGACGCAGCGGTATATTTACCGGAGTGTTATGCAGAAGATACTGGAGTCGATTCCCGGCTTAGTCAATTGTGTTTTCGAATTGGCTCGTGTCTGGGCGTAACTAGGTTCTCCCCTAGTTTAGGGTCATATTTGGTGGATTGGTCTGAAGATTTATTTTATTTATTAATTATTATCTACAATTTGCTATTTTTAGGGGTAATCAACTAAATGTGGGCAGTGACAAAGTATTAACGCCAAGAGACTTTGGCGATTATTTCGGTGTGTTCAGAAACAAAGAAGGAAGTGAGGAGCGAGTAAAAGTTTTGACAGTTATTGGTCAGTATTTTTTTTATTTTTTTTATACTATCTACAACTTCAATTAACTAACCTACATTGATTTTTTTTAATAAATAGGTATTAATGCTGTTATTTTTAATTTATTTTAGCCCCCGTGCCTGGTAAGAATAAAATAACATTTTGTTTTAAAACATTTAATTGTATTACAATTTTATCTAAAAGCATGTTCTGATTATATTTTCTAGATACCGGTAAGTTTGTTTTTAATTAAATTAAATAACTTTTAAACTGCTTTTGTTGTATTGTTAGCTAAACAATGTTTTATTTTCATCAGAAAATTGTGAGTATTGTGATTTTATATCTACTAATTAGTTAAACTAATCCTCTAATAAAAAGGATCTATATTATTTAATTATAAGCTGTTATTCTTTCGCGTTTTGCGTAAGGTTTCAAACGCTAACTTCTCTAGTCATTTTTTCATGTCTGGTAAGAAAGTGAAGTTAGCGCTTGAAAGCGATTGTGATCGATTTACTTGAAAGCGATCGTGATCGATTTACATCTTACGCGAACACCACACTTTTGCTTATTATAATTATTTCTAGCATAGGTAAAGTAAAACTGAACGTGTAAAAAACTAAAATCTTAGTAATTTCCTAATAGTTAGGTAAAATGCTAATAGTTTTGTTCTACGGTACCTTTATAGGATACTAGTAGGACCCCGCGACTTCATCTGTATTCAGTTATTCGTGATAAGGACACTGAGTATCATTTTCTATTTCCAGTGTTCAAAACAACTCCTATATCAACAAATATCAAATCTGGAGGTCATTACGAAGCAACACTGGCATATGCTTGCGATGGTAAAATTTTATCATTGACATAACGGGTGTAAAAAGACCATTTCCGAAGCCTGAAACCACGTATTCTTGAGCCCAAATAGTAACCAAATTCACTGACAGTATACCGAGAAAACTCAATTTATAAAAGTTATTTAGGTTTGAAAAGTGATATCCCCCGCATGAGGTCATCGCTCAGACATCTAATGGTTCAGGAGCGATGGTTTAGATAGCTAACAAAACTAAAACACTATCTATTTGAAATAATGCGGAATTTGATAGTTTATATGCAATTTGGCGCAACTCGGTAAGAAAATAAATGTAAAAAATAATATTTTTTATTTGCTTTGAAGTAACGAGTACTAAGTAGCAATATCCAATTTTCGTTTCCGGAAGCAGTCCTTTTACACCCTGTATGTTTGATTTTACTTGAGTTCATAGCTATTGGTCGCCCAACAGCTAACAGAATGGTTGGCAGTTGGGTTTGTAAAATTACACCAACCAATTAATACCACTTTTGTCCCTCTCATTACTTACCTACAAACTATTGAACATAAAAATTTGATATTAAACTCATTTTTTACGCGTATTAAATAATAAACGCGTAAAAACCCGTTAAAATGAGTTTAATTTCGAGTAATAATGTTCGCGTAAATCAAAGAAGTTACATTAGAACATAAATCTTGGCTGTATGGATAACATTTCCTTTGCAATTTCCTTTATAGAAAAAATGTACCTACCAAAAAAAAATTTGATCATAAACGTGCCAAAATTGGCAATACTGGTAAGAAATATTATTAGGGCTGGTTCAATAGTCAGATAAATTCTAACTGACGGAAAATCATTTTGTTGCACGTCGAATATAAATACTTGACATATGACATGTACTTATGAAGTAAAAAGGAAACCTTAATTCTTTTCAGTCAGATATAATTTATCTGACAATTAAAAAATCATTCCTTAGTTAATGTATTAATAACCTACTTTTTGATAACTTTGGGTCTTACACGCGGTCATTTCGAATTTAGATACATTAATTTTATGTAGGTAACTGTATTATTTCTCGACGTTTCGACCGAGTAACATTGATCGTGGGTCTGCCCCGGTTTGCCAGGTCTATCTAATTAAATGTATCTAAATACAAAATGACCACGTGTAAGACCCGAAATTATCAAAAAGTAATAAGCGAGAGTTTATAAATAACAATGTATTAATCATCTAGACTGCGAGATAATGGATCTACAATGTAACGGTGAGAGCATAATGAATCAGGGGCGGGTCACGGTTGTTCCGGAGTCCAAAATGATCAGTTTCAACTTTCCGAGGTAAGACAACGTATAATTTCCAATTTCACAACGGGCGGAGTTACCGAAAATCTTTTTAATAACTTCGTTTTATTATTTAACTAACTTTTACCCGCGCGGAAACTTCTTTCCCTGTACTATGTTATTATACATGTGAACCTTCCTCTTGAATTATTCTATCTATTAAAAAAACCGCATCAAAATCCGTTGCGTAGTTTTAAAGATTTAAGCGTACATAGGGACAGAGAAAACAACTTTGTTTTATAAGTACTATGTAATGAAAACACGGTAAAGCTTTGAAACTTTATAGTTCCAGTATTTTTGTTGTGATAATAACTTTCAATAAAAACGTAAGGTAGGTACCTACTTCTTAGAGCAAACCTACACCTCCTAGCCTCAGTGGTCCCAAACCTCAAGATTTGTCAACGACCTATTTCGTTAACAAATCTTGAGCTTGTGAAACGTCTTTAAAATCGTTATCGAATAACGAATTACTTATTTTGAATTAAGTAATTAATTAATAACTACGGAACGATTCATCGTAGAAACTTGGATTTAACTTAAATAATAACACTAACTAAATGGTCAGCTCAATTGTAATCCTACTAATCTTACTAATAAATAAATTTAATATAATAAAATTATAAATGTGAAAGTTTTGGTTATTGGATTTTTATACCCACTCAATATTGACAGGTTTGAAGATTTCCACGCTTGTGTTTACCTCGTGCTGTTCAAGAAGAATGACAAGACGATGCAGAAGACTATTGCTGTACTAGAAAGTGAGTAACTACATAAAACGTAGACGAAACTATAATGTAGCTTCTTCTAGTAAAAATTTTAGATAGCTACATTCATAATCACAATGGACGAATGAACTACCTTCTATGATACAGTTTAAACTACTTAGTTTAGAGGGTAGGGTGTCAATGTTAAAACGTAGCCTAATTATTATGTAATTTTTTCTATAGATTTTTTAAAATTTGTGTAAATTGTATTAGTAATAGTAAAAGTTTTTTAAGCAATAAAATATTTGATTTAATTTTGATTTGATATCAATTTCAAGGGATCTCTGCTTTTTCGGCTAAAATTGTTGGACAGATTATCACTTCCCAACCAATGGTTCGCATACATTTCACTTTGACAACTAACTAGAACGATTTCAAGATTTAAAAACTTATAAGCCGCTGAATATTTCAACTTTATCTCAAGTATTTTATCCATATTTCAGACGCATGTAAGTATCAATATAATTATTATAAATAAACTAGCTGAACCCGCAAACGTTGATGTGCCATATAAAAAAAAATGTACAGGTACCCTTATCACTTAGAGATATGAAAAATTGATGTTGGCCGATTCTCAGACCTACTCAATATGCTCACAAAATTTCATGAGAATCGGTCACGCCGTTTCGGAGGAGTATGGGAACGAACATTGCGACACGATTTTTTTACATGTAAAATGTAGTGTTGAATAAATCAGAATGAATGGATAACTTTTGATTCCCAATTTCTAGAATCTGTAATCATACCTATAAGAAATTCTTTATTTGATCTCTCTCTAAACATATGACCTAAGTATAAGAAATTGAAAACACATTAGGACCTATCTAATTAAGTAAATAGGTACATTACAAACTACATACCTACAAAAGAATTGTATCAATATATAAATTGTTTTAAATTCTGCAGCACCCGGTGAGTTAATAAAAAAATATAATTATTACATCTTATCAGTTTATATTTATTTTTATATAAGGGGTGTGAAAAGTCTGCTTCCGAAAACGAAAACGAAACCTTTCAAGCAATGAAAGGTAATAACTTAAATATACACAAGTACGAGAAAATTATCAGATTTTGAGATTATTAATATCAAATAGTGTTTAAATTTAATCTTCTAAAGTGAGTAAATTATCGCTTCTGGGCCATCAGCTGATGTGTGAGCGTTGACCTCAAGCGGTAAACATAGCCTTTCAATAATAAATATATAAAGAGTTTTCTGGGTATTTTGTTTATGAACTTAGTACTATTAAGCCTCAAGAATACATGGTTTCAGGCTTCGGAAGTAGTCTGTTTACACCCTGTATAAATTTGATTCGTAAGGTATTTACGATTGACTTTTTTTTCAACATGCTTCTCGACTTTCCATTGCATTGGTTTATAAATGCCATTTTGACCGACTCGTTCCCAAATCATTGATTTTAATTAACTTAAAAAAAAACTTTTTTTTTACAAATTTAAGTTAAAAAAATACGTAAAAGCTGGAAAACCGCATTTTAATCCGTTACGAGTGCCACCCGAGCGTTGCCGTTGAGCGTTGCGCTGTATATACATAGGTATAATTAAGTTTATATTTATCAATTATTATTTTTTGATGATGATGAAAAATATACCTATAGGTACTTATTTTTATTATTTGTTATTTTGCACAGGTGTGACCATTCCTAATTTGCAAACTATAGCGGCCCCATCAGAAGGGTCGCAATTTATACTGGACATACCATTTACTGGCGACGTGTCATCCGTTTCGAAGGTTATTGTTTAATAGAATTATAAAATAAATAAATCTCCAGAGTAACACACCAATTATGTGGCCCCATGGTAAGCGCATCAAGCGCTTGTGTTGCAGGTACCACAGAATGGACTAGGGGGAACCTAGTTACACCCAGACACGAGCCAATGTCGAAAAACCATATTGACGAAATTGGCCCGACCCGGGGATCGAACCCGGGACCATCCGCTTTACAGTCCGGTATAGTTACCGCTGCGCCTCAGAGGTCGTCGATTCTCACTCACAAACAAACACTCAATCACACACATACCTATTCACAAGGATTTAAATGACGAACTCAGATGTACATTTTTAAGTGTTTTATTAAAGAGAAAGGTGATGGACTACCTAACTTACGGACTCGCTTTTGCCCCGCGGCTTCGCACGCGTTAAATTCGAAGTAAAATTTCTTTCCCTATATATGTTATATAAATAAACCTTCCTCTTGAATCACTTTATCAATTACAAAAAACCGCAACAAAATCCAAAACAAAAATTTATAGATTTAAGCATACATACAGAGAAAGCGACTCTACACATACTTAGTGATAATAGTGCTCTTGTATTTTAGGTAACTGTTAACGGAATAGAATTGGTACCAAGTGGAAAACCAACAGAGGGCATCACCGCAATGTATCAAGTAAGTATAATTTCATACTATCTTAATATAAATAAATTTCGTGTCACGTTGTTAACAAAAAAAATACAACTACTGCTTCTTGTGTCATGTCTTGGTATAACTAAGTAGATGCTTACAGAGTAATAAAAGTTACAACACAATCTAAAGAAATAGCACGTCCAGACATCAATCCCACGCTTTTCTATCATCTAAATAAATGTTTAACTTTGTAATACTTGCTACCGCCCTCAACTCGCCACAACTGACTAAGTATATAATAACTAGACAAATGACTCCTCTACTCTTCAGGTAGACGACAAAGTCATTCGCGTGAAGATTTCAGAATTTAGCAAAATGTTCGAGGGGACATATCAAGCTACTTTCATAGTTGATGAACCCATCACTAAAACCATCCTGGTTATTGTGTGAGTTACCTTTATTTAATAACTATTATTATAAGTTATAGGTACAGTACAATAGATGAATAACCTAAGTATATTACTGCAAAGTTTCATCCAAATTCGTCCAGTAGTTTTTACGTGAAAGAGTAACAAACATCCATTCATACATCAATACTCACAAACTTTCACGTTTATAATATTAAGTAGGATCTTAGGACACTGTTACAAAATTTTATAAGGGGGGCCTAAAATAAATAAATATAAGCTTACAACATTTCATTTTGTTTGATTAAACTACTTAAAAGTATACGAGAAACCTGTATCTAGACCTCATCTTGATATATATTTTTTTGTTATTTTAACATAAAAAAATATCTAAGTATTTGGAAAGGTAGATGAAAAATCTATTTTTTTGTTAAAAAAAAGGCGAGAAATAAATTATATTAAACGTATAAGATTTTAAAGTTTTTTTGCTTACACACGATTGGGGCTCCAGTAACCCGGGGGCTTAAAAATTTGTACGTTGGTAACTACGCCCCTGCATAAAGGTTCGCAATAAATGACACTAGCTCGGGTAGGTTCGAGTATGTCGAATTCGGCATACCATTTTATGGCGCATTTTACGAGCACCAGTGCTTCATCTAGTAAGAGCGAGAGCGAAGAAAGAAGCGACGTTTGATTCATTTAAAATACTTAAAAAACTAAACATTTTTTTTTATTAATTTTCAGCGGTGAAGGTAATAAATATATTAAAAATATATATTTATTTAGAAAAAGGGAAAAACACCCATAAACACTCTTTTTACCATATTTTTGAACGGCCGCCTAATTCATAAATTAGTTTGGAGTAAATCTGCCCCAATTTAGTTTTTGACGACTTAGGACCTACCTTGCCTCCCTTTTTTATATCCGATTTAAAATACTTAGTTACTTATAACTACTTAGTCAGCTAAGACATATTTTCCAGTTTTAACAGTATTATATTTTAAATGTTTATCATGAGAAAATACTAACAAGTGGTGCGAACACAGAACTCTAAACGATTGTCGTTATTTTGACATTTATTTTGTTAACTTGTATGGACACTAACCGTGGCAACCGTCAAAACATCGATGACAACGACTTAGAGTTCCTTGCTTCGACCCCAGTGTTGCGGACACAGAACTTGCTTCGACTCCAGTGTTGCGAACACAGAACTTGCTTCGACTCCAGTGTCGCGAACACAGAACTTGCTTCGACTCCAGTGTTGCGAACACAGAACTTGCTTCGACTCCAGTGTCGCGAACACAGAACTTGCTTCGACTCCAGTGTCGCGAACACAGAACTTGCTTCGACTCCAGTGCTGCGAACACAGAACTTCGACTTCAGTGTTGCGAACACAGAACTTGCTTCGACTCCAGTGTTGCGAACACAGAACTTGCTTCGACTCCAGTGTTGCGAACACAGAACTTGCTTCGACTCCAGTGTTACGTCACAGAACTTGCTTCGACTCCAGTGTTGCGAACACAGAACTTGCTTCGACTCCAGTGTTACGTCACAGAACTTGCTTCGACTCCAGTGTTGCGAACACAGAACTTGCTTCGACTCCAGTGTTACGTCACAGAACTTGCTTCGACTCCAGTGTTGCGAACACAGAACTTGCTTCGACTGCAGTGTTGCGAACACAGAACTTTTAAGGATTACTTTTATTCTGTCGTCGTCTTAACTACTTTTATGACATCTTAAACGATCGTTAACAGTTCGACTATTTTGTTTCGTTAATTTTCAAGGACATTACGATGTCATCTGAACAATATACCGGGTGTCCAGGAAACAATGGATAAGCTCTGAAGGGCTAATAGTAGAACTAAAGGCAAGCCTAAAAAATAATTGATAAAAAGTATAACCCTTACACTGCTAGAAATATGGCGCTTTAAAAAAAAACTTCATATTTTTTTGACTGTGTTCATATTTTTACTCGTAACGAGGTGAAATCACTTAATAACATCATTATTTCTGTGCTAAAATAATTAATATTAACCGCATCAGTGAATTACTATCAAATAAAATAGCTAACTAAAGTATTTTTCTCAAAAAATAATGTTAAACTTTTGATTTGCGTAAAATTTCTGAAGAAATATTTTTGATGCGCAACTTTGAACAGCTCTGGTGTAAAAAAATTATATGAAAGCAACAGTGACCAATGATTTCAAAATATTCCTGGTTTAATAACGTTTTTAAAAAGATGTAATATGTCGTTATTGTAATGAAAAAAGATTGAACTAATGGTATTAGTGTGTAAAATGGGATAATTATTTAGATCTAGCAAAATTAAAAAAATACAATAAAACTAAAGAAATATGATTTTCAATTGACATTAATTGCAAACCCATTGGGCTAATTTAGAGTAACTGTTCAAATTTTCTGTCCCCATCCTGATGCAGACCCTGCATCTACGAATAAAGGATCTTCAAAGAAATCAACTTAACAGGAGAAAGTGATCCAAATTTTCTTCATAATGACTTACCCAATTTATTGATAGACGTGTCCGAAGAGCTTCGCGACACATATTGGCTTCAAAATGAAGGCTGTCTAGCACACTATGCTGTTGCATTATGTGCATACTTGACGAAACCTACCCTAACAGGTAGGTAGGCCGCCTAAACCTAAACGCTTTAGACTTTTTACTGGGGGTATTTTAAGGAAGAGTTTTACCGGCAACTAGTAACTTCATTAGAAGATCTACGAGCTCGTGTTCAGGCCGCTGCAATCAATGATCGACAACACGCGCGATTTTTTTGAAGATCCTTTATTCGTAGTTGTAGGGCCTGCATCAGGATGGGGACAGACAATTTGAACAGTTGCTCTCAATTATTCTAATGTTTTTGCAATTAATATAAGTTGAAAATCATATTTCTTTAGTTTTATTGTATTTTTATAATTTTGCTAGAACTAAATAATTATCCCATTTTACACACTAATGCCATTAGTTCAATCTTTTTTCATTACAATAACGACATATTACATCTTTTTAAAAACGTTATTAAACCAGAAATATTTTGAAATCATTGGTCACTGTTACTTTCATATAATTTTTTTACACCAGAGCTGTTCAAAGTTGCGCATCAAAAATATTTCTTCAGAAATTTTACGCAAATCAAAAGTTTAACATTATTTTTTGAGAAAAATACTTTAGTTAGCTATTTTATTTGATAGTTATTCACTGATGCGGTTAATATTAATTATTTTAGCACAGAAATAATGATGTTATTAAGTGATTTGACCTCGTTACGAGTAAAAATATGAACACAGTCAAAAAAATATGAAGTTTTTTTTTAAAGCGCCATATTTCTAGCAGTGTTAGGGTTATAATTTTTATCAATTATGTTTTAGGCTTGCCTTTAGTTCTACTATTAGCCCTTCAGAGCTTATCCATTGTTTCCTGGACACCCTGTATAGACTAAAGTATAGTTTTGACGATCTACTTTTGACGAGCAGTTAGGCCGTACGAAAAGGTAGTTCCGGAGCAACTTTTGCAATCAAACAAACAGTTAAACTTTTCCTTTATAAAACTAACAAAGCAGCCTTTATTCGTCCTACTGTTAAGCACAGGCCTCCTTCTCGGATAGCGAGAGGGATTGAAACGTAATCCACCACGCTGGCTTAGTGTGGATTGGTGGATGCAAATTATGGATATTTTTCCAATCTTGTGGGTTTTCTCACAATGTCTCCCCTTACCGTTTGAGCGTCATAAATATGCTCAAAAATTTGAAGAATACCTACCAAATAAGTGGTACATCAACTGGCAATCGAACCCAGAACCTTCGGTAAAAGCCTAATTCCTTTAGCTAAACTACCACGCATTTGTAGTGTAGGTATAAATTATTCATTAATATGAAGTTAGATAATTCAGTGTTTTCAGAATCAACTCCGGCCTCGACTGCCCCTGATGCTGTGCCGACAATCATACATGAAGATCAGGATCACATTGAAGGCCATGAAGGTAAAATGAGCGACATAAGTCACTGAAAAGAAACAAAAGTTCAACACAACTGAACACCAAATAGTTCTTAACGATTGTCGTTATCCTGACATTTGTTTTAACGATGGCAACTGTCAAAATAACGATCTTTAAGAGTTCCATGCTTCGACTTCAGTGCAACTTACGCAATAGTTCTTATGCTAATTACTTATGAACGTTTTGATCTGAAACGTTTTAAAAATCGTTATCATACACTGGGTCTCAGAAGACTGAACCGTAACGAATTGGTTTAACTATATTGTTTGGCCAAAATAAATACAAAATTATTCATCAAAAGACATTAATTTAATGTCATTATTTAGCGTAAGTAGTTTATATAGGTAGTATTATTGTCTCTTCTAATTTCAACAAAACCAAACAATTACAATTTGTCGAGCGTTTGTAAACGGACTGTGCAATTTTTAAAATGTCGAATTTGCCTTCAACTTGTGTAATGTCGATTATTATGAATTAAAAATATATAGCTTTGAATGATAGTATAAAGAAAGATGTTGAGAAAATATAGGGAAACAAATAGTAGTACAATAGATGTTTATTGCTACTGACATTATGAAGTTGAATGATTCGGAACCAGGAACAGAAGATTTAGAATTAGATTTAGATTAGAAACAGAGTAGTTTGGAATTGTGATTGTTAGGATTTTTGTTACGAACAACTTTAGAAAGAACATTTCAAAATTTAGGCGAACTTTGGCGTACCCATTCGCACTGTAAAACATCGCTCCTGGGCCCTCAGCTACTGTTTGAGCGATGACCTCAAGCGACGAATATCAATTTTCAATCCTTATTATTTTTTCAACACACCTACTCGAAAAGTGAGCCTAAGGCTGTGTGTTAAAGCTTTGTTTATGGCCCTTAAACGATGTAACTTATTACATCGTTTAAGGGACATAAATGCATACATAACTACATACATAGCCACTCGTACATAATAATAATTACACACTAGTGGTAATAAAATGATTCCTACAAAGTTAATATAGTGCCTTACTGCAAATTATATGCGAGTCCTCGCAAGTGTGTTCAAAAAGTGCGTATGAAACTCGTGAGCATCTTGTTCATTAGATGCTCGGCTGTTTTCACCCTTTGTATCATAATATACTAAAATTATTAATGTTAAAAAATATGTTTTCGGTGTGTCCTGTTAGTAAATTTAGTTATTGTTTAAATCAAAAATACATGGTTTCAGGCTTTCGAAATGGTCTAAGTATAACGGGTGTCATAATACCCAGAAAACTTAAATTTTATTTCAATCTTATTCTTGAGCCTCAAGGTAACTAAATTCACTAATAGTATACCCAGAAAAATCAATTTAAAAAAGTTATTATGTATTGAAAAGTGATATTCGCCGGTTGTAGTAATGCCTTGTTTTTTTTTGCGGAAACAGTTTTTTACACCCCGTATTTATTACATTTTCAGTGTCCGAAAATGCCGCGCCACCTGCAGATGACACCTCTCCTAAAGACGATGTTGACTCTCTTAAAGAGAAAAATGACACAAATGCAAAGAAAAAACGCATTACTTTTACAGAAAGAACGATAAAGAATAACGCTTAGCGCTTTACTTCGATTTTCAGTACATCGCTCCTCGCGTCACCGTGGTACACCGCGCCGCGTTTATCGTTAGAATTAGTACAGTTAAAATAAATTGCGTTATTTATTTGTTTTTGATTTTATTATGTACATAGAATTCTGGTCTGCCCCCCAAGTCAAGTGGCAGGTGATATTTGCATGAGCGAGTGAATAGAAAAAATATGTATGAAACTGTCATTTTTGTCAAGATTGCAATTTGACAGTTTCATACAATTTTTTTCTATTTGTTTATTACTTATTATTTTATTTGTGAAAATTGTACATTCGAATATTATCAAAATATCTATGATATTTTATACAAAATAGATATGTATCATTTAACTACGGTGGAATGTTTTTGTAACATCTAGAAATTCTACTAAAAAAAAGATGTAAAGTTTTGCTTTGAGTAATATGTTGGTTCCTTATTGTTATTTTTCAAAATGTTATAACGCCTCCATACACAATATTTAAGAACCGTAGTAACGCTGTATACCCCAAAAAAATAAAAAATATTGATATTTTACTGATGTGTAACCCCTTCAGTAAAAAAATTACTAACTAGAAAAAATTGGTACTTCGTCAACAAAATCTCGAGTTTTGATCTGTGACATCGACTCCTCGTACACAGTTGGTATTGGTTTCATAGTTTCATACAGGATCTAACCCTCTAGCGACAATCAGATACCGCTTTGGCAACAGTGTGAGATGTTTCTCGCATTACACAATCTCTTGAATTCATAGTTATTGATGCTTTGCAAGTTTTCATGGTACACATCCACAGAGCAGTTAATTATTAGTTTTACTTATACGGAATCTACGACTTTATGTAAAATATTACCTCTATACCTATTAAGATGAATGTTAAATTTTAATCAATAAAAATATGCGTACAATAGTTTGAAAATCGACCTAATACATAAATTATTGTTTTTTTCAACTTGATCTAAAAATATTTAAATTACATAAACTGTGCAAAAAGTCTGACTGCGACTGTAAAAAAAGTAGGCGCGAAGTTTTTTTTTTTTTTATATAAACGGGAAGCAAACGAGCATGCGGGTCACCTGATGGTAAGTGATCACCGCCGCCCATGACTACCCGCAACACTGTGGGTGTTGGGGGTGTGTTGCCGACCTTTAAGATGGGACGTTGTGGGACTAAGAGTATAGTGAAGAGCGGCGTACCGGCAACGTAGGTGAGACGTCTGTTGAGGAGCGAAGCGTCTTATGGGAAGCGACGTACAGGGAATGATTCATCAAAAGACATTAATTTAATGTCTTGACTTCTTTTTAATAGCATTTTCCACCTCTAAAACTCCACATTGCCTCCTAAATAACTAAGTCAGCCACAAACAATATCCTTCAAAATAATCCTATCTTAGCCACCATTCTCTATGTAAGACACTCTAAATAAACTTAGCCTGGTGGTTATTTCTTAGCATTAAAATTGATAATATGCATTCAAGCAGTAAACTTCTTAAATTATAATGAATTTCACAAAATATTGTAGTTTAAATCAGCTTTTAATTTTGTTACTTAGTAGATAGGTTTAAAAAAAATGCCACCTATTTCAAAACTATTTAACGGCAGCAAGTAGATTTTTGGAGCTTCGCCGGGTGCTGCCACACCACGCTCGCTACGCTCGCTCGGCTCGCATCCTTATTGTTTACTCAAATGAGTTCATTAATCCCGATATAATTTCAACCAAACCAAACAATAACAATTTGACGAGCGTTTGTAAACGGACTGTGCAATTTTTTAAATGTCGAATTTGCCTTCAACTTGTGCTTGCATGAATTAAAAAGATATAGCTTTGAATAATAGTATAAAGAAAGATGTTGAGAAAATATAGGGAAACAAATAGTAGTACAATTGATGTTTATTGCTACTGACATTATGAAGTTGAATGATTCGGAACCAGGAACAGAAGATTTAGAATTAGATTTAGAGTATTAGTTTGGAATTGTGATTGTTAGGATTTTTGTTAGGAACAACTTTAGAAAGAACATTTTCGAAGTTCCATCTACTGCTGCTACTACTGACGCAACTACTACTACAGAGATTTAAAGACAAATAAATGTTTTGAAATATCATTGCTTATTTTACTGTATCTGATAGTACCTACCTTTTATCTTATCTTACAGTTTGCGAGGCGTTAGCTGGGCTATGCTCTTGTGTGCTTGGTCACCAAAAGTAGTCAGATAAAAAAAAAATTGCTTGACATAAACAGTTTAAGTAAAAGAATCAGAATTTGATTAGTAAATAATTGTCTAAATCAAACTAGTTACCTACCATGTAAAAAATGACATGGTCATACAAGTAAAAAAATATTATTAAAAATAAGTACCTACACAAATCTCGCCTTGAGAACCTCCTACGTTTATTACGCCGGTTGAAAAATAATCATGAAAGTTCAACCGGAAACAAAAACCAACCCGTATCCAGATTTACTAGCGAAGAGTGTGATATTCTTAGTTTATTTGTGTTGTAAATAAAAAATGACTTAGAACGTTATAAATTCCGAAAATGGGAAAAATAACAAACGAGAAAATGAAATTAAGCTCGTCATCGATAACACTTGTCATAACTTCAGACGAAAATTTGGCGACAGCTTTTGAAAAGCACTTTGCTGATATCCCAATTTCGACCACGAAAACACTTAACATCCTACTAATATTATAAACGTGAAAGTTTGTATGTATGGATGGATGTTTGTTACTCTTTCGCGTAAAAACTACTGGACGGATTTGAATGAAACTTTACAGTAATATAGGTTATACGTCAAAATAACATATAGGTAACTTTTTACCACGGGAAAACTTCTCATTCCTAAGGAAACGACTTCCACGCGAACGGAGTCGCGGGCTGCCACTAGTCACCCATATAAGCTGAGTCGTTACCTAGGAATAATGTTAGTGAGTGCAAAGAATGCTTTAGTTTACAACCAATAGATACCGGGGATATTTTAAAAACATTTTAGACAATAGATATAAAATAAAACTACGGATTTATGGGGTAGGTATATCAGTAAAAAATATCAACTCCATTATAGATAAGTATACCTAATAGATTTACTTACTTACTTTGCAAAAAATATTAGTAGTGATTTTCCAGACTAGTTGGAGCACAGTACCTAAAGGCATTCCTTTGTTCAAAGGGGTAATATAGACCCCTCTAGTTTTAGACCAATTTCAATCTTACCTACGTGTAGTAAAATTAAAAAAAAAAGTATTTTAAATCAACTTTTAGTACTTTTTTTATAAATAAAATAGAGAGCAAACGAGCATGCGGGTCACCTGATGGTAAATGATCACCGCCGCCCATATACACCCACAATTAGATATGCATTGATGGTGCGTTGCTGGACTTTGAGAAATTGGGCACCGGATATCGCACTCATCAAACGAAACGCAGGAACATCGTCCCTACTTCACGTCGGTTTTCTGTGCGACGACGGTGGTATTTCACCGGTCGAGTCAGCCAGAGTAATCGCTGCTATACTGCTAGACTCTACCACTCTAAAAAATAAAAATAATTTGCTTCATAATAAACAATTTGGATTTACATGAGGTCTTTCAACTATAACAATTATCTTGCCTTTGTGTAGTTGTATGCCTTGATTTTGTATATGTTACGGCTAATACCCGAAGGGCGGCTACACCTAGTTTTAGCTGGTTAGAAGTGTTTTTAATATGGAAAACTGTAAAAAAAAATTTTGACCTATGTATATAAAAACTGGTTTCAATCATGAGACGACGGAGTCCTGCTACGCGGGACTCCTTTTTCTGGGTGGTATCAAAAAAGTAACCTAACTAACCTAACCTATTGATGTTCTAACCGGCTAAAACTAGGTGTAGCCGCACTTCGGGTATTAGCCGTAACATATATTTAGTGTTTGACAAAAGAGTGCTAGGAGTTTTTTTCCGCGGATTTTTTCTCTCGGCCTACTGGTTGATAAGCTGAAGATCGATATAAGTAAGTACTGTAAGGGAAAACCATATTTATTGGACTTCAGATTAAACTTCTTTTAATAAAATATGAATTAGTAGAAAATACAACATGTAGCCGCCATTAGATTCAATCCAAATCCGCGCCCACCGGCAGTGACGCCAACCAGTGATGTCCATCGAATGCTAGGGATGTCCAGTTACCGATTACTTTTGTTTTATAGCTAACAGTACTTACTAGCCTTCCGTTCGCAGCTTCACTCGTGTTAAAATAAATTGAAATACTTATAGTCTTTTATTAAATAAATGCATATGTCACAAACACAGCAGCGTTTCAGCAAAATATTGAATACCTACTGAAAACTACAATATTTATTGGGCTTTAGATTAAACATCTCTTTAATTAATATGAATTAGTAGAAAATACATCATGTAGCCGCCATTAGATTCAATCCAAATTCAACCAGTGATGTCCATCGAATGCTAGGGATGTCCAGTTACCGATTACTTTTGTTTTACCGCTAACACTACTAATAGCTTATTAAGGTACCTACTTAACTTTTTCTGAATGTCATTTATTTGCAAAAAGTGTGGAAATCCTAATGGCGAAACCTACATTTAAAGGACCTACAATTAGCATAATGTAGATAGTTACCTACTTAGAAAAAGCTTAGTATCCGGGTAGGAAATTAAAAAAACTTATAAATTAACATTTATGAAAATAAAAAACTTATCTATGTAATTTGCAGTTCCTCCTGATATCGCAACTTTTCAAGGGCAATTTTTTTTTTTTAAATAAGCAGAGCTCTCTTCACAAGTAAAGGTGAGGGCAACGCGATCGCGATCGATGTGTTAGTTGCCTGGAACTTCACTTCGTTAAAAAATGTCTAGTTTCATAAGGAATCGCGCCGGTGGTTGCTACGGGACAGAGACCCTTGTTACATTAAAATAAGCAATGATATTTCAAAACATTTATTGGTCTTTTTATTCTGAAGTAGTTTCTTCTGTAGGGGTAGTAGGTTCTTCTGTAGGAGTATTAGTAGTTTCGTCTGTAGGGGTAGTAGTAGTTTCATCTGTAGGAGTAGTAGTAGTTGCTTCTATAGTAGTAGTAGTTGCATCTGTAGGTGAGCCAATTTCCATTGCATATGTGACATTATTCTCTTCATGAGCCTCTCCAAACTCTTTAGGAGAGGTATCATCTGCAGGTGGCGCAGCATTTTCGGGCACTGAAAATGTAATAAATATATACGGGGTGTATAAAAACTGTTTCCGAAAACAAAAACTAGGCATTGCTGGAAGGGTTACTGGTTACGTTTTGAGCAAAAAAAGTTCTGTGTCCGCACCACTTTGCTAGCATTTTCATGATATAAACATTTAAAATATAAGACTGTAAAAAAAAACTGGACAATGTCTTAGCTGTCTTTAAGTATAAGTAACGGGTTGGATTTAGAAATCGGTCGCCTGATTTAGGGGTTGTGGGGGGTTGGGTGGGGTGGAGGGGAGGGGTCTGAACCCCCTACAAGTAATTTTGGCTGCCGGAGTTGCGTCTAAATATTTTTTAAAAAATTTCAAAATTTCCTAAATACTTGCACAATTGCGTAAATCGGAACGTAACTTTCATGCTTTAGTACAGCTTGTCAATGTTTTTTTGGTGATTAACGTGAATCGGAACGCATTTAGCTAACTCATTTCTTTGCTTTCGAGTATATGTGAATGTGTTCTTCCGTATTGTTTTGAGTTTTTTCTACGACTTGGCTACGTTTTTGGACTCTGTTTTTTGGAAATACAATCGAGGTAATCATATTGTACTTATTAATAGCAATGTCTCACTCCGAGTTGACACAATCCGACATCAATGGTTAGGTTACTGTTTTTAAACTGCCAGAAAAAGGAGTCCCGCATGATTCATTCATGATTGAAGCGAGTTTTTATACATATAAATTGGCTACTAAAGGTCGCCATATTGAGGGCTACTGGGTTTAAAAACTTTTTTTTTTTGGCGCCCCTTTTTTTTCCGGCGGCTGAAAATGGTCAGGGGGGGCTCAGACCCCTCCCCCCCCACTCCCCCCAACCCCCAGCAACCCCTAAATCAGGCGACCGATTTCAAAATTTTAACCCCACCATCGATTGTAACTACTCCTTATTACAATCGATGGTAGCGCCATTTAAATCTGAGTTAGCTAACTCGAGGTTAAAACGTTCCCTGCTATTGGGCCTTAGTATTTTAAATCGGATATAAAAAAGGGAGGCAAGGTAGTTCCCAAGTCGTAAAAACTAAATTGGGGCAGATTTACTCCAAACTAATTTATGAATTAGGCGGCCGTTCATAAATATAGTAAAAAGAAAGTTTATGGGTGTTTTTCCCTTTTTCCAAATAAATATATATTTTTATTATATTTATTACCTTCACCGCTGAAAATAAACAAAAAAATTGTTTAGTTTTTTAGTATTTTAAATGTATCAAACGTCGCTTGATGTAAGGTAGTTATTTAAAAGCATAGATTTATTATTTGTCTTCGCTCTCGCTCTTACTAGATGGAGCACTGGTACTCGTAAAATGCGTCATAAAATGGTATGCCGAATTTGATATACCTACTCGACCTACCCGAGCTAGTGTCATTCATTGGGAGTAGAGATGAAAGGACTCGAGGTTTTTAAACCTTTTCAATCAAGACTCGCCTTAAATTTTACGACTCGACTCAAAAATTACGACTTGAGCCTTTTTACTAGTGTAAGAAGACTTCAGTCATTAGAGTTCAACTCTGAAATAAAACGACTCAAGTCTTTTAATAAGAGTTAAAACGACTTAGTCGCAAGTCTTTTAGTAAAGAACTCAAGTCGTTTAACATAAAATGAGCTGTTTAACATGAGATTATAAAATGATAAGCTTCAGTGCTTTATAATTGTATTTTTATTGAGTTTTCAATTTTTTTATAAGTTAACATTTTTAGTATTACTATTTAAAGGGAATTATCGTTTTTTTTTATTCAAAAAAAAAAAAAAATTAAAAGGAAACGCCTCACGACTAAGGACTCACGCGAACCGAGTCGTTTGAAAAGGGTTCAAACCTTTTCATTAAGACTGAGTCGTTTAAATTTGGGAGTCATTTTAAAACGACTCAAGTCTTAGATAAGACTTAGAGTCTCAGTTTTTGACTCAAATAAGGCTAAGGGTTCAGGGTTTAAAGACTCATGTACTTAGTTGTTAACCGTGTGACTTGAGTCGAGTCCTCGTTAAAGAGCTTAAAAACCTCAAGTTCTTTCATCACTAATTGGGAGCCTTTTATGCAGGGGCGTAGTTACCAACATATCAATTTTTGAGGTTACTGGGGCCCCAATCGTGTGTAAGCAAAAAATCTGTAAAATCTTATACGTTTAAATACCTATAACTTATTTCCTTCCTTTTTTATTAAAAAAAAACATCTTGCATCTACGTTTCCAAATAGATCACTTTTATGTTAAAATTACAAAAAAAAATCAAGATGAGGTCTACTTGATACAGGTTTCTCGTATACTTTTAAGTAAGTAGTTTAATCAAAACGAAGTTATATTTATTTATTTAAGCCCATCTTATAAAAAACTAGCTGTGCCCACGACTTCGTCCGCGTGAAATAGTTATTTTGGACATTATTTAAGATCTTTTCAAGAGGAATAATTCTTTCAAAACGCAACGAGAGCCCTTAAGGAAGAATATTTTTGCCCGTTTTTTTACATTTTCCATTATTTCTTCGCTCGTCATAGTTGTAGCGTGATGTTATATAGTCTAAAGCCTTCCTGGATAAATGGTCTATACAACACAAAACAACTTTTTCAATTCGAACCAGTAGTTTCTGAGATTAGCGCGTTCAAACAAACAAACAAACAAACTCTTCAGCTTTATAATATTAGTAGGTATAGATTGTAACAGTGTCCTAAGATCCTACTAATATCATAAACGTGAAAGTTTGTGAGTATGGATTGGATGTATGGATGTTTGTTACTCTTTCACGTAAAACTACTGGACGAATTTGGATGAAACTTTGTATAGGTTATACATCTATTGTACTGTGCCTATAACTTATAATAGTTATTAAATAAAAGTAACTCACACAATATCCAGGATGGTTTTAGTGATGGGTTCATCAACTATGAAGGTAGCTTGATATGTCCCCTCGAACATCTTGCTAAATTCTGAAATCTTCACGCGAATGACTTTGTCGTCTACCTGAAGAGTAGAGGAGTCATTTGTCTAGTTATTACATACATAGTTAGTTGTGGCGAGTTGAGGGCGGTAGCAAGTATTACAAAATTAAACATTTATTTAGATGATAGAAAAGCGTGGGATAGATGACTGGACAGGCTATTTTTTTAGTTTGTGTTGTATCTTTTACTACTCTGTAAGCATCTATTTAGTTTTTTTTTGTGATATAGGGAGCAAACGAGCATGCGGGTCACCTGATGGTAAGTGATCACCGCCGCTAATGACTACCCGCGACACTGTGGGTGTTGGGGGTGTGTTGCTGACCTTTGACAAAATTGGGCGCCGGATACCGCACTTACCGAACGAAACGCAGGAACATCGTCCCTACTTAACGTCGGTTTTCTGTGCGACGACGGTGGTATTTCACCGGTCGAGTCAGCCCAGTAATCGCTGCAGACAGAGCCTACAGCTAGACTCTACCACTCGTAAAATATGTTATACCAAGACATGACACAAGAAGCAGTAGTTGTATTTTTTTTTGTTACCAACGTGACACGAAATTTATTTATAGTAAGATAGTATGAATTATACTTACTTGATACATTGCGGTGATGCCCTCTGTTGGTTTTCCACTTGGTACCAATTCTATTCCGTTAACAGTTACCTAAAATACGAGAGCATTACTATCACTAAGTATGTGTAGAAAACAGAGTCGCTTTCTCTTTATGTAGGTATGCTTAAATCTTTAAAACTACGCAACGGATTTTGTTGCGGTTTTTTTAATAGGTAAAGTGTTTCAAGAGGAAGGTTTATATATAACATAAATAGGGAAAGGAATTTTACTTCGAATTTAACGCGTGCGAAGCCGCGGGGCAAAAGCGAGTCGGTAAGTTAGGTAGTCCATCATAGTTGTAAATATCAGTTAAGTGCCTACCTATTCGAGTGTTTTATATGTTTATCCGCTCACTTTGAAGAAAATCAGCAAAGGATTTCGTTGCGGTTTTTATTTTGCCGAAAATGAAAAAGAAATGAAAATCCAACTTAAAATGATGTCAAAAAAATCATTCCTGCGAAGCGAAAGTAGATTTGAACATAAAGATCTAAAATTGAAAGTTAAAATCGACGACCCTCTGTGGCGCAGCGGTAACTATACTAAAGCGGATGGTCCCGGGTTCGATCCCCGGGTCGGGCCAATTTCGTCAAAATGGTTTTTCGACATTGGCTCGTATCTGCGTGTAACTAGGTTCTCCCTTGTCCTTTCTGTGGTGCCTGTAACACAAGCGCTTAATGCGCTTACCATGGGGCCACATAATTGCTGTGTTAGTCTGGAGATTTCTTTATTTTATTATTCTATTAAACAATAACCTTCGAAACGGATGACACGTCGCCAGTAAATGGTATGTCCAGTATAAATTGCGCCCCTTCTGATGGGGCCGCTATAGTTTGCAAATTAGGAATGGTCACACCTGTGCAAAATAACAAAATAATAAAAATAAGTACCTATATATTTATCATCATCATCAAAACATAATAATTGATAATTAATTTATGTATATACAGCGCAACGCACCGACAACGCTCGGGTGGCACTTTTAACGGATTTAAATCCGGTTTTCCAGATTTTACGTAACTTTTTTTACTTAAAATTGTTAAAAAAAAAAAGTTAATTAAAATCAATGATTTTGGGAGCAAGTCGGTCAAATGGCATTTATAAACCAATGCAATGGAAAGTCGAGAAGCATGTTGAAAAGCCAATCGTAAATACGTTACGAATCAAATTTATATAGGGTGTAAACAGACTACTTCCAAAGCCTGAATCCATGTATTCTTGAGGCTTAATAGTAACTAAGTTCATAAACAAAATACCCAGAAAACTCTTTATATATTTATTATTAAAAAGCTACGTTTACCGCTTGAGGTCTACGCTCACACATCAGCTGATGGCCCAGAAGCGATATTTTACTTACTTTAGCAGATTAAATCAAAACACTATTTGATATAAATAATCCCAAATCCTGATAATTTACTCGTAGGTACATGCTGTTGACGCAATTATGTATATTTAAGTTACTATATATTTTTCCTATCAAGCAATAGCTAGTTTTCGTTTTCGGAAGCAGTCTTTTCACACCCCTTATATACAAATAAATATAAACTGATAAGATGTAATAATTATATATTTTTTTATTAACTCACCGGGTGCTGCAGAATTAAAAATAATTGATATATTGATAAAATACTTTTGTAGTTATTTAGTTTGTAATGTACCTATATTTTACTTAATTAGATAGGCCCTAAATGTGTTTTCAATTTCTTATACTTAGGTCATATGTTTAGAGAGAGATCAAATAAAGCATTTCTTATATGATTACAAAATTCTAGAAATTGGGAATCAAAAGTTATACATTCTGATTTAAGACATCACTATATTTTATATATAAAATTCTCGTGACACGATGTTCGTTCCCGTACTCCTCCGAAACGGCTTGACCGATTCTCATGAAATTTTGTGAGCATATTGAGTAGGTCTGAGAATCGGCCAACATCTATTTTTTATACCTCCACATGGGTTGTCCAACCCAATTTTTTTTTTTAAATACGGCACATTAACGTTTGCGGGGTCAGCTAGTTTATTTATAATAATAATCTTGATACTCACATGCGTCTGAAATATGGATAAAATACTTTAGATAAAGTTGAAATATTCAGCGGCTTATAAGTTTTTAAATCTTGAAATCGTTTTAGTTGCCAAAGTGAAATATATGCGAACCGTTTGGTCGGAAAGTGATAATCTGTCGAACAATTTCAGCCGAAAAGGCAGAGTTCCCTTGAAATTGATACAGTTTTGTCTACATATTACGTAGTTACTTACTTTCTAGTACAGCAATAGTCTTCTGCATCGTCCTGTCATTCTTCTTGAACAGCACGAGGTAAACACAAGCGTGGAAATCTTCAAACCTGTCAATATTGAGTGGGTGTAAAAATCAGGCACGGCCGAGTCGCCTTTAATGTTGAAAGAAATCCAGATTGACTTCGTGATTTATATTGTACTAGCGGCCGCCCGCGCTCCGCTCGCGTGGAAGTATAGATGAAAGAACTTGAGGTTTTTAAGCTCTTTAACGGGGACTCGACTCAAGTCATAAGGTTAACAACTCAATGAGTCTTTAAACCCTGAACCCTAAGCCTTATTTGAGTCAAAGTCTGGGACTCTAAGTCTCCTCTAAGACTGAGTCGTTTTGAAATGACTCCAAATTTTAAACGACTCCAAGTCTTAACGAAAAGGTTTGAACCCTTTTAAAACGACTCGGTTCGCGGGAGTCCTAAGTCGTGAGGCGTTTTGTTTTAATTATTTATTTTAATAATCAAGTATTACGATAATTACCTTTAAATAGAAATACAAAAAATATTCAGTTTAACAAAATTAGAAAACTCTATAAAAATAAGCACTGAAGTTTATTATTTTATAATCTCAAGTTAAACAGCTCACCTTATGTTAAACGACTCGAGTTCTTTACTAAAAGGCTTGCGACTAAGTCGTTTTAACTGTTATTAAAAGACTCGAGTCGTTTTATTTCAGAGTTGAACTCTAATGACTGAAGTCATCTTACATTTTTATAAAGCCTCGAGCCGTATTTTTTGAGTCGAGTCGTAGAATTTGAGGCGAGTCTTGATTGAAAGGGTTTAAAAACCTCGAGTCCTTTCATCACTGCGTGGAAGTCGGTTTCCCGTGGGAATGAGAAGTTTTCCCGCGGTATAAAGTACCCTATGTGTTATTCTGATGTATAACCTATATCACTGTAAAGTTTCATCCAAATCCGTCAATCAGTTTTTTCGTGAAAGAGTAACAGACCTCCATTCATTCGGTTTTCTGACGTAACCTGCGGGTCAATTACCGTATTTTGTGCAGTGCTGCTTAGTTGCGTTTACGTCTTAACCTCTAAATCCGTTAACCGTAATGACACGAAAACCAAAGGATTCACAAAGTTTTTAACGCTTAAACGTAACGTGTAGGTTTTCCTGTCATTACGGTAATACGGATTTAGAGGTTTAGACGTACACGCAATTAAGCAGCACTGCATAAAATTACGGTAATTGACTCGCTGTGCGTGTGTTACGATTTTAATGACGTTTTCACATACAAAACAAATCTTGAGGTTTGAGACCACTGAGGCTAGGTTAGGTGTAGGTTTGCTCTAAGAAGAATCATAAAAAAATACTGGAACTATAAAGTTTCAAAGCTTAACCGTGTTTTTACTACATAGTATAAAACGAAGTCTTTCTCTGTCCCTATGTACATTTAAATCTTTAAAACTACGTAACGGATTTTGATGCGGTTTTTTTAATAGATAGAGTGATTCAAGAGGAAAGTTTAAATTTATAATAACATAGTACTTACAGGGAAATAAGTTTCCGCGCGGGTAAAAGTTAGTTAAATAATAAAAAGAATTTATCAAAAAGATTTTCGATAACTCCGCCCGTTTTGAAATTGGAAATAATTCGATGTCTTACCTCGGAAAGTTGAAACTGATCATTTTGGACTCCGGTACAATCGTGACCCGTCCCTGATTCATTATGCTCTCACCGTTACATTGTAGATCCATTATCTCGCAGTCTAGATGATTAATACATTGTTATTTTTAAACTCTCACGCTTTTTATACAGGGTGTTTGGAGGTTGAGTAGCCAAATGAAAATGGTGGATAGGTGAGGCTATTAGCTATTTACTTCCACTTATTAAATTGCATTTTGGTTCAAGTTTTAGAATTTATTCGATTTTTAAGATTTTCTTAAGAAAATCCCCGATTTTGTCATTAAAAGTCCAATATAATTTTTATTTACTGTCGGATCCAAACGAAAATAGTTTTAATTTAAAGCCTAATACTGTTTTATTTAGATGAAATCATAAATTAATACAAATCATCTCAAATAAAGTTACAGTGGGTTCATAAACTTCGCGGAACCAGTGGGAAAAAAATGTTCAGTCAACTTTGTTATGAAAAAAAATAAAAGAATATGAGAGTTTCAAGATTTCATTTGCTTTTAAAAACTTCTACATTTAATACATATTATAATGATATGCCACATGTAACATAAATAATTAGAAATCTCAACAGAAATAGTAAGTTAATCCTCAAAGACGCCTGGTAAGGAAGGTACAAACCCGTTAAACTACGTATGTAGTTAAAAACTTTTGTCTCATTCTTACAAAACTATGCCTATTGTGTTATCTCATTCGACTCCCTCTTCACTTTTCTTGCCTCGAATAGAAGAGGATTCTACGATTTCACATGTTTAACTCCGCTCAGCGCAGATTCTCGGTGACCTACACTTTTCTACAGTCGGAGTAAAATGTTGCTTGAAAAAAGTCATGACCAACGGTAGCGTGGCCTTTGCGCACGCAAGAAAATATCATTTTACAAGGTTTTTTTGTTTTTTTTTAATTTGCTGGTGAAAGATGTCACTTGAAAATAAGCTATTATCTATCTGACTTTCGTCTGTCTAGTCATAGCCAACGGTAGCGTGGTCTTTTCGCATGCAAGCAAATATCATTTCACCAGCTGCAAGTCATGTAGAACCGGTTCACGGAGACTGAATCTAGGAGTTTCTTTTACTCCGCCCCTCACCACCCCAACCATCCGCTCTTTGCGACCCTCGCAAGAGGCGACCAATCACAATCGTCAAACGAACGTCAAACGTCAAAAGATTACCGTAAGAAACAATCTGCTTCCTCCAGCCCGCGCCCGCTGCCGCGCCGGCCCGGTGGACACGATAGTGGTAACAGCTTTAAATCTTCACTATAAATACACCGCTCCAACCAGCAGGTGCGGCATTCAACATCCGGTTTCCTCGACTATCAGATCCGACCCCCGTTGAGTTTCTTGCTGGGTCTTCTCAGAGAGAGGCCCCTAAGGGAAACAGTGTAGTGGAAATGATCGAGACGCCCTGAACTGAAGTCTGCATCCAACTAGGTGGCCTTAGTGGTCGCATAGTTCGGTGAAGCTATAAAGTTTTCATATGGGCCAACAACAATCTTCAGTCAGAAAATAAAATCATTTTTTTATACATGAGGTCGCAAACAAGATAAGTGTTGCCTAGTGACAAAATAGATAACCCAATAGGCATAGCTTTGTTAGAATGAGACCGAAGTTTTTAACTACATACGTAGTTTAACGGGTTTGTACCTTCCTTACCAGGCGTCTTTGAGGACTAACTTACTATTTCTGTTGAGATTTCTAATTATTTATGTTACATGTGGCATATCATTATAATATGTATTAAATGTAGAAGTTTTTAAAAGCAAATGAAATCTTGAAACTCTCATATTCTTTTATTTTTTTTCATAACAAAGTTGACTGAACATTTTTTTCCCACTGGTTCCGCGAAGTTTATGAACCCACTGTAACTTTATTTGAGATGATTTGTGTTAATTTATGATTTCATCTGAATAAAACAGTATTAGGCTTTAAATTAAAACTATTTTCGTTTGGTTCCGACAGTAAATAAAAATTATATTGGACTTTTAATGACAAAATCGGGGATTTTCTTAAGAAAATCTTAAAAATCGAATAAATTCTAAAACTTGAACCAAAATGAAATTTAAAAAGTGGAAGTAAATAGCTAATAGCCTCACCTATCCACCATTTTCATTTGGCTACTCAACCTCCAAACACCCTGTATATTACTTATTGATAACTTCGTGGCTTACACGCGGTCATTTTGTATTTAGTGTTAGCGGTAAAACAAAAGTAATCGGTAACTGGACATCCCTAGCATTCGATGGACATCACTGGTTGGTGTCACTGCCGTTGGGCGCGGATTTGGATTGAATCTAATGGCGGCTACCTGTTGTATTTTCTACTAATTCATATTTAATTAAAGAGATGTTTAATCTAAAGCCCATTAAATATTGTTAGTTTTCATTAGATACATTAAAACTAGATAGACCTGGCAGACCGGGGCAGACCTGCGATCAATGTAACTCGGTCGAAACGTCGAGAAATAATACAGGTACCTACATAAAATTAATGTATCTAAATACGTAATGACCGCGTGTAAGACCCGAAGTTATCAAAAAGTAGGTAATTAATAAATTAACTAAGGGCCGGTTTTTCAATAGTCAGATAAATTCTATCTGACAGAAAACCAGTATGTTTTTGTTGCACGCGGAACATAAATACTTGACATATGTATGAAGTGACAATGAAAACATACCTCTTATCATTCAGTTAGCATTTATCTGACTATTGAAAAATCAGCGCTAAGGGATGATTCTTCAATTGTCAGATAAATTATAAAGTTTCATTTTCACTTCATACATGTCATACGTCAATTATTTATATTCGACGTGCAACGAAATGATTTTCTGTTAGATAGAATTTATCTGACTATTGAACTAGCTCCGATAACATTTCTTATCAGTATTATCAGCCAATTTTTACATGTTTATGTTATAAAAAAAATTGGTACATTTATTCCATAAATGAAAAGGCAAAGGAAATTTAATCCATACAGCCAAGATTTATGTTCTAATGTAACTTCTTTGATTTACGCGAACATTATTTCTTGAAATTAAACTCATTTTAACGGGTTTTTACGCGTTTATTATTAATTACGCGTAAAAAATGAGTTAAATTTCAAAATTTTATTTTAAATAGTTCGTAGGTAAGTAATGAGAGGGACAAAAGTGGTATTAATTGGTTGGTGTAATTTTACAAACTGCCAACCATTCTGTTAGCTGTTGGGCGACCAATAGCTATGAACTTAAGTAAAATCAAACATACAGGGTGTAAAAAGACTGCTTCCGAATACGAACATTGGACATTGCTGAAGGGGTACTCGTTATTTAAAAACAAAAAAAAAATTTTTTTTTTACCGAATTGCGCCAAATTGCAGATAAACTATCAAATTCCGCATTATTTCAAATAGGTAGATAGTGTTTTAGTTTTGATAGCTATCTGGACCAACGCTCCTGAACCATTAGCTGATGTGTGAGCTATGACCTCATGCGGCGGATATCACTTTTCAAACCTTAATAACTTTTATAAATTGAGTTTTCTCGGTATACTGTTAGTGAATTTGGTTACTATTTGGACTCAAGAATACGTGGTTTCAGTCTTCGGAAATGATCTTTTTACACCCGTTATATCAATGATAACATTTTACCATCGCAAGTATATGGAAGTGTTGCTTCGTAATGACCTCCAGATTTGATATTTGTTGATATAGGATTTGTTTTGAACACTGGAAATAGAAAATCATATTCAATGGCCTTATCACGAATAACTGAATACAGATGAAGTCGCGTAATAAGCAAAAGTGTGGTGTTCGCGTAAGATGTAAATCGATCACAATCGCTTTCAAGTAAATCGATCGCGATCGCTTTCAAGTAAATCGATCACAATCGCTTTCAAGTAAATCGATCACGATTTTCTTTTAAGCGCTAACTTCACTTCCTTACCAGTCTTGAAAAAATGTCTAGAGAATTAAGCGTTTGAAACCTTACGCAAAACGCGATAAAATAACAGCTTAAAATTAAATAATTTTGATTTTAGTAGCTATAAAACTTTAAGATTTAGTTGATATAAAAACACAATACTCACAATTTTCTGATGAAAATAAAAAAATGTTTAGCAAACAATACAACAAAAGAAGATTATAAGTTATTTAAATTAATTAAAAATAAACTTACCGGTATCTAGAAAATATAATCAGAACATGCTTTTAGATAAAATTGTAATACAATTAAATGTTTTAAAATATTCTTTTTATTCTTTTTCATTTTATTCTTACCAGGCTCGGGGGCTAAAATAAATTAAAAATAACCAAAGTAATATTTATTTAAAAAAAACAAGTTAGTAAATTGAAGTTGTAGATAGTATAAAAAAATAAAAAAAATACTGACCAATAACTGTCAAAACTTTTACTCGCTCTTCACTTCCTTCTTTGTTTCTGAACACACCGAAATAATCGCCAAAGTCTCTTGGCGTTAATACTTTGTCACTGCCCACAATTAGTTGTTTACCCCTAAAATAGTAAATTGTAGATAATAATTAATAAATAAAATAAATCTTCATACCAATCCGCCAAATATGACCCTAAACTAGGGGAGAACCTAGTTACGCCCAGACACGAGCCAATTTCGAAAAGTCAATTTTTCTAAGCCGGGAATCGACTACAGTATCTTCTGCATAACAGTCCGGTAAATATACCACTGCGTCACAGAAGTCGTCATAGAATACTTTAGTATTAGAAACGTAATTTATGAGAATAAAAAAAAAATGAATGGGCTAGTTACCTGTGCCCAACTAGTGGGGCGTTTAAAGGCATCATTTATTTATTTGCAAATTATGCATTTACACACAATGAAAAGAAAAATTACAAACAAAAAAACTGAGAATCAGGAGTAAGCACAAAGATGTTTGTGTGTATGTGTGTGACATAGTTATTTTTCGTTTAAAGCTTACTGTATTTCATATCGGGATCCATCCAAGTACTGTATAGAATTATCTACATTTTCCAATGTTCGCAGCAGTATTCGTTGCAGTGAGCAGCCATTGCATGTAAACGTAACAGTCACTTTGTCTAAAGGTCTGCCAGGCATTGATATTTTATTTATGGGCGTCACTGTTATTGAAGACTTGGCTAGAAGATAATTTATAATATAATATACTACATATAATAACCTCCAGAATAACACACCAAGTTTCACCCAGACACGAGACAATTTCGGAAAGACAACTAGGTAACTGAATTGGCCCGACTTGGGAATCGAACTGGTAACTAAACTAAGCGTAAGCTTTTACTTTAGGTACTACACAATGGACTAGGGGAGAATCTACTCAGCCACGAGCCAATTTTGGAAAGACGACTAACTAAATTGGCCCGACACAGGAATCGAACCCGGAACCTTCCGTATAACAGTCCGTCGCACCTATATATCGCTGCGCCACAGAAGTCGTCAGAATAGTTATAATAAATCTACAGATTCTAAATTCATTGTGTCCGTTAAGTAAATGCAGTTAGTGTTTGAGTAATTAACACTAGACAATGGACTAGAGGTAAATCTACTTATATCTAGGCGGAGTCTTCTTCTAGCTAAATTTGCTCACCTATGATAACCATTGGTAATACAACTTACCTAAGTTAAGAAAATTCTTCTTTCTCGTATGACCGCTTGGGTTCGCGAAGACGGCGGAAAAACTGCACATGGCGCCAAAACTAAACAGTTGGGCTACGGCCACAACGAGCGACAAAAGCACGATGTTGCCAGGCAGGAATACCACGTTGACTTCGAATTTCACACTCTGCAAGAAATACAATTGAAATTACTTGGGTTAAGTTTTCTACTAGTGACCCGAATCCGCTTCAAAATGATGAATTTTGGCCGACTATTATGTATTTGACTTATTAAATTTTGTACCAGTATTGCGTCCATACCTTATTGTGTCTTCGTATTCCTCCTTTCCCTCATCCATATCTGAGCCGATATATACAATTTATGACAAGGATATTATGACAATGAATGTTCTTCTAGTTTGTGATACTTTTCTGTTAAAAAAGCTTTCATTCTGGATAGACTGTGTGAAAGATATTCTAAGTAAAGCAGTGTGTGCCGAGATGACGACTGGTAGAGGGAAATGGACGGAAGAAACATGTGCCGACCACACTTGATGTGGGATAAGGGCAGTGAGATGATGATGCTTTAGGTAGTAATAGGTTATATAACGGGTGTAAAAAGAGCACTTCCGAAGCCTGAAAAACCATGCATTCTTGAGCCTCAATAGTAACTAAATTCACTAACAGCATACCCAGAAAACTCAATTTAAAAAAGTTATAAAGGATTGAAAAGTCATATTCGCCGCTTGAAATCATCGCTCACACATCAACTGTCGGTTCAAGTGCGATTATTTACATTGCAAATTAAATTGCAACCCTATTTATTTTGAAATTTTCGGAAAATCTGATACTATTATTACTGCAATTTTGGAAAATTACGTAAAAACAAATTATTATTTTTTAATCATAAAAATTTTTTTTTGCTCAATACCAGTCCAGCAATGCCCAGTTTTTGTTTTCGGAAGCAGTTCTTTTACACCCCGTATTAAAAGAGCTGTATGGATTGTGTGAAAGACAATGTACTCAGGAAAGAAGTGCTGAGACGACAACTGGTAGAGGGGAATGGAAGAAAGAAACTTGAAGTGGGATAAGTAAGTGATATGATATGTTCATGATAACAACCTTTCGAGCATCACCACCGAGGGACACATCTGTATAGTTGAAACCAGGCGGCACTGCGACCCTGCGTGGACTGCTAGTGTAGGTCGTAGCGCTGGGACTCAGGAACTCGTTTGGCGAATCCTCTGAAAACATCAAATATTATAATAATCTCCAGACTAAGGGCTGATTTTTCAATAGTCAGATAAATGCTAACTGACTGATAAGAGGTATGTTTTCATTGTCACTTCATACATATGTCAAGTATTAGTGTTCGATGTGCAACACAAACATATTGATTTTCTGTCAGATAGAATTTATCTGACTATTGAAAAACCGGCCCTAACATACCAATTATGTGGCCCTGAAGTAAGTTGCAGTATGTAAGTATGCACTTGTGTTACTACATAATAGACTAGGGGAGAACCTAGTTACACCCAGACACGAGCCAATATCGAGAAAACCATTTTACGAAATTGGCCCGACCCGGGGATCGAACCCGGAAGCATCCGCTAAGCAGTCCGGTGTAAGTATATATCGCTGCACCACAGAGATCGTCAAATAATTTAATCAAAACAAGATTACTATATTCCTTTATTAATTGCTACTGCAGTAAGCTGAGACGCGTCTCTGCATCAATTTAAATAAGATTGGCTGTTGTTAATAAGTTAAAAGAAACGATAAAATCTCTTGCACCCAGATATCTAGATTTAAACTACAGTGTGATGTTGAAACAGTCATAAAGAGAGTCGTATGGAGCTATAGGTATTCGTTTTAATAGCACAGTTTAACAGTTATTTTCATAGCAGATAATATATCAATAATTTATTTCATATTTGCCTACATATAAAAAATATATGAAAATAATAGAAAAAATTAACTAACCGGCAATAGCTGAAACACACACACATAAATTAAATTTTTATTTTGAAGAAAATGTTTTATATTTCTTTTGTTTTTAATTAATCCAAATAAGTATAACACAGATATTGTCATTGATATAAGGAATGTGCAATTAACTTACGTTGTATTATTTCTGAAAACATAAACAAATAAATCATAATATGTGTAAGTTTAAGAAAATTTTGTAGGTATTACGGCAAAATTATAAAATAATCTATCTTTTACCCGCGCGGCTTCGCACGTGTTAAATTCGGAGTAAAACTCCTTTCCCTGTACTATGTAAACCTTCCTCTTGAATCACTCTATCTATTTAAAAACCGCATCAAAATCCGTTGCGTAGTTTTAAAGATTTAAGCACACATAGGCACAGAGAAAGCAACTTTGTTTTATACTATGTAGGTAGTGATAACCAATAAGACAAGACAAAGCTACTTCTGCAGTCTCTATCGCACTGTAGTTTTTCTCTGCACTATCCCTACTAATATTATAAATGCGAAAGTAACTCTGTCTGTCTGTCTGTCTGTCTGTTACGCTTTCACGCCTAAACCACTGAACCGATTGTGATGAAATTTGGTATGAAGAAAGAACTGAACTTTGGAAAATACATAGGGTACTTTTTACCGCGGGAAAACGTCTCATTCCCACGGGAAACCGACTTCCACGCGAACGGAGTCGCGGGCGGCCACTAGTTACTTATAAAAGCATTTTTATTTTTATTTTTAATAGTATACTCACCATCCTCTGTTAGGACAAAAAAATAAAAAATAAAAAATATGTTTGGTTAATTTTTTATAAGTTTTAACAATACCTAGAGGTATTAAAAAGACTTTTAAAGGATTTTTAAATGTAAAGGATTGAAAGTATATTCGCCGCTTGAAATCTTTGCTCACGCATCAACTGTTTGTTCATTATTTAGATTGCAAATTAAATTAAATTTAATTTAAAATCATCACAAAATCCGATAGTAGGTATAAATGCAATTTCGTAGGTAGGTACCTACAATTACGTATTTTTTTTTAATTACTTATATAACTTTTTTTTGCTCAAAACAAAACCAGTACCCAGCAATGCCTAGTTTTTGTTTACGGAAGCAGTCTTTTTACACCCCGTATCCTACTAATATTATTAACGTAAAAGATTGTGAGTATGTATGGATGGATGTTTGTTACTCTTTCACGTAAAAACGAAGGATTTTGATGAAACTTTACTCTGTGTAGGTTATACATCAAAATAAAACAAAGGGTACTTTTTACCGCGGGAAAACTTCTCATTCCCACGGGAAACCGACTTCCACGCGAGTCGCGGGCGGCCACAAGACTGACACGATTTTCTAACCAAAAAAAATACAAACTGTTAAATATCAACTTGTCTACTTACTCTCAAATTCTGTAAATTATACAAAACAATGTTACTGTTTCCACAAAATAATGTTTTGTTGAGCTCAAAAATTACGAGTAAAATCGGGTCGGTGACATTTCGGACCAAAAAAAACTCGGACACCTTCGCCAATGTATGGAAAAAAATAATATTAAAATTGAAAATCCATACATTGGCGAAGGTGTCCGAGTTATTTTGGTCAGAAATGTCACCGACCCGTCAAATCATTGTAGAAACAAGTATTGGGGGGGGGTGTCTCGTAAAAATACACCGATCGCGATCACTTTCAAACGCTAATTTCACTTCTTTTGATATTGTGGAAAAGCGATTGAAAAGTTGGAAATAAGTAGCGTTTGAAAGAGATCACAATCTGTTTTTTTCCGATGGAACTGTGCCGAAATTAATTTGAATTAAAGCAGCGACTACTATTTAAAGTTTTAATGTTTGTTTCTAGCTAAAAACTCCATCACTGTGACGCCGCTCGACTTTTTAACAAGCATCGAAGATGTTTGGACAACTTTTTGTTGGAAGGCGACTTTATGTTACAAAATTGATTACATATTGGCAAATCCAAGTCTGTATTATTTACGACATGTATCTTCGTTAAATTGATTTGTGTCATGATAATGATTTGTCTTGTGGAGGCAATTACTGAGTTGACTTCCGGTTATGTGGTAGAAAAAAAATATTTTAATTAAGTATTAAGTATATTGTAAAGTTTGGGCCATTAGAAAACCGTTTTTACTCGGCCCGAGAATACACTCAGTATAATATCAAGTATTATAAATACTCACCATCGGACCCTTAAGAAGACATAAATATATTTTTATTTATGAACTTAATTTAAAATGTGTTTGTACAGCTGCTAATTATTGTAGTATTTTAAAGAAAATCTTTACATAAAAATGCACACACCAAATAATTATTTCAATAATCGGCGATCGTGTCAGGAAACCACCGATCGCGATCACAAAAGCTAAATTCATTTCGCAAATAAAGATCAAGTTTTAAATAAAGCTGCCTGTCCTAGCCTCATAAATACGGGCCCAATCATAGTCTGTTTCTAAAAATAACAAAAATACAATGTCAGCGGCAAATAAACGTTTAAAGAATACTTACTTTCCACTGTAACCATCAATCAATTGTTAAATATTTACTTTCAAAACCAAAATATTGTAACTGATGTCTTAAATCATCATCATAGTATGAAGAATACTTACCATATTCAGCTGTAAAAAGTTAAAACAATAAAATACGGTGTTTTAAAATAAAAATTATTTAAATAAAATAAAACACAACTGATGTAACAAAATAAAGTGATGTTCAATATGTAAGCCCACTAACTAATCAATTAAGTTAACAAAGTAAACAAATTAATTGAATTGTCATTTTACTTACGCCAAAGTTCATTAGCTGGAATAGCTTGGTCGGTCCCTGGAAGACTGCAAACAAATCACCAAAATAAATGTTATGTCAATGTGCAGATAGTGACGTGAAGACGGTCCTAAAGTAGTTTCCTAGCTATTAAATTGAATGTTATTTTGGCGGTAAAAGGGGAGACCTCGCAGTGCTAGACAGAACACAGGTCCAAGCTTTTTTTTCTGTCTGTTGTTTGCTGTTAGCCACATGACGGCTTTCACAGCTTCACCGAGCTTGCCTAGGGCCAAGCGGGGCCACTGAGTCATTATATACTTAACCGCGTAAACATTTTGATAGTGCGATCTAGGATCGGCCCTGTATTTAGGTGTCATTTGTCTGCGTATACTGCCGGGAAAGAATGTTGGCGACGACAAGCGCCATCTATGTCGCCACAATATTATTGCTCAAAGATTGGCTGGAGTAGTATAGGAGATATAAGTTACGTTTTTAATTTTAGCTACACAAATTATACAGTTTTTATGGATTTGTCAAATGATTTAGGAATTCGCACTTTACAATATGCACTTTCGTTGGGTTGCCTTAGCGGTGCGGTAGCTCAGTGGTCAGTGCCTTAGACCGGTTATCTAAAGGTCCTGGGTTCGATTCCCAGTCGCGAAATGCTAGGAGACCCGCGTTCTTTTTCCAGTGTCTATAACTTCACAATATGCACTTGTTTAGCTTTTGGCATCTTTATCTGGTAAATACTTGGAGGTTGTCTGTGTATATAGGTATCTTGTTATATAGGTACCTGTAGATATATCCGATTTGGCAAGGGTTCCAGTGATCACACACTTCTCTGTCAGGGTCCAACTCTGTCACATATTTGTATGTCTGAAAAAAAGGATTTGTGCTAAGTATGTTTATAATAAATATGTTAATATCGTTTGAAAAGTATTACCCAAAAAGACTAACATACCTCGTAACTACCTAAATAGTTTGAATAAACTTACTCGATCCGGATAATACCGGTAATGCACGACCACGTCGTCAGTGTCTTCTAGAGAACATTTCGAAGTTGTATAATTGTACGACGTGCGTTCAATCGGGGCACAGCCTATAGGGGTAGTGCCGTTCCGAGGCAGGTCGGGGCCTTCGACCTTTTTGCCTGAAAAATAATCCCAATGTTTGTTCTTTCGATGGATAGATGGCGCTGTAAGGATTTTAAATCGCGCTTATGTTCTACCATCTAAATTCAAAGAACATTCTATTAAGTTTTTAGTAAATATTCTTTGGGTTTTCAATTTGTTGTTACGTATATGCCTACGTATTTGTTTATGTATATGCCTTAATCGTGCTTCCCGATGAATAGACGATGGAGGTTAAATGCGTCATTCATATGGTTAGTTGAATTTAGTGAGACAAAAACACAAATATCGCTCTCCATGTGTCTAAACAAATCCGCCAATCACCTTTTAAGAAAAGGCCGTAGATAGGTAGACGTAGTAAAAGTCGTCTTGTAACTTTTTCTCTTTGCATTTTATGGTGCATTACTCACGATTGCAAAAGAAGTACTTATTCTCAGCGACATAGAGGTCCTTATCCTCCGCACTGAGGCAGGAGTCGTATATAATCTGGGTGGGTTCTACGTCATCATCACAAAGAAGAGTACCAGAGCCGTCGGGTTCCTTCGGTGCCCGGTTAGCAGGACAGCGATACATAAGTCCTGAGAAGGAAGAAGCGTCATTTACAATACCTACATACAATGCAACCGCGACGGTTAGTTTCATACCTATATTTAACTAGCTTTCCACCTGCGGTTTCAACCGCTGCTAAATTGCTTTTGGAATTAATAAAAATCCCTTTTGAGTGATCATCCTACTACTATAAACGTGAAAGTTTGTGAGGATGTGAGGATGTATGGATATTTGTTACTCTTTCACGTAAAAACTACTGGACGGATTTGATGAAACTTTACAGAAAATGTAAGTTATACATCAGAATAACACCTTTGGTACTTTTTACTGCGGGAAAACTATTCATTCCCACGGGAAACCGACTTCCACGCGAACGGAGTCGCGGGCGGCCACTATTACATCATAAAAGGAACGCATACCTACACCTAATTTCATGACCTCAATTTTAATAGTTTACGTTCGGCGATGATAAATCTAACTTGTCATTTAATAAGTGGGTAAACCTATCGATTAAAAGCTTAAATATTTCATATTCCTATATAACAAACGTGTCTTCGTTGTAAAAGCGACTTAAAAAAGGTAAACATGACAAATATATACCTCGTTTAATCAATAGCGGTGGTTTATTCCTGATTTCTGCGATCGTGATGCCTTTCTCTCCATTCTGTATGGCTGTCATCACCCTCTTGTAGAGTGTTGTTCGTCGCTCCTGTTCGGCTATGATGTATGGTAACAACTCATCTGATAACACGTCTACCTTCTTTTTAGCTTCTGCGTTCATCTAGAGGTGGTAATATTAGGTTATAACTAAACTAGATAATGCCCTTACTGAGTGAGTACCTACTTATGGGTATGTGGTTTTTTAAATATTGAGTTTAACCTGACTTTAAAGTTATTCTATCAAACCATTTCGGAAAAAAATATAGCAAATAATATAGCCGAGGCCAAATTTGCAAAAGTAATATCGTGATCGGTTTTGACGATAACTTTATTTCGCAAATACCTACCTAATGTTAAAAGTTTGTCGCGAACTCTACGCGTACCTGCTCTAAGCTACTAAAGGTTCATGAACGTTATAAAATTTAATGAAACAAAGTTTAAGGTGAAAGCGATCGCGATCGAATCTTCCTATAGCAGTGCATTATGTATTAGACCAACTGCAACCTGCTAGAATACTCGTACATTAGGTAATATTGTATTTATTAGAACAGTAATAATACTTACACGATCAGCATCTTTATTAAATTTGATTCCCGTTCCATCCTAGAAAAGAATAGTTATTTATTTAAATTTTAAACAAAGACGTGGCCAAGTAATTAATGTCTCCCTATTTTCTACTATTTACCCTTCTTCATAAAATAATCCATATATACCTAGTGTAGTATATGTAATGTTTTCACGAAAAAGGTTGAAAGTACTTACGACGGCCTGTCTCCTCACAATGTTAGCTAGGTACCTTCCTCGTCTTGTCGCTGGCAGCAGCACACTGCCCATTTGCACCTCTTCACCGGTCTAAAACAAACACACCGAATTGGAGTCAACGCAGACAATTCTCGGGTATCAACTAAACCTTAATGTAAGATATTCGACGCCCTCTGTTATGCAGCAGGTTACGAGTTCGATTCTTGGGCAGGGTCTATTCAGTTTTTAACTTGGATCGTCTTTGCGTGTTACAAGTGTTCCCTATTACATTGTAGGTATAGTGCACATTACATGAGCTTTCACTGAGTTTAGTGCTAACATTTGGTGTGGTAATAAAGTTCTTATTTTTTATCATATGTCATCCCGTTTTAATATCTCACACATCGCCACCTCACCCAGAAGTAATTTGAGTAAAATATATTTCTTACCGGTGGATATGGGCATTGTACTGCATTAAATAAACTTATAATAAAAGCCCAAATATGTATGGGGACATCCATTATGAATGAAATTCACTCAACCACTGAAATTTCAATTAAAAATAACGAACACTTTTTTACTGCACTGAAATTGGTCAATTATTTTTATCGCGTTTAATTAACAAGTTGTAAAATAAAGTTAAAAAAGTTTTAAAGGGCTAAATATTATCCCAAATTAAAGCATTATGTAGATAGGTGTTTAGAAAATAGTAGTAGAGATACCTAGGAAGTTAAAAAAAATCTTATAAATTAACACTTATGTAAATAAAAAACTTATGTAATTTACAATACTTCCTGATATCGCAGCTTTACCCTGGTGTTTTTTTTTTTTTAAAGCAGATGTCTCTCTTCACAAGTAAATGTGAGGGCAACGCGATCGCGATCGATGCCTTAGTTGCGTGGAACTTCACTTCGTTAAAAAAAGTTTAGTTTCACAAGGAATCGCGACCGGTGTTTTACTACGGGACAGAGACCCCTGTACAGTATTTAAAACAACAGGGATTACTATTGACATCCACTCACAAACTTACTTCTTTATAATATTAGGAGGTAAACAAAGTAATTAATTCTTTATTAGGTTTCGACCCGCAAAGTACTTAATAGCGTGATTAAAAATTTTGGCAAACAAATATTTGGTTGTTTTTTAATTTGGTAAAAAAAAATTGATAATGTGCAAGAGAGACAGACTGATATCTCTCTCCCGCTCTCATACACCACTGACGTATCCGAATAAACTAGATCGCTAATCGCTACAGAGTCGTATTTCCTATCACTGCATTGAATTTTCTGCGTATAATATTTTTTAGTTATTTTTAGTTTTTAATTTTAACCTATAGGTAAGAGGTGGAAGTTTATCAAGTTTTTTACAAGCCAAGCGGAAGGGCACTACCTATTCCTTTTGACAAGACGTGTGTAGCTACCTAGGGGAAGGGGGGGCATAACGGGGACGTTAAGGGAAATGAACAATAAAAGAATGAACAACATATATTTATTAATTAAAACTTATCACAGCCCTTTGGTTACATATTAAATTATCATTTGGCATAGAATTTGGCGAAATAACGAATCAACAAATGTTTTTAATTTTTAAATTTCGAAACCCTGTCGAAAACCCCATCGTGGGCAGTATGGGGTACCCGATTAGGGGCAGTACGGGGTATATGATTATTTTGTCTGACAGAATGAGTAGATGTGGATTTCTTCAATATTTTCGTCATCAACACCTGCACAGGCTGTGTGGGCCCAATGTCCACATGGTTGACAAGCCACCCAACCTTCCGAAGACTTCAAATAAGTGTAATTCAAGTCCGCGCAATAAATGCATAATGCGTCGTCGTCTACATTTTCAACGACAGAGCGAGGTTTCTAAGTTTTTTTTCTCCGGTTTTTCTTCAACCACTCGTCATTTGTATTTTGTACACTTCTTTGTCCGTTTCAGTTGTTGCCGTTCTTCTTACTCATTTTTATTTTGATTATTATGGTATATACATACCCCATCGTGCCCCACAATATTGTCCCCATTATGCCCCCATGTCTAACATTGTTTAAAATAACCTACAAATAAAACAGAACAATAGTTAGAGTGATTTTGATCAAAACATTATCATTCATAATATCGCTAGATAAACACCACTAAAAATGAAAGTAATATTACAAACACTTACCTTTTTACATGCATTTTCTTATCACACAAAATTAGATCAGAAGACGTCGAAAAAAGTTTTTTGTTTTAAAAATCAAACGCATGCAGCCTTCTCGCTGGACACTTAGGGACTGAAGATTGATTCAAAATGGCCGCTTATTAGCGAAAACAATTGACCGCTAGTGAGTGTAGTTACTCGTATACATGGGGGGCCCCGTTGTGCCTCGCGTCCCCGTTATGCCCCCCTTCCCCTACCTACACAACTACAGAACAGTACCTACTTCAAGAGGATATTTACAAAGTCAAGAGGATACTTACGAGTTCAAGATACTTACTGGATTACCATTACCATATACCACCACCGTTACCGTTACCAGTACCATTACCAGAAGAAATACCAAGATACCATTACCACACTACAAGATATTGGGTGTATAACTGATTTAAGAAGCATATTATAGAGTTCGTATGAAACAACGAGTGAGAAGCATATCAGTGTTCGTCGAAACAACAAGCAGTCTTGAAAAAGACTTTTGGTCGAGCCCTGAAAAGGACTGTTGAATATGCAGCCGCCGGCACACACATCTTCAGTCACCTAGGACTGATTAATGGATTCGCAGCACGGACGAAACACGGAGCGCAACGCGGAGCACGCAGCACACGTCCTCTCTCTTCGGTGGCCGGCGGCGAAAAGGGCGAACGTTTTTTTTTTTTTTTTTTTCTGACTGTCGATTGCTGTTGGCCCCTTGACGGCCTTTACAGCTTCACCGGGCTTGCAGGGCGAACGTCACTCTCACGCGGCTATTTATGCAAACACCGCCGCGCGCGCATCGAGATGCATCGATTAAGATGCAATGTATTAAATCGGCCTATTGCCTAGTGTTTCACGATTTTGATTAGATTTTGAATAATAATAATTATGTTCCAATTTTGTATAAAAGGCGCGCATTTTGGTTAATAAAATCATTCCAGTATTACCTTCTGACGGAGTTTCAATTAATAGGAAACCTACCTCCAAACGTGTTTCTCTCCTTCTGTATTTAATAAGGTATAGATAGGAGATATCTACATAGAATCCCAATATAATTAATACCTTAAACATGATAATGAAGGTACCTAAAATATTTCTAAAACGAAATGTTATAGCTAGTATTTAGGTATCTCTTAAAGATCCTAACTTCACAAACTTAAAACCATAGCGTAGCGATTGAGGTTTACGATGTTTGTAATGTAATTCTGACAAATTATTTCTTTGTAGCACAGATCACCCACTAACTTTGTAGGTTTACATTAGGTATAGCCACTGAATTTATCTATAGGTACTAATATTATCAAGATGTAAGTTTGTTTGTTTGAATGGAATAGTCTCCAAAACTTTCTTATACAGGGTGATTGGTAATGCGATACATTCCTTCTAAGAGGTTAAAGTAGAGCTTATTTGCATTCAATTAAGGCATAAAATGCTATGTCCGAAAATTGATAATTTCTGAGATATGCAACATTTAAGATTTTTTATAAAAAACCCCATTTTCGAAGTTCAAATGAATCTTTTTTGTGAAAATTTCTAAATTGAGTTTAATGTTTTGTTGTTTTATGGTAGCTTGATAACTAAAATGATATTTCAGATTCAAATTTGCTAAAAATAATCGGCCTTATTTTAGAAAAAGTCAAGAAACCAAGAACAACTTCTTAAAAAAGTTAAGTCTTATGGCAATAAAAAGCTATTTTCTAAAAAAAAGTTCAAATAATGTTGCGTACAAATTACATAAAAAACTTCCCCACTTCATTAGCTATTCAAAAATGTACATTTGTCATACTAAAACTAAGTATTTGATTGACAACTCTACTAACAAAAGAAGTAACTTCTCTCTTAGAACGCCTCTACTTTGTGGTTACAGCGCACTTTTGCAGTGTTTTCTTTGGTTGATGTCGCCGTTTTGCACAGGGATAATTTGACGTTTAAAAACATTTGAACTTCGAAAATGGGGTTTTTTATAAAAAATCTTAAATGTTGCATATCTCAGAAATTATCAATTTTCGGACATAGCATATTATGCCTTAATTGACTGCAAATAAGCTCTTCTTTAACCTCTTAGAAGGAATGTATCGCATTACCAATCACCCTGTATATTAAGAAAGACTTGGAAAAAGTATACATACCTATAGTAAGGCAGTTATAATTAACAATTTTTGTTAAGAGCTCTTTTCATTGACAATGTCCTTCTTATTTTACATTTTAATTTTTTGATTTAAATTCTGGTTTCTTCTTAGATGTAAATACCGGATAGAGCCAAAATTAGGCAAATAAAGTTATGAGTTAGAGAAAGCACTGTACCAAATAGTACCAATCGTTAACTACGGTTGGCATTACAGGTGCTGTCAGATTTTAAATTGTGTAATAGGGGATATTCATGTTTTTTTTTCTTGCCTTAACCCTTAAATCGGCAAGATGAGTTAAGTCCAAATTTAACTTTCTTTTTGAACTTTCTCGATTGGTTATAACCTAATGCATAAAAAAAATACAAAAAAAAATCCTACATTTTCAGTTTTCGCGAAAATGAATGTGCTTCACGAATGACGTTGCCAGTTACTGAGTAAACTATCTATGTACTTGGAGGAGTACGTTGCCATGAATACGACAAAATTCATTTATTTATTTTTGTCATTATTTATTAAAAATAATTCAATTATCCTTAATAATATTACTTATAAATGTGAGAATGTGTATGTCTTTCTGTCTGTATGTGTGTTTCGCTTTTAAGTAAAAACGGCTGTACCGATTTTGATGAATTAGGAATAAAGGTAGGTCGCCACCCTAAAAGAAAATAGGATACTTTTTCCCGCAGAAATAAGCCTCATTTCCACGGGAAAAGTCATTTGGATGAAACCGCAGGGCTAATTTTATATAAAATTGAAGAAAACAATATAATTTCGGCTTTTCAACGGCGTCCTGGATAGTGAGATCAGCATGTCTTAACTGAGGGTAGTCGACTACCCCTGTCTGCCGGAACCAAAGCTAAAATCTTGTGCGAGCGTCTTAACATTAAGCACTGTAGATAAATCGAACATTTAAATAAAAACACCCCTTATGTGGTGTTATACAACCACAAAATAAATAAAAACTTATGTATAGAGCTTGGCAATGTACTTCGTGAATACCGAAGTTTGTTAAGTGTAATTTACTGCTTATTTGGCAATGGTATTTACGGAGTACACAAAATCTTGCGCGCCAATAAAGTCATTATTATATAACTTTATCATAAAATAACTATAGTAGGCACCCACGTATCTCTTTAGCATGCAATGTTATTCCAAATAAATATTATTTACCAAAAAAATCGTTTAAAAATATCAATAATACGTCCCCAGTTCGCAGACACATCGGGCTGCTTCGCAGAAATTTTGATTTTTACAGTTTAATATAAATGCTACCACTGATAAAATTAGTTTCTAACAAAATTAGTGAAATTTCAAGTCATACCATATAAAAATATTTAATAATTTATAAATAAAAAATGTTGTAGATTTTTTTAAAATCAGTGTACTCCGTGTATACCAATATCAATTTAAGGGTTAAATTAATAGTTTACAACATTATAACATAGAAAAAAATATAAAAAGTCTTCAAAATACTCTAGATATTTTTAAAAACGAAATTAAAAACATTGAAAAAATTAGAGCAGTTGAAACGCCGCCATTTTGCGCGCGCTTTGCGTGACGTCACACGACACGTCCAGTGGGTCTTTACTATGAACTTTTCAGTTATTTCATACATATTTATAGTTTTAATAGCTTTAAAACCATGGAAGAAGCCAAAAAATTATCTTATAAGTATTGTATAGTACCGGAGTGCACAAATACTATTCGAAAAACACCCAAAAAAGTGTATTTTTCGTATTTCAAGTGATGCGAAAATACGAAGACGGTCGTGTAAGGTGATGAGAAGGGATAATATATCTCCTAAATCTTGTTCATATTGTTGTGAAGATCAGTTTAACGAAAGTATACTTTATTTATATACAGCTTAATGTGAATTAGTAAAAAGTAAGTTTTGCATTAGCTATTGAACATTAGAAAATTCGGTATACCTAAAATTAACCTACCCTGTTAGAATCTCTTTGGTATTTTGATGTTTGAGAAATATATTTTGATGTGTCATTCTGGTTTTATCGTGTGTACTTAAAACAATGTCAGAAATAAAAAAATGGATAATTGATTAAATTTCTTTCTCTATACCTTTTACATAACAAAGGTTATGGGCCCAGCAGGCCTACCATCAACTTTTAGTTTGCGATTCAATTCCGATGCTATCCAGTTTAGTTTCCTAAACTGAATTGCTAAGATTCGTACCATGAAGTGTTTAATGGTGAGTGGCGTTTGAATCGCACACGGAGGAACGAATGAACGAGATTTGTCTGTGGTCCGCAATGTGAGAAAGAAATGACGCTCTACAGTCGTTGCTTAATTCTATCTCTTTTACTCGATCTAAATAAGTTGCGTTTCGAAACCTAGTTTATGTGATAATACCGGTTAGTAAAGGTTTTTATTTATGAAAAAAATACAAAATACATTTTAAAATTGCACTAGTTAGCATCAAATTATACCACATTATACCATTTTTAGCACTAATTAAATGATAGTAATTTATTTAATAGTTTTTTTAGTGCTGTCGTAAAATGAATAAAATACGTTTTTGAACGCTCATATTTGATTTGACAGGTATTATTCCTGGCTTGCCAACTTAGGGCTTTTAGCCCCAAAAGTTTTTTTTAGGGCCGTAAATATTTTCATAAATGCTCTGCTAATCACAATTTTTACCCTTTATTTAACATATACTTATAAAACCCACTAAATATTAAACTGAAATACATATATTCTCACTATTTTTAAAAAGTAATTCACAAAACGATTCACTTCACGCAACGAAAGAAGCAACTTTTTCTGAATTGCTTAATTTGACATTTAAGCTATTCAGTTTAGGTTTAAATGTCACGTCATGGTACGCATTTGCTTGCAAAAGAATGAACTATTTCAGCTGAATCGCTTACAAACTAGCGACTCAGTTTTGGTTTGTTTAAGTAACGTCGTGGTACGAATAAGCGAAGCAGTTCAGTTTAGGTCCTAAACTGAATAGCAATAAGAGTTCATGGTAGGCCTACAGTAAATAAAATGTAAACGTGTGTAGAGAAAAATCGTGTGAGTAAGAAAAAAAAAAGAGTAAGATTGATGGAAAATAAAGTAAATACATACATATAAAAAAAAAGGAAAATGGCTACTACAAATTTTCCTCAATTAAAAGCTGAGAACTTTAACAACTGGTTATTTAGAGTAGAAGTAATTTTAGATGAGAAACAGTTGTCTTATACGATAGGAGAAGGAAGTACTGAAGAAGATAAAAAAGGTAATTGGTTAAAGGACAATGCGAAGGCAAGAAGTATCTTAGTGCAATGCATACCAGACAAATATCTAAATTTCGTAAAGGAATGTAGAACTGCAAAAGATATTATAAAAACGCTAAAGTTAACATTTCAACGGAAAAGTATAATATCAATAATACATTTGCGAAGAAAATTATTAAATTTGAAGCAAGATAAAAATGAATGCCTAGAAGATTATTTTCAACGGTTCGATGAGTTGGTAAGAGAGCTAGAATGTGCACAAGAGAAGTTAAATGATAGAGACAAAATTGCTTGTTTGTTAACCGGATTGGATGAAAAATATGATACGGTTATTACTGCGATAGAGTGCAATACAGATTTAACGACAGAAGATAATAAGGCGGGAGACCTAAAGCTAGATTTTGTGAAAGCGCGATTACTAGATGAAGAGCTGAAATTGAAAAATAAAGAACCAAATTCAAGTAACTCTAATGAAACTACATTTCTAGTAACCTGTTATCGATGTCAGAAACCAGGACATATAGCAAAAGATTGTTATAAATTTAGAGGACGCGGACGCGAACGTGCGAGGCCATATAGAAGCATGAGAGGAAGAGGAGCTTATGTGAACACAGGGGAAACAGGACATTTTTCAGGGGATATGTTAGCACAAAATGATAACGATCGAGCTACTACTTTTATTAGTACAGGTATGGCTTACTGTATTAACACTGAGAAGGAAAACGAAATTAACTGGGTAATTGATTCGGGCTGTACACATCATCTTGTTCATGAAAAATATGAGAAATTCATGATAAAAGTTAGGAAATTGCAAAATCCGATTAAAATTTATGTAGCGAACGGTGATTACTTTGTGGCAGAGAAAGTAGGGAATATACAATTTTTGGTAGGTGGAATCTCAGTAAAAGTAGATGCTTTACTAATGAAAAATTTAACTTTTAATTTACTTTCTGTCAAAATGATGGTTGCTAATGGAAATTTTGTCGAATTTAGTCATAACGCTGTAAAAATTACAACTTCAGCTAATCAAATTATATTAGGATCTTGTTTAGGCAAACTATTTATTCTAAAAACTATATGCAACTGTGTCCATGCTACTTGCAATAGTACAATGTCATCAGAGGCCGAACTTTGGCACAAACGTTTAGGGCATGTTAACCGTAAGGGTCTTGGAATTTTAAGATTATCGATTAGTCCCAAAATATGTGGGCCATGTCTAGAGGGAAAGTCTACTCGACTACCTTTCCAACGTACAAGAGGACCAAGATCAAGACATGTCGGCGAACTGCTGCACACTGATATTGCAGATGTGCATCTGCATTGAGTGTTCTTTTTTTCAACTTTTAGTAAAAGACGTGAGATTTTAAAGAAATTTAGTAAAAAATAGTAAAAACTCATAGCACTAAGTTAAAAATTAGTAAAAGTTAAAACTATTACAACCCAAAAACTAGAACACTCAGTTCAGACGTTTGAACCAAATGGCAAGATCTCAATCTCAAAAAGTACTAACTCTGTGCTGATAGTTTTTATATTAAGATTTAGTAAAAAATTAGTAAAAAACTTTAAAGGAAATTACAAGTTCCTAGGTTGTGATCCTACAGATTAATCTTTTTTTTTTTTTTTTTGTTTGTCCAGGAAAATGCCTACGCATACCCGTCCCCTCCAGGGAAAGGAGACGGGTTATGTCGGGCTTGCACCGACTAAAAACCTGGAGTTGTCCTTCTGGCCGTCGTATAATGGCGGGGCCGCGGGAATTACCTGTTGAGGCCCTCGCCGCGAACCCACCGACGGCTGGCCACCGAGGCAGCCCCCTCAAGTTTGGAGGCGCGCTGGAACAACCGCGGCGCGCCTACCCCCTCTTGTTCCCTTAATTAGCTGCCGACCTAGCCCTGTGTCGGCAGCCTGGGAACCACCCCAGGGTCTTCGGCCCTCTGCCGACCTGGGTCCGCACCGGCTGGAGTCGCCGACGCGCCACTGCGGGGACAGTGGCGCGCCGCCGAATCCGCCCTGGGCCAAGGAGAGGGGTTTCCCCACCACCCCTTCCTCAGCCCACCTCCAATCCAAATCGCGGGGGATCGGATGCCGCGGCCGCCACGCCGCACCACCCGACCCCCCACGATTACCCCCCTGGGCGCTCAACAGAACGTGGCCAAAGGCCTCGCTGGAGCCTCCCCCCCTGGGGTGCAGCTGACCGGGACGAGCCCGGCCAGAGCCTCCCCTCCGGGCGCATCAGCACGCTGGGCTCCCGCCCAGCTGGAGCAGCCCCCCTCTCGTGGGCCGGTCTACCTCACGACCAGCCCCTTGTGGGACCGCTTAGCTTCCCCCAGTAGCTGGCTTGCTACGGGGTACTAAGCCCCTCCGCCGCGGCAAGGCGCGATCCCTTGGGGGGATCCTACAGATTAATCTGGGTTTCAATGGAACACTCAATTCATACGGCGTCTGAACTGAGTGTTCTCCAAAACATGATTTTAATCAATGAATTACATAAATATGATACATTTATCTTATAGTTTGACTCTTAAAACAATTCGTAAAATAGAAATTATGGCTCAAAAGTTGTTCGTTGAAAAATAAACGAAAGTACAATTTTTCCAAAATGTTTGAACTGAGTGTTCCATTTAAACGGTTTTACAGATTAAACTAAACTTTGTACACTGAAGCAGATTATGATAAAAGTTTTTACTAATTTTTTACTAAAATATGAAATATCAACGGTTTTTCTAAATGTCCTACTTTAGGAGAAAAATCAATTTTTATGGTTTCCTACCAGCAAATATTGTAAGGTGACCACAATTTATCACGTTTTATAGAAAAACGTTCTGTTTATTTGAAAACGTGTTTTATTTAAATAACTTATACCTACACTTAGTAATGTTCTTATTACTTACCACTTAAGTATTTCCATTTTAACAGGTTTCCTGTCCGATGAAGCATAGGTATGTGGTACATGGCTACATTTTTGTCCAAGTTTTTATACGTCCATGAATCACATATGATTCAAGTTAGAGGTAACTTTGCAGGCTTTTTTTGGGGATGACTTATCTAAATTAGTAATAACACTCTAAAAATAAATTAATAGAAAAAATAAAAATCTTTTATTTCGGCGGAAAAAAACTCGGTACTCTTTTGTTATCAGTCAATAGTTACAATGTTAATAGTTACAATAAGACACAAATAGTTACAATAAGATACAATCTAAAGAAATAGCCCGTCAAGACATCAATCCCACGCTTGTTTATCATCTAAATAATCTTTAACTTTATAATAAGCCTTTTTACATAGTGTATGCTTAACATGTAATTTAAATTTATTAAAAGGTAAGGATTGAACTGACTCTGGGTTTTTATTATAAATATGTATCGACATACCAATAAACGATTTACTGCTCTTCGCCAATCTATGTTTAGGGACCGCTTATTTATTCTCTTGCCTAGTTCTTACAGAACAATTTCCGACACGATTTGCTATTCGCGTTGTATATTTATCAATATTTTTATGAGTATACAATATATTTTCATAAATATGTGTTCATATACCCAGAATTCTAGGAACGTAGTATTTTTACCAATTAATATTTGTATATCTTTATAATAAACTAGGGGCCGCGCGCGACTCCGTTCGCGAAGAAGTCGGTTTCCCGTAGGAATGCGACGTTTTCCCGCGGTAAAAAGTTCCCTTAATTCTTTCATACATATATTTTTGGTATCTAGAACCGTTTTTGGCAGCGCACGCAACGGAAGCTCTCAAGGATGAATAATTTTCCCCGTTTTTTTCACATTTTCCATTATTTCTTCGCTCTTTAAAGTTGCAACGTGATGTTATACAGGGTGTCCCAAAAGGTTACGTAGCTGGGAAGGGGGGTGGTAGGGGTGGTCACAAGGGTCACCAGAAAAATAATAAAAAAATTCCCCTCTGGATATTTCAATAAAAAAAATACATTTTTTTAAAAACTAAAAATTTTACACCTTGTTACCCTATTTTGCTTATTGTACCTACAGATACGGCTGTATTTGAAAAAAAAAAACCTGTTATGTAATCGTCAATAACCCTTTATCAAATTGAAATAAAAAAAACTATACATATCTAACCAAGTTTTAAAGAAAATTAAGTTCTTGTCCAGTCAAGGACTTAGTAATTACGACTTCACTCAACTTCTTCCAAGCGTACTGAAAAAAAAACGTACTACGCAACTCCGGCGAGTAAGTTAAAAAAATAGGTAATTTTATTGCAATTCCAAAATGGTATAACACTTATTTGAAAAATTCATACGAGGACATTTAAAAATATTTTTCGGGAACAATACTCCTGCAAAAATAAAAATATCAAAAAACAATAGTCTCAAATTCGTACGCAAATACATTTTTAAATGTCTATTCTGTTGCTTTGATGTTACTGCCCGGTATAATTCTCAAGATTGGAGTACAAACATACTTCAAACATTCAAGTACAGTCTAGGCTAGATCAACGGGTAAGTTGTAAAAATATGGAGCTTGATTTGCGCATCATTTGTGCGTACCACCGTGCGTGTCACGCGGAATTTTTTGCCGCGCACTACGCAGATGTGGAATGAACTTCCTGCAGCGGTATTCCTGGCTACCTACAACATGGGGCTCTTCAAGTCGAGAGTGTATTCCCACCTTGAAGGCTCAGCAACACACCCCCAACACCCACAGTGTTGCGGGTAGTTATGGGCGGCGGTGATCACTTACCATCAGGTGCCTCGCATGCTCGTTTGCTCGTTTAATAAAAAATAAAAAAGTTTATGAAAAACCCATCAAGGACTTGGTTGACTTGAGTTCATTTATGATGCTCATTTTTAAAACGACGCAGGGCATGTATTTATGTTGGTGGTAGACATTTCGAGCATTTTATTAAAATAATAAATTATAATTTTGTTTTCTTTCGAGTTTCATTTAAAATCGCAACTGTAATGTCGAGTAAGCTGTGGCCGTTTTGAAACTAACTAACCGAACTTTTTTTGTATGGAAATAGGATTTATTTTTATTTGTTATCACAGCTTACCTAGTCTTAGACAGGGTAATAGATGTCTATGGCCTATACTGAAATTATGATGAATATTACCAAAACTATTTTAGGGATGAGCTGAAAGTATTAGTTAATAAGCCACTTTTAGGTAAGAGACCAGTTAGATAAGCTAATCAAATCTATCAACCTTTGCTTTTGTACAGACTAGACAAGGTGAAGCTTGATCCTTTACATCTTTCGTTTACTTGATTAAATGCAGTAAAGATTATTTTCCCTGGCATATGGAAAAACTTAATCTAGCCTTATTCGAATGTTTGAGGTATGTCTGTACTCCAATCTTGAGAATTATACCGGGCAGTAACATCAAAGCAACAGAATAGACATTTAAAAATGTATTTGCGTACGAATTTGAGACTATTGTTTTTTGATATTTTTATTTTTGCAGGAGTATTGTTCCCGAAAAATATTTTTCAATGTCCTAGAATGAATTTTTCAAATAAGTGTTATACCATTTTGGAATTGCAATAAAATTACCTATTTTTTTAACTTACTCGCCGGAGTTGCGTAGTACATTTTTTTTTCAGTACGCTTGCAAGAAGTTGAGTGAAGTCGTAATTACTAAGTCCTTGACTGGACAAGAACTTAATTTTCTTTAAAACTTGGTTAGATATGTATAATTTTTTTTATTTCAATTTGATAAAAGGTTATTGACGATAACATAACAGGTTTTTTTTTTCAAATAAAGCAATACCTGTAGGTACAGTAAGCAATATAGGGTAACAAGGTGTAAAATTTTTAGATTTTTAAAAAATGGTTTTTTTTTAATGAAATATCCAGAGGGGATTTTTTTTATTATTTTTCTGGGGACCCTTGTGACCATCCCTACCACCCCCCTTCCCAGCTACGTAACCTTTTGGGACACGCTGTATAGCCTAAAGCCTGCCTCGATAAATGGTCTATTCAACACAAAAAGAATTTTTAAAATCAAACCAGTAGTTCCTGAGATTAGAGCGTTCAAACAAACAAACAAACAAACAAACAAACTCTTCAGCTTTATAATATTAGTATAGATAAAATATATATACAGGGTGTCCCAAAACTCGACGTCAACCCGAAACCGGGTGACAAGGCAAGTCATGCTGGTTATCAGAAAAATGTTTAAAAAAATCTAAGTCACGTGTTCTCAAAATTATTGGCATTTTAAAAAAACACGCAAAATTTCACACCCTGTGACAGTGTTTTTGCTGCTGTTGCCACAAATGTTCACTTTTGGAAACTTTTTTTTTTGATATGTAACCCTGAATAATGCTTCTCTAAACTGTTATCAACATTTCAAATCTAGCTCCTCGAGATTGCATAAAAATAGGACTTATTTCCAAGAAAAAAATTAAAAATTAAAAATGGCCTAGTTTTAACTGTCTGCATTGAAAAAAAATTGTACTACGCGAGTTTGGCAAGTTGTGACAAAAGTTGGCGCATTTAGTAAGGATTCCAAAATGGTATGACACTTGGCAAATTGTAGCTGCTATCATGAACAAAAAAAAATATTTCCATGAAAACCCATTTTTAACTTTTTTTCTTACTTGGTTAAAATTGCAAAGCTTATCGTTGGTTACATTGGAGCCGCTTCCAATTTACACACTGATTAAATTTAACTGAATTGTACATTGTACTGATGTACTCGTCTATCTTTATTGAATGAACAGATTGTTCACTTTTAATTTATTTTTTTTAGTGTGTGCATTGGAATAAGCATTTATTGTTAAAGGTTTCAATTTTAAATAAAACAAAATTTTAATACCAATGTTTATTAATAAAATTTACAATAATTCTTAAAATGTTATAATAAGTGTTCGAAATGCCTTCCTTCGGCGGCAATACAAGCGCGACATCTTTTTAAAAAAGATCGAGCTATCTTTCTAGCGTATCGTCCATTATTTACAAATTGAGCTGCTTCAGCTATTCTCTGCCGTAATTCATGTTCACTCCCAATGGGCTTCTCGTAAACTTTTTCTTTAACAGCTCCCCAGTAAAAAAAGTCTAAAGGATTCAAGTCCGGTGAACGGGCCGGCCACGAGATTGGTCCAGCCCGCCCGATCCATCTCCCAGGAAGCTCTTCATCGAGGTACTCTCTTACGGGGCGAGCAAAGTGCGCTGGGCACCCATCTTGTTGGAACCACATTTCTCTGTAAATGCTTAGCGGCACGTCTTCTAATAAATTTGGAAGATGGTTTTGAAGAAAGTCTAAGTAAACCTCGCCAGTTAATGCATCAGGCAACTCAAAAGGACCAATTATTTTGCCATTCAAAATTCCGGTCCACATGTTAACTTTGAATCGGTACTGGGACCGATCCTGTCTCGTTAAATGAGGGTTTTCAACACGCCATTCATGCAGGTTGTGCATGTTCACGTAGCCGTCCTTTTTAAAAGTTGATTCGTCCGACCATAAAATTTTTGTTTGAAAAAGTGGGTCATCTCTGTACCTCTCCAATATCGTCCGGCAAAAATTCACCCTATTTTGGTAGTCACCGGGTAATAATGTCTGTACTCGCTGTACGTGGTATGGGTGTAGGTCATTTCTTTTTTCCTTACACCTATCAAGTGGAAGACTCAGTAACTCTCTTGTTTTCATGTCATTTTTGTTACAAAGTTGTTTAAAGTGATAAAACTCATTGATTTTCTCAACACACAGTTCACAGATCAGTGGAGGCATCTTATCACCATCATATACCTGGAAATTTAATAGTTAAAACTAGTTTTCTATACAGACATAACAACAGAAACTAAGAAAATTAAAGATGATCAGAAGTTGATATTTAAACCTTGATACAGACCATGTTAAAGAGAGAAAATATAAATAAGAAATATTTAAGAGGTCTTTCACACAAGCTGCTTGCTACTATATTAAAACAATGATAAAATTGATATGTTTTTTGAATAAATCACCTAATTTAGAAAGTAAACAAAACAAAACACCGTTACTTATTATACGAACTAAGGTGTCGAAATTTTACTTAGGGAAATGTTTAATCCTTTTTGTTTAGTGTTGAAAAGGATAATTGTTTACCACAATCACTGATAAATACCTGAATTTGCAAACATTCTTGAATTTTACGTTGCAAATCAAACTCTTCATCATCGAGGTCGATATAGCCTTGATAAATTGGCATTTTGTACCCACCGCCGGTCCCGCAAAGCCGGCAGGCTTTGTAAATTTCATACATACGCTTTGGGTCCATATTCTTGTTTGTAGACACTGGAAATATTTAACAAAAACACAATTTAAGCACAAAAACGTGACGTAGACGAAAACGAGCTTGCCGCTTTTCCGGCCATTGATTTTTTTTTTTTTATTATTGAAGCATTGGTCACACGACCATCAGCTTAAACTAAACAAAAATACAATATAATCATAAGCTAAACTAACAAACATAAGAAGATATTTATAACAAAAAAAGTATACAAACAAAAAACAAACAAAAAACGGAGAAAAATATTTACAATGAGCCAAATGTGTTCAAAATAAAATCAAAAATTATATGGTATAGAGATTGATTTTTGAGAAGGTCTTGGACATTCGTTGGGACAACATTCATTATTTCTAGGATTTCCGATACAAAAATTAAACGTTGTATATTAAATTTTGGACAAACAAAAAATAGGTGGTCTAAGGTACATGTATCTATTGAACAAAAATTACAGGAAGAGTTGGAGGCTAAATTGATTCTAAAAAGGTGAGCAGGAAATTTACAATGACCGATACGTAATCTACAGAATGTGGTAATGAATTGTCTGCCTGAATACATATAGAACTATTTTCAAACCAGGCAGCCGTAGAAGGTACCGGTTGAATTGCAGCTAACCATTTTCCTTTACTACATCGTGAGCTATTTAATAGTGCAGACCAACGATTTAACATATTGTGTTTTAAATGTATATGTAAGTCACTGAAAGGAACCTTAAAATTACAAATTTCTACATTTTCTGTCAATTTAGTTAGTGAGTCTACAATTTCATTGCCAAGAATGCCTGAATGCCCAGGAACCCAACAAAATTCTACATTTATATTGCTGCAAACTAAATCATGTACGTGACTTCTTAAAACATAAATTAGGTAATTAAGATTTGCACAAATTTTTGTATTAGTTATAGCTTGGAGTGCACTCATGGAATCAGATAAAAATTAAAACTTTTTTACAATTATAAGAATTAGACTTAGGGCTGATTTTTCAATAGTCAGATAAATGCTAACTGACTGATAAGAGGTATGTTTTCATTGTCACTTCATACATATGTCAAGTATTTATGTTCGACGTGCAACAAAAACATACTGATTTTCTGTCAGATAGAATTTATCTGACTATTGAAAAACCGGCCCTTAAAGTATAACACTGCGTATAAATCAACGCTAATACCTCTGCAGAAAAAATTGAGAAATTATTATTACATGCGTAAACTTTGCCAAAATTATTTACAGCATCAAAAAAGGCAAAAGAAGTTCTTTCTTTGGTTTTAGAACCATCCGTATATATCCTTCCAAAATCTTTTTTCGAACTTAAGAATTCAAAAAAGTCAAACTTTGTTTTGTAGCGGGTTAAATGAACTGGAATATTAAACACTAAACTATGAAAATTAAAATTAAAACAAGGCAGTAATTTAGACCAATAAACAATATCTTGAAACTGATTATTTAAATTAATTAAAGAGCGAGTTAAATCTACTGAACAAAATTCCAAAGCATTTGTAAAATAATGTACAGGGCACTTTTCGAAAAAAACTCGTAAAACGACATTATCACGACTTACTAGCTGTAAAGAGAATCTATCGGTAATATAACTTCTTCTAACCATAAGTGGTACCACCCCTACTTCTACTTCCAGGGAGTTAATTGGAGAAGACATCATAGCACCAGATATGATGCGTAAAGCCTTATTCTGTACGACATCAAGTTTTCGAAGCAGATAATTGTCAGCATCCGAAAATAGCATGCAGCCATAGTCAAAATGACTACGAATTGCCATTATATATAAAGTTTTTAAGACTTTGGGGTCTGATCCCCAATGGAGTCCGGCCAAAGATCTCATTATGTTCAAGCCAAGTTCTGATTTTTTGCAAAGCTGTTCAATGTGTTCCTTCCACTTCAACTGTGAGTCTAAAATTAAGCCCAAATATCTTTCGGAGCGCTGCACAGGTAGTATAGAGTTATCATAATAGATTGTAGGCATTAAAAATTCTGTCTTTGAAAAGTAAATAACTGAGCTTTTTAAAGTATTGACTTCTAACTTTAATTCATTTTTTAGTTGATCGGAAATTATACTCAAGCAAGAATTCATGTCACTTTGGCCTTTCTCAAAATTATCACACTTTAAATAAATAACTAAGTCATCAGCATAAAATGAATACTTAGCTGAAGTTGGAATTTGTCGAGAAAACTCTATAAGACTCAGTATAAAAATTAGAGGCGATAAGACAGAGCCCTGAGGAGTGCCTTTATAAGTATGTTTAGGGCCATAAAGATTGTTTTTGACTTTAACAAATGTGCTACGACCATTCAGAAACTGAAAAATCCATTTTAAAAAAGTACCAGGTAAACCTAATTTTGATAAACTTTTTATTAAATATTCATGGTCTATATTATCAAATGCTCCTTTAACGTCAAGAAAAACTGCTAACGTAGCTTTCGATTCCTTGATATTGTTCTTTATGTCACCAACTAAACAAGCTAAGTTATACATAGCACTTAATCCTTTGCGAAAACCAAACTGATGATCCGAAATGAAACAATTATGTTCCACAAACCATTCCAGACGATTTTTTATCATGGTTTCGAAGCATTTAGCAAAGCAAGAAGTTAAGGAAATGGGTCTAAATGCTTCTAAACTATTTAAGTCTTTATGTGGTTTAGGAATAGGTACTACGTATTGGAGTTTCCATTCCTTGGGGACTACTCCATGTTCCCAAAGTTTGTTAAATATGTTTAATAAAATAATGAGGGCATTTTCAGATAAAGCTTTTATAACTTTATAAGGAATAAAGTCTGGTCCTGGTGAAGTATTTTTTTTATAATGAAGAGCAGCATTTAATTCATAAATTTTAAAAGGATCGCATAACCATTTTGCTGTTGGAGAACCTTCCAATTCAAAAAAAAATTGCAGGTTGCTAGGATTAGCATCAGATATTGAGGAAGAAGTTATTTTATTAAGAAATCCAAATACGTTTGACTGTTCATCAAAAAAATTAGAATTAAATTTTAAATCTTGTTTAGAAAATTTAAATTTTCTAATGTATTCCCAAATTACTTTTGAAGAGGTCATACGATTGAATGTAGTACATAATTTATGCCAACTTAAAAGTTTCTGTTCAGACAATGTCCTTTTTTTCCTAGCATCGAATTTTTTATATAAAATATAATTTTCAAGACTGGGACACAATTTATAAGAAAGTTGAGCAACCTTCGCTTGTTCAACAGCTTGACTACAAATATCATTCCACCAAACTAAAGCTTTTCGTTTTTTATTGGCTTGGCAATCTGTCTTTTTCGGAAACGTCATTAAAATGTCACACAAAGTTTGAATAAAATCGTTGTAAGCTATAGTGGGATCAGAGTTAACAACAAACTTAGAATATTTTTCTTTGCATAAATCTGAAAATTTGGACCAATTGATTGCATTGAAGTTAACGTTTGAGAGGCAATGTAAAGAATTTCTCGAAGAAGTGTGAGATGTAACGTTTTCATGAGCAGACTTGGTGTAGAGAACACCAATTATAACAGGAAAGTGATCGCTGCTCATAGAATCATCTGATACAGTGAAAGTACAACTAGAACTAGGGATGTGATGTAGATGAAAAAAAATCGATTAAATAAAAATCGATTTTTCTACATAAAAAATAAATCGATTTGTCAAAAATCGATTTTAATTGAAAAAAATCGATTTTTACAAAAAATCGTTTTTTTTTGCATTATTAAAAATTAATCATCAAAACAGTAACCAACTCCAACTTAAAATCAAAGGCAAGGTTCCTTTAATACAAATGTTTATTCTATTTAATGTTTTATTTTTATCATTATAATAATGAAATATTGATAATTCTAACCAAATGACAAAATTGTCGTCTCAAAAACTTAAATATAAATCATATAATAAAAAAAATCGATGAGTGTAAATTTAATAATCGATTTTTAAAAAATCGATTAATATTACTTTAAAATTCGATTTCAAAAATCGATTATAATAAAAAAAGAATCGATTAAAATAAAAATCGATTATTTTTTAACATCCCTAACTAGAACTAATACTCCTGGAAGCAAAGGCCAAATCAATTATATTGCCTTCTTTGCCGAAAGGTGGAAAAGTTGTATTACGTAGGTCATGATCATTCAAACATACCAAACTATGACAATCAGCAAAATCATGAACTAATTTACCTCTAGAGTCAGCTTTTCTACAACCCCAAGCCGTGTGATACGCATTGAAATCACCTATGATAAGGTAATTTCTACTGGATATTTTTTGGAAAGCTTCATTCAGTTGTTGAATATTAAATTTTCCATTAGGTGGAGGTGGAATATAAACTGATAATATTTCTAATTTTAAAGAGCCAATAGCAATAGAAAAAAGAATGTGCTGAAAATGGTAAGACGAATTGGAGTTAATAACACTGACTTTAAACTTACTATTGACCGCTACAACAATGCCGCCATGAGGATGACAGGAGTCCTGTCTCAGAATAGTGAAGCCAGGTAATCTGAAAGATTTGTTTATATCAAGCCAAGTTTCATTTAAAAGAATAATGTCAATATGATTGCTAGAAAGAAAGTGCTTAAGCTGAGAAAGTTTGGGAAGGATACTACGTGAATTCCATTGTAAGATGACTAGCTGGTGATTATTGTTTTTATAATCCATAATATTAAGTTGTAAAATTTGTAATCAGCAGTTCTTTGATAACTTTAGAAGATACAGGAGAGTTAGCACCTAATGTTGCAGTATCCTTTTTTTTCAGTATGTCAAGAACAGTTTTAGTGATAGCAGAAAGAAGTTCATCTGAGTTTAACAAATCTGACAAAACAGCTCTACGGCGAGGTCCTGATGAAACTTCTGGAGCCTTCAGTGTGGGAAATGTAGCCTTGCTTGCAACTGACGCGTAAGTAGTTTTACCATTGATTTGGTTTCTAATTTCATCCAATTTTGCTTTTTTAACTGGGCACAAAGATGACACTGCGATATGATCAGATTTATTACAGTTAACACACTTCTTTATTTCACTGGTACATTCCTTATATGAGTGCTGCCCAGCACACGCTGAGCAGATTTGCTTCTGTTTGCAGGAATTCTTACCATGTCCAAATTTATAGCATGTATAACATTGTCTAAGTGGTTTAACATAATTTTGTACGTCAAACCAGATTCTGTCGTAAGTCACGTGATCTGGTTTTGTAGAACCCAAAAAAGTTAGTAAGACTGTTGTTAGCGGGATTGTACGCTCTGGCGTCCGTCGCTCAAAGCGCTTAAGGCCTATGATTGGAACTGTTGAAGTCAGCTGCTCTAACAAGTCTTCTTCTGATATTTCAGTTGGTGCCCGGATGATACCCTGCGACTCCAGACTGTCGAAAGGAATTTTTGCATTCCAGTTACACGAGGACAAGAGAGTACTATCCATAATAAAATTATTGGCATCGGACTTAGTGGCGAAAACAACTTTCAGCAAGGACATGCCAACTTGTTTGACATATGCAATGCCCTGGACAGATTTGAGTTTGCTGTTCGTCTTCATTAAATCAATTTTGGGTACGCCATCAGTAGTTGCGGCGCACGATAGAAGAACCGGATACTCTTTTTTACCTTCGTCTGTGTATATATGATTGTAGTCTTTAAATAAACCTCTATTGCTCCTATTAAATTTAGTTGCGAGTTTATTTGGCGCTGCACCACTCATATCAGGGTTTTTCCGCTTATACCCTTTTCCTCCACTATTTTCACCCATTTTCAGTATAACTAATCACTTTCTATGAATAAAAAAGGGCTAAAAAAGATTTGTTGAAAATTAAATGAAAATTTACAACTTTCTCACTTCGAACTTCGCGCCCTTTCCCACAGATGCAGTTGATTGATCTCCGGCCATTGATTGGTTTGTGTCTCCGAACTAAATGAAAATAGGGGATATGCATAAAATTTTCAATGGCCTAAAATATTTTTTTCTTGAATACTTATTATCGTTATATTATAATGCAAAAGTTTTTTTTTAAATTATTTATTATTTAAACCCCTAAAATAATATTTAAAAAGTGCAAAATAAGGGAGCGAAATTCAAACTTCCAAAACGCGCCACCATTGGTCGAACGTAATGTGACGTCATCTGACACGACATTGCATTCATCAGCGTCGAAACTTATACTGTTTCACAAGTTTTTGTGAAAAAATAAATAAATTTAATCTATATTCTTGTCAGAATTACAATCAGAATGAAGTTGAGATTAGATTGGTAGTGAATCTTTGACGATGACTGAAGCTGGTTCTGTCATGGCACATTAGGACAATCTTCCCAGAACAGGGGGCCTACCGCGTAACTAGCGTCGATTTGAACTCAACGTCGACAACTGTTTTCATTGGCTAGAGACCCGCCATTGTTAACAATTTAGCCTATGAAAACAGTGGTCGACGTCGAGTTCAAATCGACGCTAATTACGCGGTAGGCAGGTGCATTTATGATAGCATATAATTTTGCATCTGTCGCGTCTCCAAGGCGCGATGTGGGTTGTGGTGGTGTAGCAAATGAAAACCCCAGATTCTTCTTTGATATTCGATTTAATGTGGTTTACAATTTGATGTTGCGTGTTCAACGGTTGGTTGGCAAGTGAAGTTATACAAAGAAAAGAAACAAAAACTAGACCAAATATGTAGTTGAGACGTATTGCTATAGAAAAGACGTAGGCGCGCAGACAGCATCGAAAACCGATTATACGAGCGCAGAGATCAGAGGATGTTTCATAGTATATTTAAGACCATAATATAGATTTTTATTCATAAATGCACACAGCAGTTTACTTAAAATACACCAAAACATTTACATATTGACACAAAAATATATGAGGCAAAACTCCTTTCCTCAACCGTAGAGTACATTTTTCTCCTTGCTCTTTTATTAAATTGTATTCAATATAATTTTCTGTATCTTCCTTTACCTGGAATAAATCAACAACCATAAAAAATTCGTAAAACCACAACAGGAATAAAGTTTTAATAGAAAGTTATAGCTACTGATCTTTTCTTCATGTAAAAGGTATAGAGAAAGAAATTTAATCAATTATCCATTTTTTTATTTCTGACATTGTTTTAAGTACACACGATAAAACCAGAATGACACATCAAAATATATTTCTTAAACATCCTCTCAATATTGAATTGCTAAATTCAAAATTGCAAACTGAAAAACATTACTAAAACACTCGATAACATTTTAATCGACAACTTTCCATCACTAAAATAATATCGATAACATTAACGTACATGTCCCAACACTATAAACTAATATTTAAATGACATGACACAACTTGAAATTTCAATATAAATAAACAATATAAACAAACTCTTCAATCACCTAAACTTCCTATTCAAACTTAAAATATAACTTTCTTTGAAAACTTTACAATAAAATGAAAATTAACTACCTATTACATTAAGTACTCTCATCTTCTTAACAAAAATAAGGTAGAATACCCAAATATGGAAGTTATAAGGATTGTTTTTTCGTGTTTGCTCTATATTTTATACGTTTTACTTTACACGTTTCTGGGAATTTACACGTTGATAAGTGGTGTCTTTAAGAATAAGTTTTCGATTCTTAAAATAAGATTATTACTAGTTTCATCAAAATAATCTTAATTAAATATACCCTTTGCCAAACTCCAATTATGGCAGTCTGATATCGGACGCCTAAATATACACAAAATATTGACAATTGGGCAGACGCTTCATTTGCTAGTCGTTTAAAAACTAAAATAAACAATTTGAAACAATTTACTAGAATTCAAGTACCTACAAGATAAAAAAAAATTTTTATTCAAAAATACACTGATTGAACGTAACTTCATAATTGGTTCCAAGCATATAACCAGATCCAATTATGAATTTTGAAAAAAAATAAGTGTTAAATTCCATTGGGGTTTTATGTTGGAGCGTTTTATTAAACTTTTGCTATCAATGCTTCCACCCATAATTACAATAAATAACAACACAGTTGCTCATGTCATTTAAAAAGATTATGAATGTACCTATATGCGGCGCGATCCTCGTAAGAAATTCTAATTTTTTCAAATGAAAATACCTACGTCTGAAAAAAGGGTTTATTGTCGAAAACTAAATTGCGGATAGCCCTAAAATTGTATTCCATAGCACTATGAATACTAGCATGACTGATTACAGTTGCTATTTTAATAAAATAATGTACCAGGCTATTTATTTTTTAACAAATGTCGATGAAAAACCATAATTGGTCCAGCGTCGTAATTGGTTCCGTTACCTTATTATGTTTTATGGAACATAAAGGCTTAGTTAACACATCGGCTACATTTTCATTAGTTGAAACATATGAAATTGAAAATAAATTTTTCCTTTATATAATGATACTTAATGTCAATATGTTTGGTGCGTTTACTGTTTACATTGCATTCGATCATTTTAATCGCACTTTGATTGTCCACCAAAAGATATGCAACTGTGTCCACATTATGAAAAAATGAACAAATACCTTTTAAATACACTAACTCCTGTGCTGTCATTGCTGCTGCTATATACTCCGCCTCTGCTGAAGACAATGACACAGTTGACTGCTTCTTAGGCCCGTATTACAGAAGGCGACTCAAGCGTCGTTTGAACTTCAATCAGTCAAAATTCGTTTTAAATACAGATCACCACTCAAGAATCGATCTTATTATAGAACGCATTTTAAGTTCAGTTCAGGTGAAACTTGACTCGAGTGGCGATTTGAGCCAAGCTCATATTGTTTATGGTTCAAGTTGGTTTTCATTTACAAATTATTGTGTTTTAAAAAATATATAAATATTTTATAACACAAAGTTTAGAATACTGGATTTTTTCATAGTCTTAATTAAAGACTGATTAATATGTTAACAGTGTAAGCAAGTAATAAATAGTTTTTTTTTATGTTTTATTTAACTGTTTGTTGTTCTGTGTAGAATATCAAAAACTTTTTATACTGTGGCGACATAGATGGCGCTGATCGTCGCCAACATTCTTTCCCGGCGGTACGCATACAAATGACACCGAAATGTATGGCAAATCCTATATCGCGCTATCAACATTTCAACGCGGTTAAGTACATATACGACTTCCGAAATCTTCTCAGAGGCCCCGCTTGGCCCTAGAATACTAACATAGGGCTTAGAAAACGTCAGACTAAACGAGTATTCTCACTTATTGATGGAGGCTTATATTCATAATGATTAGAGTACTAAAGCTTCACAAATTAAACTTTTGAATTAAAAATAATAGTCATTTCACTTTGTACTTTATTTTTGTTACAAATAATTAATAAGTAACGGAGTTTTCACGGATAACGGAAACCCTCTGCAGTGCCTCCATAGTTATTTTGGGAATCTTGGGAGCTATCTGCCTGCAAACTGAGGAATTCATCATCCTTTACAGGTGCATCATCACTTGTTGAATGTGCAATATTGTAGAGTACAGCACATGCCACCACAAATATATTTTCTACTGTCATGAGTACTGCCAGCTCATCTTGCCCCCACATCCATAAATTGGCCAGTACTACAGCCTGAAAAAGAGCAAAAATGCATATGTGTTACTAAATTATAAAGTTCCAAAATAAGAGACATGATTTCAAGTTACTTACTTGTACATTAATAGAAAAACAAGATTTCCGGTTTCTGAATACTTCATGATGCTGCACTTCAGCAGTATTGACACTCTTTATATGTGTGCATCAATTGCACCATCAATATTAGGCAATCCATGATATTGTAGATATTATCGTCAAAAATATTTGTTGTTTACAATATTTACAGCTACAGACTTTTGACAGAATCTAGTTCAATCTTCTCTCAAGAGTGGTGTTGACACGATTTACGTGATCATAGATCAAATCCTCGCTTGAGTGGTGATTTCAACTTAAAAGTCAATTCAAAATATAAAAATACTCAACTGAACGTTGATCAACGAATTTCGTTTCAAGAGCGGTTCTAAAATAAAAGCTTTACTTAAAACTAGTTTTAAAACTAAATTCATTACTGAGTTACATTCTATAATACGGCCCTTATTAGAGTACCACGAAATCAAATTACCATAATAAAATACTGTACAACCACTTACGCTTTTCCTATCTAGTTTATCACTTCCCCAATCAGCATCTGAGTAAGCTAATAATTCTTCGGAATCCTTTGACTTAGTATAAGTTAAACATTTACTAATTGTTTGTTTCAAATACCTTAGCACTCGTTTGCCTGCAATCCATATTGTATGTGTCGGCTTATCTAGGTACCTGCTAAGAAAAGACGTAGCATACGTTATGTCTGGTCTTGAAATGCTTGAAATATATATCAGACAACCTACCAACTCTCTATAAGGTATATCTTTCATTATTTCTTCATCCTGTAGAGTCAAGTTTTGTTCCATAGGAGTTTGCGCTCCCTTACACTCTTCCATACCAAATTTCTTTAGAACCTTTTCTATTAATTTCTTTTGACTAATTTGTAAATTCTCTTTATCAAATGTAATTTCCATACCTAAATAGTCTTTGACTCTCCTAAATCTCGTACCTTAAACTCTTCTTTCAACATGTCAATAACTTTATTATTTTCATTTTCTTTCCCCATAACAATAATATCATCTACCCATATCAATAGCCATATATTATTTTTCTTGTACAAACAGAAATCGTGTTTCGATTGTTTAAAACCTTCTTTTAACACATAATTATGGAACCGTTCGTTCCAGCATCTGGGCGCTTCTCTTAATCCATACAAAGCTTTATACAGTCTTAGCACTTTTCCTTCAGATACTTTAACTCCTTCTGGCGGTTTAATATACTCTTCAACATTCAGGTCACCATTCAGAAAAGCAGTTGGCACATCCAATTGCCTTGTTTTATAATTTTTCTGTACAACTTGACTTAACATCATTCTTATTGTGGATACTCTTGCTACTGGAGAATATACATCATAAGCACTTTCCGTCTGAAATCCTCTTGCAACTAACCTGGCTTTCTTTCGACCGTCTGATTTTGTAGTGAATATCCATTTCGTATCTATAGCTTTCTTACCTTTTGGTAATTCAGCTTCTTTCCACGTCTTTAAACTTTCTAATGAGCTTATTTCTTCATTTACAGCTTTTTGCCAATCTTCTCCTCTATTAATAGCTTCAACATACGATTTTGGATCACAATTTCCCATTAAACAATAAACTACATTTGCATCTTCATATTCTTCATCATATTCTGCATTATCTTCAACTACATAATCTTTTAAATAATTAGGTGATTTTCTAATCCTCACCTGTCTTCCATTTCCATTTTCATTTATATCTGTTTCGATTTCCTCAACTTGTTTCTCTTTGTTAGACTCATGTTCTGTCTCATTATCAATACTTTCTTCATCGATATAATAGTCTCTTTGTTCTTCGTCTGCTTTTTCCTTTCCTTTATATTTAATATCATTTTCATCAAACCTTACATCTCTCGATATTATCACATCATTCGTCTCTGGATCCCACAAACGGTATCCATTCGGCGCATAGCCGACCATCCTAGTTTCTTTTGCTCTTTTATCAAACTTATCTTGTTTCGGCATTATAACTGTCCAGGCTTTACTTCCAAATACTCTTAAATGTTTCAGATTTAATTTACCTCGATAAATCTCTTCTGGAGTTCTATAATGAATTGCTCCTGATGGACATCTATTTAATTGATACGTAGCACACCAAATAGCTTCACACCATAGTTCCCTGGGCAATGCAGATTCATTGAGAATCGTTCGTGCTTTGTTGCAAATAGTCCGATTCATTCTCTCAGCAACGCCATTCATCTGTGGAGAATAGGGTACAGTATACTGAATCTGAATACCTTTATTTTTACAAAATGTCTCCAATGTGTTATTTCTAAATTCCCTGCCGTTATCACATCGTACATTTTTAACTCGAACTCCTTTATCATTTTCAAATCTATTTACATAATGAATTAAATTTTCTGTTGCTTGACTTTTGTTTTGTAGTAAGTAAGTAACACAAAAATGTGAATAATCATCAACAACTACTTGATAATAACGCTCACCTTTAAGTCCTGGCGTTCTAGTTGGTCCTGCAATATATGTGCATCTGCATTGAGTGTTCTTTTTTTCAACTTTTAGTAAAAGACGTGAGATTTTGAAGATATTTAGTAAAAAATAGTAAAAACTCATAGCACTAAGTTAAAAATTAGTAAAAGTTAAAACTATTACAACCCAAAAACTAGAACACTCAGTTCAGACGTTTGAACCAAATGGCAAGATCTCAATCTCAAAAAGTACTAACTCTGTGCTGATAGTTTTTATATTAAGATTTAGTAAAAAATTAGTAAAAAACTTCAAAGGAAATTACAAGTTCCTAGGTTGTGATCCTACAGATTAATCTGGGTTTCAATGGAACACTCAATTCATACGGCCTCTGAACTGAGTGTTCTCCAAAACATGATTTTAATCAATGAATTACATAAATATGATACATTTATCTTATAGTTTGACTCTTAAAACAATTCGTAAAATAGAAATTATGGCTCAAAAGTTGTTCGTTGAAAAATAAACGAAAGTATAATTTTTCCAAAATGTTTGAACTGAGTGTATCATTTAAACGGTTTTACAGATTAAACTAAACTTTGTACACTGAAGCAGATTATGATAAAAAATTTTACTATTTTTTTACTAAAATATGAAATATCAACGGTTTTTCTAAGTATAATACTTTAATAGAAAATCCACTTTTAATGTTTTCATACAAGAAATGGTTGTAGGGTAGACATATTTTTTTACTTTTTAGGACAATTTTATAATTTCCCTACATCCCATCCCATTATTATAATTGCTTATATTGAATGTACTTAAGTGTAGTCCAATTGTGAAATAGTTATTTCTGCAGTATTCATTTATTATCAGTATTTCCGTTTTGCGAAAACCATGTAAGTACCCTATAAATATATTTTTTTTTTCATTAAATCATATGCATGATACACTAATGTTTGACTAAACAACGAAAGACAAAATTATCATACCTTTAATTTTGCAGTGCAAGACGCGTCATACAAAGAATTCAAATAAATCTACAGCCCAAATATGTAGCTAATTTTGTTTTATTTAATTTTTATAAAATTAATGAAAAATGGTAGCTTATGCAGTGCAATCCGGAACAATATCAGAAAAGTTCAATTAATAAATACTTGCGGCCTAGATTCTGTAATATATATTTTGTGTTTAGGGTACAACACAAACCAAAATATCAAGCATTTTATAGATAATTCTAAAAATGTATTGATTGCAAAATACATTCAAGATTTATCTGACAGACGGTCCCGTGAAGATGTTTATGAAATGAAAACTCACATTGCACTTCAATATTTTGTAAATTCACAGAAAAGTGGTGTCCTTGATTGTGCTTGTAATGCAACTTACAAATTTGAAAATGTATTATTAAATTTTATCAGTAGTGCTGTTTTCACAAAAAAATGTTTAAACGAATTGTGTTCCCAGTGTTATACCCAGAATTCTAGGATTAATTTTGACTGATTGAAGTTCAAACGACGCTTGAGTCGCCTTCTGTAATACGGGCCTAAGAAGCAGTCAACTGTGTCATTGTCTTCAGCAGAGGCGGAGTATATAGCAGCAGCAATGACAGCACAGGAGTTAGTGTATTTAAAAGGTATTTGTTCATTTTTTCATAATGTGGACACAGTTGCATATCTTTTGGTGGACAATCAAAGTGCGATTAAAATGATCGAATGCAATGTAAACAGTAAACGCACCAAACATATTGACATTAAGTATCATTATATAAAGGAAAAATTTATTTTCAATTTCATATGTTTCAACTAATGAAAATGTAGCCGATGTGTTAACTAAGCCTTTATGTTCCATAAAACATAATAAGGTAACGGAACCAATTACGACGCTGGACCAATTATGGTTTTTCATCGACATTTGTTAAAAAATAAAGGGGAGTATTTAAACGAGTGACTGTAAATAAAAATTTTAAGTGTCAAAAATAATTAATTTAGGTTATAGTATTACTAAGTGAGCGACTGACTGTGAGTGACGTTAAATCAACAAAACAGCAACTTCGGTAGTGTATTGTAGTTATTTCTTCATACTTCACAATGTGACAACTTCTTCGGTGAGTGCGGTATCCGGTGCCCAATTTTATTTATTTATTTATATATTTTCTTAAAGGTCAGCAACACACCCCCAACACCTACAGTGTTGAGGGTAGTCATGGGCGGCGGTGATCACTTACCATCAGGTGACCCGCATGCTCGTTTGCTACCTATATTACATAAAAAAAAAAAAAAAAAAAAAACTTACAAACATTATTTTGAGTCACTTAAAATACAAAATGGAAGCTTCATATTAGCTTAATAAGCGCTTCACCGGGAGCTGCCGCACCACGCTCGCTACGCTCGCTCGGTTCGCTCATGTGGGGCAAAAGTCAACCTAACACGCTCGTCGCTGCGCTCCTCGCTAACCTATCCTAGCTATTGCATAATAGTAGAAAAGACGGTTATGTTGAGAAAATATAGGAAAACAAATAGAAGTGCAATTGATGGCTATTGCTACTGGAGTAGTATCAAAATAAAAAATCATAAGATCTTAAATGGAATATCTCAGCTTAGCAAAATTTGCTAAAAGTGAACTTTTTAGTAGATCGTAATATAAAACCTCAATTGGAAAAATAGAAACTGTTTTAATATTGAAGTTGCCGCCTCCGTATTTGTAAGTCGCTCACTTAGTAATGTAGTCGCACGGATAGTAGTTTAATATCTGAAATGGATTAATCACAACCCTTTTTTGTAAGCTCGTTCTGGATATTTTTATCAATCAATATTCATCGTTAGTTTAGTAAATTTATCGTTTACTCAAATTCATACCGCTCAAGTTATTAAAACAGTATGACATCATCAGTCGTTATTTTATTTTTTATTCGCTCGTTTTATAATTCCCCAAAAATAAATAGCCTGGTACATTATTTTATTAAAATAGCAACTGTAATCAGTCATGCTAGTATTCATAGTGCTATGGAATACAATTTTAGGGCTATCCGCAATTTAGTTTTCGACAATAAACCCTTTTTTCAGACGTAGGTATTTTCATTTGAAAAAATTAGAATTTCTTACGAGGATCGCGCCGCATATAGGTACATTCATAATCTTTTTAAATGACATGAGCAACTGTGTTGTTATTTATTGTAATTATGGGTGGAAGCATTGATAGCAAAAGTTTAATAAAACGCTCCAACATAAAACCCCAATGGAATTTAACACTTATTTTTTTTCAAAATTCATAATTGGATCTGGTTATATGCTTGGAACCAATTATGAAGTTACGTTCAATCAGTGTATTTTTGAATAAAAATTTTTTTTTATCTTGTACTTGAATTCTAGTAAATTGTTTCAAATTGTTTATTTTAGTTTTTAAACGACTAGCAAATGAAGCGTCTGCCCAATTGTCAATATTTTGTGTATATTTAGGCGTCCGATATCAGACTGCCATAATTGGAGTTTGGCAAAGGGTATATTTAATTAAGATTATTTTGATGAAACTAGTAATAATCTTATTTTAAGAATCGAAAACTTATTCTTAAAGACACCACTTATCAACGTGTAAATTCCCAGAAACGTGTAAAGTAAAACGTATAAAATATAGAGCAAACACGAAAAAACAATCCTTATAACTTCCATATTTGGGTATTCTACCTTATTTTTGTTAAGAAGATGAGAGTAATGTAATAGGTAGTTAATTTTCATTTTATTGTAAAGTTTTCAAAGAAAGTTATATTTTAAGTTTGAATAGGAAGTTTAGGTGATTGAAGAGTTTGTTTATATTGTTTATTTATATTGAAATGTCAAGTTGTGTCATGCAGGCCTAGCATGACCGGTATCGAGATACTCCGTGGGTGGGAGTGGAGAACGAATCGATCTCTATTTTTATGTCGAAACCGGTAGCATGACCTTTGTGAGAGAGAAGAAAACTCACGTCGAGTTTCGATTCCGTGGTGATGAAGAGAGTGTTGCTATTTATGTAAAAATAACATCATCATTCATTCAATTTCTATTTTTTTACAAATAGCCACCACTGTATTTTTGTCTATTGTTAGTACAAGTATGTATGTTCTTACTAGTCTGTAGTCTGTGGGTGGAGTTAGTAAACAAAACAAATAATGCGGGATAGGTAATCGTAGTTTCGTGAATAAATATTATGATATCAAAAGTACTTCAACATCATTCGTGATCCCCCATGTCAAAGGGATCACTTCCCTCAGCATCCTACGCTCAATTTTCCTTCTTTCCCGCTGCTCATCATCATCATTACATAGTATAAATCCAAGTCGCTAATTCTGTCTGTTTGTATGATTGGCCGCTAACTCCTCCTAAACCAGTTGAGGGATTTTAATGCGGTTTTCACCTTCCTTTAGGTATTTTTTCATTAAAATTTTTGAATAAAGAACATTCCGAAAAGGTTTCAAAGGGTTAACTAAAATTCAATGTTTCGGGAACAAGTCGCCCAAAATTACACCATTGGGAAGCGTGGTCGGGTCACTAGTATATACCTACTATTCATATGATTATAGTAAGGGACTGCCATAATACTTCAAATAATTACAAACGGTTTTACCTTATGTTATAATACTAGATTCAGGATGCTGCAATAAATGATATTTCTTGAATTCTTTATTCTTTATTAATTTAACAAAGTAAAAATAGTTTCATAACTATATATATTTTTCAATCTACAACGCCCTCTCGCAAGAACGGGCTCGGTCCGAATGCCAGACGCAATGACAGTTGTGTACAATGTTGAAACCTTTTAAATTTTTAAACATTAAAAATTCTTTAAAAAATTAAAAGTTCTAACACTTATCAGCTCATTAAACTCAAGTACCTATATATAGATGATGCATGCAAGCACAATTCGACACAATCAATCTCAGTAAAGCAATCTCACAGCTTCTCGTCGTCAAAATTTGAGGAAGAGAATTATCTCGTATTAAAAAAAAAGAAACGTGTGTTTTTGGGCGTGCATGCTACCGATTACGAGGTGAGAGCCAAATGACGTATGTGAGTCACTGATTTTTTTTTTTTTTTTTTTGGTTCATTTATTCCATAAAGGAAAAGGCAAAGGAAATTTTTATCCATACAGCCAAGACTTCAGTAGCAACTTTCAACATTTGAACACCTGTGAAACTCACAAAATCAACTCAAAAATACAAAACAAATGAAAGAACAGCAATAGTTAACTCAAGAAAACACTAAACATATTTCGAGTAAAACACTGTACAAAGCACTAAAAAGGTCAATCAAAATATTTATTTTTACAAACTTCCAATTGTGGCAGTTATATAATTAAAAATTGGAACATAGCATTCGGTGTTTCTAAGAATAACATCAATCTCGCGCGGGATATTTTGAGGTGATTTATAAATTTCTAGAAAGTGGTCAATTAGAACCATACGATAAATAGCAAACTGTGGACAATCAAAAATGATATGGTTAAGAGATTGAAGATCACAACCACAAAACGTACAAGAAGCAGAAGCAGCCATTTTAATTTTAAATAAATGTTCCCCAAAATGACCATGACCAATTCTCAAACGACAAAGCGTAACATAGAATTTCCTACATACAAATTTTCTTTTGCTAAACCAAGGGATACCAATGGTATTGTTTATTCTACGATACCATTTTCCTTTAATATTGGATGAGTCTTCCCATTGTTTGTACCATTCTTTCTGTATATTATTTTTAATTATACTTAAACAATCAGTGTACGGAATTTTAACTTTTTTAATTGGTGCATTAATTTGTGAACTAGTAATAATTTTCGCTAATCGGTCTGCTTCATCGTTACCTTTAACCCCAACATGCGATGGAGTCCAAAACAAAATTATTCTTGCTCCTTGAAATCTTTCTAAATTATATATTTTTTCTCTAATGTCATGCAAAATATGAAGGGTATCAGATGAAAACTTGGGATTGTTTAAAGCCGTTAATACACTCATTGAGTCACTTATGATTATCCATTTCTTATTATGACAAAGCATCGTTTCGATGAGATCTAAGGCAAATAAGATTGCACTTGCCTCTGCCGTGTATATGCTAGAATTTTTGAATAATTGATATCCATGCCCAATTTTAAGCTTAATATCATATGCCGCTAATGACACACAATCACCTATTTTTGAACCATCTGTATACATTTGCCTGTAATCTTGCCAAGACTCTAAGTATCTGTTGAAATCATATTTATCTTTTAAATCTTTAAAAATAAGTATATTTATATTATGAAATTTACTTCCATATGAGCCAGAGTAACACGGTAGAATATTGTTTTTATAAATGTTATCATTGTTGACTGCATCTATAACACAGGCTGCATCTTCTTTTAAAAAAGACTCACATTTTAGTATCTTACTTAATAAAGAGCTTTTGGTTTTAGTTGCTAGAAATATCAAAAATTTATATTTTAAATATTGAAATCTAAGAGTTATTGGCATTAAGTTTGTTTCTATTTGCATAGAATTTATAGGAGATGAGGACATTGCACCAAGAATAATTCTCATATTTTTATTCTGGACTTTTTCAATTTTCTCAACTATTCCTTTTTGTGAAGCAAAACAAAAGAATGCATATTCAAAATGACTTCGTACATAGGCTTTATAAAGATTTAACAAAATTTTAGGATCTGTACCCCAATCTTTACCAACAAGACATTTTAACATATTCGTAGCCTTTAGAGCACGATCAGTTAACCTATTTATATAAGTATTAAAGTTCAGATTTTGATGGAAAATAACTCCTAAAAATGTGTGACTCTCAACAACGGGAACTACAGTACCTTCAATGCTGAAACATAAATTATCGCTAACTTTCATACGACTTCTGTGGAAAATAACAATATTGCTTTTATCAGCACTTATAGATAAACCTATATCAAGAAAATAATTATTTAATTTCTTCAAAGCAATATTCAAGTTTGAGTTCACCGACTGAATATTACTTCCTGAGCAATATACTGCAACATCATCAGCAAATTGCAAACTTGTTACATTTGTACCTAAAATTAAATTTATTTTATGTATATACAATATGAATAACAGAGGGCTTAATATACCCCCCTGATTTACACCTCTGGACGACAAACGAGGTCCGTAAAGATGATTGTCATGTTTAACGAAAGTAGATCGACCATTTAGAAAATCAAAAATCCAAGAAACCAATTTATTTGGTATATTTAACGAAGACAGTACACTAGCCAAAATCCTCAAATCAACATTATTGAATGCTCCTACAACATCTATGAAAGCACAAGCAAGATATTGCTTTTCACTTATGACGGTTTTAATATCTAGTAAAAGGTTACATATACTTTCTCTTGCTGACGTACCCCTACGAAAACCATATTGATTATTGGGCAAAATACTATTGGATTCGATAAAGAATTCTAATCTTTGTTTTATTAACTGTTCAAATATTTTTCCAATGCATGAAGATAAAGTTATGGGTCGGTATGAGTTAAAATCTCCAGCTTTTTTATTTGGTTTTAGTATAGGTATAAGGCAATCTTCTTTCCACTCCTTGGGGATAAGATTGTGTTTGAAAAGACAATTGAAAACATCCAACAGTTTCTTGAGATTCTGTTCATTGAGAAAGCGAAGCATTTTATAATTTAAGCCATCTAAACCAGAAGACGTATCTTTACGAGATTTAATTGCAGACTGCAGTTCTTTAAGCGTAAATGGATCTACTAAATAGCTATTTGATTTATTCAACTGTTCTTTAGAAACAAAGGGTGGAAAATGAGCAGAGTCTGGAGTGTATTTTAAGAGGAAGTCATTAACCCAACTGTTTTCAATGGAACTATCGGTAGAAGAATATTTGTTGTTGAATTTACGCATGGTATCCCAGACCCTTGACATGGGCATCAACCTATTTATCTTGCTACAATAATCTTGCCAACTAGCATACTTTTCCCTTTTAATGATAAGTTTTTTCACTGCTTGCAATTTTTTTAAGTTTAAATAGTTCTCTAGAGTCATATTTTGCTTAAAAACTTTGTAAGCAGCGTTACTATTTTTGACAGCTGTGGCACATTTATCATTCCACCAAGGTACAGAATTATATTTATGAACGCGCCCTATACGATTGACACTATTGACTTTGACAATTCTTTGTTTATTTTTTGTTGGAAACGATTCGTAAATTGCTTCCAACATTATTTTGCTGAAAATTGAGTAAGATTCTAGTGGACTAGAATAATCAATACAAAAACTTTCTAACTTTTGATTTGAAATAAGACTAAAAGATTCCCAGTTAACTAGTCTGGGATTAAAACGTTTATCAACGGAAGGAAGACGTACTAGCTGAGATTCAAAGTCATGAAATGAAACATCTAGACTTATTTCTGTTAAAGTTGGTAAATGATAACTGCCCATTGGATCATCATAAACATACCAATTACAACTCAACGCCAAAGAAGGACTAACCATTGTAAGATCTAAAGCATTCGGCTTCCAAATGTGACTACCAACAGTTGTAGCATCACCATTGTTTAGAAGAACAAGATCATCACTGTCTGAAATTGCATCTAACAATTCTCTACCTCGATGATTGATGGAATGCGAACCCCAAATGGTATGATAAGCATTAAAATCACCTGAAATGACCACTGGTTTTGGTAATTTGTTAATGAACTCTGTAAATTTAATTTTAGTGAAACCTGAAAATTGTTTTGGAGAATAAATACATGCTATAGTGATAAATTTACCATTGACTTTTATTCTAATAACTATATTTTGAAGTGAATCATCAAATGTGGTAGGTATCAATTCATATTTAATATTTTTGCTAATTAAAATTGCTACACCATTATGATCATTACCACAGTCATTACGAACAATATTGTAACCAGCTAATTGGAAAGAGTGATGAGATTTAAACCAAGTTTCACAAATAATTGCTATATGTATGTTATTACTGTACAAAAATTGTGGAAAAATATACTTTTTAGAAGGTAAACTCTGAGCGTTCCATTGTACAATTTTAAGTTTGTCCATTACTTAATTATATTAGTTTTTTTATTGCTGAAAGTTTCCTTGAGTACATGTAAAATGTTTTTAGAATTAATGTTGGTATCATTAAGTTTGTTCATTGTTATTATTTTAGTTATTGATTCAATCAAAAGATTTAATGAATCAGTATCTCTGGTTATAATGTTTAAGAAATCATCATTACTTTTTTCTTTGTTTTGTCCTAATTTAGGGAATTCTTTCATGTTAGTAATATCTGCGTATGTCCTTTTATTATTATATTTATTTCTATTTTCTTGAATTTTTTTTAATTTCAGTGGACATTGTACAGAAATGGCAACATGATTTCCTTTGCAGTTATAGCACACTGCCAAATCCGGTGATTGAGTACAGTTTTTGTATGAGTGATCACCCATACATATGGAACATTTGATCGAATTTTTACAAAATTTTGCTAAATGTCCGAATCTCAAACAATTGAAACACTGCTTAACAGGAGGAATATATTGAGAGACTGGATGTCTCCAAAAACCTAAATCGATGTGTTCGGGTAAATCAGTGGAGGCAAAAGTTATTGATACAATTTTCAATGGGACAAGTTTACCACTTTCCTTATCTTTACGCATAAAACGTCTTACACTAATAACTTTTTTGGAAGTTGCTAAATTTACAAATATTTTTTTGTTGCTCCAATCTTCTTGCACATTTTTAATTATTCCTGTTACCTCTGTGTTAGCAGCAGGGATAAATGCTTTTAATTTGTAATTTTTTAAAAAAGTTTTATTATTAAGGAAGGCATTTGCCAAAGATGACTTTTCAAAATAAATACCTATTTTAAATTTGTTTATATTTTTTAGGTATTTGATTCCTTTGATGAATCTTCGAAGACAACTAGACAAACTAATCAAATCCCTGTTACCAATAGGTTGCTTTTCTTCTACAGACTCTATGAAGACTACAAAATTTGTGTTTTGTGAATCTTCTGGATACATCCGGGAATAATCATTAATAAAATAAGGCACATACTTGTTAGCTTCAGTACTGCCGTCATCGGAATCTGAAGAATCAGCAGACTCAAAATCTGGAGACTCCATTCCAGTTCCATCCTTATCAGGCTTGCGCTTTTTACGTTTTGCCATTATAAGACACTTACCAAACCTTTTTTTCTATTTAATATTTATACAAATGAATTAAGAAAAGAAATAAATACTTTGTACAACTTATTTACACTTTTTAACAATAATATTATAATAAAAATTTAAGAGTAGCGAAAAAAAACTTCCAATCTTTCCCGCGCGCAAACCGGAAGTCCGTGAGTCACTGATCACCGTGAGTTGCGATGAGATAGTGTGCAGTCCTGCTACCGAATTAAAAAAATCGAGATATTCCCACAAACAAATGTCAAATACTCGATATCACGCCGCTTATGCTAAGCCCAATGTCATTTGTTATCGATATTATTTTAGTGATGGAAAGTTGTCGATTAAAATGTTATCGAGTGTTTTAGTAATGTTTTTCAGTTTGCAATTTTGAATTTAGCAATTCAATATTGAGAGGGGGTGTTAGAATCTCTTTGGTATTTTGATGTTTAAGAAATATATTTTGATGTGTCATTCTGGTTTTATCGTGTGTACTTAAAACAATGTCAGAAATAAAAAAATGGATAATTGATTAAATTTATTTCTCTATACCTTTTACATGAAGAAAAGATCAGTAGCTATAACTTTCTATTAAAACTTTATTCCTGTTGTGGTTTTACGAATTTTTTATGGTTGTTGATTTATTCCAGGTAAAGGAAGATACAGAAAATTATATTGAATACAATTTAATAAAAGAGCAAGGAGAAAAATGTACTCTACGGTTGAGGAAAGGAGTTTTGCCTCATATATTTTTGTGTCAATATGTAAATGTTTTGGTGTATTTTAAGTAAACTGCTGTGTGCATTTATGAATAAAAATCTATATTATGGTCTTAAATATACTATGAAACATCCTCTGATCTCTGCGCTCGTATAATCGGTTTTCGATGCTGTCTGCGCGCCTACGTCTTTTCTATAGCAATACGTCTCAACTACATATTTGGTCTAGTTTTTGTTTCTTTTCTTTGTATAACTTCACTTGCCAACCAACCGTTGAACACGCAACATCAAATTGTAAACCACATTAAATCGAATATCAAAGAAGAATCTGGGGTTTTCATTTGCTACACCACCACAACCCACATCGCGCCTTGGAGACGCGACAGATGCAAAATTATATGCTATCATAAATGCACCTGCCTACCGCGTAATTAGCGTCGATTTGAACTCGACGTCGACCACTGTTTTCATAGGCTAAATTGTTAACAATGGCGGGTCTCTAGCCAATGAAAACAGTTGTCGACGTTGAGTTCAAATCGACGCTAGTTACGCGGTAGGCCCCCTGTTCTGGGAAGATTGTCCTAATGTGCTATGACAGAACCAGCTTCAGTCATCGTCAAAGATTCACTACCAATCTAAACTCAACTTCATTCTGATTGTAATTCTGACAAGAATATAGATTAAATTTATTTATTTTTTCACAAAAACTTGTGAAACAGTATAAGTTTCGACGCTGATGAATGCAATGTCGTGTCAGATGACGTCACATTACGTTCGACCGATGGTGGCGCGTTTTGGAAGTTTGAATTTCGCTCCCTTATTTTGCACTTTTTAAATATTATTTTAGGGGTTTAAATAATAAATAATTTAAAAAAAACTTTTGCATTATAATATAACGATAATAAGTATTCAAGAAAAAAATATTTTAGGCCATTGAAAATTTTATGCATATCCCCTATTTTCATTTAGTTCGGAGACACAAACCAATCAATGGCCGGAAAAGCGGCAAGCTCGTTTTCGTCTACGTCACGTTTTTGTGCTTAAATTGTGTTTTTGTTAAATATTTCCAGTGTCTACAAACAAGAATATGGACCCAAAGCGTATGTATGAAATTTACAAAGCCTGCCGGCTTTGCGGGACCGGCGGTGGGTACAAAATGCCAATTTATCAAGGCTATATCGACCTCGATGATGAAGAGTTTGATTTGCAACGTAAAATTCAAGAATGTTTGCAAATTCAGGTATTTATCAGTGATTGTGGTAAACAATTATCCTTTTCAACACTAAACAAAAAGGATTAAACATTTCCCTAAGTAAAATTTCGACACCTTAGTTCGTATAATAAGTAACGGTGTTTTGTTTTGTTTACTTTCTAAATTAGGTGATTTATTCAAAAAACATATCAATTTTATCATTGTTTTAATATAGTAGCAAGCAGCTTGTGTGAAAGACCTCTTAAATATTTCTTATTTATATTTTCTCTCTTTAAAATGGTATGTATCAAGGTTTAAATATCAACTTCTGATCATCTTTAATTTTCTTAGTTTCTGTTGTTATGTCTGTATAGAAAACTAGTTTTAACTATTAAATTTCCAGGTATATGATGGTGATAAGATGCCTCCACTGATCTGTGAACTGTGTGTTGAGAAAATCAATGAGTTTTATCACTTTAAACAACTTTGTAACAAAAATGACATGAAAACAAGAGAGTTACTGAGTCTTCCACTTGATAAGGTAACTTGAAATGATTTTCTTAATGACTTTAGCAACTTCAATGCTTTTATAATGGGGAATTATAAAACGAGCGAATAAAAAATAAAATAACGACTGATGATGTCATACTGTTTTAATAACTTGAGCGGTATGAATTTGAGTAAACGATAAATTTACTAAACTAACGATGAATATTGATTGATAAAAATATCCAGAACGAGCTTACAAAAAAGGGTTTTGATTAATCCATTTCAGATATTAAACTACTATCTGTGCGACTACATTACTAAGTGAGCGACTTACAAATACGGAGGCGGCAACTTAGGTTTTATATTACGACTAGGGGCCGCGCGCGACTCCGTTCGCGTAGAAGTCGGTTTCCCGTGGGAATGCGAAGTTTTCCCGCGGTAAAAAGTTCCCTTAATTCTTTCATACATATATTTTTGGTATCTGGAACCGTTTTTGGCAGCGCACGCAACGGAAGCTCTCAATGATGAATAATTTTCCCCGTTTTTTTCACATTTTCCATTATTTCTTCGCTCTTTATAGTTGCAACGTGATGTTATATAGCCTAAAGCCTGCCTCGATAAATGGTCTATTCAACACAAAAATAATTTTTAAATTCGAACCAGTAGTTCCTGAGATTAGAGCGTTCAAACAAACAAACAAACAAACAAACAAACAAACAAACTCTTCAGCTTTATAATATTAGTATAGATCTACTAAAAAGTTCACTTTTAGCAAATTTTGCTAAGCTGAGATATTCCATTTAAGATCTTATGATTTTTTATTTTGATACTACTCCAGTAGCAATAGCCATCAATTGCACTTCTATTTGTTTTCCTATATTTTCTCAACATAACCGTCTTTTCTACTATTATGCAATAGCTAGGATAGGTTAGCGAGGAGCGCAGCGACGAGCGTGTTAGGTTGACTTTTGCCCCACATGAGCGAACCGAGCGAGCGTAGCGAGCGTGGTGCGGCAGCACCCGGTGAAGCGCTTATTAAGCTAATATGAAGCTTCCATTTTGTATTTTAAGTGACTCAAAGTAATGTTTGTAAGTTGCTGTTTTGTTGATTTAACGTCACTCACAGTCAGTCGCTCACTTAGTAATACTATAACCTAAATAAATTATTTTTGACACTTAAAATTTTTATTTACAGTCACTCGTTTAAATACTACCCTTTTATAATATCTATTAAATAGTAATATAAAGAATTCAAAACAATTACTTAGGGAAATTATTTTTCACCGTATTTCAATACAACAATAATTATTAGTCAGGATTTACTTTATGTTACTGAATTTTCCCTGTTCTAGCTATCAACTGAAATCCCATTACCAAAACCCATCAAAGCGTTAGAAAAACCATTCATAGACTCAAAAAAGGAAAAAGCTCTCGCCAAAAAGGAAGCGTCACTATTATCAAAAGAAAATCAACTCAAAAACAGAGCGAAAGAGCTCAAAATCAAAGAAGACAAATGCAACGAAAAAGTAAAGGAACTGAAATCACAAATTACAGCGCTAACCAAACAAAATGAAGAACACAAAATCCTTGAAGAACAGTATCAAGAAAAACAAAAAGAATTAGAGCAAATGAGGCCCGAATTCAAAGAATTACTCGAGAGCAAGATATTGTTAAAAAAAGAACAATACAGCCTGAAAAAGAAGGAGTCGTATTGGAAAAAGAAAGCGGAGACGTTGCAAAAGTCTTCAGAAGCTGAGATCGTTAATTTAACTAAGGAGATTACAACTTTGAGATCAGAATTGGAGGCAATGAAACTTAAAAGGAAATCAGACTCTTGTGAGGTGAGTATTTTAAGTTCTGACAATGTAAATGCAAAAGTTTGTATGGATTGATTAATGGTATGTTGTTTGTAACCCTTTCACATTTAAACTACTGAATAGATTTAGCGTAAAGATAGACTTTATAAACTGTAATATCATTGTACTTCGCACTGCAGAAAAATAGCTCATTGACACATCAAAAGCTATTATCCTACTTCCTACTAATATAAACGTGAAAGTTTGTGAGTATGTATGGATGTTTGTTACTCGTTCGAGTAAAAACTACTGGACGGATTTTGATGAAACCTTACAGTAATATAGGTTATACATCAGAATAACATATAGGGTACTTTTTACCGCGGGAAAACTTCTCATTCCCACGGGAAACCGACTTCCACGCGAACGGAGTCGCGGGCGGCCATTAGTGCTGTATAAAAAACCAAAGGGTGCAAAGCTTATTATTATTCCTACACCATTGTCTATCTAACTTCTAAACTATGATAATGAGTTGTTGAATAATTATTTTACAGGTTGAACGGAGTTCTAGGTCGTCCAGTGTTACATCGAATAAACCGAGCAAGCGTTCCAAAAGATCTGCAACACCGAACATTACCACTGAAGATGTAACAATGTCCATTGATAGCAAGGTGAGATTATCAATACAATATACTTATACATACTAGTGCCGTTTAAGCATCAATTATTATGTATAAAAAATTTGAAATATTGCAATGATGTTCAGTGGTAGAAAAAGCTATACAACCAAATTTTTCAATGTGTACTAACTATAAAAAAATGCACACTGACTTGGTGTAGTTTGCATAACATGAATAAGGCCCCTGACTTTTAGTGTGTATACAAAATCTTCATACATAGTGTATACAAAATCTTCATACATAGTGTATACAAAATCTCCATACATAGTGTATATGTTACGGCTAATACCCGAAGTGCGGCTACACCTAGTTTTAGCCGGTTAGAAGATCAATAGGTTAGGTTAGTTAGGTTACTTTTTTGATACCACCCAGAAAACTCCGTCGACTCATGATTGAAACCAGTTTTTATATACATAGGAATAAATTTTTTTTTACAGTTTTCCATATAAAAAACACTTCTAACCGGCTAAAACTAGGTGTAGCCGCACTTCGGGTATTAGCCGTAACATATACAAACTCATCATACATAGTGTATACAAAATCTTCATACATAGTGTATACAAAATCTTCATTTTGCATTCCCAATTTCTTTTGAAATCTTCAATTGACTATTCACATTTACATGAATGTACTAGGTATCGAAAAATAAAGCTCTAATAGTAAAGTAAAAATAGTAGTAAAGTACTAATAGTAGTTCAAAGATTTTGAAATGCTTTGACTTCATTTATATTTTATATTCACAGACAACACAAAATAATATTGTTCAATCTAACCATTTAAGTGTGACGCTTGTACGTTTGGAAAATAATTGTGGCCAAATAATTTATAAGGTAACATTTTATTCAACAGTTTGATTAGAAAATCATCTTTATATAGTACAGGGTAAAGTAGATTTTTGACTTCACCGTTAATTACTCAATAGTATTGAAAAAAAAGAAGTACATATACAGTAAAGTTATTATATTTGTATTTCACTATACAATTTAGGCTAGAACTTTGAGGATATTTATTATTTTTGTTGAAACAAGTTTCAAGTTATTTTCATAAAATAACAAATTGACATCATGGTATTTACTGTACACAATCTTACAGTATATCCATTTAAAATTAATTTCATGTAAGATAATTATAAATAAATTTATATTATAAATGGTAGAGTAGAATAAAAATCATGTAAAATTCGTGAGTAACTAGTTGTTGTCAATATTTTATTTTTTAAAACGTTATTATTTTCAAGTTTGATCGTCCGCCACTAGATGGTGCTGATAAGTTTTTTTAACATCTAACAGTTACATTGACGTAGCATTAATAAAAAAATATTTAAACGCAAATTCAAAGAAATAAAGGTATACTTTTGACGCCCTCTGTCGTACAGCGGTATATACCGTATATATACCGGACTGCTAAGGGAATGGTTCCGAGTTCAATCCTCGGGTCGGGCCAAATTCGTAAAATGGTTCGATGTTGGCTAGTGTCTGGGTGTAACTAGGTTCTCCCCTAGTCCATTGTGTGGTACCTTCAACACAATTGCCTACTGCAACTTACTTTAGGGCCACATAATTGGTGTGTCAGTCTGGAGATTTATTATTACTTACCCTATACAAATTACAAACTTCAAATGGATAGATACCGTTTGTAAGATTTTAGGGCTGCATATTTTTAAGCATGTGGCATTTTCATCCTACTAATATTTTAAACATGAAAGTTTGTGAGTATGGATGTATGGATGGATGTTTGTTACTCTTTCACGAAAAAACTACTGGACGGATTTAAATGAAACTTTGCAGTAATATAGGTTATACATCAGAATAACACATAGGGTACTTTTTACCGCGGGAAAACTTCTCATTCCCACGGGAAACCGACTTCCACGCGAACGGAGTCACGGGCGGCCACTAATATACTAATATTTTCATGACACCTTTTGATATTATGGGAGGTAATTTCGAGTCTATTGGCAAGGTTCCGGGTGCAATAATATATAAAATTAATAAAAAGAGTCTCTTGTTCTCCAAACTTAATATAAGTTGAGTGATTTATTTATTTTTTCCATTTTTTTACAGACCAAGCAAGCGTTGACCCCACCGAAAAACACCAAAGTCAAAACGGAAACGCCCACAGATAAAAAGAAGTATGTAGGTTTTTTTTCTTTTGCTATTAACTAAGGACCCATTCACTTATGGGTACAAATTTCTGAATAACATCACGAAAATTGACTTTTTGCCTTATTCGAATAGTTGCATTTTGTGTGCATTGTAATTAAGAACATTTTTGAAATATTTCTTTTCACTGTATGGATAATCCACAATTTTGACATTACACTTCTCTATTTTGACACAGGCTTATTTCTCTTATAGCGAGAGGTATTAAGCCGTAATCCACCATAGATTGAGCTAGTAGTTATCCTACAAATGTTATAAATGCAAAAGTTTGTACGAATATATGTTTGTGACTCATTCACGCCAAAACTACTGAACCGATTTGAATAAAACTTTGCAATAAGTCTTTTACCTGGAGAAACACATGGGAAACCATAAAAAGTACCTGATATTCATGGGAAAAGACATTTTACTGCAAGTGTAACCGCAGGGCAGAAAGCCAGTTCATTTAAATATATACCCAAACTCAAGTAGAAGTCGGTTTCCCGTGGGAATGATAAGTTTTCCCGCGGTAAAATGTACACTATATGTTATTCTGATATACCTATATTACTGTAAAGTTTCATCAAAATCCGTCCAGTAGTTTTTACGTGAAAGAGTAACAAACATCCATACATACATACCCACAAACTTTCACGTTTATAATATTATTAGAATTTATTAGCTTCTTAATCTTTATCTAGTTACTTCTTTTAAATTTAGTTCTTTATTTCTTATTTATCCCCAGAATGAACCCGCCCAAGCCGGTGAGAACAGAAAACGACTTATCATGTCCCGTATGTCATATTGTATGGAAAACACTCAAATCAAAATGGAACCATGTAAGGAGTCATAATGTAACGTTCACCAATCCAAAGTGAGTATTTAAAATAACTATAGTAAGTATTTTGATATTTTATGTACGTAAATAAAAATATTTTTAAAATGGATACCTTTACTCTGTCAATCTTATGTGAAAGCTATTGTAATTGACTGAGACAATTTGAGCTGATGTAACCGTGCGAATTTTAAAAGTGCTATTATGAATATAGGAGTTAGTGTTAAATCATTATTTTATTACCTATATATTTATAGTTGTCATTTACTCGGCAGTCTGGCCCAAAAAAAATAATAATAACTTGTGTTATGACACATTTAGTCTTAGCACATTACAATTTACATCACCAAAGCGTGAAATAAATGTAGTGAGACCAATGTTCCTATCTTTTTCTTTTTTGGACAAGAGCCATGATGGCCTTATTTTTAGTTTAGTTAAGTCAATATTTTCAGAATCACACCCCATTGAAATATATAACCCACTACCACCAATTATTTAATTTAATAAAAACTTATATTATTTAATACTCACAAATCAATATTTATATACCCCAATTTAATTCACAGATTGGCATGTAACGCCTGCAAGTTATGGTTTGAGAGTGCCGAAGAGTCTTCGAGCCACCACCGGTCACATGCGAGCAATAATCAACCGTACCGGTGTGAACATTGTTGCATGGATTTTAACACGGATAAGGATTATAATAGGTAATTTAGTTTAAAAGTTTTACTTATTATTCGTCAGTATAATTATGTTTAATATAATTAACTATTGAAACATGAGTGTTTTAAGGTTTCACAAAGAAAACATTTTTTTATTTTTATTTATTTTATCTGTAAGTAAATATTTAACATTGAATAATGTAACAATATTATAAGCTTAGATAAGCAGATATTCCGTCTTAAATTCCATACCAATTTTTGATGCAATAAAACATTTCTTATAAAATAAGTATCAAAATATACAGCGTGTCCAGGACCCAGGAAAATTAATATTTTTGTTTCTATGACTTATGTGATTGAAACTCCATCCATTTTTTCAATAAAAAAAATAGCAAAATTATGTAAAATACTAAATTTAATGTTAAGATTGAAGAGAAACTGAACTATCTTCATACTTACAAATTGATTCACCAATATCTCTTCAGAGAAAATTCGATTTTAAAATTCGTTTTTTCTTTACGGCCTTTTTTCTTTAGTACCATAACATGCTTAGATGTATCAAAGGTTTATTACGAAAGAGCATTTAATAACCAATAAATGAATGAAAAAAGAAATGAAATCGGTCAATATTTGCAGATTCAGCATACGAATTACTGATATAAGGGGTCACTTTTCACTTATTTTACATAGCACCCCATAATAATATGTACTAAACTATTGTACATAGAATTAATTTTTTATTTATTTTTACTCGTTGGACCATGGCGCGTGCCCATTTGGACGTTGGGGCCCTGGACACCCTGTATACAATAATATTTTTAAGAATTTCATTTTTTATTTCTTGTAATTTACATTAAATTAGCTAAGTTTAACTTATTAAACTTAAGAGTAGTAAACAAAAAGACACTAATTCTATACCTATGTGCTTTTACCCCCAGTCACTTCACCCGGTTAGACTGCCTCCCATTCTACACGGTACCGGATGTGCAATGTCTAGAATGTTGGATCTATTTCCCAACGGAGACGATGAAAAGTCACCATTTGTGCTTAGGAGAAGATGGGAGGCCGGGAGGTAAGTAATTGTTTTTAATAAATATAACTAGCGACCCGCCCACGCTTCGCAATGGTGTAATTATGGCCGACTTGCTCACGAAATATTGAATTTTGGCTAACTTTAAAAAAGTTTTTCCGATTGTTCTTTATTTACAAATTTAAATAAAAATAAAAATATGTTTATTATATAAAAGCAATTACAAATAAGTTGCCGGGGCTTCCCAGTAAGTAATCTAATGATACTTGTGTTGGGAAAACCTCGCTCTTCCGAAGTTAAATAATAAACTTTTTTATAAACATTTTACAATAAAAATAAAACAAAATAAGACAGATGTGTGTGTGTGTGCGTGTGTGTGAAATTTAAATTTCACATTTAAAATTTAAATGAATAAATTCCTTAAAGATGGCGAAAATCGCATTAAAATCCCTTAACTGGATTAGGGGGGTTAGCGGACAAACATACAAACAGACAGAATTAGCGACTTGGATTTAAACTATGTAATGATAATGATAAATTTCCAGACTGACACACCAATTATGTGGCCTTAAAGTAAGTTGCAGTAAGCACTTGTGTTATAGTTACCACATAATGGACTAGGGGAGAATCTAGTTACACCCAGACACGAGCCAAAATCGAAAAACCAACACAAAATATATTAAAAAATACAAGTTTTAAAGAACTTTTGATTTGCAGGTAAATGTGCAAAGTGCAACATGGACATAGTTTCATGGAAGGAACTCATCATCCACGAGGCAACGTGTAAACCACCGCCCAAAGGTAACATTTGAATAATATAATAAGATAAAATAATAATAAATAACATACTTACACTTTATTTTATACTAAACTAGTGGCCGCCCGCGATTCCGTTCGCGTGGAAGTCGGTTTCCCGTGGGAATGAGGTTTTCCCGCGGTAAAAAGTACCCTATGTGTTATTCTGATGTATAACCTATATTACTGGAAAGTTTCATCCAAATCCATCCAGTAGTTTTTACGTGAAAGAGTAACAAGCATCCATGCATACTCACAAACTTTCACGTTTATAATATTAGTAGGATATTCTCATCTATAGCTATAGGTTATATTAAGATTTTTCTCTATTGCCAACAGTAATATGTCCCGGTTTAGAAAACGTAAAAGCAGATCCCAATATTTTGGCCACTTTATTGAATATGCAAGTGCGAGTGACGAAATGTGATGCTCTTTTAAAGGAAGGAAGCGATACATGTAATATAGGACTAGTTCGAAAGGTAAGTTTTCATGAAAAAGAGGAAAATTAAAAGATGTTTTTAGTTTTTAAAATAAATAAGGTGGAATACATGACTCGGTTTTGAAAAGCATAATGTTATTAAGTGTTGAAATATTAATAAGCCTTTATTTATACAAAAAAAACGGAATTTCAATCTAAATGAGTGAAAATAAGTTTAACACTGTCAGTTACGAAAGCATAAGATTGACATTTTAAAATGAGGAAGCAAATGTAAATTTAACTTAAAAAAAAGAAAAAAAAACCTTAAATCCTGTATTTTGTGAGTTTTAAAAGTGTATTCTATCTTTTGCAGAACTATGGCCTTGACAAAAAGAGCGTATACCCTTACTTTGTAGAAATAAAACAAGAACCGTTACTACCCGCTAACCATATGGTAAGTATAAACCAAGATATCCAAGATGAATTCTTAAAAGACTACGTACATTGGGATTCTGATGAATTCGACAGCGATGAAGAAGAAAATGTGAGCACATTAACAAGTTTGTGCTTAAAAGTAATGTTCTCTAATAAAATGCTAGGTAAAGTGATAAAAAAACGAAGGAAAGTAAAAACGGAAAAGCTCTTTGAGGCAAATGCTAATGATGATTTCAATGATGGTATGGGGTCTAGTATTAATGATATTATTGAGAGTCTGGGAGTCGATGATGATAGTGATGTTCGTTATTTTGAGGGTATTGATGTCGATAAAGACGTAAGTGATGTGAATAGAGAGACTGAAGGTATGGATGTCGATAAAAGTGGTATTGATGTAAATAAAGACTCTAAAGATATGGATGTCGATGGATTTGATAAGGTTAATGATGAAGACAGTGATTGTAAAGATAGAAGTACTTATGATAAAACCGACGGAACTCTAGAAAACAATGATAATAGTAGAGTTGATGAAAATAGTAGTAATAGTGAATTAAAGGAACCTATTTCTGAAGCTGTGGATAGAACTTTAGATTCAGAAAATGAGGCGAAAAACTTAAATGATATACCACAACAAGAAACAAATAGTTCGAAGTCTATAGTGGAAGCGAATGAAAATGATAAGGATTTTACTGAATTAGATAGCACTTTAACCAATGAAACTGTAAATAAAACTTTTGATAATGATGTAAATTGTAGAAAAGATGAACAAAATAGTAATGAAAAACAATTAGATGATATAATAACCGAAGATAGTAGTCTAGGTGATTCAAAAAGTAACACAGCCTTTGAAAATAGAACTTTAAGTCCTGATAATTATACCGTCGATGATATTGAAAAGGAAAAGGTTTCAAATGAAGTAAGTGAATCAAATGATTCATCTATAAATGATGTCCAAAATGAAACAAATCTTACGTGTGCCATAAAAAATGAAAAGAGTAATAAAGATACTGATGCAGTTGTGGACCCAATACTCAATAATTCAAACTTTAATATTAAATTCCAAAGCGATAGTGACGCTAAGAATGAAATTGGTACGGAGACACTTAATGCTGAACATTCATCGCACTCCACGACAGAATCTTTAGATAAGAACTGTCAAAATGACAGTGACAACGACATTAATAAAGTTAGCAATGACGCAGAAACAACTACCCCTGATCAATCATCAAATAACAGGACAGAAATTGAGAATCTAATGAAAGATCTCAGCGATCTGTCAGGCACAGATGACGTTCAACAAAATGTCACTGAATCTGTCAATGTCAATGTCAAAGCAGATCAAGCGACAGATGACGCAGATCACGACCGGTTCATGAAAGAGCTTGACGAACAAATTGGCGATGATGAAGTTGAAAGAATTGAAGATAGAAAAGATGATAGTTTTGATAATCTGAATCGCATTAACAAAGAACTAGATGATAGACTAGAAAAAGCATTAGACAGTGTTTCAGACGAGGAATTCGATTTCGACGCGTGATTTTTACCACCCCCAATAATGTTATTATTAAATTTTGTAAATATATTTTTTATTATCAATAACATCGTTTTATTAACTTATCATCTTGACTAAGTAGTTTTGCATGGATTGTTGCGTTTTCTCGTTCGCGTTTTTGTAGGTTTTGACATAGATGTTGACATAGTCTCGCATAGTTTGTTGGATGTCGTTTGTGAATCCGCTCGTCCATTCGTTGACTCGCATTAGTATATCGTCGAAATCTGCCGTGTTGTTTTGATTTGGTGGCAAAACCTTGTCCATTAAATCGATTAGGTCTGTAAACGCTAATGTTTTCTTTACCATTCGTTCGTTTGAATCCTTATAGAGTATAAGCGGTCGATAGCGATTGGTTATGACGTTTTTATGAAGAAAGAAACGCGTGCGCATTGCGTCGGGAGGCGCGACTTCGATTTGAGTTAACAAATGCTTTAGCAGACCCTCTTTACCTCCGAGCATATTATGAAGATCGGCTTCACGCAAAGATTCGGTTAGACTATCCATCGCTTGTTTTACTTTATCGTTGTCAGCTTGAATGATTTTGTTAAGCATATCGACGTTAAATTTGCTGAATGCTTGGTTAGTGCGACAGATGTTTAGCTTGTCGCAAGCACTTTGGTAATGTCTAAGGCGTTCTTTTTCTAGCTCGCCTTCGAAAAGTCGTTCAGTGTTTTCGACGGTAGACCGCAAAATGCCACGTCTGTTCATATATTGAACTAGATTCGTTATCAACCTTCGCACAATGCTATCGGAAACGTCGATAGTGTTCATAATAACTTTTTGTGATCCAGTTCTAGTCTTAACGTTGTGATGTTGCGTCGTATTGACGAATTCGATGAATTTGTCAGTGTACTCCTTTTTGATTTGTTCAATATGCGCTCGTAACGGCGGGTGGATCTTTCGTTTTATATCCTCGAAAATATCCATATTTTTCTTGTAAATTAAGACGATAAACTTTCTTACACCGTGCAGTTGACTAACTTTGTTGCTAAATGATTCGGTTGTGTCTTTGTGTTTGTCTTTTTTCGCTCGTAATTTCTTGTCTTTGTGGGACGAGTTGGAACGTATGTAGCGGTCAGTTTCTGGGGTGAAGTCTTGCATGGGTTCGGCGAATGGGCCGAATTTTATGTTACCAACGACGCCTAGCCGTAAGCGGTGTTCCTTGTTTTCGTTTGGTGGTATTGTCACTGGAAAAAGGTTACGTTGATTGAAAGAAGGTAAGTTAGTTGTAAGATTTACTGGAGGTGTTTTTGGGGTGTGTTAAATTTTGTGAGTTTTTGGCGAATGATTCAAAAATGTTTTTCATTGTATAGGCAATATGGAAAAACTTATGTTTTACTAGTATATTGTTAATTATGGCAATTTAATATCTATATATAGCGATAAAAAAAATCCTTACCAATTTGGTAGGTAACTATTTATAAAACATGTTTAACAAGAAAGAAACCTCTTTTGATTAGGTAGGTACACGTTTTCACCGCTAATGGATAGAAAAGTAAGTATACCCACACCTTTTTTATCGGCATGATGTAAATAAGTATACGAAAATAGATTTGTTATTATTCTTGTTGCAACGTAATGTATTAGAATCAAACTCTTTAGTTTGTATTTTAAAACAAGGGTGGGTTTATAATTCTGGCAGGAGTAAATAGGCAAGCTAGTTTACACCAAATGCTCTTAATAAATTTATCATTATGGGTATTAAATATATGTGAAAAGATTTTTTTTCTTACCAAATAGAAAAATGAAAAGAGTAAACCATTTTAAGTCGCAATTCACAGTCATGTTTCAGTATTTTATTGATTTTGCAAAAGTATTGCGATATCTAAGTTATAAAAACTAAAGCCTGAACGATAAAATAAATAAAAACGACAAAATAGAACAGGCGTCTGGAATGTTTTTAAGTAAGCGTACAAAATTGTAATGAAATGAATATTTATTGAATATTTACTGTGAGAATTTCTAAAAATCCTTTATTAGTGCCCACTTCACTACATACTTAGTATAAAACAAAGTCGCTTTCTCTGTCCCTATGTAAGCTTAAATCTTTAAACTACGCAACGGAATTTGATGCGGTTTTTTTAATGGATAGTGGTTGGATAGTGGTTCAAGAGAAAGGTTTATATTTATAATAACATAGTATAAGGAAAGGGATTTTATTCCGAATTTACGCGCGCGAATCCGCGGGTAAAGCTAATACATCATCAGACGACCTCTGTGGTGCAGCGGTATATACACCGGACTGCTAAGCGGGTGGTTCCGGGTTCGATCCCCGGGTCGGGCCATGTCGTTAAAATGTTTTTTCGATATTGGCTCGTGTCTGGGTGTAACTAGGTGCTCCCCTAGTCCATTATGTGGTACCCATAACACAAGTACTTACTGCAACTTACTTTAGGGCCACATAATTGGTGTGTTAGTCTGGAGATTTATTATCATAAGAGGAACGTCTGTACCAAATTTCACGGCTTTAGCTATAGTTATACCTAATACACGCTCGGCGATGATAAATCAGTCAGTCAATAAAGACTTAATATTTTTTAAGAAATAAAACACATTCTCAATTTAAAAATCTCTTAATTCCTTTGGCACATTACCTTATATAAAAAAAAACAACTACAATCTCATATAGGTAGGTAAGTTTTTTTTAATATAATCATTATTTTATTACAATTCACTGAGTAATTATATTCTTTGGTATATTTATTACAATTTACTCCTGCCCAACAATATTTTAGCCACATTAAACCCAGTCATAGCCGCCCCGTGAACCGTAGAATAATGCATTTCGTGCGTGGCTTCTCCCGCGAAAAACACTTGGCAGCCATTTTGTTTACCTCTTATTGGCGCGCTTAGAATTTTTCGCGCGTTTGGATTTTTGACAGCCCAAATGTTGTCGTGGCTGTAGGAACCTAGGGTGTAAGGATTTGAGTGCCAGAGTGAACTGAAATTATAAATAAGTGTTTAGTAACAACAGTAATGTGTAAGAGAGAGAATAAAAAAAAAATATATGGTAAAATAGGTTTTTTGAGAATTAATGGCCATTATCGCATAGTATAAACCAAAGTCGTGTCTGTTTATATGTTTGTTTGCTAACTTTTTCTAAGACTTAACGAAATTGAAAGCGGTTTTCACCATTGATTTAGATTTTTTTGTGAAATTGTTTGTACGTAAGATCTTATAGTACAGATTGTAGGTTATTTTTATCACCAATTTAAAAAATCAAATATCATCTAAATAGCGAAAATCGTATGAAAATGCGAAACCTACACAACTCAGAAGTATTTATCAAAAATCTATTCACACAGACGCGTATGACGTCATAATTTTATACTCTATACTTAATCTATTTAGTTTTTATATTTAATTTTAATTAATATTTAATTATTATACCGTATCATATCCACAGGCTCCGGTATATCAATTTCTTTGCCCATGAATAGTCTAAGAAGTTTCATACATTTGCTTTTCACCTCTTCCGCTGGCAATGTTTCTACCTAGAAAATGAAAACGCATAACTATCCTACTAATATTATAAACCTGAAAGTTTGTGAGTATTGATGTATGGATGTTTGTTACTCTTTCACGTAAATACTACTGGACGGATTTGGATGAAACTTTACAGTAATATAGGTTATACATCAGAATAACACATAGGGTACTTTTTACCGCGGGAAACTTCTCATTCCCACGGGAAACCGACTTCCACGCGAACGGAGTCGCGGGCGGCCACTAGTATAATGATATACACGATGATTTGAAAGGGGCTTTTGATACGCGCGTAAAAAATTTAAGCAGTTGGAACCTATTTCTTACAGTAAAAGTGAGACAATATTATTATATTTTTGAAAGAAGAACATTCGATTGTTTAAATTAATTTTTTGAAGGTAAACTTGAATTTAAAAAATGGCTTAACATACTCATGAGGATCACATTTTTAAGCATACAAATGCAAAGGAAATATATCTACTAAAAGAACATAAATAATTTTACAAAAAAAAAAAAAACCATAAAAGACCTACCAACTTAGCAGTTTCTCCGCTAGTCCACAACGTCAAAGCATTCCCAGACCCCATCGGAGAGCTAGCTCCAAATATCCTATACAACCAATCTTCTCCCTCTAACAGTTTCTTTCTCTGTTCCTCTTTCCATATGAACCCGTAGAAAGAAAATTCTCTAGGCCACCAAGGTTTGTTAAATTTGAATATAATTTTGTCCATTACTCCGATTGACATGTTTTGGATTACATCGATTTTGGGCTGGGGTAAAGACGGTGTGAATAGAGTTTGGTGTCTGTGAAAAAAATATCGAATTAGAAAATGTATGTGGGTAGAAAAATTATTAGAAATTTAAAGTTAAAAAAAATTGAGTAACCTCAGTGTGCAAATTTTTGACATTTAAGAAATAAATTAGCAAGCGAAGGCGATTGAAATCGCCGGGGGAAATCTAGCGTTTTTATAAGTTAAACATATTTATGTGTGTTTATCACATCGTACGCATTCCTAAGTTAAATTATCCAGACTGACACACCAATTGTGTGGCCCTAAACTAAGCAAAGCTTGTAAGTACTATAGGTACCACACAATAGACTAGGGGAGAACCTAGTTACACCCAGACACGAGCCAATATCGAAAAACCATTTTGACGAAATTGGCCCGACCCGGGGATCGAACCCGGAACCATCCGCTTAGCAGTCCGGTATACCTATATACCGCTGCACCACAGAGGTCGTCAAATTACTATTATCAATTACTAAATGAAACTACTATTAATTTAAAAAGATTCCTAAAGTAACTAAGATCATTGGTAATTAATTACAAAGATATAAGATCCATATTTACCCGCCTCACCTATTTTTCAAAACTCCAAGTGACACTGTCACAATGACATTGGCAGCTGTATAAACGCCGCCATCTTTACACGTCACAGTAACGCCATCTGTCGCTTCGTAGTTGATGTTAGTCACTTCTGTGTTTAGTTTGATTGTCAGGTTTGGTAATCCAGTACCATTGTTGAATTTATTCTGAAATTTTATGGCAATAAATCAGTTAGAACTTTATAGCAATTTGAAATTAATCCCTACTAATATTATAAATGCGAAAGTAACTCTGTCTGTCTGTCTGTCTGTCTGTTACGCTTTCACGCCTAAACCACTGAACCGATTTTGATGAAATTTGGTATGAAGAAAGAACTGAACTTGGGAAAGGACATAGGGTACTTTTTACCGCGGGAAAACTTCGCATTCCCACGGGAAACCGACTTCCACGCGAACGGAGTCGCGGGCGGTCACTAGTATGTTAAAATGTATACAGATATCTTTTAAATGTTAATAAACTCTTATAAGTTCTATCTGTTTGGAAATAGCAAAGGATTGTTTCCCACACAGCCAAAGTAGAATAATTCTCAACTTCGAATTCTCAATTAAGAAATCAGTAATATGCCAACTCCCATGTACTTCGTTATTTTATTTGAATTTTAAAACTAGCCCTTAACCACACAGAGTATATCAAAGTAGGATTTATACACACATCTATACTCTTTTGTGTCTTATATATTTTATTTTTAAAACTAGCCCTTAACCACACAGAGTATATCAAAGGAGGTCTTATACCCATTCCTTAACTCCTTTCCTTACTACCTAAACTTATCTTCTATTTTTTTATTTAAAACCAGCTACCAACCAGGGATATAAAATTTCGGATACGGATTGGATACGGATATTGGAATTATTATTATACCGGATAGGGATACGGATATGAAATAATTTTGGATTATCCGTTAGTTTCGGATAATTTCGGTTACGGATATTAGATTTTTAAGGAATTTTAATTTCTTTGTCAACAAAATTCCTTTGTCATCCACCGTGTGGCAAAACAACTTGTCATAACTTGATTCAAACAGGCTACGTCTCTATCCGATACTATCCGAAACTTTTATTTCGGATTCGGTTACGGATACGGATATTTTTTATCGGATATCCGATAATTTCGGTTACGGTTACGAAGCTCCCGAACATCTCTGCCACCAACTCACCAAAAGTATATCAAAGAAGGTCTTATACCCATTCCTATACTCTTTTCCTTACTGCCTAAACTAATCCTCAATTTTTTTATTTAAAACCAGCTACCAACTCACCAAAAGTATATCAAAGAAGGTTCTATACCCGTTCCTATGCCAGCTCATATGCTGATGTCCTTCCAACTGTTCATAATTAGAAGCTGTCGTAGCATCATTCCAATCGTTGGTCGCTTCATAATTATCAAAAAAATAGTTTAGGAAATGGAAGAGGTGTTTCATGAAATCAGCATCTTTTATTAGAGATGGGTAGTGGTTTTTTATGTAGTCGGTTAATCTGTAAAAAAGATATTGAAAATCTTATGAAGTTCGTTATAGAATAGCCAAGTTAAAAAATTCTGTCGAATTACTTTCTTCATAAGCATTTTGGTTTAAACGAATATAAAATGAGATATAAGCTCACAAAATTTTACTTCGTTTTAATTGTTAATAATAAATTAATAGAGCGTGAAAGATAGAACTGTAGCTTGGACTTTAATGTTTGTTTTACTGTAATACATAGTTTAAACTGACTACCAATTAGTACTTCACAAATATGTGTCGACTTGCTTTTAGTGTAAATTTGTGAAAAAGAAGAAAAATCTCGAAACCAAATTAAAATATCGTTGTATCTGTCCTATGTGTAGTATTAGCATGGATGAAGAAGTAAAAGGATAGACAATAGCCATACAAAATAGCGTATACTTTTTTTTAGTTCCCAAACTTTCGATAGATGACATTACTAGTCTCCAAACACAAATTTGGATATTTTAACCAATTATAGTTATAAAACACCCTCTAGATGGCGTTGTAGTAAAACTATTTTTACTTATTCACATTAAAATATTAAATCAATTGTTAATTTAAGACCAATAAATATCGTTTTAAACCAAAAAATATAAATACAAAATTTATGATATAAGTCGATTTTTTTTACTGGCATGAACAGAACTTGATAAAAGTGGAACTGACAAAATTTCAGTCTACTTTTGCTAATGTCTACCGCCCGCAGTGTTCCCAACTTATAGTGAGGCCGTTTCCGTACAACATCTGTAAAATGTATAATTATGTATTTTCTCTCATTTTATCAAAATATTCGTATCCACCAAAAAACGTCGAAAATGTAAGTATGGAAATGTTTAAATTAGTCAAAAATATTAATTCTATCTGCGTTTAATACTTATTTGCTATCGTACTAGGCAAAAAATAATAGTACCTACGGTTGTGAACACTGGGCCGCCCGGCCGGCCAGCCATATGTTTTCTGAGCGGATACAAATGAATAAACGCGTAAAACCCGTTATAATGAGTTTAATTTCAATCAATGGGTTTTTATATATCATACCCATGGAATTTTAGTAGGCAATGATAATAGAATGAAAGGTTATATAAGTACTAGGTGTATCAAAATAAGTATTACCTAATGATTAAAAATGGGGAAGGCTAAGCTAAATAAATAATAGTTTAAAAACTAAAATACCACGCTTTTATTGCTAATCGAACTAATAAATAGAAAATAAAATTTCAAATCGGAGTAAAAAGCGAGGGGTGCATTTTACTTCATTTTCATAACTCTCTACATACTATATCGAGCACCCCACGCTTTTTACTCCGATTTGAAATTTTATTTTCTATTTTTTAGTTCGATTAGCAATAAAAGCGTGGTATTTTAGTTTTTAAACTATTATTTATTTTCTACTTTTTAGTTCAATTAGTGATGAAAGGCGCAGATCACGCGCTAGCTTTGTCTCTCTTACTCTCCTACAAAAGGATCTAAAGATGAATTTATTAATCCTGGTGGTCCTAATAAGGATAATGAGAAACTCTTATTAAATTATTGCATTGTCATCGGTCCTTAATACGTGTGCAAAGTTTCAAATTAATCGAACTTCTGGAAATCGGTCAAATTTATGCTCAAAGATTCCATTACATAGATACAACCCAAGCTAATAAAAGCGTGGTAATAAAAGCGTGGTAAAAAATACTAGACATCTTATTTTTTGAGGGTGGGGTATTACAATTCCCAGAAAACTTAGCCACGACAATCCAAATGTGACCATTTAACACATACCTAGTATAACAAACACATACTAAAAATACAGTAAATGTATTTTTTTTATGAATAGAAAAGTTATCTATAACAAAATTGATATTTGATTAAGTAACAGCCCTAAAAATATTTTACACAAAAGTAGGTACGGTAATAATAAAGTCCACATAGTTGACAAATATTATTGCATCCAGTGGTCATATTCACACACACTAACGTTAATAAACTACTATTTTACTTCTTAATATCAACCTTAACTCGACAGTTTTAAAGCTCAATATATTTTTATAAACTTTTGTGGTTGTTAAAACATTTTCTTAAAAACGAAGATGTTTTTTTTCGGATCTACCTACACTCTAACCGACAACATTCTCAACCTTAACTTGAGAGACTTAAGGTTCACATTTCTATAAAATATTGTTGTTGTTGTTTTATTACTTATATTCATCAGTCGCTAAAACTATCTTATGGTCTCAAAGTTATTATTTCGTCCTAGGATCATGTTACCCTAGTTTAAAATCTTAAGCATATTGTAGGTATTTTTATTATCAGTTTCATTAATTTTGCTTTTAGGTACCTACTAAATAAGAGTAAATAAATATAGTAGGTTAAATAAAAGTAAGATAAAAAACAGTAAGTTTAGTATCCAAGAAAGTTTATCATCATTACAAAGTATAAATCCAAGTCGCTATTTGTGTCTGTTTGTATGTTTGGCTGCTAACTCCTCCTAAACCACACAACGGATTTTAATGCGGTTTTTGCCATCTTTTAGGGAATTTATTCATTTAAATTTGTAAATAAATAATAATTTGAAAAGGTTTTTTTAAGTTAGCCCAAATTCAATATTTCGTGAGCAAGTCGGCCAAAATTACACCATTGCGAAGCGTAGGCGGGTCGCTTGTTTATGAAATAAGAAGCTTATTTTACACTTGTTTACAACAAAATGCTGATTCCAAAAAAATCATGTGTAGGTACAGTAAATCGAGCCTCGTAAGGAATTTGAGTTATATCATATACTTGGTCACTAGTATATGATATAACTCTAGCTATAATATGATATAGCTTTCCGCCCTGCGGTTTCACGGAAGCTAAATAGCTTTTCCCGTGGGAATGAGGCTTTTTCGCGAAGGAAAATTATCGTTTTTTCTTCCCTGGGTGTCGAACTATCTCTATCCCAAAATCAAGACAATCGGTTCAGCCGTTTTTACGTGATTGAAGCGAACATACAGACAGACGGGCAGGCAGACATACACATTTTCGAATTTAAACTATTTGATGAATGTTTCGAATTCACTCTATAAAATATCTATCTCAGGGCGTCGAAAGTTTAGGAAAATAATGTTCAACGAATCAGGATCACAACTAATTATATTTTTTTAACACAATAGTATAGTTTTAAACACTTTAAGCATAGAACAGAACCAAATATTTGCGCTAGCGGCGGGCGAAGCGGATTCTCAAACACGCAATAGCGGCGTCGCGACAAAACTTTCTTAGGTGAGCGGGGGTGAGGTGCGCGGGGTCCGATTCGAAAACTTACTCTGAGGTTAAGTATTGTCAAGAACCGTGCCGAAAACTTACTTTAGGGTTACAACTATTATATATAGTAAGGATAGACCTACAAAAAAGCCCGCCGCAGGACCTATATATCTATATCTAAATTGATTATTGAATTGCAGTAGCTACCTATTAGGGTTTCCACGCAAACGAAGTCGCAGGCGGCCTCTAGTTTCACCATAACTTCAAATGAAACGTCCAATTTTAATCATTCAAAACCAAATATTATCTACATGGACTGTACTTAGTGATGAAACAATTTGTTTTGAAAAGGATTAATAGCATGAGTAAAATAAACGCGTTTAAATGTAGTCCAAAAAAATTTTCTAGATTTTTAAATAAAAAAATGGTTGTAATGCCTCACTCGACATAGATAGGTATAGTGTGCTGCGGATTTTTCTGTAGATATTTATAAGATGTACAATTAATTAGAACATTTTATGGTTCTATCTTTTATAATTTAGGCAGCATTCGCAAAATAAGTTACTTTTCTGGTTGATTTTTTACACCTTGTGTCCGAAAAACCGAAATATCTTACGGAACCCTATTTTTTCCAAAATAAAATATAGCCTATGTTACTCGTGGATAATGTAGCTTTAGAATTCTGAAGGATTTTTTAAAATCGGTCCAGTAGTTTTTAGCCTATTCATTACAACCAAACAAACAAACAAACAAAGTTTTCCTCTTTATAATAATAGTGTAGATTTACTAAGTATATGCCCACGCTTCGCAATGGTGTAATTTTGCGACTTGTTCCCATCATGTTGAATTTTAGCTAACTTTTCTGTATGTACTTTATTAACAAATTTAAATGAAAAAAATACCTACCTAAAAGATGGCGAAAACCGCATTAAAATCCATTACGTGGTTTATCCACTCAGAACGCTATCTCCTTAGCGGACAAACATACAACAGATAGAATTAGATTTATACTAAGTAGGTATGATTATGCATTTCCATGATACGCATTCTGTCCTGCATACTTATTATAAAACTAAGAAATCAACTTTATCAAACTCAACACAGGCACCCTCGCTAGCGAACCACAAGTAGGTATGAAACAAATGATTCAATCATTGTAGGATTTGGTTATTTTCGTTTTACACTCAATGTTCAACATGTTTTTAAAGTTTACTCGCATTTCAACTAAAATATTTAAAAATGTTAATGTTGACAACATGTTGACAATAATTTGTAACATTTTTTAATGCGTGTGTAATTTGTATGCAAGCAGTTATTGATGTAGGTAGGTGATAAGATTAAAAGCACTTGACAAAATCTAATTTGTAAGCGTCACCTGTCAACTTTGTGCAACTGATTGTTTTTTTTAATGGCAGCACTGGAATATCGTATGAAAATGTTTATTGTAATAGCGCCATCTAGTTAATTTAGAATTATTTTTTCTTCAAAACTAAATTGACCTATTTTAGTGGCAAATTGCTAGCGCCATCTAACCTTATAAATTGAAATGCATAGCGCCATCTAGATTTATACTACTTTTTTTGATATACGCTACTTTGTATGGCTATTGTCTATCCTTTTACTCCTTCATCCATGGTATTAGAAAAGACAGGTACCTACATTGGTCTCACAAAATTTTGTCTACATCATTGTAAAATTTAACAAACTACGCTGAGGACTAGTCTAAAATGCCCTACACCGCGACATAATGCACACAAATATTTATTAACCGACTTCCAAAAAAGGAGGAGGTTCTCAATTCGACTGGTATGTGTTTTTGACAGCACTAAGTGTTGACCTGTCTCTGTCTTATACTACTGCGGAATAAGTGACGGCTATATTTTTAATTTTGAGTGTTTTCAGAATTAAATTTTAAACTAGGTATTGATTGGGGCCAATCCAATTTCTTAGTATTTGCATAAAAACTAAGAAAGCTCTACTCACTTGCCCATAACATAATCGCCCAGCCTCTGAACCCTGTCAGGTTTATCGTCGGCCACCAGAAACGCTTGCACCACTAAATCATTCATCACATCCTGGTCACAAGGCTCTCCGGAGGACCTAAAGCACTTCATTGTCAGATCCTGGGCTAGGAGTGGAACGGAATGGGTGGTTGCTGCCTCGTAGACTGGGCTGTTTTCTGTGCCGTGGATCCTGGAAAAAACATATAGAGATACTAGTGGCCGCCCGCGAACGGAGCGCGTGGAAGCCGGTTTCCCGTGGGAATGAGAAGTTTTCCCGCGGTAAAAAGTACCCTATGGTAACCCATATAATTCTGATGTATAACCTTTATTACTGTAAAGTTTAATCCAAATCCGTCCAGTAGTTTTTACGTGAAAGAGTAATAAACATCCATACATACTCACAAACTTTCACGTTTATAATATTAGTAGGATATTTAAGAGCCGGTCCCATGGTGCGCGATGCGTCGCACCAAATACCCAAGCTAAATTAGATTTTATTACAAGCGTTGACCGATACGTGTGCGGTGCGTGGTTTTCCGCACCGTGGGACCGCAGTAAAGAACGGATTTTTCAACTTAAGAAAACTAGATTGTTGAGTAGTAAATAATAAATAGCCTATATACAGGGTGATTGGTAATGCGATACATTCCTTCTAAGAGGTTAAAGTAGAGCTTATATGCAGTCAATTAAGGCATAATATGCTATGTCCGAAAATTGATAATTTCTGAGATATGCAACATTTAAGATTTTTTATAAAATACCCCACTTTCGAAGTTCAAATGAATCCTTTTAGTGAAAAATTCAAAATTGAGTTTAATGTTTTGTTGTTTTATGGTGGCTTGATAACTAAAATGATATTTCAGATTCAAATTTGCTAAAAATAATCGTCCTTATTTTAGAAAAAGTCAAGAAACCAAGAACAACTTTAAAAAAAAGTTAAGTCTTATGGCAATAAAAAGCGATTTTCTAAAAAAAAGTCCAAATAATGTTGGGTACAAATTACATAAAAAACTTCCCCACTTCATTAGCTATGAAAAAAGGTACATTTGTCATACTAAAACTAAGTATTTGATTGACAACTCTACTAATAAAAGAAGTAACCTCTCTCTTAGAACGCCTCTACTTTGTGGCTACCGCGCACTTTTGCAGTGTTTTCTTTGGTTGATGTCGCCGTTTTGCACAGGGATAATGCAATAACACTAAAGTCTGCCGTTAAATAAATAAATTTTGTAAAAAGCCAAAGCTTTAAGTGTGCAGCCTTTGCAGTCAAATAGAAAAAAAAGTGTTAAGCGCGAAAAAAGAGACCTCTATTAAAAGAAAACTAACTGCATATTTTCATTAAGAACTCTTGAAATGGTATCATTTAAGATCCTTGTCTTCGAAGACTTTTTGTAGCGATGCTGTTGCGCGTTAAGTAAACGCATGTTAGTCGAATTTGCAACGCGCTACATTATCGCAACTGTATCGATGTAAAGACAATACTAACGCATCGCGACTGAATCGATTCGAACCACGATATCGATGCGAACACACGGCAGCATCGCTACAAAAAGTTGCTGTGGGCAAGGGCCTTTTGTAATGAAGATTACTCAGACATTCTTCTTATTTACGTATTGTGTAATGGCAACGCTGTTACAGCAAAAAAAGTACTTGTTGCGTTTCCGTAATGGACGTGAGTCAAACGTTAGAGTGTAGAGGGGACGTATCGACGTCTCAGAAAAATGAAGCTTGTATCCGTCCGAACAAGTGAATCTAGTAGACCTCGAATTTGGCGAAGTAGACGAAGAAATCTAGCAACCACCACAAGAGTTGGCGACATCGACCAAAGAAAAAGAAGAAGTGATGTGTAGTGATTAATGAAAAAGATGTAGTTATTAATAGCAGTAACTTTTTCCGCACTCAGCATACTTTTTTTTTCTAATTAATCGCAAAAGCTACACACTTGAAGGTTTGGCTTTTCAAAAAAAATATTTATTTAACGCCAGATCTTAAATGTTATTGCATTATCCCTGTGCAAGACGTCGACATCAACCAAAGAAAACACTGCAAAAGTGCGCGGTAACCACAATGTAGAGGCGTTCTAAGAGAGAGGTTACTTCTTTTATTAGTAGAGTTGTCAATCAAATACTTAGTTTTAGTATGACAAATGTACCTTTTTGAATAGCTAATGAAGTGGGGAAGTTTTTTATGTAATTTGTACGCAACATTATTTGGACTTTTTTTTAGAAAATCGCTTTTTATTGCCATAAGACTTAACTTTTTTTAAAAGTTGTTCTTGGTTTCTTGACTTTTTCTAAAATAAGGACGATTATTTTTAGCAAATTAGAATCTGAAATATCATTTTAGTTATCAAGCCACCATAAAACAACAAAACATTAAACTCAATTTTGAATTTTTTACTAAAAGGATTCATTTGAACTTCGAAAGTGGGGTATTTTATAAAAAATCTTAAATGTTGCATATCTCAGAAATTATCAATTTTCGGACATAGCATATTATGCCTTAATTGACTGCAAATAAGCTCTTCTTTAACCTCTTAGAAGGAATGTATCGCATTACCAATCACCCTGTATTATGTCCCATAGTTGAGCACAGGCCTCCTTCTCGGATAGCGAAAGGGTTTGAGCCGTAATCCACCAAGCTGGCTCAGTGCGGGTTGGTGGATAGTAACATAGGGTATTTACATTTAATTTTTGAATTACTGCAATTTACCTATGTATAATTAATAACTTTACGTATGAAACAAATGTACTTATATGTATTTAATCCTTTTTTTAACTAGCCAATTAATATTAAAAGTCACCCACACTTACCACTCAGCACCCAGTTCCACCACGCCATCGCCAAATTCCACGGTCATGACGCGCCCGCCCACTCTGTCTTGAGCCTCGACCGCCAGCACTTTCTTACCGGCCGCGGCTAGAGTAGAACTGGCCGCGGTGCCCGCCGCGCCTAGACCTATTACTATGACGTCATAGGACTGCATTCTGTGGAGAAAATGAAATAAAACTGTTATTGGTGATGGCTGAGAGAGAAAATAAGAAATGAAATGAAATTACTTTATTGTGTGTAGGATTAAAAACTAATCTCTTATACATTGTCAAAAGCGTAAAATAAAAAATAAAAAAGATGTCACGGGACACCCCTACATTCATCAGCAATGGCCGTAGTAGACGGAGAGAAAAAGCTGGCGGAAAAAACTCTCGGCACTCTTTTTAAAATTATACAATCATAATTTATATTAATTTAAAATACATACAGTGAACATATAAATTATTTTCTCGTACCTCCTCGCTCAACATTATTAAGTATGGTAGGTAATGAAGGTAGTAAGGATGGACATTTTTTTGTAAGTTAATATTTATTTCAATATACCTATCTATACATAATAAAGCTTAAGATATGGATATGGTTATTTATTAGAAGTAGAAGGGCTATTCTGTAAGCCAATGGTAAAACATTGGTATTTTTATTTACTGTGTGTACAGAAAACAGTGTAGTGTTGGTACATGTAGCGACTATGATTTTTTATCTATTATTATATGAAAAATGACCCCCATTAATTTTAACTTTTAAGAGATTAATTTTAAATAACAATTGCAATCCACTCAGATAGACTGGATAAAAGCCAGCAATAAAAACACTCTTAGAACCGGCTGAGTGCCTTTTGCACTCTCCCTAAAAGAATACTCTGTTATAACAAAAAATATATAATTTAAATGAATTTCTTTAAGTATTTTTATGTTTTTAACATTAATTGACATCTCAATTTCTATTATTTATGTTATAAATTTGATTTATTTTTTTTATTTCTAGGTTTTTCCCTATTTTTTGTTGACTGGTAAAAAGAAATACCATTAAAAATGTCTATGTCTACTCTTAACTTAGTCAAAATTGTTAAGAGAAAGGTGGCTATAGTTATATTATAGATCAATAAAGTGTGATATAGTCATATATCAAGGGACATAGTGTTACAAGGGTTTGGCATAGCTTTATTTTTTTATAAAAAAAACTTTGAGAACTGGAATGGCAAACAAGGTGGGAAATTAAATGATTAAATAACTTAAAAGGAATCTATTTCGAATTTGTGGGGCTTTTATAATAAATGTTATTTTCATGGCTAAATGTAAATTAATGATAATTTGAAGTTATTATATATATTATTCCATTTCCATATTTGTCTTAATAATGCACCAAAAATTAATAAAAATATATGAGACCAGCGTACTTGCTTTAGCTATCTACCTAAAAGTAGGTGCAAGAACCTACAAATTATTAATTTCTTTGGATTCTAGAATACCCTTTAAAATAGTTATAAGAGTTAATAAAACGCTTCTATTACAATTTTACTGTGTTATAATTAAAACGACTTGTTTAATGACTTGAAATTGTTTTTCTACACTCAACAATTAATTAATTTGTTTTCGTCATGTACGTAGGGAATTCGCATTCCAAAAATAAACACAGTAAGAGGCCGAAAGCAGTGAATTGAGTCACATCAGATTGACCTTGGTTCTACCAAAATTCTGCAATGATTCCAGTTCCAAATTATTTGTTATTGTAAACAAACGTGTAAGTGTTTTAGCGTTCGAAGTTCATACTGAAAAAACACATTCCATACCTGAATAGATATGTTTTAACTGCCTGTATATAACTTAAAGCTAATTTCACACATTTTCATAAAAAAAATTATTGAAAAAAACAATAAATACTAACTTAAATTGAGTATTTTGTTTGGCGAAATACAGCCAGACACTGTCACAAACATATGGAGCTGACTTTGACTTTGACATATTGTTTTTTTTTATCATATCAGCAGATGATATTATATTCTGCCAAAGTAGTGAGGAGATTGCAACACTTGCCGTTTACAACAATAATGCGTGATTTTGACAGGTATTTTATCCAAATTTTACTGAACTCTTTGACTTTACTTTTCTGTATGATAAACTAAACAAACAAAAACGATAAAACGTTTCTTCAGTTTGAATTGTTTCCAATTTTATAAGTTGTTGAGGTTATCATTATTTTTACATTTTTAGTTTTTAAAACACGGTATCTTAAATGACTAATAAAGTTTTTTTTTCACCACATTATTTAACACTGGCTTTGTCATCGATTGAAACTATTATATTAACAATTTACATATTTGTAAGCTTTATCACTCACAAAATGATAAGGTTGGCACTTAGTCACGTCATAATTATATTGTTGTAATTAATTTTACTTACCTTTAGGTATAATATTTGAAGAACCTCCTTTTAGAGTTAATTACTATTTAAAAAGGAGATGTAACGCAAGTAGTAAATTAATGATATCTACGTGGTATGTAATATAATTATGATGTTTTGTTATCTCAAAAGATAAGTGCATATAAATAGAAATCACATTTCTAAGGGGTAATATGAGGTAACCTTAGACACACCCAACTTTAACGCGCACGGATCGTACGTTTTTCATTAGTAGGTACGTGATTTGATACTGCAGGTCGACATAAGTCAACACAATGCATATTTATTATCATTAGGTTGATATGCACGAGAATGTCGTTTGCGCATTCATACCGATTCTAAGTACCTACATACGTAAACAGACATGCCTTATAAGGCACTGTAGTTTTATGCGTATATTTAACCTAAAAAAGTTGTATTTTATAACTACTTAAGGTCTGCCCCGTGTCAGTTCTGCTATGTACAGTTAGTAATCAAACTTAAGTAGTCATACACTAATATATATTTTTTATACTTTTGGGCGTTGATATTTCAATGCTTTTGGGTTTCGTTTCGTTATTGCTTAGTCTCCCTTCTCCCTTGCACGGGTTGCTATGTTCATATTATACGCAGAAACACATTATCACTATTTTATATTATCTTCTTAGGTAGGTATTTGTTAATCGCCTATGTTATTGTATTTATCGTATGCCACAATGTCAAAGTTACCCGTTAACATACCTACGCCCAGAAATGTTTTTTTAAGCCAATTTTAAACCAAGAGTCAGGAGCCGAATTTTATTTGGAAGTTAAGTGAACTAATAAAAAAACAAAATGTTAAAAATTATCGCGACTTAGTTGCTTTTCTTGCGCTGGATTTTTGACGTTTCGACATTTTTACAAATGCCGTGTACACGGGTTGACTACCTATGAGTTTAATTTCAAGTAAAATATGATTAGTCTCAATCCAATAGAATAAGGGCTTGATCAATATATATTGTTAACGGTCACCACGGCCATGATAAGATTATTAAGAGTTTTTTATCGATACAGAATTTAGAAAAAACTTACCCATCACCTTTTCCATTTCCAACGAAAAAAATAAACAAAAGAAACACTTTTAAAAACAATAAACTGACGCGCTCCATTTTTGAATGTCACATCACACTGCAACTCTTTAGTTAATAATTTAATATTTAGGTATCTACCTACCTATTTACTCAGTTTAATCTCCGTTTTGACCTAGACCTCATAACGTAAACAAATTGGTCTTTAATTTCAATGGAATGCACAGTTCAGAAGCCCTCAAATACATAGATACTTTAGTGAACTATTTGGCACTAGAGAATATTCAAATAGCATTACTTAGTGTGATAAGATAATTTTGTTATTATAATAGGACTGACATGCCTAAGCAGGTAAAAGTCCTCATTTTGTTAAAGTAAGAAAAAAAACAGAAATTTAATAAGGCAAGGGGTCACACAAACACATTCAAGTCATCTCTGATTGTGTATGTTGATACCTACCGATTGTTTATTACTTAACATGTGGATTTAGAGATGGCCATGTGTTGATGAAGGCGTTTACGTGTCGATAGTTTTAGAAAAATCGATAAGGAATGTAGCTAATGTAAATCGGATACTGTACAAATCGTTTTTACCTCCGATCCCAATCATACCATCTAATAGTAAGTAGCTAATACTTAATTTCGTTAAAATAAAAAGCTAAGACATCAGAAAATGATATTAAAGAATTCTTGCGATTATAAAGTAAATGACCTTATTAAAAAAAAGGTAACTACTTTAATATCTCTCAAATAACATCTTTTTTTTCTGTAGATTATCTACTTACCTATTAAATTAATGTTTTTAAACCACTTCTCTCTTAACATCGGAATTTTGCTTCAACTTGCAGATCAAAAAATTCTTATACATATAAAAGTAAAAAGTAGATGATTCCTACAGATATTGCTTTTAAAAAAAATATCGTTACTATTCGACATCGATATTTCAATCGTAAGGAACCATCGCTAAATTAGCTACAGATTCAAATGAGAAGGTCAAAAAATGGGGTTCGGAGCGGTCGTGTTTCTAACTATACTGGGACTTGCCAGCTGCTCTGTGATAAATAGGTTCGTATTGATATAGTGTTACGGTTCGAAATTCAACGGCAATCGTCATGGTTAGATCTTCGAATCTTGACAGAATTAACTACCTAATTATATTGTGGATAAGAAGTTTATTGTGTGAAATGTTCTTATTAAAGTATTAGCTAAACAAATACCTATAGAATAATAAATATAACTTTTAAACAAAAGCATGAGGGCTATCACATCTTTCGTAATATAAGAATGTATTTTATGAATATCTTAAAATACCTAAATAAATTTTGAGAAAGGATAGCGTGTGTCTCAATTTATAATATCAATATGACAATATATCATAATAATAAAAACCTTAGCCACAGCAACGTTTAGCCGGGTCTGTAATTATATAAGTAGATCGAGATCTATTGTATGTAAAAACATTTTATGGCATAATGTAAAATAAAAACTGGTTCCTATTAAATCTAGTATTGAACAGTTTCCTTTACTGATAGAAACAAATCATTCTTTTACAAATGTCTTAATTATTTTTCTATTTTATACTTATTAGGAAAATTAAAGCCTAAGTTACAAATAATAAATTTGCGTACTTACTTATACCAACACAGAAAATGCATAAAGTAGTGAATTTTCATAAATAACTAGAAATCGAAATGTATTTTTCTTGGGTATTATGTACCTATTGTTCCGAGGTTTAAAAACTCGTTGTGTAAATCCTAGATTTGAGGTAAATACTTATTTATTATTTAAATTTCAAATCGGTTAAGCTGTTTAAGCGTGATTGAGTAACAATCACTCAAAAACATAAGTATGACCGGTGCTAAATTGGCAGGCATTTATCAAACGCCATAAGCCAGCTAAATAAAAAATCTTACTTTTTTTTAAACTAAAAATAACAAAAGCATTGATACAAGTATTCGAATACCCATTAAAGCTTAAGTAGATATAGTTCATAAAACATGAAAATAGTAGTAATAATTCATCCCTTTGCTTTGAACATGAGCCTATCTTATTTTTCTAGTTACCTACTAGTTACCTTTTCTAGTTACTACTACCTTTCATCAGGTTATTCCGCAAATCCCCATTTTATTAAAAAAAAAACAGTTTATCATCCTGTATACGTATTTTTTAATAATTTCTAGACAATATGACACAATAGTGGTAGGCCTCGGCGCTGCGGGCACCACGGCCGCCAGCACCCTAGCGCGGGCGGGAAAACGAGTGTTGGCACTAGAAGCGCAGGGTCGCGTCGGTGGTCGCGTCAACACCGTGCCTTTTGGAGATGGCATTGTGGAGTTGGGCGCGGAATGGTGAGTTTTGCGGAATCGTAGTTTGTACGTGAGGCGTGTAGTCGAATCGGGGACCGCGGTAATACGTTTGGAAATGGAAAAGTGAAAAGTGCGGAATAACGGGTTATAACTGTATTACTAGTTGGTACGGGAGTTGTGCGATCGAATAAGTCAGTCAACACGGAGTCTTTCGGGAAGGCATCGTTGAACTGGGCGCAGAATGGTGAGTTTTGCTAGTTGTATTACTAGTTTATACGTGAGGAGTTGTGGTCGAATCAGAGACCGCGTCAATACGTTTGGATTCCAAACTTTGGAAATGGAAAATGGAGCTCGGCGTGGAATGGCGGTGATTAGTTATTACTGCATTAGTAGTTGGTAAGTAAGGCGAGTAGTTGGATAGGAAACCACATCAATACGTGTGGAGATGGGATTGTAGAACTTGGCGCGTAACAGTGAGATACTACTGTATTACTAGTTTGCACGTGAGGCGAGTGAACGGATCGGAGACCGCATAAAAAACGTAACTTTTTTTTCAAAATCTTTGGTCTGTCCCGTAAGAAAATACCGATCGCGATCCTGTTTCAATCGCTAACTTCACTTCAAACTTTTCAACTCGGTATTATAAATGAAGTGAAGTTGGCTTATGAAAGGAATGGCAATAGGTGTTTTTTATAACCACTTATATAGGTAAAGCCACATTAATTCCTAAATAACCCTTTCCAGGATACACGGCACAGAAAACAGTCGAGTGTACCAAGCCGCGACCAACGCTTCTATCCCCGTCATACTCGGAGAAGTGACAATGATAGCATACAACCCTGACGGCTCTGTGGCTAATTCTGAGTTAGTAATGGAACTAGTGATGTACGGATTTGAAGTTCAAGGTCCTATGGATCATGCTGAACCTGTTGGGGAGTATGTTACTAGAAAGTAAGTGTGTTGTTGATAATTGCCGTTTTAGGATTTTTTGCGACAGAGTTAAATCCCTTTTTTTAAATACTATTTATGCTTATGGTTTGATTAAACTGACATATTGAGAAAAACATTTAAATGCTATACATAAATAAGTAAACAGAGACTGAAGTGATGTATGTGCCTACCACGACGCTATGAATCACTCTAGTTCTGTTAATCATTGAAATAATTTAATAATTGTATTATTCTTGTTTCACTGCCTTCTTACTGCGACACACACTTTGTCCGCATAAGTAAATCCGCTAACTTCAGCTTTCACGTTCAACAAAGACAAGTAAGTGTTATCAAGCGATTGCGATCGATGTTTGTATTACGCGAACGTACCTCTAGTAACTTAATTATAATGATAGGATTTTCATCTGAAAGAACAAAAATAGAGCCTAGATTCTTAGTTACTCAGAATGAACCAAGACAAAAAAGGTAGTTGATATAAAAATACTTACTTTCAGATTAAACGAATACATCAAAGAAAAGTACCCAGAACTATTAAACAATAAGATCTTCTTAGAGCAAGTACTTACGTTTTTAAATAATCAAGTGTCGAGTAACGAAGCGACCAGTGATTGGAATGAGGTGACTAGCGCTAGCCGCTTCCAAGATTTAGGCGGGAACCAGCAAGCGAGTTGGGGTAGGGCGGGGTATAAAACTTTCTTCGAATTAATGCTGGTAAGTTTACATTGAAAAATATTCGGTGTGTTCACTTTTATAATACTTTATAAATAGCGTTGAAAAGTGTTTGGTGATAGTTGGGAAATGATCGCGATCGATGTTTCTTTATGTGAACATCAAACTGACGTAAATACAAAATTAGGAATATCTTCGTGTAGTTCGATGTAACAGGTTAGTTTTAGCGGTAACATTTTACTGTCCATGATTTTTTAAACTAAAGCTTATCAACGAAAGTAACTTAACATAATCGCGACGATCTACCTGCGACCCTTTTGAGTTTTCTACTTCTCTTGTATAGTAGTAATTTAACTAACGTTTTATTTACATTATATCGCTTCCAGAACACCTACAAAAACGGAACCGGTCTTCCAAACTTAGATATCAAACTAAACACTGAAGTGACTAACATAAACTATGAAGCGGACGACAGCGTTACAGTGACGTGTAAAGATGGCGGCGTTTACACAGCTGGAAATGTCATTGTGACAGTGTCACTTGGAGTGTTGAAGAGCAAGTAAGACGGGAAAAGTTTTTTGACAGTCGTTTAAGAAAATTTGGAGGGATATCGCGTAAGAAATACATCGATCGCGATCGCTATCAATCGCTAACTTCACTTCGTTTATATAGTTGAAAAGATAAGTGAAGTAAGAGTTTGTAAGGCATTGCGAATAGTATTTTTCTTACGGGACGGCCCTGCTGTTGGTTCCTATGGAATGTTTACGTATCGTTTAGGGAGAGATAACCACTTGTGTAACTAAACGACATACGGAATTTTTTGTTTTTTATGTATTAAGTACTTTGAAGTCTCATTGCGTGCGAATTTATGGCTAATTTTCAAAAAAATAATGCTCGTAGGTTAGCGTAAAAATGTTTTAGTGAACTAGAACCCCCGCACTTGGGCATATATTTCACTTTTATTTTATTCATTGAAAAAATATATAATTCCAGTAAAGATACTGCTGCTACTTTTACTTCGACTTTGACCATTGTTTGTTTGGTTAGAGTTCCTTTCAAATTTTCGCTTCCGGTTGAAAAACACTAGAAAGTCTCAATGCATTTTTGAAAAGAATAAATCTATACTAATATAATAAAGCTGAAGAGTTTGTTTGTTTGTTTGTTTGTTTGAACGCTCTAATCTCAGGAACTACTGGTGCGAATTTAAAAATTCTTTTTGTGTTGAATAGACCATTTATCGAGGCAGGCTTTAGGCTATATAACATAACGCCGCAACTATTAAGGGCGAAGAAATAATGGAAAATGTAAAAAAAAACGGGGAAAATTATTCATCCTTGAGGGCTTCCTTTGCGTGCACTGCGAAAATGGTTCTAGATACCAAAAATATAAGTATACAAGAATTAAGGGAACTTTTTACCGCAGGAAAACTTCGCATTCCCACGGGAAACCGACAGCCACTAGTTTCTTATAAAATTGTAAGAGTAGATAAACCTATTTTTAATGATTTCCTTATCATTCCAGATACAAAACCCTATTCACGCCCTCCCTACCCGAAGACAAAGTGACTGCAATCGAAAACCTATCATTCGGCACCGTAGACAAAGTAATCTTTCAATTCGACGAAATCTGGTGGCCAAAGAACATTCTAGTCTTCGGTTTCCTATGGACTAATGAGGCTATAAATCAAATTGATGAGAAAGATAGAATTTGGTTGGGTAAGATGCATAGTGCTTCGAGGCCGGAGGGATCTAGTAATACGCTTACGATTTGGTTCAACGGTGATGCTGCTAGAAAGGTGGGTTTTTATTTTTTGAGACTTACTAATATTATAAACGTGAAAGTTTTTGAGTATAGATGTATGTATGGATGTTTGTTACTCTTTCACGTAAAAACTACTGGACGGATTTGGATGAAACTTTATAGTAATATAAGCTATACATCAGAATAATACATAGGTTACTTTTTACCGCGGGAACACTTCTTATTCCCACGGGAAATCGACTTCCACGCGAACGGAGTCGCGGGCGGCCACTAGTAACTACAATAAAATACAGTTAAGTTTAGCTTAATATTGATTGCACTGTTAGGTATATATTTTAAATCACACTCACAAAAGTTGATAGTTGTAATGGTTTCAATTAGGTTTGGTTTGAAGCAGGGTGTCGCAAAAAATAAAAATACCTTAAAAAAAGTAGCGTTCCCAAGAAACCTAGGAATACCCTAATTTAAAGCTTCATTATGAGTCGCGGGCGGCCACTAGTAACTACAATAAAATACAGTTAAGTTTAGCTTAATATTGATTGCACTGTTAGGTATATATTTTAAATCACACTCACAAAAGTTGATAGTTGTAATGGTTTCAATTAGGTTTGGTTTGAAGCAGGGTGTCGCAAAAAATAAAAATACCTTAAAAAAAGTAGCGTTCCCAAGAAACCTAGGAATACCCTAATTTAAAGCTTCATTATGAGTCGCGGGCGGCCACTAGTAACTACAATAAAATACAGTTAAGTTTAGCTTAATATTGATTGCACTGTTAGGTATATATTTTAAATCACACTCACAAAAGTTGATAGTTGTAATGGTTTTGTGCCGGGATTAACCGGCGGTTTGTTCTAATGCCGTGCTAACTGATAGGGTCCTAATTAGTAAATTACCACACCAGTAGTTAATAAAGTTTTTAATCTTCCACAGGCCACATGCACATGCTCCACTTATTCAGTAATTATATAAGACAATTATGTACAATTAGTTTACACCACACATCATTAAATAAAAGCCTAGTTACAGGAAACTTGTCGCCATTAGTGAATTGAGAGAATTCTCTATGACATAGACCTACATCGCATAGCTCTAGATTTGCTGTGGGTACGTGGCATTTCGCCACATCACCCCCCTAGGCAGAAATATAGCCCAGCTATATAAAATAAAAACAAATAACAATAACAATTGCTGCCAATATTAAATACAATAGTTACTTTTTGTAGGATGCAATATAAAACAGTCATATACAATACAAAAAATAACAGTATAACAATTACTGTATAAACAAATCAAACAAGTTTAACAATTACAATTAAACATTTGTTCTTATGAGCTAAAATACAACATAACAGTAAGTATATAGGCGAAACAAATAAGTTTCACAATTTTTAACAAACATTTGCTCTTCTTATGAACTAAAATATACAGCAATATTTATAGTGTAGTATATTTACAGTAATAAGTTTGTATATAGGTACCTAAAATAAATAAAAATAATAATTAATAAACAGAAATATTGTGGCAGCTGTATAAGAAAAAAAAATAATATAAAAATATAATACAAATTACAGGTCAAAAGGTGTTTTAAAATGCACTTTACGACCAGAGCGTGTGGTGTATTTTGGAGCAATAGGTGTAGCAGGTTGTGGCATGGAAGGCGCAGTTGGAATTGCCGGAACAGCAGCAGGGGCTGGAACGAGAGGACGATGGGAAACAATATCTCGAGCTACAGCTGCTGGAGGGCTGTCCTGAACGTGAAAAGCTGGCTTCACGCGGTCCAAACTAACCTGGGTGGTCTTATCACCCATGGTGATAGTTATGGTTTTGTCTGTTCTAGTCACAACCTTGTGAGGTCCGGTGTACGGTGGTTTCAGTGATGCTCTCACTGAGTCGTCTCGTAGAAAGACGTGCGTGGCGGTGGCCAGGTCTTTAGAGACGAAAGTGGAATGCTGACCATGACGAGTGACCGGAGTAGGACTTAAATGTGCCATATGCTGTCGCAGCTGGTTTGCGAAGTTGGTGATGTCTTCGGTGCGTGCAGAAGCTGGAGAAGAAACAATTAGCTCACCAGGCAAGCGTAAGGGTTCCCCATACACAAGCTCGGCGGCGGAAAGTTGTAAGTCTTCTTTCAATGAAGCTCGCATACCAAGTAGGACTACAGGCAGAGTTTCGTACCAGGCCTGCTCGTGGCACATGATAGCGGCCTTCAGCTGGCGATGCATCCGCTCGACTAAACCGTTCGCACAAGGATGGTAACTTGTGGTGCGCACACGCTTGGAGCCGCATAACTGCATCAACGCCTGAAACAAAGCCGATTCAAATTGTCGACCCTGGTCAGTCGTTACTAACGCAGGGACGCCAAATCTAGAAATCCAATTACGGAAGAAGGTGTCTGCACACTCCTCCGCTGTCATGTTGACCATTGGCCAGGCTTCCGGCCAACGGGTGAATCTATCCACGGCAGTGAGGCAATAGTGGAAGCCTTTGGATGATGGAAGAGGTCCAATGATGTCCAGGTGCACGTGGAAGAATCTCTTGGTTGGTTTGGTAAAGGTTCCAACAGGCGTAGACGTATGTCTTGCTACCTTACAACGTTGACAAGCGAGGCAAGAACGGGCCCAGACGTTGCAGTCTTTGCGCATGTTGGGCCACACATAGCGATCCGCCACCAACTGTGCGGTGACCCGCGCAGCAGGGTGACTAAGGTTGTGCAGTCGTTCGAAACAAGTACGTCGGAAAGATGGAGTAAGATACGGTCGTGACTTGCCTGTTGATGTATCACACCAGATCTCCAAATCGCTTCCAGGAATGCGGATCTTTTGTAAGTTTAAAGATGAGCTGTTAAGCATTTCCTGAAGCTCTTCGTCCGTTGCCTGTTCTTCGGCGAGGGCAGTGAAGTTATCCTCGAGTCGAATTTCTTCGACACGCGACATTGCGTCAGCAACGACGTTGTCCTTGCCGTGGACGTGGACAATGTCCGTCGTGAATTGCGAGATAAAGGACAGTTGATTCAATTGCACCGGAGGAAGCTTCTCTCTTTTCTGGGAAAATGCATATATCAGAGGCTTATGGTCTGTGTATATGGTAACGTGTTGGGCTTCCATAACATGACGAAAGTGTTGAACTGCTTCGTAGACAGCCAGTAGCTCGCGGTAATAAGCAGGCCAAGCAGAACGCTGTGATGGCAACTTCTTTGTGAAGAAAGCAAGCGGCTGCCAGTGACCGTTGAGCTGCTGCTGTAGACATGCTCCAATGTGGCTCGACGAAGCATCCGTGAAAAGTCCTAAAGGAGCATCAGCGATGGGATGAGCCAGGAGTGTAGCAGAAACAAGATGTTCCTTGCAATTGTTGAATGCGAGCTCCAGTTCAGGCGTCCAAGGTACAGGCTTAGCACCTTTCTGCTTCGTACCTGCTAAGGCGTCGATCAGTGGAGCTTGAAATTTTGCAGCATTTGGAAGGAATCTACGGTAAAAATTAACCATTCCAAGGAATCTACGGAGGCCCTCAACCGTTTTGGGTAAGGGAAAATTCCGTAGAGCTTCAATCCTCTCAGGAGGTGGGCTAGAGCCTTCCTTGCTGATCTGGTAACCGAGAAATTTTACGGTGTCGGCACCAAGTACGCACTTAGACGGATTCACGACGACACCATAGTCTCTTAATCGCTGAAACAGGATGCGCAGATGTTCGGCATGTTCTTCAGGTGTGCGAGAGAAAATGAGGATGTCGTCGATGTACGGGTAGCAAAATTCGAGTCCCCTCACGACCTCGTCCATAAAGCGCTGGAATGACTGGCCAGCGTTGCGCAGGCCGAAGGTCATGAACGGGAACTCGAATAACCCAAAAGGTGTTGTAATAGCCGTCTTTGCTATATCGTCATCATGTACTGGGATTTGCTGATAAGCCTTCACTAGGTCGATAGTGCTAAAGATCGTAGCGCCAGCTAGGTTGTGAGCAAAATCCCCGATGTGGCGGACGGGGTAGCGGTCTGGAACGGTTCTGGCGTTCAACGCGCGGTAGTCGCCGCAGGGACGCCAGCCGCTCTCTCCCTTGCGCGCCATGTGAAGCGGAGACGCCCACGGGCTGCTGGAAGGACGAGCGGTTCCGATGCTAATCATCTCCTCGAACTCCTTCTTAGCAGCCTGCAGCTTTTGTGGGGCAAGTCTTCTTGGGCGGCATGAAACAGGGGGCCCATCCGTTGTGATTATGTGGTGCACAGTGGAATGTTTCACGGTGCGTGGTAGCCCAGGGCCCTGTTTAATAAAACTGACAATCCGACATATGTGTCAAAAACTAACAAATTTGTCGGATTGTCACCCTAAGCTTGTTTAATAAAGATGACAAATATGTCCGACATTGACAGGTAAAATCACGACAAATTGTCACTACTGTAAACGCGTTTAATAAAACTCGGGAATTGTCGAAAACCATTGTCGAGTTCCATGACAATTGTCCTTGACAAATTTGTCGCATTGTCACGACATATATGTCAATTCCTGACATATTTACGCATACTGTTTATCGGGTGTAAGTGCTACGTTTCTATTTGTATCATGCTCAAGTTGAGAACCAATTTTATTAATCAAATATTCGACGGTAGTTTTACATACCCGAAATTTTTCTTTAAAAGTGAAGTCCGTTACAGAAAAGGAGAAATTGATTCTGTTTTTAAATGATTGATTGTATTTGAACAAAGTATTCATCATCACTACTTTCACTGCTCGACGTAAGCACCATCTCTTTGAGCAAACGTTTCGAATTCCTTCAAATGATTATGCGACACACGGTACGGCCATCTGTCAGGATTGTCCGACAATTTTACAAATATGTCGATATGTCGTGACAATTTACTGTTCAATAAAGCAGAATTGACAAGTTTTTCACGAAAAATTGTCACCTGTCACCTGTCGCGCTAAAAGTTTTATTGAACAGAAAAATGTCGGATTGTCATGACAATCCGACATATTTGTCAATTTTCCGCCTTGACAAATTTGTCACCTGTAATGTTTATTAAACAGAAACTTGTCGAATTGTCGAATAGTCACCCTTGACATATATGTCGGATTGTCAGTTTTATTAAATAGGGCCCAGGTGGTCGCAAGATTTCTGGAAACTCCAGCAACACCACAGAGAAGGGTGACTCGGTAACAATCGTCTTGACGCTTGGCTGGTTGGTCTTAGCAATAATAGTGGCTACAGACATGTTTGTACGCCCATCCAGAAGTTTCTGGTTGCGGCAGTCCGGCATCAAGTAATGTTCTGCAAGGAAATCCGAGCCAATTATAGGTGCACCAACATCTGCAATTACGAAATTCCATTTAAATTCGCGTCGTAGGCCTAGATTTAATTTTAAAAGAATTGGGCCATATGTTTTTATAACTGTACCGTTAGCCGCGCGAACATCAAATGGGGTAGGTTTATATTGACCTTTAAGTAAATGTCGCGGAAAACAACTTAAATCCGAGCCAGTATCGATTAGGAATCGATGGCCAGACTGGATGTCTTTTATAAATAAACGGCGGCTGTGGTTAAAACAATCAGATGCCGCCTCTACTGATTGTTGTGGAAGTTTCCCTTCTTCTTGCCTTGCCAGGAGCAGGGTTCAATGCATTTAGTTGCTTTGAGACCAAACCGCTTGTGATACCAACATAATCGGTCCCGAGACTTGCTGGTTGACCGGGAGTTAAACTGCGAGCGAGCCGTCGATCGCGAGCGTCTAGGACGTTCCACGGTCAGTGCATCAACTCTCCTCGATAGTTGGTCTAATCGTTCAAGTATTTGGCTTAAGTCACTCGACGAGGTGCTAGCAGCGTGTACGGACGCAGCTGGAGCTGAAGGCGTCTCTGCTATAGCGTCAGCTATTTCAGCCACCTTGTCGAGTGACAGGTCTTTTTGAGCAATTAAAATTCTTTGTACCTCAGGAGAGAGATGACGCATCCAGAGTTCCCTCAATATGCTGTCATCACCCATCTCGGTACCAGCCAAGGAGCGGAGGTGGCGGAGGAAAGCCGTCGGCTTTCTATCACCCATCTCCTCGTTGCTCAGCAATTGGCGAATTTGTTGCGTCCTGGAAGTTGACAGTTTGGATATTAGCTCATTTTTAAGATTTTTGTATTTGTCACCGGAAGGAGGATTAACAATTGCATCTTCAACCTCTGCAGCAATCCTGGTATCCAGGACAGACAAAACATAACCAAACTTTGTGGCATCAGTTTTAATGCCACAGATGTCAAATTGTGCCTCGGCTTGAGCAAACCATAACTTAGGTCTATCGGACCAAAATGCAGGAAGTTTTACCTTGATGTCACATACTTGGGAATCCGAGGAGGAGAGGGAAACAATGCGTTCCTCAAGCTCCTGCAGCTGTTTCTGTAGATCTTTTTCTGCCATGGTAGGAAGAATATGAACTTCACCCGGAACTAAGATGCTGAAGTTTGAAGCTCAGTGTCGGAGTAGAAATTTCTAAAATTCAAAACCACCACTTAACCAAAGCTCACAACCCACCACACACTATGTTAATAAACAATTGTATATGCAAATTGTATAATTGTAATATGCAAATAAAATAAAGTTTGCAATAAAAATAAAATATAAAATAATGTATAAAATAGGTAGGCAAAATTAAAGTATTGCAACAACTTATTTTCTAAAACTTTAGTACAAAGGAGTTAGTTTTATGTATATTACAAAATTGGCAGGCTGTGTAGCTTAAATTATAAGTATGAAAAAGTTGCATTCACTAGAAAAGTTGACAAAAGGGTACACATAAAACATGTTCAAACACACAAACAGGTAGGCACATACAACATGAACATGCAGGGTTAATATAATAGATTTTGCATAAGGTTTATTTTAAACTATGAAAGTATATAAAAGTTTGAACCACTGCAGTAAATTGTTCGTGTAATTGTTCAAAAACTTACGTTGACACATAAACCACTCACAAACACTTTGTCCTGTCTTCAAATAAACGAACTCGACGTCAGAAGTTGTTAATCCGTCGGTGATTTTGATGATGATGGTTAGAAATTGTGTCTACCTCCCTGATTTGGATGCTGGTACACCTTGCCTCACCAATATCTAGAACTTTCGCATGCAGCTGGGCGGCGCGTCGTTTTTGCAACAAGATGGCGGCGGTTTACAAGCAAGTTTCTTTGTCTTGCGCTTGCGGTGCAAACTAGTAGCGTGCAGGCAGGAAATATTGTGAAGATGCGTGCGTAACTTGACGGCAGTATCTATCGTCGGGGTCACCAATGTGCCGGGATTAACCGGCGGTTTGTTCTAATGCCGTGCTAACTGATAGGGTCCTAATTAGTAAATTACCACACCAGTAGTTAATAAAGTTAGTAATTATATAAGACAATTATGTACAATTAGTTTACACCACACATCATTAAATAAAAGCCTAGTTACAGGAAACTTGTCGCCATTAGTGAATTGAGAGAATTCTCTATGACATAGACCTACATCGCATAGCTCTAGATTTGCTGTGGGTACGTGGCATTTCGCCACAGTTTCAATTAGGTTTGGTTTGAAGCAGGGTGTCGTAAAAAATAAAAATACATAAAAAAAGTAGCGTTCCCTAGAAACCTAGGAATACCCTAATTTAAAGCTTCATTAATTGTTTTGCAGATGGAGACGTTACCAGACGATGAGGTGCGATCAAAATGCATGCAAGTACTTAGAATGTTCATGGGAAAGAATAAAACTATACCCGAGCCTGTAGCTATGCTTCGGTAAGTTAATAACATAATTAATTATTTCATACGACTTTTTAATCCACAGTTTCCAAAACAGTATGCTTAGAATGAATTTCCTATCACTTTACTATTTTCCATGTAAATTGCAGAAATCTAAACTATATATATTTTTTTTAATGGCAAAGTTCCGGAAGCGCGAGAAAAATATTGATCGCAATTCGCATTCCCTCATAAACGCTAACTTCACGATAGTGATTCATGACATATTTTTCAACTTTAAGAGGAAAAGGCAAAGAAACCTATCATAAATTGGTAGTACTTTACTACCTTCGATAGGTTCTTACCTACTTTATACATTTTGTACTTTAATAGTTCATGTTTAAATTAAATTTAAATGTTCTTAAAATTGTTAAATAATCATAAATTATGAATCCTCTAAATAACGAGTGGACAAAAAACCGATGGACCACATTTCAAACTAACATTTAAAACTATAACACTTTTCACGGGATATTTACCATGATCATGGTCCTTTGTTAGCATCCGATATTTCAGCACAGGATCATGTGCCATGGTCACATCCCGTGAAAAAAGTGTTATAAATGATAAAAACCATGATAGTTTTGAAACTTATAATTTTAAACTAAGTATTCATTTCTTTTATAGTAAACTTTTATAGTGTTGAGCGGGCAGGTACGAGAAAATAATTTATATGTTCACTGAATGTACACGATTTAGGTAATTCTAAATTATGATTACTTATATACCTAATAGTGGCTGCTCGCGACTCCGTTCGCGTAGAAGTCGGTTTCCCGTGGGAATGCGAAGTTTTCCCGCGGTAAAAAGTTCCCTTAATTCTTGTATACATATATTTTTGGTATCTAGAACCATTTTCGCAGCGCACGCAAAGGAAGCCCTCAAGGATGAATAATTTTCCCCGTTTTTTTAACATTTTCCAATATTTCTTCGCTTTTTATGGTTGCAGCGAGATGTTATATAGCCTTAAGCCAGCCTCGATAAATGGTCTATTCAACACAAAAAGAATTTTTAAATTCGAACCAGTAGTTCCTGAGATTAGATCGTTCAAACAAACAAACAAACAAACTCTTCAATTTTATTATATTAGTATAGATTTCCGTAAAGAGTTTGTAACATTGAGGCTCATTAAGTATATGTTACATATCTATAATGAATAAAATAATTTTGATGTTAATTTTTAAATTTGCATGCTGTGTTCGCTGCTGTTAAAAGTGACACCGTGTTAGTAGTTTTAAGTATTTTTTTCTTAATATCTGTAATTGTGTTTATTTTGATTTGCTAACCGAATAAAAAAAATTGACAGCTCCGTTTTGTTCCCCAACAGTTCAGCCTGGACCGCGAACCCGTTCACCCTCGGCTCCTACTCCTTCGACAGCGCGCGGGCCGCGTCCCCCCGCGCCGCGCGCGCCGCCCTCCGCGCCCCGCTCCCCCGCGTGCTGCTCGCGGGCGAGGCCGCCAGCGACGACCACTTCTCCACCGTGCACGGCGCGGCCGAGACCGGCTTCATTGCAGCCAACACTCAATATACAAGTTCATTTTGACTGCTGTTTTACTGTCTGTGTTACACACAGTCTCTCATCTACTACCCACCTACCTACCTACCTTCCTATAAACCTAAGTTAATGAACGATGGGCACCCCCCGCGCCCCGCTCCCCCGCGTGCTGCTCGCGGGCGAGGCCGCCAGCGACGACCACTTCTCCACCGTGCACGGCGCGGCCGAGACCGGCTTCATTGCAGCCAACACTCAATATACAAGTTCATTTTGACTGCTGTTTTACTGTCTGTGTTACACACAGTCTCTCATCTACTACCCACCTACCTACCTACCTTCCTATAAACCTAAGTTAATGAACGATGGGCACCCCCCGCGCCCCGCTCCCCCGCGTGCTGCTCGCGGGCGAGGCCGCCAGCGACGACCACTTCTCCACCGTGCACGGCGCGGCCGAGACCGGCTTCATTGCAGCCAACACTCAATATACAAGTTCATTTTGACTGCTGTTTTACTGTCTGTGTTACACACAGTCTCTCATCTACTACCCACCTACCTACCTACCTTCCTATAAACCTAAGTTAATGAACGATGGGCACCCCCCGCGCCCCGCTCCCCCGCGTGCTGCTCGCGGGCGAGGCCGCCAGCGACGACCACTTCTCCACCGTGCACGGCGCGGCCGAGACCGGCTTCATTGCAGCCAACACTCAATATACAAGTTCATTTTGACTGCTGTTTTACTGTCTGTGTTACACACAGTCTCTCATCTACTACCCACCTACCTACCTACCTTCCTATAAACCTAAGTTAATGAACGATGGGCACCCCCCGCGCCCCGCTCCCCCGCGTGCTGCTCGCGGGCGAGGCCGCCAGCGACGACCACTTCTCCACCGTGCACGGCGCGGCCGAGACCGGCTTCATTGCAGCCAACACTCAATATACAAGTTCATTTTGACTGCTGTTTTACTGTCTGTGTTACACACAGTCTCTCATCTACTACCCACCTACCTACCTACCTTCCTATAAACCTAAGTTAATGAACGATGGGCACCCCCCGCGCCCCGCTCCCCCGCGTGCTGCTCGCGGGCGAGGCCGCCAGCGACGACCACTTCTCCACCGTGCACGGCGCGGCCGAGACCGGCTTCATTGCAGCCAACACTCAATATACAAGTTCATTTTGACTGCTGTTTTACTGTCTGTGTTACACACAGTCTCTCATCTACTACCCACCTACCTACCTACCTTCCTATAAACCTAAGTTAATGAACGATGGGCACCCCCCGCGCCCCGCTCCCCCGCGTGCTGCTCGCGGGCGAGGCCGCCAGCGACGACCACTTCTCCACCGTGCACGGCGCGGCCGAGACTGGCTTCATTGCAGCTAATACTGCAACGCGGCTATTGACTCAATATACGGGTTCATTGTGTCTGCTGTTTTACTGTCTGTGTTACACACAGTCTCTCATCTACTACCCACCTACCTACCTACCTTCCTATAAACCTAAGTTAATGAACGATGGGCACCCCCCGCGCCCCGCTCCCCCGCGTGCTGCTCGCGGGCGAGGCCGCCAGCGACGACCACTTCTCCACCGTGCACGGCGCGGCCGAGACCGGCTTCATTGCAGCCAACACTCAATATACAAGTTCATTTTGACTGCTGTTTTACTGTCTGTGTTACACACAGTCTCTCATCTACTACCCACCTACCTACCTACCTTCCTATAAACCTAAGTTAATGAACGATGGGCACCCCCCGCGCCCCGCTCCCCCGCGTGCTGCTCGCGGGCGAGGCCGCCAGCGACGACCACTTCTCCACCGTGCACGGCGCGGCCGAGACCGGCTTCATTGCAGCCAACACTCAATATACAAGTTCATTTTGACTGCTGTTTTACTGTCTGTGTTACACACAGTCTCTCATCTACTACCCACCTACCTACCTACCTTCCTATAAACCTAAGTTAATGAACGATGGGCACCCCTCGCGCCCCGCTCCCCCGCGTGCTGCTCGCGGGCGAGGCCGCCAGCGACGACCACTTCTCCACCGTGCACGGCGCGGCCGAGACCGGCTTCATTGCAGCCAACACTCAATATACAAGTTCATTTTGACTGCTGTTTTACTGTCTGTGTTACACACAGTCTCTCATCTACTACCCACCTACCTACCTACCTTCCTATAAACCTAAGTTAATGAACGATGGGCACCCCCCGCGCCCCGCTCCCCCGCGTGCTGCTCGCGGGCGAGGCCGCCAGCGACGACCACTTCTCCACCGTGCACGGCGCGGCCGAGACCGGCTTCATTGCAGCCAACACTCAATATACAAGTTCATTTTGACTGCTGTTTTACTGTCTGTGTTACACACAGTCTCTCATCTACTACCCACCTACCTACCTACCTTCCTATAAACCTAAGTTAATGAACGATGGGCACCCCCCGCGCCCCGCTCCCCCGCGTGCTGCTCGCGGGCGAGGCCGCCAGCGACGACCACTTCTCCACCGTGCACGGCGCGGCCGAGACCGGCTTCATTGCAGCCAACACTCAATATACAAGTTCATTTTGACTGCTGTTTTACTGTCTGTGTTACACACAGTCTCTCATCTACTACCCACCTACCTACCTACCTTCCTATAAACCTAAGTTAATGAACGATGGGCACCCCCCGCGCCCCGCTGCCCCGCGTGCTGCTCGCGGGCGAGGCCGCCAGCGACGACCACTTCTCCACCGTGCACGGCGCGGCCGAGACCGGCTTCATTGCAGCCAACACTCAATATACAAGTTCATTTTGACTGCTGTTTTACTGTCTGTGTTACACACAGTCTCTCATCTACTACCCACCTACCTACCTACCTTCCTATAAACCTAAGTTAATGAACGATGGGCACCCCCCGCGCCCCGCTGCCCCGCGTGCTGCTCGCGGGCGAGGCCGCCAGCGACGACCACTTCTCCACCGTGCACGGCGCGGCCGAGACCGGCTTCATTGCAGCCAACACTCAATATACAAGTTCATTTTGACTGCTGTTTTACTGTCTGTGTTACACACAGTCTCTCATCTACTACCCACCTACCTACCTACCTTCCTATAAACCTAAGTTAATGAACGATGGGCACCCCCCGCGCCCCGCTCCCCCGCGTGCTGCTCGCGGGCGAGGCCGCCAGCGACGACCACTTCTCCACCGTGCACGGCGCGGCCGAGACCGGCTTCATTGCAGCCAACACTCAATATACAAGTTCATTTTGACTGCTGTTTTACTGTCTGTGTTACACACAGTCTCTCATCTACTACCCACCTACCTACCTACCTTCCTATAAACCTAAGTTAATGAACGATGGGCACCCCCCGCGCCCCGCTCCCCCGCGTGCTGCTCGCGGGCGAGGCCGCCAGCGACGACCACTTCTCCACCGTGCACGGCGCGGCCGAGACCGGCTTCATTGCAGCCAACACTCAATATACAAGTTCATTTTGACTGCTGTTTTACTGTCTGTGTTACACACAGTCTCTCATCTACTACCCACCTACCTACCTACCTTCCTATAAACCTAAGTTAATGAACGATGGGCACCCCCCGCGCCCCGCTCCCCCGCGTGCTGCTCGCGGGCGAGGCCGCCAGCGACGACCACTTCTCCACCGTGCACGGCGCGGCCGAGACCGGCTTCATTGCAGCCAACACTCAATATACAAGTTCATTTTGACTGCTGTTTTACTGTCTGTGTTACACACAGTCTCTCATCTACTACCCACCTACCTACCTACCTTCCTATAAACCTAAGTTAATGAACGATGGGCACCCCCCGCGCCCCGCTGCCCCGCGTGCTGCTCGCGGGCGAGGCCGCCAGCGACGACCACTTCTCCACCGTGCACGGCGCGGCTGAGACCGGCTTCATTGCAGCCAACACTCAATATACAAGTTCATTTTGACTGCTGTTTTACTGTCTGTGTTACACACAGTCTCTCATCTACTACCCACCTACCTACCTACCTTCCTATAAACCTAAGTTAATGAACGATGGGCACCCCCCGCGCCCCGCTCCCCCGCGTGCTGCTCGCGGGCGAGGCCGCCAGCGACGACCACTTCTCCACCGTGCACGGCGCGGCCGAGACCGGCTTCATTGCAGCCAACACTCAATATACAAGTTCATTTTGACTGCTGTTTTACTGTCTGTGTTACACACAGTCTCTCATCTACTACCCACCTACCTACCTACCTTCCTATAAACCTAAGTTAATGAACGATGGGCACCCCCCGCGCCCCGCTGCCCCGCGTGCTGCTCGCGGGCGAGGCCGCCAGCGACGACCACTTCTCCACCGTGCACGGCGCGGCCGAGACCGGCTTCATTGCAGCCAACACTCAATATACAAGTTCATTTTGACTGCTGTTTTACTGTCTGTGTTACACACAGTCTCTCATCTACTACCCACCTACCTACCTACCTTCCTATAAACCTAAGTTAATGAACGATGGGCACCCCCCGCGCCCCGCTCCCCCGCGTGCTGCTCGCGGGCGAGGCCGCCAGCGACGACCACTTCTCCACCGTGCACGGCGCGGCCGAGACCGGCTTCATTGCAGCCAACACTCAATATACAAGTTCATTTTGACTGCTGTTTTACTGTCTGTGTTACACACAGTCTCTCATCTACTACCCACCTACCTACCTACCTTCCTATAAACCTAAGTTAATGAACGATGGGCACCCCCCGCGCCCCGCTCCCCCGCGTGCTGCTCGCGGGCGAGGCCGCCAGCGACGACCACTTCTCCACCGTGCACGGCGCCGCCGAGACCGGCTTCATTGCAGCCAACACTCAATATACAAGTTCATTTTGACTGCTGTTTTACTGTCTGTGTTACACACAGTCTCTCATCTACTACCCACCTACCTACCTACCTTCCTATAAACCTAAGTTAATGAACGATGGGCACCCCCCGCGCCCCGCTCCCCCGCGTGCTGCTCGCGGGCGAGGCCGCCAGCGACGACCACTTCTCCACCGTGCACGGCGCGGCCGAGACCGGCTTCATTGCAGCCAACACTCAATATACAAGTTCATTTTGACTGCTGTTTTACTGTCTGTGTTACACACAGTCTCTCATCTACTACCCACCTACCTACCTACCTTCCTATAAACCTAAGTTAATGAACGATGGGCACCCCCCGCGCCCCGCTGCCCCGCGTGCTGCTCGCGGGCGAGGCCGCCAGCGACGACCACTTCTCCACCGTGCACGGCGCGGCCGAGACCGGCTTCATTGCAGCCAACACTCAATATACAAGTTCATTTTGACTGCTGTTTTACTGTCTGTGTTACACACAGTCTCTCATCTACTACCCACCTACCTACCTACCTTCCTATAAACCTAAGTTAATGAACGATGGGCACACCCCGCGCCCCGCTCCCCCGCGTGCTGCTCGCGGGCGAGGCCGCCAGCGACGACCACTTCTCCACCGTGCACGGCGCGGCCGAGACCGGCTTCATTGCAGCCAACACTCAATATACAAGTTCATTTTGACTGCTGTTTTACTGTCTGTGTTACACACAGTCTCTCATCTACTATCCACCTACCTACCTACCTTCCTATAAACCTAAGTTAATGAACGATGGGCACCCCCCGCGCCCCGCTCCCCCGCGTGCTGCTCGCGGGCGAGGCCGCCAGCGACGACCACTTCTCCACCGTGCACGGCGCGGCCGAGACCGGCTTCATTGCAGCCAACACTCAATATACAAGTTCATTTTGACTGCTGTTTTACTGTCTGTGTTACACACAGTCTCTCATCTACTACCCACCTACCTACCTACCTTCCTATAAACCTAAGTTAATGAACGATGGGCACCCCCCGCGCCCCGCTCCCCCGCGTGCTGCTCGCGGGCGAGGCCGCCAGCGACGACCACTTCTCCACCGTGCACGGCGCGGCCGAGACCGGCTTCATTGCAGCCAACACTCAATATACAAGTTCATTTTGACTGCTGTTTTACTGTCTGTGTTACACACAGTCTCTCATCTACTACCCACCTACCTACCTACCTTCCTATAAACCTAAGTTAATGAACGATGGGCACCCCCCGCGCCCCGCTCCCCCGCGTGCTGCTCGCGGGCGAGGCCGCCAGCGACGACCACTTCTCCACCGTGCACGGCGCGGCCGAGACCGGCTTCATTGCAGCCAACACTCAATATACAAGTTCATTTTGACTGCTGTTTTACTGTCTGTGTTACACACAGTCTCTCATCTACTACCCACCTACCTACCTACCTTCCTATAAACCTAAGTTAATGAACGATGGGCACCCCCCGCGCCCCGCTCCCCCGCGTGCTGCTCGCGGGCGAGGCCGCCAGCGACGACCACTTCTCCACCGTGCACGGCGCGGCCGAGACCGGCTTCATTGCAGCCAACACTCAATATACAAGTTCATTTTGACTGCTGTTTTACTGTCTGTGTTACACACAGTCTCTCATCTACTACCCACCTACCTACCTACCTTCCTATAAACCTAAGTTAATGAACGATGGGCACCCCCCGCGCCCCGCTGCCCCGCGTGCTGCTCGCGGGCGAGGCCGCCAGCGACGACCACTTCTCCACCGTGCACGGCGCGGCCGAGACCGGCTTCATTGCAGCCAACACTCAATATACAAGTTCATTTTGACTGCTGTTTTACTGTCTGTGTTACACACAGTCTCTCATCTACTACCCACCTACCTACCTACCTTCCTATAAACCTAAGTTAATGAACGATGGGCACCCCCCGCGCCCCGCTGCCCCGCGTGCTGCTCGCGGGCGAGGCCGCCAGCGACGACCACTTCTCCACCGTGCACGGCGCGGCCGAGACCGGCTTCATTGCAGCCAACACTCAATATACAAGTTCATTTTGACTGCTGTTTTACTGTCTGTGTTACACACAGTCTCTCATCTACTACCCACCTACCTACCTACCTTCCTATAAACCTAAGTTAATGAACGATGGGCACCCCCCGCGCCCCGCTCCCCCGCGTGCTGCTCGCGGGCGAGGCCGCCAGCGACGACCACTTCTCCACCGTGCACGGCGCGGCCGAGACCGGCTTCATTGCAGCCAACACTCAATATACAAGTTCATTTTGACTGCTGTTTTACTGTCTGTGTTACACACAGTCTCTCATCTACTACCCACCTACCTACCTACCTTCCTATAAACCTAAGTTAATGAACGATGGGCACCCCCCGCGCCCCGCTGCCCCGCGTGCTGCTCGCGGGCGAGGCCGCCAGCGACGACCACTTCTCCACCGTGCACGGCGCGGCCGAGACCGGCTTCATTGCAGCCAACACTCAATATACAAGTTCATTTTGACTGCTGTTTTACTGTCTGTGTTACACACAGTCTCTCATCTACTACCCACCTACCTACCTACCTTCCTATAAACCTAAGTTAATGAACGATGGGCACCCCCCGCGCCCCGCTCCCCCGCGTGCTGCTCGCGGGCGAGGCCGCCAGCGACGACCACTTCTCCACCGTGCACGGCGCGGCCGAGACCGGCTTCATTGCAGCCAACACTCAATATACAAGTTCATTTTGACTGCTGTTTTACTGTCTGTGTTACACACAGTCTCTCATCTACTACCCACCTACCTACCTACCTTCCTATAAACCTAAGTTAATGAACGATGGGCACCCCCCGCGCCCCGCTCCCCCGCGTGCTGCTCGCGGGCGAGGCCGCCAGCGACGACCACTTCTCCACCGTGCACGGCGCGGCCGAGACCGGCTTCATTGCAGCCAACACTCAATATACAAGTTCATTTTGACTGCTGTTTTACTGTCTGTGTTACACACAGTCTCTCATCTACTACCCACCTACCTACCTACCTTCCTATAAACCTAAGTTAATGAACGATGGGCACCCCCCGCGCCCCGCTCCCCCGCGTGCTGCTCGCGGGCGAGGCCGCCAGCGACGACCACTTCTCCACCGTGCACGGCGCGGCCGAGACCGGCTTCATTGCAGCCAACACTCAATATACAAGTTCATTTTGACTGCTGTTTTACTGTCTGTGTTACACACAGTCTCTCATCTACTACCCACCTACCTACCTACCTTCCTATAAACCTAAGTTAATGAACGATGGGCACCCCCCGCGCCCCGCTCCCCCGCGTGCTGCTCGCGGGCGAGGCCGCCAGCGACAATATACAAGTTTATTGTGTCTGTTGTTTTATTGTCTGTGTTACACACAGTCTTTCGTCTACCACCTACTTACCTACCTACCTAGCTACATATCTACCTACCTACCAATCTACCCACCTACCTACCTACCTTCCTATATACCTAAGTTAATTAACAATGGGCACCCCCCGCGCCCCGCTCCCCCGCGTGCTGCTCGCGGGCGAGGCCGCCAGCGACGACCACTTCTCCACCGTGCACGGCGCGGCCGAGACCGGCTTCATTGCAGCCAACACTCAATATACAAGTTCATTTTGACTGCTGTTTTACTGTCTGTGTTACACACAGTCTCTCATCTACTACCCACCTACCTACCTACCTTCCTATATACCTAAGTTAATGAACGATGGGCACCCCCCGCGCCCCGCTGCCCCGCGTGCTGCTCGCGGGCGAGGCCGCCAGCGACGACCACTTCTCCACCGTGCACGGCGCGGCCGAGACCGGCTTCATTGCAGCCAACACTCAATATACAAGTTCATTTTGACTGCTGTTTTACTGTCTGTGTTACACACAGTCTCTCATCTACTACCCACCTACCTACCTACCTTCCTATATACCTAAGTTAATTAACGATGGGCACCCCCCGCGCCCCGCTGCCCCGCGTGCTGCTCGCGGGCGAGGCCGCCAGCGACGACCACTTCTCCACCGTGCACGGCGCGGCCGAGACCGGCTTCATTGCAGCCAACACTCAATATACAAGTTCATTTTGACTGCTGTTTTACTGTCTGTGTTACACACAGTCTCTCATCTACTACCCACCTACCTACCTACCTTCCTATAAACCTAAGTTAATGAACGATGGGCACCCCCCGCGCCCCGCTCCCCCGCGTGCTGCTCGCGGGCGAGGCCGCCAGCGACGACCACTTCTCCACCGTGCACGGCGCGGCCGAGACCGGCTTCATTGCAGCCAACACTCAATATACAAGTTCATTTTGACTGCTGTTTTACTGTCTGTGTTACACACAGTCTCTCATCTACTACCCACCTACCTACCTACCTTCCTATAAACCTAAGTTAATGAACGATGGGCACCCCCCGCGCCCCGCTCCCCCGCGTGCTGCTCGCGGGCGAGGCCGCCAGCGACGACCACTTCTCCACCGTGCACGGCGCGGCCGAGACCGGCTTCATTGCAGCCAACACTCAATATACAAGTTCATTTTGACTGCTGTTTTACTGTCTGTGTTACACACAGTCTCTCATCTACTACCCACCTACCTACCTACCTTCCTATAAACCTAAGTTAATGAACGATGGGCACCCCCCGCGCCCCGCTCCCCCGCGTGCTGCTCGCGGGCGAGGCCGCCAGCGACGACCACTTCTCCACCGTGCACGGCGCGGCCGAGACTGGCTTCGTTGCAGCTAATACTGCGACGCGACTACTCACTCAATATACAAGTTTATTGTGTCTGTTGTTTTATTGTCTGTGTTACACACAGTCTTTCGTCTACCACCTACTTACCTACCTACCTAGCTACATATCTACCTACCTACCAATCTACCCACCTACCTTCCTATATACCTAAGTTAATTAACAATGGGCACCCTCCGCGCCCCGCTCCCCCGCGTGCTGCTCGCGGGGGAGGCCGCCAGCGACGACCACTTCTCCACCGTGCACGGCGCGGCCGAGACTGGCTTCATTGCAGCTAATACTCAATATACAAGTTCATTTTGACTGTTGTTTTACTGTCTGTGTTACATACAGTCTCTCATCTACCACCTACTTACCTACCTACCTACCTACCCACCTACCTACCTTCCTTCCTATATACCTAAGTTAATTAACAATGGACACCCCCCGCGCCCCGCTCCCCCGCGTGCTGCTCGCGGGCGAGGCCGCCAGCGACGACCACTTCTCCACCGTGCACGGCGCGGCCGAGACTGGCTTCATTGCAGCCAACACTCAATATACAAGTTCATTTTGACTGCTGTTTTACTGTCTGTGTTACACACAGTCTCTCATCTACTACCCACCTACCTACCTACCTTCCTATAAACCTAAGTTAATGAACGATGGGCACCCCCCGCGCCCCGCTCCCCCGCGTGCTGCTCGCGGGCGAGGCCGCCAGCGACGACCACTTCTCCACCGTGCACGGCGCGGCCGAGACTGGCTTCATTGCAGCTAACACTGCAACGCGACTATTGACTCAATATACAAGTTTATTGTGTCTGCTGTTTTACTGTCTTTGTTATATACAGTCTCTCATCTACCACCTACTTACCTACCTACCTAGCTACCTATCTACCAATCTACCTACCTACCACACGTTTCTTAACATTCTTAGACTTTCTATTAGCCTTTATAGCTGCTATTACATCCGTCGTGGAGGTGCCATTAACGACAGCAGACTTGACTTTACGTCGGTTTGGTTGGCTGTTTTTTATTGGCGGAGCTCTTGGCAATTGCCTAACGGATTTCGGCGAGATCACATCAATTGAGCCGAGTAGCGCGTCTCAAAAGCGACAAAAAGGCGTTGTTGCCAGGTCGCTAACTATAATAGGTAGGGTGGAATCGTCCTTGTCACAACTCACCTCTGTCACAACTCTCCTAGGTCTCCCCTACTAGAAGAAACCCTTACCACTACTATTTGCCATTTAAATGCGGCCTATTAGCCTAATATACCTGTCATTCTTATTATACTCACCTGATATGGATTGCACTTTATTAAATTTACTTAATTGCCTCAGTAAAGGGTTCAGATAAGGATTAGGATTGACTTGACAACTGATAACTATAATCCCTACTAATATTATAAATGCGAAAGTAACTTACTAGTCTACTAGTCTGTTTGTCTGTTACGCTTTCACGCCTAAACCACTGAACGGATTTTGATCAAATTTGGTAGGAAGATAGAACGGACTTGGAAAATGACATAGGGTAATTTCTAAGAACTTTTTGTGAGAACTTCTCATTCCCACGGGAAAACTTCTCATTCCCCCGGGAAACCGACTTCCACGTGAACGGAGTCGCGGGCGGCCACTAGTACATTTATACATATAGTAATCTATTTTGCATTAGAATATTTAGTGTTACACCATACCTACCTCGCAAACACTTTTAATTTCTCACCTTTAAATTGGTTACAAACCAATAATTACGTGACCAAAAACCTATTTTAGAAATCAATATAACTTAAGTGTAATAAAATAGACCTACTTATTCAATGCTTTAGTTATGACACCCCTCTAGTTTACCGACCATGGATGTTGTCGTAGATAGAAGTTCACTTTTATTTCCACCAGCCATCAGTCATAAAATGGACGATAAAAGACAAATTAAAGAAGTGTACTCTCCTATATTGTGTCTAGTTTGCGTAAAGAAATTATCGATCGCTATCACCTTTAAACGCTAACTCGACTGTTAAAAGTTTTAAAGTGAAGTTAGCGACAGTTATTTTCTTACGTGACATGCCCTCAGTTTAATAGTCAACATTTTGAAATAGTAAGCCAAGACCTTACTATAGTTTCAACCTCTTTGCATATTTCAAAAATCGAACGCTAAAGTCCATTTTTTTACAAACAAGTCCTCTCGTTTGAACACAGAAAGAACGCATACTTCGAAAAATTTGACATGTAAGTATGTTTCTATTCTTGAAATACTTAACTCCAATTCTTTTCAAATTGTTTTTTTTCCGAGTCATTTGTTTATCTGTTCGAAAACCAAACTCCCACCGCGCCGTCACCTCCTTGCTTCACCGCAATTCACCCTATGTTTACAAAATGCTGCCAGCAACTGGTGGTTTTTTTTTTCCACAAAATAGGTAAGTCGGTACTCCCCCGAAATACCTTATGAGTAGAAGTGCTTTATTACGACACCTTTAAGTTTAAACATGTTCAAATATTTCCAGAATAAATCAGTACCTAGGTATCTTACCAAATTAATAATACAGTCATCAATCAATGACACATTTTTTTTTTTACATTACCTATACTATGGATCCTACTAATATAATAAATGTGAAAGTTTGTGAGGATGTATGGATGGATGGATGGATGTTTGTTACTCTTTCACCAAAAAACTACTCGATGGATTTGGATGAAACTTTGCAGTAATATAGGTTATACATCAGAATAACACATAGGATACTTTTTACCGCGGGAAAACATCTCATTCCCACGGGAAACCGACTTCCACGCGAACGGAGTTGCAGGCGGCCACTAGTATATTGCAATGGTATATGGGCAATAGTAATATGTTAGGTATAGGCTATGCAAATATTTAAAATAAAATCTTTTGAATCGCATCGTAAAATATTTACGATCTACTTTAGGTACCTGCGTAGTTAGTTATGCGATTTCGAATGATTTGAAACTGATGTGATCCAAAACATGTATTTTACTTCAGTGCTTATATTTGTAGGTAAGGAACTTTCGTCTCGCTTTCCTTCGAAAATACGAAGGGAAGATTTTATGTAGGATAAGCAATATTTTTCAAATAAGTTGTATCTTTTTTTTATTTTTTTCAATTTTTTTTTACTAATAAATAGCGTAGGGTTAGAGGCTTCTAATATTTGGACCAAATATTTTTTCATAACTAACACCAGCTAAGAGCTGCATTTCAACGGTTTTCAAGACTGCTTTTTTTATTAGATTTGAGTTACTTAATACTTTTATTTTATAGGTGCAATATCAGGCGCACTGGCAAAAACAAAACGCGACTTAGGTGAAGACATTGTTGAAACTAGTATTGATCGTATACTTGAAAGACTGTTTAACTCAGATAAAATAGACAAAATTGCGGCCACAATCGCAGTGCGAGCCGCCGAAAAGTTCAATCAAATACAGAGGAATTTGAACAAACCAGTATTGCGAGCGATGGTTGACCCAGACGAAATAAGTGACCGAAATTCCATTGCTAACAACAAAAGTAAAGTCCTTACTAAACTTATACACGACTTCATTACTCCAAGATCGTCGTTGCCACTCAAAAACCTAGACCTCAAATACAAAATAGAGAACAGTGATGTCACAACGCAAAAAACAACAACCAATGCTAAATCGATAGACGAGAAAACTGACCAAATCAAAAATGAAGAAAATAACAGACCCGAAGTTAGCATCGGTGACATCTTAAACTTTAATTCAAAAGCATCTGCCGAAGTTGACAAAATAATTGACGCAGAACAACCTAAGAACATAACTGTCAAAACTGACAGTTCAAATACAGGCAACACTGAAACTAAAGATGGCGACGCTGATGTAGACACAAACAGTGCGGAAGAATACAAGAAGTCTATAGCAACCAAAGTTACACGTAAGGAAGATAATAAGATATACACTTTCCAATCTTCTGAGGATTACGCTGAATATCATCAGAAAGTGGCTGAATTACGTAGAAGTAAAGGAGCTGATGCTATTTTTATTTAAGATTTAGAAATAATAAATGGAATATACCCTTTTTTGCATTTCTTTACCGCATAATGGGCATCCATCAAGCAAATACCTAGTTGTGTAATTTATACAAAAAAAAGAGTATGATTTTTAATACTTATGATTGAAAATTACGATTATAATACTCTCTGCTGGTTACCTACACAATTTATTATTCACGGAAGGAACTACAGAACTTTTTCTTGTCGGTAGGAACTTCTTATATAAAATTCTCGTGTCACAATGTAAGTAGGTACTTAACCTTACTCCTCCGAAACGGCTTCACCGGTTTTTACTAAATTTTAGATAGAAGCTGATTCTCAGTAGGTCTATTTATATAATCATAAGTGATAAGGGTTATCAACCCCTAATATTGTTTTAAACATGGCATAACAGCGGTTGCGAGTTTAGCTAGTAATGATATAAAAATCGAGTAGTAGGTTAACACAAGCTCAGTACAAACACAGATATAACAGCAGCAAATAAAGAATTCTCAGTAGTACAGGGAGTTCACTCAAGAGGGGACGAGAAATACTTAACAGGGGCTAAGATATTTTTTTATTTTTCCGGGATTGACCACCTTTACAGGTTTGCTTTTTTCCGTTTATTTTCATAAAAGTGTTTTATTTAGGTACATAATTTATTTTGTAATGTAAACAATTAATTTAAATATTTTTATTTTCAATATGATATTACAAATTTTCTAGGTAAGTAAACCTAATTTTGGATAAAAATTACGAGTTTGTAAGAAGGTAGGCCATTTTAATTTATAAAAAAATCTAGCTCTCGCCAGCAGCCACGCGAACGCTAACTTTAGCTAACCTAATAAGTTTAGTTTAGTGATATTTTTGTTGATTCTCGTCATAAATCTACTCAAATCAAATTTATTTGTCCTTGCTTAGAAACTGTGAAGGTACCTAAACCGTATTCCTGGCGATCAGTTTTTGTAATTGATTGAGTAGTTTTAAAGCTTATTTTCTTTTAATATTGCTTGGATACAAACTTAAGACCCTTAAGATTTATGATTTAAAACATAACATTTTAAGTTGAATTTATTTGCTAAAAACTAGTTTGTATCTAGAGCAAATATTATTTTAATAAAAAAACAAGTCTGCCAAAAAAAGAGCGGTTGTTGTGACTTCCGGTTTGCGCGCGGGAAAATTGGAAGTGAAAAATTTTTTCGTGAACTTAAAAATTCATTTAATTCTTTCAATTTTGTTAAATAGTGTACATTTTGTATATATTTTTAATAACTATAGTATAGAAGCTTAATTTTTATTAAAATGACGTCTCGGGCGAAACGCAAGAAAAAGAAGGAGGAGGCAGTAATATCAGGGGAAGACTCGCTGCTTTCGGACTCCGACTCCATGCACAGTGACTGCAATTCAGCTAAGTCCGATCCATATAAAACTTATTTCGTTCCCGATTATACACGTCGGTATCCTGAGGATTCTTCAGCTACAGATTTCGTTGTCTTCTTGGAATCAAACGATGAGTCCAAACCTATTTCAACAAGAGATATGATTTCTTTATCATCAACATTAAAGAAATATATAAAAGGCATAAAATATATGCAAAATCTTAATAAATACAAAGTTACAGTTCATTTTGACCGTGCAAATTTGGCAAATAGTTTTCTTAACAATAAGACTTTGTTATCAGAATATAAACTCAAAGCAACTATTCCTGCAAAAACTACTGAAATTACTGGTGTTATTACTAATGTGCCCATTAAATGGTCCAATCAAAAAATTTTTGGAGTGATTAATAGTAATAAAAAAATTATTTCTGTTCGGAGAATTCAAAGGAAGGTTAAAAATGAACAAAACTTTGAATTACAACCGACTAAAACAGTAATCATAACTTTTGCTGCCATTTATCTTCCTGATCATATTGATTTACAAGGCTGGAGGTTTCCAGTTAAGATGTACATTCCACCTGTAAAACAATGCTTTAAATGCCTACGGTATGGACATTTGGCTAAGTACTGTAAAAATAATGTTAGATGTTCAATATGTGGAGATGCACATTCTTTTAAAGAATGTACAGTACCTAAGGAAAAGGCTACATGCTGTCACTGTAGAGGAAATCACATTAGTATATCTGCTGAGTGTCCTATTAAAAAGAAAAAAATTAATGATATTAAAATTGGTTTATCCTCTTTGTCTTATGCTTCAGTTGCAAATACAGAGAGTTTTCCAGCCTTAGGACAAAAGTTTGACCTGCTCAGTCACTTGAAAAAAGATAATAAATCTTTGAATTTATTGGTTGAGGCTATTGTTAAAATAATTACATTAAATAAAACAAAGGAAACTTCCATCAGTACTAAAAATATTTTACAAATATTAAGTGATATTTATGAAAAGTCATCTGCTAATAATCCATCCTAATGGCTCATTTAAAAATAGTTCAGTGGAATGCTCAAAGCATTAAAAGTAATAAATCTGAATTTACATATTTTCTTTATAGTAATGATGTTGATATCGCTTTAATAAGTGAAACTTGGCTTAGACCACATCATACCTTTAACATAAAGGGATACACAATAGTTAGAAATGACACTGGTAATACACATAATGGAGTTGCAATAATAATTCATAACAAATTACAATTCTTAAAAATTGATACTTATTTTGATGATTCCTTACAAAATGTTGCTGTACAGATAAAAATAGGTGGTAAATATATTTCATTTGTTAGTGTTTATTGTCCTTCTAGGTGTCATTATTCAAAATTAAAATTTTCAAAATTAATTGATAGTCTTCCAACTCCAGTCTTTATTGCTGGAGATTTCAATGCATACCATACTTCTTGGGGTTGTCAAAAAGTGGATAAAAGAGGTGAAGAAGTACTAGATTCTTTTGATGAAAATAACCTTGTTCTGTTAAATTCAGGAGAAGTCACGACTGTAGGAACTTCGTCCTGGAGACCAAATGGCTTAGATCTTTCTTTGGTTAGTCCAGCTTTATCATGGGATTGTGAATGGTCTGTTCATGATGATTCCTTTGGAAGTTATCATTTGCCTACAATTACTAAACTTCTGTTGTCTCAAACTCCAGTTATATCTTCAGAACATTGTGTTCACTCTCAAAATGTCAGTAAGAAATTAAACTTGAATTTAGTTAATTGGGATTTGTATGTAAATATTGTTAATACTTCGTTGAATAGTTTTATGATTAATTCTGAATGTTCACTAGAAAGTTATTTGCAGTTTTGTGATATTTTATTGGCATCAGTTGAAAAATCTATGTCACAACAAAAAACGAAAACAAAGTCTTGTTGTCAATGTCAAAATCTTTGTCATTTATGCTCACGTTCCGTTTCAGGTTTTAGGGCAAAAAGGGCAAGACATTCCGTTCCTTGGTGGAATAGCAAATGTGCAGATGCTGTTAAAAAATGTAAAGATGCTTTTGTTGCTTTCAAAAATGATCCTTCTGTAGAAAAATATTTGCTTTTTAAAAAAAATCAGGCTTCTAAGAAATTGACTATAAACTTTGAAAAACAGAAATCTTGGCAAGATTATTGCAATTCTATAAATCGTCTTACTCCAATTTCTCATGTCTGAAATAAAATACGCAGATTTAACAAAACTTTTGTTTCTAGAAGTGAAAATGATCATTGGGTAAATAGTTTTTTAAAAAAATACACTCCAGACTATGTCTCGAAACCTTTTACTTTTGCAGATAACAAATTTCATAGACAAAATCTTTCGTTGCTTGATCCGTTCACAATTTCTGAACTTACTGCTGCCATAAAATCAAGAAAAGATACAACTTGTGGTTTAGATAGTATTTCCTATAAAATGTTTCGTCTTCTCAGTCATAAAAATCTATGTAAATTCTTGATAATTTTAAATATTTTGTTTGAAAATGACTTAATACCAAATCAATGGAAAACTGATTGTCTGGTCCCTGTACTGAAGCCAGGGAAGGATCTTGATAGTCCAGATTCTTATCGACCTATAGCGTTGTCCTCTTGTGTTGGTAAAATTTTTGAGCAGCTGCTCAAACAACGTCTGGAATATTACATCGAATCAAATTGTATTCTTCCTAGTAATCAGTTTGGTTTTCGGCGTGGACGCTCGGCTAGGGAAAGCATTGCACATTTGTTATTAGATGCAAATAAATCCATAAAGGAACGGAATTATCTTGCTTGTAATTTTTTCGATGTAACAGGAGCCTTTAACAATGTAGGTTTAGAAACGCTTGCTAATATCTTGCTATCACTCAGAATTCCAAAAAAAATGGTTCTTTGGATATATAACTTTCTAAATGAAAGAATGGTCTATGTTAAATTGGGTAACAACTTTTATGGTCCACGTAATTCCTATAAAGGCGTCAATCAAGGCGGCATCTTGAGCCCTCTACTGTATATAATTTATATTCATAAATTGAATGAGATATTAGGCGCAAATGTTTCTAATCTGCAGTTTGCTGATGATCTTGTTGTTTATTGTTCTGGCAAAAAACTTAAAGATGTGCAAACGAATTTAAATAATGCCTGTAAAAGGCTTGAAGTCTATTTTTCTTTCTTAGGTTTAACTGTAAATACAGAAAAGAGTAAATCTCTTGTTTTCTCTAGAGATAAAGATTGTAAATTAGAATGTGTATATAATGGTAACCTTATTCCTAACTGTACAGAAATAAAATTCTTAGGTGTAGTATTTCAACAAAATTTAAGTTTTAAAAAATATGTGCAAATATTGATAGATAGAGCTGTAAAAGCTACAAATATTTTAAAATGCCTTACTGGTTGTCGTTTTGGTGCAGATCCTAAAATATTATTGATGCTGTTTAAATCATTAGTTAGAAGTCACTTTGAATATGCTTTTTTTTGCTTTGCTTCTGACAATAATTTTATAAATAAAATAGATAAAGTACAAAATAAAAATCTCAGGATAATTCTAGGAGCCATGAGTACTTCTCCGATTAATTCAATGCAAGTTGAAACTAACACTTGTCCCATTAAATTTAGGTTTGATTATTTGAAAAGAAGGTTCATAATTGATTTGATGAAAACTTCTAATAATGCGTTGTACAAAAAGATTTTGATATCTAATTACTCTTATTTATGTAAAAATTTTGATTTCATTAATTATTTGAAAAATGAAAATATTGCTCAGTATGATATTTTACCTTGTTATAGTGGAACATATGAAGGTAAGTTTTTTAAATTTGATGTCATTATAGACACAAATTTAAAAAATAAATATGAAGTATATGAAAAGTTATCATACTATGATAATTACCGTCAAATTTACACAGATGCTTCAAAAACATCTCAGTCTGTGTCGATAGCGGCTTATGATATTATTTTGAAAATTGCACATGGTTATAAGCTGTCCAATATTTGCAGTATTTTTACGGCAGAAGCTGCTGCTATTCTGTTTGCTTTAGATTTGATTAGTTCTGTAGATTCTTCTGGTAAATGGATTATTATTTCTGATAGTATGAGTGTTCTTCAAGCTATTAATAATCCCCGTCTTTCTAGTAAAATTCATCCTTTTATATATGAGATCCGGGAAAAGATTTATAAATTATCATTGAAACATAAAGAAATTGTCATTTTCTGGACACCAGCACACATTGGTGTTAGTGGTAATGAATTAGCTGATACATTAGCTAGTATCATTACAAATACTGATAACAACATTTGCAAATTAAAAAACATAGCAATTCCCATTTCAGAGTTTCTTCCTGAAATAAAAAATCAAATGATTAATAATTGGTTTCAATTTTGGCAAGATTCTCTTAAAGAAAAGGGCAAGTGGTATTCCGTATGTAACCAAAAAATTTCGCCTCCTTGGTTTACCAAGGGCTCTTTCAAAAATAGAAATTTTTATACAACAATTTGTCGTCTTCGTATAGGTCATGCTGCTTTTAATGAACACTTATATCGCATGAATATGATAACTTCCCCTTGTTGTTCATATTGTAATGAGTCAGTACAGTCATTGGATCATATATTTTTTGAATGTCCTCAATTTCATATTGACAGGTTAATTTTCATTGATGAGCTATTAGAAATTTATAAAACATTAGAAAATATCCCGCGTAATACTCAAGAACTTTTAAAAACAACTGAATGCTACTTACCTATGTATAAATTCATAAAATTTACAGTGTGTAATATCTGATGAAAATGTTTATGTATACTCATAACAAATATATATTAGCATTTTATTATTAAAGACATGAACTTGGTCCTTATTATGTTTGTTTATGAGGAAATAAAATATCGTCAATGTTACTTCTTATTGAAAACTAAACAAAACTAAGTCAACAAGAAAGAAGAAAACCAAATTATTGATGACATGGCTGTATGGGCATAGTCTCTTTGCCTTTTCGCATGACGGAAGAATCTAACAAAAAAAAAAAAAAAAGAGCGGTTGTTTTGTTTGTTGTGTTGTGGGTAGCTAATGAAAATTGTGGAATATTTTATTTATAGACCAATTTAATTACACGATGTCTCAACCAGCACGTTGTTTGCGACAACCGAAACTTCCAGATCCAACAAAGAAAATAACAACAGTTGCTAAAGAAATACATTCTCCCGTGCCTCAAGTAATCGTAACATTAAAGTGCGAGAAAAAGTTAGTTCTACCTTCGGATTCTTACCACGGCATTATAGCCGCCGGGGATGTTTTCAAGTGTATTTTATGTGATGTTCAACTAATTATGAATGTTAAATTGAAAGAAACGCACAAGATTTCACCGTCGCATATGGAATTTCTTAAAAACTACCCACACAGTGACGAGTACTCTGAAAATTTACTACGAAAGGCAAGTATCTTCGAATAGTTATACTTTATAGCTAAAAAATCTATGAAAATTATTGATTACTGTAACATTACTGCCTACGTACTTTGTTTTTTAGAGTTTGATATTTCCTGCCTACGGGGGTTAAATTGGTTCACAGCTTAACAAGTTTTTTTTGTCTTTTATTTTTACTTAATAATGATTCCAGCTCAAGAATGATAAATTCTACTGCACCATATGCAACTCAGTGATCACCGCTTCATACCTAAGACTGCATATATCATCAGAGACGCATACCAGCGAACTGAATAAGGCTTTGTCTCGGGCCTCTATTTATAAGCCGTACAACTAGGTTATTTTTACAGATTAAGTACAAGCTGGAGAAAGACTAGGATTAACTTACTTTCAAGGAAATATTTTAAGACCAAAACTTTTAAATTAATAACTGTTAAGTTTTTTTGTTATTTACTGGAACATAGCTTTAGTTGGTTACTTTTCTGTGAAGATTAGTCAGAAAGGTATAATATTGTTATGGTAATTTTAATATTTAAGTTTAATTAAATCAGTAATTTAGGTTTGCAATGTTGTTTCTTAGAAAATTAAATATTTAACTAAGTCGTAACTGATTTATTGTAGTTTTTTTTTATAGAAACTCTTCAAATCAAATTAAATATTAAACAAAGTTAATTGTATTGTAACTGATTTATTGTAGTTTTTTTTTATAGAAACTCTTCAAGACCTTGCGGGCACTAGGCAGACTGGCTGCCAGTAAGACATATAGCAATCTGTGGCTGCCTAGGGTGCACGGGGCCTTAATTCCATCTATAGTATATTTTTAGGGCGGGTTGCATCACAACTACTTAACGTGTCTGTCAACGTTAAAAAGGGCGTTAACCACTGTCAAGCTAGAAAACGGGTTGTTTCACCAATGTCGTGACTTTTTTGTGATTTTTTACTCAACCCTTTGTATTTGACGTATGTTAAACATCTGATGTAATTGTCAAAAAGTTACGTATGTAGATACGTTAACCAACTGTTTGATACAACCCGCCCTTAGTAAATAAAGTGTCCTCTGGGTTTAACAATTGAAGGTGAGAAAACAGTCATTTAGAGAAGATAAATAAAATACCATGTTTACTTTAATACCTATAATCAAATCAAACTTTCCGCTTCTTAAACCTTTTCTTAGTGTTTTTCTTATGGACCTTGTTGATTTTAGCTATTTTCCTCTTGTGTAACCACACTGGGTACTGTCCGTTCTGATCTTTCAAAGTTTTTGAGCTGTAAACTCTTTTCGTGCCGTCTTCCCCGTCAACCTCGATTTTTTCGTCGTCTGAACTCATTTCAACCTCCTCCTCGGCTGGGGCGACAGGTTTTTTCTTCTTTTTGTCCTTTTGTATCTGTCCAGCATCAAAATAAATCACTTGCTCAGTTTCCATAACCTCACTTTCTGGTTTTTCTTCATCTTTGACACCAAGCATTTTCTTGAGCCTGGCTAGTTCTTTTACGGCATATCTTTCGCGTTTTATCGCGCGGCACTTTCGCTTCCACTTGCTTCGCATTGATTTGGCCATTTTTTGGAGTTTACTGTTTATTTACAAATAAACTCGTGCTGCTCGTTGACAGCAGCGAAAGAAGGAAAAGAAATGTGTGGTTTTAGATTTGACGTTGACTGTTGACATTTGACGTAATAAAAAAGCAATTGTTGCGGACCGTTATAAGAAAGCACTGCAAACGTAGGAGATGTCGCTAACTGCACATCCAAAAAATATTTCATTTCTCATAATCACAAACGTATGCACTCAAATCAATGGAGTTATTTATCGTTTGTGAAATTGAAAGGATTATTTAACTATTTTAAAAAGTGAAATATATAACTCTTAAAACTAGGTTCTTTTTATTATTTCGATATGCGTAGAACATCACTGAGTGGCGTTACAGAACAATCAACATATTAATCGATGCAGCTTGTTTATGTGGAGTACTTACAAAATCATAATTATGTTTGCAGTTGCTACGGTTATTTGAATTGTGTTTTGTTTTCATACGAGAGCTAATGTTCGCATCGCATCATAACGTCAGACTACTTAATGACGTGTACAGGTTATATCATTACGATCTACTGTTTGCGTACAGAGGCGGTGCCAGCTAATTATGAACCTTTAACGGCTCGTCCGCGTTCCGAGGTTGCGTTCAAAGTTTGAACTTCAAACGCACCGTTCAATTCCAATTATTTGATTGTTCAGTCCGGTATCGAAAACAGTTGTGAGTACATTTACTAATGTCGGATGCCGGATTCAATATTCCTACTATCAATAAAACCTCATTTTCAAAACTATCTGTTTTGTCTTTGTGACAGAATAGTTTAGTCAATGACTAGCTATTGAAATTGGCCTTAGATTGCAACTAATATAAGTAGTTCTGCAATAAACGAAACAAACAACGTAATTTTTTTTTATTATGCAGTTTAACAAAGTTTAGAAACTTTCTCGAGTGTAACCTCAGAACACGCCCCATTAAATCGCGCAGAATCTCCTAATGTCTGACTGACATTGACAAGTGACATCAAAAGGTTTGATTGATTGATACTGCAATATTTTTTGTTTCGTTCCGCTCGTTCGGTCGGATTCGGCAGTTCGGGATCTTCGATGTTGGCTTGCCATTAAATATTGAATTTGTTTGTGTATAATAAAAGGAAAGATTCATTTTGGCCAGCCTCCAAGTGTCGTGTATACAACATGTCTTAGCTCCTATATTGGTAAATAAACGCATCGCGAGTGACTAACTCTCCGTCGGCGTCTTTGTTTCGCGAATGATATTCCATATTTGTTGATATCGCGGCTCGTTCCCTGTGAAATGGAGTCAGAAGACTGTGTTCGTGAGTTAGACGACAGCGGCTGCGTTCAGGATGGTAGGTATTAATTGCAAACGCGAAAATCAATAAATAACTTTTTCTACAGTGCATTTGTTTGTGTCGCTAGTAGCTGTTGCATCCACGATGGAGCAACATCCAGAGTACGAGGGCGTCGAGCTTTTGGACTTATCTGATGATGCTTTGCTGTGTATCCTGCGGTTTTGTTCGCCTATGGACTTAAAGGCTTTGTCATAGTGAGTATTATCTTTTAAATTGTATTTAGCACTTGTCTACATGATGTATGTAATAGCATAAGGGTACCTATTAGAGTAATATGTATGTATATGTAGTATGTATATGTTGGTACCAAAAAGTGTTAGAAATTGACTATATTTTATTAATTCAGTTATTAATTGGGTAGGAATAGCTGTGTATAGCAGTAAAATAGTGCAGCAGTTGTTCTGTTACTAATCTTGGTAAGAATCTGGTAAGCCCTGCAAGCAGCCTATTGGCGGTTCTGCATCATTTATAAGATAAACATTTGAAATTTCATAGTTAAATATCCAGAAAGTATCAAATGTAAATGCAACATATTGCACTTAAAATTAGTAGCCATTTTGTATTCATCCGGTAGTCTGCAAGTACATACCTTTTCATTCTAGGAGCAAAATTATGTAATTTACAGTTATTATTCAACAGTATCTTTATCTTATAAATACGAAATACACAATTATTATAAAACCTAGATTGATTTAATCAAATTTTAATTAAAAACTTAAAACATTTTGTTACCAATATTGACTTTCTATTTTACTCCTTTACCATATAAAAAGCGAATGATCTTTCAAAATATTAAACAATTGCGCCTATCATTTGCATATCCCCAATTATATTCTACATTATTACTCAAAACAAACTTCAAATTACCAAACATATGGTTGAGGCATTACATGACAAAATTAACAGAAATATATGACTGGACCTAATAATTGTAATAAGTTTGCATGGCTATATGCTAAATGCTGTAACAACCTACCATCAAGTATATCAATGGCTTGTTTTTAATCTAAATCACTAGACTAACAGACTAACTTGACGACCTCTGTAGTGTAGCGGTGTATATGTTACAGTCATAGTGATTAAATGGATATTATACATAATGACTGGTCATTATTTATAATAGCCAAATTGACTAGACAATGTAATAAATTAATCACTTTATCTGGACATTATTCATAATAGCGTGTCAAAGTTAGCCAAAGTAATAATATGGCCTAGCCGACTTGTTTTACGGCTAATACCCGTATTTAGAACATCAATAGGTTAGGTTAGTTAGGTTACTTTTTTGATACCGCCCAAAAAAAGGAGTCCCGCGCAGTGGGACTCCGTCGACTCATGATTGAATCCAGTTTTTATATTTATAGGAATATATTTTTTGTTACAGTTTTCCATTCATTTTAAGTCTACTAACCGGCTAAAACTAGGTGTAACCGCACTTCGGGTATTAGCTGTAACATATACATAAAAAAACTGGCTTCAATCATGAGTTGACGGAGTCCCGCTACGCGGGACTCCTTTTTCTGGGCGGTATCAAAGAAGTAACCTAACTAACCTAACCTATTGATGTTTCTAACCGGCTAAAACTAGGTGCAGCTTCGGGTTTTAGCCGTAACACAAACGAATATCTACTTGTTTTATTACATTATCCAAGTCTTCGAAGATATTATATAAAATAGCCAGTTAATGTGATTAATTTTGTGTTAATTATCACTTTATCTAAATTGAGAAGACATTATATATAATGGCTAGACAGTATATATAATATCCAGATTTATTACTTTGGCTGTAACATATATACCGGGCTGCTAAGCGGAAGGTTCCGGGTTGATCCCCGGGTCGGGCCAATTTCGTCAAAATGGTTTTTCGAAATTGACTCGTGTCTGGGTGTAACTAGGTTCTCCCCTAGTCCATTTTGTGGTACCAGCCCTGCTTAGTTTAGGGCCACACAGTTGGTGTGTTAGTCTGGAGATTTTATTTTATAATTTTTTATTTTAACTACGTGGCACTAAACTAAATGCAAGCTTGTGTTATAACCCGACAATCAACTAGTGGAGAATGTAGTTGTCATTTTCTACCTTCCCATTGTAGGATTAAACTAGCCAGTCTGTATTAAGAAGTATAAGCGCTTTATGACTATTAAAAGCAATGCAATATAGTGGACAAAATCATAAGCCAATAATTTAGTTTATGACTTAACCAAAATTTTTAACTAGCCCTCCGCCCACAGTTTTATACAACTAAAAATAAACCTAGCCTAAATGAAAGCTTCTCACCATTCTCTTCATAATATTGATGATCTCTGTAGCGCAGCTGTAACGATACCGGACTGTAAAGCGGATGGTTCCGGGCCAATATCCTCCCCTAGTCCACTGTGTGGGAACGTTAACACAAGAGCTTACTGCACTTACTTAAGGGCCACATGGTGTGTTAAATCTGAAAAAAAAAAACAATTAATATACATAAATTACATGTTTATTTTGGCTAAAACAGTAATATGGTAATAATTGCAGATTACAATTAGATGCACTTACTATAAATTATAAACTCGAAGTTCAAACTGTCTTATTCTAGCTAATTATTTATATAGAGACCATACAAATTAAAGTTACCATCCATAACTACAAACTCCTTTTAAACCATTTTGCTGAGATGTCTAAAAAAGATTAACATTATTGAAAACTGTTGTCATGTTAATAACAACTGTTGTCATGTTAATAACAAAACGTTGTTATGTTAATAACAACAGTCTTCAACAATCGTTATCTTTTTTAGAAATCTCAGCAAAACAATTCTAAAAATAAAATGTATTCAATAGACAAATGTTTTTGATACTGTTTATGTACCTTGGCTACTTAAACAAATAGATTATTTTAAAATAATCGCAACATAGAAGCCAATCATAAATAACGTGACACAATAAAAGGGTTCAACCAAGTGAGATATTGGCCCCGATTCTGAAAACACTCTAATCTAAACGAAATAAAACTATTGCCGTCACTTACTCATCAATAGTATAAGACAGAGACAGGTAATCATTTTAGTCCGGTCAAACTAAAATGTACGTGCATTATGACTCGGCGAAGGCAATTTTAGGCTAGTCCTTAGCGCATTTCGTTCAATTTTACAATGATGTGGACTAAATTTAGTGAGACCAATGTACCTGTCTTTTTCTAATACAAAGCTAGGAAAAGTGACAGTGATATGTTTAATATAGTTTGAGAGTGTTTTCGGAATCGGGGCCAATATGTGGGAGGAAAAGTTCATCTTGCTTGCACCTTTCAAAACAATGAAAGGTATAAATAACGACACACTTTAGAGAGGGGAGGGGGTTGACGTCGTTTAAAAAAGTGTAGGAGGAATAGAATAGAAAAGTAAAACTAAGCAATCTTGGAGTTAATACAATGAACTATGCTTAAAAACAAAAGCTTAAAAATAAAACGAAACTTGTGAACTTGTGGGTTATCCTGAACTAAATAGTTCTGTCGTTTAAACAATCAAATCAAAAATGACGGTTAACAATGTAACTATTATTATCCAAGCAATATTTAAAAAAAAAAAGAATTTTTGCTTTAACCAAATTTTATTATCTTATGCCAACCAGTAAGGGTGTCTTCTAACAAAGACTAAACACTTTGTTAGTACCTAGTTATAATGTTTTAATTGAATTTATCATTCGAATTTAATCGCAATCAAGTTTTTTTTTTAAAACAGCTCCTCGTCTTATTCACCAACTGAATCTAATATTCTTTTTATAATAAGATCCTTTACTCATTAATATCCTCCAGGGATGTTATGGATATAAAATTTCGGATACGGATTGGATACGGATATTGGAATTATTATTATACCGGATAGGGATACAGATACGGATATGAAATAATTTCGGATTATCCGTTAGTTTCGGATAATTTCGGTTACGGATATTAGATTTATTCCTTTGCCATCCACCGTGTGGCAAAACTTGTTAATACTTGATTCAAATACGCTCCGTCCCTATCCGATACTATCCGAAACTTTTATTTCAGATTCGGTTACGGATACGAATATTTTTTTATATCGGATATCCGATGGGTCGACGACATTTCGGACACAACAAACTCGGACACCTTGGCAAATGGAAAAAATTATATTAAAATTGAAAATCCATACATTTGCCAAGGTGTCCGAGTTTTTTGTGTCCGAAATGTCGTCGACCCTATCCGATAATTTCGGTTACGGTTACGGAGCTCCCGATCATCTCTGATATCGTCATATATTTTCACAGCACCCACCCACGCCTAGCCCGGCTCGCGCTAGAGTGGCCTCTATGGACCCGGGTGAACGCCTGCGATGTCCCATACGACAAGTACCGACTGTTCTGGCTGCTGAGATATGGGGTCAACGAGAGAACCACGCACCTGGCTATCAGGGGGCATGCTGAGGAGGCTGACGGGTATGTTATTGTTTTTATAAATAAATAAAAAAATATTTCATTAATAAAAAAAAATTGAGTGAATTTTAAGTACGAGAAGTAAAAATAAAGTTTATTTTTGAAAGGTTTTTCAATTGTTAAATAAACTATTCATAGTTTGTTAGTTCTATACAACAGATAAGATAGTAGGTTGATCAAATGAAATGAAATGAAACGAAACGAAATGAAATAAAATGAAATGAATGAAAGTATACTTTATCTGTTGAATAGAATTTGGCTGACAATTGAAAAATGGACTAAAGTGTTATAATTGTTTGCTGATTGTAGTTTTACAGTATATATTTATTTACCGTCGGAGTTATGACACCTTATGTCTAGCTTTTACCCCCTTATTAATAAGCACACTTTATGCCTAAATAAGTAATGTCCCTGACAGGGGTCGATGACTTTTCGGACGCAAAAAACTCGGACACCTTGGCCAAATTGTGGTTTTTCAATTCTAATATTATTTTTTACCAAGGTGTCCGAGTAATTTGTGTCCGAAAAGTCATCGACTCCCTGACAGATACAAAAGTCACGTGAGATTGACAGAGATCAATCATATTTCCGCTTATGCAGGTTTAAAGTTCGTTCATGACTAAATTTCGGCTTTAGTCTTTTGAATAGGTACCTTAAATCTAGAGCAGATTCAGATTTAAATCAAATCAAAACTCTTTTATTCATCATAGATATGTAACATATACTTAATGAACGGCAATGTTACAAACTTCGACTTTACCTAACCGAGAGAAAAAAGCCGGCGGAAAAAACTCCCAGCACTCTTTCGGGAAATGGAGAATGTTACTAGGTATGCCAAATCGCTTGAAATTTTGTCTCAGTAAAGCCTGTATGCATACAAATACACTAGTTTTTGTTGTAATCAAAAATACCCAGTAGTTTTGATTTTATAGGCATTCAAAGTTTCGAAAAATATCGAGTCCCGCTAACAGTCACGTGACCGCTTGTGACGTCTTACCACAACGCGCCAGCGGTGGCGCTAATAGCTGGCGCAGTATTTAATTTATTTTTTTTATTTATTTAACATTTAATGTATTATTTTTTTGTGTTTTCGGTCGCGTATTAGTAAATATAAATATTATTCGTTATTATACGTTAATAGTTATTATTACACGTTAATAGTAAATATTATTCTATTAATAAATTGGGTATAGAATTCGAAAAAAGGTAATCGTGTAATCTATCTAAAATAGATGAATTAAAGGCTGCGCATTATTTATCAAGAAATAGTGATTTTGTTGCCGCCGAAATGTTTGATATGTTCTAAACCGTTTTATCAAAACAAAATAACCAATATAATAAAAATACTAATGGAAGAATGCAAGTCCTATAGTAGAAGTATGTACCTACCTACCTATCATTATTTTTTTTGTAGCTATAGGTAGGTACGTCCTTCTAATATTATAAATGTGAAAGTTTGTGAGTATGGATGTATGAATGTTTGTTACGCTTACACGTAAAAACTACTGCCCCCCAAGTCAAGTGGCAAGTGATATTTGCGATAGCGAGTGAATAGAAAAAATATGTATGATACTGTCAAATTGCAAGCTTGTCAAAAATGTCAGTTTCATACAAATTTATTCTATTCACTTGCTATCGCAAATATCACTTGCCACTTGACTTGGGGGGCTGGACGGGTTTGGATGAAACTTTGCAGTAGGTTACACATCAGAATGACACATAGGGTACTTTTTACCGCGGGAAAACTTCTCATTCCCACGGAAACCGACTTCTACGCGAACGGAGTTGCGGGCGGCCACTAGTATGTATACAAAGATACCGCTCTTCTAAGTAAATTTAAATAAATACATGCATTGATTTAGTACTAACTAGCTTTAGTTAGCAGCTTCGCCCGCGTTTCCCTCGGGAACTGTACATTTTCCCAGGATTAAAAGAAGCCTTTGGATTATTTCAGTCTTCGTCCAGATCCGTTCAGTACTTTTTGTGTGAAAGATAACAAACACAAACACAATCTTCCGCGTTTATTATATTACTAGGAAGTAGTATACCTATACGATCTAGATGAAGGTAGCTGAACGTTACAGATGCATTTTACCTTTACTATTTTATTTAAGTAATTTAATTTATTTTTATTGCAAATTTAGATGATATGAACTAACTAAACCTCTTTTTTTTATTGGTATTTTTACTAACAAATTGTTTAATGGTATTGGTTATGTTCAAGTTAAAAGATTTGGTGAAGTATGTACGAGTATGTATCCTTTGGAACTGTAAAAAACAACTTTTCCGGCGAATTGATAGTTGTATTATTACATTTATGCACAACACATGATTTCCTAGTAGTTGGATTAGACATTTTTAAAAGTATTTAGGTTTAATTTAGACGACAAGTGCGGGCGACCGCAAGCGTACTAAGTAAGCCAGACCGAGCCAGTTGTGGTGTGACGTCACACCGCCACCGACAGCCCGCGTCGTGCGGTAGCAACTTATTTTACTTATAAATCGGAAACTAATTGACGCATCGAAATAATTCTTTCACCAGTATTTTTTATTTTTGACAGAGAATACGAAGAGATAATAATCAAAATTTGTTAACATTCTCCATTATACAAGAATTTAAAACGTGTACATTCAGTGAACATAGAAATTATTTTCTTGTACCTGCCCGTTCAACACTATAAAGTTAAAAAAATATTGAATTGCTAGTACGAACTAATTAATTAGTCTGCTTGGCTTGACGAGTACAAAGTGCTTAACAATACAAAAGGAGCTAAGACTAACTTCTTGATGTGCCTTTGAATCATATATTTTTGATATAAACAGCATATATTAAACTATGTACTAGCTATTTTATTAGATAGACTTAGCGAGAACATAGGTGCATGAAAGTAGAACTTATATGATATTTAAGTAAAGCGAGTGGCGATATTGGTAAATTAGAAATATGTATATGTTTTATGATTAAAAGTGTGTACTTCATCTTGTGTTTGCACGGCGAATATTTTTCTATATTTAAGTATATACATTATTTTTTGTCTAATGAATGTCTACCAACTGTCTTGTTATGGTGTATGCTCACATAATGTATTAGCTACCGATATTAACCATTGATGATGAAACAAGTTAACATCACATAGCTTTAGTCAGAGTAATTCTTATACATGTGTCTAATTGCATACAATAATAGACTAAGTCACAGGTATGTAGTTTATCTGTTGCAAGATAGATGGCGCTGTAGTAAAATTAAATCGCGCTATACATATTAAGCATCTTTCAAACTCATACAATAGTTGAGTATATCTTTACTTGTGTGAGTGAATGAATACAGTAATGAGTTATAAGTGTGTGTTTTAGTGCGGACCCCTACGTAGGTATAATTGTACAACATGTATAAATTGTGCATAGATAATGCGATATATGCTTATGTTAATGTCTATGTATACTGTAAATAGATTTATTCATTACATTCATATCTAAACCTACGTAATGTTGTACATCATAAAAAACATACATCCAACCATAACTATCAGACCAGCTAGCCCCCCAAGTCAAGTAGCAAGTGATATTTGCGATAGCTAGTGAATAGAATAAATTTGTATGAAACTGATATTTTCGACAATCTTGCAATTTGACAGTTCCATACATTTTTTTCTATTCACTATCTATCTATCGCAATTATCACTTGCCACTTGACTTGGAGGGCGGTGCAACCACCCATAAACACCATACCACTGCATCGATAATTTCGCACCAGCTGCGCCGAGTACGAAGATAGAACTGAACTTGGGAAAGGTCATAGGATACTTTTTTTCGGGAAAAAAAGGGTGGAAGGGGTTGAAAAAGGGAATGAAAGTTGGCATGAAAGTTCGTGCGACATAACCGACTTCCACGCGAACGGAGTCTATCTACCACTAGTAAATAGATAATTTCGCACCAGTTGTGCGGAGTATGGCAATCGCATCCACCAGGAGAACCTCCGCCGGAACCACATCGCGGCGATGGAGCGGGAGCTCGCCATGGGAGTGGAGTGGAATGGAGAAGAGGTCAGGCGGAACCCTACGCAGAGTGAGTGGAAAAAAATATATTATAATAATAAATAGCCCATACAGGGCGTCCCAAAACTATGGTACACGAAGGGAAAGTACCTTAAATATCGTAGATAGGATATTTTGCTGAAAGAAGACTTTATTTTACTTTGTATACTTAGTAATTCTGCATATAAAGAATTTCTAAAAAATACTTGCTTCGTCAGGGAATCGAACCTACTTAAATATGAAAAAAAATCACCCCTGTTTTTATGATGCCAATCGAAAGAATAGACAAAAATTAATAATTCTTCTTAAGTAACATACTATCTTAAAAGAAAGGAACAACGTGAAATCAATCATTTTAACCAAATTAAAAACATAAGGAAAACTGCCGAAGTAAATTAAGTACTTTTTGTAAATTATTTTCAATGTTTTATAATGCAGAATTACTAAGTTTAAAAAATTCAATAAAGTCTTCTTCCAACAAAATATCCTATCTACGATATTTAATGTACTTTCCCTTGATGTACCGTAGTCTTGGGACGCCCTGTATAGCACTTATCACCTTCATCCACTCACGTCTTCAATTATTATAACGGGTGTAAAAAGACCACTTCCGAAACTTGAAACCACGTAGTCTTGAGCCTCAATGGTAACTAAATTCACTAACAGTATACCTAGAAAACTCGATTTAAAAAGTTATTAAGGATTGGATGGATAAAAGTCATATTAGACGCTTGAAATCATCGCTCACACATCAACTGTCGGTTCAGGTGCGATTATTTACAGTGCAAATTAAATTAAAACCCTATTTAATTAGAAATCTTCATAAAAAATCATGCAAAATCTGATAGTATAAATGCAATTTTGTACAATTACGTAAAAAAAAAATTTTTTTTTGCTCAAAACCTGACCAGTACCCCTCCAGCAATGCCTAGTTCTCGTTTTCGGAAGCAGTTCTTTTACACCCCGTATTTATTAACTGTGTAATAAAGCTTTTTCAAAATCAAAACTTGCGTAGACAAATATAAAATGGACTGTATTTACTACCACTACTATAACTCTTTTTTGACGCATGCTATTATTTTTTATGTGTAATTTAATTCACTAAAATGTCCCGACCCGAGAATCCGGGACCCCTATACTTTGATCACCAATAATAGTCAATTTTAATAAAAAAAAATTATGTCATGTATTGTTTTAGTTTTATTTTCCTTAGCATTATTAAAATAAAACATAAATTATTAAACGCGTAATTTTTTACTATCTGTTTGGATCATTCCAAGTTAAAAACGTTTGTTTTCGTACATTTCACAACACATATCTATGTACTATATTCTGTCACGAACTACAGTTAGTACATTATTTCAGTTGAGATTTTACTTATAATTTTGCATTTAAAATGCTAATTTTATTAATTTTGAAGTTATAGTAGATACTGGAAAAAGGAACGCGGGTCTCCGAACATTGCGCGACTGGGAATCGAACCCAGGACCTTTGGAAAACCGGTCCAATGCTCTGGCCACTGAGCTACCGCGCCGCTACGGTTACCCAACGAAACTTCTCCCAGTATCTGCGTGCTTACGTCATATTCCATCAAATGAGGAGTTTCCGCATCTTCATTTCAGTAGAAATACCTTTACAGGATGTTTTGACGACCTCTGTGGTGCAGCGGTATAAGTACCGGACTGCTAAGCGGATGGTTCCGGGTTCGATCCCCGGGTCGGGCCTATTTCGTCAAATGATTTTTCGAAATAAGCTCGTGTCTGGGTGTAACTAGGTTCTCCCCTAGTCCATTGTGTGGTACCTATAGTACAAGCTTTGCTTAGTTTAGGGCCACACAGTTGGTGTGTTAGTCTGGAGATTTATTATTATTATTATAACTACTAATTAAGATGAAACAAGCTAATGATTGAGAATTATTGCAGTTGGGCCAGCGTTTGTGATTCGCGAGATGCATCCACTTAATGTCGGGCCGGAGGGAGTCGAACCCGCTGTGATGTTTGCAAGACAGGACACCATACTTAAACAACCAAGGTAAGAATTGATCAAAAGAATGGGATCATTTATCCTACTAATATTATAAATGTGAAAGTTTGTGAGGATGTATGGATGTTTGTTACTCCTTCACGTAAAAACTACTGGATGGATTTGGATGAAACTTTGCAATAATATAGGTTATACATCAGAATAACACATAGGGTACTTTTTACCCCAGGAAAACTACTCATTTCCACGGGAAACCGACTTCCACGCTAACGGAATCGCGGGCGGCCACTAGTTTGTTCATAATGATGTGAACACATCGGGTCGACGACATTTCGGACACAAAAACTTTACACCTTGGCCAATGTATGGTAAAAAATAATATTAAAATTGAAAATCCATACATTTGCCAAAGTGTCCGAGTTTTTTGTGTCCGAAATGTCGTCGACCCGACACATCAGTAGCGTAAAATTATGAGTACAAAATGGTTAATTAGTGGCCATTGACTTTATAATACAGGTTTAAACATTTTTTTTTACATATTGATTAATTTTTCGATTGATTAAAACTTGAAAATTTATAATTTTATAATGTTAATTTTAGTGAAAAAACTAAACTAAAAATATTGCTATCACTTACTTATCAGTATAACAAGACAGAAACATATAGTAATTTAAATTCTGCCGAGCTTAAACTTTACTTGCATTATGACAGGTCTAAACGCATTCTTTAGCGCATTTTCGCAATTATTTTACCAAAACCTAGTTTTTAATTAAATGAGACACTACTTGCCTTTTTCTAATACCGAGTACAAGAAAGTGTTAGTAAAATTTATCAGTTTAGTTTACCTCTATGCTTTTCAAAATCTCGCCCCTAGTGTTACACCATTAAAGGCAGATTTTGTATTGTCATATAAATTCTATTCCTACGGATACGAAGTATGTTCTCATAAGTATTGAGATACATACTATTTATTAATCAAACATAATTTATCTGACAATTGTATAATCAGCCTTTAATCCTACTAATATTATAAATGTGAAAGTTTGTGAGGATGTATGGATGGATGGATGGATGGATGTTTGTTTGTTACTCTTTCACGTAAAAACTACTGGATGGATATGGATGAAACTTTGCAGTAATATAGGTTATACATCAGAATAACACATAGGGTACTTTTTACCGCGGTAAAACTTCTCATTCCCACGGGAAACCGACTTCCACGCGAACGGAGTCGCGGGCGGCCAATAGTTTAATAATAAATTTAAATCAATATTTCTAGTTTCAAGTCGACCTGTCCGTCGCCTAAAGTGACGCTAACTCGTGGTGCGATGCACCACTTGAAGAGTTTCTGCAACTTGACCTCGCTGACGTTGCATTACTGCAATATCAACATGCTTAATGTGAGTATATTCGTTGAAATAGTAATTGAGTAGAATTGAAATAGTAATGAGTAGAATTGAAATAGTAATGGAGTAGAATTGAAATAGTAATTGAGTAGAATCAAAATAGTAATTGAGTAGAATTTAAGTTGAATAAAAGTAATAGTTGAATTTTTGAAGTTTTTTTAATTTTAGTATAAGGAAAAATTAGTTTTATATGTGTAAATTTGATTGAAAATAAATAAAAAACAATGTTCCAATGATATCTTTATTTTATAAGATAATTATAACTAATTTGACTGTCATTTTGATACATATTTTATGTTTCTAATAATTCTAGACTGGGCTAGAGTGTTTCCCCCCACGTTGAAGCGTCTATGTTTCAGGGGCACTTGTCTATTACTATATTCATATATTATTGTTTCTGTTAATTCTAGACGGGTCTAGAGTGTTTTCCGCCCACGTTGAAGCGTCTATGTTTCAGGGGCACTTGTCTATTACTATATTATTATGTTTCTATTAATCCTAGACGGGTCTGGAGTGTTTCCCGCCCACGTTGAAGCGTCTATGTCTGCGGGGCACTCGGTGCTACTACATGACGCGGCCGCACAAGACGTTCCTGTTCAAGTTGCACGACTATCTGCCCGATTTGGAGGTGAGGATATTTTAATTATATCTTTTGGTAATGGAAAATAAAAAATAAAAATATTTGAAATTATAGAACTTTTTTTTTCATATTTAGAATTTCATGTTTTTAATCGCAGATTGCATTTTTGTTATATACTTTACAAAAAATAAAAAAAAAACGTCATGTAACGTTTATTTATTTATAAATATATTAATATAAATTATGAATTCAACTATGTAAAGTAAGCCAAGTACGAGCAACTTCTTAGATTTACGCGATCATTATTATTTGAAATTAAACTCATTTTAACGGGTTTTACCCGTCAGCGCCTATTAAGTGAACGCCGGAAACTATCCGAGAAAATTACGGAACAGATGGCGGTGAATTCGAAAATCGTTTTTTTCTATACTCTATCTATGTAGACGTCAAACATCTCGGTCTACCCGTGACCACGAAACGTCGGATAAATAAAAATAATTTAATAAATGCGTAAAACCCGTTAAATTGACTTTAATTTCAAATAAGCCAAGTACTTTGATATGTAGAATAAGTGTGAAAATGTAACTAAAATTATGGAAAATATGTGTGTTTCATGAATATGACGCGAATTTCAAAAAATAAATTTTCGTTTTTCCACCAAAAACTTTTTTTTCGATTGCCCAGTACATGTAAACACAGTCATGAAGCTACATTACACTTTAGTTGGTTTTCTCTCGTTAATGTAACTTCTTAGATTTACGCGATTATTATTACATAAAATTAAACTCATTTTAACGGGTTTTTACGCGTTTAATTAAATTATTTTTGATTTTCCGACGTTTCGGCATTTTTAAAAATGCCGTGACTGTCTACCCGAGGTCACAGACAGTCTACCGTTGGCAAAATCAAAAATAATGTAATAAAACGCGTAAAAACCCTTTCAAAATGAGTTTAATTTCTCTCGTTAATCAGTAGTTTTTCTGTCATTCTCTGTCAGTACATGTAAACACAGTCATGAATCTATTTCACTTTGGTTTTTCTTTCGTTAATCAGTAGTTTTTCTGTCATTCTCTGCTATTGTAAACACAGTCATGAATCTATTTCACTTTATTTACTTTTCTCTCGTTAATCATTAGTTTTTCTGTCATTCTCTGCCAATGTAAACACAGTCATGAATCTATTTAACTCTAGTTACTTTTCCTCGTTAATCAGTAGTTTTTCCGCCAGTACATGAACGTATCAGAATGCGTGTGGCTGGAACCGTCATCTCTACTCGCGCTATCCAAACTCACCAAACTGGAGGAGCTACATCTGAGGGAGTGTCCGAGAATGACCGAGTTTGTGGCTTATGCCGCGCTTGCGACGAGGTTCGGGTTTCCCAAGTTGCGGGTATGTGTGAATAATGTTTAGAGATTTAAATTAATTAAGGTTAAGCGTGTGTTAAAAAAAATGTGTTGCTAAGTTGTATGTATGAAGGGGTCGATGACTTTTCGGACACAAAAAACTCGGGTACCTTGGTCAAACTGTGGTTTTTCAATTTCAATATTATTTTTTACCATGGTGTCCGAGTTCCGAATATTGTTTAGAAATTTAAGTTAATTTAGGCTAAGGGTATGTTTAGTTAAGTTGCGGGTTCTGCATGAATGGGTCGATGACTTTTCGGACACAAAAAACTCGGATGCCTTGGTAAAAAATTATATTGAAATTGAAAAACCATAGTTTGGCCAAGGAGTTCGAGTTTTTTGTGTCCGAAAAGACATGGACCCTGAAATCAGGGTGCTAAGTTTTCTCTGACCGACTCTACATAAAGTGGAAAAAAAAACTTTATTTAATTAATTCAAATAAAAATTAAGTTTAATTTTACACACAGTAAAATATCTTTTTTTTTACTTATTACTATTATTTTTCCACCAAGCTGATAGATTTCCGCGGCTCCCCCGTGGGCGACAGCGAAGTGTCAGCGTTCAGTTCTGTGCCATCTCTTGAGTTTAGGAGTTAGCGGCCAAACATACAACCCGACAGAATTAGCTACTTGGATTTATACTATGTAATGATAATGATCATGATAATGATAATGATGATAATGATAATGATAATGATAATGATGATAATTTTGTACTTACTTCCTTATAACTTAACGTTATCCATTTTTTAGTTACTTATTACTTATTACTATTCTTTTACCCTACAGCTGATAGATTTCCGCGGCTCCCCCGTGGGCGACAGCGAAGTGTCAGCGTTCAGTTCTGTGCCGTCACTATTGACATTACGATGCGCCACCAACGAGCACTCGAATCAGGAAATACCGCACGAACATAGCGAGACACCTTTTGATTGGGAGGTCGAGGTGAGTTGTACAGGGTGGGAGAATAGTTGATGTGTATACAGGGTGTTAAAATAGTTAATGTGTATACAGGGTGTTAAAATAATTAATGCAGGGTTAATTTTAATAAGTGCATCACCTCTTGTAGGCAGCTTTTCTACATCGATCCCAAAACCATTTAACCAACGACTAATAAAATTAAAATTAAAAAAAAATAGTATTTCCATACAAATTTATTAGATGCCTCCGAACGGTACAATACTCTACGCGTACACAACTTGCGTGGCGGGCGGCGGGGGGGGGGGGATTGATGTAGGGAAGCCGCCTGCAAGAGGTGATGCGCTAATTAAAAATAACCCTGTATATATACAGGGTGTAAAAAGACTGCTTCCGAATACTGTACTGGGGGTACTGATTACGTTTAAAGCAAAAACAATTATTTTACGATAAAAAACAAGTTTTTTTTCACGTAATTGTACAAAATTTCATTTATACTATGAGTGTTTGCATTGATTTCAAATTAAGTTCTTAGTGTTTTTATTTAATTTGCAATGTAAATCATCGCACCTGAACCATCAGTTGAAATCATCGCTCACAGATTTCAAAGCGGCGAATATGTCTTTTCAATCCTAAATAACTTTTTTAAATTGAGTTTTCTGGATATGCTGTTAGTGAATTTAGTTACTATTGAAGCTCAAGAATTCATGGTTTCAGTATTCGGAAGTGGTCTTTTTCCACCCGTTATAGGTAAAGATTTGTTTAATTTTGTTATGATATTTGGTGAAACTACATGCATTTCATGAAATACATTTAAATAATGTAATTGGTTTAATGTTAAATGTCAACCTTTTTAACCAACTGCCAGAAAAGTAGGAGGTTCTCAATTCAACAGGTTTTTTTTAAAATTATCATTCATTTTAACCGTAAAACTTTATAAGTGTCTCAAATTAAATAAAGTTAAGTTAAAACTACATCTCACAAATTTACAAATTTAATTCAATACTGACTTAATGATTATCTTCAAATAACGTTTTAAATTTTTAATTTAATACGTGTTAATATGATAAATGTAGATAAAAGCTTTTAGAATGTATGTTTATCTCTCGCAAAAACTACTGAACAAATATGGATGACTTTCGAAGAAATTTTCACAAAAAAGACTTTCATGAAATAAGGTATTTTTGGCGAAAAAAAAAATCGCTGAAAATACCTAACATTTTACATGTGTGTAAAACTTCTAGAGTATGACAACCATTTCCACCCACAGATACCGGAATTCCTCAAGAAGCTAGAGATGGACCACAATTTAGACGACAACGAGGACGAAGACGCGGAACCGATCAACCTCACCGACGCCGACCAACAAGTGGACGATAGAACCCGCTTTATACGATACCTGGTCGGCACCAGATGCGCTAGGGAAGGTCAGGAGGCTGAAAATCAGGCGAACAACGCTCAAAATGCACAGAATGGTGAAGGAAATGGACAGAATGGTGAAGGAAATGGACAGAATGGTGATGGAAATGGACAGAATGGTGATGGAAATGGACAGAATGGTGATGGAAATGGACAGAATGGTGATGGAAATGGACAGAATGGTGATGGAAATGGACAGAATGGTGAAGAAAGTGGTCGGAATGATGTGGGGAATGTTGTTAGTGCAGTTAGAGTGAGTGTGCCGGAGGATTTGTCGCCTCCGGCGAAGAAACGTCGTGTGGATAACGAAAATCGTGATTGTCCTATGCCTGGGACAAGCAAAGATTCAGAAGGGGTGAAAGATGATGGTAAAAGTGGTGATAGTGGTGAAGGAAAAGTCAGTGGTGAAGTTAAAGGTGATGGTATGGGTGATGGTAATAATAATGGAAATGCTGGTCAAGACATCAGGAAACGAAAACCACGTAAAATTAAACCGCATATGGTTAACATTGAAAAACTAGCGAGGGATATCAATGAGTCGTATGCTAAAATGTTTAAACAGAATCAAGAACGAGCCAAAGCTAAACGTGCTAACGCTGAAGCAAATCGCAAAATAAAAAGACAAAGGCTAGATGTCGCTGAGCCAATTAAATATGAAGTTGTAGAGAAGCCTGACATCAATGTTGCAAATGATGAACTTGCTAACAACGAAGAAAAGATGGATACCACTGAACCAAAACCTGATATCAGTGCCCCAAACTCTAACACCGATGAACAAAAGCCAGATATCGAACCAAATCAAGATATAAATGAACCTAACCCAGATATAAACGAACCTAACCCAGATATAAACGAACCAAAACCAGATGTAAGCAACCCAAACCCTGAAAATGCAAACCCTGAAAACGCTAACCCTGAAAATGCAAACCTCGAAAATGCAAACCCCGAAAACGCAAACCCCGAAAACGCCAATCAACTAAACGGCTTTGAAAACGACTACGAAAACGGCCACGGCAACGCAAACCAAAATGACGTGCATTTCGTTCGAATTCGTCTCAACGAGCGACCAATGCTACTACGGCAACATAACAACGTACCCATAGTAATCCGCCATTTCGCCGGCGACGTAAACTCGTACGAAAACCGCCAAATCGAAGCCCATTTCGAAAGAGAACGAAACGCCGAGATTCTCAACGAAAGGATCAATCGTCACGCGAATGATATCTTAAATGCGAATCAGAACAGATACGTTCGTCAGCCAGTTATTTGCGTGGATTATGGCGACCCTTACTGGAGACATCGAGATTTCGATATTAACGAACGCGCGGAACAAGATTCCTTACTAGTCACTGATTCGGCTATCCTACGCTTCGGGACTTCGAACTTAGAGCGAGTGAATGTTATATTGCTGTCTCTATTACCGACCCGAGCTAAGAAGGACTCACCCCCGCAAAGATCGAATTTGGAAGAGTTGGTCGTGAATGGGTATAGAATGGTCACGGATAGGAGTTTGATTCATTTAGCGACAGCGGCTCCAAGGTTAAGACTCCTAGATTTGAGACGGACCAAAGTGACGGCCCAAGGGGTTGAGGCTTTTAAGAATCTGCGGCCAGATTGCGAGGTGTTGTGGAGCGATTTCGACCAGGGGGGAAACGAGGAGTGAAAGATACGGGGCTATTTTTTGGTTGGGTTACAAAGATGTGGGGCTATTTTTTGTTGGGTTAGAAAGATGTGGGGTTATTGGGAAAGGAAAGAGGAGAAAACACCGGGAGAGGAAAGAGAGCGGGTTATTGAGGTCGTTTGGAGTTGGAATGAAATGGGGTTATTGAACTTGATTGGGGGATTAGAAAGATATAGGGTTATTAACTTGATTGGGGGTTAGAAAGAAATGGGGTTATTATTTTGATTGGGGGTTAGAAAGATATAGGGTTATTGGAGCTTGTGTAAGTAAGAATGAGATGGGAAGTCTGTGGTGAATGTTTTTGGAAAGACTACGAGGTTTTCGTGTGAGAAAGAGACGCGGCGATTGTGGATGTGGGTGTTAGAGGGAGATGCCAACAGCTCAGTGAGCTACGTGCGCGATTGTAATTTTTGGAATGGTAGATATCTAAGGAGAAGGAAATTGGGAATGTTATTTATAGTAAAAAAAAAAGTTTTTAATACTTTCTCAGTGTCAAAATGTGTTTACTGTTCTTGAAATAGTAATAAGATCTTTCATCCCAAATAAGGTTTATTTAAATTAAAAACTATATCAAAACCTTTGGAAGGAGCAAGATTTCGTTTAAAATTTGCCAGCGTTTTATGTAATAGCGTTGTCTTCATTTAAAACGAAATTTAAATACGATCTCTGAAATCCATCATATACAGAGTGGCTCATTCAAATCGGTCAGTATGGGAAAGTCTGAAACGTTTTATTAATACAACCGGGTTCGATTCCCTAGCTAAGTACAGTTTTTTTTTCAAATCTATGAATGCAGTTTTGCTTTTTATCCCAATCGGAGACATAGTTCCTAAGAACAAATCTATGTATGTCTTATAGTTTCAGATTTTCCCATACTGACCGATTTGAATGAGCCACCCTGTATATTTTAGTTTAACTGTGTCATAAGATATATCACATTATAATTAATAAATAAATGTTTGTGCAAATCGCGTCTACGAGACGTTAGTTTTAAATTAATTGTTAGTATAATACTTACCAATATATTAAATGAAAGTCCAAAATTCAAAAATACTTCTATGCAATTACAATTTTATACACATGTAATGAAATTTTTAATACATCAATAAGGCAAAAGTCGAATCAGCCCAATGTAATTGCAACTTTATACACTTGTAATTAAGTATCATTTTTGGTTATTCTGTAGTTCGACCGAAGCGTTTGAAGAACATTATTAGTCATTATGAAAACGACCTAATAGGCATGATGACAAATTTTGAAATCCTCTTGAATAATGTTTATAGATGTCTACTTTTTCCGAAAATATTATTATTTCAGCAAAAAACTATTCCTAAGTAACAAAATATTCAACTTTCTACTACATAATTTGAATTACGCGCTCAGGTGTCATGGTGGTCCTATGACGTCACATCTATGTAATCATTGTATGTGTACGTTGAAGTTATAGTTACTTGCATATTTTGTATCGTAAAAAATGAATTCTAATATAATAACTGTTGATGGAAAATAAAGGGATTCGCCAAATACAAGAGACTGAACATGCAAAAATAGATACACGGATGTTGTTTACATAGATGTGACGTCATTTACGTCATTACGATTTTTAAAACATAATTGACAGTTCAAAAAGGTCTTTTCTGTGATTCTTTGTTACTGTCATCATGCCTATTGTTACTTTGTGTACTTGTCTTTAAGAACCAAGTTCCAATAGTGCTGTTTTCAATTTACATTGTAATTCGCTTATGTCATAATTATTTAGTCACTGAAAAAATGTCTGATTTTTTATAACAATATTTCTGGCCGATGAAATGAAAATTACAGTTGGTACTTTCAAGTAAATGTTATGAAAATAGTCAGTGTTACGTAAAGATTTCCTAACTTATAGATATTTCTTTACAATAGGTACATCTGTGTAGTTTGAAACAGTGTCTGTATTACGCATTTATATTATTCAAATGCACATTTAATATAACCAATGGAAAATACATCGGATTTTGGAAAGTAAATTGAATGTTTTATCGCGGGTAGGAAGACAAGATCAAAATGATTATTATTGTCTGAAGGTAATTGTAAAGAGCTTGTGATTGTCTAATGTCAAGTTGACAGTTAAATCATGTGTAAGTAGTATACTGGTCCGAAATTGCTGTCAGCGCGCTTTCTGCACTATTTGCGTGCAAACGGTTGGACCATTAATACGAACGTAAGCACACTCTGAGCAATCTGACGTCATTAGTGACGTCACCTTTCAGTGCTAACGGTGTAAACAAAAGAAAGGTAGTGCACTGTCTGCAGAAATGTCAGATGAATGTCAGTCAATGCCAAACTGACAACTGAATACTTTAATTTGTAAGATCTAAACTTTCGGACAAGTTTTGTTGAACTTTTATTGTTTAATGTAAAGATATTTAGCAGATTCATCGGGAAAACCTCAACATGCAATCTTACTGACCCATATTAAACCACCTGTCATTTTGACAGAACGTTCTAGCATATGTAGTTCTAGTCCAAAAAGTGCAGAAAGCGCGCTGACAGCAATTTTGGAACAGTATAAAAGAGATACTTATGACGTCATCGTATTGTAATAATTAGAGATGTAGGTACCTACCGTTGGTTATATCATGTGTGCAGTATATAATCTTTTTCTGATATTCGTAGAAAGTTAAATAAATGTAGGTGTATTTTTAAATATTATTGAAAGTTGGAATGAGGAAAACGACTGATTAATAGGATTGGTCTCAAAATTTCTATATTTATTGATGGAAAAATGTTATTTAATGTAATTGTAGTAAATAAGTTATAATGAAATTATGTATGGATATGAATTTAAGAAATTAAAGAATATGCATAATTTATTTGTGTTTTTTTACATATTTTCAGTTGGTAAGTAAAAAAGTATGTACCTACATTAGTAATATAATAACTCTATAACTAACTTACAGGGTGTACTTTTGAACAGGCAAATTACTGATAGGTTAAAAGTGGGTTAAAACTATAGTTTCAAACCGAGTTCACAAAAGAAAGTTAAGAAACAAAATATATTTTACAAATTGTAACTAGCCAACTATGATACAAATCTTCCAACTTTTTTACTTAGAAACAGTGGGGGTGTCGCGTTACTCGAATATTAAACACACTCAAGTAGCAAGTGAAGTGGCAAAAGAAATTTGTGTTGGCGATTGAATAGAATAAAAATGTATGAAACTGTCTTTATTGACAAGCTTGCAATCTGACAGTTTCATACATTTGAATTCTATTCACTCGTTAACGCTAATTTCTACTGCCACTTGCCTTGGGGGGCAGTTCCGGCTGGAGCTAAAACGTTGACGTCTGAATTAATGTTAGCCCGTATTTAAAAGTGTTGCCGCTTTATAGATTGTTTTTTCTTGTACTTAGGTAGGTAATTAATTTGACAGGAAAGAGAAAATGGCCGGACTAATTATTCCTACTATAGTAAAAAAAAACCGAGGAAACTTCAAACTGCATTTATTTTTGTGATATTAGACAGGTTCTACTAACTTTTAATACTATTTGTCATATCAACAGCTATCTACCCTAGTTCTAACCAAAAAATCAGATTTAAATTACTGTGGTTACATAATAAACAAGGCGTCACTGGTTAGTAGATTATTGAGACTAGTCATCGGTGCAAAATATTACGAATTTAGGTAACTTTGCTTACAAATTCAGCAAGGCGTCATTGCATTACGTACTTACATATTTGCAGATAGTGATTGCTTTCCTACCAGCCGGTAATAATATTTATTCCTTTATAATTGCAATAAAGAGTTTATTATTATTAGTAATATTTTGCCTTCTCTTACGTTTCCTTATTAGAGTCTACTTACCTTAAATAATTCGAAGAATAAGAAACCCCCTTCATTGATCTTAATTAAAAATATTATGAATGGTAAGAATCGAAGTTTTCAGTTTCCTTTAGGATAAGGCATTCGATGAGCTAAAGTTAATGATTTAAAATGTTAGGCGTAGGTAATCTCTGCAACTACAGAACCGTTTAAAAAAAACATTATTTAAGCTCATTTTATTTCCAAAGCCATGACTGAAAACTTAACTATTTTTATAAGAAATCGCTGATATATTCTTGGTACTGACCTACGCCAGGATTTCAATGTACAGTTATTTCATACTGGTCTTCATTTTAGCGACTAAATCGGGCACACTTAGCTCAGTGGTAAACGATTTTACTGTTATTCTAATGTAGGCTTCGGTTCGCGCTGATTTCACTAAGTTAGAGTTAGTATTGGTGATAAACATTAAACGTCCATATGTGTAAAATGGTAACCTGTTAAAAACTCGAATTTCATTTACCCGAATCTTAAAACCCCGAAAACGTTTGGTAGAACTTTTAAAAGACAGATTTACTGAATGATATTTTTTTTAAATTCCTTTTTTTATTTCCCAGATGAATCAATTTCCAGTTGAACTAAAACCATATTTTCAAAAAATATTTTTTTGCTACCAATATTCTCATAATCCAGATATAGCTATGCCAGATTCTCAGAATACTTTTTTTTGTTTCCCTTCGTACCATTTTCCAAATAAACGAATACCAAATTTTCATAATATTTATATTTAGTTCCCATACAATCATATTCCTGATAAACTATTGCCAGATTTTCCTAATCTTTTTATTTGGTTCCCATACAATTGTGTTTCAGCTTAACTATTGCAATGGGAGCCGCTCCTTTTGCATAACGTCGATTGTCCCAAAATCGTTCGTCATACATAAATTGTCATAATCATCAAAAAGCATAACACTCATGTCGCAAAATTTATCCTTTGCATAACTTTTAAATGGCAAAACAGTCTATAGGCATATTATTCTTTAGCATAATGTATAAGATTCCTAATTTCAATTGGCATAACATCCTCATCATCAGTCCTAAAATGCTTTATCTTGATTTGGTTTGTCATAACTACTTATAGGAAAAGCTAATTTTATTAGGCATGTTTTAGGTCGCCCAAATTATTTAAATTATAATTTTCAATTTTGGGTATGCGCTGTTTGTTCATATATTAAAATAATAGGTACGACGACGAGCAAAGCGACGAGGAGTGTGAGGTTGAATGGTGACCAGTGACCACACAGTGCGCAAGCCGAACGAGCGAAGCGAGCGTACCGCGGCAGCGGTCGGCGAAGCGCCAAAACCGAAGTTCTTTTCTAAAAGTAAAGAGCCATTTAAAATAATACTAGGATTTAGTTGTTCTAGATATCATTTATTTGAATTTAAAAAATCTTGATTTTAAAAATCTAGATATTGTTTGTCTAGATACCTATCAATGAACTGAATTTCAAAAATTTGTGTTTTAAAAATCTGGCTTTTGTGCATATGGATATCGGTTATCTAGATTTCGCGCCTTTAGATTTCGTGTGTCTGGAACTCATTGGTCTGGATTTTAAAACGTCGTGCATTTTTGAAATAGGTAACCATTTCTTAATCCCGAATTTAATATTCCGAATTTCATAATCCAGAAAACGTTTGGACATTTTTTCATTACTACGTTTTTTAGAATTTCGAAGTTTTGTTGGCCATATAATCACAACTCCGAATTTCATTTGCCCATTTATTCATTTGCACGACGTTTTAAAATCCAGATGAATGAGTTCCAGACACACGAAATCTAAATGCGCGGAATCTAGATGACCGATATCCATATGCACAAAAGCCAGATTTTTTAAACACAAATTTTTGAAATACCTACAGTAATTGATATCCAGACAAACAATATCTAGATTTTTAAAATCAAAACTTTTTTTATCCAAGTAAACTATATCAAGAACAACTAAATCCTTGTATTTTAAATAACTCTCTTCTTTTAGAAAATGAATTCGGTTTTAGCGCTTCGCCGACCGCTGCCGCGGTACGCTCGCTTCGCTCGCTTGGCTTGCGCATTGTATGGTCACCATTCAACCTCACACTCCTCCTCGCTTCGCTCGTCGTCGTACCTATTATTTTAATATATGAACATGTTTGTTCACATACCTAAAATTTTTAATTATAATTTTAATAATTTGGTCGACCTAAAATATGCCAAATAAAATTAGGTTTTCAAAAAGCATTTTAGGGCTGATGATGAGGATGTTATGCCAATTGAAATTAGGGATTTAATACATTATGCTCAAGAATAATATGCCTATAGACTGTTTTGCCATTTAAAAGTTATGCAAAGGATAAATTATGCGACATGAGTGTTATACTTTTTGATGATTATGACAATTTATATATGACGAACGATTTTATAGTTGAGCTGGAACAAGTTTATATGGGAACCAAATAAAAAGATTATGAAAATCTGGCAATAGTTTATCAAGAATATGATTGTATGGAAACTAAATATAAATATTATGAAAATTTGGTATTAGTTTATTTGGAAAATGGTACGAAGGGAAACAAAAAAAAGTATTTTGAGAATCTGGTATAACTATATCTGGATTATGAAAATATGGGAGACAAAAAAATATTTTTTGAAAATTTGGTTTTAGTTCACCTGGAAATTGATTCATCTGGGAAATAAAAAAAGGAATTAAAACAAAATGTCATTCACTAAATCTGTCTTTTAAAAGTTCTACCAAGCGTTTTCTGGGTTTTAAGATTCGGGTAACAGAAATTCGAGTTTTTAACAGGTTACCGTGTAAAATATCTACAAATTCGAGGTCATATTTATTAGCCATTAAATAAGTTAAAGGAATACCTACTAGTTTTTTACTCGTGGTTTTTTTCTATTGCAAAGGAAATCTTTTATAACAACTGCTTTGGTATAGGCCCTGTGGTCTATTACATACAGGGTGTAAACAGACAATTTCTGAAGCCTGAAACCATAGGTATACTGTTGAGACTAAACAGTAACTAAATTAAACCAGCAACATTCCTAGAAAACTTAATTTCAATTAATAAATAAATTATGTTATGTTATGTTTACCGCTTGAGGTAGGTACTTACCTTAAAACGCAGATGTCAGCTGTTGGTTGAGGCACGATGATTTACATTGAAAATTGTATACAAACATTATTTGATTTGAACCAATCCCGGAACCGGAATAACATGTAATTGTGAAAAAAATAATGGTTTGCAAAAGTGCGACTTTTTTGTTCTCGCTAGGAAAAACGCGAGGGTCAGATAATCTGAAAGCGGGCCGTGTGGTCCTAGGACCTAGTAAATCGTACGAATCGAAGATATCCTAGTTTTGTCCAGACCCGCTGGACTATTATTATTAAGTTAATGGAAATCGGATGACATTTCATTACGTAGTATAAATCCAAGTCGCTAATTGTGTCTGTTTGTATTGTTTGTCCGCTAACTCCTTCAAAACCACTTGACGGATTTTAATGCGGTTTTAACCATCTAGGTAATTTTTTCATTTAAATTTGTAGATAAAGAACATTAGAAAAAAGTAATTTTAAGTTAGCCAAAATTCCAAATTCCGGAAAACGTTAATATGAATCAAAATCATAAGTTTTTGCCAATCAAAAGACAATAAGACTTGCCAATCAATGTCATCATGTACCTACTGACTCGTCAGAGGAGTATTATTTTCCTTGCTACTGACACATAATTCGTACGATGTAGACTATTTCCCAAAAAAATATCTACATCTTACCTAATCCCATTGGTTTTCCTAAAAATAGCCAGGAATATTTGCTGCATGAATAGAACTTAGGACCTTTCGTTAAAATGTAGTTACCTACATATACTGCCTATTAAAATAATTTCTATAGAAAATTCATACTTAGGTTCTTACCTACCTGGTTCTATCTATAGTACCGTTAACTTAGTCCGGCTCAACTTTAAATTAATTAGGTACGGGTTCACTTAGATCTCTTAGATTAAGATAAAAAATATAAACGCCAGACCCTAATTAGTTTAGGTACTAACCACTTAATATTTTCACCTGCTTGTTAAAATGCCAAGTGAAAATTAGAGCGAACACATTTAGACCAAAGTACTAAATAACGCGAATTATTTTGTTGATACATCTCAAGTTGGCCGGCAACTTTCCCTATTATCAAGTCCGCAAATGGCGACTGACTCGGCGGACATAACTGTTTTTGTAGTCAACAGTCGGGTAAAAATCTCTGGTGACAGTTGACATCCTAACGGGAGCGAAACACGCGCGCGGTTTGTAAATAAAAAAGAATTCCCGCCACTCGAGTGACATTAAAAAGTAGAAAAAGTTCTTTTTTTAAAACAGTGATGTGACATTTGTGATACAGTTAATGACCAAAGTTTTTTGTTTTGTGTGTTTCGGGTGAAAATATTGTTGTTAGGTAAACAACCTAGTTATTTAAGTCGTTATTTTTATTTTTTAACGGTAGGTATTACGTACGCAATTATAAAAAAAAATCTTTACGAACGAATTAAAAAAAAAAATTGGCGTAGGTATTTACCTAAACGAGAGAGTTTTCTGCCTAATAACCATGCATTAGTTGTTTTTATCATGCGTGTAGCCTATTGACTAAAGGAAACCATTATTCTTCACCGTCTTTCATAATAAACTTGTGAAATTAAATACTGTATCCGAGAATGCCGATTGTTATAATGTGAAAGTCATTCAAACTTTACTGCATGTAAAGTGATTATGTGTGTAGGTAGGTATGTATACCTAAATAGAGGTATGGTATGTAATTCATTATTCATTACATAGTATAAATCCGAGTCGCTAATTCTGTCTGTTTGTATGTTTGTCCGCTATCTCCTCCTAAACCACACAACGGCTTATAATGCGGTTTTTGCCACCTTTTAGGGAATTTATTCATTTAAATTTGTAAATAAAGAACAATCGGAAAAAGATTTTTTAAGTTAGCCAAAATTCAATGTTTCGTGAGCATGTCGGCCAAAATTACACCATTGCGAAGCGTGGGCGGGTCGCTAGTGAGGTATACGGCTTGATTTTAACATAACGATTGGGATTGAATAGTTTTGGACCGGAAGCAAATATGATCTTAACAATGGGGTCAACTTTAAAAAAAGGTCCCTATCTACGAATCAAATAAAATGAGTAACGTATCCATATTCACAACCCCATTCATTTTCAGTAGACATGTGTATAAAACCAAAATAATAATATTAATTTACCTACATAAAAAAAAACAATTATACCTATTCCCTTAAGTCCCTTCGTTTGGGGCCTCTCAAGTGGTTCCTTTAAGAGATTTATCAGTATTTTCAAGCTACCTTATAGACACGTTGGTTTGACATGTAGGTACAAAGTACTTTCCAATGCAAAAGTACCATGGAAGGGACTAACTAAGGGATTACCGCATTCTGAAACCTGTAGCCTTAATACCTTTAATCTAATAGGTAAGTTTTGATAGTAGATTAGGTACCTATGATATGTTTTATTAGGGCGGAAACCTTTACACTGTACATATCTAGGTACTCATATGCATCTTTACTCAAGAGCTCTTCTAATTTTCTACTTACTGTTAAAAAATTATAGGTTCAATACGTCCAGAGATTACTCTGAACATTTAAACTGACAAATGCTATCTCTTTACAATATTATTAGTACTTAGTTATAGAACTTATAGATCTCTCACTAGAATAAAGTTATTTTAAATCTAAAATACTTTGTTCTATCTATTAAAAGGGCACCTATATTTTAATTCACGAATATCCATAAATAGATTTGTACCTCAATATCCAATGTTACAAATGTTAATTCGAATAGTAAGTTACCACCTAAAGAATAAATTCTTAAAGGTCCACTTGCATGTAATTAGTCGCATTGGACTCTTGACGTCGAATTTGTAATTATAATCAGCGACTTCAGTATTATTGTATTGCGGTGATGTTTATTAAGTCATTTGCGTGTCGTTTTGTTTCAAATATCTACCTATTATGCATGAAAATCGTGTTATATTTTGGTCATCGACGCGGCGCGTTCCGAGGTACGAGTAGGTACGCACGGGTGCAATCTGTGCATTTTTTTAAATGTTTGTAAAAGAACAAGACGAATTACCTTAAACAGTTTTAAGATTTATTTTGGAGTCACAAGCTTTGCCGAATAAATTTCGGAAATGTAAAACCAATTTATCAAATACGAAGTGTAAAAAAATTGCTTTGAAAACCATATATATTGCTAGAGAGTAGGTAGGTACCTACCTACGTTTACTCTTTACGTTTAGACAAACATATTTTCTTTTTTTTGCATATGTTTATATTTAACTAATTTGTGCACACTTGCATGTAAACTACTTAAATAAATAAATCAGATTTTAGGATCATTTCACGGTGTAATTTTTTAAGAATGGTATGGTCTCAGATTTCGGCAATGGTCTGCTTGCACCCTATATTTTTGTGACCAAAATAAAAAAGTGAAAGGGTTTTCCAAGAAAGTTCAGTTTTGAAAAATAATACTATTGTTTTGTAATGAATAATATTTTTATATTTTATGCACATTTTTATTTCTAAAATCAATTAGTATAGTATATTGTGAGAACAACAATATGTTATATTTATATTGATTTCCTTGTTTATTCATTGGCGTTGAATCTGTTTTTTTTATTACTATTCCCAATGTGTTATTCCTCCCATTAAAAACAAAACAATCAAACAATATCCATTTTAATATTCTATAAGTAGTTAATATTTATAGAGAATATTAATACCATATACCTAACTGGTGTTGGTAAATAAACTTATTTTTATTACGTACTAGTGGCCGCCCGCGACTCCGTTCGCGTGGACGTCGGTTTCCCGTTGGAATAAGAAGTTTTCCCGCGGTAAAATACTTTTTACCGCGGGAAACTGGGTACTTCCTATGTGTTATTCTGATGAATAACCTATAGGTATATATTACTGTAAAGTTTTATCCAAATCTGTCCATTAGTTTTTACGTGAAGAGTAACTGACATCCATAAAACTTTCATAACCAACTCTCACGTTTATAATATTAGTAGGATTTCATCTCTGTACCGCTAAAGTTTTGCATGGGTGTAACTTTTAAAAACAAATCATTAATACCTATAGGTAGGTATATATGATAGTGGCAACCGTATCAAAATCCGTTGCGTGGTACCTATAGAAGACGTTAGCGTAGGTACACACTTACGTACAAACAGACACGCGTTGATTTGTTTTTTAGATATACTGCCTAAAGTACCGACAAAGTAAAAGAGAAATTACAAAAAGTATACCTAGATCTTAAAAGTAATGAAAATAACTATACTCCAAGCTTAAAAGTTGTTGATTTAGGCAAGAAAACGATTTTACATTGACATTAACGTCGCAAACAAAATCAAAATTCTTTTATTCATCATAGATATGTAAGATATACTTAATGAACATCAATTTTACAAACTTCGACTTACCGTAGACCGAGAGAAAAAAGTCGGCGGAAAAAAACTCCCAGCACTCTTTTGGAAATTATACAATAATTGTATAAGTATCGTATTTTTTTATATACCTATCTCCTAAGTTAGCAACCATGCAAACATCCTTTTTGAATCACATACTTATTAGGTGATTTTTACAAACCTGTTTTAATTAATTTGGTCTTATAAATTTAAAGACATCACACCCATGATATTAAATTTAAATGTGCGTCTAACGACAAAATATTGTTTGTCTGTACATAAGTGCCGAGTCCTATATTTCTTAACTTTGACTGAAACATCTTTGCTTTACTATGTACTATAAAATAACAATATTTATTGGGCTTTAGATAAAACAACTCTTTAATTAATATGAATTAGTAGAACATAATATTAACTACTTATTTTTCTTGCTGATTTCGAGTAAAACAAAACGTAAATCGCTACTTGATAGATCAATGGGTACCAATATTAAATTATGCTTCATTCAGTTGTTTAATTGTTAGTTATATTAAAGAGATGTACAATTATTTGTTTTTTTTTTATTAAAACTGCCTATGAATCTAAATAGGTACTGGCCCGATTACAATATTTCGCCAGTAGAAAGCAATATCAGTATCATATTTTATATTCACTAGTTTTATTTTCACGCGAGTGAAGCCGCTGTCGAAAGGCTAGTCCTACTGAAATTGTAAACATGAAAGTTTGTATTTTTGTTACTCAATTTATTAAAGTTATTATTATTATAAAGTACTTATTTTTCAATGCATGCGAAGCTGTGGGCGAAACATAAGTTTACTACATATAAATAAGAAGATAAATTACAGTAAGATAAGTAGTTAGGTATGCACGGTAAATGTCCGCTAAAACTAGTTTGAATATCAAGGACTCAGAGAAAGTGTAAGTTGGTCCCATTAGATGTTTCTGTGGATATGTACGTGCGTAAAATAATATCATCAAATACGTTATTATGTTGATACTAGTGGCCGCCCGCAACTCCGTTCGCGTGGAAGTCGGTTTTGCGTGGGAATGAAAAGTTTTCGCGCGGTAAAAAGTACCCTAGGTGTTATTAGGTATAGTTCTCAAATTTGCGTCATTTATTAAACATTTTTATTGTTTATATTCAAGTGTTTTAGACACCAACAACAGGTACTTTCAGTTCATAGAATGAAAACTATATCCAAATATATACGACTGCAGTAGGTATGAGGAATGTTATGCCACACACAAATGATACCAACAGTAATTTGACCCTTATTGTACTTATATTTACAGGTCTCATGCTTAGGTTATTCAAATCTGAAATTATATCTTTTGAACGATAGTAAGGTGGCTACTTTCTTAGTGCCACGTCAGAGGCCATTAATGACGGTTATACCTCTTATTTAATACTAATAGTAAAATTTTAGGAGACAATATGACTATGTACCTACTACTATAACGGGTGTAAAAAGATCCAAGTAAAAGAAGACTTCCGAAGTCTGAAAATTCTTGAGCCCCAAAAGTAACTAAATTCACTAACAGTAGGTATACCCAGAAAACTCAATTTAAAAAAGTTATAAAGTATTGAAAAGTCATATTCGCCGCTGGAAATCATCGCTCACACATCAACTGATGGTTCAGGTGCGATGATTTACATTGCAAATTGAATTAAAAAACTGTTTAATTTGAAATCATCGCGAAATCTGAAAGTATAAATGCAATTTTGTACAATTACGTTAGAAAAAAAATGTCATAAATTAGTATTTCTTTGCTCTAAACGTAACCATTACCTACCCCTCCAGCAATGCCCCGTTTTTGTTTTCGGAAACAGTCTTTTTACACCCTGTATGGGTTGCAAAGACATTTATTTCATTACATGAAAAAAAGACGAATACCTACTACTTACTCAAAAGTATAAATAATAAGACTAATGCCCGTTTTCACCAACGTTCCCTAAGATTTAGGTGACACCTAAAGCGTTTTAAGAGGCCCTTAAATTCAAATTCGTTTTCACCAACGTTGAAGAGTATCCTAATGTCAAAAAGTAGTCCCTAGTTATCTCAAGGGCTCTTTTATTGGTGAAAACAAATTTAGGTAAAGGATGATTTGGGGGGTCCCTTACCGTAAAGAGTAAGGGAACCTAGTAAGGGAACAGCCCCCCTACCGCGTATCTAGCGTCGATTTGAACTCAACGTCGACAACTGTTTTCATAGGCTAAATTGTTAACAATGGTGGGTCTCTAGCCAATGAAAACAGTTGTCGACGTCGAGTTCAAATCGACGCTAGTTACGCGGTAGCCCCCCAGTTTAGGTAACGTTGGTGAAAACGGGCATAAGACTTTTTCGCCCAATAGTACCGAAACTATAATATCCAATTTTTATATTTTTCCATTCTGTGCAACTCAGTGATGAAACTGTAGGTAATTGTAATCGGTTTAACAGCCAGGTTCAAGTACTCTGTAGTAAGTCGCCATGGGTCATTTGGTGACATCGGGAACTAAATAATAGAAGATGCAATATTGTAAAATAAAACTGTGGCTGTCTCGATATCATTTAGGTTGTAGCTGCACTGCAGGGGTCACTCCATCCTACGTATTGTAAACGTGGAAGTTTGTGAGGATGTATGGATGGATGTTTGTTATTCTTTCACGTAAAAACTACTGGATAGATTTTGATGAAACTTTGCAGTAATATATTGTATACATCAGAATAACACATAGGGTACTTTTTACCGCGGGAAAACATCTCATTCCCACGGGAAACCGACTTCCACGCGAACGCAGTCGCGGGGGGCCACTAGTTATAAGAATATTTTTTCTTTGTGCCACTTTATGTTACAATATTATGGAAACAAACAAAAAAAATCAGAGGCAAAGGAGCATTGCTCATTATAATAAGTTATAAAAAAATGGAAATATTGATTCTATGCAGGGTAAGAAACATGACCAATGCCGAAAACGGTATGTTTTAAAGCCTAATAGATGGAAAACTTCATATATCTGTCAAAGCAAGAACTGTCTCAGATCTACAATTTCCTTAAGATGTAAAAAACCAATCTCTTTTTTGAGTTTTTATTTAGTTGGTGAATTTAGTCACTATTTAGGCTCTACATCAAGCCTTGGAAGCTTCGGAAACTATTTATTAACACCCTGTATAATGTTTCGTTGCATCCGTTTTTTCCAAAGCCATTGACATTATCCGGATGTTAGTTATCTGATACGTATATAAGATTTATCAACCAATCAGAGCGTAGCATTTTGCTCATCTTACATTTATTGAAAGAAATAGTTCGTAACGGAGATATCATGTCGCTTTGCATTTGTTATTTGAGAATGGGAGCTATAAAGGGCAAAGGAAAACTATATAAAAAAAGTACTTAACATTTTTGCTAAAATTATAAATGCTTACCTACTTATTAGTTATTAGATATAAATAAGAAAATGAAAACCAGAATTTTTAAACTGTTCTTTTCTTCTCGCATCCTACTATAAAAATCGGTTTTGCCTACTTATTATTGACCGAAGCATAAGCGAAGCTAGGTATATACACAGCAGAACGAAACACATTCAAGAATCATCGTGTAGTGTCAACGACGCTTCATCTTAATGCTGCACGAATTTATAAATAAAACATTGGCAACTTACTAATAATTTGAGTACTTCAGTTAACGGACTGGTAACGCACCAGTCGTGGCCAAGTTTCCATTTTGTTATTTCAACCTGAGAAAAAAAACATAAGAACTTTGTCAATTTTTTCCCGCACACAGAATTTTCACGTAATTTTCCATACAAATTGCATCGTTTATCCAATTTCATGGTTAACAAATACGTGATATTTCATTTCTCCTGAGATTATATAAAAATCGTCTTTCCATGAAAACTGGGGCATGCATTTAGAAGTGTGGGAACCATAGTTCTGATATGCGAAAATAGTATTTATGGCATAAGAAATAACTTATGCTTTGGTGACAGAAAAAATGGAAATAAAATAAATGGAAGGATATGCTTATGGTTATGTTATGTTTCATAAGTTTTCTTTTTGTAAGAAATTTTATTTCTTACAAAAAGAAAACTTTTTTAGATGTTTTTTAATCTATAGAACAATTCTTACATGACTATACTTATTATAAGTCTCCACAGATAATATTTATATGTAAGTTTTAAGGCTATGAATAAATTTAACGGTAAATAAATAAATATTTAACTAATTGTATAATTCTACAGACGACCAAATCTATCTTTTGGTAGGTTGTATAGCCCTTTTTACTTTTACTTTCAGAATCGATTCTGCCCATTAGATTGGGCAAATTGGCATCGGGTCGAAAGCCACACTATAATCATTTGACGACCTCTGTGGTGCAGCGGTATATACACCGGACTGCTAAGCGGATGGTTCCGGGTTCGATCCCCGGATTTGGCCAATTTCGTAAAATGGTTTTCCGATATTGGCTCGTGTCTGGGTGTAACTAGGTTCTCCCCTAGTCCATTTTGTGGTACCTATAACACAAGAGCTTAATGCAACTTACTTTAGGGCCACATAATTGGTGTGTTAGTCTTAAAAAAAACCTAATCCTAACTAGATTGTATCTATAGGTACTTACATACCTACAGGGTGTTCTATTTCCCAACGTCAAGAACCGCGGAACCGAAACCCATCGATAAGCCTGACAGCTGCCAGAAAAATGTAGAAAAATCCATATCAAGTAGTTTTTAAATTATGGCCTTCAAAAAAAACAAAATTCGAACACAATGACTGCAATGATACCAATGATATCATGACTGCGATTGTTAACATTTTTTTATGTTCTATTATCATGAATAACCCTTAGTTCTTTTAATCACAGCTTATAATTTAAAAACATAACACTCTCAGTTTTTTTAAGACTTTTTACTTTTCCCCAAATTTTAACTTAACATAACTTTAACAGACTGCACTGTAAAAAATGTACAACGTGTTTATAGCAAGCTAATAAAAAAGCTGCCGCATTTAGTTTGAATTCTGAAATATCACACTTGCTTTATCGAACCGAAGAGCCACTAATGAATCACGACACTTACCTTAACTAATTTTGAAGTTATAGATACTGGAAAAAGGAACGTGGGTCTCCGAGCATTGCAATCTATAACTTCAAAATTAATAAATTAGCATTTTAAATGCAAAACTAGAAATAAAATCTCGATCATTAGCTTGTTTCATCTTAATTACTAGTTAAATATCCTGTAAAGGTATTTCTCCTGAAATGAAGAGGCGGAAACTCCTCTCATCTCATCATGGAATAACAAATCAAATCAAAATTCTTTTATTCATCATAGATATGTAACATATATTTAATGAACGTCAATGTTACAAACTTCGACTTTACCTAACCGTAGACCGAGAGAAAAAAGCCGCCGGAAAAAAACTCCCAGCACTCTTTTTGAAAATTATACAATCAATGAACAACGTCAGTATATGACGAAAGCACAACATAGATACTGGAAAAAAAATCGTTGGGTAACCGTAGCGCGCGGTAGCTCAGTGGTCAGAGCATTAGACTGGCATTCTAAAGGTCCTGGGTCCGATTCCCAGTCGCGTAATGCTCGGAGACCCACGTTCCTTTTTCCAGTATCTATTTAAATTATCATTTTAAATGCAAAACTAAAAGTAAAATCCTAACCTAAACTAGCCTAACATTTATTTCCAGTCATGTTCCAATACGAGTACGAGAAGCAGCGACCGCCGTCGGCCTCGTCGTGCGACAGCGGGCTCCCCCAGTCCACTCGCTGCGGGTACCGGGTGGCGCTGCCTCCTCAGTACGCTCGGAGGCCTCTACCGCCGACACCTGATCAAGTGCGGATGCCGAGGGTACCGGTTAAAAGCACTGTGAGATTATTATTCCTACTTCCCTATTTATAAAGTTACTTAAACAAAAAGTCGTAAGTTACATCAGCTATTTGCCGATGAAAGTCCCGTCAAAATCGGTCAAGCCGTTCCAGATATTAGCCAAAACAAACAGATAGACAAAAATAATTTTATATTTCTTTTTAATATACTGTGTACATACAATTTTACAAACATACAATTCAATATTATTTATTTGTACCCTAGGTGTGTAGGTATGGATCAGTTTTTATCGATGCATGTCTGGTGGTCCTACTCTACTAGTACCAATCATGTGATCTATGTCGCGTTGTCCAACCGCTTGTATCAGTAGTTCTGTGTATCAATTTTATAAACCTAACTACTAGCTTTTCGCCCGCAGTGTCACATCTATTTACTTTAAATAAGTCTAGGTAGACTAATTCTAGAGTAGATAGGAACGAAAACAATAACATAAAACTACACCGTTCTTACTAGAAGCCAGTTTTCTCATTTGTACCACGAAGCTATACATAAAACGCACTAACTAAGCATTCTGTTTCTGTTGTTAGTTATATAGTCGTGTCTTTGACACTGTGCTTTGACATTTATCGATTAACTAGTTTTCCGCCCGCGGCTTCGCCCACGTGGAATTTGGTTATATCGCACGAACTTTCATACAAACTTTTATCCCCTATTTCAAACCCTTCCACCCTTATTTCCCGATAAGAAGTATCCTATGTCCTTTCCCAAGTTCAGTTCTATCTTCATACCAAATTTCATTAAAATCGGTTCAGTAGTTTAGGCGTGAAAGCGTAACAGACAAACAGACTGACAGACAGAGTTTCCTTCGCATTTATAATATTACTAGTGGCCGCCCGCGACTCCGTTCGCGTGGAAGTCGGTTTCCCGTGGGAATTAGAAGTTTTCCCGCGGTAAAAAGTACCCTATGTCCTTTCCCAAGTTCAGTTCTTTCCCCAAACCAAATTTCATCACAATCGGTTCAGTGGTTTAGGCGTGAAAGCGTAACAGACAGACAGACAGACAGACAGACAGACCGACAGACAGACAGAGTTACTTTCGCATTTATAATATTAATAATAATAAAGTAGGGATGTTATTGAACCCGCTGCTTATAAATTTAATAATTTGTACACATTACATATAGGAGCTCAAAGCAACACCTTGCTGCTTAAAATGTTCTATAATTTGTACCTTTACCTACTTAATAGCTCAATGCATTACCTTTATATTTCAGGTGCCACTAAAAGTGTGGGTGATAGCAACAGCGTCGTGTTTCGCTGTCTGCGCCATCTTGGTTCTGGCGACGATCGCCATCACTCGCTGGGGCAGCGTCACTTACTCCAACGAGCTTTACGAGAGACCGGTGGGTAGCTTTAAACTAGATTGTATCGATAACCGATGGGGGTGTCGCGTAACTCGAATATCAATCCCTTTGAAAGGTATCGGTGTTGGGACTCTTGAACGAAATCGGTTTTCGAGTTGCAATCGCGTAAAATTTTGAATGAAATTGCTGAATAATGTTGCTACGTTTAGTATCCAGCAATTTCATTCAAAATTTTACGCGATTTCGACTCGAAATTCGATTTTGACAGGTCTACTTGAGCCAAATAGGATGATATTTAAACGATTTCGTGTCGTCTTTAGGGATAGGTGTCCATTTAAATAAATTGTAGATATATTGACGACCTCTGTGGTGCAGCGGTATATATATACCGGACTGCTAAGCAGATGGTTCCGGGTTCGATCCCCGGGTCGGGCCAATTTCGTAAAAATTGTTTTTAATATTGGCTTAGTTTAGGGCCACACAGTTTGTGTATCAGTCTGGAGATTTATTATTATTAGATTTATATATACAACTCATTGAATGAGGCCTAGTCGAACAGTGGGACTACGAGTCATAATTAAAACTTAAGTATGATTCGTTGAACTACTGTGTTACTAGTGCAATTTTTTTATCTAGATTTATTGAACTCAGCATAAAACTTTTTATCAACATGAACCTAAATCATTTGTTATTCAAGAGAGTAAAAGGTTAACCAAAACTGAGCTGTCTACGCCTATGTGTGCTTTGCTACAACTAATGCGACTTAGGGCCGATTTTTCAATAGATAGTTAAAACGCCAGATATCAAACAGCCAGATAGCTTTAACTGAGACGAATAATAAAGTTCCAATTTTTCAATGGTCAGATAACCCTCTGCTAGCTATCCTAATGATATTTGTGCAAGAAAGAGACATTCTTATATGTTTTACAGTTGTTAGAAAAGGACTGTAAACTTTCAACGCATTGACAGCGGGTGTCCCAATTGACAAAAAATTTTGGTATGACATCAAGACTTGCCGTCAACGATAATACATAGATATACCGAAAACTAGATGGAGCCCACCGAAAAAAAATACAAATAAAAGTTACAAATACAATATATTTTAACATGTGTCTGTAAACTTTGAGAAAGTATTTCTATCTTATTATATTGATTGCTAAGAATATTTTTGATGCTTTTTTAAAAAATCAATTTCGTATTTCATATACTCAGAGATACTTTATGTTACTGTATGTCTTAATAACTACTTAGTATTTTAATATAATTCTCAAAAAATCCTCATTTTGATATAGCGTATCTTTAGCAGTGTGTTATTTGTGACACGCACACATCAAACGTATTACTCCATCTAGAAATGTATACATCTGTGATGTCAACAATAGCTTACTGCACAGATATTCAAAATTAAACCTCTTGTGATATATATTTTTATCCCGTTTTGATAACTATACATTATTATCTTCAAATAAAGTAAAATATCCATGGTTTTACAAAAAATAAGCAAAACACAAATAAATTATCCTATATTTACATACGCATTATGACAGAAACGTCAAATAATCTGTTAGATAACGGCTTAACTGAGGCAAAAAGAGGCAGCTAAGTTTATCCGCCAGTTATCGAGTTTAACCTTCTGTTAGAGCTTATCCGCTAATTGAAAAATTCACAATCTTGCTATCCATAGAATAAGTCCTATCTGAAGGCTTAACTGACTATTGAAAAATCGGCCCTTAGATGGTCATTTAACATATCAAGCAAGAGTACCTTCAACCGGAAGAAGAAACGGCTATAGGTAGTCCCTAATTCATGTTTTTTATACAAAGTTATAGTAGATAGACTTAGGGTCGATTTTTCAATAGTCAGTTAAGCCTTCAGATAGGACTTATTCTATGGATAGCAAGATTGTGAATTTTTCAATTAGCGGATAAGCTCTAACAGAAGGTTAAACTCGATAACTGGCGGATAAACTTAGCTGCCTCTTTTTGCCTCAGTTAAGCAGTTATCTAACAGATTATTTGACGTTTCTGTCATCATGCGTATGTAAATATAGGATAATTTATTTGTGTTTTGCTTATTTTTTGTAAAACCATGGATATTTTACTTTATTTGAAGACAATAATGTATAGTTATCAAAACGGGACAAAAATATATATCACAAGAGGTTTAATTTTGAATATCTGTGCAGTAAGCTATTGTTGACATCACAGATGTATACATTTCTAGATGGAGTAATACGTTTGATGTGTGCGTGTCACAAATAACACACTGCTAAAGATACGCTTTATCAAAATGAGGATTTTTTGAGAATTATATTAAAATACTAAGTAGTTATTAAGACATACAGTAACATAAAGTATCTCTGAGTATATTAAATACCAATTTTTTTTTCGGTGGGCTCCATATAGTTTTCGGTATATCTATGTATTATCGTTGACGGCAAGTCTTGATGTCACACCTAAATTTTTTGTCAATTGGGACACCCGCTGTCAATGCGTTGAAAGTTTACAGTCCTTTTCTAACAACTGTAAAATATATAAGAATGTCTCTTTCTTGCACAAATATCATTAGGATAGCTAGCAGAGGGTTATCTGACCATTGAAAAATTGAAACTTTATTATTCGTCTCAGTTAAAGCTATCTGGCTGTTCGATATCTGGCGTTTTAACTATCTATTGAAAAATCGGCCCTTAGGAAAGTTAATCCTCTGTCTACTTACCTTATTTTTCACAGTGCGTTCGAATTAAGGTATAAATATACCGTATGCTTTAGAATTAATTTGTATTGTACATATGATTAGGAATAGACCACTAACCTTACTTTACCTTGACTTTGTTTTTTCCTTTGTATTAGTTTGTATTTATTATTGAAACAATAGACAATTTATTAAACTCGTTAAATTAATTCCAGGAACCAATATATGCAGACAGCTACCAAAAAGTACAACAAATAAAACCTATACCAACCACTACAGTAGCACCACAAACAAATGACGATAACGAGATACAGATACTCGAACGCCTATCTAGATTCAAAAACGCTGTGGCCAATAGAGAGAGAAAAAAGACTGAACCTAAAAACGTAGAAGGCACACTTCTATCTAAAACTCAATTTCATCCACTAGAAGACACAGCCATTGAACACGAAGTAAGAAAAATAGAAAAGAAAGACCAAGCTATGTACGATGAAACTAGGTTTAACGAAATAAACGTTAAGAAAGATATCCCAGACTTCCGACCGACACTCCCTGATATTTTTGTCAATCAACGCATATTTCTACCAGACGGCTACACGACTGGCTTGAAGAAAATCGAAGACTATCAAGAATACTATAACGATGATGATTTATACGAAGATTACATGCAAAGTAATACAATGACGAGCTACTTGATTGAAAAGATTCAAGAGCTGTACGACTGGATAACAACAGATCCGGATTTCGTCGTGCATAATTCCACAATGAAACATAAGACTTCAAATGATTTTAGACAAGTGTTGCAAGCGCTAAATGAAAGTCTAGTTGAAGGTAATGCGACTATAATAATGACGAAGTTAAAAGACTTGTATTTCGGGGATAATTTTACGGCGGTGTATCGTACAAGAAAGGTCATTTTGACAAACAGTACGGATCTGCTGTCATTTGGGATTTTGACATTGGATGTGATGCTGCTGCATAATATTCAGATGATGGCGTGGGAAAATCAGGTAATTTATAACGTTTTTAAGTTATTGTTTAAACATTAACCACGAAATGATTTGCTTTTGCTAACTTATGGTAAATAAAGCCCTAAAAAACTGGGGTTCCACAAGGTTATATTTTAAGTCCGTTGATATTTTCTATTGTTTATATTATTTAATTGAGTAATTATGCCTTACAGGAAGCAGCAAAAGTGAAAATGCTAAAGGATCCAGACGTGTTTGCATTCAACGCGTTGTTTTTGGAGCCAAGTAAAGTGGAAGCTAAACAGAATGAAGTTAACCAACTGCATGACAAACCTACATTAACGTAAGAATGTTTATGATTGTTTAAAGATACTTAAAACATTTAGTTTGAAAATCTTTAGCAAAAAAAAATGCTTTCAGTTTAATGATAATGCTGTATTTATTTTAGACGGAGAACAAATCGTATAGAAACAGTGGATGACTTTGATTTCGGTCGCAATCTGCTGGAGAATATTCTAGAAATAGGAATGAGCACGGCAAGGGCTGCCATACATTTGGGTCGCGCATACAAAAATACAAAGTAAGTAGAAACAACTGACTTATTAGGTTCGCAAGGTGTAATTTTGGCTGACTTGTTCACGAAACATTGAAAAAAAACCAGAATAACTGCTCCTTTGCTGCAATTGCGAAAGAAATCGTAAAATATATTGAAAACCGCATTTAATTTCAGTAACCGTTTTAAAATATTTAAGTTAGAGAAAAAACAGATACTAAAAAGCTGATAATTAACTAAGTATATTTATTTCGTAGAGCTAAAGCTAGGTAAAGTACCTAATTTTAATATCTTAACCTTTTTTCCAGGGTCGTCCTAAACCAAATTTCAAACCGAGACAGTTCAAACACGAGCCCTCATCTCATTTCCCGCAACATTGACAGCAACTCGCTGGCGCTAACTCGATTGCAAACGTCATTTGACAGTTCCCGCAGTGTTGCCAACTCTACAGTCGGATTCCACACGGATTTGGACTGTATTTGGTTGCTGTATTGTAGGAATTTGGCGGCCACGGCTAAATTGAACGCTCCGTATGGCACCATGGCTAGGATTAATGGGTAGGTAGTTATACTAAGGTTATTAGATACTTCTAGGTCATCTTTAGTAATTATTTGATGCTCATTCTAAGTTGTAAATTATGCTTGGTCTAACTTAACTACAAATAACAGTTTAGAAAACAGTCCAAACTACGTATAGCTGAAATTTAAAGTTATCACCAGCTCGTGACTATCAGTGATATCCTACTAATATTATTAATGTGAAAGTTTGTGAGTATGTGAGAATGTATGGATGTTTGTTACTCTTTCACGTAAAAACTACCGGACGGATTTGGATGAAACTTTGCAGTAATATAGGTTATACATCAGAATAACACATAGGGTACTTTTACCGCGGGAAAACATCTCATTCCCACGGGAAACCGACTTCCAAGCGAACGGAGTCGCGGGCGGCCACTATATATTTAGGCCACTAGGTATTTTTATAAGAAACAAACTTTCTTGTAGTAGTAGGTTACTGAATGTTTCATAACTTCCCCAGCATCGCCCTCCGCATGCTGACGGGCGAGCTGGCGGCGGACAAGGCGCTGGACACGATGCTGTACGAGGCGCTCAGCGGCTGGACCGAGCTGCGGTGCAGCGACATGTTCCCGAGGTGGGTGTCCGGTTTTTTTTTTTTATAAGAGAACCAAGCAAACGAGCAAGCGGGTCACGTGATGGTAAGTGATCACCGCCGCCCATGACTCCCCGCAACACTGTGGGTGTTGGGGGTGTGTTGCTGAGCCTTTGAGAAAATTGGGCGCCGGATACCGCACTCACCGAACGAAACGCAGGAACATCGTCCCTACTTCACGTGGGTTTTCTGTGCGGCGGTGGTATTTCACCGGTCGAGTCAGCCCAGTAATCGCTGCAGACAGAGCCTACAGCTAGACTCTACCACTCTCATAATGGTTGATTATACTATAGGTGTATATAAGCCTAGCCTTCACCCCGCGGCCTTATTCGCGGGGAAATTAAGATGCCTTTGTCACTCCTTGATAACATTGTTATCTATGAGTCCAGGGATTACCTGGAACGAACTTGCAACTTAACCTATAGCGACCATCACAAATTGCGTCACACCAATTTCCTGCTATTTAAAACTCCTCCCGAACTTCCTTCTCTCTAGTGTAGCTACAAAAGTACCTAGTTTTTTCTTTGCTAAGTTAGAAACTTAGGTATAAACTGTTTTAGTAAAATTTAGAAGCAAAATTGTTTTCCATCTAATTACTAAGTAGATATGGGCCATTGATCATTTGGGTTATGGTCATGGGTCATTTTATGACGCATCATTGCTATAATGTTTTAAATTTATCTTTCAGATGCAGTAAAGTAAACGCGGCATCAATAGTAATGGACACGATTAAGCCAACTCACAATAAATCGACGAACAGAGCGCGGTGAAACACAATAGAATATTGCCATTAACTTTTTTATACTTTGACTTAAGTATTCCGATGGTTTGGTAACACCAACCGATTAAAGTTTTTAAAAGTTGAGGTCTTGTTTTTGTTCATCTCCATTGGTTTAATACCTAGTCACAGTTTATACAGTTGGGCGACAGTTAAAAAAAATATTATAAAGAAACTACGAAAGGTTTTTAAGCTTAAGCAAGGATTATAAAAAGTACTAACTAGTTTAACAAGATTAAATGCTTAACTAGTCTTATAAAAACATATCAAGCATTTTGATTTTAGTTTTAAAATTAATCGAACGCATTAACACTACAGAAACTTTTAACACTCGCGAAAATCTTATACTAATAGTTACAACAAACTTGGGAGAAAAGTGCGGTCGAAAATTACTAAAGACTTCACGTAATTAATGGATGCCCCTTATAGGTACTTATAGGTTTCATTAATGGACAGAGATAGTCTAGTATTGAGCCTTATTATTAAAAAAATAAAGTGTTAAAATTATAGTTAGATAGATATAAATCTTAAAGTTTTTTTGCAGATAGTTTATACGTAAATATAAAGATTGAGAAATAAAAACAAAGTTGGTAGTAGGTATTTCGAAAATATTTATTCCATTAATATGTATGTAAAATTTAAAATAAAGGATTGATTTTTTAAATATATTAGTTATATGTAAAGGTTATTAGACCCACTTTCAGAAAACGTTTTAACCTCGGGTTAGCTTCGGGTTAGCTAACTCCGGTTTAAATGGCGCCACCATCGATTGTAACTACATCTCATTACAATCGACGGTGGCGCCACTTAAATCGGAGTTAGCTAACCCGAGATTAAAACGTTTTCTGCAAGTGGGCCTTAATGTGTCAACGACAGAGCAATTTAAAATCCATACAGCGCTATCTAGTTTCAAATGGGTGTGAACAATCGTAATATTTGTTTCATGCATTGTTTCGTTTATTTTCGTTTACTAAAATATATTTTTTAACAGAGTTTTACTTTTAGTTTTGCATTTAAAATGCTAATTAATTTTGAATTATACTGGAAAAAGGAAAAATTTCTGGGTCCGATTCCCAGTCGCGCAATGCTCGGAAAAGCGCGTTCCTTTTTCCAGTATCTTCATAACTTCAAAATATTTTTTACCGCAAAAATTTCATTATAGTGTTGCTATATGAATCCAGCTTATTCATTTGAAAGCAAATGCTAGTTACAATCGAAGACTATTTAATATAATATATTCCATGTAACCTACTGTAGGTAACCGTCCATAAAACTACTGTAACCCTTCATGAACCTACTGTTACCGTTCATAAACCTACTGTAACCCCGCAAAAACCCAATGTAACAGTACATAAACCTTCTGTTACCCTTCATAAACCTATAGTTACAGTACATAAACCTTCTGTAACCCTTCATAAACCTACTGTTACCGTTCATAAACCTACTGTAACCGTCCATAAACCTTCTGTAACCCTTCATAAACCTACTGTTACCCTTCATAAAGCTACCGTTCATTAACCTAATGTAACAGTACATAAACCTTCTGTAACCCTTCATGAACCAACTGTACCCCTTCATAAATCTACAGTAACTCTTCATAAACCTAATGTAACAGTACATAAACCTTCTGTAACCCTTCTGTAACGCTTCATAAACCAACTGAAACCCCGCATAAACCTACTGTAACACTTTATAAATCTACAGTAACCCTTCATAAACCTAATGTAACAGTACATAAACCTTCTGTAACCCTTCTGTAACGCTTCTACTGAAAGCCCGCATAAACCTACTGTAACCGTCCGTGAACCTACAGTAACCCTTCATAAACCTAATGTAACAGTACATAAACCTACTGTAACCTCACATTAACCTACTGTAACCCTTCATAAACCTACTGTTACCGTTCATAAACCAACTGTTACCGTTCATAACCCTTCATGAACCTACTGTTCCCGTTCAGAAACCTACTGTAACTCCGCATTAACCTACTGTAACCCCTCATGAACCTACTGTTACCATTCATAACCCTTCATGAACCTACTGTTACCGTTCATAAACCTACTGTAACCCCCCATTTACCTACTGTAACCCTTCATAAACCTACTGTTACCGTTCATAAATCTTGTTGGATTCTTTGTTAAGGGTAGTATTTCTACCCTGCACAAATCTTCGGTAACTACCCTCGGCTAAAGTCGGTGACAGGTAATAGAAAAAAAGACTGAACACGTTGGTCGTTTGAGCATGAGCTTTTGTAGTGCCGTACTATCACGCTTTTTACTGACGTTCAGTGAAGTGTTGGAGTATTGCAAAGTTTGTAATACTGTGCTGCAGCAGTGTGCCAACAAACGCCCTTGGACTATATCGACGGAATTACTGCGAAATGTCGCTCCGTTAATTGCAGGCCCTCTGGCTACCTTATTTAACATGTGCCTCAAGAACGGTGCTTACCCGAAGCCGCTAAAGAAAGTTAAGGTCTGTCCCCTCTATAAGGGAAAAGGAGAAAGAAGTGAGGCGGGTAGTTACAGGCCGATCTCCATTATTCCGGCTGTAGCCAAAGTATTGGAGAGCGGTTTGGCTAGCCGACTTACCCTGCACCTACAAAGTTCCTTTTCTGAGCGGCAGTATGCATACCGCTCCAAGCGGTCCACCACCACACTTACACGTGATGTGTTGGATCGCATATTAACCGCTCGGGAGAAAGGTTTATAGGTTGCAATCCTCTCCTGTGATCTTTCGAAGGCTTTTGATGTGGCTGACCATAGCGTGATAAGTGCTAAACTTAAGTACTATGGCATTGGGGGACTAGCTTCTTCTATATTGACTGACTTCATGAGAAATCGGCTGCAATACGTCGTCGGGCAGAATGGCCAAATTCTCTCAGATGCGTGCACCACTGTTATGGGTGTTCCTCAGGGATCATGTCTGTCAAACTTGGCCTTTTCCTTGCTGCTTAATGACCTGCCCAGTCACATCCAGCAAGCCGAGATTTACATGTATGCGGATGACGTCGCGGCTGTAATTACGGCAACAACGATCGATGCGTTGGAAACGACACTGAACTCCGTTGCGCAGCAGTTGTCGGACTGGTTTGTCTGCAACGGTCTAGCCTTAAACCTGCCAAAGACTGGGTTCTTGAGGTTCGATCTGTCTGGTCGACAATGTCGCCCTATAGTCGTGTATCTCAATGGAGAGCGGGTTCAGCAAACGACCTCTGTTACCTTTCTTGGTTTCCACCTGGATCAAGCACTAACCTGGGAATCGCATATCGATCATCTTTGCGGGAAACTGAGCAAGGCTTGTTTTGCGCTAGGTCGACTGTCCTTGACGCTTTCGAGTGATGCAGTGCGGACTTGTTACTTCGCAACAGTGCAGTCGCTCTTGCAGTACGGCTTGGAATTTTGGGGGCGCGCTGCTGATTGGGAGCGTGCCTTCAGACTGCAGAGGCGTGCTGTACGTGCGATGGCACAAATCTCGCGAGAAGAGTGTGCGAGACCGTACTTCATCACTCTAAAGATACTGACCTTACCCAGCCTACTTATAATGCACGTCGCAATATATGCGCGCGAAAATTTATTAATGTTTACCAGACGTGGTGACCATGGTGATCATGGCCTGCGACACCCGCAGCGGCTGGCGGCAGTCGCCCACCGCCTGGAGAAGGCGACGCGAACTATCCACGCGATGGCTCCGCGGGTCTACAACAGACTGCCGGACGAGGTCACGGATGCACCCAATACTCGTATCTTCAAGAGGAAGCTACGGAGCTGGCTCCTTGAGCAGTCGTTTTACAGTTTCAATGAATTAGTAACATAATTAAATAGTTTAAAATTATCATTTGCATTATTTTATTGTTATTTATATTTTCTTCCTTTTGACCATTGTTCTTATTATTGTTGACTTGCATTATTAATTTAAGTTTATTATTATTTTTGGTTATTGTTTAATTTTTTTAGTATTTTTGTATTATATTCTTTGACATTAAATATTATTTTTTATTATTATTATAACTCTGGACATGACTATGATAATGTATATTTTTTCTGATGACTTGTATCTTTTGATTATCAATAAAATTATTCTATTCTATTCTATTCTATTCTATACCCAAAAACCTTGGTGCTCCACTTACGGAGGCTGGTGGTGGAAGCTTGAGGTTTGTGCAACTTTATACAGGGTCTGTCGTAATGAATGGATAACCCGTTACCTACAGTTGATCCGGATGTGAGGCTATAAGAAAATGGTGTTTTCTTGCCAGGGTTGTCAACCATAAGAAAATGGCGTAGACTTTTAAACTTTTTTATAAATTTCGCTATTTTTTTCATTTATTCCGCTGCCATTTCTTCAAATTTTGATGTATTTGTATAATTCTTTTAGTATTATACTTCTGAAGACGTGTATTATGTAATTTAAATACAATTTTAGGTGATATTCACGTTGAACATTATCAAAATACTCATTTTAAGAAAAATATTTCCAATTTTTTTTCTTTATGTCAACTTTTGATCATCTCCTGTGGAAAAAAAAAGTATGACGTTATAGCTGCCCATGATCTCAATAAATTGTCTAGTATGTGTAGATTCTAAAAAGGTATAACGATGTGTACTTTACAAGCAACATTAAGTTACAGGAGCGAGAACACTAATCAAGGTCGGAATTTTTATTTTTCATGTTATGTTATAAATGGTTGTAAAACTTCGTCATAATGATTTTATTCTATCAAGATACTTTGCACAAACACTATCGGGCCACTAATAGGATATTCAGAAGAAAACCCGGTTGTTTTTGGGAAAAAAATAACATTACTTCACGATAATAATGTAATGAAAATGTACAAATGAAAATTGTTGTGCTCTAATAGTTACATGCGACAAAGATGTTGCGACAAGTTTATTCGAAATTAAAACGGATTTTAAAAATCGAACAAGACCGCATTACAAAGAAAAGGGTACTCATCACATCAGTGTGATTTTGACCATCGCATGTCCTTTTGTTCACATTGGCCCCGATTCTGAAAACACTCTCTAAACTAAACTAAAACTATCGCTGTCACTTACACATCAATAAGACAGAGACAGTTAATCATTTTAGTTCTGTCAAACTAAAATGTACGTGCAATATGACACGGCGAAGGCAATTTTAGGCTAGTCCTCAGCGCATTTCGTTCAATTTCACAATGATGTGGACTAAATTTAGTGAGACCAATATACCTATCTTGTTCTAATACGAAGCATTAGAAAGTGACAGCGATATTTTTAATTTAGTTTTAGAGAGTGTTTTGAGAATCGGGGCCACTATTTTCGCCAATTTGTTACTGCTTTCTAATATTTGACTATGATTTTCCTTGTGATTTGAACTTGATAACGTGGTGATACTGATGACTTTGCTCACATTTACGGACATTGTGTTGTGCTATCGATTGAACTTGTTGTTTTGGAAAAGTTTTTGTGTAGTTTGTGTATCATGCCGCAACAGTATACGCCGGCCGAATACGCGAACATGCATTACATTTACGGTGTATGTAATGGCAGCACCAATAGAGCTTCTAGTGTTTATCGTGTAAGATATCCAAATGTGCGACATCCTGATTACCGTGTGTTCATTAAAGTGCACAATGCATTTATGGAAGGACGATTTCCTTCTAATTTTTTCCACTTTTCTTTGTAATGCGGTCTTTGTTCGATTTTTTAAATCCGTTTCAATTTCGAATAAACTTGTCGCAACATGTTTGTCGCATGTAACTATTAGAGCACAACAATTTTCATTTGTACATTTTCATTACATTATTATCGTGAAGTAATGTTATTTTTTTTCCCAAAAACAACCGGGTTTTCTTCTGAATATCCTATTAGTGGCCCGATAGTGTTTGTGCAAAGTATCTTGATAGAATAAAATCATTATGACGAAGTTTTACAACCATTTATAACATAACATGAAAAATAAAAATTCCGACCTTGATTAGTGTTCTCGCTCCTGTAACTTAATGTTGCTTGTAAAGTACACATCGTTATACCTTTTTAGAATCTACACATACTAGACAATTTATTGAGATCATGGGCAGCTATAACGTCATACTTTTTTTTTCCACAGGAGATGATCTAAAGTTGACATAAAGAAAAAAAATTGGAAATGTTTTTCTTAAAATGAGTATTTTGATAATGTTCAACGTGAATAACACCTAAAATTGTATTTAAATTACATAATACACGTCTTCAGCAGTATAATACTAAAAGAATTATACAAATACATCAAAATTTGAAGAAATGGCAGCGGAATAAATGAAAAAAATAGCGGAATTTATAAAAAAGTTTAAAAGTCTACGCCATTTTCTTATGGTTGACAACCCTGGCAAGAAGACACCATTTTCTTATAGCCTCACATCCGGATCAACTGTAGGTAACGGGTTATCCATTCATTACGACAGACCCTGTATATTATCTTTGACAGGCAAGAGTTCGTAATTCAGCCGCTCATTAAAATCATTGTAAAATCCTTGATTTAAATATCTATAGGTCCTTCGAATCAGCGCATACTTTGACCATCCCGAACAAACCTTCTGTTACTGTTCTTACCTTCTGTAACTTGGATTTATACAATGTAATGACAAGCGACCCGCCCACGCTTCGCAATGGTGTAATTTTAGCCGACTTGCTCACGAAATTTTGAATTTTGGCTAACTTTAAACAACCTTTTCTAATTGTTCTTTATTTACAAATTGAAATGAATAAATTTCCTAAAAGATGGCGAAAACCGCATTAAAATCCTTAGTGTGGTTCAGGAGGAGTTAGAAGCCAAACAGACAGAAATAGCGACTTGGATTTATTCTATGTCATGATTTTATAAATTATGGATAAGTCTAGATAAAAACTACTAGACGCATTTGGATGAAACTTTGCAGTAATATAAGTTATACATCATATAATAACAATAGGGTACTTTTTACCGCGGGAAAACTACTCATTCCCACGGAAAACCGACTTCCACGCGAACGGAGTCGCGGGCGGCCGCTAGTAAAATCATATAGTAAGTTAGTGTAGTAGTTATATGCAAATAGGTTACATTTAAAAAAAAACTAAGATTTACGCGATATAACTTGAAACTAAACTCATTGTAACGGCTGTTTACGCGTTTATTAAATAACAATTTTTATTAATGGACAGAGATAGGTATTGAGCCTTATTTTTAAAAAATAAAGTGTAAAAATTATAGTTAGCTAAATACCTAGATATAAATATTAAAGTTTTTTTGAAGATATTTTTCACGTAAGTATAAAGATTGAGAAATAAAAACAAAGTTGGTAGTATTTCGAAAATATCTATTTCCATTAATATTTATGTAAAATTAAAAATACACATCTTACAACTTATTGCAATCATAAATTCATAATTTTCTACATTCATACAATTTTAATTAAATTATATAATATTATTTTTGGCAATAATTTAACATACATTGCACATAATAATATGAAATTTGAAACGTGAATTCATTCTACAAAGTACTTCTAACACATTGCGAGTAGCCACATCTAGTTTTTATGACAGATAGCTTTGAGAATCCATTTTGTTTATACAAAATTAATGCCATCTAGTTTCAAATAGGTGTAAACAATCGTGATATTTATTTCATGCATTGTTTCCTTTATTTTCGATTACAAAATTCTTTTTTTCCGTTGCAGTGTCATTTCTGAGTAACAATAAAATGCTTTTAGCTCATTTATTTTTTATTTAGTTACAATCGAAGGCTATTTATTGTAATATATTCTATGATACACATTTATTTACAAAACATTAATTTTGAATTTATAATGCAAAATTTAAAGTAAAATCTCTACAATACATTATTAAATTTGACATATTCTTGTATTAAGTTTCGTCATTTCCCTGCCCCATAAACTCTATCGTCTTCTTTTGCGGGAACAACTTGTGGACGCGTTTTCTATAAAGAAAAATGTACTTATTAACAAAAGAAGAATCCAATGAGTTATTCCAGGTTATAGCCTATCTATACACCAAGTTTCAAGCATATCCGTTCAGTAGTTTTTGTTTTTTTTTTTAATCTATTTTGCTCATTTACTCAAATAAATTTTTTTTAAAATCTATTTATTCATTAAAGTTGGTCAAAATTAAAGTTTTGTATTATTAGATCAAAGTTTGTATTCAAAAACTTACTTTAAAAAATTATCATGGTTAAGTGTTTTCAGAATCAAGGCCACTATTTTACCTTAAATTAGTTTACAGAAATGATTATTTTATTCTACTAATATTATAAACGTGAAAGTGTGGATGTTTGTTACTCTTTTCACTTATAAAACGACTGGTTTGATTTTGATGAAACTTTACAGTAATATAGGTAATGCATCAGAATTACACATAGGGTACTTTTTACCGCGGGAAAACTTCTAATTCCCACGGGAAACCGACTTCCTCGCGAACGGAGTCGCGGGCGGCCACTATTTTGCCTAACATTAGTGCATGGAAATAAGCCATTACTTGTCTGTATATATAGACGCCTTTTTCTTAAAATTTTGTTACCCACTTATGATTCTAATGAAATTTTGTGAGCATTTTAAGTAAATCTGAGAGTCGGCCAACAACTATTTTTCATACCCCTTAGTGATAAGGGTTGTCCAACCCCAACTTTTTTCAACCCCCAAACAACGTTTGCGGGTTCAGCTAGTAGTATAAAGGAATAAGACCTTACCTGTGTGTATATAAAGATGCCTTTTGTTTGAAGGATTGGAAGCACACCTCGCACGCCAGCGGCCGGTCGCTGGAGTGGATCACTTGATGTTGATTCAACGCCTTCTTGTCCTGGAAAATATCAAAACTATTAGTTGGGAACACTAATTTTAATAAATACAGAATTTGATAGTAACAAAATCCCAGTTCCCCAATATTTCCAAGTTTTTACTACCTACTCGAAAATTTGAAGTAAAAATTAATACTTATTCTTAGAAATACCCTGAATAAAACTTGTATAGACGTATATTAATACGTATAAACTTAGGTATAGTGCATAAACGTATCGGAAACATGCATAAACCTACTGTAATCATGCATAAACCTACTCTAACCCTTCATAAAACTACTCTAACCGTTCATAAACTTACTGTAACCCTGCATAAACCTACTGTAACCCTGCAAAAACCTACTGTAACCCTTCATAAACCTTCTGAAACCCTTCATGAACCTACTGTTACCATCCATAACCCTTCATGAACTTACTGTTACCGTTCATAAACCTACAGTAACCCTTTATAAACATACTGTAACGCTTCATAAACCTACAGTTACACTACATAAACCTACAGTAACCCTTCATAAACCTACTGTAACCCTTCATAAACCTACTGTAACCCTTCATAAACCTACTTTAACCCTTCATAAACCTACTGTAACCCTGCATAAACCTACTGTAACCCTTCATGAATCTACTGTAACCGTCCATAAACCTACAGTAACCATTCACGAACCTTCTGTAACCCTTCATAAACCTACTGTAACCGTTCATAAACCTACTGTAACTATTCATAAACTTTCTGTAACCCTGCATAAACCTACTGTAACCCTGCATAAACCTACTGTAACCCTGCATAAACCTACTGTAACCCTGCATAAACCTACTGTAACCCTGCATAAACCTACTGTAACCCTGCATAAACCTACTGTAACCCTGCATAAACCTACTGTAACCCTGCATAAACCTACTGTCACCTATACAAACTCACAGTGAAGGTCCTGCCGCAGTGCGGGCAGGCGTGCGGTCGCGGCTTCTCCTTGTTTTTATTATTTCCGTGGACGCGGGACATGTGGCGCTCTACGTTCTTCTGGGATGCTATCGGCTGGTAATTTGAAAAAATATAAAAAAATATAAAAAAAAACTCTATATTTTATAGATAAAGAGTGAGGCTAGACGGAGCAGACATAGAAAATACTTGAAAATATGCATTATTTTGATCAATGAGATTTTTTGTTATAAAGCTATATTCACAAAACATTTATATTAGAAAAACAAATAATATAACAACACCACTACACATCCCTCTTAATCACTTCCCCACATCGAATCATTCCAAAAAAATTTTTTTTTTAATAACCCAAAAATTTTTTTTTTTCAAAAATCTAAAAATAAAAGTTATCCCCCTTAATCACTTCCTCAAATCAAATCATTCCAAAAAAAATTTTTTTTTTCATAAACCAAAATTTTTTTTTTTCAAAAATCAAAAAATAAAAAATATTTTTTCTTTTTTTTTTTTCTTTTTTTATTTTTTTTATTAAATAAACCACGTACTTTATCGCATATGGGGCACTTGTGCGTGGTCTTCCCGAGGTGGTTGTAGTTGAAGTGGTCCTGCATCTGCTCGCGGGACGGGTAGCCCTTGTTGCACATGGGACACGGGAATCTAGTGTAAGGAAAAATAATAGGAAATATGGTTAGAAAGAAAGCAAAAAATATATAATAATAAAAAAAAAGTTAATTAAAAGGAAAATTTATTCTGTAGGCAAGGTATTAGTAGCTTAACTTAAATACATGTAAACTATTTTTAATAATTAAGTACCTGAGTGAGATTCAAATGCATACCAAAAACTAAAGTGAAATTAAGAATATACGTAGTTATAATCAAAAAGGTTATTGTACTAGCAAAAATGTAATTTATAATGAATTAAATTGTTATTATTATCATCATTATCATTACGTATAAAAGAGATCATCATTATCATTACATATAAAAGAGATAAAAATAACAATAAAAAACAATGGCATTCTAAACATTTTTTTTGGCAATTTAATAGTTCAACAATTATTATTATTTTTTGCAATTTATTCTTATATTCGGAATAGCGGCTACTTATTTTTTATCACTATGTCATTTGAATTGCTAAAATACTCACTTGAATACATTGTCAGAAGCGTGGGCCCTCGCGTATTTTAAATGTGCCTGAAAATAAAAACATTATTTTTAAATCAAAAAAAAGTTTTTTTTTCCAAAAAAAAAATGCTGTCAGTTTTTTTTTCTATATTATATATTTCTTGTTATCCAAGATTAATAATAAATATTTCGTTAAAAAAGATACTACAAATATTAATTTAACAAGTAGATATTTTATTTAACTCAAAAATAAATCAATTTTATGACAAGATTTTATGATTTTATTTACAAGAGCACATCTCAAATTTTTTTGCTGCCAATTTAAATTATAAATTAAATACTAATATTTATTAATAACTTACTTGATATGTCGCAAGATGTGAAAACACTTTATTGCAGTCTGTACATGTGTACCTATAATGAAAAGAAAATAAAATAAATTACCGTAAAAGCTTTCTTTATACAAAAACCAATTTACGTTAATTTGTGTATTTTTTTTGTTATTTTTGTTCATATATGTTTATTTTTGTTATTTTTTGTATGTAAGAAATAAAAAAATACTATTAATTTGCATGGTGAAACATACTTCTAAGTAAACACCATGTAAATACACTATCATTTAATAAATAAAGCTGTTCAAGTTAATTCTTCGTTTAAATTTGCAAAAAAATATATGTTTTAAACATAATTTCCACCAAAAAAAAAACAAAAACATAGAACACATTCTTCCTTTTTCCTCAAAAATAATGATAAATAAAAAACATACCTAGTTTTGTTCTTGTGTCGCTTGATGTGATACTTGATCTGTATGTTTCGCACCATTTTATGACAAATCGGACATTCCGAGCGAGGCAGCGGGCCGTCGTGTAGTCTGAAATATTATATTATTATACATACGGCTAATACCCGAAGTGCGGCTACACCTAGTTTTAGCCGGTTAGAAGTGTTTTTTATATGGAAAACTGTAAAAAAAAAATTATACCTATGTATAATTGGCTTCAATCATGAGTCGACGGGACTCCTTTTTCTAGTGGTATCAAAAAAGTAACCTAACTAACCTAACCTATTGATGTTATAACCGGCTAAAACTAGGTGTAGCCGCACTTCGGGTATTAGCCGTAACACATACATAAAAAAATCATGAAATTGTTGAAAAAATGTTTAGTTATTTTTGATATTTGGATATTAAGCCAAAAATTTTTAAACACGGATGAAGTATGGAAAAACAAAAGAGTTTTAGATAAATTTGTTTTTTTTTTAATCTTAAAATAAAGTCATAAAAATTTACAAAAATTAAAAATAAACATTTTTCTCTTAAATTTCAAATTTTCACATTACGTCTCTGAAAAATTTCTGTCAATTATATTTCCCATTATATAAATGGAACTAGTAAATCATTTCCACTGTAAGGTAAAGTAAAGATTCAAATGCTAACAATAAATGAACTTTTTTCTTACCTTAGATGTGTAATAAGTGTGTTCTTATTAACAAATTTCTTCTTGCAATGATCGCACTGCAGCCCTTCTCTGTGGAATCTAGCCACGTGCGTGGATCTAGCTCGCGAGGTACTAAACAAATAATAAATACAATATAATAATAAATGATCCTACTAATATTATAAACGTGAAAGTTTGTGAGTATGGATGTATGGATGTTTGTTACCCTTTCACGTTAAAACTCCGTTCGCGTAGAAGTCGGTTTCCCGTGGGAATGAGAAGTTTTCCCACGGTAAAAAGTACCCTATGCGTTATTCTGATGTACAACCTATATTACTGCAAAGTTTCATCAAAATCCATCCAGTAGTTTTTACGTGAAAGAGTAACAAACATCCATACATACTCACAAACTTTCACGTTTATAGTAGGAAGTAGGATTTGACTATGGCCGCCCGCGACTCCGTTCGCGTGGAAGTCGGTTTCCCGTGGGAATGAGAAGTTTTTCCGACAGTAAAAAGTACACATTGTGTTATTCAAGATTAAAATTTAGACATACCTATACAAAGTTTCTTCCAAATCCGTTCAGCAGTTTTATATAACACTTACGTGAAATATACGTTCATTACCACCACTATATTACACTTACATAAAACAGACTTTTTACCCTCATCATTATATGAAAACTAGTGGCCGCCCGCGACTCCGTCCGCGTGGAAGTCGGTTTCCCGTGGGAATGAGAAGTTTTCCCGCGGTAAAAAGTTCTCTATATGTTAATCTGATGTAAAACCTATATTACTGTAAAGTTTCATCTAAATCCGTCCAGTAGTTTTTACGTGAAAGAGTAACATACATCCATACATACCCACAAACTTTCACGTTTATAGTAGGAAGTAGGATTTTCTTGTTGCTTTTGCACGCGCATTTGAATAAGTTTCATCATCACCATTACATAACACTTACCATTATATGAAAATTACGCAAAAATCCCTTTCATCATCACCATTACATTGAACTTACGTAAAGAACATTTCGCACTCCAAGCACTTGTACCCTTCTATAGTGGTCTTGGATAATAACTTCCTGAGAGTTCCCGGTTTAGGGGGGGACGAGGGGGGCTTCTCCTTCTTAATGTCTTTCTTAGATGTTACCTTGGATTGATACATGAAAGAGTAATTAAAAAAAAAAACACCAAAAAAAACATAGAAAACATTCTTCCTTTTTCCTCCTAAGTAATTTCCCTTTTGTTATTAAGAGTTTTAATTAAACTTCGTTTATGTAAATAGTATGAAGAGATCATTTTTTTTCAGTAAAAAAATATATTTTTGGAATTTAGACAATTTAAATGAAACATCATTCTATTAAACAGTTTTTTTTAATTATTGAACTTATTAAGATATCTTATAATATATTCACATGCTGTAATGATTTTTCTCAAATTGTACAACAAAAATCTCGTGTTTCACAAATTCAACAACACATATCGCGTGTTATTCAAACTCAACAACAAATATCACGTGTTATTCGAATTCAACAACAAATATCACGTGTTATTCAAACTCAACAACAAATATCACGTGTTATTCAAGTTCAACAACAAATATCACGTGTTATTCGAATTCAACAACAAATATCACGTGTTATTCAAACTCAACAACAAATATCACGTGTTATTCAAGTTCAACAACAAATATCACGTGTTATTCGAATTCAACAACAAATATCACGTGTTATTCAAATTCAACAACAAAATATCATGTGATATTCAAATTCAACAACAAAATATCACATGATATTGAATGACCAGTCATTAAAAATAAAATAATATTGTTATTCTATCTATAACTTACCACAGAAGTGAGTTGTCCGGGCACGGGCTTGGTGTCGTGAGTTTTTATATGTAGCGATATCAGACGCTGGCCGGATTCTATGTGGCCGCATCTATATAATTATATCATCATTACATAGCATAAATCTAAGTCGCTAATTCTGTCTGTTTGTATGTTTGTCCGCTAACTCCTCCTAAACTACGTAACGGATTTCAATGCGGTTTCCGCCATCTTTTAGGTAATTTTTTCATTTAAATATGTTAATAAAGAACTTTCAGAAGAAGTATTTTTAATTTACCTAAAATCAATATTTCGGGAACAAGTCGGCCAAAATTACACCATTGCGAAGCGTGGGTGGGTCACTAGTTTATTATAGAAATAATAAAAACTATAAGAAAGTTCGCGAACTTAAAATATTTAATTCTTATTTTATTGAAATTAAAAACAAGATTTATCAGAGATTTTGTAACTTAAATATTTGATTTCAAAATAGACTTTCTTCTTCATACACTATAATTTGCTCATGCAAAAAAATTAAAAAATCCTCCTTTATAACCTAGCTATTTTACTGGATCAAGATTTTTTTGAATGGGTTCAGTCAAAGATTACTTCCTACGTACAATCTCACAAGCTTTACTTCTTAATAATAATAATATATTCAAAAAACACATTATTTTAGATAAAGTTTTACCTTTTGCATATATATCTGGTGTAATGTTGCTCTATATGCGATTGTATGTTTTCTTCGGATATAAACATGTAACATACTGTACAACGCGAGTGGTTCTCTTTCTGTGACAAATATAATAAAAATATATATAGAAAATAATAAAAAATATGTCAAAATTTAATTTTTTAGGTGATTAAGTTTGTTTTGTGTTGCTATTATTAGAAATACCAAGTAATTAACTTCTTTTCCAAAAAAAGACCAAATTTTTTTTTAATAAATCTCCAGATTGATTCACCAATTGTGTGGCCCTAAACTAAGCACAGCTTTATTCCATATTTTTTGCTTTTTTAACATATTTTTTTAATTTTTCCCTTAAATTAAATACACCTTTTATACAAAATGCAAAGTTTGAACCCTCTTTTTCTTTAGAAATAATAACTTACCGGTTTATGCAATACAAAGTGCTCCTCCACTTGTTGTTGTGAATAGAACCCAACTATGCACAACTCACATTTATAATACGCCGATGCGTATGGCACTTTCTTTTTTAATTCCTCTCTGGAAATAAATAAATTTTAATGATACCTAGTAAAAATGAATTTTAGGTCTGTTTGTATGTATGTTGGTTAATTACTTCTGAACTATGAAAATACTTAAGAAAAAAGCAGTTATTTATTACAAATCAAGTTGTTTTAAAATAAATACATAAAAATTTATGCATGTAATTTAATTGCAAAAAAGTGTTTTCTTTCAAAATTTACTCTACTATGTTTATCTTCCATATTAATATTGTATCTAAAAAAAATGGAATTCAAACTTTCGGAACTAACAGATAAAAAAATTTAGGCTGCACCATTCCATTTTTAGGAAAAGTTGTTAATAATACAGTTAAATTACCTAAAATCAGCCATCATTTGATCATTCATAAGTTCAGTATAAAATCCACATTTTGCCGATTCGATCTCGGCTTTTGATTTCTTCTCCGCTTGCTTGTTCTGATATATTATTACTTTATCACTGGACGTTGTTGCATTTCTGTAAACAAATAATAATTAAGGAATTATATTAAAAATATATTATAATTTTATTTTTATAATATATTTACCTAATGTTATTAAAAGTTACACATGATTTATTTGGAAACATAATTTTGACTTATAATAGTTAAAACATGTTTTTTCTCTGTCAGATATGAAAACTGAAAAATAATATTGACAGGGACCAAAACATATATGAACTGGTGTTAGTGTAAAGTGCGTAATAAGGGAGTTTTTCTTTTACATAATAACATAAAGCACACTTGTCTGTGTGAATGTAAAAAAAAAAGCTACAAAAACGAAACACCATTCCAACATGTTAATAATATTTGAGATTTTACTTTTAGTTTCGCATTCAGAAAGCTAATTTATTAATTTTGAAGTTATACTAGAGAAATTTTTCGTTGGGTTGCCAATAATGTATAATAATGCTCGGAAACCAGCTTTCTTTTTCCAGTGTCTATAACTTCAAAATGTTAATAATGTTTTACGTATTTCTTAATTCATACAAGAAAAAACAACAGAAAACTCTGGGGTAATTTTAAAATACTGGGGTAATTTTAAAATACTGGGGTAATTTCAACATCCTTACCCCAAGTTAATGATCTCAGTTTTAACATCCTGAGCCCCGAACGCCTGGTCCGCTGAGATCAGTGTCTGCGTTGCATCTACCACGATGTGGGACACTCCGGTTAGAGGGTTCTCTATGATTGTCATTGAGTGAGGTACTGGAATTATTTAAAAAAGATTTTAAGTAATGACAAGATTTATTATGTTGTGTGTAATGGGGTGTGATTGTGATAGATATTATTTATTGTAGATTAGTTGTAAATGAACTTTTTTTTACAGAAATTAATAAAAATAGATTTTTGAATGTCAATTAAACTTAGTAAAGGCTCAATTAAATAGTATTCCTTCATATTTGAGACGAGTTTAAGAGTTAGAAATTTCTTTACCACTAACTGTAACATTCCATATTCTATAATCACATTAAAAATAAAACTTACTCTGCAACATAGCGCTATCCATATCCAAGTTAATATTCCCCTGTGCTTGTCTCTCAAACTGTTCACTCTTCACCTCGGCCCCGATATTACTGATAGTTAGCAACTCATCGTCCCAGTCCGTGGTTTCCTGCCCTTGGACCGTGTAGTCAAAGAATATGCTGTCATAGTCCACTTTCATTGAGGTTGAGAGTGGGGAGAGTGATTGGGATAAGTATGTGTGGTCTACGGTCTGGAAACGAAGTAAATAGTATTTAAAATAATTATCGTAGCATAATATATGTTACACTAGTCAAGATAAGTGGAACTTAATATTAAAATAAGACTATTTAGTTTGGTGTTGTTTGAACTTAAAAATATAACAAATCAATGAGTTCTTATTAAACATAGATGGTTCATAGAAAAGCAATTTGATGAGAAATATTTAGAAATTTTGTTTCATTAATCAAATAATAAATTAAAAACTATGAAGCATTTTATGTAAGAAAACATTATTATTCAGAAATGAAATCAACAGGGACAGACATAATTTTCCTATGGTAGACATAATTTATTATAGACGTTCATAAGTCTATTCTACAATGCCTAATAACTACCTCTTGGCTCAGAGCCAAAACTCGCAGATGTTCCTGAGCGCTGTGCACTTGAGTTTTGAAACGCATAAACCTCTTTAGTAATGCGAGACACTCCCAGCATATTAGCTGCTCCATTTCAGAAAAGGTGTCACCAAACTGGAAAAAAAATGTGGGAGATTAATAATGTATTTTTTTTATACGGTTTTACAGATCATATTTTGGTTTATTTAGATAATGAATATTTTTATACAAGTTAAAGAAAAGGTATAATTAGGTAAAATATATTTTAGTAAAAAGGCAGTTAATAAGAAGGAAGTTGATTGAGTCTAAAATATTCTAATTAGTAAGTTTAAGTTTAAGTAAGTAACTTAAAAAGTAATATTATGTTTAAGAATTTAAATTTTCTAAAATAAACTTTAATTAATTAATAAAAAAGGCGAAACACTTCAAAATAAAAATACCAGTTCTTAATCTTTATAAATACTTTATTTATTTAAAATCTGGTTGCTGACTTAGAATTAAAAACGATTTGTAATAAACTTTTTGAACGATTTCTGGTAAAGCTATAAATAAACACTAAAGTATAAATAAATGTTAATGAGGACACGCGAGTTATTTCATACATAATAAGTAATATTTAATACAAAAACAACTTACTCTGTCGCCCGGGAAATCGTACATTAGAAGTCGAAATGTTTGATATAAATTAACTTGGGTATTTATACTCAATAAATTACGACCACTGCTCAAACATGTACAGCAAACAATCCTGTAATCGGTATCCACGTCTTGCTCCATGTTTTTTAGTGTTTTTTTCTGAATATCTATTTAAAAGTAATTATCCAAAAACTTTTTCAAATCATAACAAAAAGTAATACTTCCATGTAAAATAGACGAAAATGCGCAAGAATACACAATCCAACTACGACACCACAAAATGGCCGCTTTATCAAATGCTGCTATATGAAAAAAAAGTATTTGACATTCTTTATTAGACTAGATGCCAACTTAGGCCGAGTAACCTGTATTTTTCTCCAAAAACCGTAATAGCAACCGGTCAATCAAGAAGTGTCACTGCCAAAGTGACATTGTCAATCAGCTTAAAAAAAATATGGCGTCAGTTTGTTTATTTATTTTTTGTTTGTGAAATTGTCTTACATTGTTGTTATTGCTATAAGTGAAAATATCATCGTATGCCCATAATAATACTTACTTTCAGTTTAAAACTGAAAGCAAGAGTGTATTGTTTAAAGTTTTAATTCTAGCTTATTACTTCTTAGTAAAATAGTAATATAATATACAATGGAAACAACAGAAAGTGATTCTAACAAGTTGTGTATTGCATGCCTGTGTGTTGGAAGATCTCTGAAGAATTTCATAGATGATAAGCACAGAGACTTCTATGTGAACGCTTTGAGCGAAGTTCCGGTAAGACTTACTCAACTACAATCATTTCACACATCATACCCTTTTTAAATTTACCAATAAAAAGTCTACTACTTCTTATCTTAAGCCCTTTAACAGACCCTGCACTTAGTATACATGTTAGACTAAAGCCTCTTAATCTTTACAACTACCTTTGGACAATGTAGCTTACTCTGTTCCCAAATCAATTACAAAATTTAACTTATAACTGAGATTTTTACTTTCCAGCTATACACAGCATCAGCAGTTAGTCCAGCCATATGTTTTGAGTGTGAGGCACTGTTGAAGAAAGCTGTAGCCTTCAGAGAACAGGTCAAAGACTCCTACAGGATACTACAAACTTATACAAATGAGGTAAGCATTTTTTTTAAACAAGCACAAAACATCCACAGGTTGAAAAAATGTGGCTGGTATATTGCATGTCCATTTTATAAGATTCTAATTAGAGTAATGGACCTAAGAATAATGCCTAAACAATCTATATTTTGGATTAGGTATTTTTCCTAAACAATCTATATTTTGGATTAGGATTTTGTTTAACTAGCTTCACTGAATATGGTTTGTGTAGATAAATAAACATATTAATGGATGACCCACAACCTATTTTTTTAATAACTTTATAATAACTTTAACAAGGATTTTATAAATATGTAAATTATGTCAATAAATACAAACATCATATTACCTTTATACTAGTGATACCTATATCTAAATAAAACAATATTTTATTAGTATCAAGAAGATAATTAGCAAGGTAATAATCACTTCAAAACCCTATTTTCATATAAGTTAACTCATTAGCATAGCTGTGTATCCAAGGACCACAGAAAAGCATGAATTTGTTCTACGAAATAACTCAGCTTTATAGATAAGTCCAGGAACCACTATCTCTAGGTCCTCCTGTCTAACTCTGATAGCTTCAAAACTATATTCTTTATTCCAGTCACTTGTAGAATTCCTAATTAGTGATGTGACCCGACCACCAAGACTTAAGATACATAATCTAGAAGTTGTAGAAGTAACTCCAAACATAACAGATATTAACAATGGTGAAGTGAAAAATGAAATAAAAAATGAAAGGAATAGTCTTAAAAATGAAGTTGGTAAGTAAATTTTTTTGGATTGAACTCAGTCAGTTTTTGTTAACCTACTTAATATTAGAGCTAAGTTGAGAAAAGCTTGATAGTTTTGTGTATAATGGCATCTAGGAGTAGAAAAGATATACCACACAGGATAAGTTTAGGTAAGATTTCATGTAAAAAAAACTTATGTTTTTACATTACTGTTGTAGGCGAAAATAGAAATCCCACAAGTGAAGAAGATACAAGAGTTAAGATTGAGTTACATGAATCAGGTAAAATTTATATTCCTTATACACAAATGCACTTTCAACCTTACACTAAATATTTGAAATTAATTTGCAGATGAAAGTGATAATTTCAATGATTATGATGACTTGACATTGAAAAATGAGCAGGACTCAGGTAAATGCAATGTGTTGTTTATAATAAATACAATAAATATAATTCTTGAATTATACATATATTTAAAAAAAAACTAGTTTTTAAGGAGTTTAGATTTATGATTATACTAGTGGCCGCCCGCGACTCCGTTCGCGTGGAAGTCGGTTTCCCGTGGGAATTAGGTGTTTTCCCGCGTTAAAAAGTACCCTATGTGTTATTCTGATGTATAACCTACATTACTGCAAAGTTTCATCAAAATCCATCCAGTAGTTTTTACGTGAAAGAGTAACAAACATCCATCCATCCATCCATGCATACATCCTCACAAACTTTCACATTTATAATAGTAGTAGGACATTGCCTAATAATTTAATAAAAAAAATATTGTACTTAATTTAACTATAAAGTGACATCGGTGTTCAGATTTTTATATTTATTTATATTACTTACTTATTTATTAATAATACTTTATTCTACAGAAGACACACAAAGCCTAATGTCACTGAAAACAAAGAAAAATAATCTAAACAAAAAACTGCGACCAATACTCGAAAATGACACGGCAAGGAGAAAAAAGAAAGAACAGTTGAAAAGAAAGACTGTGAAATCACACAAAACTAAAAATATTCTAGAAATTAATGTAGATGAAGTCAATTTAGATATTTTTCAGGAAAACGACGATTGTTGGGTTAACTCAGGTAAATATGTTTAGGGTCCAAGTTATGATAATTAATAAGTATCTTGATAATTTTCATGATAATATTTTGCTTGATAAGTAAATAAAAAATATATTTTTAGTGTTACATGCTTAAATTAAAGAGGTAAACTTTTAATATTATGTATTAGCAGTAAAAAATATATAATTGTGACAAACTACACAGTTTACATTACAACTAATAATCTTTAAGTTTAATTAAAGTATTTTTTTTTTTTTTTACTTAAGAACATTATCTAATAATTATGCTACTTTTTTACAGATAGTGACAATAAAAATAAAGTTTTAAAGAAAGAGTTAAAGTTATCGAAAAAGGAGAAAAAACTTAAGAGTATCACTAAATCTGAGACAAAGAAAAAGGTATGTTAGAAAAGTCAATTATTTAGGAAGCTTTACTCCCTTATTCATTAACAATTTAAACCATAAGTTTTAAATAATTTATTATTTGCTAGTTATGAAAACTGTTAAATTTTAACTAATCAAGGGTTATAATGCGGTCTTAAAAGAAGTAGTACTAATTTTTGCTTTATATAATTCTAATAGTTGTCCATACTCATTTATTAAATATTTTTACAGTCAAAATCCGAAAACCAAATCTCAACAATACAGCTCACTCTCGACGAACTATTGAAAGAGAGAGAGAGTGAGTTAGAAAAGGATAGCTATATTAAATCCGAGTTTAAATGCTTGACCTGTATCTCAGTATTCTCCTATGGCAAGTCGTTGGAATGTCATAATAAAAGTAAACATGATCAGGTAAGAGCAAAAATATCCTACTAATATTATAAACGTGAAAAATTATGAGTATGTATGGATGTTTGTTACTCTTTCACGGAAAAAGTACCTGGATGGATTTGGATGTAGCTTTACAGTAATATAGGTTATACATCAGAATACCACATAGGGTACTTTTTACCGCGGGAAAACGTTTCATTCCCACGGGAAACCGACTTACACGCGAACGGAGTCGCGGGCGGAGTTTAAACAAAGTTGTTATGAGTGTATGTTTTGTATGCTTGTTCACTAACTACTTCTGGACTATGTAACAGATTTTATTGCGATTTTTACTAATATTACGATAGATTTTTCGAGAAAGTTTTTCATTTCGATTAATGAATAGAAAGGTAAGATTACTTGTCACATAAACATTTTTGATTTTAACTTTTTTAACAATTTTTAAAAGTCTGGAAATGCCAATGTATTAATGAACTCGACTGTACATAGACGGTAGACTTAAATTAATATATTTTCCATATCTTCCATTTCAGTCGTTAGGCGAGTATGTATGCACGGTTTGTCATACAATGATGTCTTCTGCTGAATCCTATACCGCACATTATAACAGACATTTTAGGAGGTAAGTAAGAATTAATTTCGTTATAATTACATTCATACATACATATCGTCACGCCTGTCTCCCATTGGGGTAGGCAGAGACTATGGATCGCCATATGCTTCGGTCCAGACATACTTCTTGCGCTTCGTTATTTCGACAAGCTTGCAATTTGACAGTTTCATACATTTTTATTCTATTCACTCGCTATCGCAATTTTCTACTGCCACTTGACTTGGGGGGCTGGTGTTATTAAAGTAAAATAATTATGGTGGCGCCACTTTCTCACTTAAACAACATTGTAAAAATAAAATAATAATAAATAGAAATATATAAAAAAAACTAACATGTAAGTTCCTATCTCTTTTCTTCAAATTAAATTCGAAAAAAATATTTAATTTTAGATACGTGTGCAGTATCTGCGGGTTCAGATCGGCTGATGTCAAAGTGACGAAGCAACATTTGCTGTCCGCTCACAGAGTTGTGCTGAAGCAGTACACGTGCCGGCTTTGTGATACTGTCAACGAGTAAGTATCATTATCATCATTATCATCATTATCATTATCATCATTATCATTATCAGTATTATCATTATCATCATTATCATTATCATTACATAGTATAAATCCAAGTCGCTGATTCTGTCTGTTTGTATGTTTGGCTGCTAACTCCTCCTAAACCAGTTGAGGGATTTTAATGCGGTTTTCACCGTCTTTTAGGTGTTTTTTTCATTTAAATTTGTAAATAAAGAACATTTGGGAAAAGCTAGTTTAAGTTAGCCGAAATTCAATGTTTCGTAAGCAAGTCGGCCAAAATCACCATTGCGAAGCGTGGGCGGGTCGCTCGTTACATAATATAAATCTAAGTCGCTAATTCTATCTGTTGAGGGATTTTAAAGCGGTTTTCACCATCCTTTAGGTATTTTTTTCATTAAAATTTGTAAATAATGAACAACCGGAAAAAGTTTTTGTAAGTTAGCCAAAAATCAATGTTTCGGGAGCAAGTCGGCCAAAATTACACCATTGCGAAGCGTGGGCGGGTCGCTAGTTATATTTATAGTCAATAGATATAGTTTTAAGGTTATGTTTTGACTACAATTCGATGGTTTTGTTTTCATTTAGCTTAAATCATTTGGAGAAAGTTGCAGAAAAATTTACTTAAATTAAAATTAGTTGAATAAAGTTGGTTTAATGTACGCCTACAATTATGTCACTCTTTTTTTGTGTATTAGTTTTATCGTGTCATCGTTTTGACTACTGTCAAAATGGTGGAATTAATACACTTCTCGCCCCCTACATATGAAATTATTTGTTTTAATTGACCAAACTTTGTTTGTTTACCGGATTATTATTTTCATTAAACATCAAATTAAAGGGACTTATTCTTTACATTTTGTACTTAACGTTACAATTCTATTTTATTTTTTCACGTATATAAACGACTAATGAACTCTATCAAAAAATGAAAAAACAAAAAAACATTTTTAAAAATTCAGTGGTGAACTTTTGTCGATCGTTAATATTGTTAATCTGACATTTGTTTAGTCAATTTGTATGGACAATAACGACGGCAACTGTCAAAATGGCGAAATTTGCGATCGTTATAAGATACCTACATGCTTCGACCATAAGTTCGAAAGCCAAATAATGGCCCCGATTCTGAAAACACTCCCTAAACTAAGCTAAAACTATCGGCACTATCGCTGCCACTTACTGTTCAATAGTATAAGACAGAGACAGGTAATCATTTTAGTCCTGTCAAACTAAAATGTACGTGCAATATGACACGGCGAAGGCAATTTTAGGCTAGTCCTCAGCGCATTTCGTTCAATTTTACAATGATGTGGACTAAATTTAGTGAAGCCAATGTACCTGTCTTTTTCTAAAACGAAGCATGAGAAAGTGACAGAGATATTTTTAATTTAGTTTTAGCGAGTGTTTCGAGAATGGGGGCCAATGTAAGACTACCGTCATTGAGATTTTACTTTTAATTTTGCATTATAAATGCTAATTTATTAATTTTGAAGTTATAGTTACTGGAAAAAGGAACGCGGGTCTCCGAGCATTACGCGACTGGGACTAATGACGTAATGCTCGGAGGCCCGCGTTCCTTTTCCGGTATCTATAACTTCAAGACTACCCTCATTTGTCTGTCAGTAAGTTCGACCATTAAATAATGTAGGACTACCGTCATTTCTCTGTCAGTTCATTGAACTCATTCTCATTCTCATCTCATTTGTCCGTCAGTTCGTTGAGCTCGCACCGGCGGCACTCGGAGCGGCACCGGGCCCGGGTTCAGTGCCGGGACTGCGACAAGACGTTCAGCCACCGCGCCGGCCTCATGAACCATCGACTGTGAGTACAAACAGTGAAGTAGCTAATTATAATACTACTACTTGAAATTAAACTCATTTTAACGGGTTTTACGCGTTGACTTTATTATTTTTGATTTTCCGACGTTTCGGCATTTTTGCAAATGCCGTGGTCACGGGTAGACTACCGTAAAACCCGTTAAAATGAGTTTAATTTCAAGTAATAATGATCGCGTAAATCTAAGAAGTTATATATAATACTACTAATATTATAAACGTGAAAGTTTGGGTCGATGACGTTTCGGACACAAAAAAACTCGGACACCTTGGTAAAAAATAAAAATGAAATTAAAAAACCACTATTTGGCCAAGGTGTCCGAGTTTTTTGTGTCCGAAAAGTCATCGACCCGAAAGTTTGTGAGAACCTATGTATGGATGTCTGGATGTTTGTTACTCTTTCACGTAAAAACTACTGGATGGATTTGGATGAAACTTTGCAGTAATATAGGTTATACATCAGAATAACATATAGGGTACTTATTACCGCGGGAAAACTTCTCATTCCCGCGGGAGACCGATTTTAACGCGAAAGGAGTCGCGGATGGCCACAAAAAATTCAATTAGTAGTTTTTGTCTGTAACATCGAATAGGTAAAAATTTTTTTTTTTTAAATCGGTTAAAAATAGAGTAAGATACTTCTTATTGCATTCGCTGTCTACCAATTCCAGTAATTAGCCGGAACAGACAGACAGACAAAAATTGAAAAAAAAGAAATGAAAAAACAAAATTGATCAAATACATAGGGCTGAGACCGAGGCCATGGGGCTGAGACCGAGGCCATGGGGCTAGAGTCGGGGTCAGGGCCCGGCCCATGGGGCTGAGACCGAGGCCATGGGGCTAGAGTCGGGGTCAGGGCCCGGCCCATGGGGCTGAGACCGAGGCCATGGGGCTAGAGTCGGGGTCAGGGCCCGGGCCATGGGGCTGAGACCGAGGCCATGGGGCTAGAGTCGGGGTCAGGGCCCGGCCCATGGGGCTGAGACCGAGGCCATGGGGCTAGAGTCGGGGTCAGGGCCCGGGCCATGGGGCTGAGACCGAGGCCATGGGGCTAGAGTCGGGGTCAGGGCCCGGCCCATGGGGCTGAGACCAAGGCCATGGGGCTAGAGTCGGGGTCAGGGCCCGGGCCATGGGGCTGAGACCGAGGCCATGGGGCTAGAGTCGGGGTCAGGGCCCGGGCCATGGGGCTGAGACCGAGGCCATGGGGCTAGAGTCGGGGTCAGGGCCCGGTCCATGGGGCTAGAGTCGGGGTCAGGGCCCGGGCCATGGGGCTGAGACCGAGGCCATGGGGCTAGAGTCGGGGTCAGGGCCCGGCCCATGGGGCTAGAGTCGGGGTCAGGGCCCGGGCCATGGGGCTGAGACCGAGGCCATGGGGCTAGAGTCGGGGTCAGGGCCCGGGCCATGGGGCTGAGACCGAGGCCATGGGGCTAGAGTCGGGGTCAGGGCCCGGGCCATGGGGCTGAGACCGAGGCCATGGGGCTAGAGTCGGGGTCAGGGCCCGGCCCATGGGGCTGAGACCGAGGCCATGGGGCTAGAGTCGGGGTCAGGGCCCGGCCCAGGGGGCTGAGACCGAGGCCATGGGGCTAGAGTCGGGGTCAGGGCCCGGCCCATGGGGCTGAGACCGAGGCCATGGGGCTAGAGTCGGGGTCAGGGCCCGGCCCATGGGGCTGAGACCGAGGCCATGGGGCTAGAGTCGGGGTCAGGGCCCGGCCCATGGGGCTGAGACCGAGGCCATGGGGCTAGAGTCGGGGTCAGGGCCCGGCCCATGGGGCTGAGACCGAGGCCATGGGGCTAGAGTCGGGGTCAGGGCCCGGGCCATGGGGCTGAGACCGAGGCCATGGGGCTAGAGTCGGGGTCAGGGCCCGGGCCATGGGGCTGAGACCGAGGCCATGGGGCTAGAGTCGGGGTCAGGGCCCGGGCCATGGGGCTGAGACCGAGGCCATGGGGCTAGAGTCGGGGTCAGGGCCCGGCCCATGGGGCTGAGACCGAGGCCATGGGGCTAGAGTCGGGGTCAGGGCCCGGCCCATGGGGCTGAGACCGAGGCCATGGGGCTAGAGTCGGGGTCAGGGCCCGGGCCATGGGGCTGAGACCGAGGCCATGGGGCTAGAGTCGGGGTCAGGGCCCGGCCCATGGGGCTGAGACCGAGGCCATGGGGCTAGAGTCGGGGTCAGGGCCCGGCCCATGGGGCTGAGACCGAGGCCATGGGGCTAGAGTCGGGGTCAGGGCCCGGCCCATGGGGCTGAGACCGAGGCCATGGGGCTAGAGTCGGGGTCAGGGCCCGGCCCATGGGGCTGAGACCGAGGCCATGGGGCTAGAGTCGGGGTCAGGGCCCGGCCCATGGGGCTGAGACCGAGGCCATGGGGCTAGAGTCGGGGTCAGGGCCCGGCCCATGGGGCTGAGACCGAGGCCATGGGGCTAGAGTCGGGGTCAGGGCCCGGCCCATGGGGCTGAGACCGAGGCCATGGGGCTAGAGTCGGGGTCAGGGCCCGGGCCTTGGGGCTGAGACCGAGGCCATGGGGCTAGAGTCGGGGTCAGGGCCCGGCCCATGGGGCTGAGACCGAGGCCATGGGGCTAGAGTCGGGGTCAGGGCCCGGGCCATGGGGCTGAGACCGAGGCCATGGGGCTAGAGTCGGGGTCAGGGCCCGGCCCATGGGGCTGAGACCGAGGCCATGGGGCTAGAGTCGGGGTCAGGGCCCGGCCCATGGGGCTGAGACCGAGGCCATGGGGCTAGAGTCGGGGTCAGGGCCCGGCCCATGGGGCTGAGACCGAGGCCATGGGGCTAGAGTCGGGGTCAGGGCCCGGCCCATGGGGCTGAGACCGAGGCCATGGGGCTAGAGTCGGGGTCAGGGCCCGGCCCATGGGGCTGAGACCGAGGCCATGGGGCTAGAGTCGGGGTCAGGGCCCGGCCCATGGGGCTGAGACCGAGGCCATGGGGCTAGAGTCGGGGTCAGGGCCCGGGCCATGGGGCTGAGACCGAGGCCATGGGGCTAGAGTCGGGGTCAGGGCCCGGCCCATGGGGCTGAGACCGAGGCCATGGGGCTAGAGTCGGGGTCAGGGCCCGGCCCATGGGGCTGAGACCGAGGCCATGGGGCTAGAGTCGGGGTCAGGGCCCGGCCCATGGGGCTGAGACCGAGGCCATGGGGCTAGAGTCGGGGTCAGGGCCCGGCCCATGGGGCTGAGACCGAGGCCATGGGGCTAGAGTCGGGGTCAGGGCCCGGCCCATGGGGCTGAGACCGAGGCCATGGGGCTAGAGTCGGGGTCAGGGCCCGGCCCATGGGGCTGAGACCGAGGCCATGGGGCTAGAGTCGGGGTCAGGGCCCGGCCCATGGGGCTGAGACCGAGGCCATGGGGCTAGAGTCGGGGTCAGGGCCCGGCCCATGGGGCTGAGACCGAGGCCATGGGGCTAGAGTCGGGGTCAGGGCCCGGCCCATGGGGCTGAGACCGAGGCCATGGGGCTAGAGTCGGGGTCAGGACGCAGCAGTGCGGCTACGTGACGACGTGAGCAGTGAGTGACGTCATACATGGTGACGTCATGCGGGCTGATTGAGAACTAGGGATGTTAAGGATATCCATATCCGTAACCGAAACTACCGGATATCCGAAATAAAAATATATCCGTATCCGTAACCGAAACCTAAATAAATGTTTCGGATAATTTCGGATAGTGGCGGAATCAAAAAAAGTAAAGGAAGTCGGTTAATGAAACACGTTACGACAAGTTGTTTTTGGCTGCGTTCCGTAAACCGCTTACAGAACTGTGACCAAAGTGTTGGTTCTCTCTCTGAGCTCAATGTAGCGGTGTTTATGACGTCATCGTTCTTACCCATCGTCCTCCTCTATATAAATAAAACCATTTTATTATCTATTTTTTTTTATTACTTTTGAAATTCCTAGAATCTAATATCCGTAACCGAAACTATCCGAAACTACCGGCTAATCCGAAATAATTTCATATCCGTATCCGAAACCGAAAACGATATAAAAAAAAATCAATATCCGTATCCGAAACCGAAACCGAAATTCCATATCCGTAACATCCCTCTTGAGAACTGTGAAAGACTCCTATACCGGGTGTCCCAAGACTATGGGACATGAAGGTTATATAGGTGCGTTTTTAAACGATGGTCTTAATATTTAAAAAAATAATATATTTATTACTTTCAGGGTGGTCCATGAGAGTCAAAACCGGTTTCCCTGCAATCTCTGTGATAAAGTGTTCCAGTGGAAGAATAGCTTGAAGCGGCATCTAGAGAAACACCAATCCAAGGTGAATCATTGTATTATTGTAACTTTGACTGAATTTTATTGTCATTGTAGTTTTATAGTCTATTAAAAAAAACATTTTTTATCAAAATTACATAATTAAAGCAGTTCACACACAGAGCAGGTAATGTAAAGATGTATATTACAGCACGATACATCTCGATACATTGTTCATAGAAATCGTCAGGAGACCTCACACAACAGCTATAATATATATTTTTACATCTTCGTACCTTAAAGATATGAAAATATACAAAAATATACATTTATATTTCGATACATCTCTCTTCGGATAGGGTGTTCAAAACAGAGTTACAAATTCCTAAACTAAAAATAGCCCTTACACCAAGATGAAATAGCCCTAAAAAGAACTATTTAGTAATTCTAATAGCAAGTAACTCGATGGGTCCATAGTATTATAAAATTAAATATAAGAACACCCTGTACAACACCTTAGCAGCTGAAACGTGCGTCAAGCGGGACGTATACCATTGGAATGAAGGGAAAGATATATTCCATTACCTGCTGTGTGTGTGAACTCCTTTATTATTGACACTCCATTACATTTCCCAACATCTGTCACTCATCTCTACTAATATTCATTCATATTTACATATTATAATACATGTCTAAGTCATACTTCGTATCGCAAGGCGCGTACTGCTCTCCTTGATTAAGCATTCAAACATAAATTACATTATTGACACTCCGTTACGTTTCCCAATATCTGTCACTCATCTCTACTAATATTCATTCATATTTACATATTATAATACATGTCTAAGTCATACTTCGTATCGCAAGGCGCGTATTGCTCTCCTTGATTAAGCATTCAAACATAAATTACATTATTGACACTCCGTTACGTTTCCCAATATCTGTCACTCATCTCTACTAATATTCATTCATATTCACATATTTCAATACACGTCTAGTCCAGCTTCGTATCGCAAGGCGCGTACTGCTCTCCTTGATTAAGCATTCAAACATAAATTACATTATTACATTATTGACACTCCATCAGATTTTCCAATATCCGTTACTCATCTCTACTAATATTCATTCATATTTACATATTATAATACATGTCTAAGTCATACTTCGTATCGCAAGGCGCGTATTGCTCTCCTTGATTAAGCATTCAAACATAAATTACATTATTGACACTCCGTTACGTTTCCCAATATTCTTACTTATCTTTACTAATATTCCTTCATATTCACATATTTCAATACATGTCTAGTCCAGCTTCGTATCGCAAGGCGCGTATTGCTCTCCCTGCGGCATTACCTTCGCGTACGTCTGTTCTTACAAACGACATCTGAAGAACAGCCTCAAACACGTCACTAGACAGGAGCTGAGGTGAGTTTAGCATTTATTTATATGGGTGTTTAGTCTTTAAGTACCTATATAGTTCATTTTAATAAAATTCATTTTGTTTTTAACTTATACAATAGATTATAAAGAGAAAATCCATTTTTGCTATTCAAATTAATCAGGGACACAATCATATGTCAAAGCTATAGTTCTAATGTTCATTCATTCAATATTCAACCACCTTCTGAGACACATCATTTTGTTTTAGAATATTGTTTTATGGTTGTCCAAGAAAATATATTTTTCATATTTAAAATGCCTAAGCTTCTGTAAATAATTTTTAAGTAAATTTAACATCTTTTTGTGCCCTGCTACAAAACTAGAGATGCAGTCACTTAGTTTTTATTTCTTGTACTTTTTTTGTATTGATCTTATTAAGATTATTTATCAAAAGCAATGTTACACTTTATGACTTTACAATAAGATTCAATACCAAATTAGGTGCTCACTGTTTTAGCCCCTTTTTTAATTAAACTAATATTATTATTTATTAGGTTTATATGTGATCATTGCAACCGGCGATTCGTCGACAAAACTAAACTGAGAGACCATATCGAAGAGAAACATTTGAACAGGACTTATTTGTGCAATATTTGTAATAAGGTAAGTTTCTAAATAAAGTCGTTTTTTATTCAGATTTTATGGAGCAATATTTACTTTTTTGTAAAAACAATGTTTGAATTAAATTTTGTGAAAACATCATTATTTGAACCTACATCATTTTTTTTAAATTGGCTTGTCCCGAGAATTAAATTCTGCAAAAAAAAATTACTGCAGTATTAGTTTAATATCGGAAAATAACAAGACTATTATTATATAATCATGGTAAATATCCCGTTCAAAGTGTTGTAAATAATAAAAACCATGATAGTTTTAAAACTTCTATTGTTTAATATCTATACCAATTTTGCTAAGCTTGTTTTCAATTTTACTTTATTAAAAATTAATGGCCCCGAGAGATTGAGAAGTTTTCCCGCGGTAAAAAGTACCCTATGTGTTATTCTAATGTACCTATATTACTGCAAAGTTTCATCCAAATCCGTCCAGTAGTTTTTACGTGAAAGAGTAACAAACATCCATCCATACATCCTCACAAACTTTCACGTTTATAACATTAGTAGGATTATTTTAGATTAACATTTTAGGAATAAAAATGGATGGATGTTTGTTACTCTTTTACATAAAAACTACTGGACGGATTTGGATGAAACTTTGCAGTAATATAGTTTAAACATCAGAATAACACATAGGGTACTTTTTACCGCGGGAAAACTTCTCATTCCCACGGGAAACCAACTTCACACGCGAACGGTGTCGCAAGCGGCCACTAGTTTAGAATATATTTTCTACCAAACTGGATTGACCCAGGCATCGAGGGAGAATAAAAGATTACTGTAGTATTTTATGTTCCAATTTTGATTCAACACACGTCAATTAATTTTATCCATTACAAATAATATTATTATCCCACCCAGTGTTGTAAAAGCCGCAGTCAGTTAGACCAACACCGCCGATTGTCTCACTCGCGGCGACCGCTCAACAAGATGTGCCACCATTGCGGGAAGGGATTCCCGGTGAGTTGTAGTTATTAATGATGATGATAGTAATGAATACGTATCGTATACGTATATATTTATGACTGATAGTCATAAATAATACTGATAGTCATAGATAATACTGATAGTCATAAATTATACTAATAGTAATAAATAATAACAGTCTATATTCGAAGCACTAGTTGAGCACAGATCTCCATCTCGGATAGAGACCCTCTCTCTATCCGAGATGGAGATCTGTGCTACTTGAGCCGTAATCCACCACGCTGGTTCAATACATTGGTTGGTGGATGCACAATTGCACATAATTGTTAAACATGTAGGTTTCGTTACGATGTTTTCCTTATCATGATAAATGTGGACATATTTTTTTATAATACAAAATTAGTGGTGCATTTCAGAGGGGATAAAACCCGGAAACATCGCTGTAGAAACCCAATTCCTGTTGCCATTAGGCTACTACGCTGAAGACTGTTAAATTATTTATAATAAAAATTTGGCTATCACTCAAAAACAATTACTTATTATAGTTTAAATGATATCCCCATGCATTTTAAAACCTACATTAGTTACATAAATAAATACATAAAATAAAATAAACGTATTATAACTTCATCCAATAAAATCACGTAGATTTCCTCACGATGTTTTACTTTCGCACGTAAAGTCAATAACTAAATACCTATACAAAAGTACAAATAAATGAAACAAACCTTATTATTTACATCCCAAACTTGTATAAAACTTTTGACCAAGCAACTACCCATATGAAATAAAAACTTATTAACGTCATAACTTTATATAATTGCAGACGAAAGTGCAGTTAGAGTCTCATATAAGAACGCACACGGGCGAGCGGCCGTTCATATGTGAACTATGCCCCACCACCTTCACACAACAGTCCAATCTCTGCAAACATATACGACAGGTAAATCATTAAATATTATAATAACAAGTAGGAATACTGTTGTTTTTTATGTTAGATTTAATCCATAGCACAGATATTGTATGTTTACGGTACCTATATAAGGTTTCTAGTGGCCGCCCGCGACTCCGTTCGCGTGGAAGTCGGTTTCCCGTGGGAATGAGAAGTTTTCTCGCGGTAAAAAGTACCCTATGTGCTATTCTGATGTGTAACCTATATTACTGCAAAGTTTCATCCAAATCGGTCCAGTAGATTTTACGTGAAAGAGTAACAAACATCCTCACATACTAACAAACTTTCACATTTATAATATTAGTAGGATGATAATGGACTTTACGACTTTATTTATTTTAAAAAGTAATAAACTAGCAATACTCTAATAAAAAAAATGTATTAAAACGTTAGTAAATAATATTTATATTTTTTCATTTGTCAGGTACATCAAAAAGCAAATGCTACGGCGCGTAAAGGAAACGAAAGATGAAAACAACAATAAATAGAAGACTAGATCCTTTACTCATAAACCCATTTTATAGTCAAAATAATAATAAATAATAAATATTAGTTATGTATTCGTAAATATCAAAAAGCAACAGAAAGATAACGTAATTTTAATAGTAGTAATTGCAATATACATTAAAATTAAGATCTCATTTATTTTGTAAAAGACTGTACCTATACTTTAGCAAACTTATTTTAAACTTGTATAAAATTATATTAAATAAGGGTTTATTTTGTAAATATTTTATATCTAGTTCTGTATTTAAATCCTTATCAATTAATTAAAATGTAAAAATGTAATGAGCAATAAACTTTTGTAAATAGAAACGAAATTAAACAATTATAACGTGAAAAATAAAAATATGTAGATTTATAATATGTTTTTTATTCTCGACATATATAGTATAACACATTTTTTTTTAAAGTAATAAACACAAAAAGATAATGAGACCTTTTAGGGACTTAGTTTTTAAGCCTCCGCCTTTACTGGTTGACCCACTGACGGCTTTAACCTAGCTGACAAATTAGGTATAGCTTAAACAATTATAAAAAAATACTTACGTTTTTGTAGTCACATATGAATTAATCTTAATCTTGACCATATATTTACGGATGTCTTTAGTCCCCTTAATAACTATATCTATCTCTCTCGCATTAAAAGTCACTAAAGAACACCAGTGTTTTAAAAATTTTTATTTACAAATACAAAATTTACACATTGAATTACACCGCTGATCCTCAATCCCAATTGACATCGCTGATCTTCAACCCCACTATTGACATCGCTGATCTTCAACCACACTATTGACATCGCTGATCATCAACCACACTATTGACATCGCTGATCTTCAATCCCACTATTGACATCGCTGATCTTCAACCACACTATTGACATCGCTGATCATCAACCACACTATTGACATCGCTGATCTTCAATCCCACTATTGACATCGCTGATCTTCAACCACACTATTGACATCGCTGATCTTCAACCACACTATTGACATCGCTGATCTTCAACCACACTATTGACATCGCTGATCTTCAACCACACTATTGACATCGCTGATCTTCAACCACACTATTGACATCGCTGATCTTCAATTCCACTATTGACATCGCTGATCTTCAATCCCACTATTGACATCGCTGATCTTCAATCCCACTATTGACATCGCTGATCTTCAACCACACTATTGACATCGCTGATCTTCAACCACACTATTGACATCGCTGATCTTCAATTCCACTATTGAAATCGCTAATGCACACAATAGATGTGTCGTTCGAAATTCAAATAAAAAAACGATTTATATTTTTAACTACTCTAAGATAGTCGATTATTTTGCTAAATATTCCTACAAATTTCCTTGCAGTATACAACGCAAATAGACGATTTCTGTCGTACGACTAATGCCTTTCGCATTAAAAGCCACTAAAAGAGATCGCTCCCAGCGATAAGACCGCCTGTTGATTTAACTGTGACTTTTTTTAGTTTTTAATTGTATATTCAACAAAGGGATAAGACCGCCTGTTGACTTTTTTAAGTTTTGAATTGTATATTCAACATAGGGTAAAATAAATAAATAAAGCTTGTATTAATATTATTTATTACGTAAACAACAACAATTACAATCCCACTATTGACATCGCTGATCCTCAATCCCACTATTGACACGTCAATCCCACTATTGACACGTCAACCCCACTATTGACACGTCAACCCCACTATTGACACGTCAATCCCACTATTGACATCGCTGATCCTCAATCCCACTATTGACACGTCAATCCCACTATTGACACGTCAACCCCACTATTGACACGTCAATCCCACTATTGACACGTCAACCCCACTATTGACACGTCAATCCCACTATTGACACGTCAACCCCACTATTGACACGTCAATCCCACTATTGACACGTCAACCCCACTATTGACACGTCAATCCCACTATTGACACGTCAACCCCACTATTGACACGTCAACCCCGCTATAGACACGCCGCTCGTGTCGTCTCAGCGCTGCTTGCCGCGAGCACTCCGCGCGCGCAGCGGGGGCGCCGCGGTGCGAGGCTTGTATGTGCGCTTGCAGCATTGAACTGCGCTGTAGAAAAAGAATTTTTGTACGTATAATGAATGTCTAGACTAACACACCATTTTGAAGTTGTAAATACTGGAAAAAGGAACGCGGGCCTCCGAGCATTACGCGACTGGGACACGAACCCAGGACCTTTGGAAAACCGGTCCAATGCTCTTCCAACTGAGCTACCGCGTCGCTACGTTGACCCTACGTTCCAGTATTTACAACTTCAAAATTAATAAATTAGCATTTATAATGCAAAATTTAAAAAGTCAAATCTCTAACACACCATGTTAAAAAATGACTTTCGGTTTTAATTTTAAAGTTATAGATACTGGAAAAAGGAACGCGGGTCTCCGAGCGTTTCATCTTAATTAGTAGTTAAATATCCTGGGTTCGATTCCCAGTCGCGCAATGCTCTTAATAAATTTGCATTTTAAATGCAGAACTAAAATTAAAATCTCGACTTTCGGAATGTTTTTTTTTTTATTTGCGTATTATGAAAAATTAAATGATGACTATGACTATGATTGTTAAGGTTTGACTAGGTTAAGAGAGAAAATAACATTTTATTTACCTATTTAACATATTATTCTAAACTACTGTACCGTAATAATTTTGATGTATTCATATTTTTGTATCATTAACTGTCCCCATACTTTTGAACAATAAGTATGCATACTTTATTTTTGCCTATTTTTATTTTAAAAAATCTTATATTCCTAAATATTTTTGTAGTATTAAATTTGCTTAAAATTATTTATTTATTACACTACAATATAACTAACCTTATACTCCTTGCCACAGTGGTCACACAGATGCTGTTTCTTGATGTGTACGAACTGATGCACGTAGAGGGAAGTGTTCGTCTTGAATACCTGATGGTGATTATACATGGTGTAAAAGAACTGCTTCCGAAAACAAAAAACTTGCTGGAGGGGTACTGGTTATGTTTTGAGCCAAAAAAGTTGTTTCTATGATTTAGAGAAAAAAAAATTACGTAATTGTACAAAATTGCAGTTATACTATCAGCATTTTTTCGGCATTTTTTTAAAACGGTGGGCATGAAGATAAAACCTAAAGATATTATAAGGAAACATGCTTTATATAGTTTAAAGTACGTTTTCTTTTGGATTCCAAAGGACTCTAATTTAAAATGTTTTTTTTATATAGGTACTTAATAATTCAATCCATGCTTACCTTTTTGCACACGCCGCACACATGTTCATATTTCTTCATATGCTCCCAGTTAATGTGATCCGTCAATTTAGTTTTACTTGTAAACTCGGCCCCACAGTCACTACATATGAACCTGTTAGTTTAAATAACTTTAATAAAAATATATTATTAAGTACTACCTTTGTATCGGTGACCATACAATTAAAAAAACACGGAAATAAATTTTTTACTAGAGGCCGCCCGCGACTCCGTCCGCGTGGAAGTCGGTTTCCCGTGGGAATGATAAGTTTTCCCGCGGTTAAAAGTACCCTATGTGTTACTCTGATGTATAAGCTGTATTACTGCAAAGTTTCATCCAAATCCATCCAGTAGTTTTTACGTGAAAGAGTAACAAACAAACATCCATCCATCCATCCATCCATACATCCTCACAAACTTTCACATTTATAATAATAGTAGGATTAGTAGGATGTTACCAATAACCGAGTTATTTAATTCGTTGCGTAGTTAAGAATAAGTAAGCTAATATTATATTTATTCAAACTGAAGCGGGCAAGACTTTGTTGCACTTAAAATAATGACTGTCATGTCATAAATTTATTGTTATTACGTGTAGATGAACTCTCTCTTTCCGTAAAAACAATAAATCAATACTTAACATTTATTAAATTAACATACACAGCATTATTTATTGACTAGTGGCCGCCCGCGACTCCGTTCGCGTGGAAGCCGGTTTCCCGTGGGAATGATAAGTTTTCCCGCGGTAAAAAGTACCCTATGTGTTATGCTGATGTACAACCTATATTACTGTAAAGTTTCATCAAAATCCATCCAGTAGTTTTATGTGAACGAGTAACAAACGTCCATACATCGTCACATACTCACAAACTTTCACATTTATAATATTAGTAGGATTGAATTGATTTTTACTTACTTAAACTTAATATTTCCGACATGGCGTTTGCAAGAGTTTATATGTTGTTGAAATTCTTCGTGTGATTCAAACACGCGACCGCAAGGCACACATGATATCTCACCATTTGCTCTAAACAGAATTTTCACAAATAATTCTAGTTGGATTTTCCCTCCGATTCTTGAAACTTCAACAATATCTTATGTGTTATCTTATTTTTTTTTCACAATTGATACATGATAAAAAGAATTTAATAAAAAAATAAAAAGAAATTAATCCGCAGTGAACAGAATACCTCCTTGTAGCTGATTTCGTTGACACAATGGCCCCGATTCTGAAAACACTCTCTAAACTATACTAAAACTATCGCCATCACTTACTCATCAATAGCATAAGACATGTGCATAAGACAGAGACAAGTAATCATTTTAGTCCTGTCAAACTAAAATGTGCGTGCATTATAACACGGCGAAGGCAATTTTAGGCTAGTCCTCAGCGCATATCGTTCAATTTTGCAATGATGTGGACTAAATTTAGTGAAAACAATGTACCTGTCTTGTTCTAATACAAAGCATGAGAAAGTGACAGCGATATTTTTAATTTAGTTTTAGAGACTGTTATCGGAATCAGGACCATATCTTGTTTTCGTATTCCTAATTCTCACATCCAAAACTTAACCGATTATTACTCCTTTATTAAAATATTAGTACGTACTCGTGCGATAACAGTTTTCCCGTGGGAATGAGCTCTATTTCCGCTTTAAAAATAGCCTATTTTCATTCCAGGGTGTTGATCTATGTCTATTCTGAAATTAATTAAAATCGGTCCAGCCATTTCAACGTTACAGCAAACAGAAAGACATTTTCACATTTATGGGATTAGAAAAGATTTTCAGACATCTTTTAAATACCATGGCCACGCGAAACCGAAACGTGTAGGTAAACTCTTAAAAACCCGTTAAAATTAGAATAGAATAGAAATTCTTTACTGCACTACATAAAACAGAAAACAAATTACAAATCTACAGAAAACAAAAGAGGCACAAATGGCGGTTTTATCGCTTGGAGCGATTTCTTCCAAACAACCAGTACATGTTTTAAGGACATCCAAAAACTTATAGAGTAGGCGCGAACAAAAGATATACAAAGTAATTTTGTTATTAACTAATTAGTTTATTTTTATTAATTACCAGTGGCCGCCCGCGCCTCCGTTCGCGTGGAAGTCGGTTTCCCGTGGGAATGAGAAGTTTCCCCGCGGTAAAAAGTACCCTACCTATATGTTATTCTGATGTATAACCTATATTACTGCAAAGTTTCATCCAAATCCATTCATTCGTTTTACGTGTAAGAGTAACAAACATCCATACATCCTCACAAACTTTCACATTTATAATATTAGTAGGATGTTACACTTACTTCAAGTTAACATTTCCCGCGTGTCGTTTGCTGAGTTTCATATGTTGTTGAAATGTTGCGTGTGATGCGAACACGCGGCCGCAGGGAACACACGATAACTCACCGTTGGCTCTGAGAACGAATTACAAATGTTACAGTAGGAGGATTTGATCTGTTGTCTCCTTTAAACTGATTCGGATAGCAGGGGCGCTACAAATATATGCATCATTATCATTATCATTCATTATCATCATCGTCATCGTCATCATTATCATTACATACTTAGTATAAATTCAAGTCGCTAATTCTGTCTGTTTGTTTGTATGTTTGGCCGCTTACTCCTCCTAAAGTTCGTAACGGAAATGCGGTTTTCTCCATATTATAGGGTATTTATTCATTTCAATTTGTAAATAAACAACGTTACGAAAAAGTTTTTTTAAGTTAGCAAAAATGCAAGGGTTCGCGAGCAAGTCGGCCAAAATTACACCATTGCGAAGCGTGGGCGGGTCGCTAGTATATTATATTTATGGCAAGACTTGTAGACACTGTGCTGTCAGTCACGGCTGTGTTTAGAGCTCTAGGATACAAGACACTGTTCACGAGTTATTTCTTCTTTCTTAATGGGAAGTTTTTTTAAATAAAACATTTGAAGCTTTGTTATTTTCGTATTTTAGTGTATTATTTAAATTTGCTCTTGTATAATATTCGAAGTAACTCAATCAAATCATAATACGAATATTTTTTTATATTAATATTATTTTTTTATCTATCTGTAAAACCACAAAATAATAATCAAACTATATGTGTGAGTGTGAATTGAGTGATTACAAATAGTTACAAATAATACGCAGCATATTAAGTATCACAATTTTTGATATAATAGTTAGAAACCATCACCCGTATAACATCACATGTTTACTTACTTGGCTATATGACTCTTCATATGTCTACTCAAGTTGCCTTTAAATTGAAAGGTTCTATCGCACACTCGACATCGATGCAGAGGTTTTGCTAAACTAGCTTTAACCTCGTCAATATTAACCGTTTTAGACTCCGCTTGTAGTTTTCTGCAAATGTTTAATATTCAATTTAACAAACCAATAAAATAAGCTAAGTTTAGATGTGACGGTATTTAATCCTACTTATATTATAAATGTGAAAGTTTGTGAGTATGTATAGATGTTTGTTACTCTTTCACGTAAAACCTACTGGACGGATTTGGATGAAACTTTGCAGTAATATAGGTTATACATCAGAATAGCACAAAGGGTACTTTTTACCGCGGGAAAACATCTCAATTCCACGGGAAACCGACTTCCATGCGAGCGGAGTCATTCATAATGTAGGTTACAATCGATTAAATTTTCTTTGTCTTAGTCAAATCTATTGGACAGTTCAGTGTTTTAATTTTAGTTTATTTAGGGGGGAAAAAGAAACGAACGATATTGAGACATATTGTACCTACATGAAATTTGGAAAAAATATAAATGGACGTAAAAAAGGCTCTTGGTTGTATCTTCATTTAATGATTTAACAATTAAATAAACGTGATATTACTTACTTTAGTTTCAAATTGACCTGATGCTGGGTACTCGTTTTAATGTGGTTCTGAAGAGTTGATGTGTTCGTAAATGACAAGCTGTAAAAATTAAGGATAATATAAAAATATTCTTGCAGTAAGAAACTTAAAATCTGATAAAACCTACAAACAAAATAGTGAAGACGTTTTAAATTAATTACGTTACACATAAATGTTCAAGTACATGCAGAATTTATGCCGTCGCATCTAAATCAAAAGCTACTGCTAATATTCACTTTTTAAATAACTATTATTTTATATTATTTATGAAGATATCTGTTAGGAGGCGGTCCCTCGATGCTTAAAACCGCGCACCACAACGCACCGCACACATCCACGCTTGTAATAAAGTTGATTTTAATAGCAAACACCAAAATACTTTGCGCGTTGAACTGCGCACAGTAAAAACGGCTCTTTATATTCTACACCAGCGGTCGGCAACCTTTAACGGCCGAAACCAATATTCTACTATAGTTAAAACCTTGGTAATTGGAAACTGCTAGTTTTGTTTTTTGTAACGTGTTTCTATCATTTCCATATCAACAGCTATCTACCATAGTTTATAGTGACGCAAAAACATGGATAATGGTTACCATAGTTACACAAATAACAAGGCGTCTAAGGTTAGTAGAATATTGGTTTCGGCCATTAGCTGGCAAGGGCCACATGGTGGCAAAATCGACTAAACGCGGGCCACACTTCGGTTTTAAATTTATAAATTATCGTCAATCGTGCGTGGTTTGATCATATACTATGACTTATTTACAAAACATTCGCGGGCCGCGTGTTGCCGACCGCTGTTCCCTTTTTTTTATTTATTTATTTATTGTCATAGAATCAACAGCACTTAAACATATTACACAGCAGGGAACATCAAGAATAACTAACTGCCAATAACAGATTCTCAATTTATAAAAAAACTTTTAAGTATACAAAGAAGAAGATGTACTACACCATATTCATTACTAGATATTATATATGTTACGGCTAATACCCGAAGTGCGGCTACACCTAGTTTTAGCCGGTTAGAACATCAGTAGGTTAGGTTAGTTAGGTAACTTTTTTGATACCACCCAGAAAAAGGAGTCCCGCGTATTAAAAACACTTCTAGCCGGCTAAAACTAGGTGTAGCCGCACTTCGGGTATTAGCCGTTACATATATATTATACTAGTGGCCGCCCGCGACTCCGTTCGCGTGGAAGTCGGTTTCCCGTGGGAATGAGAAATTTTCCCGCGGTAAAAAGTACCCTATGTCCTTTCCCAAGTTCAGTTCTTTCTTCATACCAAATTTCAACAAAATCGGTTCTGTGGTTTAGGCGTGAAAGCGTAACAGACAGACAGACAGACAGACAGACCGACAGACAGACAGAGTTACTTTCGCATTTATAATATTAGTAGGGATTGATAACTTCGTGGCTTATTTATATTTTAACCAGAGCAAACAAAGGCCGCGGCGTAAAAACACACAAAGGATACGTAGCTGTGTTTGTTTGCCTATCGACTAAGGCTATTCACCTGGAACTAGTTTCGGACCTAAGCACACAAGGCTTCCTGGCAGCATTTCGACGGTTCTGCGCCAGAAGATCGGTACCCAAACACATGTACAGTGATCAAGGTAGCAACTTCATTGGAGCAGACAAGGTCTTGAAAAGGGAATACAAATATATTCTCGACACAATTAACGGAGATGATACACAAAGGCAGATCTGTGACTATGAAGTTCAATGGCATTTCAATGCTCCAGCATTTCCTTCAGCAGGCGGCCTATGGGAAGCTGCCGTGAAAAGTTTCAAACATCATCTGCGTCGAGTAATTGGAGCTCAAAATCTCACGTACGAAGAGTTCATCACTTTACTTTACCAGATTGAGGCCTGCTTAAACTCACGTCCCTTACTGACCTTGAGTGAAGGACTAGACGATGAGTACCTTACTCCAGGACATTTCCTGGTGGGAGGACCACTACTATCCAGACCTCAAACAGACCCAGACCACATGAGCCTGACGTCTCGATGGCAGTTGATTCAAGCCATCAACAAACAATTTTGGAAGAAGTGGTCATCGGACTATTTACAAAATTTACAAGTACGCTCTAAATGGCGAACTGCTTCCAAAAATATTGAAGTCAACGACATCGTCTTAATCAAAGACGATAACTCGGCACCAGGCAAGTGGCTGATGGGTAGAATCACTGAAGTACACCCCGGTCAGGATGGATTAGTACGAGTGGTGTCACTAAAAACAAAACATGGCGTATTGAAGAGGCCGGTATTAAAACTGTCACCTTTACTACCGAAAGAGGAACAGATTGAACCTTCAACAAATGACGTACCACCGCGGATAAGTAATGACGTCAAAACAAGATTAAACGGAGACAAGCAACCGGCCAGACGTTCTTCTACCAATCCGTTACATCTTACGTTTTCTACATTTTACGTGATGGCTATGATGCTGTTTTTTCTAGTTGTCTCTCCGGTCCAGTGCACATTCAACATAACGCAACTTGAGGGCAATCAGAATATCTATTTTGATAAAATGTACGACACAAGTATAATTCGTGACGAATGGAAACTAATAGTATATAACAACATGAGTACCTACTGGGCGGCAATAGGTTACGTACACAACTATGTCGATCATTTGGAACATTACTTGCACGAAGCGAGAGTTCCAATTCAATACAGAAGCATCATATTGCAGCTACAACATGAATTATCTGAAATGTATCATTATAACAGAATATTGAAGAACAAGGTTAGACGAAAAAGAGGACTAGTCGACGGAGTCGGATATGTGGCGAACTCATTATTTGGCATTCTAGATGAGCGTTTTGCTAAACAATATGAAAAAGATATAGAAAAAATCTGGGCAAACGAAAACCACGTACAGGTGTTATTAAAAAGGCAAACAAGTGTAATTGAAGCACAATACAACATCCTTCAGAGGAACGAAGCAATCATGAATAAGCAGTTTCATCTCATCCAAAAATACTTACAAAATATTACCATGAATCTCAACCGTATGGAAAAGGTTACAAACGACGAGCTACACATATTATCATCTGCCTTCTCAGCTTTTATTTTAATTTCCAACTTACGAAAATTGCAAGACAATGTGATAAACACGGTAACTGACCTCACACAAGGACATTTGGATTCACATTTGTTACCACCTGAACAATTGGAAGAACAATTAAATATAATTTACAGCCATATACCAAACGACCTGACTTTGCCTGTCGACCGAAGCGATTTTAAAGAACTATACAAGTTAATGAAGATACGCAGCCACATCGGTTCTACATATCTAATAATTGAGATCAAAATTCCTCTTGTGGGCAAGGACAACTTTGAATTGGACAGAGTTATAAGCCTACCTCAGAAAACTTACTTTCTGAAATTTGGAACACCGTATATCACATTTAATCTACAGAAGGATCTGCTCCTCAAACTGAACGAAAACGACATTCAACATTGTGTTCATATTCGTACAGACAAGTTATTATGCGCTACAGACAAACCTATTTTTGAGTTACGCATCACAGAAGCAATTTGTAACTTGAGCATTTACAACCAAACAATGTGTAGTGCAATCTCAGCACCGTGTCGCGTGCAATGGACTAAGTTACATAACAATAACAAATGGCTTTATTCATGCTGTGGAGAATGCACGGTGCGCATATTTTGCCCTAACTCTGCAGTTGTAATTGAAACTCTGAGGGGCAATGGCATTATTGAGATAGGTCAAGGTTGCATTATCAAGGGTGACTCATTCTCAATATTAAGCCATAATAACTATATTAGTCACACCAAGGTGCAAAAGGATATACCAACAATAGCCGAGGCGTCTATCCTTAATTCAATATTGAACTATTCCGACCCATCGGAGCGCTTCACCTTCACCACCGAAGACCATGAAGATGAAATGCGCCGTATAAAGTCAGCCATTTCATCACTCAAAGAACAAGAAGAGGCACCACTCAGCATCCATGATATTCATCAGTATTCGGTATTATATTCAATACTTGGATTGATGATTACTGCAGGGGTGGTTTATATAATTATTCGAAGGAGAAGGACAGCCGCAAACCTGACAACAGGAGATACCCCTACGGATTCTATCCCGATGGAAGCGATCGCGAGCAGCAGTGAGGAGGAGGTAGCAGCTCTCCCCAGGACAAGAACGAGATCTGTACGATTGAACATTCCTATTACAAGTGTTGTGCAGTGATCAAATATTTTAAGATTAATGTTTAAGGTTGTGATGTTTTATGTTTACTTTACAATTAACTTTAGTTAAGATTCTGCACCTACTTGTGTACCTTTATATTTTTGGTTGTTTATTACCCTTTTTGGGGCCCGCAGGATGTACGAGTTATCGCACACTAAGCATTTACGCGCCTTGACCCGATGATCCGGTTTAGATAAATTACGGAAATTAGGCATTTTAAGTAAGATTTCTCCATAATTCAGGTCAAGATTAAGTAAGCAAATTAAACCTTTATAAACAGAACTACTTTAACAATAAATCAGTACGTATTAGAACAACATCTGGGTTTGTTTCTTACAATAACTCTCCCTCTACAATCTAATACTACTCACACCCTACATAACGAGACTAAATTTACTGTAAGTATGAAAAAAGTGTTTTTTTATCCATTATTTTGCTTTGATTGGGTATCATTATAATAATTAATTTAGCGTGTGTTACATAATTATCTATTTTAATATGTGGTTTGTTATATTTATACCTATTTTGTTTTTGTTTCAGTAGATAACGGTAAAACGATGGGTTTGCAATAGTTCAAAACACCGACATAACCTAAATATATGGGAATTGATGGTGCAGAGATGGGACATGTGGAATGAAAGAACTACAGAGGAATTGGTGGTATCGAAGTGTAAAGTGTATGGAAGTGTGGAAAAATGAAGTGGAACTGTGATTTGTTTGAATATAGTTCAATCAATGTGACGGTGCGCGTTAGCTTGTGGTTATTGAAAACAAGGGAGGGTATATTAAATACCAATAGTATATCATTAAAGTAGTTATTAAATATAAGTTTGTAAGTAATACATTTTTCAATAATAATGTCATCTTTTATGGTTGACTGGCTTCAATTTTCTTTTCGTTACGAAAACGAGTACTTAAGCTACAACTAACCTTAAAAAGTAAAACAAGTGTAAAACTACATTAATATTTGTTGTTGGAAGTTTGAAATATAGACTTTATTTTTTTATTTTTTTTGGAATCAACATTTTTTAATTAAGTATCAATCAATACCTAAATATATTTGTAAACAAGGGTAAAATAAGCTAATTATTTTATAATAAACTACTGTTTTTTATCTTTTTTTTCTACCTAACCTTTTATATTTATTTACCCTCATTAAGTTTGTTAGTATTTCTATCTTTACGACTAAAAAAGCAAAATAAATGAAACTGAACCTGAACCTTAAGACTCTCAGAATAAGGCTGAGAATTATTCGTAACAATTAGTATCAATTTTGTCGGTTAGAGTGTAGGTAGATCCGAAAAATCATCATCGTATTTAAGAAAATGTTTTAACTACCACAATAGTTTATAAAAATACATTGAGCTTTAAAGCTGTCGCGTTAAGGTTGATATTAAGAAGTAGTAGTAAAATAGTAGTTTATTTATGTCAGTGTGTGTGTGAAGCGACCACTGGATGCGATAATTTTTGTCAAACCTGTATGCACTTTTGCAACTTACCGTACCTAGTCTTTTATTTTATTTTTAAGTGCACAACTTTTTTTTCTTCTTCTGTAACACGTATTAAATTATACTAACGTTTCTAAATCTGGTTCTTGTCTGATTGTATCTTTCAATAGAGTATCTTGCGCAATATTGTTCCTATAAAAAACAAAAACACATGAAAATTTCACCGCTAATTACAGTGTGAATAGTAACAGAGTATTTATTTGTCGACATCAGTGCCATCTATTACTTAACTTATGGGCAACATTTCGGGTTAGTACACACCATGGTATTTGAAATAATGCAAAAACTTCAAAATATAAAATACAAAAAAAAAGCGGGAAAATGAAGTTAATTTCAAATATTAGTATTTTTTGCATATAATAAAAGATGAATTTTGTACTTCTTAATCTGACGATTCTGAAGCATCAAAACACCGGGATTTAACACTCAAAAAAGAAAGCCTTAAATGAAGTGCATTCACCAAAAGGTGCACTAAACCCAAACAATGTTACTTACCGACAATGCTCCGTAAAGTAATGTCTTGTCACTGAATATTTACTTATGAACCTTCCATTACAAGCGACACAGAAGTATCGTGTCGTGTGTCGATTTATATGATGATTGTACGTAGCCTCGTGTATGAAGCGACGGTTGCAGATGGCGCATTTGTGGGGATGTGCCTTGAAAAAACAGCTTCTTAATGATAACTTGACAGGGATGAACTGAACGCAAAATCCTACTAATATTATAAACGTGAAAGATTGTGAGTATGTATGGATGGATTGATGTATGAATGTTTGTTACTCTTTCACGTAAAAACTACTGGACGGATTTGGATAAAACTTTACAGTAATATAGGTTATACATCATCATAACACATAGGGTACTTTTTACTGCAAGAAAAATTCTCATTCCCACGGGAAACAGACTGTTAGTTTGTAGAAAAATTAACTAAAGATGGCGAAAACCGTATTAAAATCCGTTAAACGGTTTAAAAGGAGTTAGTGGACAAAAACACAGACATGATTAGACATCTTTGACTATGATGATAATGATTATTATGATGATGATGATGATGATAATAATTATTATGGTGATGGTGATGATAATGTTTATTATGATGATGATGATGATAATAATGATGATTATGATAATTATGATAATAATGACAATGATAACTTACCTTATTATGCTTCTTAGTAACATGTTCCTGCAAATCGTCCTGGCTAGCAAACGTGACTATGCAATTATCACATTTCAATATAGCGTTGACATAGCCCTCCTCATTTAACAGCGCATTTCTTTCTTTTATCAACTGCTTCTTGCTCAGTCGTTTTTTTATAAAAACATTGTTTTTGTTTTTTGTGCGTCCTTTTCGTTCTTTTTTCAAAATTGTTGGCTCGTAATCTGAGGTATCAGAATTGATAGGAGAGCGAGGTAATTCGTTTACTGTAAATTCGTCAGGTAGAATTGTTTTGGTGTCGGGAAGATCATTCCATGTATCGTCGTCGTCAATCGTTATTTTGAAACGATAATCGACTTTTAGTCCTTGCGATTTCTGTAGAAGCACAAAAAAACTACAATATCCTTACTAATATATTTTTTTAACCAAACTAAATTCTTTGTCCCTAGTAGAAAACTAACTATGCAACGGATTTTGATGCGTTTTTTTTAATAGATAAGTAGAAAGATTCATTAGGAATGTTTAAATGTATAATAACATAGTACAGGGAAGGGAGTTTTACTCCGAATTTAACGCGTGCGAAGCGGCGCGGCGCGGGTAAAAGCTAGTTTGTAAAATTAGCAAGATTAGTAGGATGATGTTACTAAAAATAAAAAAACTTTTTAATAAAATATTAACGCGTAATATTCCGTTAATTTCTAGTAGAATGATCTTGCAAAATAGACGCGCAAATTAAACCCAAGTAACACTACACAAGTAACACAAAATATTAGATTAAAAAATATAAGTAAAAAACAGCATCGAACTTCATAAAAAAATATTTACCTCCCTACACTTTTTATTATCATAATCCTGCCACTCTTCCAGTCCAACAAAGCTGTCTTTCTCTAAAATACCTATTACCTCTTCCTTGTTTTTCGAATGTTTCTTAATTTTTGTTACTGGCATGTATTTCACCTCTGTGTCCAATTTTAAAGGTAAGTCATTTACAGCGTTATTTGCGGTTGTTAATTCGTTTATAGGTTTTGTAATGCTGTTGAGATAGTCAGTCCATGTGCCATCTTGGCTAATGGAGATTTTGTATTGATTAACGATTTTTAATCTCGGTGCTTGTTCTGGTAGAATCTGTATTTTTTAATTAATATGAATTATAAAGCAAAACATGATCAAAGGTGTTCATATACAAAAAAAAAAGTTAAATTTACATAATTTATGAGATTTTACTATTAGTTTTGCATTTAAAATGCTAATTTATTAATTTTTCCAGCATCTGTATCTTCAAAATTACATGTTTTTAAATAAAATAGAAAAAATACCTCCTCATTGCAGTGCAAATGTTGAAAGGACTTTTTCACTTTGTCACGGAATTTTATGAACTTATTTAATAGAGCTTCACAGTCCACGCATATATTAATGGATTTCTGCTCGGAAAGTTCCTGAAAATAAAAACATCCGTCAAAAATGCTTCTTCAAAAATATATTGTTTGGTATTTTTCGCTATTTGAAATAAATTAATATACTTTTTTCTAATTAAGCGCATGCCTTTTCCTCGGCAAGACATAAGGAGTCATGAGTAAATATCAATATTATGATTTCTTTTTTCATTAATAACAAATTATTTAGCATAGTTTAATTCAGAAAATTAGGGAAAATGAGATTTGAACTTACTAATTCACGACCTAAAATGTTTTGGTAATAAACGCTTTTTATGTTTCCATAAAGAGGGTTTTGTTGATGACTGGAGCTCAAGCAGACCCAGCAAACGTTAGTTTCAGATTTCATATTTTAAAACTTTCAGTTTTATTTATATTGGTATAATAATATTACTCCTGCTTTAATTTGTTTACTATTTATCGTTTAACATTTTTTTTTGTTTACTTTCTTAACGTCAATGTCGGCATTGATTGATTTGCGGGATTGACAGTTATAGATGTCAGTTAATCAATCAATAATAAAATGCATCAATGTATTTTTCTTACTGGTATCAATTTGAACGCTGAAAAACCGGTTTAGTTGATCAAATGAAATTATTGACTAGACTTAATTTTAGGAGTATGAATTTACTTAGACCTACTTACAAACTATCCTTACTTTATAAATAGAAAGGTAGAAATTTAGCTATGTATTTGTATCAAAGTTAAAATCGTGAAGGTTTGATTGGGTTTGTTTGCCGATTTCGGCATATAGCACCTTTTATCAACTCTAATCAATGATGTGATGTGAGCGTTTTTCGTCGAAATCGGAACGAACCATTATCTGTCAAAGTGTCAAAACAAAACAATAACAAAAACAGATAAAACGTAAATAAATTAAATCAGTACCTAACCAATTTATGTAAACTGAAATAAAAGAATATTTTTTAGGATAAAAAGGGTAATTCCCGTAAAGTAAATCATGTCGAGTTTGGAGGACGAGTTAATAATGTATGTGGGGGTCCCTAATGAAACGAATCAACTTGTTCTAAACGGAGATGTGACCACGGAGTTCAACCAGACGTTAATGGACGTTCAACAGGATTTAAAATTAGAACCCCGGGAACAGGAAGCCACTCCGGATAAAAAATCTAGAAAGAAAAGGTATTTACTAGGAACTTGCTTTACATTTTCTTATATTATGTTGTCAAAAACATACAACAAATTAGCTCTGGATGGCATAAAATGGTTCCTAGAACCTAGAGCTTGTTTACTCATTTATTGTTGTTTAATTTAAATTAGATTTATTCTACGTAACTTTTATTTATTTATTTTATCTTCTTAACTTACCCATTTTTTCTTTAAAAAAATATTTTCAATTTTCTTACAGCTTTAACAAGACAAAAAAAATTAAGTGCTCAGACCCAGATTGCATCAAACTGTTTGATGATGAAGAAAAGATGACCAGACATGTACGTAAGGTGCATCGAGGGGAACACCCTTATCAATGTAATGTTTGCCATTACGGGACATCACATAAAGCTTGTTATGATGAGCATATGAGAGTACATAGTGGTAAATAATTTTCTATTGTAATAATAAATCATTAATTTTGCCATTTCTAACCTGTATTCAATACTTTTTCAGGAATAAAGCCATTTAAATGCTCCTTCTGTAACTACACAAGCGCTTCCAAGAAAAACGCAAAAAGTCATGAAAGAACCAAGCACGGTGACAACCCACTTCGCTGTCCTGAATGTAACACAGTATTCCGTACTGCTGGCAGTTTAAAGGAACACATTTCTAAAAAACACACAACCCAAAGATCATGCAGACACTGCTTGGCAAAATTTCCTTCTTTAGAAAAGTTACGGTACCATCAAAAGACTTATGTCAAAACCTGTGCTAAGTGCCCTGCCAAATTATGCTCGAAAGACCTTATGGCCAAGCATTTAGCTGATGTCCACCATGAGTATTACTATCATGAAAAGGACGGGAGTAAAAAGAAACGGTCTCAAGGTAAACCAATGTGGATATGCAAGATTTGCCAGTGGGAAGCGCACAATTTGCAAAAGACTTTGTTGCATTTAATTCACCATCCTAATCAGGAGGTTGAAGATGACATTGATCTGACTCCTTTGAGAAAATATGGGATTGTACCATAATTATGTATTAATAAAACAATTTAATTGAAAGTTTATTTTTTATGTTTTTAATAAAATTCTAGGTAAACAATGTAAGTACAGCTTAAATTGTAAAAAAATAAATTAATTATAAATCTTTTAAAGTGGTTTGTAGAATTAGTATATCTTCTATCTAAAGATTTCCCTATGCTAAAGAAAAATATTAAAAGGCAAAAAAAGTTGAATGTAATGAATGAATGAAACATGTTGGGAAGTATTTAGTATTTTTTTAAAATCCACTACTTAAATACCCAAATATTGTAAGTAGGTGAACACACTTTCGACATACCAGTATTCTTTTTCAACAGCTGTCCCGGCGTGAGATTGTCATCGGACCATCTGACTGGTGGTCTTCCTGCGTTTCTACTTCCTATAGGTCTCCATTATTATATTGTAATTATAATATTGTTTAAAACATTCGTCCATTCTCCATTATTATATCTTATACTAGCGACCCGCCCACGCTCCGCAATGGCGTAATTTGGCGCGACTTGTTCCCGTTAAGTTGAATTTTAGCAAACTTAAAATAACTTTATCAGATTTTTTTTTCATTTACAAATTTAAATGAATAAATTCCCTATAAGATGGCGAAAACCAAATTAAGATCAATTACGTACTTTAAGAGAAGTTAGCGGACAAACAGACAGAATTAGCGACTAGGATTTATACTATGTAATGATACAAAATTCTCGTGTCACAATACTCTTCCGAAACGGGTTGACCGATTTTCATGAAATTTTGAAAGCATATTGAGTAGGTCCCAGAATCGGCCAACATCTATTTTTCATACCCCTTAGTGATAAGGGTTGTCCACGACTAACTTTATTTTAAGTATTGCAAAACGTTTTCAGGGACCCCGCTTGGTTATTTACTAGTTGTTTAAAATCATACTACCTTTTGAACTTACCTGTTTTTTGTGTTTTTTTTGTCGAAATAATGTCTGCAACATTGCCAGTAAATTAAATGGGCTAGGAATGACAATTGACGGATGACAGATTTGACAGTTAAATGGCGTCTGTCTGTCTTGTCTCGCTTGCTTGCTTGATGCATTGTTAATTTTTATTTAGAACCCAAAATTTTCATGAAAATTAACACTTCTCCGTTTTACAGTTGCATAAAATTATGCAGAATGCATAGGGCACAACCTGATTATCGTTTGTGACTAAACATAACGCGTCGTTTCATTTATTCGTGTAGAAATGGAATCAGATCACATCGAGCTTCCGATGGTGGCTCATGATGGTTTTTCAATGAAAACAGAGTATGTGATGAAACAGGAGTATGTCACGTTACAGCAATTACAGGCTCCTCAGTTACAGCCCATAATAAACCAGCCGCTGGGGCACGTAGTAGAAGTTAAAGTACAAATACAGGAGGAACAACAACAACAACAGAATATCCAGCACCAGCAACAAGAAAAACCAACCATTCAGAGCGAAAAGAAACGCGACAACTCAAAAAAGAAAAAGGAAGCTATCGACGGGCAGGCTAGGGAAATTATATTTAAAGTTATCAAGTTCTTTGAAAGCGAAAAACAAAACAGAGGCTATGCATATCCAGTGGAAAACGTCGTGAAGAGAGCGTGCGCGGCCACTGGGCTTTCAGAGAGTACTATCAAGCGAATAAAACGCGACGGCCTTCGTGCCGAAGCTACACAAACTAAAATGGCAGGCCCAAAAACTAGGAGAGTACGAAAACCGAAAATACAGCTTGATTACTACCAATTATGCGCACTTCGAGGCATCGTCAACGGTTACTCACTACGAAAAGAGGTCCCTACACTTGGCAAAATCTTAGACGCTGCACGAAACGAATTAAACTACAAAGGTGGTAAAGAGTCTCTACGGTTAATATTGTTGAACAAACTAGGTATTAAGTTTAAAAAGTGTGAGAAAAAGATTAAAAAACCTCCGGAAGAAGTCGAACAACCACCTCAGCAGATGCATCCACAGCCAAATATGATGCATGCGCAAATGCAACCAATGAAACCTGAAAACCATTGTATTACGTACACAAATCTAATACAACCTATAACATATTGAGACTATTGTAAAATAAGCTATGGTTTTTGTATATTAATATTATCTAAGGACAGAATTATAAGATAAACTTAGAACATAATGCTATGAAAGTTATGTGATACCTTAAATAGATATTTAGCAATACTGCCGAGTCTTCTCAGGGGCCATCCATAAATCTATGACACATGTGTAAGGAGAAGTGTGACATTGTGTGACAAAAATTGAGTTAGTGATGTCACAAACTAATAAAAAGTCTACATGTCCCATTAGCTGAGCACAAGCCTCTTAGAATAATAAGAAATGAAACAGTTATGAACCACACTAACACAGTGCAGGGTGGTAGATGCACATAAACAAACATAAAATATAATAAAAATTAAAACTTGGAATCTAACTTGATGCTTACCTCTATTCATAAGCATATCATAAGCCAGTCCAATTTAGAAACATACATTTGAAAATCAACCGTTCCTTCCTACCTTAAAAAAATACTAATTTTGTGACTTTACTGAGGCATAACACACATATTTTGAGTGACTAGAAGATGCAATAAAAACATATAAATCTGACATACTTTATGGATGGCATTCATTTTAGAAGCCAGACTGTTCAAAGTCCTAGCTAAACTGAAATAGTAGGTACCCTAATTTTAAGGTTTTCAAACGCAGAATGTATGTTTATTTTATAAAGAAATAGATTTTTAATTTAATGGAAAATGCAACGTCAGAATATTTAATTGATGATGATTTAAATTACATACCAGTTGGTATCAGATTTTTTTTATTTTTATGACCTGTAAATATTATTGTATTTGATTTTATTGATATCTATAAAAAATATTTTTTTTTACAAAATGAAAATGGAACAGTTTTTTTGTGTAAATGGATATGACGTAAAGAAAACCTAGTAAATTGTAAGAATACCTTGTATATTTTTTTATTATGATAAGGCTGAGGATGATGTGTTTATGATATTGTAATGTATGAGTAAGTATGCAGAAAATAAATAAGTTTTAAAAATGCGCTTCCTTTAATTTACCTATTTTTTATTCAAGATTTAAATCACCAACCATTTCTATTTGAGGTTGAGTCTTACTTAAGTATTGCTTTATTCGCAAGATACCTAGGTACTTAAATGTTTTTTAAATTTTAAAGTTTTACATACGTGACGGCTTACTTAACAACATGATTCTTTAGTGGTTGCCCTAAAACTGAGTTCGATTAATAAGAATAAAATATACTTATATTTTTACAATGTTTTCTGATTAAAATTTATTCTGCAAATTTTTAAATTCGCTTCGGTTCGGACGGAAACCACTAAAACATTCTCATTTATATACAAATAAAAAAACGACAAATGAAATAAAATTCATTTATTAATTATTTATTATGCGCAGTAGAATGCACCAATCTCTTATGTGTATAAAGGCTTCCACTTTGAGTGAATGTCGCGTTACAAATACCACATTTGTATGGCCTCTCTCCCGTGTGCGTGCGAGTGTGAGCCTTAAACACTGCGGATTGCTGAAAGAAAAATAAATTTTAGTTTGACAGACCTAATGATACAGTAAACAAGGGTTTTTTAAGGATAGAATGAAAGAAAGATGGTGTTGATGATGATCCTTTAGATTAATGTAAAATTTATGTACCTACTTAAGTGTTAAGTAATAAAATATGATATTGAATACAATGATAGGTGTCAAGAAAGCGTTGCACAAAGACTCCAAATGGGGTATATTTCTTCATTAAAATTCTGTTTAAAAGACCGATAAGTCATGATTTTCATTCTGCAAATTTACAATGTTATATCTAAGTTAGGTAAATATTTCTTTTTTAGCAAAATGCGTCATTTTTTTTATCCTATTTTATATTTAAAACCGTATCAAGATCCGTTTCACAGTTCCGAAGTAAGAAGTCATCGAACATACTTATACAAAGACAAGATTGACTACTTTTTTTGCCAACTTTACTATTATTTCTTAGGTAGATATACTATGTAAGTATTAATAATGTAAAAAATATTTTTTTCTTACCGTAAATCCTTTCCCACAAATATCACAGATATGACTCCTAACCGCTTTCTTCAAGTGTGTATGTCTTATATGATCTCGAAGCGATTTCGCTAACGAATACGCCTGGAAAATAGTGCACGCCAAAATATACTTTACATCGTTACTAGGACTGAATTTGGTTTGTATAATGATATCTTTAAGGAATTATAAGCGACTTGTTCCCGAAACATTGAACTTTGACTAACTTAAAAAATATTTTTCTGAATGTTTATTTAAAAATTAAAATGAAAAAAATACCTAAAGGATGGTGAAAACCGTATTAAAATCCCACAACTGGTTTAGGAGGAGTTAGCGGACAAACAGACATAATTAGCGACTTGGATTTATACTATGTAATGATGTAGTAATATATTCAATCAAAATAATAATCAAAAAGAAATATACCTTATCGCAATAATTGCATCTGAATTTCAAATCTCCTATATGTATACGATGTATGTGCATAGTCAAAGATGCTTTTCTTGTGAATGATTTATTGCAGTAATCGCAAAACACCCTATAAATAAAAAAATATATTAATAAAACTTAGTAGTTGATATTATATTTTGTTTAGAATAATATAAAACGGTTCACCCGTTTCTTTTTCTCAAACATATGTCCCTTATGGGACAAAGATGTTCGATTTTTAATGGGACATCACTGCAGATTTCTTATGAAACTCTGTTGAGTTTCTTTCAAAACATGCTTTTTGTCCTACTAATATTATAAACGTAAATGTTTGTTACTCTTTCACGTAAAAACTACGGATGGATTTTGATGAAACTTTACAGTAATATAGGTTAACAATTTAACATTTTACGGCGGGAAAACTTATCATTCCCACGGGAAACCGACTTCCACGCGAACGGAGTCGCGGGCGGCCACCAGTTCAAATATAAATGTGCACTTATGTTAACAAAAAAAAAAAATTCAATAACAAACAATACAATTGATTAATTCGTGTTTGGATTCTCCTTTTAAGAATAACATCTTGTGCCAGGAGACTGTTCACAAATACCTTATTATTACGCAACCTTAATGATAATTAAAAACTGCATTTGGTTTCAAAATTCCTTGCTAAAAAAATATATTTATATCAAACAATTAAAAACTCACCATTTATTCGCATCAACGTGATTCTTATGATACTTCAAATGCTGATTCAAACTGCAAACAGATTTGAATTGCATTTTGCACTCTACGCAGAAGGCACTAGAGTCTATATTCTCGTGTATTGTTCTCATGTGTTTCTTTAGATTTTTCACTTGCATGGATTTATCGCAAACGGGACATTTGCTGGTTTTTCTGGGTCCCATTTTGTGTATTGCTCTAAAAATAATATTTTAATGATTGATAAGTAATTAAGTACTTAATTTTTTTTATATGTTCTATATGTTTACTAGCGACCCGCCCACGCTTCGCAATGGATAAATTTTGGCCGAATCGTTCACGATAAATAAAATTTTGGCTTATTTAAAAATACTTTATCTGAATGTTCTTTATCTACAAATTTAAATGAATAAATTTTCTAAAAGATGGAGAAACCCGCATTTAAATCCGTTATGTAGTTTAGGAGGAGTTAGCGGACAAACATACAAACCGACAGAACTTTTACTATGTAATGACGATGATAATGATAATGATGATAATGAAGGCTAATTTTTTTTATGAATAAATAATTTCAAGTTGTATGTAATGATAATATTACTAAAATACTAACCTCATGTGATAGTTTAAAGTGGACTGTGTAGAAACAGTTTTGCTACACAAATTACATTCATAACGACGGCCCATATGATTCTTTTCTCTGTGATATCGCAGACTTCGTTGGCTACTATAAATTTAAAGTAAATCAATTTAGTATAAAACATTTTTTCTTTGTAAAATATTTTTTATTTAAATATTTAAAACTAAAGATTTCCGCTTTTATACATACAAATATTCCTTCTTAACCCTAACTAACGACCTTATTAATGACTTACTTAGTTGTAAATTCGCATTTTTTGCATTGCAACAAATTATTTCTGTCGTGACTGTACGCAATGTGTGTTTTCGCCTTTTCGTATGACGTGTATTTCTTTTCGCATAATAAACACTGGAATCTGAAATAAAAAGCTTAATACTTATACAACCCAAAATAAAAATCTTGGCATTAATACTTCTTTTACTAGCTTTAACTGCAGCTAATTGCTACTTCATTAGGTTATTCCTTGTTTATTTAAAACAAACCTTAGCTATCCATAGGTATAAGAAACTACTATACAATATTAAAAAAAAACTATATTTTTAGAAGTTAATTTTAAAGTTTTAATTAATTACCTTATGAAATGTTCAGCAAAGTGTTCTCCGGCTGTTTTATGTGGCAAAATACATCGACAAATATCACAGACTACATGATATTTTGCAGATTTACACTGAAATATAAAATAACAATAAACAGTTATTTGATGATATGTTTACGACATAATTATGTAGGGTGTTCTTTAAAATATTGTGCATATCACACTTTTTGTCACAGATGGATGTGTGACATTGTGTGACAAAAAGTAAGATTGGGTCTTAACATGATATTAGAAAACTTTAAATGACCATAGAAATAATGATTTATAACCGAAATAATAACTTAATGAAACAATAAAAAAAAGCAAAACAAAATAGTGAGTTTTAGAATTTGACTAGCCATGTAGATAGGGGGTTAAAAATGAAGAAATGTTGGAAGACATTATTAAAAGAAGCAAAGCAATACATAGTAACATAGGTTTTGAAAAATACCTCAATAGAATGCCGCTTCATATGTGCTTCATACAAACATTGCGATCTGAACCCTAGAACACAGCCTTCACACTTATATTTCATCGCAATATACTGAGCACCTTTGTTTTTCACCGCTTGCTCTTCCACCAATTGACTCATATCTAGCAGCACACATTTAATGTTTTCATCTTCATCTTTAGGTAATGTAAATTCTCTGTTTGCAACCAATTGGCTTACTGTTGGTAATTTCAATCCGTCAACCTCAATAAACTGAGGACTGTTTGAGTCTATAATGGCATTAAAGTTGTAGAAGCTATTTGATTTTGGCGAGCTATTATAAGCAGTATTTTCAGGAGTTTGAAGTCTATTTTGCTCGGTGTCAAAGTCTTCGCTGGGCATTTCATTGTAGAAATCAGATAACTGGTTGTCCTCTTCACATTTGACGGTGGGTAGTTCGATTTCTATTGAGTGTTCGCCCTTAAATGTAGCTTCGGTTTTTATGGGGAAATCATTGGGAATAATGTCAGTATGTTCGATTTTGGAGTATGTATGTTGATGTAGGACTTTGCGTCGCCAGTTAGATGCTACAGACTGCAAAGAAATAATAAAGTTAGAAGTATAAGTTTAGTTACATTTTAACTTATGTTATTTAAAGTTTTTCTTTCACAATAAAAAGTAGCCTATGCGCTATTCCTAAAGTTGAGTTTTTTTACAAATTCCATCAAAATTAGATCAGACAATTCAAGACAATTCTTCTTTTTATTCAAAATTAATGTAGAAAAAAGGAACAAAGGAAAATCTTGAACTGCATTTTCTTAAAAGTTGCATTAACAATAATGCATCTAGAAATTCTTCTCACTTTTTGACCCATAGTCAAAAGCATGACACAGATCATTATCTGTGAAATTCTTATTAGGCATTGTTATTAAATTATTTGATCTCAAATTTTTATTAGCATTTTACGATATTTGGTAAAGTTTTGTTCAATCAATTTTGTTGAACTCTCAATGTTCTATGCAAATTATTATTTGTAGAGTTAAACTATAAAAACTAACCTTTTCTTTCAATAGTTTCTGACTGTTATCTACCATGATTCGAAATAGTCTGTATTTCTTTAAGAATGAATGACAGTTATGGCACACTGAGCTCATGCCTACTAAAGTTTCCTGAAAATAATTTAATCAAGATAATTTATAGATTTTAATTTAATAACTAAATATCAGGTGTTAAATTAATTTTTAGCTTTATCATACAAAATAATAATGTAGATAAGTTTAAATGAGACTTACCTCCTGAAATTGTAAAATGAGCCTAACGTAATACAGAAAGTGTTTACAAGATTCTAAATTTATCAGCGGAATATCCATAGCTAAACAAAAACCACAAAAATTAGATTCTTTATTAGTTTTTTTTTCAGGACAGTAAATACTAGTCTGGGGCTGTTGCAAACATGTCCCCACATTGCTCATGATTATTTAGTCACTTTAATCGCTTAGCTCGTAAATTTATTAAATAAACCTAATTACAGTACAGTATTTAACAATTTTGCTTAATAAAAACAAAACAAAGAATTGTCAAGTTGTTTGAATTTGATTTGACAGCCGACAGATGTCAGTCCTTTGGGTTGCGTCAGCGGCATTTTTTTTGCAGATGGGAGTTCGGAGCTTCTGAGTAAAACAACCGGGAAGTTAACAAACCATTTTACACTTACATTCCTAAATAAATTTAAGAAAAAGTCACAAATTAGGAAGAGTTACAATGAAGTATTAAACTGCCGCCGCAGGCCATGTAGTAGGAGAAAAAAAATCTGGCAAAGGGATAAGGGTCACTTCTCCCTCTTCCTCATCCCGGTCATAGCTTAAAATAATATGTCTAAGAAATAATTATAAAAACAGGCATAGTTAGTCTTTCTCGTAACATCTGGGTTAATTGTGTAACTACTCTAATCATAAATATTTATTTCTTATTTATTTTCTTATAGGGCCCAACAATGCTACGCCACTGTTTTATAAAATCTTGATGGTAGGTAATGTCAGGGATCACATTTCGTATAAATTATATTTACCTATATTTTGAGCGTGGTAGAGTCTAGCTGTTGGCCCTGATGAAATACCACCGTCGTAGCACAGAAAACGAACGTGAAGTAGGGACGATGTTCCTGCCTTTTATTCGGTGAGTGCGATATCCGTTGCCCAATGTTCTCAAAGACCAGCAATGCACCCTCAATACTTATGTGATTGTGGGTGTATATGGGCAGCGGTGATCACTTACCAAAATGTGAGTGACCCACTTGCTCGTTTGCTAGCTCATAACATAGGCTTCTTCTTCTTCGTGTGATGAGTATGCACTTTGCAGCACATATTCATCTAGTGTCAGAGTTTATAGGCTAATAGACTATAATTGCCAAAATGAATGAAAATTACTATTTTGCCAAGCTTGTGTTATGAGGTAGGTACGAGGGTGCGTTTTTAAGTTCGCGGAATGAGAGGGTTGGAGGGGGGTGATTAGGCTCATTAGGACCGTAACGCGTTCAGTGACTCATAATTAGTATAAATACGAGGTTTCATTGTTATCAGACAATTAGTCTTTGAGCTATCGTCAACCAAGCAACATAATCGGGAGTGAAAAGTCACGCCGCCGCAAAAACAACAACGCGTAGAGTGTTCACGTGCATTTTTGGACCTCTGCAGTGACGACAAGGATGGTGTATTGAGTCGAATTGTTACTGGAGACGAAACTTGGGTTCATCATTATGAACCTGAGTCGAAACAAGACTCCATGCAGTGGCATAAAAAGGGCACAGCACCCCCCAAGAAGTTTAAGGTGTCACAGTCAGCTGGGAAACTCATGGCAACGGTCTTTTGGGACTCAGAAGGAATATTGTTAATCGATTATAAAGATAAAGGTGTTTCTATAACCGGAGAATACTACGCTTCAATATTAGAGCGACTAAAAGAAGCCATTAAAGAGAAAAGACGGGGAAAATTGACGAAGGGTGTGCTGCTTTTGCACGACAATGCGCCCGTCCACAAGAGTCGCGTTGCGTTGGCTGCCCTGCATAAGGTGGGCTTCGATATTTTAAACCACCCACCCTACAGCCCAGACCTAGCCCCGAGTGATTATTACCTCTTCCCAAAAATGAAAAAAGAGCTTCGGGGTAAAAAAATTACCACCGATGATGAAGTTAAGGAGGCAGTTTCAGCGTATTTTGAAGACAAAGATAAATTATTTTTTTATGAGGGTATAAATAAATTAATTGAAAGGTCTGAAAAATGTATCCGTCTTGCAGGTGAATATACTGAAAAGGAAAAATAATTTGGTTTTTTTATTTCCACCCCTTACCCTCCATTCCGCGAACATAAAAACGCTCCCTCGTAGGTATATTACGTGAAACTGATAGTAAATGCTTAAAAACGGGTACACTCTAACGTCTCATATGTCCTCCTGAATTCCAATGGCTTAATTATTGCAGTATCTATTTATATTTTTTTCTATGCTTATTAAATACCTAATAGGACGTTTTTTAAGTAAGGATATTAATCATTTTTTCCTTTTTTAACATGTCTAGTTAGAAGCGTATCAGGAACTTAGTAATTAAGTATGAAGGTATAAGTATGTTATTACCATTGATAAACACATGGTTGTTACCTACCCGACTACATTTGATACACGAGTTAAAACGGCAGAGCCATTGATTTCAGGTAGTTTTTTAACGATTCGCTGAATGCATGGGGGCATTAGAATACGATATTTTACTTCAGACTTACCACTTTTAGCTAAAAATATTTTCAAGCTTGGATTATTTTTATACCGTCTCATTCATTTTGATTGCACATAAAATCATCAATGATAAGAATGCAATTTTCATTGTGAACAAAACACATCGTAAGACTGTTTGTGACTTGCAGAATGTTTTTTCTTGTTAGTTGTTTTTGAGGAACTCATAAATCAACGGATAAGCGTTTATTATTGCTGCATTAAAAAAGAAAACTTATTTGCACAACTTTACAAAATGTTTATCTATTTTTGTGCTTTATTCGTTACTTTAAGTTTATCTCAAAAGTTGCCAGGCGCAAATATCGATATAGATCACTTAAAACTTCCTCATGTGATAAAAGCTTGTGGTAATATGGACGTTATATGCGATGGTCAGGGTTCTGTAATATGCACTATGAGGGTATATCAAAACAAAAGTGAAGTGAAGCAATTTGACAACAGTTGCTTTTTGTTTTTGAGCAATATGTGCGATCAGCCACAAAATGGTAAGTTATACCTACTAAGAAATCTAACTTACCTAATTACGGAAATGATATAACTTAACTTTGCGATTGGCCGTTTTTATAAGGATTTGATAAATGTAGTTAGTGTCCTTGTCAAATACCTACCTATTGATAACATGTCATGCACACGATATGTCTAATTTAATAACACTGCTTCCTGATAAATTAGATAATTCTTTCCATATCTTCTTTGATCTCTAGGCAGGTCCGGGTTCGATTCCCGGGTCGGGACAATTCATCAAAAATGTCTTCCCTATATTAGCTCGAGTGTAACCCTTATCTGGGTAAAACTAGGTTCTCCCCTATTCCATTGTATGGTTGCTTTGGTTCGATCCCCGGATCGGGCCAATTTCGTCAAAGTGGCAATATAGCTTGTGTCTGGGTGGACTAGGGGATACTATACTCGTATACGATATAGGACTACCTATTCTCCCCTAGTCCATTGGGTGGTACCAATAGTACAAGCTTTGTTTAGTTTACGGCCACCCAGATGGTGGTAGTCTGGTATTTAGGTATTTTATATGCTCGATGATGAAGAGTTATAATTGTAGGGTACAAAAATGCCGAAATTATTTGACTTCGATTTGTAGAATACTACCTCTCGCACTTTGGACCTTGCGCAGACTACCTCAACGCGAGACGAGACATTGACATCACCGACTTCCAAATCTACGACAAACGGAATAGATCCTTAGTCCTGAGAAACTTTACTTTCGTCCGGAAATCTACTAAAGCACGTGAGCATTTTATATTACTTTCGTAGACAAAAACAGAGTTTTAGCGCGCAAAGACTAACCTTGTCAGAAATTTGCATAGTCTTAGATTTTGGAACAGTTCCTTAGTTCTGTAACTTTATATATACGCAAACTACTGGGTGTATACAGGTCAATATAGTTGACGTTTATGCAGTGTTTATTTAAACTCATTTTAAACTTAATCACGCACCAACTGGTAACGTTTCTGGTATACGGGGTGTTACGGCGATGGTAACTTTTCCGGTATACGGGGTGTAAAAAGACTGCTTCTGAAAACGAAAACTGGGTATTGCTGTTACGTTGATAGCAAAAAAATATTCTAAGTTTTACTTGTATTTAGTTTATTTTTTATCGTAGCAATAACAACAACCAAAAAAAAGGCGAAAAGGAGGCCGAAAAAAAAGGGTTTACGTGAAGACGACCAAGAAGAAGAAGAAGAGGTGGATGTACCAAGGACATATGACGATCACGTTTGCCCAGTAGATTGCCCAAATTTATACAAACCAATTTGTCTCGTGGTAAATATGTACGAAGGCCTCTACTTCCGGATGTACCATTTTTTAAATCACTGTTTCGGAGACAAGCACTATTGCGAACATCCTGAAGGTAGGACCGGACTTTGTTTATTCAGAACTAGATTCCGCCCAGCGGTTTGACAGCTAAATAGCTTTTCCCGTAGTTGAGAGTGGTAGACGGTGACTCGACCGGTGAAATACCACCGTCGCACAGAAAACCGACGTGAAGTAGGGACGATGTTCCTGCGTTTCGTTCGGTGAGTGCGGTATCCGGTGCCCAATTTTGTCAAAGGTCAGCAACACACCCCAACACCCACAGTGTTGCGGGTAGTCATGGGCGGCGGTGATCACTTGCCATCAGGTGACCCGCATGCTCGTTTGCTACCTATATTATAAAAAAAAGAGTGAATCGGAGCCACTGACTTAATGTCATCCTACTAAAATTATAAACGTGAAAGTTTGTGAGCATGTATGGATGTTCGTTACTCTTTCACGTAAAAACTACTGGACGGATTTGGATGGAACTTTACAGTAATATAGGTTATACATCAGAATAACACATAAGGTACTTTCTTCTCATTCCCACGGGAAATCGACTTCCACGCGAACGGGGTCGCGGGCGGCCACTAGTTTCTAATAATGTTCCAAAAGTCTGACCTAGATTAAGGAAATATCTTGTTTCAGAATACCCGAAAACTGATAAGGGTGATCTTGAAGTTTTAAGTTCCGAAATCACTTACGCACATTGTGCAGACCAGAGGTTAGCAAAACCTTTATAATACCTATTTATTCGCAGAAACGTAGAAATTACTCATGTCGATAGATATAACGTAGGTATATCAGTTTTTGTGTTTCCATGAAATAGTTCGTCTAAGTGATATAACCAACGAAAATGGAGAAGGTTCTAAAATCAGCTAGTATTCTGAAATGATTCCGGAAAAGTAGAAATAAATGAAGAATTCGTTTTTGGGCATAATATTGTAATAGATGTCACATAATTCGTACAACGGAGACTGTTTTTCAAAGTTTTCAATTATCTATTAACTATAATCCGCCCAAAAAAAATGCTAAAAATAAAAATAATCGCCCAGCTGATTCCCATGTTTTATGTAACTAAGTTAGGTACTTTAGAACCTTCTTTTTTTCAGATACATGAACGCAGCTCGTTTCTACGAATACGCCAGTTCATTGAGTTACTACGGGTGGCTTTACAACTCAACCGCGCATTTCGCGACTCGACTCGACCCGGATAAAAGGGCCCCAGGGTTTGGCAACATCGAGTTTGTCGGCGGTCATTTAATAAAAAGTTCCAGTAATTCATAGTGAAGTATCTTTTCTTTCTACTCACAAAGATACACATATTGTCACACCTTATCCATTTGGGTAGGCAGAGACTAAGGTCCAACCGAACACACCTTTTAATTTTATTGAATTCAGCCAAAATTCACGCACATAAACCCATGCTCGGTGGACACGGGTAGGTAATATTACGAACGTACTACTACTTAGTGTAAAATTACACTAATGGTCATAGGTATATTAAAACCAAGCTTAAGACTGAAACTAATATTCATTCTAGTATTAAGTCGTTTTTAATTATAACAACAAAGTCAAACTGAGTGACTGTAATTTTATAACACGGCCATTCGATTTAATAATTGGTTAAACTAATCTATCTAAACACTACCTTTATCGGACTTTTGCTGTAATCGTATATTACAACTTCACTTCAAACGCGAAATTAGCATAATCATTAGCAATCATATTTAACTTTGTCTTGTTTGGTAAAAAAATATTTAATACTAGTTTCAGACTTCAGTTTACCTTTTCAAAATACGACCATTGATACAACTTAAAGAGTTGTTGGAGTTCTTTTGGCTTATAGGCTGCAAAAAAAAGAATTGCTTAAGTCAGGCGTTGAAATGTTTAGTACCTCATTACATCATGTCTGACCCCTGCAAATCCCTTCAATAAAAAAACTATCAATAGATTAAAAATTTCCATTATCATTTAACTATTCATACGAGGAACTGTATTCATGTGGACTTAATGCTGATTTTTTTTAAAAACAATCAATTTGGAAACATGAAATATGGAGCCGCGGACACTTTTGTTAATAGAAATGCAATAAATTAAGCTTCATTTACCGTAACTATAAGTATAATTTCACATTTTTTTTACTTCTACATGTTTGGGGCCTCAGTAGTACGAGGGCCCAAAATAATCGGTGGTAACTACGCCCTTGCATAAAACTAACTTAATGAATGACACTAGCTCGGGTAGGTTCGAGTTTGCCGAGTTCGGCAGAGTTCTATTTTATGTCGCATAAAGCAAGTTGTAAGAAAAAGACCCGCTGTTGTATTTAACACACATAATATATTAAAATTCATATTATATTACTATTACATAGCCTAACAATATACAAAATATTAACACAACTGTTTAAATGCATTAGTTTTGAACTATTATTGAGGCCTTCTTTGAATAGGTTTATAACGTTCAAACTTAGATCATGTTGTAGGTAGTCAATTTAAAGTGGATTCTAAAACAAATGCAACACTTCGGCACTTCTTTGGACTAATTATTATTACGAGTTATCAATAATTCACATAAATAATACATGAATTTTAGATGCCCAGCAATAAAAAATATCGATAAAGAGTGAGGCAACGCTAACGATAAATTAAATTGTATTTATTTCTACTCTTCAAAGATTAAAATTGATAGATAACGAATTGACGCGTGTTAAATGTTCTAGTTAATTCATTCTGCCTATAACGTGAACTATACATTTAAAATGTATAAACTTAAAATGTAGTCTAAGTTCGAACGCTCATGTTAACACAGTTCAGTGTTTATGCAAAACAAATATATTTGAATCACCAATTTGGTAACACCAAAAGCTCTGCAACGATAAACAAATACAACAAAAAATGACCATAAAAACTAGCTACCATTGTTGTAGATTCCATTCAATATATTTGTATCAAATTTTACTATTAAAGGCACATTGGAGTTGTACAAATTCTGTTGATATCACAACCATTAAAAATGTAAAAAAAAAAAATATCAAGCTAAGCTGTGCTTCCGAACTAGAAAACTAAAATACAACAAATTATCAATTAAATTAATAATATTAAACTTAAAAAGTATCTATCTATATATATGTCGTGGGGAATAATATTTTTTTAATGTATTGATGAATAACGAAAATTCTTACGATAAATAGGTACCAAAGCACCTTTAAAAAATATATCTACTAGCTACTGGACCAAAAACAAATCATTTGTTTTACTAATATCAGTCAAGTAATCTAATTACATGAAATGTTTTTATAAATCACACATAACTTCTAATTAAATTGAAGATATTTCAAAATATCACTTGTTTTGTACTAAACATATTTTTCAAACGCTTTTTGTACTGCACGTCGGACAATCCTTCATTTTGGATTCAAGTTCAGCGAGTTGTTTCTGTAAATGCATGATTGTGGCGTCTTTTTGTTTTAAATGCATTTTGAGGGTAGTTATAGAGTCTTCTAGTGCTCCGTACACTGCTTGCACTTCAGGTTGATAGCTGAAGACTTGCGGTGGTTCATCCAAGCAGAAGAATTCCCTGACAACAGGATGATTAGGCAGCTTTGCCAGAATTGCGTTCACAAATATCTGGAGTCCACGCACTCTCTCTTCCAAGAATGCAGGCTGGAAGTTATCCCGGAACCACAGACGTTTCCCAGGCAACGGTAAAACAACATTTGGCTGTTCAGACTTTATTCTGGAGTAGAGTCGCACAAAATCTGTGTAACGCCTGAACACCAGCCAGGATTGATCCCGTTTGTCATCTTCAACCTTTAATTTGTATATAGTAAACCGAGCCCGCTCTTCCATTACCTCAAAACCAACAATTGGTACTTGCAACTTTTCAAACTTCTTAATATCGCCTGAACTATGTAAACTTAAGTCTATATTACTTACACTGTTTTGTAAGCGAGACAAGTTTCTGCTGAATTCACTGTAGGAAGATTCGTGGATGTTTCCCATGCTTTTGTAGTGACTCCGGGACATGCCAGACCGTTGTCTTGAGACCGATATCTCAGTATCAGACATTTCTGAGTCTGTATAACCAGTTCGATAGTATCTGCTTAGTTTTATCGGAGTGGACTTTGGTGCGCCATTTGTATTAGGTTTACTATTCACTGTTTCATGTTTCATTATGTTTTCTGAGCCATTACTACTTATAATAGTAGCAGTGGTTTGAAGTGTAGACATGTTTTCTGTATTAATTGAATTCTGAAATGTAAAGGATTTTGTTTTTAGTATGGTAGTGTATATTATTATTGCCTTATGGCTAAAAACTGGGCTATAAAACCATAAATTCAGGTTTGATCACTATGAGGAGTAAAAGTAATATGGTATTTTCAAAATTATGTAGGTACATGATTGTCATGCACCCTCACTAAGATAATGTGGTGGCCCTCTTGCAATCCAAGAAAAAAGAATATTCCGGAACAGTGTAATGTCAAAAGATTATTTTAGCATAAAAAACAAACAAAACCGTAATAAATAAAATTATTATACCATAGCAGTCAGTTCAACTTCACACAAAACTGTATTTATGCTGTTCATTATTATCAGTATTTTAATTTCAAAATAGTTTTGTTATTAAATTAAAAATAAAACTTCAACACAAAAAAAACTCCTGATTTGACTTAAACTAGACTAAAGTTAATGAGTGTATTTTCAAATTTCAAAAGTAAAGTCAGCTTAATTGAAAAATATTAATGTAAATCAAATTCTTTGATAAACACTTTCAAATGTTACCTACTCAGCTTAATTGTGTGATGGTTAGTGCACATGATTTCTTTGGAAAGTAGCACTTTCATTTTGAACAAATAATAAACTACTTAGTTACTTTTAATTGTAAATTATTGAATAGGTGTATTTTAAAAAGAGATATGTATAGATTACTAAGAAATTAACTTTACTCAAGTGCAGTAAAAACAAAAATGTACGCAATTACCTACGATAAGAAAATACCTATAGTTCGAAATTCAAAAATTTTAATGTAAACACGTGAACTGGAAAACTGATAAAAAGTAAACGAACACATTACATTTCGGGTCTAAGCCGCTCAACCTTGAAAAATAATTGGCTTACTTACATGTCACTAAATAGCACCTTAGCATTCACCTGTTGTAGGCTTGATACACAAATGAAGCAATCATAGGACAAAAGAAAATGAATCACTGCACTGATTATCCATAGCTTTAGCACAACTATGAAATAGTCTTTGAAAATAACTTTGTTGTTTTGGTAATCCAAAAACTAAAATAAGAATTGAAACTAAACAATGACGATATTTTTATTTAACAGAAACGAAAATACAGCGGAAAACAAAAACAAAGGAGGCTGACAGAGGCTGGGTTACTAAAGTTGAAAATAATACTTTCTATAAAAAATATATTACTATTACTTACAACACAGCTACCTAAAATATTTTGATGTTGTAAAAAAAAGAAAAATTTATGGTGTTAGTATTATTTTTGAGATATGATTAAATATTTAAAATTACTTTAAAAATATGTGGCGTTACAAAATGTATTAGTAATAAATCTTCTAATAGGAGACCCTCAGGGTCATTGTCACTTGTGTCAAATTAAGTCAAATACCTACGTGATATCATATGACATTGACATTTAAAAAGAGTAAAAATAAAAGACAAGATAGAATTCATTCATTACAATGAATCGTTCATTTCGATTTTCTTCTTTGTATTTTCAATCATTAAAAAAGGCAAAAGAAATCGTCCATACAGACTAACATTCGATTTTTCGATTCGATTACTGAGCACATCACTAGTTAATGGATGTGATTGACAGTGACAATTAATAATTTAGGTTGCTCATGGTTTTCGGTGTTTGTCTGAAAAATATAAACAATTTCACCAAAACATTGTTTTTCTTACAATGTTTTGGCGATGAGTTTGATCTTGTAAGCAGTTTGAGAATATCTTACAAATGGCCCGGTTCCTTGTCTTGAACTTTGAGGACTTCGGACTCACCCAGGATATCACAAAATCTATACAATCACAAACATTATTTTGTTTGTGTTGTCTGGATAAAAATGTCCCTTTTATCGACCTTAATAATTGCCCTCACGCTTCTTATTTAGATGCATTCCAGAAGCCACAGGTGAGTTGAGCTTTTTGGCAACATCTTAAACCTTTAATCATCAAATAAAAAAACGTATTGGCTACGTTTTAAATACGTACTATGCTTGAGTCGTATGCCTTTTCTATCGGTAATGTAGTACCTCTGTGTCGATTTCATTTATTAAATGAAACCGCACGGGTGTATACGAGTTAATTGAATCTTTAAAGTAATATAATAGTATACAATATCTTAGTAATTTGTATGGCTAAGAAATTTACAAAGTAACATTGATCAATGTAAAAGTTGGTTTGTATTCCTTTATATCAATTTAATTTAATCTAAATGATTAATATCATTACAGATGAATTCAATTAAACATGTTATTTGCCATCACTGTCATGAAATCCTGAAAAAAATTGATGCTTTCAAGGACCAAGTTTTGCAAAGTTTTAACATTCTCACATCTGAAGTAAGTTAATTAATAATAACTTTATTTACCAAACAAGATTAACAAATACAAATACACATTAAAAATACATTGAATCCTTACGTTTAACTAAGTTTGCACTTAAAGAATACTATTTAATAATTTACAACAGTAAAACAATACTTAGTTAAAAGGAAGCAAAATGGCTTATTGTACATGAAAAATTAGCCAGCCGTCCCTGCACTAGGCGAAGCTTGTATCGCAGGAGACCAACAGTGAGTTTAAAATGAAGGGGACATTTTTGGGTACAACCGTTTGATAAACTAAGATACAATGCTAGTGTTACAATAATAAAAAGATAAATAAAACTTAAGAAAGAAGAAGTGAAGAAACTTAATTACATTTCAATATACATTTTTTTTCTGACCTTCTAATACGAACCATTAAAAACTTTCAGACATTCACACCTTCAAACTCAACATGTCTACGACAAATGTTTCAAACCAACTCCACAGTAAATATTACATTAGACCCAGTGAACACTGAAATCTCTTTGAATGAAACATTCATAAACACATCAATGGAAACGGACACTATCACGCAAATATTAGAAAAAACAAAACCACAAACTCCAAAAGAAAACAAAAAGCAGCTGGGAAGATTAAAAAGAGAAAAAACAAAAGTCGTTAACAGTAAAACTGGTGGTGATAAGAAAGAGTCTGTGGCAAGTGATACAAGGAGGTACTCGTTGGCGGAGGTGAAAATTGAGTTTGAACCTGGTGGTGGAGAAATACTGTTAAGCACGCCAAGTGAGTATTTTTTACATGTTGATAGATGTAATAGTTTCATTTATTTTAAAATTATATAATTTTTTTTGGAAGGGTTTATGTGAGTGCTATGAAATGATGTGAATCAATGTTTATCATATTTTTAAAAGTATTCCAAAGAACCTCTGTATTTACGTATTATTTTGTAATAACTTTGTCCTTTTATGTGTTTTTTGTGCAGATACATAAATTAGTAAATAAATAAATAAAGAAACATTAATGAAATAAAATCTGCCCTTATTGTGTGTAGTTTTGTGATTATCAGATCATATTACATATTTTATTTTGGCCAAAAGGTGTCTTTAAAACTGCAATATTTTCAATTTTGCAACACTTACAATAGTTTTAATCTTGATTTAAAAACAAACAATAGCATAGCAGTTATTGTATACATAGTAAAAAAAAAGAATGCATTGGCACAATTTGTTACAGACAAAATAAGAGTTTCGATGTCTGTTAAGCTAAAAAATATATATAAATAAATTAAAATACTTATTCATAATCTATTTTACCCTTCTTTTCAGCTGTAAAAGAGGCCATAGACCAAACCGTACCACCCCCAGATAACCCTGAGCCCAACCAGCTTATCAGTCAAACAGACATAAACAAAGTGCAAGCGATTACCACCGTCACTCTTACTAAAGATGAGTTGATGCGAGAAAGGGTGCAAGCAGCACAGTCTAATCAGTATTTGAAATGTCCGTATAGATGTGAGAACTGTATTATAGGGTTTCATTACGAAGAGAATGTTATTGATCATATGATACGTAGGCATGGACCGGTGAGTGCCTTTTTAATTATTTTCACACTAGTTATACACTGTTATGCCAAGACATAAAAGTAATTCCTTCAATCTATGGTACCTACTACTATTTATCTTTAGTTAACTGTCTGTCCTATATAAAAAATATGTTTTCCAGAAAGTAGGAAGCATAACATGTGAGATATGTCTACAAGTACTCTACCCACCTGGCAGTCTCAATGCTCACAACTTTAGACATTATACAAGGTATGATATTTAAATTGGCGTATATAGATATTTGACCCGCCCACGCTTCGCAATGGTGTAATTTTGGCCGACTTGTTCACGAAACATAGAATTTTCCTCCCTCGCCTCCCGTCTTCACGCTTCACGTTCACTGTCTCTCTCATACACATAAACACACACTCACATACATACACACACACACATACACACATACAAATGTTATTAGGCAGTTAAATTATGTCGCCAGTTCCAATCAAGTTGTTTTTTATTGATGTCTTGTATCTTAATTTGTTTATATAATTTCTAAGTGTAAGAGCCTGACTCCCACGACACAGGGAACCTGTAGTGGGTGTCAGACCAATAGAACTTCTAATGTATGACTTATATGTAAATAAAAAATTTTCATTTTTTTTTTCATATGTTAGACAAACAGAAACGAATAACGACTTTGTTTTATTCTATGTAGTAATACATAATTATTAATAGCCTTCCGCACGCGACTTTTTGCTTCTTCTTCTTCTTGCGCAAGTGCGACTTGCACTTGGCCTATGTTTAGGGTCGATGACATTTCGGACACAAAAAACTCGGATACCTTGGCCAAACTATGGATTTTCAATTTTAATATTATTTATTTCCAAGGTGTCCGATTTTTTTGTGTCCGAAATGTCATCGACCCGATTTTTATTTAAATAATCATGACAGGATTTTAGAAAAAGAAATTTTTGAAAACATAATTATTTATGTTATTTTTTTATTAATTCAATGGTAGGTACGATTGCACCCGGTGTAGTCAGCGTTATCCGACATTCGACGACGCGATGGCGCATTACAGGAAGATGCATCGGAATAAAGATGCCGCTTTCAAATGTAGACTCTGCAAGTTCTATGCCAGGTAATTAATTGTTTAATTATTTATGTTTATTTAATTTTGTATCTTTCAGATTATGTTGCACTAATTCGAGAAAAAATATTGGCCCCGATTCTGAAAACACTCTCTAAACTAAACTAAAACTATCGCTGTTACTTACTCATCAATAGAAAAAGACAGAGACAGGTTATCATTTTAGTCCCGTCAAACTAAAATATACGTGCATTGTGACACAGCGAAGACAATTTTTGGCTAGTCCTCAGCGCATTTCGTTTTTTACAATGATGTGAACTAAATTTAGTGAAACCAATGTACCTGTCTTTTTCTAATACGAAGCATGAGAAAGTGACAGCGATATTTTTAATTTAGTTTTAGAGAGTATTTTTGGAATCGGGGCCAATAACACTCCCTACACAATGATATAAGAAGGAGACATGTTTTCATTTTAGATTAATCTGTTTTTTTTTTTTTATTATGAGAAAGGTTTAACCAAGTTTTCAGTACGTTTTGATTAAATTTACGGGTCGATGACTTTTCGGACACAAAAAACTCGGACACCTTGGCCAAACTATGGTTTTTCAATTTAAATATTCTTTTTTACCAAGGTGTCCGAGTTTTTTTTGTCCGAAAAGTCATCGACCCAAATTTACAATGGAACGTATGATTACCTAGCTTAGGAAGTGCAATATATTCATCTTCTTCATATATGAAGTAAAAGGAAGAGATATAAATAGAATAAGGTTAATTTGAATAGACTGTTCATGAATTGGTGCCAATACCTTTCAAGTATTCATAGTACATAAACTTATGTAAAAAATAAGTTTTTTTCCGCAGTAGCTACAGCAATTTGAAAGTTCACAAAATACTACAACACCACAAGAACTCTTGCAAATACTGTGGAGTGATGATGTCCACTTCTACGAATCTTGCTAAGCATTTACGGTGAGTTATTTATATATGAATTATTATTATAACAATATATTTATTAATAAAAAGTACTCGTTGTTAAATAGTATTTCCTTTAAAACGAGTCTTATATTTTGGTAATGACGAAAATTTTATTTTTGCAGTACTAGAGTAAAAACGACTTCCGATTCTTCCTTCCAATCAATATGTTTACTCCGCAAAAACAACTCATAACATTATTATAAGCTTTAATTTTTAACGCTCCACAAAAACAAACAATAAACTGACTCTTCGAATACAACTCTTATTATCCCACTAATATTATAAATGTGAAAGTTTGTGAGTATGTAGGATGTATGGATGTTTGTTACTCTTCGACGTAAAAACTATTGGGCGGATTTGGATGAAACTTTGCAGTAATATAGGTTATACATCAGAATAACACATAGGGTACTTTTTACCGCGGGAAAAAATCTAATTCCCACGGGAAACCGACTTCCACGCGAACGGAGTCGCGTGAAGCTACTAGTTTCTAATAAGATCAAATTTCCCGCAGTACGGTCCACAAGAAACGCACATCCCGACTCGAGCCGGAACCGGCTAATTGTTCGTCTTGCAATTTGACATTCAAAAATAAATACGCACTAGAACTACATATGACTAGAAGCCTGTTTCATGTACAGAGGGATGATCGGTAAGTTATATTTATAAATATATTTTTATTATTAAGGCAAATCTTATTTTTTTTTATAATATTATGTATATATTGTAATTTTTTTTATTATAAATGTGAAAATTTGAATATTTGTTAAGCAAACATGAATTATTCTTTTCGAATTTTGGCTTGTCAATCAATTAAAATTTGTAACATAATCAAAAAAATAATGCACTAGCTAATTAAAAAAATGACAAGTAAATTGAATAATTTCTAAGAAACTGTCTGTATTTTGTAGATAGCTATGTTTACGCGTGAGTGACGAGAGAGAGAACTTTAAATAAGGAGATAAATTCGTGTGTATTTGTTTATTTATGTTTGTTACCGCAGCACTTTTGATTGGGTAAACGGAAATTAATCAAATTTTAAATTTGAAAGCTGGTGCAATCAAGTGCAAATTCATCCATGAGACATATATATGGGGAAACTTTTTTTTAATTGTACCTACGTGTAGTTCGGTTATGTTTGTGTGTGGCAAAAGAAATGGTTTCATTGGTTTTGTTGAAGTCTTTAATTTACTGTATTGGTTTTTTTTTCTCAATACTTTTATTTATATAGCTACTCGCTTATGTTTGTGTTTGGAAAAATAAATTTATTCATTGGTTTCATATATCCTGTTCAGGTTCCCTGTCCCCATATAAATTAATTTTAAATGCCTGTGTCCCGCAGTTTTTTTCTATATTGCGTTCGTATTTGTATCTTTAGAGGGTAATTATTAATTATGACAGCTTTAGGTAGCTTACGTCCCGAAAAACAAAAGCCCGCAAATTAACCTCTAACTTTGTATAAGTTCGATTCATCGCACGGGGAACTCGTTAAGTTTGCAGAATTGTTTTCTTTATCTCAATAGTTGTATTTCGTAATCGAGCTAATCGTAAACAATCTTCTTATTAAATTTCTCGAGGATAAGCTGTTATCTGACCGTCGATATGGGTTTCGGGCTAAGACCTATTATTATGGGTCGATGACATTTCGGACAAAAAAATCTCGGTCACCTTGGCCAAACTATTTATGCATTTTCAATTTCAATCCATAGTTTGGCCAAGGTGTCCGAGTTTTTTTGTCCGAAATGTCATCGACCCTTTATTATGATCATTTCCTTAGCTACACGTGTAGCGCTTGTGGCATGCGTTTCGCGAGCGTGTCGCACCTGCGCATGCACGCCGCCGTGCACGGAGACCGCGCGCGCCACGCCTGCCAGCACTGCCCCATGGTGATTTCTTAATTTATTTTTATATTTTTTAATAAAAAAATAAAAAAAAAATCTGAACCGTTTTTTTTTTCGTTTTTAAACTTTTCAAATAAGATGCTTTTCATAATCTTAATACATTTTCAGGAATTCACACTGGAACTGGAAATGTTGGAGCACATTGAAAGCAAACATGTGGAGAGATCTCAAATCATGATTTGTGACTTGTGCGGCAGAGCTTACAAGGTAATGTAGATCTTACAATAATGTGATTACTTTTGGTTGCTTTCATGGCGTACTTAAAGTCAACATTCAACCAAAAAACATGCTTAATATTCTTGTATTACTTACTTTAAATTTGAACCAACAATAAAATAATATCATAAATATGTATACAATCTTATGTGTCATAAACATGTGCACAATCTTATTTGTCATAAACTTGTACACAACATTCTGTGCCAAAAATATGTATACAACCTTAAGTGTCTGTTTATTTATTAATATCTATTTTACTTACAGAATAGACACTTCTTCATGCGTCACATGTCAGTCCACAATGTATTGAAAAGGAAAATCAAAGGTGACAAAACTCGGAAAAAGAAGAAAATTGTATAAGAAACCTTGCGATGTATGTAAGGAATCGTTTCCTCCAAAAATGTTTCTACCTGGGGTTGGAGCTATTCGCCAAAAATAGTATACTGAATTTAAATGGGTCGATGACTTTTCGGACACAAAAAAACTCGGACATCTTGGCCAAATAATGGATTTTCAATTTTAATATTATTTTTTACCAAGGTGTCCGAGTTTTTCGTGTCCGAAAAGTCATCAACCCATTTAAATATGTCAAATCAATGCATGGCATAGGTATGTTAGATCGTATTTTTTATTGTACCTTTATTTATGAGTAAACCAAGTGTACCAATGTTTTCAAACTAAAGTAACAATGTTATGGACTTTATATTATCATGTTTTTGGATGTTTTTTAAATTTGTAGGAACATAGACTGAATGGTTTTTTTTAAATTAAATGTAAAACATAATCTTTATTTTTAAGTTTGTAAATAGGTGTAAACACTTTTATTATATGGACACACAATAATAAAATCAAAATATATTCTCTTCCCTTTATTTATTATAATAGACATATAATTTTTATATGTTGCAAATTTTTTATAAAACTTCCATTGTACATTTATTTCCTACTTAAAATTAAGTTGGTTAAAATTTTGAAATCGGTCGCCTGATTTAGGGGTTTTGGGGGGTTGGGGGGGGTGGGGGGGAGGGGTCTGAACCCCCCTGACCATTTTCAGCTGCCGGAAAAAAAAATTTTTTTTTTAAAAAAAAAATCCAAAAACATGATAATAAAAAAGACTTTATATTATCATGTTTTTGGATGTTTTTTAAATTTGTAGGAACATAGACTGAATGGTTTTTTTAAATTAAATGTAAAACATAATCTTTATTTTTAAGTTTGTAAATAGGTGTAAACACTTTTATTATATGGACACACAATAATAAAATCAAAATATATTCTCTTCCCTTTATTTATTATAATAGACATATAATTTTTATATGTTGCAAATTTTTTATAAAACTTCCATTGTACATTTATTTCCTACTTAAAATTAAGTTGGTTAAAATTTTGAAATCGGTCGCCTGATTTAGGGGTTTTGGGGGGTTGGGGGGGGTGGGGGGGAGGGGTCTGAACCCCCCTGACCATTTTCAGCTGCCGGAAAAAAAAATTTTTTTTTTAAACCACTCAATATGGCGACCTTTAGTAGCCAATTTATATGTATAAAAACTCGCTTCAATCATGAGTCAACGGTTTAAAAACAGTAACCTAACTAACCTAACCCATTGATGTCGGATTGTGTCAACTCGGAGTAAGACATTGCTATTAATTACCTAAGAATTATGTAAACACACTTAATAAATACAATCTGATTACCTCGATTGTATTTAAAATTAAGATTGTAGAAAAACCACAATATCATTCATCCAAGATGCTAAATGCGTTCCGATTCACGCAATTGTGCTAGTATTTAGGAAATTTTGAATTTTTTTTAAAAATATTTAGACGCGACTCCGGCAGCCAAAATTACTTGTAGGGGGTTCAGACCCCTCCTCCCCACCCCCCCAAACCCCCTACAACCCTTAAATCAGGCGACCGATTTCAAAACCCAACCCATTAAGTTATACATATACAGAATAAACACAGTTGTAACTCATTTGTCTATTGTTTCAGTCCCCCATAATTTAATTTCATCTTCGCAAGCTGTCAATAAAAAATTACTAGTAGGATGGTGGCTCAATGATACAACGGGTTTATTTAAGCCATGAACTAATTTTTGAGTACATTTCGCACTTATTAAATCCCAATAGAATACTTCACCACTAGCCGAACCAGATATAATATGACTGTCTTTCTCATTGACCGTATTCTGCAACATTAAGTCATTACACTCATGACCGGTGAAAGAATTCAGTATTTCACCAGACTCCTTATCAAATAGTTTAACACTGTTGTCATTACAGCTTAGAACGTAACACTGTCCGTCATGAGTCATAGATCCGAAGGTAACAATATGTCCTATGTAGTCGGAGAACATCTTACCAACTCGCATGTCATACAATCTCACATGTGAATCGACGGAACACGACATTATTTCGTAGTTAGTAACCTGTAGTGATGTGATCGTATCTTTCGCGTCTTTCAGTACTTGAACGGGTTCTTGCCGGCGACTCACGACATCCCAGAACGCGATAGTGTTGTCCACAGATCCAGAAACCGCCATAGAAGACTCTTCGTTGAACTTTACGCAAGTCACCGAGCCGGCGTGGCCACGATATCGCCTGACTGGCTGAGCGGTGGTTACATCCCAGAGTATAACTGATTTATCAGCACTGCAAGACACGACGTGGCTGCTATCGCAAGAACCGGCGGCGTCTAACACCTCATTAGCGTGACCACCGTATGTTTTTAGTAGTAACTGCCGATGCGGGTTCCATAGCTTTATTTTCTTGTCGGCACCGCAAGTAAGGCAGTACGTACCGTCGACGTTGAAACGCACTGCTCGGACGATTTGTTGCTTGCATTTTAGTGTTGAGATATTTGTGATTTCAGTCATGGTTATGATATTTATTTGTAACTTTGCATTTTGTGAGCCCAGTTTATTTTGTAAACAAATCGCCAAAGACAAGATAGATAGACAAAAGGTTTTTTTTAATTGACGTGCGTGTGTGATGGGTAATTAAATAACTGATTGAAAGTTACATATCGAGACAAAAAACCCATTTACACAAATTGACACATCCGGAAGAACGGACCTATTACAAAAATATATTAAATTTATTTATTTACTTTCATTTAATACACGAACATCCTTAACTGTTAAGGAATTTTTGAGCCTTGACTGAATTATACTTTCCAAACTTTCATTGTAAGCTGACACATCCACTGCTGTGGTGTGGTGTGGAGCTGTAGATATACATTAATTTTATAATTCAATGAAAGATAAATAGATTGTAAGTAACCACATCTTTTATAGTGTTCGTAATATAATGTTTTCATCAAAGTGATTTTTAAAAATACAGATCTACCGTTTGTAGTAAATCGATAACCAAAATATTGACTTGCTAGAAACTTAAATGGCGACCATCATAATATGTAAACATGTTTGATTTTCGTTTGTACTATGGTTTGCATTTTGGAATATGCGTTGGACATTTAGTCTAATTCAATTAGTTCGGGCATTTATTACAAATCAAATCATTCGTATTTCATTATCATTTATATAAAAGTTACTTTATGCCCATTACTTAACCGCTCATTCGATCATTCATTCATTTCTGCTTGTATAATTTTGTAAATGTGAAAATGCGGAATTTCGTAAGGCGATACTTTATTTGAATATATATTTATTCGTAAACTGGATCAAACAAATCAAAGTTATGAGGTCCAAGACCGCTCAAAAAGCTAAACGAGTCAACTGCAACTTTAAATGCAGTGCTTGTGGTTCTTCCTTTGGTACAATGCAAGCCCTGACTTGGCACGGTAAAAGTGTTCATAGCACCGCGAAAAAAAGCGATTCTTCTGTTATAAACCGTGTTGGAATACTCAGAAAAACTACAAACCCAGTTTCCGAAAAGCCAGAAGCCAAGATAATGCCCACTGTGAACAAAAATGTGCTTAAAGTTACATCAGATAATGTAAACAAAAAAACCCAAGTTACATCAGATAATGTAAACAAAAAAACTCAATTTGTTTGTCCGAAGTGTGGCAAAGCATTTCAGAATTATTTTTCGGCTGTACAACATCTACAGAAATATTGTGTGTATAGGAATGATGATATGAAGTAAGTGGTTGTGTAACCTTTTTTATCTTATATTTTTACAAACCATTTCGAATCAAAGCATAATGAAAATACTATTACATTTTAATTGAACTTAGTTTGAAATGCAATATTATAGTTTACGACTATTTAAAACTGTATAAACTCTATGTATGTAGAAAGCATTAGGTAAACTTTTTTGTTGATAAAACTTACTATTTAGTAGTAGTAAGTACTAAATAGAAAAATATCTATAAGTTATATAAAATATTCAGGAATTAATTATGTATGACTATTAAGGTGATTTTGTGTAATATAATTCTGTTGTGTATTTTTATTAAAATGTTGAAAATTCCTAGAAAATTATTTCTTCTCATAATTTATTGGCCCTACTTTACTAAAAGCTTTAATTCTATTTTTCAGCAACACCAATTCGGACAATGCAATAAAACCCATTGAGCGAGAGCAATGCATCCTTTGTAAAGAAATGATAGACCCGCAAACATCCCACAATTGCGACTCCACCACCAAAACCCCTGTTGCAAATCTGTACAAATGTTTTGGATGTGATCGATGCTATTCTAAAACAAGCTTATTTAATTTACATCTACCAGGAAGACATAATGATGGTGTGATATGCATGTTTTACAAAAATGAAATGGGTGAGTGTTATAAATTCAATCCCATTATTTATTAATTCATTTTAAGCCAATCTAATGAAGAAGCTTGCATAAGTGATGTATATTCAGTAAAGTGTAATTTACCGCTTTATTAATTTTATGTTCACTACATTATCAGTATGATATTTATTTAGTTGTTTCGCTAGGTCCAATAGAGTGTTATAGCAATAATTTCTAAATACCTATTATTTATAATTTTTGTCAGTATAGTTCTTTCATCAGAAGCTTTCATAGATAAAGACGCAAAACTCATAACCCATCTCTTATTTAATCAGAATAAAAATAACACTCACGTTGCAATCAACATTTTCTTTACAGATGTGATAAAATGGATAGCAAAAATCGAAATCGCCACAGAAGCGAAGTACAAACGTATGAGTTTTCACAACGAAAAACAGATTTACCTCTGTTCCTACGTACAAGCAGATAACGCTGATAAAAAATGTTTTCAAATGTGCCCTTCTTCTTTCCAAGTACAAACGTACCCGAAAGGCTATCAAGTTAACTTTTACCCGAAACACCACGGACATACGTGTAAAACATACACCATTGACAAAGAAGACAGAAAACATTGCATAACATCGTATTTCCATAAATATGAAGAATACGATGAGATAGTAGACAGCATTTCAGACCCGGAAGATCAGTATGTACAATTTAAAAATGTTATGGAGAAAATCACCTTAGAAGCTGCTAAGTTAGATGCAGTGAATTTAAACATGATTATGGGGAAAGCGTTAGAAATGTCGCAAATGCTGAACAATTATGACGATCACGAAAAAGAAGAGAAGTTAAGCAATGCATTAAATGTGACGGTTAACGATAAAAGTCTTACCGATGATCAAATAACTGATGTGTTGCAAGAAGTGAGACAGAAGAATAAACGAAAAGTCTCGTTTTCACCGAATGCAAGTGAAGAATTCGATCTTGAAGAAGATCCGTTATTAATAAAGAGAACTAAAACAAAACGAGCATCGAAAAACGTAGTAGAATTAGAACCTAAAATAGTTGATACATTTTCACTAAGCAATTTAGTATCACCGATCAAGAATGACGATCCAAAACCTGATTTGGTTGACAAAAACGTTGTGCCTCCACCGAAAACCAAATACCCATCTGATTCACAATCGTTCAACGATTCGTACAAAGAATTCATTGGTACATTGCCACAAGCGGCAAAAACTTTAGTCAAAAAAAGGCTGTATCCCAACAAGAAAAACATTGTCAAAACTAAGATTGGTCAGTTTGATCCTAACTCACCGAGAAGATTAGCCTCCAAATTGAACGAATCAAATAGTTCACCGGAAACTTCGGCACAACCTGTAAGAAGAACATCGAAATCAACTGATTCTAACAAAAGTTTAGACAGAAAGAAAGATGAAGAATCTGTTCCAGCAGACATATCACACAAGAAATCTAAAATCAAAAAGAAAGACTCAACGAATACAGTGAAAAATCAGAAAACAACTCAAATTAAAACAATACCAAAAGATGTGGAGTACGAAGTTATGGAACAAGAAAATGATTGTAATATACTTGTGTTGAAATTTTAACATTGGGAACACACTTGATTTCGTTGAAAGTTTACTCCGATATAGAGTATTGTGACTATTTAATGTAATTTTATTTTAAATACGTGTTTGTGTGGACTACTTTTATTAAAATGAAGTGGAATTTAAAGTGTATTAGTGCATGTTTTTTTGTAAATACTGAAGAGGACAAAGAATAGAATCATAGTGCTAAATAGGATGACAAAATTGTGAGTATTTTTTAATTAAATTTAATCGTTTTTTTTCTTCATTTTTTATGAATTAAGGGTCAGAAAAACAGTGTATAATGTATGTTTATTAGTTTTAATGTAGGATTTAATTGGTATGTTTTATTTTTAGGATCTTTATGGAAAAATACACCAAATATTTTTCTTTTAACCTTTTTTGCAAAGCTTCTTATAATTTAGTGGATACCTAATATTTATGGGAAAATTTTAAATAAAAACTATAGTAAACAACATTATAAAACCTCAAAATAAAGGTAAATCTAAATAAAAGTGCCTTTATGCAAGAATCCGAAAGCAATATACTATACTAACCTATTTTTTTAAACCAGTTACTAATTATTGATTGTTCCCAAAATTTAAAGAGGTTCCATAAATTTACGACACAAGATAACTGAGATGGCGTAGTTTTAAATGTCAAAATATGTAGTGTCAAATTAACCCACAATTTTGGAAAGGCTAATCAAATGGTCAATCTTCAATCGACTAAAGTTGTTATAGTTTTTATTTTCCAATTTTAAACACGCACAGGTCCTAAATTGTTGGTTGCTAAATCGAAATGGGGCAGTAAGTGATCACTTATTATCACGTTAATTGCTTGCTTGTTCACTCTTTAACCGACTCCTGTCCCGTGACGCACCTAGCGCGTCATGAAGAAACCTTAAACCATTAGGAAATAGTTGCAATTCCAATTTTTATTTGATTTAATCAATAAAATATCTTATTTTATATAAAAAATATTTCATTAGCAAATCTATAAAAATAATCACTATGTTTTGGTCACTAATGAATAGTTAGATGTAAAAACGGAAGATTTTTTGGATTTGCGATAAAATACTTCCCACAGGTTGACAACCAATGGTGGAAATATATAACTTACCTTCCATCCCCTATAAAACACGTAGATCGTCACTTTTAAATACACTAAACTAATAAATGAAACATAACATACAATAACGGGTCTCACTTTGTATTCTTTTAGTTGAAACTGCCTAAAATACGCGTTAGGTGCGTCATTATTTAGGAGGGCCCGTGACGCGACTAGCATGTCATTGAATTTTGTATGGGGCCGGGGAGGAAAAGCTTGAAAAATGATGGTGGCAAGATTTCATGATTTTATTTATTAATCAGCTTAAAGCTACTTTATTTTGTCAACAGAGCATATCAAATGATAACGCAACAGCGATTTAGAAATTGAAATTGGCTTAAGAGTTGAAATAACTGTTTTAAGATTTAAAAAAAGGTACTTGTCCATAGAAGAAAATAAGTTGTACATTGTAATTGGTATTTTAAATTGTGAATTCCTTTTGATTCTATTAATCATGTATTAAAATAAAGATACTGATATAAAGTAATAAAAATTGCTTCACCAAAATTAGATTCTAAATTTATTAAGAGATTTTATAGCTAAGGATCAGACAGAGAAAGAAAATGGTACCCCTATTTTATAGCCATCTGTAGTTCCCTCTTAATTTGAGCTATAAATAAGTGTACAATTTGTAAAGAATTCAAACTTAAGATGGTAGAGAAAAAAACTCATTTTAAATATTAGGTATTGGTGCCGATTCTGATGAAACTCACTAAACTAAACTTTAAATATACCAAAATGCAGAGCAATAATAGACACATAAAGAAATTTTATAATTTGGACTAACTTTAGCGAAATCAATATGATACCTGTCTTTTTCCAACCTTATGTGAAAAAAAGTAATGTCAATGTTTAGTAGTGTTTTTAGTTTCGGGCCCTTAACATAAACTGTTGATAACAAAACTGTACAATTTCCTTTTAGATTTTGTATGAACAAATAGGTTCAATTGTTTTTTTTTTTACTTAATAAAGGCCGAGGAATACAACTCTTACAGCCTATACATATTATATATTTATGTTATTTAAAATTATGAAAGTAAGATTTGGAAGGTATGATTTGGATTCATTGTTAAATTTAAGCTCATGTTTTTTGTAGTATTTAATTTTATCTTAGTAGGTATGTTATTCTCGTAGACTGAAAAGAAGGTAAAAGATGGATACCCTGTGATTAAATTAAAAAACACCAAAAATTATGAAAAAATGCACTGCATTGCTTTTTCTGTGTTTGGTTAATAAATTTAGTTGTGTATTTTTCATTATTGTATAGTTTGTTTGTAATATAGTTATTTAGTAGCCTCGATTTTGTAATAAAAAATATTTTGTAGAATCGTCAGGAAATTATATTAATGTTCTTACGACCTTATTTATAAATATACATATTAATAAATAAAACTACTAGAGATAAAACATTATGCTAACTAAATATTGATTTTATATGTGTCTAAAAATAATATTGTTAGTTTAAAGTTTTACACTCTGTAATTGGCAGTGTAATTTTTTTGATAATTAATCTATGTTGTACATAAGTATATATGTATTTTTGTAATTTATAGTACCTACATAATTCGTTAATTTAGTATTAGGCTAGTGTTTATGTTTAGATTTACCCTGACATGAAAATAAAATGTATTTAAACCTATTATAAATATAATTTTATTTCATTGGCATTTTCATCCAACTAAAAAATACTTTCTAACCACTTTTTTTTTTAAGTTAGTTAGTTTTTCCAAAAAATTGAAAAATTTGCCGAGACCCGAGATTTTGAATCCATCCATGTCCCTTCTTGCTTTTTGATACACACTTATCGTGAACACTGCTTGTCCATAGTAGGTCAGTCATTAATATTCCAAAAAACATATGATTTAATTTTAAATGGTAATAGAAAATTGTGCATGAAAGTAAGTAAAAGAAAAAAACATATGAACTTAATTAAGTAAGTATATTATCATTTAATTATAGTTTTTATCATCACTACTAACTAATTCATACAAATGTAAGATTATCACAATATGAAATCTCAAGACTTAACTTTAGATTCCGTTTTTTCTTTGTTTTTCTTATTTTTCTTCTTCTTTTTCTTAGTAGGATCTCTTTGTTTAGTTATATCATTATATTTTAGCAACCTTTTGTACATTTTTAATAATTGTTTCGCGTCTTTTTTCATTTCCCGCGTGATTTCTCTTTCCGGTTCATTTGTTTTGTTTGAGACTTCAGCGTCATCTGTCACTTCGCCATTTTGTGTTTCTGCTACTTTTTCTGGGACTGGATCTACGTATCTCGTTGAGCCTATTAAAGTATTATAATGTTCAATAGATCCTTCTTCCAAATTCTTAGTTATTTCTTCTGTTATTACTTTATCATGTTCTTTTAATTCTGTTTCATTTTTCTCCTGTAATTCAACTTTAGATTGTTCTAATTTGAGTTTGAGTTCTTTGTTTTTCTTCCGCATAGCATTGAGTATATTAGACGTCGTCAAAACGCGTTTCACTTTCTTGCTACCAAGATATCTATCTTTCCATGATATATGTTCAATGTTTTCTAAGTCATCTTCATTTTGCTTTTCTTTTATAGTTTTTTCATGTTGTTGTATCTGTTCGTCTGTGATTACATCATCGCGTTGGAATTCGTCTATTTTCGCGGAAAGTGCTTCTATTTCCTCCGCCGTTGGTTCTTTAGAAAGAACCGACACTCCTTCAACTTCGTAACATGACGAGTCGTCAGAAAGTTCTAGAATTTCGTATATATCATCGTCGTTTATTGTTATAGGACTTGAAGGCTCTGAACGACTTGTTAACGTGTTTGGGTTGTCATTTTTTGTATTATCTTCGATTTTATTACTTGAAATGTCATCTTTATCAACAATTTCAATCACAACACTGTTTTCAGTAAAGAAGTTTTGGTCACTAGCCTCACGAAAATCCGACTTCGATTTCTTTTTCTTCTCCTTTTTAGATTTCTTTTCTTTCTTCTTATTTTTCTTTTTGTGGGTTTTTGCTTTTTTATTCTCATCGTCGGAAATACACACGACTTCAGGTTTCAAATCAACTGCTTCTATTTCTGAACTTTCTGCGTCAGTTAGCTCTCCTTCAGATGTTTGTTTTTCTTTAGTTGTTGATTCGGAACTTATATTATCTTTAGAACTCGATTCATTTACAACTGTGACTGTAGATTTTAGACCTGCTTCTGCCACTTTTGCTTGAACACGTCGACTGTTACCTTGTACGACTATTTGTAAGGTTTTATCTGGTGCGTGACTTTCTGAATCATTATTTTGTGTATTCTCATCGTATTTTATAGTATTTGGTTCAGATTCATTGCTAACTTTTACTTCATCGTCAACCGGAACATCTTCTTTAACTGGCAAATCATTAACGCACGTGATTTCGATGTTTTTCTCACTTAGAACTTCATCAACCTCCATTGGTTCAACATCACTCGTAACGGTTTCATCTTTATTAGAATTATCAGTATTTATATTTAACTGATTTTCAATATTAAGTTCTATTTCATTAACCGATTTGTCTTTCTGTTCTTCTGTTGTTTCAGCATCGTCAATGTTAGCAGTAAGTTCTATATTCGACAATTCTACTTTAACTTCTTCAAGAACTTGATCCTTGTTTACAATTTTAGCTGGAGTTTCAACCGTTTCTGAATCTTTAGCCAACGTTTCTGCCCCGCTTCCCTTCTCTATTACATTAGGTGCCTCTTTGTCTTCATTTTGTTTAGATATGGTAATAGAGTCTTTATTGCTACTGCCTGTTGGCTCAGATTCGGAATCACTGCTTTCAGAACTGTCTTCTGAATCTTCAGAGCTTGAGCTATCATCTTTTTTACCTTCGAAATCTTCGAGCAAGTCCATTTTCTCTGTATCTGATAACTGAAGCATGATTTCGTCTTGATCACTGCCATCTTTATCTTTCTGTTTTTTCTTTTTGACCCGTTTTATTTTCTTGGTTTCTGCATTCTTCTTTTTGTCTAACTTATTTGCATCATTAGCAACTTGATTGGCATTATCTTTAGAATTAGAACTATCTTGTGTTTTATTTGCTTCACCACTTTCATTATTTTCTTGTGTATTTTCAACAACACTTTTATTTCTTTTGAGTTTAATTTTTCTCGTACTTTTAGTTTGGGGTACGGTTATTATGAGATCTTTTACTCGCTTGGTTGTAGTATTTTCTTGTGTGTTACTAGATTGTTTTTGTTGACTTTCTGTTTGTTTGTTTGCAGATGATGTAGCTGTCTTTTCTGAAAGGAAAAATATAAATTTTTACAAACCGAACTTCTTCTATAACTACACTATAGTCTATTCGCGTTAAGAAAATAGTGAGTGATCGTTGTCAGCCGGCCTGGCCATGCCCCCCAGCCAATTAAAATGCTAGAAATTAAAAAGTCGAGTTCACAGTGACCAGTTGAAGTCTGACCTTCGAAGAAAACGGTTGTGTATTTTGCGTGACTTGTCCAACGATAAATTTTGACGATGAATACTTCACCAATTCCAAAGAATAAAAGTGGATCAATAATCCATAGTGGAGAGAGAGACATAATTTACAATGTTTATAAGTACTTTAAATTGTGTGATTTAAATGCAACTGTGGAGAGCATAGTCATAGAAACAGCAAGTGCATGCGGCATGTCCGAAAATACTGTTTATAAAATTATTATTTTTCTTTCGTACTTTTACTGCACTGTGAATACACCCTTATCCTGTAGTTGTCACTATTTTCTTAACGCGAACGGACTATAATTATTACCAAAACAGAAAAATGTTGCATATTCATAAGGCAAGTAGGTTTAAACATAGTTGCGTTGTTTAGTACCAGTACAGTTACAACAATCCCTACAGTTTAACTTCAAATTTTGGACAGAGACACTTCAAAGTAGGCTTCAAATGCGTTATAAATATGGAAGTAGATATCGGCCCCGACTCTCAAAACACTCTCTAAAACTAAATTAAAAATATCGCTGTCACTTTCTCATGCTTCGTATTAGAACAAGACAGGTACATTGGTCTCAATAAATTTAGTCCACATCATTGTAAAATTGAACGAAATGCGCTGAGGACTAGCCTAAAATTGCCTTCGCCGTGTCATATTGCACGTACATTTTAGTTTGACAGGACTAAAATGATTACCCGTCTCTGTCTTATACTATTGATGAGTAAGTGACGGCGATAGTTTTAGTTTAGTTTAGAGAGTGTTTTTAGAATCGGGGCCATCATCACTTCTATAAAAGATAGTAAAAAACCTACAACTTACTAAGACAAGCCTCGAGCTCAGCCACTTTAGGTTTCTCCTCATCGCTGCTGATTTCGACGATCAGCGCCGGTTCCTCTTTTATCTGCACCGCGTCCTCATCTCCTGAGGATATCTGTTGTTCAGATACAGCCGGTTCGGTGTTTGACGCTTGTCCTAGAAGAAAGATATAATTACTTACCTTAATTTAGCTGGAAATACGATAAGACTTAATAAAAACCTATGTCACTTAATGATAAAGCAACTTTCTACTACTGAAATGTAAATCGGTGCAGTAGTTCCAGACATTACGCCGAACATACAAACTTTACCTCTACACTAAATAAGTATAAATGAAAAAGTAATATTTTTTAGTTAAATTTAGTTTAAAGTTTTCGGAATCGTCACCAGAAAACACCAATTTATCGAATCTACTCTAAGCTATAATCACAATAAGTTTCTCTAGCTAATTCTGATAAAACTCTGGGATACAGAGAGATAGGAATTCTTATTGATAGGTAAGTTATTTTTTTTAGTAGGTATACGACACTAGTATCTTCTCAACATCTAGATTCGACTCGAAAACTATCTAAATTAGACTATACGGGGTGTAAAAGAAACTGGGCATTGCTGGTTACGTTGTAAGCAAAAAAAAAATTATAATAAAAAAATTTTTTTTTTTACCTGATTTTCCAAAATTGCTTTAATACTATCAGATTTTGCGATGATTTAAAATTAAATAGGGTTTTAATTTAATTTGCAATGTAAATAATCGCACTTGAACCGACAGTTGATGTGTGAGCGATGATTTCAAGCGGCGAATATAACTTTTTTAAATTGAGTTTTCTGGGTATGCTGTTAGTGAATTTAGTAACTATTGAGGCTCAAGAATACATATGGTTTCAGGCTTCGGAAGTGGTCTTTTTACACCCGTTATAACTATCAAAATAACATTCTCACTAGCTTGCTCCTGATGCAACTGCGCTCTAATAGCCCTCGCCCGAGCCTGCAGCTCCAACAGTTCTAGAACAGTAAGCCCCGCGCGCGCGGCCTTCGACTTGTTCGCGCGGCCATCTTTGATTGAAGTGGACTTGTTCTCGCGGCCATCTTTGATTGAAGCGATTGAAGCGGACCGCTCGCTTTCCGGTGAGGCGGTCTTCTTCTTTTTGGATTTGGAGTGCTTTTTGTGCTTGTGCTGTTGGTCAATTAAAAAGTTTACAAAAAATAACATTGAGATTCTGGTTCCCATACCTACTACCGATTTTTTTTTATTTATATACGAAGTTGTAGTTAAATTTGACAAATTTTAAAAAGATACGTAAATAAAAAATCACCTGAAAAACAAATGCGCGATCTTTTCCAAACTTTTTAATTTACATATAAAAATCACGGTTGGCTGATATGGCATGATTAACTATACCTAACGAACACTAACTTTAAACAAAAAACTAAATATGAGAAAAAAATATTTTTTTTTAATTTACAAATTTGCAACAGCACACTGGATTTTTTAAGCATAAAGGTTAAAGTTTTGAAATCGGTCGCCTGATTTAGGGGTTGGGGGGGGGGAGGGGGGGAGGGGTCTGAACCCCCCCTGATCATTTTCAGCCGCCGGAAAAGAACCAAAAAAAAAAATTTTTTTTTTAAACCCAGTAGCCCTCAATATGGCGAACTTTAGTAGCCAATTTATATGTATAAAAACTCGCTTCAATCATGAGTCAACGGAGTCCCGACGGGACTCCTTTTTCTGGCAGTTTAAAAACAGTAACCTAACTAACCTAACCCATTGATGTCGGATTGTGTCAACTCGGAGTCAGACTTTGCTATTAATTACCTAAGAATTATGTAAACACACTTAATAAATACAATATGATTACCTCGATTGTATTTCCAAACAGAGTCCAAAAACGTAGCCAAGTCGTAGAAAAAACACAAAACAATACGGAAGAACATATACTCGTAAGCAAAGAAATGACGCGAGCTACGTACAAATTTGACATTAGAGCAGTCAATATCATTCATCCAAGATGCTAAATGCTTTCCGATTCACGTTAATCACCAAAAAACATTGACAAGCTGTACTAAAGCATGAAAAATACGTTCCGATTTACGCAATTGTGCAAGTACTTAGGAAATTTTAAAATTTTTAAAAAAATATTTAGACATTACTCCGGCAGTTAAAATTACTTGTAGGGGGTTCAGACCCCTCCCCTCCACCTCCCCCAACCCCCCACAACCCCTAAATCAGGCGACCGATTTCAAAATCCAACCCAGTATCAATAAAAGTTAAAAGTCACCCACCTTCTTCTTCCGACTGCCCTCGCTCATCATCTCATCACTGCTGATGCTGTCCAGCGAGATCGTCTCGAGTCTGTCCGGCGACGCGGACGAGGACTCCGTGTCGGACGGCGCCGGCGCAGCGTCCAGGATGGACAGCAGGCGCTTGGAGCTTATGCCTAGGAGCTGGGAGTAGACAATTTTTTTTTATAATATAGTTAGCAAACGAGCATGCGGGTCACCTGATGGTAAGTGATCACCGCCGCCCATGACTCCTCGCAAACTGTGGGTGTTGGGGGTGTGTTGCTAACCTTTAAGAAAATTGGGCACCGGATACCGCACTCACCGAACGAAACGCAGGAACATCGTCCCTACTTCACGTCGGGTTTCTGTGCGACGGTGGTATTTCACCGGTCGAGTCAGCCCCGTAATCGCTGCAGACAGAGCCTACAGCTAGACTCCACAACTCTCGTCTATAGCTTTATCTAAGGCTTATTATGTGGAGAGATAGTAAATGCTGAACATTGGTGCAGATTCTAAGCAATTAACTAAACTATTTGACGACCTCTGTGGTGCAGCAATCCAGTGCGCCGATGCAGCGTCCAGGATGGAGAGCAGGCGCTTGGAGCTTATGCCTAGGAGCTGGGGGGGGCTGTGGCTTAGACTTGAGTTTATACTAGTATGCAGGGGCGGACTTGCAGCCTGGGCCGCCGTAGGCCCTAAGCCATCGGCCGCCCCTTTCTCAGCATCCACCATATAGACTACTCGAGAACTTTTTTTTTGATCTCCGCAAATCACAACGCGTCAATTTTTATATCTCCCTGAATGTACAGAGTTATAAAAAGATCTCCGTGGATCCTCGTCCGAGTCGACGACATTTCGGACACAAAAAACTCGGGACACCTTGGCCAATATATGGTAAAAAATAATATTAAAATTGAAAATCCATACATTGGCCAAGGTGTCCGAGTTTTTTGTGTCCGAAATGTCGTCGACCCCCCCGATCTCCCACTTCATTAAACTCTGTAAATTTTCGTAGATATACATACATCGTACTACTTTTATAAAATTTAACACCATGATAGGTAAATTGGATTTTTATTGGGTTATCTATACTTATAATACATCTGCAGAGAGGTCAATTCTGTACGGGTGATTAAGGAATGATACTGAGTTCTGTCTGTTTGTATAACCGTTATAGAAACAAAAACTACTTGACGGATTTTAACGAAACTTGGTACAATTATTTTTCATTTTCCTGAGCTGGTTATAGTATACTTTTCATCACGCTACAATCAATAGGAGCAGAGCAGTGAAGGGAAATGTTGGGAAAACGGGAGAAGTTACACTATATTTTAAGGTGCCGTCGCGTTGCACACCTTAATGGTTAAAGCTACACAGAAATCATGTATGACGAAAATGTTCTCCTTAAAATTATATAAAAAAATATCCCACAACAGCACACGTGTAATTCACGATAGCTTAGCAGTTCGAAGCTTTTTGATTATATTTGTCTACTCTTACGTTTATAAAACTCTCAGTCATCCCTAATTAAATTAGTTTGGGCCGCCCCTAAATCTGGCCGCCCTAGGCCCGGGCCTACCTGGCCTTAGGGTAAATCCGCCACTGCTAGTATGTTACTAGCTTGCAAGGCGCTTATGCCTAGGAGCTGGAAGTAATAATAATAAATAAATCTCCAGACTGACATACCAACTGTGTGCCCCTAAACTTAGCAAAGCTTGTACTATTGGAACCACATAATGGACTAGGGTAGAACCTAGTTACACCCAGACACGAGCCAATATCGAAAAACCATTTTTACGAAATTAGCCTGACCGGGAATTGAACCCGGAACCTTCAGCAGCACCACAGAGGTCGTCATCAAGGAGTAGTCTATAGCTTAGGCTTAGGTTCATAATGTGTAGAGATAGGCAAATGGGAATGTTAAACATTGGTGCAGATTCCAGGTATAGATTAAGTAAATAAAAATTATAAATATTGCTATAACTTATTTAGCATTAATAATAAGAAGAGGATGAAGAGACAGGTAGTCAGTTTAATTTTAGTACAGGCATCCAAAATATTGTGTGTATTTAGTTTCTCAGCTCATTTAGTAATTATAACAATGATTAGGCGAAATTTTTTAATAATACTAATTATGAGAAAGTGACAGCAATATTTTTAGTTTAGTTTAGAGAGATTTTACAAAATCAGGGCCATTATTAAGTCAGATTCTTAAGCTGAAATTGTGAATATGGATGTTAATTGATTTAAAATTATGTTTAGTAGAATTAAAAGTAGGTACAAAGTATATTTTAAACAATATTTGACTTAACTAACTGAGTTAGATGTAGCCACTTCTTCTCAGTAAGAAATTGCTGAGATTAGCCCTTTAAGATCACTGGTTCCCAACCAGTGGTCGCATAACCTTTAACATTTAGGTGGTAATATGTATTATTGTCCGGCCACCGAGAGAATGCGTTCCTGACACATTGTGTTTGACATAACGAGGTAACTTTGACAGGCCGTCTACGAAAACAAACAAAAAAAAAGTCGTCTATTTTGACCCTACAAACAAATAATAAGCAATAAAATGATATTAAAACACACTGATTTTAAATTTTATAACTGATGGCTTACTGTAAGGGTAATAATTACTGATAAAATATGTATTTTTAAAAATGTAAACAACATCATATTTTCGTAGGGATGTGCTAAAAATATCAGTCAATTTTAAAGTTATCAATCAATTTCTAATAAAAAAGCAGAATAAGTAGCTTGGTTATAAAAACATGATATCGACGTAAATATGGATATGCTTGAAGCATAACTATTGCGGTTAGTGAAAGAAAATAAATCGGCAAATGTTAGATATGAAATAGATGAATTAGCTCTGCAGTACGGTCATCGGGTGCTGAGACTTCCACCATATCATTGCCAATACAATGCTATTGAATTAATTTGGGCTCAAATTAAGGGTTATGCAGCCCGTCGCAATACGTCCCCACCTTTTAGCACAAAAAAGATGATGGCTCTATTAAAAGAAGCTTGCGAAAAAATCACGAAGGAAGACTGGGCGAAGGCGGTAGAAAAAACAAAAAATCTTATTACCAAAGACTTTGATCGAGATATTAGAATTGATTCGATCATTGATAATAACATAATTATAAATGTTGGAGAAGATGATGATAGCACCTCCTCAAGCGAATCGGAATCTGATTAAATTTATACCAGCGCGATATCTATTATTTTAAGTATTTATTACCTACTTTTAGTTTTAGTACTTATTGTATTGTAGACCTAAATATTTGTTTTGAAAAAAGGCAGCAGTTGGAGTTTCTTGCTATACAAGTAAAATAGATATAAGATAAACTAATTTTTTTACTAATGTTGATTGAAAAAATATTTGTCAATATTATTTTTTACCCCAACACTACTGGCATGTGTCACAAACGCAATCTCTCGGTGGCCAGATTATAGATGGTATTTTAGGTATGCTTTAGATGATTGTTATTATATACTTAATTATTATCTTAATAAACAATTTCATTCCTAGGCTGACTCTTATTTATTCATTAATTAAACTATTTAAGAATTTATCTTTCAGTGGCCCCAGTTCTGAAAACACTCTAAACTAAATATAAAATATTTCAGTCCAATGTACAAGAAAAAAGACAAATAAAAATAATCCATCTAAATTAATTCTGCATTATTCTAAAATGAACGAAATGTTCTGAGGCCTAGTCTAACCTTGCCAGCTCTCGGCACTTATGTATGCCAATTTTGTTTTACAGGACTAAAATGATTACCTGTCTTTGTCTTATAAAGGTGAGTTAAACACAGCAATATTTTTAACTTAGTTTAGAGAGTTCTTCAGAACCAGGGCCAGTGTTACGCAAAATATGGGATATTGAAAATCTACAATAGCTCTTATAAGCTTATAAAGAATCCTTCTAGAATCAAATTAGAATTAAAGCTATGTTTTTTTGTAAAACCCTTAGAACTCGTTTAGGGTCCTGCCACATAGGTACTTCTCAATTAGAGTGCTCGAGCGTAAACCCTTTCATTAAATAAATTTCACTTAATTACAACAAAAAAAATATTCTCACAAACCTCTTCCGTGCACAATTCCTGCAGATCGTCATTTGATATGTTCCTAATACACTCTGGGGCCATCGCTTTTAAGTCCTTCGCCTTCAAAACGGAAAACACCTGATGCATGAGTTCCACACGATCGTGAATGTAGTAAGCCAAGTCATGCTCCTCAATTTCACGTGAATTAGACGGTTCCGGCTTCTCCTCTTTCACTTTGTGCTTCTTAAACCTCTTCATATTGCTTACTTTATTCGAAATTTGTATTTTTCATTTATATTTTGAAATCAAATAGAGCGAAGTATTTCTATGAACAACAACAGTGCTAAATATAATGCTGTGAAGAAAAAATACTAGCTGCTTGTGCTAGTTATCAGTAAATATTAATCAGAGAGCCCTGATTATTTAATTTGACCGGTTTATATTGGTTGATAAATGCCAATGTCAAATAATGTCAATTAATATGTTTAGGTCCATAAATTGCTGTTAGCGCCTGTGTGCGCTATTTGTATGCCAACCGATTCATTTAAAAATGTGTGCACGTCTGTGCATAGACTTTTATTACCTACGGCTTTGGCACGTCAGGTTAATAAACTATTTGGACGCAAATAGCGCATATGAGTAATGAAAGCAATTTGAATCATACCCTGTTGGTTAATAAAATACGCTATAAACGTTAGTAAGCGCGCTAACGCGCCCCATTAATAGTTTAATTACTCGCAAACGTTAGCACTGACACTTTTGACAAGTTTAAAATAATTATTCAATTGACATCGCGGCACACACACAGTGCACTATCTCTTTTCTATTTGTACCTTAACATGATGTCAGACAGACTGCTTAGAGTCGTGCACACGTGGAATTTATGGGGCGACAGTTTGCACACAAAGAGCGCCTGATAGCAATTTTGAACCTTAGCGTAGTGCTATTGTCACCGTCAGATTGACAAGTGAAGTTCCGTCAACTCGAAATCCAAATTGTTTTGATTCGTATTTGTGATTTTATTTTATAAAATTTACAAAAACTAAAAAAAGTGAAATTTTCTGTTATATCATAAAAATAATAAACAAAAATGTACCTACCAGGTTTAACCGTGTTTCCTTAAACGCTTAACTCATTTTACTGTTTTAAACCCCTACATAGTTCTAATAACTTACGTACTTCTTATCTAAATAAACAGATAATTATAAAATGGAAGTGGAAACAGTACTTGAAAATGACGATTTTATGATCGTGAATAAACCCTTTGACATGTATATAAATTCGGATGATAAAACTGAAAAGGTAAATAAAGAAATGAAATGTTAGGTTAGGTCAAGTTTTTTTACTAGGTAAAGCTCCATGTATGATATCTATTATTTAAATAATTTGTGGTGCGAAAGGCCAGTCTCAGATCTGTAATATTTTAATTTTATTATTCTAAATTGGTAGGGAAAATTTTTTTTTGCCAATTTTTATAAGTTGGCAATGTAATAAGGTTGTCTGTTTTCATAATTTTTCCGAATCGAAATATAATCGATTAAAAAAGTCATTTCTAGATTTAATTTTTGTTTTGTCGCTCACAGTAAACAAAGGAGTACTAAATAAGTAGCGAAACACGAAAAAAGTGTTAGAGTAACTTTTTAATAAAATATAATTTCGTCAGCAATGACTTAATAACACTAATAAAAATCCAATTTTCAATTATAGAGGCCCTTTCAATACATATAATGGAGAGTGTTTTTAATTGATGTAATTTAAAATTGAGTAGATTTTTATGGTTCATTTTGTTACTTATTTTACTTTTTTTTATTTCAGAACACCGTGACCTGTCATATTGCGTTATCAGACTCTCATTTATCGACTTCATCAAATCCGCTGCATTTTGTACATCGACTAGACTACGCTACATCTGGAATTCTTTGTATTGCTAAAAATAAAAGGGCAGCAGCTAAAGCTGGGAAATTGTTTGAAAAACGAAAAGCCAAAAAATACTATCTGGGAATAGTAAGGGGACACATGGAAAATGAAGTACTTGATGTTCAATATCCCATCGGTATGTGTTTTTCATTAAGTAATAAATACTAAATCGATTCTGAAATAACTCTAAACCAAATTAAAAAAATGGTGTCACTCTCTAATACTTAGTCAGATAAAGACAGGTATATTGGTCTCACTAATTTTAGTTCATATCATAGTAATATTTGGCGGAATGCGCTGAGGACTAGTCTAAGCTTGCTTGCACCGTATCATAATGCTCAAAAATTTTAGTTTCACAGGATTAAAATGATTACCCGTCTCTATCGTTTACTACTGCGGAGTAAGTGATAGCAATATTTTTAGTTTAGTTTAGAAAGTTTTAATGTAGAATCGGCACCAGTATGATATAGAATAGAAATCACTATCTTCCATCTACTTCATGCCTTACAACCAATTAATACCACACGCTGCTTAAACTACGAAAGCAATGTGCAAAATTACATGTGACACTCAAAAACGCAAGCAAAGGCGTAATTGAAAAATGTATGGCGGTTTTTATACGTTGATATTTAGTTTTGTATTCCATCAGGGGCCGACAAGCTCACGGCTCACTCTAGTCATCGCATGTGTGCATTGACATCGGCCACATCCGTTTCAAGTGTATACGAACACAGAGACGCACATACACGTGTTATGTTGCTGGAGACAGGGTACTATGACAAGGATCCTGTTAGTGTTGTAGTATTCAAACCGATCACAGGTAAAATAGTATATGTTGTTATTAAATTACAATTACAATTAAATATAAGTCTCCAAGTTGAGAAGCGGTAGGTTTCAAATTTGTTTATTTTTTTAGGTCGTCGTCACCAACTCCGAGTCCATGCAAATGCCGTCGGGCATCCAATACTCGGTGATTACACATACAGTGATGCGCAGGATAGTGCGCCTCATAGAATGTTTTTACATGCACGCAGACTTATTTTACCGATGGAAGAAAACGAATTAGACGTCCAAACAGAAGAACCGTTTTTCACTGATCCACAACTGCTCTCAAAATGGAAATCGGAACGGGCTTTCTTTAAATATAAAACGAAAGACGATTTTGCAAAAGTGTGTGACACCGTTGACAAATCGTACGTACTAGGTGCCAAGTATGAATTGTACAACTGTACCACTTGAATGTATGGAATTAAAGTAATAAAATGTCTTGAGCGCTTATGATTAGTTTTTCTTATAACTTCTTGTTTTAATACCAATTGATGCTAGTTTATGAGGTGAACTGAAAATCTCTAACTATTAACTTTAAAAAAAATAGGGTCCCAAAATATTTTGCCACGGCATCATCTTATCTAGTCATCATAACAGCTATGAAATTATGTCGAAGCTAGGCCACTTTAACTAGGTGTTTAAACACGCAAACTTTATAGTTCTAATGAAGAAGAAAGTTAAGTAAAAGAAAAACTATCTCAAGATACAAGTCAAAACTCTTGAAACTAAACTTAAAATATGAATATCAGTCAAATATTATTTTCCATTATATATTTTTTTATAACTTACCTTTAAATGAGCCAAAGAATAGAAATAATATTTTTATGAGTTTTGAGAGATTTAGATACAAAATACACGATTTCGTAAAAAAAATATTTCTTTAATAGCTCTATAAAAGACAATATTTTGTTTAACGAAACTCCAATTCCTCATTTCTAGCTACAGTTGGTATTTTTCATAACAGCATACGATTCAATAAATTTAGATGTGATAAAATCGTTATGCCCAACACTATCAATCAATCAACCAAAAATGGCGTAATATCGCTTTTCTGTCTGTCGGTCGCATTCTCGTCGTGATTCGTGAAACAATTTTGTTTCCACAAAAACGTGCTTATTAATTTCATTATTACGCTATCGGGAATTGTGGTCAAACCTTTCTCCGAGTTTTATTTCTATTTTAATTAGTTGTTGACGTGGAAGGATATGCGGTGATTTATTTTTGCGTGTGCAAGGGACGCTATAGAAAAAATGACGCAGTTTCTGCCTCCGAATTTGTTGGCTCTTTTTGCCGCTAGAGACCCTGTTCCATATTTGCCCCCAGCGGCGAAATTACCTCACGAGAAGAAGCAGAAAGGATACGATGGTGTCGGCGCTTTTCTCAATTGCTTCGAGGTTAGTTTCTGTTCGTTCCTGTTCTGTAAAACCTGATTTTTGAACCGACTCGAAACAAGGAAAAGGTTGTCATTTTGTTTGAACAAATTATTTGTAATATGTGTAGTTAAATTTATAAGTAGTAATTTTGAAACTTTACAAAACCCTTGTTATCACTTTACACTATTCCGGTCTTGAAAATATGAAAAGGTGTTCTAACAATATGATAAATCGATGTATCCATTTGATCTATGGGTGAAAAATACCACTTCAACAAATTAAATATTGTTCCTCCTGAACTAAGATGGAATTACGTGCTGTTGTATTTATTCAATTGGCTAAGAGAGCACTTTCAAGAGTTGATTAAGTCCAAAATATGTTCATTTCGATGTTGGGCTAAAAGCCACATTTTTAAATGTAACTGAGACAGTTATTCTAGAAAATTATCATGATTAACAGAAGGATTAATCATTATTTAAAAACATTTTAAAGTTCTGTAGGACCCTCTCTCAGCAAACATACATACCCACATACTTTCACAATCATTGGTGCGAACATGGAACTTTTGTTGATCATTAATTTCGTTATTAGTAAGATTACACCACATATTAGTAAGATTTACAATTATAATTATCTATCACCCCGCAGCACCCGTCAGAAACGCCACCCCCCACCCGCGTGGAGACCCGGGAGGAGCGTCTAGAACGCCGACGACGCGAACGCGCGGAACAAGCAGCGTACAAGCTGGAGCAGGAGATAGCGCTGTGGGACCCGACGGCCAACGGCCGGGCCACTGCGGACCCGTTCAAAACGCTGTTTGTTGCTAGAGTTGTATGTATTGATTTGTTTTATTTAAATAGTATTACTACCTTAGGTTTAAATACATTGACAAATACATGCGGCACCATTTACTTTGGTTTAATAAAAGTTTGTTAATTGTGAATTAACCATTTGAGTTAAGCATTTAGTTTAATAAACTATGGTATAAAGATATCGAAATCCAACCAACAGTTTGGGTGTCCCTACAACAGCAAGTAACAATCATCTAAACATACAAACTAACACATTTATATGTTTTAGTATTTAAAAAAATGACTATTTTAATAAAAGTGTATCATATCTATTGTGAGGCTTCACTAAAATTTACTATGTTTTGTCCACAGAATTATGACACTTCAGAGTCAAAACTGAGGAGAGAATTTGAAGGCTATGGTCAAATCAAAAAGGTAAATATTTTATTTCATTCTTAAAACTCTTGCTAACATCTATTTATAGGTTGAACTCACTAGTTTCTCTAAAAATTGTAGTAATTTATATATAAAATGTAGTAATTTTCGTTATAATATGGCTCAGTACTATTAACCTATGCAATCACTATTTTAATTCAAACCTTCTTCTATTCCAGATCTACATGATATTTGACAAAACCAGTAACAAACCTCGCGGATATGCTTTCATTGAATATGAACACGAAAGGGACATGCACTGTAAGTGTTTATATTTATATCCCGGGGCTTACTCGGTATGGGGGCATTCTCAAAGTATATGGTTTTATTATGTATGTGTATGCAAATATTACGGGAATAAAATAAAACATAAGCATACACAGGGTGTGAAAGGACTGCTTCCAAAAACGAAAACTGGGTTTTGCTGGTTATTATTTCAATTTTAGAAAAAAAATAGTAAAAGTACTTTTTTATCTTAATATGTGGTCAACCAATGGATTTTGGAATCAAATTTTAATGTAATCAGCAATTTAAGTCTTGTCTTGACTTCTATCAACAAACCCAATTATTTATATTTTATATTGTTTGTGAATTTAGTTACTATTAAAGCTCAACAAGGCATGGTTTCAGACTTCGGAAATGGTCTGCTTGCACCCTGTATAGTTTAAGCTTATTATTGTTCATATAGAAAGCATTCCGGAATATGCTTTTAATATGGTTTAAATCAATTTATGGGCTGAAGACAAAATATGCTATGTTTTTGGTTTGAATTAATTACATTTGGTTAAACTATTTTTACTTGCCATTTGGAAAATATTTTTATATGCATTAGGATCTTCAGGATGATTAAGTTGGATGTGAAATAGATCTATTGGCCGTATTCAGCGTTGTAAAAGACATAATTATTTGATATGAGTGTGGTTAAATTGAATGTCTTATTCAATTTTACACTTAAAAAATTCACTCACAATACATTTTTTTGGGTCTTAAACATTAACATTAAAGATAGGTACTCTTTATGTTTTGTCTCTGTGACTAATGCTTTAATACTTACAGAGTTTTTCTCAAACCAAAAAAAAAGTCATGTTTTTATAGGGTTTAAAATGAGTTTATTTTTACTTTATCATTATCTACTTTAAACAACTGCTCTTAAACAAACACAAATTTATTAACATCTGCATTGTGCATAACTTGTTATGTTTCAATACTGCTATTAAATGAAATGTTTCATTATCAACCTTTAATATTATATTTTATTAAATGATAATAATAGCTGTTACTGACTAAACCAGGTAAAGCAACATTATCTAATAGATTATAGAAATATACCCAAATTGGGGTCTTTATGAGTTGCATTTTGGATGTAAGTGTGTTATTACACGACACAGGTTTTCTAACATCTCTGTGACCGAATCTGTGATCGAATTGTAATCTATGAACTAAGCCATTAAATCGGTGACAATAGTGTCAATGGTAATCTTTTTTGACATTGACAGTTTTTAATACATTTTATACCAAGCACGAATAATCTTACTGTAGTAAAACGTCTTAGCGTCTGTCAATAAAAAAATTAATTATTTCGAAGTTAAACCTTTCTTCTTTCTTGCTTCTTGCCAAACCACGTAATTTGAGAGTGCCCCCTCATTAGGATCTGTCACGGTTACGTCACAGTTGATTCACGAAATTTGACAGTGACAGTGACACTGACGTGACAGTTCTTATACTTCAGATCTGGGCTTTGTTGACTTTGACGCGACAAGCGCTCGGTGACAGTGTGGCTTTTGTCTTTTTTGGAGTTTGAGTGCTTTTCTATGTAGTTGAAAATTAAAAATAAAAGATTTGTATAGAGGATATTTAAAAAGGTGGGCTCCGAAAATGATGAATGTCGTCGTTTTTTTTCTCTAAAGGCGCAAAAGTTATGTTGATTGCATTATGACAGAAGTGTGACATGATTAACTCAAGGTTTTTTTCTATTTGGCCACACAGACTCAGCCGTTTTGACCCTCTCTGCCTATACCGACCGGCCGTCTAAAGATAAAACCTAGGTTTGTATGTGGTAAGGCGTGCCAACATACAATTTTGTTTTTAATTTTGCAAAAAAAAAAAGAAAAAACTCGACCTTTTTTTCAAACGTAACGTACCAAAGAGGTTTATATTAAAGTTCAAAGAGTTTGCATTATAGATTTGACAATGGAATATTATTATTTTGTTGTAATGATAATTTAATTTAAAAATAATAAATTGAATGCGCTCTGGATGACGTAAGTAATATGCGCACCAGGTAAAAAGGTATTCTTTCCCATCACGGATTGTAATAAAAAAAGTAACGTAAGTAAAACGGAATGTCAATGTCAGTAAGTAAAAAAAACCGGTAGGTATAACATTTTGTATAAAACACGGTGGGTATTTGATGTTTATTATTATTATTTGTCGGTTTACGATGCAAGCGGACGCTCGGCTTGGTCGGTAGGTATACAAAATAGGTAAAAAACGATTGGTTTGTTCATTTGTACCAAAGGTCGGCAAGTAGCAAGGTGTCAACTTTAATTTGTACAGGATTGTGACGGACAGGAACTACCCTTTTTATTATCAACATGTACTTTTTTATTTATGCATGAGTCTTTGGCGCTCGTTTTTTCATAGGCTGTAGTTTTTTTGGTGACGTTTTGTATTTTCGCGGTAAATATAATTGAAAACAAGATAAACAAAAAGTGTTTCAATCAAACCTAATATGACCTGCGCCAAAGATCCTCAACCTGTAACGCCCCCGCCTCGCTATCGTACGACATTGGTGACTGATCCATTCTCTACTTACCAAAATGTTTATAATCAACAACAAAAGCTACTACAAACTTCGGATTGTCACCAAAGTTCCGTTGACGGCTATCACCAAGTATCACTGACACCCGTCAAAAATGACACGGCCAAATGTCTTTGACAGCTGTCATCTGTCAAAAGTGACACTGACAGCTGTCAACGTCATATTTGACGACTGTCAGCTGTCATCTGTCAAAAGTGACACTGACAGCTGTCAACGTCATATTTGACGACTGTCAGCTGTCATCTGTCAAAAGTGACATTGACAGCTGTCAACGTCACATTTGACAGCTGCCAGTGTCACTTGTGACGGCTGTCGCGGGCGATGCGAGGCGGCGGGCGCGACGTAAAGACGGTTTAGCTGACGCGCTGTGTTGGCACTTTGCAGCGGCGTACAAGCACGCGGACGGCAAGAAGATCGACGGCAAGCGAGTGCTGGTCGACGTTGAGCGAGCCAGGACCGTGAAGGGGTGGCTGCCCAGGAGGCTCGGTGAGTGGGGTGGAAACTGATGATGGGGGGAACTAGGGGTTGAGTTGGTTAGACGGTAATATCCGGTGCCCAATTTTTTCAAAGGCTCAGCAACACACCCCCAACACCCACAGTGTTGCGGGTAGTCATGGGCGGCGGTTTTTAAAAAAAAAAATTCATTGCTAACTTATAAAAAAAAAATGAGGGGGGAAATCTTGGCGTTAAGTTGGTTAGACGGTAATTATGGGGGGAAACCTTGGGGCTAAGTTGGTTAGACGGTAATGATGTGGGGAAACCTTGGGGTTAAGTTGGTTAGACGGTAATCATGAGGGAAACCTTGGGGTTAAGTTGGTTAGACGGTAATGATGGGGGGAATCCTTGGGGTTAAGTTGGTTAGACGGTAATGATGGGGGGAAACCTTGGGGTTAAGTTGGTTAGACCGTAATGATGGGGGGAACTAGGGGTTAAGTTGGTTAGACGGTAATGATGGGGGGAAACCTTGGGGTTAAGTTGGTTAGACGGTAATGATGGGGGGAAACCTTGGGGTTAAGTTGGTTAGACGGTAATGATGCGGAGAAACCTTGGGGTTAAGTTGGTTAGACGGTAATGATGCGGGGAAACCTTGGGGTTAAGCTGATTAGACGGTAATGATGCGGAGAAACCTTGGGGTTAAGTTGGTTAGACGGTAATGATGGGGGGAAACCTTGGGGTTAAGTTGGTTAGACGGTAATGATGCGGAGAAACCTTGGGGTTAAGTTGGTTAGACGGTAATGATGCGGGGAAACCTTGGGGTTAAGCTGATTAGACGGTAATGATGCGGAGAAACCTTGGGGTTAAGTTGGTTAGACGGTAATGATGGGGGGAAACCTTGGGGTTAAGTTGGTTAGACGGTAATGATGGGGGGAAACCTTGGGGTTAAGTTGGTTAGACGGTAATGATGGGGGGAAACCTTGGGGTTAAGTTGGTTAGACGGTAATGATGGGGGGAAACCTTGGGGTTAAGTTGGTTAGACGGTAATTATGGGGGAAACCTTGGGGTTAACTTGGTTAGACGGTAATTATGGGGGGAAACCTTGGGGTTAAGTTGGTTAGACGGTAATGATGGGGGAACTAGGGGTTGAGTTGGTTAGACGGTAATGATGGGGGGAAACCTTGGGGTTAACTTGGTTAGACGGTAATTATGCGGGGAAACCCGGGGTTAACTTGGTTAGACGGTAATTATGGGGGGAAACCTTGGGGTTAAGTTGGTTAGACGGTAATGATGGGGGAACTAGGGGTTGAGTTGGTTAGACGGTAATGATGGGGGGAAACCTTGGGGTTAAGTTGGTTAGACGGTAATTATGGGGGAAACCTTGGGGTTAACTTGGTTAGACGGTAATTATGGGGGGAAACCTTGGGGTTAAGTTGGTTAGACGGTAATGATGGGGGAACTAGGGGTTGAGTTGGTTAGACGGTAATGATGGGGGGAAACCTTGGGGTTAAGTTGGTTAGACGGTAATTATGGGGGAAACCTTGGGGTTAACTTGGTTAGACGGTAATTATTGGGGGAACCTTGGGGTTAAGTTGGTTAGACGGTAATGATGGGGGGAAACCTTGGGGTTAAGTTGGTTAGACGGTAATTTTGGGGGGAACCTTGGGGTTAAGTTGGTTAGACGGTAATGATGGGGGGAAACCTTGGGGTTAAGTTGGTTAGACGGTAATTTTGGGGGGAAACCTTGGGGTTAAGTTGGTTAGACGGTAATGATGGGGGGAAACCTTGGGGTTAAGTTGGTTTGACGGTAATGATGGGGGGAAACCTTGGGGTTAAGTTGGTTTGACGGTAATGATGGGGGCAAACCTTGGGGTTAAGTTGGTTAGACGGTAATGATGGGGGAAAACCTTGGGGTTGAGTTGGTTAGACGGTAATGATGGGGGAAACCTTGAAGTTAAGTTGGTTAGACGGTAATGATGGGGGGAAACCTTGGGGTTAAGTTGGTTAGACGGTAATGATAGGGGAAAACCTTGGGGTTAAAGGGACTAGGCTACTATAATGGTAGTTCTCGGCTCGAGGGTACTAAAAATTTGATGTTTACAAAATTATGTGCATATTTATTATGAAGTTATGCTGTGGGAAAACACCTTAAATCTGCAGTGCCGAAACTGGGGCCAATGTTATTATTTAGAAAATAAAACAATGCTTCGTTGATTGCTTGATTACTGAGATTAGCCCTGCTTATTAAGCGAAAGGTCTCAGGTTCGATCCCGGACCAATTATGTTTCTGCTAGTTAAGTTTTTGAATTTATCCACGTTTGTGTTTGAATTGTGATTGGATATCGTCCCAGGTTCGATCCCCAGGTTGGGCCAAACAAAGATATTACTTTAGTATTAGTCTAGTCTCCACTAGCCATACAAAGGCCATACTTCAGACTCCATATCAGACGACCTCTGTGGTGCAGCGGTATATGTACCGGACTATTAGAGGATAGTTCCGGGTTCGATTCCCGGGTCGGGCCAATTTCGTCAAAGTAGTTTTTTGACATTGGCTGGTTTTTGGGTGTAACTCCTTCACCCCTTGTCTATTGTGTGGTACCTATAACAAAAGTGCTTACTGCACTAACTTCGGGGCCACATAATTGGTGTGTCTAGTCTGGAGACTTATTACTTACTAGTGGCCGCTCGCGACTCCGTCCGCGTAGAAGTCGGTTTCCCGTGGGAATGAGAAGTTTTCACGCGGTAAAAAGTTCCCCTAATTCTTTTATACATATTATTTTGGTATCTAGAACCGTTTTCGCAGCGCACGCTACGGAAGCCCTCAAAGATGAATAAGTTTCCCCGATTTTGTTCCATTTTCCATTATTTCTTCGCTTCTGATAGTTGTAGCGTGATGTTATATAATGCCTAAAGCCTGCCTCGATAAATGGTCTATCTAACACAAAAATAATTTTTAAATTCGACCCAGTAGTTCCTGAGATTAGCGCGTTCAAACAAACAAACAAACAAACAAACACTTTAGCTTTATAATATTAGTATAGATCATAAGAGGTATAATTACCCCCCCCCAGGCGGTGGACTGGGCGGAACTCGCCGCGGCGGCGCGGACGTGAACATCAAGCACTCGGGCCGCGAGGACAACGAGCGCGAGCGCGAGCGGTACCGCCTCGAGCAGCGGGACCGGGACCGTGAGTGTTGTAATAGGTTACAGGGGGCGTTGATCATCATCAACGTCAGTATCAACATCAACGTGGTCGTCATCAACGTCATCGTCATTAGGATCAACATCAACATCATCGTCATCGTCATTAGGATCAACATCAACGTGATCGTCATCAACATCATCTTCATCGTCATTAGGATCAACGTGATCGTCATCGACATGATCGTCATCATCATCAGCAGTGTCATCATCATCTACCTGCCTTTATCCCACTTCAATCTTCTAGAGTAGGTACTATAACATTGTACAAGCACTCGGGCCGCGAGGACAACGAGCGCGAGCGGTACCGCCTCGAGCAGCGGGACCGGGACCGTGAGTGTTGTTACAGCAGGTTGCAGGGGGCGTTGATCAACGTCAACGTCAGAATCAACGTCAACGTGGTCGTCATCAACAACATCGTCATCAATATCAACGTCATCAACGTAATCGTCATCAACGTCATCGTCATCATCAGCATTGTCATCATCATCTACCTGCCTTTATAACACTTCAAGTGGGTTGAGCATAACATGTTTCTTCCTATCATTTCAATCTCGTAGAGTAGGTACTATAACATTGTACAAGCACTCGCGCAGGGAGGAAAACGAACGCGAGGGGTACCACCTCGAACAGCGGGACCGGGACCGTGAATGTTGCATTACAGGTGTTGTAGAGCGTCAACATCAGCGTCAGTATCAACATCAACATCATCATCGGCATTATCATTATCATCTGCCTGCCCTGATCCCACTTAAAGTGGATTCAACTTCATCTACAGCATTGTCATCATCAACAGCATTATCATCATCACCATCAACAGCATCATCATCATCACCATCAACAGCATCATCATCATCATCAATAGCATTATCATCTGCCTGCCCTTATCCCACTGCAAGTGATGTCGGCACAACAAGTGCCTTCCTTCCATTCCCTCTATCAGTCGCTATCTCGGCACTCACTCCTTTTTTAAATAAAGCATATCGACTTTCACACAGTCCATCTATCTATTCTTTGGTCTCGCCCTACTTTTCTATCTATTCGCTTTAATTCTCAATATATTCTTCTTTCTACGTTACATGTTCATCACTCATTGATGAACCACCACTACGATGTTTGTTTTGATTGTTAAAAATACATTGAAATTGGTCTCGTGGTTTACTTTTATTTATTACAAACATAGCAAATCGTATGGTTCCGGGTTCGATCCCCGGGTCGGGCCAATTTTGTAAAATGTTTCTTTCGCTATTGTCCCGCGCCTGGGTGTAACTAGGTTCTCCCCTAGTACCTGCAACACAAGTGCATACTGCTGCTTACTTTACGACCACACAATTGGTGTGTTAGTCTGGAGATTTATCTTTATTATCTCGTGTCCCGCCAGACTTACTTTACGGCCACAGAATTGGTGTGTTAGTCTGGAGATTTATTGTTATTATATCGCCAGGCACCCGGCGCCGGTCGCGGTCCCGGCGCCGGTCGCGGTCGCGCGAGCGCCGGCACAAGACGAGGCCCGAGCGCCCGCACGACGACGACGAGCCGTGAGTGATTCATTTATATTGTTTGTTTATTTATTTATTACACAGGGTGGAATTTTTGAACGCCACTTGTAGGGAAAGTACTGTAAGTACTGGAGATAGACAATTACGCTCAAAGGAAACATTTCTTTATTTTTAAAAATAGAAGTATCTATCTACATTTACAGATTTTCAAAAATTTGCTTGCCACACCCGAGAATCGAACCGTCTAAATTCTGAAAAAATAACACCCTGTTCTTTTATGACATCGATCGATAGAGTCAACCATAAGGATCAAATCTCTCTTAACAAACGTGGTAAATTAAACACAAGGAAAACCATGAAATCTAAACTTATAAATTCAATCTTCCGACCGATTTTCATGTTTTTTTTTGATATTAAGTTGTAATGTAAGGTGCTGTTTTAATTTTACGTACTTACTGACTTTTAAGTTAATTGTGTATGTTTCTGTGTGCAGAATGCTAACCAAAATATACAGGTGTATACTTTGACGTGTGATCTTGTGCTTTTGATCAATTATCCATCAAAAATCAATAAAAACTTTGCACCCGTCTACATTCAAACCTAAACCCAAACTACACACCTACCTACTGAAAACACTAAAAGACCCAAATCAGAAACAAATTTAATTTGAATTTTAAAACACACAATTTAACGATATATGTCGCCATCTTCTCTTCCATTCTCATCCGTAAAGCGACGCCTACTAGGGTTGTCCATTGGCACTAGTGATGTTCCAAAAACCGATTTATGTTTTAATTAATTATTCTTCTAACACTACCTACCTTACAACATTTCCATCGTGTTACTATATAACCCCCCGGCCACGTTATCATTAATACACGCTCATACATCAAGTTCGTTTTATTTCGAAGTTCCCGCCATGATCGAACTCAGAGATAACGAATTCCCCGTCATATATTTTTCTGACAGATTTTTATATACAAATTTAAATGTAAAAATACCTAAAAGATGTTGAAAACCGCATCAAAATCCGTTAAGTAGTTAAAATTAAATAGCGGACAAACATACAAACAGACACAATTAGCACCTTAGATTCATACTATGTAATGATTATGACAAACCAACCCCGGAACCACCCCTACCTACCTACTTTTCAACATTTCCATCGTATGACAATATAAGCCTATGCCCACAGCGCGGCGGTGCGTCGTCGCCGCTCCCGCTCGCGCTCGCGCCGCCGCCGCCGCTCGTCGTCGCGCTCCAAGCGGGCCTCGAGGAAAGAACGGAACAACTCGCCGCTACCGCTCGTCAAGGTATGATATACCTAACTAGTATAGGATCCCGCTATAGAACGACCTTCACCGAGCAGGGGGGCTACCGCGTAACTAGCGTCGATTTGAACTCGACGTCGAAATCATACGACGTCGAAGTATATTTCAAAAGCAGTAAAGTTTCTAAGGTGAAGGTACAGAGATTTTGTTGCTATGGGTCCTAGTAATGTATTCTTTAAGTTGTAGGTAATCCTACTAATTTTATAAATGTAAAAGTTTGTGAGTATGAATGTATGGATGTTACTCTTTCACTTAAAAACTATTGGACGGATTTGGATGAAACTTTGCAGTAATATAGGTTATACCTCAAAGTAACACAACATAGGGTACTTTTTACCGCGGGAAAACTTCTCATTCCCACGGGAAACCGAATTCCACGCGAACGGAGTCGCGAGCGGCCACTAGTGTTTCAAAAGTAGTAAAGTTTCTAAGGTGAAGGTAAAGAGATTTTGTTGCTACGGGTTCAAGTAATTCTTTAAGTTGTAGGTCAATACTAGATTCAGATGTTTGTATCATCTTCTCGTTAAATTTGTATATGGTGTAGCGTCTGCATAGCATAAAGGAAAGTCCAACTTCTTTTATAACATGCATGCAACGAATTCAGACTCGGTTTTTAATATTCTGAATACTTTTATTTATCAAGAATATTTTCCTAACCAATAGGTATGATGACTGTGAATAAAATACACAAAAATTATGCTACCATCTAATGAAACGTAAATAAAATATTAAAAAATAACAAGATATTATTAAAATTAAAGCGAGATTAATTAATATTTTTAAAAAATAAATCTACAAAATACTACAGTCCGCCATGATATTCTGAACGCCAATCAGAGCGAATGACGTCACTATAGAGCATGGTTCCCAACTTAGGGGTTTTCCCCCCAAACTTAGGGGGTAAATTAGTGGGATGGGATTTTTTTTTATTTTGTTTTTATTCTAAAAATTAACAATTTAGTTTTTTCTTATTGCTTTTTTAAAGATAGTCAGAAAAATAATTTATTTTTACTAAAATAATCGGTTATAGATATTATACGACCGTGCAGATTCCTTCTAAATCTTGAAAAAAAGAAGTTGGTAGATCTACCTACTTTTCGAATTGAGTTTGGTCGGAAACTACCAACTTTTAGAGTCGTACGGAAGGATTTATAAAAATTCGAGTTGGTAACACTGCTGTTCTGACGTCAAAATCGACGCCATGACACTTTGGAGCGTTTTGGTGGGAATTTTAAACATACAATTTTAAATTGATTTTTTTCATATAAATCATGCTTTTTTTCCGAAATATGATATTTTTTACAATAAGTATATATTTCTGAATATGATACAACAGTTTTTCAAAATCTGTCATCATGCCTATTGTAAAGATAGTTTAGAAACTGTGTCTGTTTGTATGAATATTGGCTTACTCCTTTAAAACTACGGATTTTATTTTACAAAGATCATACAAACATTATCGTGGAAAAACATTCTGATAAATATTTCCATAACTCTATATTTACTAACAAAACTGCATTTTTCCAGATCAAAGTGGAACCCCCAGAAGAAAACACGACTCTTTTGCCGCCTCTCAATGTACGCGTCAAACAGGAACCACCAGACGATACGAAAGACGAGCCGCAGTACTAGACCTTATTGCACAAGGAATAAACACTATTATAAGATGGACTTTCATTTTCATATAACCCATTGTGAACGAAAAGTGCAAGCAATGTTAGACTGTATTGCTGGTGGAATAAAGAGTATTATAAGATTGAGTTTTTTGTTGATTTCATTACCTATAGACACAATGTAAGTAATATTAGACCTAAAAATGCAAAAGAATAAGTTTTTGCATTATAGGTAGTCAAAAGCTAGAAATGAAGTGATTTTAGATGTAGGACAATGAAATACCTAAGTGAAATTTTCAACTTGTGTGATTCTTTACTCAAATTCAGTATGTAGGTAAATGAAACGAAAACATTTTCTTATTCCAACTTTTAGGAATAGTATTCAATAGAGAGAAAAATTGACCAGTCTGACTAAAAGGTGATTGTACCTTTCTCTTTTTTAATCTATTCAAAAAGTACGATATGGCAATAGTTTCATTTTATTTGGCGGAAAAAACTTCTTTGATTTTAATCTTGTAATAGTCAAAGGGCCAAAGTCGTATTTTGATTTTATAACACTTAAATCGTCCCTAGCCTAGCGGGCGGGCATCGGGCAGTAGCGTAATGCATTTATTCGTACTTTCGTCAAAATTAATACCTAACGACTCAAAGTGGGTAATCCCAACGTAAATTAATTTAGTGGCGCATTTTTTTGTCAATCACAGGCCTAGTGCGAGTTTGCATCGAGTATTCGATTTACTTTTCGAAATCGATTATTCTACTTACAACACAGACTTACAATGACAAAAGTTACCACTAGGGGCGCTGATTTGGTTTACGGTCACGTTTTTGTCAGTTAATGAGAGAGGGTACGTACGAGTTGTGTTCAATAAAACATCCGAAATCCCCCTTTTTTATTTAGATTCACTCGCTCTACCAAGACGAATCTAACGACATTGTCAAAATCCTAATCGTATTTCTTATTTAAAAAACTTAAGATTTTTTAAAAACATTATAGAGTTTTTGGACTGGAATACATTCGATTGTTTACTAAGCAAGAAAATACTTCGGTGTTTTTTTAAATCCTACTAAGTACCTACCTACTGTAAGTGTAATATTATAAACGTGAAAGTTTGTGAGTATGTATGGATGGATGGTTGTTACTCTTTCACGTAAAAACTACTGGACGGATTTTGATAAAAACTTTACAGTAATATAGATTATACATTAGAATAACATATAGGTACCTAGTGTACTTTTTACCGCTGGAAAACCTTTATTTCCACGGGAAACCGTCTTCCACGCGAACGGAGTCGCAGGCGCCCACTAGTCATAAATATATGTAGTTTAAAACAAAAATCAAAAGTTATCAAAATCAAACAGTGCACTATGATTTATAACATTTTAATACTAGGTATTCAGTTACGACAATGGAAAACATTTTTATTTAACTATATACTTGAATTTTCGGTGTTAGAAAACATCTTTTCAGACCATTTTTCAGACATTTCGTTTAATTGAACTTCTGTTGTAGCCCTTGTATACATTTTCTGTGTAGTTGTTACCCCAGCTAACGTGGAATTTGTTATGCCTTGTAGCTTATTATTAGCCGTTGCTTCATAGTTTTCGTCACTAGTTATAATAGCAGCAACCTGTTGCCCGTTATTTAGTAGATCTTTTACAAGATTAACAAGTAGCGTAGTTGGTGATGTTGAAGATGTAATATAAAACGTAGCGACTTGAGCTATTTCTTCGGCTGCCTGTACTTTATCTAAGTTTCCAACTAAAGCGTCGAGTTCTTCTGAACCTATGATTGTGGAATTTATTTGTGTGGTATTCCCAACTTGTGTATCAACTGCTTCTGTGGTGTTTAGTGCTTTTCTAGTATCATTGTTTATAAGGTAATCATCATCTGTAGTTTCTGTTGCAGTATTTTCGTTTGATTGTTGATCGTCTTCAACTTGCCTGCGCGCTTCGTTGTCTGCTTTCTGTTGGAACGTTTTCGGGAAAGACCTAAAGTTTGTTTCTGTAGCGTGAAAAGAATCCGCTTTCGTGTTTGTTTCTTTTAGTACAGATTCGGCCGGGTAATATTTGTCAATTGCCGCTGCGATTGTTACTTGAGATGTGCCATGTTTCCTCAATGAACGGTTATTTTTACGCTTTGGTTTGAGTGTTGGCATATTTGTTGTAACTTCAGACATTTCAATAGATATGCCTTCATGAGAATCATCATTGTGATTATGAATTCGTAAATTGTTAAATCCGGTTATATTGGTTGTATTTGGTGTTCTAGTTATGTTAGTTATAATAATCGTTTTGGTTCCATTATTTTTTTGTGGGTTATCCGTTATATTATCCGTTAGGTTGATAATCAAAGGCTTCGCAACATCTTTTAAATCGTATTCAATTGACATGCCCTTGAAAGGGTTTTTTGGTTTGCGCTGACGCTGAATTGTTTTTTTAATTCTGTTTCTTGGATTTTTTCTTTTTTTCTTACGTTTAACTGTTTGTATATTCGATTGTTTATACATTTCTTTAACCGTGGTATTAACTGCTTGTATTTCTTTTGTTACGTTAGTGGTTGGAACTATATTTTTTGTTGTCTTTACTGTTGTGGTGGAAGGTTTATCATCAGTTGTGAGTGTCGTTTCAATGCTCATACCTTCACTATTAGAGCTACTCACACGGTGTCTTTGATTGTCAAACTCAAAATATATCTTTTCGTTCATATTATTAGTATTGTTATTTTCGTATGACTGTCGACGATCCTTAATGTCTTTAAACTCTCGGACTCTATAATGTCTCGTCTTGTTCCAGGAATAATAACTGAAATATTTTATTAAATTTTATAAATCGTTCTACCAGAGTCTTTTGTTCATTCAAAATGTTGTATCTACTTGTACCTTAATTTCCTTGGAACTTTCTTTCGTGGCAAATTGACTGTGATTTTTCGTGTTGTTGTGCTGAAATTACTTTTTACAAAAAGTACAAAATCAGAATAATGGAAAAAATAATTTACCCGCTAACTTTTCATATTGATTTAATTAAATGTATTTTAAATCACGCTTTGCGTCATTATCATTATTTTGTTACATATTATAAATTAAAGTCGCTAATCGTGTCTGTTTGTATGATTGTCCGGTAACTCCTCTTTAACTACTTAACGGATTTGAATGCAGTTTTCGCCATCTTTAATTTTACTTAAAAAGAACATTAAGAAAAAGTTTTAAATTGGCCAAAATTCCACCATTGCGAAGCTTGGGCGGGTAATACTTGTGAAAAATAATAATCATTTAAAGTTGATACAAAATGGTAATCTATTTGATTTAGATATCTTACTCAATAGTGACTTTGCCACGTTTTTTCGACTTTTTCTTGTGTTTTTTCCTTAACCTTGTCTTCCTTGTAGTCAGCTCTACAGAAGTCATTTCGTCAGTGGCTATTTTATGCTTTTGATGTTTTACTACTTTCTTGGTAGAGCGTGTTTCCTTAGAAGTGATTTCAGTAACGGTCGTCTGTTCTGAAGTAGTCACAGTATTCCCGTTTAGCTAAAATTATGTTTTATTAAAGTTTATTCAAAAACTTGCTCAAAGTTCCACAGTACGATTAAATAAATTGAAGTCATTGGCTTTATATCTTTACTTATTTATTATTATTACTTACTTTTCTTTTGAAGTGTCTTAATGAACTAATGTTTAACTAATGACCATACCATACTAACTACGCTGTCTACATATTAGTTACTATTTTATTTCAATCTTACCATTTCCCACAGTCTCATCGTTGAATCAGTTGTCGATTTGGATCTTTTCCGTTTCTGTTTCTTATGAATTCTGTGTTTTTTTGTGCGTTCAGGATTCCTTTCGCTCACTAGTTTAAACCTCTTTGGTGATTTGTGTTTATTTTTCTTCTTCCTGTTCCTGAGACCAGTTTTTTTCTTGTTTCTGCTACTTATAGCTTCTAGGTCTGAATTGTTACTGTAAAAAATATAGCTACTTACTTCATATATTTTTGATAAGTTTGATAGGTACCTTTTTTATTTATTTAGTAAGAAAATACGCTTTTACATTATTTTAAAATAACACCTAGTCAGTTACTTGGGGAGAATAAAAATAATGAGTTTTTAGTCCACGTCTTTGCATGCGTTAGCTATAGGTACTATTTTTCCCTTAAAAACAAAACTGGGTCTTGCTGCATAAATTTTAAAAGTACAATAAAAAAATAACGAATTTCCATAGGTACAAAATTTCCTTGCCTATTAGGTGCCCCCTTCAAGTTTTTCTCTCATGATTAAAGCTAGCCCAAATCCATACATCCATATTCCAAGGTCTGTCTATCACAGCACCAAATCAATATAATGACATGAAGGACGTAAAAGCGTAACGACGGTTCCGAGGCGACTTCGCTTAAGCGACATTTTGAGAACTTTACAGGAGAGCCATTTAAAGATTTGATTTTGGAAAAAAAAATCGTAGTTTATTTAATACTGAATCAATTTTGATAAAACTTAAATCATTATGAAATATAAGAAACGCGCTTTAATTATTTCTATTACCGTTCGAATTGGACCATAAACAATGGAGATAGCTGTCGCTTAAGTCAAATTGTATTATTTTTGGAATAAGGATAAATGATTTAAGCACCAACATACTTTATTTTGAGATCAGGTAAAACAGCTGAACTCTTTAAAACAATTTATTTTGTTCAAGGTAAAACGCCTCAAATGATAGACAATATCTATCTTGAACGAGGTAAAAAGGATTATGTTCAGAATTTGTCTGAAACAAAACAAGGAAGAATAATTGAACGAGCATAAGTTGTATTTCTAAAGACGGGTAAAACAGCTGAAGGAGCAACTTAGATTTTTCATATTAACTGAAATCCTCGAAAATGGTTTTTAAATTTTGTGTTGGTCCTTAAGCTATTTAATATTTCAAAATTAAAGTAAAATGTTCACGTTTCAAAATAATTAAAACACGAAGTATTAGCAAAACAACGTTTATTATTATTGTAACACGTTTTTTTACGTAATGTACGTACGGTAACAAAATTTTAAATTGGCTGAATATTGTATTCACCGTGATGAAAAATATCTCAACCAACTTATAACTGTTATTTCAGTTTTGGTAAAAAGCCCTCAACCAACAAGAACCTTTTTTTTGGTTTGAAGAAAAAAGTCTCAAGCGACATTGATTAAAAAATCCGAACAAGGTAAAATGATTCAAGTGACATCAGTTCTGGATCGTGAATAAGGTAAAATAACTGAACTCTATTCATTATGCATTCCAGCACAAGGTAAAAAGCTTTAAGGTTCTTATCAATTTTATTTAAAAAAAGTAAAATGACTTAAGGAAGAATCGAGAATATTTTATGCATTTTTAAAATAACTTAAGTAAGTACATTATTTTAAAAAAACATGCAAAATTAATGTCGCATGACGCCTTGAGCCAGAAATTGATGCCCTTTTTCACCATGGACTCAAGCGACAAAAAAGTGCGCCGATTGTCGTCAAAGTCCGCTCAAACGAAGATAAAAATGCGCTGATTCCGAATATGTATATAAGTCAATATCGGCCATGGTGTCGCTTAAGCGAAGTCGCCTCGGAACCGTCGGTAATAATAGATAGAGCTTTTGGAAAGAAGCTTGGTACTTAATAATAATAAAACACATTGATCAATATAGGTCAAGTCCAGTGGCTTAAATTTAAAAGTTAACAAGATTTGGAATATTATAAATGTTAAAGTTTGTGAGGATATGAGGATGTATGAATGTTTGTTACTCTTTCACGTTAAAACTAATGGACGGATTTTGATGAAACATCAGAATACCTAACACAAAGAGTACTTTTTACCGCGGGAAAACTTCTCATTCCCACGGGAAACCGACTTCCACGCGAACGGAGTCGCGGGCGGCCACTAGTAAAATCATAATGTTCAATTAAAGTAGAAAGGCAGAGTCCGGGGGCATGTGTCAGGCTGCTAGCTCAATTCAAAGAAAAAACTTAGTTATGGTATTCGTAAATTGTAAAATAATGTAAATAGTTACACGCTGCGGATCCGGCGGCCATCTATTGAACGGTGGCCTCTAAGTCGGCGTTTCGGTTCGGAAATAACGTCTATATGAGCGCTGGTGTCGATGAAAAAATCTCGAAGAGCACGCTGCTTTTGCCTGTTTTTCTTTTTATCAGTGATCTGGAATCATTGGATGGAAAACTTGTTGTTGGGTTTTAAGTTTTAAACAAGGAAAAATCTTATGCAAAATGTTGATTAGCAGAATATAATAATATAGGCCTCAAAATGGCACCGTTGTTACGATTAAAGACTTAAACATATTTTTAATTAACAAACTTGCAATTTAGGCTTATAGTTTCAATTTTTTAAATACGTTTTCAGAAACGGGGGATCTAGCAGGCTACCCTGGAGAACTCCGTTCCGCCGCTGGCGATATTGTTCAACGACTTAAAAGATAAATACGGTAAGCTTTGATTCATTTCTCACAAAATCTAATCGATACGAGTTTTCAATAGTGTTGAAATTGAATAGTTGGTATTATTAAGGAATTATTTCAATAAGCTTTGTTAAATTTGTTTAGATATTATTAGAATGTAAATGTTTTCTTTGGTAAATAAATATTATTATATTATTATTAATACGTACCCATTTAAGCCATTTAGTGCCACGTCTTTCACTCTTGTGAGTTGAGTTGGTGGAAGTGGCTGTAGATACGTTCGTATTGACCGACTTCGTTGTTGATAGTAGGGGGTCAACGTTTATCAAGAACTTCTCCAATAATTCTTGATTGCTTGAAGGCCTAAAATTTAAAGAAAATAGTAAGCATTTAAAAGAGATAGTGTAGATTGAGTCAGAGGCTATTTTCGGATCTGAAGCATTACAGCATAATATGATTTGTGCCAATCCTACTAATCCTACTAGTTAATATTATAAATGTGAAAGTTTGTGAGTATGTGAAGATGTATGGATGTAAAAACTACTGGACGGATTTGGATCAAACTTTCCAGTAATATAGGTTATACATCGGAATTACACATAGGGTACTTTTTACCGCGGGAAAACTTCTCATTCCCACGAGAAACCGACTACCACGCGAACGGAGGCGCGGGCGGCCGCTAGTCAAGTACCTATAAATTTATTTGGGTTACGGACGGAACGCAAATTGCAAAGGCTACCGTGTTCCGCGTGATGAGGTCTATCAATGTTAGGATTTTCCAGTCCGTTTCAAATACCTTTCATAAGTAAGCTTTAACTTTGGCTAAGTTTGACGACCTCTGTGGTGCAGCGGTATATATACCGGACTGCTAAGCGGATGGTTCCGGGTTCGATCCCCGGGTCGGGCCAATTTCGTAAAATGGTTATTTCGATATTGGCTCGTGTCTGGGTGTAACTAGGTTCTCCCCTAGTCCATTCTGTGGTACCTATAACACAAGTGCTTACTGCAACTTACTTTAGGGCCACATAATTGGTGTGTCAGTCTGGAGATTTATTATTATTATATTATTATTATAAGTGTCTTCTTTTTTTAACACTTCTGTTATTTTACATATTAGATATCGATTATCTTCATATAAATTAAAACGGTTTACCGCTGTGGTTGGTATTCCATTCGTTTTTTCATTCTTCTCAATAAAGCCTGCTCTGTTGTAGCTCGGTCGTTAGTGTCATCGAATTGCAATAGTTGCGGAGACAGGGAACCTTGGGGGCTTTCGTGGTTTTTATCATGTTTCTGGTAAAAAAAAGTTAAATATAGGTAGGTAAGTTAAACTGTTCTGTTCCATTCTATTCTCAGGATAACAGATCATATAATAACAGAAGCCTAAATACGTTACACTGTTGAGCAAAGGCCCCCTTCTCGTATAGCGAGAGTAATTGTGCCGTAATCCACCACACTGGCTCGGTGCGGGTTGGGATATGATCATGTAGATTTCCTCAGGATTTGTTTCCTCACCGTTAGTGTGTGATAGATATGTTAATAATTTTGAAAAATACCAAAAAGTGGAACTCCCTAGTGGAGATCGAACCCGAAACGGTAAAGTAGCCAACGCACTTACAAATCACATAATTTATATCCACTAACTTAAACTTAGCTTTTCTTAGTATGCCGCGCGGAAAATTTTATAGTTTTTTTACTTACGTGGTTATGTGTCCTTTTCCAAATTTCCGATTCCAACATGAAATTGGCAAAATTTATGAGATCACCAAGACTGTATCTAAAAATAGGCTGGTGTCTCGCTCTAGGACTTCTGATGGATTTTTCTGCATATGCATCGTTCTCTTCTTCGAAGGTCGTACTGTCGTTGAGATCGTTTCGTAAAGTTTTCAAAGTAAAATGTATTTGTTGTCTGGTTTTATCATTTAAATTTGGATGATTTTTGAATATAGCAGCGGCATTACGAACTATTTGAACTAACGTTTTTTTAGTTCCATCGTCTAAAGTATGATGATTTGTTGGCATGGATTTTCTTGAAAGCTGAGTCGGCAAAGTTGTATTTTTATCAAACTCCTTTTCCATTACTTTCATAAAGACATTCGTAATGTTTCTGTACAAAGATTTCAGTTCTTTCTGAGCTTTAAATCTGCGTTTGTAGTAGTGGTTTATGTCGCTAATGAAAGTGTAGTATTCAGGGGTGTCCAAATCTAGATTTCTGATAGCTGTTGGTGTTGTAAGGTCCATTATAGTGGGATCTGATGCAAGAGCTCTTTGTAATAGAATTTTCTCTGTTTCATTGCCGTCTCCAATTTCATCATCGGCTGATTGCATCATGGTAAGTAAATCATTATCATTAAGAGATCGAAGAATAGCGGCGAATGTTTTATAAAACTTGTTAAGGATTATCTTTTTCGGTATTCTTCTAGTTTCTGGAAGGTAAGTAAATGTCGTTTTCTTTAAGCTAAAGTCTGTTTTTTGGTTCGCTATCAAATCGTGGATTTTTTGATGAATTTTTAGAGCTCCCTTTATATTTAATTTTATTTGTTTTTCGTCCTCGCTTTCTGCATAAACTAAAACAAAAAAAATACTTATAGAAGACAAACATTCTGAAAAGTTAGAGCGGTTTCTAAACAAATGGGTATCTTACCTGTAACATAGAAAAATAAAAATATTTGTAGTATAATACATTTCGGTGTAATGCACATACTTTTATTTATTTTTTACACATAAAACGCGATGTAATAAAATTTATTGCAATAAATATGTAAAATTTCATGGTCGAATTCAATTGGATAAAATTTGAAACTCTTTTTTGCAAGATATTTTGGTTTGACTTATATCAGCTAATATTTTATATTTTTGGCATTTCTTACTTATTTCGAATACATAAATAAAACAAAGTATTTCGTTCATACTTTTATTATCCATTCGCCGGTAACTTTAACAGTTTCAGTAATATTTCCATATACATGGGTTGTTTTCTCTGGTTCATTTATCACTTCTGCCTCTTTAGTCACTTTAGGTGTAGCAGTTGTTGTTGTAGTACTCAGAGTTGTTGAGCTTGGTAATTTAGTAGTTGTCGATGAAAGGAGTTTAGTACTCCGAGTTAGGGTACTCGTTGTATATTTTGGTGTTGTTGTAATAACATTACCTCTATCCGAATGATCAATTACTTCATTATCTTCAAGACTTTTTTCATCACCTACCTTTTTTCGTATATTGGTAGCCAAGATACTGGAAGCTGGGGCAGATCGAGAAGAAGTTCTTAGTTTTGTTGTCCGAGTACTAATTGTTTTACGGAAATCCGATTCTGCCGAGTTTTTTTTGGGACCGCTATTGATTGGCAGCCAAGTAGTAGTTTTTTCAGTATGTATAATTTTCTCAATATTTTCTATTTTCTCTTCAATGTGGTCTATTCGTTTGATGAGTGAATGTGGGATTTTTCGTAAATTTTTGTCAGAATCCTCATTAGATTCTTCTTCAATTGTTTCTAAATAGGGTTTTTCAATCTTTTTAAATTTTACTGTTCTGCCTCGACGAGACTCTTCCATTAGCTTTCCTTTTCCACTTAACAATTTCGACTTTCCTTGTGATTTGGTAGTTTTCCATGTTGTTCTTGATGGCTTGAATTCACTAGAAGAATCTAGCCCGAGTTTAAACTCTATATGTGTTGTTTTATTCACTTTGTAATTCTTTTTTCTAATTTTCTTTTTCATTTCTTTAGTATAAGATTTGGTTGTTCTTATTTTACCTGTGTTTGTCTTTTTTCTCAGGTGTTTCAATGTAGTTCGGGTGACTGTCGCTGTGCTATTATAGCTATCCAATACTCTGAATCGGTGTTGCATGCTTGCGTTCCGTTTTCCGGTAAATTTTCGATTTGCTTTATCTATTTCGTCCGCACTATCAGAAAATACACCACCATCTGAGTTGCTTTGGTTTCTGAAATGTTACAAATAATCAAATGACCAGCTGAGTTTTAACATACTTACAGCGTACTAAGTTCGATATCTTACTTATTTTTAGGGCTCAGAATTTCAATTAATGTATCAATAGGTTCTGATTTAGATGAAACATTAGTCACTAATGTCGTAGTTTTAGTGGTTTCAGAAGATGTTGTGGTTTTCGTAACTTTTTCTCGAGGGGTTGTTTTACTTGTTTTGTTGAGAGTGGATGCAAGGGTGGTAGTTTTTTTTATTTTTGTGTGGGTCTCTTCATTTTCGTTACGGTCTGTCGAAGTAGGTTGAGGTTCAGTAGAGTCTTCAATCGACACACTACTGTCTACATTTTTCTCCTTTGGCCTCGACTGAAAGCATATAAACCTTCCTTAGTTTTTAATTTAAACATATGATTTTTATTTATTTTATCTATATAAACTTACCACAGACCAAGAACCTTTATTATTTTTCTGACTCAATTTTCTCGTTTTATTTCTCCTTTCTTTGGTAACAACAAAAAACTTTCTTACATTCTCCCATAGTGGTTTTAGCTTGGTGCGAACCCACGACTTTTCTTTATTGTTTAGATTGGCGTAATTATCAAAAACTAAAGATTTAAGACTATCTTTAAATATATCCACTAAACCATCTTCGTTGCTTTCTACGATGTAGGGGTTCCGTTTTAACTTATGATATGACGCAGAGTCTACATCAGTTAAAGTTTTGACTTTAGATTTTTCGAGTTCTTTGACGAACACTTTTTCTAGATTGTGAAAAAGGACTGTTAATAAAGAAGCCGTATCTGGATCCATCTGTAAAAGCATCCATTCAAGGTCAGAGAAGAAAGTGTCAAACGCTGAATTTAATTTATGATTCGGAGACGCTTGAGATGGCGTAGTTTCTTCTGGATATTTAACAGTAATCTTCCTTAGAAATTCTTTAATAGCATCGACTGGAGTTTCCTTAAGTACGTTTAAACCTTCAGACATAGCTCTTCTTATACTACGGTTTTTGAATTTCTGCGTTTCATTATGTGCCACGTCGATGAGTGACCGAACTTCTTTATCGTCTAAGGATCTGATTATCATCGCAAATAAATTGACCAGTGGTTTGAATGTTAGGATCTCCAAATTATTATTTTTTATTTCGTTCAGTGGTTTCATTCTTTGTTTTGGTCTTGTTTTTATTTGCTTAAATCTTTTGGCGACTGCTGTAGTAACCGTTGGGTTGGTTGAAGTTGCCTTATGATGTTTGAATGGAGTACCAAGATTAATAACAAAACTTTTGCCATTTGGGTGATTGTCTCGGGCTTTGGAATTTATGATTAATTTACTTTTTTCTTTAACTTTGCGCGCATTATTATCATCAGAAGATTTGAGCAGTCCTTGACGAACATTGTTAATGAAATTTTGTATATCATCCAGTATTAAGAGATCGTTTTCTTTATCTTTGCGATCAAATTCAAAAACCGTTTCAAGGGACAAGTTAATGTTTTTAGGGTTTGTTAATATTGTGTTTGCTGAAATTTGAACAAATTTTTTTTAAACAGTATACATACTTATAATAGGTTAAAAAATATATAACAGGTGAAAAAGATCACTTCCGAAGCCTGAAATCACGTATTCTTGAGCCTAAATAGTAACTAAATTAACTAATAGTAAGTATACCCCGAAAAATAAATTTAAAAAGTTATTAAGTATTAAAAAGTGATATTCGCCGCTTGAGGTCATCGCTCATACATCAGCTACTGGTTCAGATGCGAATTTAAAGAAAAACGTAGTCAATTCTAAGTAATTATATCCTATCGGTAAGTAATTATATCGATTTGGTTGTTTATAGGTAGGTATGTTAAGTTTTTTTTAAGTTTCTGTCTACCAATCAGTGGTTAAAAAAAAGTTACAAACATACCAACGCAAACGGTGAATAGTGAAAATTGCAACACAACATACATTTCAAAAAAAAATGAAATAAAAATAGTTGTAAAAATGCTCTACATTTTACACATTTGTTTTTCCCTATATTCACTCCAACTATAAAAAAACAATAAAATGTTTTATGGTTTTTACCAGGATTAAAATAAAAGAGTAAGTTAGTTTGACAAGTAGGATGGCGAATATCGTTAGGCACTTTATGTTTTGACTTTAGAGATTACCTAATAATTCTTTTTAGATCGTAGAACGCAATCATCACCTTGAATAAAGTTGTAGTGGACACTCTTATCTAGGGATTTTACTCTTTTTATGTTTACCAAAATTTAAAATTAAAGGGATTGGGTTGGGACTTTATTAAATTTTAACTAAAATGTATATTAACATGTTTAGAAAACAATGCTGGTCGTAGAAAATTATGATGACTATTTATAATAGAATAAATTCGTCAGTATCTATAAACACAGTTAGTTATGAAAAAATAAACATAAACACACGAACTTTTCTCCAGGCGCTCGGCTAGAACTAATCAAATGAGCAGATAGAATGTGAGTCGCCCTGCCTATCCTTTGACTTTTGCACAAAAATCGCTCTTTAGGCGAGTTTGGAGCAGCACGAGTAGCAGTGGCAGCGGCAAGAGAAGTATTTTGCCCACTTCTTGCTCACTTCGGCTTAATGTAGACGCGGCACGATAGAGCCACCGATCCACTCATTAGATATTGTTACATCGCAATATTGGTATATTTATAGGTAGGTAATGTACATGATAATAATCTATTTCCTAAGTTGTAACTGTATAGTTTAAGTTTATTTTGTTACTTACATTAAATATAAGTTTTTCAGTTTTGTAAAATACCAACAAATGATGCCATAATAAATCAATAAATTATTATTATTATTTTTACATCCCTACATTCGCCAAAGGTTTAGATTATTTTTATTCTATTTTGTAATCGATTCAATCAATTGATTGAATTCTGTCTTCACTAAACATGTCATCTGTCAAATATTAATTTAGACTGTCAAAGTCAAACAAATTTAAAAATATTTCATCCAACGGTTGTTGAAATGTTTATTTTTAATCTCTGATTTGTTTTGTAGTTAACGTAGCGTTGCTAAAAGCATAATTTTTACATTATTAGTGTTAATGCTACACAATGGCGGCTGCTACTAAATCAAGTAAGTCATAACATATTTTACCCCTAACCCATCCGCTGTAACTATATTTACCAACAAAAATATCTTTCAGAGGTAGCAGAACTCCAGACGATAATAAGTCGAATGCCTCTAGAGGTGTTCTGGGTGGCTGCTTTACCAGAACTGGGTCTGCGATGGCGGGATGTCGTGAAAGCAGTCAGGAACTCCCGGTTGCCTATGACTCCAAGCAGTGTGGCCAAAGTTTTACGCGGATACGTTAGCAAAGTCATGACTCCTGATCAGTTAGATGATCTAGTACCGAGACTAAGGCTTGTATGTAAGTATTCTTTCATATTTTTTGTCTTAAGTTGTGTTTTTGCTAAAGCAAGTCGGCGCGCGATATGAAACTAATAAAAATTTACCTATCTTCAAAGTTGTAACCCAGAACTGTTTTATTAGCCCTCTGTTTGAGATTTTAAATGATCAGAAGTAAGATAAATAAACCCCAGGAATTATTTATTACTATTAAAGCATTTGGCTAGCTTTCCCACCTGTTTTTGTTCATACTTTTCTTTAATTTAACTTCTTAATTAAACCGTCACTCATAATTTACAGTAACAGCGACCCAGACTCGTATTTGGCATGTGATCAACATGGAGGATCCGACTAATGATGCCTTAGTCATCACATCAACCACACAGATATTCTCACGGATACATCGTACATTGAGAGGTTCCAAAGTTGCGAGGAGTATGCGGCCTGATGTGAGTACAGATTTTACCCTTAGAATATGTCCATCATTGTATGTATGTCTCATAAATGTTGCAGGTGTATCTTGTAAATTCAGTCAACCACTATTTTCTAAGAAATGTATATTTTCTTGGCTTGCACTTACACTTATTATTATAATGTCTTCAAAATGTAGAAATAACCTTTGAATTTATTCTTTCAATTATATTTGGTTCCATTAATTTCCAGGTACAAGTAATAAAGCTTGGTGATTTAATATTCGTTAGCGTACAGCTTGTAACGGAAATGAAGGAGACTGCTCCACTGTACTTAGTGTTGCCGCCAGGACAGCCCGTAGCATTGGTCAGCTCCGTGAACTCTAGTAAATTGCTTAAGGCTATTGTTGAAGGTATGTAGAGGTTTTTATATTTGTAATATCTATTTGGTTTTTTACCACATGAATCGGTTTTTATGTTTCAGTGTACTGAAATAATCACATCAATTTCGTTTCTTGGTGAAATGTAACTTCCTAAAGTGTCTTTCCTTAGTCATACTTATTTAATTTATTTGCTAAACCGCATCACTTTATTTTTATATCACTTGTTTATTCTAATAAAAAAACTCAATGTATCAAAATTGCTTGTTAATAATATCATTAACACTTTCAGGTATAGGCTTCCAATCATACAAAGATGCTAAGCTCTACGGTAAGGACATCCACTCCTTACTCCGAATAAATGACAATGCTTGGAATGAAAACCCCGATCACCTCACATCAATACCTGACTACGCTCCACAACCAGTCATCACCAAAACCGGAATAGATTACACAAACAAAGACTATAACAAGGAATATGTTGATAACATCCTCGGACCAAACCCACCAATATTGACCGAGCTTAACATCAAAATGGCTAAGAACTTCTACGATCCATCTAGATTGAATAAGATTATGAATATTACGGTTAAGTTGAAAAGTGACAATGTAGCGGACACATTGAAAGATTGGGTGGCTAAAGGAGCTCTGTCACCTACTTCCGAGTTCTTTCATATATTCCATCAATTAAAATCTAATCGGTTGACGATGAATGAGGACAATGAATTTCAATAGATTTAAAGATTACTTATTTTCATTGTGATTATTGGAAATAATTAATGAACTAATGACTTTCTTTATAATGTAAATTACGTGCATCTATTTGAAAAGCACCCTCTAGTGGGTAATCTCAAAAACTATTATTTTTATGATATAATGATTGAACTGTTAAATAATGTATTAATTATAAAATAAAACAATGAAATTTCATAATAGTATTTATTTAAATCACATAAATTTGCATAAACAAGGCAAAAACCATTTCATGGACTAAGCTATGCTTTTTCAATCAATTTTGAAGGCTTTGCCGAAAGTTCTAGAACTCGGCATCAATTTGAATTCTAACTTCGAATAACAATAGTACAGAAAAATAACTTACAAAAATGTATAGAAACGCAATTTAAACTGTTTCTACATACAAATAAGAACCATTTTTGCAAAAAAATTTTTTTTACTTTTCTTACTTATTGTTACCCGTAGTAAAACGCAGAACACAATAAAGTATAATTACTTTATAATTGGCTTAGTTTGTAGTAATACATATACACAGTGGAAAATAAAAATATATGTAAGTATTTAAGAAAAATATAAAAAGTCAGTTCTTACTAACAATATTATTATTATTGCAACTTAACTTTTGTCAAAAATACTTTTTGCGTTAACATTTCGGGTTTTATATAAATGAAAATATTACAAGTGAGTGAGTTCTTATAAATAACTGGAGTCACCAGTAGCTTAGAATAAAAATAAATAAATCGACAATTTGGCTGTGCATGTATGATTTTGAATATTTTTTGAATATTTTTACAATAAGTCTCAGCAAGTCACTTTCAGTAACGAATAACTCCAATAACTGCAAGCACAGAACTTTAACGATCGTTAATATCATTATTTTGACATTTGTTTCGTTTAACTTGTAAACATATTAACTGTCAAAATAACGATATTAGCGGTCGTTAAAGTTCTGTGCTTTTTTGTCACGAAACTCAACTTTTCCGACACATTTAGCGCCTGATTGTGACTCTAGTTGTAAATAAAAACTGATATTAAGATATATAAAAGAAAATACCACCACTAAGCCAAGATAAACCTATAATTTAAACAAAATGTAACAATTTTGGACTAGATCATCAATAGTACCATTCCGATTTATCAATTACATGGAAGAGATTGCAAGTTAACAAGAGTAACTAGTTAAAATTAAACACCTTAGCGACTGGCAATTAATAGGTCATGGAAATATCGACTTTACTCTTAAAAGCTTAAAGTTCATTTTCTTCTTCTCGAGGAAAAGTTTAGCATTTTGAATTTGATTTTGCTATATGAAAGCGTCTTGCCATTTCACAATGATTTAAAAAAAATAAAACATACCAATTGCCTTTTCAAGTGAAAGCTATATATTTGGTATATTTCATTACCTAGGTATTGCCAGTCGCTACCAAAAAACTTAAACACTAACATTATGGCAAACGAATATTAGATTGCACGCAAATATAAAATGACACAGTAAAGAGATCTTTCTAAAAATCACTTATTAAGCCCTCCTAGACAAGGTGCCTTTGTCGATCGCTAACTATTAATAAAAGACAAAACTTACTCATTGACGGGGTGTAAATAAACTGCTTCCGAAAACAAAAACTGGGTATTGCTGGACGGGTACTGTTAAGTTTTTTTATGTAATTGTACAAAATTGCATTCATACTATCAGATTTTGCGATTATTTCAAATTAAATAGTGTTATAATTTAATTTGCAATGTAAATAATCGCACCCGAACCAATAGTTGTTGTGTGAGCGATGATTTCAAGCGGCGAATATGACTTTTCAATCCTCAATACCTTTTTTAAATTGAGTTTTCGTTACTATTGAGTTCCAAGAATACATGGTTTCAGGCTTCGGAAGTGGTCTTTTTACACCCAACCCATCAACGCGCAGCCGAAAAAACTGAACGTAAAAACTTGAAATTAGTTCAGGTGTTGCTTCCATGAAGTTAGTGAGCACTTAGAAAGGATTTTTCGAAATTCAACCCCTAAGGGGGTGAAAAGTACCCACACCCCACGGGAAAAGTTTCTTTAACTGCGAGTGAAATTATAGGGCGGAAAGCTAGTATATAATAAAATAAGCGATCGACATAATTATACGCTATAATTCTTTTGTTGGTAGAATAATATAACGATTGCAGCTTGTCTAAGAGGACAGAATGTCTACATTCCTAACTGCATTATTTATTGATATGTCAGTATTAAGAAACCATTATGTCTATTGAACTATTTTTATAAAGGATTATGTACACCTTTGACAATGAAAAAAAAAAACACTTCTATGTCAACCAATAGCAATAAATTCTAAAGTCATTTTTTTACAATCAATGAATATCAAAATGTCTAAGGGTGAACTTAAATTGTGTGTGACATGAGAACAATGTCATTTTGGCTTAAAATTAACCATTTAAATCAGAGCACCATAAAACAAGCATGTACCTACAATTGGCTAAATACTATCGCATTAACAAATGAAACAATAATATGAAACATAGAATTTCATTAATCAATTTTAGCAGATAACGATTGTATGTCGAACGTAAATAATCGTTAACGGCCAATCTCAATTATTTACTAATTATTGACGCCTTGTTAAATCATTAAACTATCGTAACCATTATTGGTGTTTTTGCATCTCTTTACTAGATAGCTGTTTCTATGAAAATTACAAGTCCTAACTGATAGATCAAGTGTCACAAAAACAAAACAATTAATTTTAATTACCGAGGTTTTAAGCTTGAGACCGGCCATTATATTCCCAATGATAAACCAAACCAATATAGTAGTAGTCACACTTTAAATGCCATAGTGAAAAAAGAACTGAACTGAAGTGTGTAAATCCAAAACTTCAACTTCGTGTTTTTCACACAAACTTTTACATCTTATCTCAACATTACATTCAAAACTTCAACCCATATAAACTACTGCTAGGTTTTATGAAAACAAACGATTTCTACAATCGCTACTATATTTACCTAGCTGAAGCTTTTGCCACAGAGATTAGCACTTTGAACTTGTATTTAATACTTTCTGAATCAATAAGTTATTTTTGAACTAATAATTAAAAATGTGGAAAAATTTTGTCCAATGTAAATGGAATTTTTTTCACAATAGTTTCATTTTTTAAAGGATTTAACTTAGGAAATTTGTTGATTTAAAATAGTTTTGAAAATGTAATTTTAAGCGCAACAATACAAGATTAAGATCTTTTAATACAAGACAAAATGCATCTCTGTGGCGTAGCTTACATTAAAAATAACCCACTTATTTCACAATCGACCTATAAAACCTTACTCATATACAAAAACACATTTTAAACCTATTTCATCTATGTTTTGTCCGTTTGCCATATGTTTTGACTTAAACTGACAAAGACAAATAAACTTATAAAGGTTAAAATGAGTTTATGAATATTTTTCAAAGTCATCTAATGACTAGTGATTTGAAATCGACAATAAAATAAGTGGGTCGTAATATTAATAATTTTGTACTCGAAAATGGCCGTTCAACTAGATATTTTTTAACGTATGCCTTGACGTATATTTTACGGAGATTTTTCAAAAGTTAGGAACTACAATATCACTTCGTTTTTTTTTTTACCAGAATTTTTAGTAGCAGTAATTTTATATGAGAGCGTAAGAGTACCTAAATTGATAATTAATAAAGAACTAAAATCATCGCATCGCTTTTTAATGCAATTTTTATTTTTTTCAAACCTAAAGCAGACTTTTAATATTAATAAACGTTAATGTAATCTACTTTTTAACTCCTAAGAGTAAACACTTTTTTCCCAAATGTTTTTTCAGTGCCAAATTTTTATATATTTATTCCTCCCATAAAACATATGACAAGGCATTTATCACGTACCTAATGTACAATCACATTATGCCTTCCATCACAGATAAAAACCCTGCCTACATTACAAATTATGTAAGTGGTGTGATTCAATCTGATAAAGCCGATTTTTTTTTGGTCAATTTTAAAAATGCTACAATTTCTGATAAAATAATCTTCCTAGGTAGCAATTTTTGACATAATTCTATCCTAGGTAAACAATTTTGACATAACTCTAACCTAGGTAGAAATTTTTGACAAAAAATTAAAAACTAGAAATTTTTGTCAAAAAATTAAAAACTATAGAAATTTTTGTCAAAAAATCTTACTACTTATTTAATATTATCATTTGAAATATTTACTAAAAAAACCTTCATCTTCGAACCTATCGTAATTTACTAAACTAGTGTTGTTTTTTAACAAATTAAGTCACACCACTACAAAATATGCATACTTCAATCAATATTATCACTCCGTACCATATCACACCATATTTTTTTGTATCCCAACATCAACTTACCTAATCTTATAATATAAAGTATATTAAAAACATTTTATATAATGTAAAAACATATTTAAAACATTTTTTTTCAGTGTTGCCAATTTAATAGTTTTTTTTTGTTAATTGGCAACTCTAGGATTGCACGTACCGATTTAAGTGGATTTTACCTCCGTTTTCGTTGTATCATTGTTTTCTTGTATAATGTGGGACATAGTCATATGTCGTCTGGAATAGATATAAGCAGACATATTAATTATTACTACAAAATTTACAAGAGCAACAAAAAAATCTTTAAAAACCTGTTCAATGCTGCAAGCATAAGACTGTTAACGATCGTTAATATCGCTATTCTGTAATTTTTTTCGTAAATTTGTATGAACAACAACGATGGCTAACTGTCAAAATAACGATATTAACTATCGTCAAGAGAAACATGCTTCGTCCTCAGTTTTGACAATAGTGGAAAACGCAGTTCTTTTTTATTTTATGAATAACAATACTACAATAACAGTCTGCTATTTTGTATAATATCTCATTTTTTACTGAGTGAGATTGAGAGAGTTTATTATAAAAGTAAGATGACTTACCTCAGCCCTCTGTCACCACGGAAACTCAGACTGCAAATACTGCAACTTTTCTTCTCACTTGCATCTTTACCTACTATTTTTGGGTTGTCAGAGTTCCTCATATCAATTTTGATGACTGCAATAGGTTCAGTGTTTTGTTTTAATTCAGTTTTGTTCGGTTCTGTTTTGGAGACGGTGTTTAGGTTGCTCTTGGGTGATAGACCGGATATTTTGAGCTTGGAATCTGAAATATGTTGTGATGTTAGTGGTTTTGTTAAAATTTTACAATATTGGGTCATTGTAGTTCTTAAAAACTAACACCCTTATTTATTAATGCATTGTAAACAATAATTTTGTAAAAATATCTTTGTTGTCTATGTCAATCATGTGTAAAAAAATAATGGTGGTTTTTATATTACATTCTAGTCTTTGGTCTCTTAAATACTTGACACATGTTTTGATTTGAAGTACAGTATCAAATCAAAGTACAGCTTCAAGCAAATCTAAAATTTCATCAAATTTAAAATCAAAAGCAAACAAACAAAAAACCCCTACCTTTAGTAATAATCGCCAATTTGGGCACACCCATCACGCTATCCAACGATCCGTTACTACAGTCGATATCCTCTCGTTTGCTCGCGTCCAAATCAACTCGACTCAACGGTATGGCCTCATCGCTAGATAGATCCGATTCACTGCGGGCTGACTTGTTGAGGCGTTTCTTGATTCTTTTTCTGAACCTTGAAATTAAGGAAAAATAATTTGTTTAAGTTTTTGAGTTGCTTATTGTTAAGGATGACATATTTAAATAGTAATTCAATCAAACAAACGTTTTCACTCCCACGTAACTACAGATTTTTTTTAATAAATTAAAAATTTATTGGGATTTAAGTTTGAAAGTGACAACAAGAATGCCAATGGGCATTTAGTACGCTATTGGACAATGGTTCTTTAAGTTTTAATTATACAAATAAATGAAATAGCCAAGCAATAAGATTCTATAGGTCTGCCTTTTTTCCATTTGAGTATGCACATCCAAAAAAAAGATCCTAAAGAAACCTACCTCTTCCTAGGCTTCTTATAAACTGGCACAGCTTTCTTCTCCTCATTGTTGTTAATATTTATAAACTTCTCGCAGCCAAGCTTCGGTCGCTCGGCATCGGTGCTGCTAGACAAACTGGTTTTATCACAAGCAAAGAGATCCGTTTCGTTGCTTAGTTCGTTGCTGTCTATTAGATCACTGAAATATTGATGGCGGTTGAATATTTGTGAAATGGGTCAAGCTAGCGGCATCAGTTCTAAGGTGAGGCACATCTGGAAAGCCTTTATTTAAAGATTTTGGGAAGGTATATTGTGATTAGGCATTATGTAAATTATTGCCATGTGACTTTTAGTTTTATAGTTACACACTGTGTTATTTCAGCAGGAAATATAATCAAATAATGATGTAAAAGAAAAACAGAACTCACTTCAAAAGTAAGTTATTTAAATGCTATATTAAATGAATGTAATAATGTTATACATTAATAATGACAAAGTAAAAAAAATTATGAACAACTATATAGAATAGCAGAATAATTTATGTTATATCATAGTTAATTTATGTATAAAAATTTAAACCTTTTGTAACCAACATTATTATAAAATAAAATGTTTGTAATCCCATATTTCTCATTCATGTTAAATTGAAATAATTAAAATTCAGTTACGCAACAAAATTCACTTTAAATAACACTCAAGGTCATTAAATCACAAAATAATAGCATTTAAAACGAATGAGGAAAATGTAAAGGAAATAACCAATTGAAAAATTTGTTGTTACTAAATACGTAGTCATAAAAGTCCAACCAACACCTATTATTTCAATGCATTTACATGACTATCTCTATTGCATTTATGTTATAAAGTTTTATAAATGTCTACAAATGTTAATTGAAATAAGGAAATAAGGTTTTGAACAGAAAGTTTTGAGGTATAGCAAAGATGAAAAAAAAGTGTTGGATACTAATGAAATAGGCATCTTTTTCTATTAGATTATTTACAAATACACACTTATGATTAGGAAAATGATTGTGAGGAAATCGGAAAAAAATGTGTTAATTACAGATCAATCTCCCTGGATTACCAACAATAATTGTGCACTATTAGCAGTAATGACAATTAAGTTTATTATTATAAGACGAAAATAATGATGGTGAAAAAAGTAAATATTTTGAATAACTTTAAAGTCAAATATGCATAGATAAGTAAAAATAACTTACATATTGTCCGATAGATCACTTTGAGTCTCTGTTTCAAGTTTTTTGATCTCAAAAGTAATGTTTATTCTTTTGTAAATCTCCTCAGTAATGTTCCTGCATTTTTCATATTTAGAATCCAGTTTCTTTCCAATAGCACCCCATTCTTGTGTTGTATTTTCTAATGTTGACATCTTATCAAAATTCCACAAAAAACTATGGCTTTAAACACTCACATTCTTCTAGCTCATGAATTATGGACACTTGTGCAAAACTGTTAGGCAACGCAACCATGATTTTCATAAGCCCAGCAAACCGATTGCGAAACGCGAGGGTCAAGAAAAAGTTGTTTGGTAATAAAATTTCAAGTTTTGCCTGCACCAACACACCTTTTCAATATTCTAGACGCTTGTGCCGAGAACTTTACGCGAAATAAACCTATTAATTGCGCCTGCAATCTAGGAAAACCAGATATAAAGAACAAAGGATCGTCACAAACTGATTTATGGCACTAATACGGACACACACGCAGAACAAAGGCGAATTGTTATATACACTATGCGACTAGACATATAAAACGAAAACTACACTAGTTTTGGGTTACATAAAACATCATTTTTCAACAAATAACAATAAAAATAAATAAACGACAGGCGCCTTTGCGGCTTTTGAGATTTTGACGTTTTTTAATACAACAGTGTTGCTGACGCTAATTGCTCATTATCTACCAATAAAAATACGTAAATTATTATCTTAGTACAAGCAACCCGTGGGATGCGAATTCTTCTATACCAAAGACAATAACTTTTCGGTTTGGACAAGTTCAGTGCAATATTATTGCACATGTATTTAAGCATGTTATTACAGTTTTTTCAAACAAAACTTTCTAAAGAATAAACATATTTATTTTAATTGTATGCAATATTTTGTTTTGATTATTTTGTTTTCTGTTACAACATCATCGAATAAAATTTAGATTGACACGATTGATAAATTTGACAGACTCTATGACAGTGACATTAACTTTTGGTTTGTTTAGGTTCGGTTTGCCGCCCTTTATTGTTTACTTCTTTGGTTTGTTGTTTTTATTTTGAATTACGTGAAATTATAACTTAAATATGATTCTATAATGTTGTATTAGTGCAAATTGTTGTTATAAATGGCTGCCCGAAAGTTAGTTAAGTGTAAAAAAGAGTTGACTGCAAAGTTAGTTAGTGAAGATGATGTTAGACTTCCTTGTATTTTCTGCGAGCGAATTGTAGATGATGAAGTGGTTTTTGGGAAGTTATACGCAATCGGTGATGTTCAGTGTCATTACTTTTGTGCTGTAAGTACTTTAAATTTATTTTTAACTGAATTTTAGTTGGTATTTAGTCCAAAATATGTTGTACTACCTTACATGCGTTGCTTGGCACTCATCATTCACATTGAGTGCCATGTGCTGTTAAGTTTCAATATTCCATTGAGTATTTTTCCCGTAAAAGAGTGTTAAACAAACAAACAAACTTCTTGTATTCCTAAAACTGTAATAATATTTGTTAATATTATATTGTAGCATCTATTTAGATAATTCATGTATGTACATGATTTAAATATTAAGATTGTTATTCATAAACAGAACATAATTTGCCTCTTGCAGCTCCTGTCCTGTTGCCTAATCCAAAAAGGTAATGACAATGTTGGCCTCTTTGGATTCTTGTACCGAGACATCCTCGCTGAGGTTGAAAGATGTAAAAAACATGTAAGTATTACTTTTTACATTTTTTATATCATTTACATACCACATCACTAGGTATATTAAAAAAATGTAGCCAGTAAATAAATATACACATATTTATTTAATTACTACTATATTCGAAATTATCTAAATACTTAATTATTTTCTTTGATTCTGATAAAAATTGGACTCATCTCTGTTAATTCCATATAAAAATGTTGCGTTAAAACAATAAACTCTTTTATTATTGGCAAATTCAACTTATAAAAAATATGTAAAGGCTTCTTATCTATGTGAGGTTGTATTCAAATTATCATAAATTAATATTTTGCTTTATTTCTAAACACTATGACTGATAGTTTTTAGAAAGAACATAGGCCGGGAAGCAATTTGGTTAAGAATAATACCTATTGATAAGATTCTTATTTAGGAATTTGATTTTCCATTTCATTTTAAACACATCTCAATTCTAATTTTAACTGATTACTTCCAAATTGATTTTGCCTAGCATTCCACCAATCTTTCATACAGAATCTCAAATATCAGTGGTTCTTGGTCAACAGAAATGTTCATACTGCGGTCAGTACGGTGCCAACCTGGGCTGCTCCGTCAGTCAGTGCCGGAAGCAGTTCCACCTGCCCTGTGGGAGAGAGAAGAACGCTGTGACTATGTTTTATGGGAATTACAAGTATGTGCTACGAGCACAGGACCTTTAACGAATGTTAATATCATTATTTTTACATATGTTTCGTTAATGTGTATGAACATTAACGATGGCAAATGTCAGAATAACGAAATTAACGATCGTTAAGAGATACATGCTTCCACTAATGATTTGTCATTTTATTATTATTTTCTTGTAAAACGTCATTCAACATTGGGTTTAGAGCTGGAATGTGGTGCACGCATTAATATATCGATTTAAAGTATGAAATGAGGATGGAATAAATGATGATTTGGTTTTGTGTCTATTCTCAAGTTTCTAACATTAGCATCTCATTAAGGTCTAACTAACATATTATTTTTTAAACGAAATGTTAGATCTGGCACTGCAAGCCATTGGTCGCGCTAGCTGACGATAGAATTTTGTAAATCCTAAAAAATTAAAAAATAAAGCCTAAAATATAAGAAAAAAACAAAGCTAAAACAATTTGTTTACGGTCGTAGAGATTTATATATCTACAGACAGCAGAAAAATACTTGAAGGAGCTAATTTCTAAGCTTAATTAATAAGCAAATTAAACTTTATTGAAAGTAATCATGAAACTAAATTAAATAAGTCAAATATCTGTAAGATTAAAAAATGGGTTGGTGACATTTCGGACCAAAAAAACTCGGACACATTTGCCAATGTATACATACATTGGCTAAGGTGTCCGAGTTTTTTTGGTTCGAAATGTCACCGACCCTAAAAAATATAACAACATATTCCGCTTTCACGTCGAAATGGCTGAACCGATTTTAATGAATTTTGGAATAATCAAACAGCCTGTGATGAATAGGCTAGTTTTTACCACGGTAATAAGTACACAAAGTCGCGGGCGCTAGTTTTATACAAAAATTCTCATTGAAATATATTGTTATATACTTATATATTATATACAACACATGTTATTTTCTAGATCATACTGCCAACAACACGCCCCTAAGCAGAAGATAGCTGACCACATAATGGCTAAAGCTCGACTACGTATGCCGAAGAGGAAGAAAAATAAAGAAAATAGTAATAGTGTGATGGCAGAAGTTACTTGTACCGGTGAGTTATTGTATTTATTTTCTAATTATAAATTAGTTGTACAAAGCTTTTGGGTTTATACCATAATTTAAAAGGAATAACTTTTTTTTAAAGAAAGAGTGTGTTTTTAACGATTATTCTGATATATTTTTTTTAAAAGAATGTCATCATTAACCTTTATTAAGTTAGTTTTTTAAACAACTTCACTTAAAAATCTTTTTAAGTATATAAACGAAGGCATCAAGTAATGGCACTACAATAAAACAACTTTTTAATTGATGATTGTCAAAAACTTTATTTTCTTTTCGTATATTCGTTATTATTTCGTATTTAATTCCTGGACACCCTGTTCAGAAGAAAAATAGTAACCAAACTATTGCGTATCAATTTATTCGTTTTACTAAATATCTAACATCATTTTAATATTTAAAAAAACTTTTTATTTATCTTCTGAAAAAACTTGCATTAGTATTTAACTTTACCACAAGTATGGCAAATCAGCTAGTTTATTTACTATTAAAATTTATAACAAAATGAGTCACACGAAATGAGTCAAAAATTACAGTACTTTTGTTAGCTTAGCCATTTAGCATGTTACCTAAATGAATGTTATGTGTGTAACTACTGACGTGAATGACGCATTCTTTACTTAAGAAGCTGTCGGCATTTAAAGCATAAATAAACTAATAAAAAAATAAAAGTAAAAAATGGAAAACGTGTATATGTCACCGAAAAAAAAAAACCGTTAATTTATAAATTTTCTAACAGACTAACGGATATCGCTCCGTAAGACTCTAAACGGTGCGACCAATCACAGTAGTGCTTTTGATTTCACGTTTCCTTAAAAATACGTCAAATAACTGTTCTCTGATTGGTTGAAGTTGAACTGTGACAAATTGTGACCAATTGTAAGGTTTAATGTTTAGAAAATAATGAAGCACTTAACTTTTAACTTGAAATTTTCCCGAAACTTGGTAGTTTATATGCAACTTAGGTAAAACAAAAAAACGTATCTTAACGTAACGAGTCCCTTTACAATGCCAAGTTTTCGTTTTCGGAAGCAGTCTTTTAACACCCCGTATAAAAACGAACTTTCTACCCTCACCCACACATTCGTCTAAATCATTGAATAAAAGTTCAAATTGATTTCCAATATGTATTTATTAAACATTTTTAACAGTATATTGTGTTTGCTTTTTGTAACACCTACCATGAACTTGACATAGTCTATAGGACACTCGTTAGCTTCAAAGCAGGGACTGAAAACGGTTAAGGTTTACCGGTATTTCAACCTGTATAAAAAAGTGGTACCTTAATTTTATACCGGTTACGCAATCCTTGAACCAAAACTCTACCGGTTGTTTTAAGGTTTTCAGAATCGCTACCGCTATCTTATAAAGGTATGGCATAATTATACCTTTAAAATTCATACAGGTTGAGTATTAAAGGTATAACCCATATGATTTTTTCGGTATCGTAATACGCTCGCTCGATACAAATAAAGTCGATTTTCCGACAGCAGACAAACACATTCTTGAAATAAAGTGATACTTTTATTTATGTAAAGGTTATACCATAATATTAGAAGTATACCGAAATGTTATGGTGAAGGTTTTTTATTATATTCTTAAAAATACGGTACCGAAATGAAAAGGTATGACGTCATACCGTATTTTAAAGGTATGCATATTTAAGTGTATTAAAAAAATAAAATACTGAAATAAAACGGTATGACGTCATACCGAAATAAAAGGTAGGCCTACTTTAACCGGTTTTTGGTCCCTGCTTCAAAGACAGATCTTTGGCGAATATTATTATTTTCTTCTATGTTACCGTCAGCTAGATTGTCTATGGATTGCATTTCTACTTTATTCTTCACAAGAAAAGACTGGCCGGATACAATCATCGTGAAAAATAGCGCGAGCACCAAATTCGAAAACATTTTTTCTTTTTCTGAAAAACTTCACTTTTCAAATTTCGAAACGATGTTCTATTGTCGTTTTTAAAGGCTTCTTAAATTTTGTTTGCTATTAAAAGTATGTAAGTGTAGTAGTATGTAAGTAAAGTGTAAATCATCGTCGATTCACTTGCTTTTTATATACAAGCTAATTGCCCAAGTTTTAAAGATCTGTTATTAAATAAGATTAAGTTGGATTCATAACAAAAATTTTATTTTTATTTTATTATATTATTTCGATATTTCAATTTAGAGTGATATTAGATTTTACCACAAAATTTACTGCAATCGTGTATTACTGGAAGGAAAAGCGTGTTTTTTTTATATTTTTAGTTAATTTCTAACGGCCAAGCTCAATAACTAACTAAACTTTGATGCCTTGTTATTTTTGTAAGTATAGTAAACTATATGAATATTTTTACGACTCAATAAACTATGGTCGATAGCTTTTTTTATTATCAATCTCCGGACGAACACACCAACTGTGTGGCTGTAAACTAAGCGTTACCTTGTGCTATAGGTACCACACAGTGGACTAGGGGAGAACCTAGTTACACCCAGACACGATTTTACATGATATAAAAATGACAGAAACTCGTCACAATAACAAAATCAGAAGTTATCAGGCTATTTAAGGCTACAATGTTTCTAGTAGTTATTAATAGTTAATATACCTAGTAGAAATATTGTGATCGGCCATAAATGAGTCAAAGGCATGAGTCAAAATTAACTGTGATTTTGTCAGCGTAGCCAATTTACTCAATACCTCTTTATAAATGACAATATAATATTATATGTGTGTCTGTTACACACGAAAAAAATAATATTTTTTTATTTATTTATTTTTTACCAGTATTTTTTTTATTAAAAAAAATGAAAAAACAGGACTGGAGATCTTATTTTGGTAGAAAAGTATAATTACATATAGATTTAGGAAGTAAATAGAGGTTCAGACAAATAAATTAAAAAATATGTTAGAATCTCTTTGGTATTTTGATGTTTAAGAAATATATTTTGATGTGTCATTCAGGTTTTATCGTGTGTACTTAATGAGAAATTCATGATAAAAGTTAGGAAACTGCAAAATCCGATTAAAATTTATGTAGCGAACGGTGATTACTTTGTGGCAGAGAAAGTAGGGAATATACAATTTTTGGTAGGTGGAATCTTAGTAAAAGTAGATGCTTTACTAATGAAAAATTTAACTTTTAATTTACTTTCTGTCAAAATGATGGTTGCTAATGGAAATTTTGTCGAATTTAGTCATAACGCTGTAAAAATTACAACTTCAGCTAATCAAATTATATTAGGATCTTGTTTAGGCAAACTATTTATTCTAAAAACTATATGCAACTGTGTCCATGCTACTTGCAATAGTACAACGTCATCAGAGGCCGAACTTTGGCACAAACGTTTAGGGCATGTTAACCGTAAGGGTCTTGGAATTTTAAAATTATCGATTAGTCCCAAAATATGTGGGCCATGTCTAGAGGGAAAGTCTACTCGACTACCTTTCCAACGTACAAGAGGACCAAGATCAAGACATGTCGGCGAACTGCTGCACACTGATATTGCAGGACCAACTAGAACGCCAGGACTTAAAGGTGAGCGTTATTATCAAGTAGTTGTTGATGATTATTCACATTTTTGTGTTACTTACTTACTACAAAACAAAAGTCAAGCAACAGAAAATTTAATTCATTATGTAAATAGATTAGAAAATGACAAAGGAGTTCGAGTTAAAAATGTACGATGTGATAACGGCAGGGAATTTAGAAATAACACATTGGAGACATTTTGTAAAAATAAAGGTATTCAGATTCAGTATACTGTACCCTATTCTCCACAGATGAATGGCGTTGCTGAGAGAATGAATCGGACTATTTGCAACAAAGCACGAACGATTCTCAATGAATCTGCATTGCCCAGGGAACTATGGTGTGAAGCTATTTGGTGTGCTACGTATCAATTAAATAGATGTCCATCAGGAGCAATTCATTATAGAACTCCAGAAGAGATTTATCGAGGTAAATTAAATCTGAAACATTTAAGAGTATTTGGAAGTAAAGCCTGGACAGTTATAATGCCGAAACAAGATAAGTTTGATAAAAGAGCAAAAGAAACTAGGATGGTCGGCTATGCGCCGAATGGATACCGTTTGTGGGATCCAGAGACGAATGATGTGATAATATCGAGAGATGTAAGGTTTGATGAAAATGATATTAAATATAAAGGAAAGGAAAAAGCAGACGAAGAACAAAGAGACTATTATATCGATGAAGAAAGTATTGATAATGAGACAGAACAGGAGTCTAACAAAGAGAAACAAGTTGAGGAAATCGAAACAGATATAAATGAAAATGGAAATGGAAGACAGGTGAGGATTAGAAAATCACCTAATTATTTAAAAGATTATGTAGTTGAAGATAATGCAGAATATGATGAAGACTATGAAGATGCAAATGTAGTTTATTGTTTAATGGGAAATTGTGATCCAAAATCGTATGTTGAAGCTATTAATAGAGGAGAAGATTGGCAAAAAGCTGTAAATGAAGAAATAAGCTCATTAGAAAGTTTAAAGACGTGGAAAGAAACTGAATTACCAAAAGGTAAGAAAGCTATAGATACGAAATGGATATTCACTACAAAATCAGATGGTCGAAAGAAAGCCAGGTTAGTTGCAAGAGGATTTCAGACGGAAAGTGCTTATGATGTATATTCTCCAGTAGCAAGAGTATCCACAATAAGAATGATGTTAAGTCAAGTTGTACAGAAAAATTATAAAACAAGGCAATTGGATGTGCCAACTGCTTTTCTGAATGGTGACCTGAATGTTGAAGTGTATATTAAACCGCCAGAAGGAGTTAAAGTATCTGAAGGAAAAGTGCTAAGACTGTATAAAGCTTTGTATGGATTAAGAGAAGCGCCCAGATGCTGGAACGAACGGTTCCATAATTATGTGTTAAAAGAAGGTTTTAAACAATCGAAACACGATTTCTGTTTGTACAAGAAAAATAATGTATGGCTATTGATATGGGTAGATGATATTATCGTTATGGGGAAAGAAAATGAAAATAATAAAGTTATTGACATGTTGAAAGAAGAGTTTAAGGTACGAGATTTAGGAGAAGTCAAAGACTATTTAGGTATGGAAATTACATTTGATAAAGAGAATTTACAAATTAGTCAAAAGAAATTAATAGAAAAGGTTCTAAAGAAATTTGGTATGGAAGAGTGTAAGGGAGCGCAAACTCCTATGGAACAAAACTTGACTCTACAGGATGAAGAAATAATGAAAGATATACCTTATAGAGAGTTGGTAGGTTGTCTGATATATATTTCAAGCATTTCAAGACCAGACATAACGTATGCTACGTCTTTTCTTAGCAGGTACCTAGATAAGCCGACACATACAATATGGATTGCAGGCAAACGAGTGCTAAGGTATTTGAAACAAACAATTAGTAAATGTTTAACTTATACTAAGTCAAAGGATTCCGAAGAATTATTAGCTTACTCAGATGCTGATTGGGGAAGTGATAAACTAGATAGGAAAAGCGTAAGTGGTTGTACAGTATTTTATTATGGTAATTTGATTTCGTGGTACTCTAAGAAGCAGTCAACTGTGTCATTATCTTCAGCAGAGGCGGAGTATATAGCAGCAGCAATGACAGCACAGGAGTTAGTGTATTTAAAAGGTATTTGTTCATTTTTTCATAATGTGGACACAGTTGCATATCTTTTGGTGGACAATCAAAGTGCGATTAAAATGATCGAATGCAATGTAAACAGTAAACGCACCAAACATATTGACATTAAGTATCATTATATAAAGGATTGTGTAAATAAGAATTTATTTTCAATTTCATATGTTTCAACTAATGAAAATGTAGCCGATGTGTTAACTAAGCCTTTATGTTCCATAAAACATAATATTTTTGTTAAGAAGATGAGAGTAATGTAATAGGTAGTTAATTTTCATTTTATTGTAAAGTTTTCAAAGAAAGTTATATTTTAAGTTTGAATAGGAAGTTTAGGTGATTGAAGAGTTTGTTTATATTGTTTATTTATATTGAAATGTCAAGTTGTGTCATGTCATTTAAATATTAGTTTATAGTGTTGGGACATGTACGTTAATGTTATCGATATTATTTTAGTGATGGAAAGTTGTCGATTAAAATGTTATCGAGTGTTTTAGTAATGTTTTTCAGTTTGCAATTTTGAATTTAGCAATTCAATATTGAGAGGGGGTGTTAGAATCTCTTTGGTATTTTGATGTTTAAGAAATATATTTTGATGTGTCATTCAGGTTTTATCGTGTGTACTTAAAACAATGTCAGAAATAAAAAATGGATAATTGATTAAATTTCTTTCTCTATACCTTTTACATAACAAAATATGTCAAATAAACATTTATAATAAGCTACATTGGCTTTGACATACATGTTCAAAGTGATATTTTTTTTACATTTGTTTATTAAAAAAATAATAATTAAATAACACATACACTACACAATTTTTTTGGACACAGTTAATACATATCTTTAGAAATGAAAAACACTTTTATTTATACATAGTATCTATCAATTTTTTTGGCAAAATACAAGAATAACTAATACTTATAATAATGAACAAACCGTAAATCGAAATATAATTTTACAGAAAAAATGACTTATCTATTATTTTTATCACAGTTTTTATTATTCCCATCTAAATTATTAAATAAAAAACTGTAATTTTCTAAAAAAAATACAAATTCACACAATTTATTTTACCAAATTGTTTGTGGTCACAATAATACATTGGTTAACCACATTTATTACATTAAAAATCGAAACACTATGTTTTTTCTTTAGCTCGCTCACGGCTTAAAACACCAACCGCCAACTTTGACATAGCCCTTAGGGCAGAATTCGGCGCCAAAAGCAGATCTATATTCAAAATCTACTTCGCCTCCTTTTACTTCCACTGGCTTTTCTATGTCTTTGTCTTTTTCTATTGGTTTCACCTCATTTTTATTACTCTTCGTGGTAAAACACTGGCTGGACACAATCAGTGCGAAGATTACCACCAATGTATATTTCGAATACATTTTGACAGTTAAGACAGCACTGTTTTCACTTTTGTTTTTTAAAAAAAAATCTTTTTTCAATTTTCTTTTTTTTTCGTTTCTGAGAATTTGTTCACTTTTTGAATCGATTGTTTTTTTTTTGTTTGTAGAAATTTTAACCACTTTTTAGCGTTTTTTTTTGTGTAAACGATATTTTTTTGTTGTTATTTCAAAAGCTTGTAAGCGGCCAGTTTGTTTGGAATGAAAGTCGACTATGAATCATCTTGGAAGGACTTGTTTATATAAAGGTGCCTCATCGGTTTAGCTTTAGAGATCCGTGATGAAATGAGGTCAAATTTAATGTGCGAAACTACTTATTTATCAGTTGTATCTGTCATTTGATGGCATTTGATGATATCGCTTTATTTGGATATAAAAACCAAAATAACAGATATTTAAGCCAGTCTTCTGTTTTTATATCAAGATTTTCTCCTTTCTTTTCATAATTTTGCCGCTCCACACTAGAAGATAAACTAAAATATACGAGTATACTAGCGACCCGCTCACGCTTCGCAATGATGTAATTTTGGGCGACTTGTTCCCGAAACATCGTATTTTAGTTAACTTAAAAAACATTTTTTCTGAATGTTCTTTATTTACAAATTTAAATGAAAAAAATACCTAACGGATGGTGAAAACCGCATTAAAATCCCTCAACTGATTTAGGAGGAGTTAGCGGCCAAACATACAAACAGACAGAATTAGCAGCTTGGATTTGTACTATGTAATGATGATAATGATAACTAACTAAACCAAAAAATCATTAGTTTTGAACCACAATAAATAAACGACACCCTCTTCACCACATAAGGACATCCCAGAGGTAATTTCCTTACTTCGATCCGCGACAGACACTAAAAACCAGACCCGAGTGACTCAGATATCTGCATCATGTTTACTAATCGGGTATTCATTTATACGTGTTAATTTAATGTATTTAATTTATTTATTATTAACTGGACAGTGTGTTGGTTTGTATTTTTACACGTTTTTAGGGTTCCGTACCTCAAAAGGAAAAAAAACGGAACCCTTATAGGATCACTTTGTTGTCCGTCCGTCCGTCTGTCAAGACCCTTTTTCTCAGGAACGCGTGGAGGTATGAAGCTGAAATTTATATCAATTACTCAGGTCTACTGTCCCTTGAAGCTGTGAAAAAATCAAACTTCTAAGCCAACGCAATCAAAAGATACAGCCGTTTATGCCGCAAATTATGCCGCAAGTCGACACTTGCAAGGGAATCAAAACCTACAGGGTGCTTCCCGTGAACTCAGAATCTTGAAATTTGGTACGAAGCAACGTCTTATAGCATAGATAAAGGAAAAATTACGAAAACCATAAATTTTTAGTTACATCACATAATATTTTTTTTTTAGTAATTTTAACCTTACTACCCATTTCCTCATAAATGCGTAGAGGTATTAAATTGAAATTCAAACCAAATACTCAGGTCTATAATACCTTTAAGCTGTAACAAAATCAAACTTCTATGTCAACGCAATCAAAAGAAACAGCATTTAAGCTGCATATTTTGAAACTCGCAAGTACTCGCAAGGGAATCAAAACCTAAAGGGTACTTCCAGTCGACCTAGAATCTTGAAATTTGGCATGAAGCAACGTTTTATAGCACACATAAAGGAAAAATTCCGAAAACCTTAAATTTTTAGTTACATTACAAAATATATATTTTTTTAATAAATATAAACTTATAAGTTGAAATTCATATCTAATACTTAGATCTAATTGCCTTTAACCCGTGAAAAAAAAAAATCTAAGTCAACGCAAAAACGCAAAACGCAAAAGTACAACCGAGTTTCAAAATATGCGAGTTTCAAAATATGCGGTATCAAAATTGATACCGCATATTTTGAAACTCGCAACTACACGCACGGGAATTAAAACCTAAAGACCACTACCCGTTGACATAGAATCTCGAAATTTGGTAAGAAGCAATAGCTTACAGCACAGGTAACAGAAAAATTCCGAAAAGCTTAAAATTTTAAGTAGTTTTTGCAGGTTTGTACGGAACCCTCGGTGCGCGAGTCCGACTCGCACTTGGCCGGTTTTTTTCTTATCACTCAGTTTTTATTTTCGTATAAAATAATTAGAAAAATACAAAAAAAAAAAAAAATGTAAATTCTCAAAATCTAATTATTTTTTATAATTCTAGGTACTTTAAAAGATATCCTCTGCCTATTGTTTAGAATTAGAGCAATACACGCGTCGGGTCAGGAGCCACTAATGAGTCACCCTGTACACCCTGTATCGAGAAAACATGGGCTTTGTAAAATTATCATTTTAGCCGGAAATAACGCATTCTTTATATATTCGCAATAATGAATTTGGCTAAATTAAGAAAACTTTATCTGAATGTTCTTTATTTACAAATTTAAGTGAAAACAAACAAAATAGACAGAATTAGCGACTTGGATTTATACTATGTAATGAAATGATGATATTCGTTTTTTTTGTAAAAAATGTCCAAATACCTACTAGTTTCAGGTTTAAATTAGGTACTTTCCAAATACGATCATCAATCTAAACGCTAGATTTTGTTCTGCGCCTGACCGCAATTTTCAAATACTTAATTACAATGAATCATAGGCGATAAATTATAAGTTACTTTTCCGTTTGTGGTTTACATACTATGATTAAACCCTTTTCTTGGAAGTAAAAGCATGGTTTGTCATACGTTAATAAGGGCATATGAGGTCAAAGGTCTTTTAAAATGATCCCTGTAATAATAAGTCAAGAAGAATTTGCAAATTATTTGTATTTGATTGGGCAACTGATCTTTACTCGACGGAATATAAATAAAAATAACCATAAGAATCAAATAATATTCATTTTTTAATGTAGTATATTTATATTAATAAAATGCATTTAGTTTTCTAATTTATTTAAGGTTTAAGTTTAGTTTTTAGTTGTTAAAAGAGTCCTTTATTTCAAATGCTGATCTTTATTTGGTGCGTTTCGAGTTCAAAGTAAAGGAATCCTAAGTTAAGGAAAATAATATAATAAATAATAAATAAATAAATAAATCCTACTTAATATTATAAACGTCAAAGTTTGTGAGTAGGTATAGATCGATGTATGGATGTTTGTTACTCTTTCACGTAAAAACTACTGGACGGATTTGGATGAAACTTTGCAGTAATATATACATCAGAATAACACATAGGTTTACTTTTTACCGCAGGAAACTTCTCATTCCCACGGGGAACCGACTTTCCACGCGAACGGAGTCGCGGGCCGCCACTAGTTATATGTATTTGATTGGGCGACTGATTTTTACTCAAAGCAATGTAAATGAAACTGACATAAAAACCAAATAATATTTATGTAGTATATTTAGTGATTAATTAATTAAATTAATTTTAATTAAAGTTTATATTTTCTAAAAGAGTCTTTTATTTCAAATGCTGATCTTTATTTAGTGCGTTTCATGTTCAAAGTAAAGGAATCTTAAATCAAGGAAAATACGTACATACGAAAATACATACACTTCATACTATTAAAAGGATAATAGCATTTTCTGCTTAGCTATTATTAATGTTACCTGTACAATAACTCTCATGCAAAAAAGAAAGATTTTATAACTTCAACGGGTTTTCCTAAGATATTTTCCTCAGGTACCTTTACCTGTAGGATTATTCTTAACTTATGTGACATTAAAAATACATTCTGAATTTCCGTGTTTGTAATATTTTATTTATTACTTTGGAATAACCTATTATATTCTATTATGAGTTATTTAAATCAATCATAAAACTTTATGTGTAGGTATGTAGTTTAATTATTGATTTATTCAAAATGGTTCCTTATTTTGCAGTTATAAATATACGTTCAACATATTTTTACCAATTGTTGCGGATCTCTTCTAAAACTAGTCCAAAATTTTGCAAATTTGTTTAATTAACCATACCCACACAGGGTGATTCATAAATGGGTCTAGACCCAAAGCGTATACAGGGTATAAAAGTACTGCTTCCAAAAACGAATACTGGGTATTGCTGTAGGGAAACTTGTTACTTTTAAAGCAAAAAATTTTTTTTTACCTTATTTTGCCATATTGCTTAAACTATCAAAATTCCGCATTATTTCAAATTAAATATGGTTTTATTTTTATTTGCTATGTAATCCATCGCTCCTGAACCATTAGCTGATATGTGAGCGATTACTCCAAGCAGCGAATATCACTTTTCAATACTTAATAACTTTTTTAACTTGAGTTTTCTGGGTATACTGTAAACGAATTTACTTACTATTTAAGCTCAAGAATACGTGGTTTAAGGCTTCAGAAATGGTCTTTTTACACCCTTTATACTCTAAACAAAGGACAACAAAGTCAATTTTTTTTTTATTTATTTATTTTCAGTTAAATCTTCAAATAATTATTTTTTTTGCTTATAATAATGTATTATTTGTTACAGATACGACAGACACGGAGCTAGTGTGTGTAATTTGCTATGAGGAGGTGGACACCTACCCGACGGTGAACACCTTCTGGCCGCCGTGCTGCGGGAAAGACGATTGGTTCCATAGAAATTGTTTACAGGTACGTAATATGATATATTTGACAACCATGAAAATGATGTTTTTAGCGGTTAATTTTAGGATTCCGTACCGAAAGTCAGTGACACCGATGCTGAGTACACTCTCTAAACTAAAATAAAAATATTGCCATCACTTTCTCATACTTCGTATCAAATAAAGACAGGTATGTTGGTCTCACTAAATTTAGTCCACGTCATTGTAAAATTAAACGAAATGCGCTGACGACGAGTCTAAGCTTGCTTGCGCCGTGGCGAAATGCACGCAAATTTTAGTTTGACAGGACTAAAATGAATACCCATCTCTTTCTTATACCATTGCTGAGTAAGTGATAGCAATATTTTTAGTTTAATTTAGAGAGTCTTAATGTAGAATCGGCACCAGTATCACATGAACCGTGATAGGTACGCAGTTTAAATTTTCACATGTGATATAATTCTGTTGCCGCTATAACAAAAAATCCCAAAACCTGAAAGAAAAATTCTTGATACGGAACCAATCGTGCTCGAGGTCGACTCGCACTTGACTATTTTATTTTCTTTTGTAAAACCAATACCTGAAAACTCTTTGGGATTTAAATTATTTGTATTTAAAGGAAATTGTTTAGATCTCGCGGGTTCTGGGCTATAATTACTACATTGTGGTTTATGATTAAGTTAATATTTTCCAAATTATGTACATATTAAGAACGTACTTACGGTGTGGGAAAACATCGTGAGGAAACCCACATACTTAGTAGTGTAATGTGGGTTTAGTCTAGTGTAATATGTGATTCACATTTATTTACGTAATCAACGTAAATCTAAGTTTATTCTACTTATAAGCAATGAAAATTAAACTTTAACATTTTATCCTTCAATATACCTACATTTTAGTTTAAGTATTTTCTTGATGAACTAAGTTACAATTTATTCTCAAAATTACATAGTGTCAGGCTTCGGAAATTATCCGTTAGCACCCTGTATATTCACTACATATATTTTCTTCCAGCGTATGGCACTAAGTGCGGGCATGCACTATCTGAAATGCCCTCTTTGCAATGATAAGGAGTTATTTTACAACGCTGTGTTAGAACAGGGGTACTATATTCCTGATAGGTAAGTTATTAATTTATTTTGTCTCCATTTTTTCATCAACATTTGTTTTTTTGAACGCTACAAGTATTTTTTATAATTGGAAAATACAGTTATTTTTGTAATGGCAGGATTTGTGAAAGGAAGCACTGTCTTATAGGTATATTTGACATTAATATTTTTAAACTTTAACAATGTTTTAAAACAAAACATGTGAATCCTATAAATAACCAAATATTGTGTTCTTGAGTTAAAACTTCATAGTACATATTTTTTATGAAAGCAAATTATAAAATAATAACATTTATACGCAAAACCACAATTTTAAAAATCAATCCTAATGTTATTTACCAAAACTGTAACTTCCAAATTCTGCTATTCATAAAGCCTAATATAAAATTAATTTAATATAATTATCAACTCTATAACTAAAGTAATAAAGTCTATTTCATTCACATTACAAAGAAACTTACCAAAACTGTAACTTGAATGTAACTTTTCCTAATTTCTTAGTGTTCAAAACTTAGGGCCGGTTTTTCTACAGTCAGATAAATTCTATCTAACAGAAAATCCGTACGTTTTCGTTGCACGTCGAATATAAACATTTAACATATGTATGATATGAAGTGACAATGAAAACATTCCTCTTTGAAAAACACTACAGTTGAAAAATCAGCCCTTAATATTACTACACTATAGTAAAAAATAATTCCGAAAAGTTTTATCTCACTGTCAAAACCTAGTCTATTGCCTAGAATTTTGATTTTGACACTTCTGTCAAAATCTCGCTTTACAAAATGGCCTTATAATATTATTTCTTATACCTGTGAAGTACTAAAAATACCAATAAACTGTATATTATTCTTTTCTTATGCCTGTGAAGTATTAAAAATATAAACTGTATATTATTGTAATAAGAGACGCGTCGTGGGAGCTGGAACAGAACGCGTTCCAAGAGATATACACCCGAGTGTTCGCTTGTTGCGAGGAGCTGTGTCGGTGTCCTAAAGGAAGGGCTTTTGATTCTGATAACGGGTAAGTATGATATTTATCAGAATGTAACTTTAAAATCAAAATCATGTTAAAATTCTTTCATTTATCATAGATATGTAACATATCCTACTAATATTATAAATGTGAAAGTTTGTGAGTATGTGAGGATGTATGGATGTTTGTTACGCTTTCACGTAAAAACTATTGGACGGATTTGGATGAAACTTTGCAGTAGTATAGGTTATACATCAGAATAACATATAGGGTACTTTTTACGGAAAACATTTCATTCCCACGGGAAACCGACTTCTACGCGAACAGAGTCGCGGGCGGCCACTAGTTAGTATATAATTTTTTAATGTTATTATGTTTGGAGAGGTCTAATTAGTGTTATAGATGGAAAAGATTGTGAGTGTTTGTGTTTGTTAATCGTTTATGGAAAACCTACTGAACGGATTTGGATGAAACTTGATTTATGTAAAAACGATTATACTGAGACTATAAGAAAGTATCTCATTCCCATGGGAAAAGCCATTTATGAAATCGCGGTAATCTAGATAATTTAAATATTCTGTTTTGCAGCTCGATCTCTGACCCTATCTTAGGTGTAGGCAAACATTACATTATACTAATTTTAAATTGTATTTATTTTCTAGTCCCTGGGATCTATTACCCTGTGCCCTTTGCGGCACGATGTCCGCCCACGCGGCTTGCTTTACTGAAAATAACATTAACAAAGATATAACTAATGTTACGAATAATACTTCAAATGTTACGAATAATACTGCGAATGTTATGAATGATACTTCTAATGCAACGAATAATACTTCTAATGTTACAAATAATACTGAGAATGTTACGAATAATAATTCAAATGAACTAGAAGAAACAACGAATACAAATAAAGACAATGATGTCCCGCCGTTTGTATGTGAAATTTGTAAAACGGCGGCGAAAGATAATCTGGATTCTCTACTGGAAAACGTTCATAAATGTAAGTATTACAAAAATAATTATATCCTACTTCCTACTAAAATTATAAATGTGAAAGTTTGTGAGGATGTATGGATGGATGGATGGATGGATGGATGGATGTTTGTTACTCTTTCACGTTAAAACTACTGGATGGATTTGGATGAAACTTTGCAGTAATATAGGTTATACATCAGAATAACACATAGGGTACATTTTACCGCGAGAAAACATCTCATTCCCACGGGAAACCGACTTCCACGCGAACGGAGCCGCGGGCGGCCACTAGTGTTATTATATTTTGAGATACTATTCAAAAGTTAAAGTCCCGTGTTTTGATTGTAAATTTAATAATCATGTTGCACATTTTGTATAAACTATAGTTTGAATTCTGTCAAGTTTTGACAGACTGTCAAAACCCTTATTGCCTAATTTTTTGATTTTGACACTTACTTCAAAATTTCACTTCACAAAATGGCATTAAAATAACGTAATTTTTACTTATACTATTAATGCGGAAGTTTGATGTGTTTCACGCAAAACTACTGCATGTATTAACGTGATACATTATTACCTGAAATAACATCCTACTAATATTATAAACGTGAAAGTTTGTGAATATGGATGATGTTTATTTTTCACGTAAAAACTACTGGACGGATTTGGATACATTATACATCAGAATAACACATATGGTACTTTTTACCGCGGGAAAACTTCTCATTCCCACGGGAAACCGACTTCCACGCCAACGGAGTCGCGGGCGGCCACTACTAGGTTATAATTTGTTTAATATGATATAATAATTATAGTATTATGTCATCAGTAATGCTACAAGAGCAAAGTCGAGAAAACAGAACTATTCGTAGAGGTAGAGTCATGCCGAGCAGGATGAGTCTGCGGCGAACCAAGCCGGGGGCCGCCGCTAGGTTAGTATATAATATAGATATCTATATAAAACTATGTGGTATAGTTATTTGGTAATAATATGTGTTTTTACATTAAAAAAAAAGTTTTTTTTGTTTTTTTATACTTATTCATATCAAATTACAAGAAGAATTTATATTTCGGTTCTAGGTGTTTGGAATATTAAAGTATTTTTTTTATGTTCAAAGGCCTTCGACTTCGCAGACTGTGGTTGTTAATGCAGAAATTAAAGAAAATAGTTGTCAAGGTAAGAATAACTTTCATGTTCATGTAGTAATAACTATTTTAAATTTTATATTGAACAAACAAAAAAGTTTAATTTATGTTTTTTTTTTCAAGTTAGCTAGTGGTAGTTCCATTTCTTTATTGTATTAGAATCAGTTATGCAATGGACATAATAACTTGCAAATGTTACTTCTTAAGTAAAACATATATCACAAATTACTTATTTTTTCTTAAATAACCTGTTAAAATACGACATATTTTCATCCTATTTCTAAATAATCCAATCTTAATCCATTTCTTTTACTTCAAACATACATTTCCTATTACAGAATCACAATCAAACACATCGACAAGCCGTCAAGAACTAAATCTGAAAACACCCAGAAAAATGCAAAAACAAAAAACATTTTTTTCAAATTTACCTTTAAACTCTCTAGAAAATTTCCTATTATCGCCGTTAAAGCTATTGGAACAGGGTTTTATTGAGAAAATGGGTAGAAATGAGGATTTGAAGATCAATTGTAATGTTGTTATTGATATGATGAGAAAGAAGTTTATTAAGCCGAGGCCTCTGTCAGAGAAACGCAGGATTGTCAAGTAAGTTTGTATTTTAAGAAGAAAAATACTTTTGAATTATGGGAATTGAAATAATACTGTTGTTATAATGGACATTTTATGTTTGATTCAAAAGAATTTTCGTTGGAATTTTATTTTAAGGGGATGAAATTAATTGTAACTTTTTAATTTGATATTTTACACAAATTTTTTTAGTTTTAAAATATATTTTTTGTTTTTCCAGTGATATTTTAGACTCGCTTATCAGCAAAAACTTAAAGGAATCGCCTAAAATAAAAGGTAACGTTAAAGAATGGACGTCACCGATAAAATATAGTTCTGAAACTACGGCCGAGGTGAGATTATTTATCTTTATTTATTAATTAAATTCATATTAACAAGCTTTATACGAATTAAAATTCTATACTATCTTTTAACATTGATGTATTTTACAGTTCTAACTAGGAAATATGAGTATCGATAAACAGGTTTTAACTGTAAATAGCATAAAATGATAACAAGAATATTTTTGACCACTGATTTTTTTTTTAAATATGTTGGGTGGGTTAAGTCACAAGAAATCCATAATTAAATCTCATTTTTTAAATAATCTTTTAATTTACAGATAACTAAAGAAACTCACAACAGTCCTGTCAAAATTGACGAAAATGCTACTGAAAAAGATTTTGACACAACACAAGAAAGCCAAGAAATAAGTAAAACTAATTCTAAAATAAAAAACGTTGAAGAAAACATCATTTTTATCGACAGCGAAGACGATTGTCCAACTACCGAGAAAAATACCAATGAATTGGAAAAAAATGTCAAAATTAAACAAGAAACTGTCAAAATCGAAGAAAATGTCATAAAAAAGGAAAAATGTTCGCTGAAATTCAGTTCAAATGATGCAGACACTCTTTGGAACAAAAACCTTACTTTAGACATTGATACGTTTAAAAGTAATTATTTAAATGAAGTGGGCGAAAAAAAATGCAATTTCAATCATAAACATATCGAATGCGAAGACAAAAAGATACTAAAAACAGCAATTGACTTCGCCATAGAAGCTGCTAGCGATAAAGAAGAAAACAGAAAACGAAAAGCCGAAAACAACGATACAATCACACCAAAAAAATCGAAAATTGAGGAAAAAACGGCAAAACGTAAACGGAAAAAGGAGAAAAAACACAAGAAAACCCATACGAAGGTGTCAATTCGCAATGAGAATGTCAAAATTAAAATCAAAATCAAAAAGGACAAACTCAAAAATAAAGCTAAATTGAATCAGTTTATATTAAACTTTAACGATGCAAGTGAAGTGACTAAAGTTAAAAAGAAATGTAGTAAAACTAAGGTCAATGATCATATGAAGCAGACCTCTTTACATAGTTATTTTGGGTTGAAATCTAATTAGTTTTTATAACTGGATACGTAATTTGTCTAAAAATTATAATGATGTTAGGTATTACACTTTGAGAGTGGTAAAAAGTAAATAAAGTTATTAAATAAAATTTCTTGCGAAATGTGTTAGTGAAATAATGACAGTAAATAAGGTCTATATGTAAAGTAAATACATTAATGTATCATTGTATAAACTACTAGTGGCCCGCCCACGCTTCGCAATGGTGTAATTTTAGCCGACTTGTTCACAAAACATCGAATTTTGGCTAAATTGATAAAACTTTTTCTGAATGTTCTTTACTTACAAAGTTTAATAAATATATTCCCTAAAAAATGGTGAAAACCGCATTAAAATCCGCAACGTAGTTTAGGAGGAGTTAGCGGACAAACATACAAACAGACAGAATTAGCGACTTGGATTTATACTATGTAATGATGATGGTAAATAACAAGATAAAAATATTATATGAAAATATTCATAAATTTTCTATCTCCATTTTGTTTACGATCTTATGACGTCTTGTAATTCAAAGCATTTTATGTGACAGAGTGTAGAAAATTCTAAAATATCGAAATTGTTAAAAAAATATGTTTTACTAAACCTACTAATATTATAAACGTGAAATTTTGTGAGTATGTATGGATGTTTGTTACTCTTTCACGTAAAAACTACTGGACGGATTTTGATGAAACTTTACAGTAATATAGAGGTTATACATCAGAATAACATATAGGGTACTTTTTACCGCGGGAAAACTTCTCATTCCCACGGGAAACCGACTTCCACGCGAACGGAGTCGCGGGCGGCCACTAGTTTGCTAATAATTTTACAATATTATAAGAAAGACCTGATACATTTGTATATATTTTTCATAGAAACTAAAAAACCAAGATGGAGTTTTATTCTGAACTTTTGTTGTTTTAAATAATATGTTTATATGTTTGTATTATTTTGATAAAAACTTTTTTCGGTTTACCGTTAACATTGAAATAATTTCTTATATTTGTTTACTTTTTATATATTTATCTTGATTAAGTAAACTTTAACGTAACTTTAATAATGCTTGCATGAAAAACTTTTTTGAATATTTATCCATAACCTTAATGGTAGTTTTGCGTTTTTGATATAATATTTTAGAGATAAAAGTTATCTAATAAAGTAATAATATTTATTATACCCAAATGGATTACACTTTTATGTTTTTCTTTAGAAAAAACTGTTAATTTTAATAATCACTTTGTGATTATATATAGTTTGTAATAAACTATAATATTTTACTGTTAGTTGATCTAATTTAGCAAGCATACACATAAATAAAGTATTTAAGTGAATTATCATGTTTTATTTATACTTTTCGAGTCCAAATTAAGATACATGTCACAATTATAATACTATAATGGCACTTCGGTTAAACCTAAGACAGGGTTTTAATAATACATATATGCAGGTTTTTAATTATATCTAAAGCCTGAAACCAGGTACTGTTGTTTCTAAATAGTAACTAAATTAACTTATATACTGGTCCAAAATTGCTGTCAGCGCGCTTTCTGCACTATTTGCGTGCAAACGGTTGGACCATTAATACGAACGTAAGCACACTCTGAGCAATCTGACGTCATTAGTGACGTCACCGTTCAGTGCCAACAGTGCAAACAAAAGATGTCAAAGAAATGTCAGATGAATGTCAGTCAATGTCAAACTGACAACTGAATACTTTAATTTGTAAGATCTATGCCCGTTTGCACCAAACTTAAGAACATCCTAAGTCTTTGCCTAACTTGTTTAAGCAACTCCTAACGAAAAATTGGTTTGCACCAACCTTAGGTCATTCCTAAACTCACTTAGGCATTTCCTAACTTTAGGGGCCCGTTTATGACATGCCTAAGGAGTTAAGAAACGCCTAAGTTTTTTTTTTCGTAAAACATTGACATATCTGTCAAATAAATGTTTGTTTTGAGCTGGTTTTGAGGTTATACCGAGTAGTTTCTGTCTGTTGTGTTGAGAACTGTTGTGTAATTTGTAATTTGAGGAGTTTAATAAGTGCTGTAGTGCTTTTTGCATCATGACAAAGGAAGTAGGTATTAGATGTCCTTGATTTTTAGAAGAAGTGGACTTTCATAATGATCAGCATCATGATCAGTAGGTCTATTCTGTAAAACGAAACGTATGCACTTGCCTTCGTTTCGGGCCCGAAACTGACATTGGCTATTCTATTTGGCTTGCATATCGTTAAACGTATTTGTAATCCGAAAGTCAACGAAATAATAAGGGTTTTGACTTAAATTTCTATTCTTTACGTCAAAAACCTTATGATTGATGAAACGATACGAAAGCCAATAGAATAGCAAATGTCCGTTACGGGCCCGAAACGAAAGCAAAGTGCTCACGTTTCGTTTTACAGAATAGACGTACAGCATGCCTCGTATCGTAAGATCACGACCAAATCCTTTTGAAAATTACGACGACGTGGACTTTGAAAAGATACCGGATGTGCAAAAGCACGGTTTTGTGGGTTTTGGATCAAACTGCTGAATAGCTTTCTGCATCCTGCATAATATTTGTGTAGATTTGAATGATGATATGCCCGCTGCACCAGAAGAATTGTGTGAAGAGTCTCTCAACTATTGGATTCAGGCTGGTCATATTGAAAACGAAATTACTAACATTGGGATACTACCAAATGCCTTAGATGGGAGAAGTCTGTTTTACTGTGCACAATGCTGTTTTACTGTGTAAATAAATAATGTATCTTTATTTAGAAATATTAACCTGAAGCTGTTTTTGATAAAATTCCCAATACGGTTTTTATTTTTTTCTTTTCCATTTTTATAATATGCAAATGCATTTTGTGCCTTTTGTTGATTTATAAGGGATTTTTTTCTTGCTCTACCCTTATTCTCATTGCTGCAAGTCTATTTGCTGGTTTAGGCTTAGTTTTGATTCTACTTCTTTCATTTCTAATACCTAATTCCGGCACCAGTCTAAAACTTTTCAGTAAAATTTTCTTCATCTGCCTCACATTCCTAAAAAACATTAAAAAACCATAGGCAATCAATCTTTCATTCGTTCAATTATTCACTTTGCTAGGCAATGGCTTATTTAAGACACGGTTACGACCCGGCTGTTGGTGCAAACCGTTTGTTAAGATAGGTTGAACCTAAGCTTAGGTGTTTCCTAACTAAGACAAGCCTAAGTTGAGGTTGGTGCAAACGGGCACTAAACTTTCGGACAAGTTTTGTTGAACTTATATCGTTTAATGATAAAGATATTTAGCAGATTCATCGGGAAAACCTCAACATGCAATCTTACTGACCCATATTTAAACACCTGTCATTTTGACAGAACGTTCTAGCATATGTTGGTACCAACAAGTGGACCAAATTGATATCAGTGCTAACGTTTGTGATTAATGAGATCTTTTTTGGTCCACGCATTTGTTCGCCAACCAACGTTTCACGTATTCTATTAAAAGACCACGACATTAAAAAAAAATATTTTTTTAGTTTTTACGAGAAAGCGTAACAGACAGACAGACAGAGTTACTTTCGCATTTATAATATTAGTAGGGACTAGTGTTCGTCTGAAAACAATAATTCGGCTAAAGTTCGGATGGCATTTCGCCACGCTCTCTCGCGAGTAACTTCCTTTGTTGATGTATGATTGCTGGCTACGCCTAACAACACTAAGTAGGCATTAATTTGAATCAAAATAGTGCCGGTGTATTTTAAACACTACTTAATATATTAGTATATCATCCGCAGCTTCGCATGAGTCAACCGATTGTGGCGCCCTCTATTAAAAGTTTCGCTTATTGTTATTTCATAAAAAATAACAGAACAATAAAACTTAATTTGAATTAGCGCGTTGTTCTGGTTTATATTTTTTCTACTAACAAATTTCATCTTAATCCTAGCATCTCCGCTGGTGTAGTAGGTCTCGTGTCCCTACTATTTGACCTACCAGTAGGTCTATTTCTATGTCTCTTGGTCCTACCGCTCGGTTGAGCTATTAGACACGCAAATAAATAAAATAAACCTATGACTGGTAGACCCACCGTATTTACTATTGGAGTGTAATTAGCTAATTAAACCTTTCTAATTTTAATCCGCGAATGAATGTTATGGGAGAAAAAAAAATGCCTTTTTTCTAATATTTAACAAGTATATACTATTTTTATTACCTTAATTTTGTAGTAGTATTTATAGTTTCTCGACAAAAACTACTAGGCTATCAGATTCACGAAGGAGTTAATCTATAATAACAATTCAATATCCTATTGAGAGTTTTTTTTACGTTACTCATGTGATGAAACACACTACTTAGCATATCATAAGTTTTAAAGATGTTAAGTAAGTCCTAAGGCACTGTGCAAATAGAATCTTCCAATATCAGCTTCTATTAGTACATACAGACATCGTAAAAACTTTTTTTCTAAGGTAATATAAGTCTATTAAGTAAAGACCCTGCTCATTAATAGAACATATTTTATTTACGTACTTAGTATATAAATATGATGACTAGACCATATTTTTTAGAAAATTTAATCCAAAAATACTGTCCTGCTATGTCATATATCATATCTAGGCATAAGCTTGAAAAGTAAAATGGATAGATCTAATAAATCTAACTATTCACACGCGTCTTATATAACTATCATAACTTTGCCTTATTCATACACCAATCATTCAAATTAATCAAATCTTTTAAATAGAATCAATTAAGTATAGATATGGCAGAATTCTTTGATGAAAATCTAACGTCGGGCGTGTAGCCTAATTAAACGTATTTTATTTTTAACAGAAACTACTAGGCGGTCAGAGCTGCCAAGGAGACCAATAAATTGAGACAGCCCGTTAGAGTGAGAGAAATATAGTTTGAATAATGCTTGCAGCATAGTTTAAATTGGCCATTAAATATTATATTCTGATAAACTTGCACTGTAATCTCTTTCATCCTGTGATATCCTGGTACTTGAGAGTTGAAATTTAAGTTTTAGCCGGCACATTTTCCATTGATATTTTAAACTTTATGTCCATTGACTATCCTCAGTGCTCACTATTGTGGTGTTTCGGGTACAGTTGTTCAAACCCTTTTTGTTAAGCATGCAATACATGTTAGGTGGTTCTTTAGATAAAAATTAACTATATAATTTATTGTTTTTTTGGAATAGGAAACTGTAATAAGTATTTCACATAATGTTTCATAGACATTAGTATTAAAAAATAAATTAATAAAATACTTATAGCATTTTTTTGTTGGCCAATCAAAAACCGACTATTGGAACAATCCAACATAATATACCAAACTAGCATTCGAAATGTAACCGTCGTATCGGATTTTCGATAATTTATATATTTATTGTAAACCCTCAGCGATGCAATTAAACCTTTGAATTTTATGATATCCGAATATGGGAGTGTACTATCTAGTCTTCACATTATTTGTAGAAAAATCTCTGAAAAAGAAAGAAGACAATCTCAATCCCTGTAATAACTCCTCTACGTGGTTGAAGGCCTAGTATTTTGCAAATTCTTTATACCTAAATTATTTAATTGTTAAAATATTAACTTCTATAAAAAAACTAAGTTTTTTGACTCCTAGTTTTGAACAGATGGAATTTTTACATGTTTAATTAAATTCTTACTAAACTTTGTTAATACTAATTAAAAACAAGAACACGGTAGTACTACGAGTCATACTTTTAGACCATGCCTGGTAAGGACACGAGTCATGGTTTTTGACGGGTAGTATGACTAACAGGAATGGTAGGACAACCGCGGTAGAGACACGAGTCATGCATCCATCCTCTTTGCGTGATTGAGTTACTAACATCCAAAGATTCACATCCTTCTAATATTATAATTAATTGTGAAAGTTTGTGAGTATGCGTGTATGTATGGATGTTTGTTACTCTTTCACGTAAAAACTACTGGATGGATTTGGATGAAACTTTGCAGTAATATAGTATATACATCAGAATAACACATAGGGTACTTTTTACCGCGGGAAAACTTCTAATTCCCACGGGAAACCGACTTCCACGCGAACGGAGTCGCGGGCGGTCACTTGTTACCTACAAGCTTTAGCTTGGTTGGTGTTGCAGTTCGAAGATTATTATTAAACTTGTAAAACTTAACTGTTTTTATTGCATTTTAACAAATAACTTTTAATTATCAATTAAATGTAGATGACCAATAAATACCAATAAATATTTTTCAAAATATAATTTATTATGAAACTTAAGACTAAACCTGACAAAATTATATTTTAATTGAACTTTTAAATTATGAAGAAATATATTACTTAGTTTATTTTCGAAATCGACTTAATCTTAACACGGTCTTTTAAAAAATGACAATCCATAGAAATTATGTTTTGTAATTTCAAGTTTTGTTTCACTTTTATATCAGACTATAACTTAATTATATGTACACAGATTATAAATTTTAACTCTAACACTAGTAAGCGTAAATTTGTCATTAAAAATCTCATATTTTTACTAAATACGTACTTAATTATGATACAATGGTCTAAACTAAGTTTTTATTTCGCTATTAAGCAGATTTAATAACCAATAAAATGCTATTAGTATTTACAATGATATTAAATACACAGATATGTTATTTTCGTCCAACTCGAAAAAACTCAAATTTTGGGTTTCTTTAGAAAGGTGTTACAGTATTTTTTTACGTAGATTTTGTTAACATTATAACATATCTATAGTATAAAATATAATTGAAACAGAAAGACAATTTTCGTAAAAAAATTCAACATCATTCATTTCATTCTCTAAATGACTTACGAATGAGTTAAGTTTTCACGTAAATTAGTCCTTACTACTAATAACATTACAGTTTATTTTTGAATGCAACTATCATATTTGCTCATAGATTTCTGTGTGCGTTAAATATACCTGACACACATAAAAACACAAGCAAAATGAATTCAACTAAATTATTGTAAATATCCGCTAAAAATATAAACTTAGTTATCAAATTGCTTACTTAATAAACAATCTACAAGCGATATATGAACTTAACATAATTTTTAATTACAAATATTAACTTCTATGATAAAAATTCAATTATTTATAAACGCGTTTTAAACTTAAGTTAAAATATGTTTTGTTTCAGTCAGCTATGAAAGCCAGACAAAAAATATTTTGACATTGGTTTAAAATGCGTTTAAAATATTAGTATTAAAAGTTTAAAACGATTGCAAATTTAAGCTTTATAGGCGGGTATTCCCTACATTTTAGTCAAGTGAGAGAGCTTAAACGGGAAAATCGAATAAGAAGCAATAAATATGCAAAATAAATTAAAAAAATTAAAAACCTGTCAAATGTCAAAATGACAAGAAATTCAAATTTAAAAAAAGAATTATCAATTTTCAGGTTAAACTTCTTCTTGACAAAGTATTATTTTATGTTAATTTTTAACAGTATGTTTTAAACTGAAAAAAGCGTTTATGAAGTCTATAATAACTTTTTTCATTGATACATTTCATATATTATTCAAGTATTTACAATACATAATTTATTTAAGATACGGCACGAGATTTAATGCTATATTTTTGGTAGAAAACAGAATTTTAATTATAAAATTCATATGAGGGAAACGCTGAATAGGAAAGATTTAGTTTTTTTTTACGAAAAATATTTCATCGTAATTTTTCATGCATTTGGAAAAGCTTGTGAAAAGATAGGCAAAGTATGAGAAAGTTAGTAAATGCATTTTTTCTATTTGCCGTCATAAAAGGTATTGATTTACGTTTTTTTTATTACTTTTTTACCTACACTTAGCTCTATTTACAGCGCTTAAAGTGGCAAAATATGTAACTGAACAGTTCCTTTCAATATTTATCTTTTATATTATGAAGTAAACTTTACAAAAATAACAACGAAAAAGTTTTTTACAATTTCAGTATCATTTTGTTGTTTTTTTTTTTATTTTATTCAAAGTTAATGTTGTTTTTAATAGTTCCAAATTTCGCCACTAGGAGCGCGTTTGCATTCTAATATTTACTAAATGCCGTTTGCTATTCCTACTTGTTCATGCAGTCGAGTAAATTACTTCACATCTAATTTAGTACATAATATTGCATAATAAAATAAATTTCATTCATATGGTGGGATTAAAAAGAACATAATTACGCTAAGTCTTTTGTACTAATCTATTACTTTAGTATGGCAACAATATAATTAAAATCTAAATCCATAATTCAATTTTGACCGTGTTTCAAAACTGAGAAAAAATATTTTTGTCACTTTTTTTCAGTGTCAAAATCAAAATTAAAACAATAACTTAATTTTTGCCGTTTTCAACCTAATTAACACGGTGGGTTTAAAATTATCCTTAAAAAGAACCTTAATATTTAAAGTTCACTATTTAATATAATTAATATGCTCATAGAATATATCGTCATATTTTAAAACTATCATTTCGGTTAAAATTTTGAATTTTAAAATTTCTTCGCCAAATTATAACATCGCTAATATTGTGTACTTTTATTTACATTGGGTTATTTACAATTATTATTTACAAACAAGATAGTCAAAAATCGTGAAAAATTAACTTCTAACCAACTTAAATAAAAACATATTAAATGCAACAATAAGTCTTTCTTAAACCCAAAAAGTTACCTAAATAGTTAATATTTTATTTTTTACTCCAAAATAATATTATTTTCACAATTTTTTACCATCCTGTTATTAATATCAGATATTTAGCACCAACTATTTATGGTCCCTATCTGACTTTTATGAAATTTTGTTTTATTTAAGACAAAATTCCTCCCCTTTACTAAAATATTGCAAGATGAACTCATACATATAAACAGTATAAGATGAAACGAATATAGTCATTTTCTTACTAAATTTCAGTTTAAATTTCCCTTGTTCATTTACTAGCTTTGTTAATATTTTCCCCCAAACTGTGCAGTTCTAATTTAGGTCCAAAATTGGACCTAGACGTTTCTCTGCTTTTTTACATTATTTCTATTTACAACATTCTTTCATCTATAAAGCAATTTACATGAGAAACTTCAACAATTTCCTAGCGACTAAATATTATTCTATTCATAAAATGACTGTTCTAATTATTCAATTGTTAGACAAATTCTATTCAACTGATTAGTAGTATCTTTTCATTGTCACATATTCAAATATGTTATATTCAAATTCAACATGAAAAATTTAACTTACCTAACAATTGAAAATCCCACTTAATCATGAATGCAATGACACTGAATCGCTGAAAACTATGAAAAAATCCTACCAAAATCTGGGGGTAAACAATTTTACATAAATAACCCCATATTTTACATAAAATAGCCCCATATTTTACATAAAATAACCCCATATTTTACATCAACAACCGATTCCTCCTCCCAACAGAATTGCCTGGCACTGATCTGTGTCTCTTCAACGATTCCTTATGTTTTGGGTCCAACATAGCCGTATAGCCTTCGGGGCTGCACAAATGGGGGTATTTCTTGTAAAATGCTCGGTACCCATCGTGGAGGAGGTAAACCTCGGGGTAGTTGAGATGGGGGTAGTTCTCCTTGTTTTTGGCACGGTCGGAACTGCGGAGGAAGCGGCATCTGGGAAGAAAAATGGAACTAAATGAAGGTTTGTTAAGTATTGGAAATTATATGTAAAGTGCTTAAGGAGAGGGTAAAATTTGAACATCTTCAGAATTTAAATTACTAGCTTTCCGCCCTGCGGTTTCACCCGCAACTAAATGGTTTTTCCCGTAGCAATATCATAGGGAACCCTATTTTTTCCTAAATAAAATATAGCCTTCGAAAGCTACATTATTCCCGAGTAACATGGGAATAATCTAGCTTTCGAATTGTGAAAGATTTTTTTAAATTGGTCCAGTAGTTTCGGAGCCTATTCATTTCAAACAAGCAAACAAAAAATCAAATCTTTCCTCTTTATAATATTAGTATTGATAGTATAGATGTGTCTTTTATTTAGACAAAAAAAGGAGTAGAAACTTTTTGAACTTATTTTTTTACTAACTTCATCAATTTTAAACTATAACATATTTGTCTTTTATATTACAAACTTAAAAAAAACACTAAATACATTAATACTCACAACTTGGGTCCTCTTTCAAGCGAAAACTCGCAATGGAACACGAGAATGCTTCTCTTCTGTTCCTGACACTCCACTCTGGCTTCGTTCACTAGTGATAGCACATGGGCGGGGGTATGTAAATTTACTGCCCCCGTGATGTGACCCCCGGAGAACTCGTAGGGGTAGCGGCAGTCTATCACCTGGAAGGGATATTAAGATTGGAGATATTTTTTTTACTAGTGGCCGTTCGCGACTCCGTTCGCGTGGAAGTCGGTTTCCCGTGGGGATGTGAAGTTTTCCTGTGGTAAAAAGTACCCTATGTGTTATTCTGATGTATAACCTATATTTCTGTAAAGTTTCATCAAAATTAATCCAGTAGTTTTTACGTGAAAGAGTAACAAACATCCATACTCACAAACTTTCACGTTTATAATATTAGTAGAAATTTATAATTTATAATCTTGTAAATAAGGCTTTTATTTAAATAAAACATACCTTATACTCCCCGATGCTATCTTCAAACTCTCCTTGTAACAAGTAAGCCAGTGTATCACAGGATATACTTTTTAAATCGCTGTGATTTCCACTAGTCAACGGCAGAGCGAATGGCTGGCTGAAATCACCTATTAGATCGGGTTCTGTGGCCGCTGGAAGAGAAAGGAAACTATGAATTTGAAGTTCAAAAAAGGTGTAATTTAAACTCTATTGTGTTGATTTAAGGTTGAAATTTGATTAGTTGAGTTTAGGAGTTAAGTCACTTTTCTTGTCTTCCATATTATAAAATAAGAAGTTACTCATGTTTGTTTGTTTGTTCGCTTACTTCTTCATAATGACGCAACGGATTTTAATAAGCTTTCCACTATAGACTAGATATTTCTTTTACGAAGGTTCATATGCAAATTACAACCAAAAAAGTATCTTTAACTAGTTAAAGTTCCAAGTTTTGAGATTGTGAAAACTGCATTCTTACAAAGCTTTAGGGTTACTGATTAGTAAGTGATTAAATAATACTTACAACGAGCCAAAGCGGTCATAATCGAAGCGCTGTTCTCCGAGAAAGCCCTTTGCAACACTGGTCTTTTCCTAACTGGTGCATCTTCGCACAATCTCTTTCTCTTACTCAATATTAGCTCATCTCCTACTCTCTTAGTAGACTTTTTCTCTTCAGGTGATTCTAATATCGAAAATAGCGACACCCGAGCTTTCGCTTCCGGATTGAAGCTCATGCTACGACCTAGCTGAGGTCTTTTGGCTTCTTTGCTTAAAATTGCATCTTTGATCGGTCGGTTGAGTAGATCGCTGAAATTAGCGACTTTGGGAGAATTCGAATGCTCTTCGAGTTCTAACGGTTCGTCTATTTCGGATATGAAACCGCTTTCGATAGACGTGGTTGAGTCTGAGGTGAAGATTCGACATCTGGACGAAGCGGGTGATGAGGACATAGACCCAATGCTAGAGTCGCTTTTCTCGTGTCTAAGGATGTTCTTTGTAGGCGTTTCGGAGAATTTGAGAGACTTCTTAACAGAGAACGAAGGCTTCCGAGCAGCAGGGGACGTAAACTCGAAGTTTTCGTCTTCGAAATTCAACATCCGCGTGGCTGTAGCAGTCGGGCGGTTGAAAGACGTTGAGGGCTCGTTTTCAGTGAGCTCAGAACCGAATTCGAAGTTTCGAGCGATCACTTTCCGCGAGGTTGAAGATCGACCTCGGGAGATTATGTTTGGACTGTCGGTAGATATGATTTCGTACTTCGTGCACTGATCGAAAGAGTCCATGTTGAATTCTTCTTCTAAATCGTGTAACGTTTCGAAATCTGTGTCTAAATCGTCTACTTTGTCCGGTACGAAGAAGTCTTGCTTAGCCGGTGATAATGGTTTGGCAGGCAGTGTGTTAGCAAAGTCAAGTTTAGCATTTGACCAATCATTGCTTGTTGACTTATTAAAAGAGCAGTCCCGAGCATCTTCCTCGATATCAAACTTCATAAATGTCTCGCTTATAAAACTGTTTTCAATATTCTCTTTGTTATCCATTTTGAATTTGGAGCGCTCTTCGAATATTTTTGAAATCTTGTTCGTGGTTCGCTTGATGAAAGTCTTGCTTGTCAGCGGTGAGAGTGAGTTTCTGTCTATGTTTGGGGATTTCTTGTCTATAGGAGTGCCTCTTAAGCGTTCAATGACCGGTGATACTTTTGGCAGGTATAACGGTGAGTTTTGAAGTTCTCCGAGTATTCTACGTTTAGATGGTGTTGCTTTGGGTGAGCTCGGTGAAAGCCGGTTGAAGTCAAGTGCATGCGGGTGCATTTTCAGCTTGTAGTTGGTGGAATATGATTCTTCTTGCTTACGCTTTGTTGCATTGTTACCAGAGTTTATACGGAAGCTGTCTGTGATTAGCCTGTAACAAAAAATGCTAGTTTAGTTATTCAGTTTTGAAAATGAACCAAAATACAAGAATTATAAGGGTTTGTATGTTTTTTGTGTGTTGTTTTGTAATATTAGTTGTAATTTAAAAATAATGCTGCTTAAAATCAAGCTACAATTGTTAAAAGTATCTTATATAAAAGTACCTAACTAACTAAGAATTGACTCAGTAAAGTGTAGGTAGGTAGTAGGTATATAAATTTCAGTAAAATCATTTGTGTTATGTTTTCATATAAATTCGGTTCTTATTATTGTACCTAGAAGTATTCAAAGAATATAAAAAAATGCATGACAATCTTTTCATAACTACAAATTCAAAGATTAGCTTCTCTAATGATTTTAAACCCATTCCAAATTAAACTAGGTACTTCCCACCCCAAATAAATGGATCAACTTGTCACAGAATATGATAACAATACCCCTTTGGGGTTAAGATATAAAAACTTTTTTGTGATAGCCTCTTTGAAGGGACAGAAAGTATCGGCAGTCGTAAATAAATCGAAAACCAGTTCAAAATTCGAACATACCTTTTCAACCCTTGCAACGACCCTCTATCTTCGATGTTTCTTAACTTTCAACAACAATGACGAAAAGGTTATGTGAAAAAGAAAATATAATACCGGGAGTCACTAGACACGATAATTCACATGCGAAAGTTAAAGAAACAATGCTGTCACCAATATTATACCATTTTAAGGTAGACAAGAGAAATAATGAATCACCACGAAACATTTGAAGTTGATATTTGCGCTTTCGCGCGCCTTTGATCAGCTGACAATGACAATCTGTCAATCTTGTCAACAAACGTTCAAAAACTATTGTTTTCATCGTTTATTGATGAATGATCGTTTTATTTTTATGTTTATATCTACTTAAAACGAGATTTGACTTAAAATGTGTAATTTTATTCCCCTTCGATTGAATTAGCTTCACAATAAGGTATATTTTAATAAATCGGTTGTAATAATCAATATTCAGTAGGTATGATAATGTGGGATACCTTCTCCCTATTCATTAAAGAATAAATATTGAGAAAACGGTTAAAGTTACTACTCGCAACGGCTTTTAATATTACCCTTGAAAGATCAATTTTAATATTTAGGAATAATTTGTTGGTTAGTGTGGTAGTGTTACTTACTAAAACGAGTGTTTAGCATCGTTCAAAAACTTATCGAAACTAAGTTGTGAAAGCTTTCATTTTATTCCAAGTCAAAATAGTTATAAATTATAATTGAGTGCAAGTCAAGTGATTTAAAACAAAACGGTCCGCGATGTCAAAAGAGTGGCTTGTGCTTTACGAACTTACAAGCAAAGCGAATAGAATAATTATAATTTAGTACCTTAAGTTTATTTTTAATTATAAGGACATTGTCATGTGTTTAACAGTCCTAGGGTTAAAATTATCTTACGAGTTTTAACTAGGTTATCAAGCAATAGACATTTTAACTATTCACGTTAAAAACACGCTTTTCTCTTAATAATTACAACGATTTTAACGACAGTTTTTGACTTCAACGTTAAAAGTGAAACCTACCTTATTGTTTGCGCACTAAAGAATAGAATTGAATGTAATTCTTGCCCCTCTATTAACAAAAGAATGCGTTTAGTTGCATTACCGTTTTCCTTATCACAGGGGTGTTTTTTTAACGTCTTAACGGTATTCCGAGGCAAAGGGACGAAAGTGTAAGGCGTTAATATTGGCAGAATGACGTTACGCTATTGTTTGGGGAAAAAGAAAAAAAAGTTGTCAAACTCGCTACTGTCAAACTTTGATGGCAATATTTTTAAGTTCAACGGCGGCAATTTTTCAAATGATTATTCTTCATTTATTTGTATTTGTAATGACGACCTCTGTGGTGCAGCGGTATATACACCGGACTGCTAAGCGGATGGTTCCGGGTTCGATCTCCGGGTCGGGCCAATGTCGTTAAAATGGTTTTTCGATATTGCCTTGTGTCTGGGTGTAGGTATCTAGGTTCTCCCCTAGTCCATTATGTGGTACCTATAACACAAGTGCTTACTGCAACTTACTTTAGGGCCACATAATTGGTGTGTTAGTCTGGAGATTTATTTATTTATTTATTTTGATTTAATATGTACTTAAATACATTTTACTTATTGCTTTTTTTGAGATTAAAAAGCGAATCATTGCTTTATTTTTATTCAATAAAACCTGTTGCTTCAACCAAAGACATTATTGCTACTAATTTCTGGATGATCCTTTTGACGACAAAAACGTTGCAAAAATGAACCTTAACTTAATGTATTTAGTGTCGTATTTCTGGTTTTTGAAAAGATATTAACCCTACAAGACGTGCTGTATATAATAACCGAACTGCATAAAGATAAAAAACATTTAAACTGCACTTTGTTGAATGAATCTGGTTTCTTAACGTTTTTACTTTATCAAACTGTCTTTTAAATTAAATTCATTCAAAATTAACATCGCCGTCAAGATGTGCAAAATTTTAAACAAACATGTGGTTCAACAGATGAATACTCCAAAAATAGATCTACCTACAGAGTGTTGCAAATGATGCAGGTCTCGGCACGTCCTGTTTGTCTCTACATTTCCGAAATATCACAATATTACTAAAGTTATATTTAATAATGATAGATATTCATAAGCATTTTGTGGCCCATAAAACTAATCGCAAACCGATTATCTTTTTTTCACAAATCTCAGCGTGGACCCCACTTTTGAACGTCACAAAAAACCGTAACCGTTACATCAAAATAGATGTTCTATCGATTTCTTCGGTAAGCATACAAGGGGTTAAAAGCTAACTGTCAACATTGGAAAACCGAACTGATTTAACCGTTATCTTCTCACTTTCTTTAAAACGACGAAATTGAATTAATTGAAAGTGAATCCTATTATTCCAATGTTTTATAGTATTGGCTGAATAGACGATGCCTGTGCTTTGCATGGAGACTCGCACGTGCGTTTCCTTCCGGTGTTTTTGTCCAATACATTTTTTTCGCAGTCATTAATATTTCCCGATCGTATAATACCGCTATAAAACAAGGATTCACACTCGAAACAGCATACAAATAAGCATATTAATCCCACACTAGCAAATAAACAACAAATTGATAATCTTATCACCAATTCAAAAACATCTGCCTTCCAAAAAAAAAATGGGGCAGAACGCGCCAACGCCTTTGCCTCCGCGACGTAAGATGTTAGTCTATGCAATTACTTGCCAGCTGCGAAAAAGTGCAGCTGTGTTGCAAGATTTAAAAATGCACTTGTCGCAATGGAACTATTGTTGGCGGCAGCTGGAGGCTTCCTCCCTCGCGCGTGCCATAAGCAACTCACGACAAAAGGGATCTTTTCTTTACCTTTGACCCTTCGAATGCAGGATGCTACCGTTGCATCTTATTGTAGTTTTTCTATGATGTCCGTTTCTTAATTTGGGGATATCAATTTTGAATTATTGAAGTTGTCTTGTGCTGTTTTGTATATGGGTGATGGGAAATAACGGATTTTCAACGATTTTTTTTCTTGGTATTGTTAAACTGAGCTTATCGTTAGCTCTACCGATCAGATATTTCTGTTACGTACCCAAAACTTAAGGTGTCAGTGTTTACCTATCTAATTTTATCTAAGTTAGAATACTGGTAAAATTATTTGTTTTGCAGGTAATAGTAGCGACTGATAAGATTTACACATGTATCATTCTAAACTTATATTCATTTAATTTAGTTAACAAAAGTAGGTGTTATCAAAACTTGTATTACCAAGCCATTTTCCTCCTTACAACTATGACCGTTACTGATCGATATGTATATGATAAACGCGATGTCGGTTGGTTCATTGTTCGTGCTATACCGAAAGGGGATGCGCTTATGACCCATTCAATACGAGATTATCATTAACAAGTCCATATAAAAACACATATAACCGCCCACACTTAATTTTTTATTTAGTTTATATATAACAGTTCAACCTAAGATAAAATAAAACAAGAAAAGAAGGATTTTAAGAAAATCCTCTAAATTAGCAACACTGAATTTTTGACACAGTGGTTTCCGGTTAAGACTTCGACAGCGGAAATTGCGGCACCTTATCAGGTGATCTTAACCGCTTTTCTCAGATGACCACGTAATTTAATATCGCACGGTATAAAAACCACCGTCGGATGTGTACAATAAAAAGAAATGCCAAGGTTCACTATGTTCTGAACTTCTGAGAGACTGGTGGTCCTTTTAATTACTAACTCTTACGAAGAACTATGTCTATAAGTAAATTAATTAAAAACGGAAGGTTAGTTCGGCGCGAAGTTTAAAATTCGAAAGCTTTTGAACGTAGGTAATTCTTGACAGGAACTGAGAGGGTCTTGCCAACCCAAGCTTGAATCCTGAGTGACCGAATATCCTGTCTTACTACTCACAAAGGACAATGAATGAACGGGGTTTCATTCATTCAATGTACGAAACATTGACCTTTGGTATCAAAAAGATAATTTTATACTGCATTGGTCAGTACTCGGTGATAGTTAACAAAATGGGGTAAAATAACCTGATGTAAAATTCGTTAACGAAGCCAAATAATGCAAAACTGTTTGTAAAACAATATTTGACCGGGTATTTAATCGGCCATCTTGAATTTCAAGTGTTGCCGCGCGAGCCATATGTTAATCTACGCGGGAGGGCTAGTATCTACATTTTAAATAACATTGCGAATGAATTTAGATATAAATAATGGGAGTCCTGAGTTTTTATCTTTATGACACAAAATTCTGCTAATTAACACAAGGGAAACTGAAGTACTTTGAAACTTGGCCCTATGGTCAAAAAGAAGGTATTCTGTTTTTTTTTTATCCATAATTGGTATGCTTTGGCTGAAGAGATACATATTAGTAAAATTGAAACATAAAAAGACACAACTATTAGCATTGTGATTAAAATGCTTCTAACAAAATGAACTTTGATAGTTTGGCCCAAATATCGATTTAGATATAAAACGTTAACACGCACGCAATTTCGTAATTTATGGCCTATTAACACCAATAAGGAATTATCTTTTATAGTTTGTAGGCAACACTGCTATTATTACTGATAGCTTACAATATTATTATGAAATTGTTTTAATAGTATGTTTAGGAACACAACTTTAGCTTGGATTTTCAAAGAACAGTCAGCTACTAAGGGACTATACTCAGACTAATACAGTTAGGTATGATCTTAACAAAGTAGGATACAAGTACTTAATTAATTAACCAACAATCAGCGTAATAACTTTCAGCTGTAGGCGCCATTTTAAAAACAAAAGATTAATCGCAAAAAACCGTTAAAATTACGTCATGCGCTGAAACCATTGCAACGAACAATACTCCCGCCTGTTTTAAAATTAGAACAGAACAGTGGTTGTTTTGTTTTGTAACTTGTCGCCAAGGCGCCAGAGTCAAATGAGTGTCTAAACTTAGTTGTAAAAAAACACTATTTCCCCCTTTTCAGTGGTGAGTTGTTAAGTAAAAATAGTTCAACTGTAAAGTGTTCCCAAGTTAGTTTTTCTCCGTATTTTCGTTTGCGACCACAGATGAAGTTATCATAAAAAAAACAGTCTTTCTTAATTCTTCCCTAGTTTGTTGTGTGGTTTAGCTAATACATGGGCTTTGTTCAGCGACATACAGTTAAGACGATCTATTTTAAACTTATTAACTAAAGTTACATGTTTAAATATAAAAAAAACTAAATCGTGCAATTTGCTGAAGGACAAGTCACACACTTATTTAACTTGAATAATAATGTGAATGATAATAGCAATAAAACAACTGTTAATTATTTGCCTTCGTCTGCATAAATATATACCTAAGTACGTACTTCAAAGATACGCATAGTATGAAAGTTCGTCGTATTATTCGTCGTTTGTCGTAAAAATTTTTTTTCGATATTGGCTCGTGTCTGGGTGTAACTAGGTTCTCCCCTAGTCCATTGTGTGGTACATATAGTACAAGCTTTGCTTAGTTTAGGGCCACACAGTTGGTGTGTCAGTCTGGAGATTTTTATTTATTCGTAGTTAATCTAGTCACTCAAACGAAATCCAAGTTGTCATAAATGTAGCTCCAATGCGAGCCACTCGAATAAACCGCGTCTCGAACCACATCACTAGTCCAATTTGCGTCGCCTGTTGTCATAATCTTTATTATTCTTTCGCCTTGACACATATATCAGCGAATTGGGCTCAAGTATAGCTTTTTGTTTCATTGGGCCACGCCATTATCTACTGGGTTTTATTAACAAATTGACTTTATATAACACCCGTTTTACTTTTGAATATATTTGTTCACTTCGAGTATTGTCAAATGGAATAGATTCCGTCACCAATCTGCTTATGTTTTTATTTTTGTTGCGCTTCTAAATGTAAAACTAATTAGTAACATGTCAAAGCTTTCGTATGGCAAAAAAGAAAGTGGCTTAAATATCCCACACTGCAAGTTAAGTCATTTCAAATTATCTAAAATTAGAACCCATAACGTCCCCACTCGAGTCACACAAGTGTTCGTTTCAAATCACGCTGTCGCGAGCAATTTACCAAAAGGCGGTTTTTCTGACAGCTACCCGCCATCTTGCCGCGGCGAAATCGTTACAGAACTTTTTACTTCAAATCCTAACATTATTAATGACTCTGAAAAAAGGTTTACGGATTTTAGGAAAACGATCTCCGAACGAATGCATTGTTTGGAACGAGCAGAGTCATCGTTGAACAAGTGCATCTTTTTGTTTACACCGGATATCGATTCTGTTGATTGGTTTCCGGTCATCTGAGCGACCGTAATTATTCTTTGATTATTGACCATAAACTACTTCATTCTTGTGCTTAATTATTTCCAAAATATAAGGAAAATAAAAAAATAGTGAATTGTTATTATTGTAAAATAATTAGGTTAGCCGTGTGATGATTCATTGTTCGATTTCCGTTATTCTGTTATCGCAAATAAACAGAGTATTGCCATTACGTCTGACTGTAACCTTTAGCTCCTGATAACAATGACCGTTTTTTTAGTTATCGTTATGTTTATAAATAAAAGGTATAACCACTACAAGGATATTTTAATTTCGCATAAAAAAATAATTAATATTAATGTAGTTCTTTTTTGTGTTTTTTTTTTATTTAGAAAGGATTTGATTTTTTATTTTGCATTGCAAAACTATGCGAAGATGCTTCTATTGTTAAGAATGAATTGTTAGACAAATTTATGCAAAGCAGATAACTTGATTTAGGGCCGATTTTTCAATAGATAGTTAAAACGCCAGATATCGAACAGCCAGATAGCTTTAACTGAGACGAATAATAAAGTTTCAATTTTTCAATGGTCAGATAACCCTCTGCTAACTATCCTAATGATATTTGTGCAAGAAAGAGACATTCTTATATATTTTACAGTTGTTAGAAAAGGACTGTAAACTTTCAACGCATTGACAGCGGGTGTCCCAATTGACAAAAAATTTAGGTATGACATCAAGACTTGCCGTCAACGATAATACATAGATATACCGAAAACTAGATGGAGCCCACCGAAAAAAAATACAAATAAAAGTTACAAATACAATATATTTTAACATGTGTCTGTAAACTTTGAGAAAGTATTTCTATCTTATTCAATTGATTGCTAAGAATATTTTGGATGCTTTTTAAAAAAATCGATTTGGTATTTCATATACTCAGAGATACTTTATGTTACTGTATGTCTTAATAACTACTTAGTATTTTAATATAATTCTCAAAAAAACCTCATTTTGATATAGCGTATCTTTAGCAGTGTGTTATTTGTGACACGCACACATCAAACGTATTACTCCATCTAGAAATGTATACATCTGTGATGTCAACAATAGCTTACTGCACAGATATTTAAAATTAAACCTCTTGTGATATATATTTTTGTCCCGTTTTGATAACTATACATTATTGTCTTCAAATAAAGTAAAATATCCATGGTTTTACAAAAAATAAGCAAAACACAAATAAATTATCCTATATTTACATACGCATGATGACAGAAACGTCAAATAATCTGTTAGATAACTGCTTAACTGAGGCAAAAAGAGGCAGCTAAGTTTATCCGCCAGTTACCGAGTTTAACCTTCTGTTAGAGCTTATCCGCTAATTGAAAAATTCACAATCTTGCTATCCATAGAATAAGTCCTATCTGAAGGCTTAACTGACTATTGAAAAATCGGCCCTAAACCTTACTTAAAGGAAGCTTGACTAAACTTTTAATGCCGGTTGCCTAAGTACGTTATCAGTATGTAAACATTAGTTTTTTAAGGGCCGGTTTTTCTATAGTCAGATAAATTCTATCTGACAGAAAATCAGTATGTTTTCGTTGCACGTCGAACATAAATACTTGACATATGTATGAAGTGACAATGAAAACATACCTCTTATCAGTCAGTTAGCATTTATCTGACTATTGAAAAATCAGCCCTAAATCTATTAGAGAACGCCCATGTCCAAAAGGACATCTTATGGATGACATAGCTAAAACATTTGATTTAATTTAAAAAAAAATTTTTGAACTTAAACTTATAGTCTTAAAAGTTATGTCATATTTTTTCAAATTCCGAATCGGACCCGAGGTCATGACCCCGCCGCCATCTTGTTTGTGTTTTCGGGACGCGTCCCCGTGCGAAATTCAGATCATCCGATTGTCTATTGTTATTTTTTTTGCGTTTCTCATGCTTCCTGTACCATCTTGGTGCAGTTTTGGGGGTGCAAAAATTAGGGCGCGTCTTTACGGTCTTTACGGTCTTTACGCATTCTTACGGTCTAATTTTAAGAAGTTCCCATTGAAAAGTTTTAAGGCACCGTTGGTATGTTCCCATGGTGAGATCAGTTTCAACAGATGGTCAAATATTGGCAGATGACCGCAAATAGTTAATAAGAATCAATAAATCGAAGTCATATCCATCATAACAATCTCCGTATAAATAATAATACGAGCAAGAAAAATCTGACGTAATTAAAAGTTTTTGTCCGCGCCAACCGCCACAGATCTATTCAGGCATAGACAGCGCTTTTTTTTCTTAATTTCTAAGGCACAGGATATGAGCTAAACATTCTTGTCACACATGCAGGCGGGACCAACCTGTTGGTTTAGAGGAGATAAAACACGTGGCTCTACTGTTTAGATAATGGTTAACTTGAAAGCTCTTTAACTTTAGAGTACACACGAAACGAAAACATGTGTGCTTAGATTGTGAAACGTTTTATGAAAATCTTTCTTTCTACAAATATTAGGCTTAAAAATGTTTTTTGAGCCTAAATAAAAAAATGAACATTATTTCGTTTTAGAATGTTTCTTTTCGTAACGAAATTTGTTGGTGTATAAAAATAGTTTCCAGAGAAGTATTTAGTTATTTAATGTGCTTTATGATCAACATCCTGCGTAGATTAAACAAGATTGTCCCTTAGAGTCAATATGACAGGTCATTGTACTAAAATACTGGTTTATTTAAATTAAGATATAAAGTTGGGTGTCTAATTATCAGTTTAACATATAAACTTTAAATAATGCCAATGAATTGGCACCCGATATCAATTTTTCAAATACATGTGTGATTATGTCAGAATTATTAATGTAAACAATTTAGCTGGAAAAATGATCAGAGATTGAGATGCTGACACTAAAGATTTTAAGAGTTTCGGAATAAATTCTTACGTAATAACAACAGAGTCAAAAGTAACTTACGCTCCATAAAAATTCCTTGTAAAAAAAACTATAAAATATCTTGTAACAACGTCCTGACTATGACATAATCAACCACGACTATTCCGGAATGCCTAAACTAATCCGTTCACAACTTACCCAAAACTAACCCTTATTAACATACCAATAAGGACGAAAACCAACTCTTGCTGTAATGTTTGTTAGAAGAGGCGATAGCTTGCGAGAGAGAGAAGGGAGATAACCGTTGAATACTCAATGAAGAAGCATAGAGCCTGTTTCCCGCGTACAAGTCCTTTTGGTTTTTTTTTTATTTTTTTTATTTGGTCTCGGTTCTATGTTGTCTATTATTACAAGGCGTGATTTTTTGTAATAATTTAATGGAGTAACTTATCTCAGAGCAGCCCTATAGATTATCCGCGGTATATATCTAATACAAGGATGTCAAAGTAGAAGGTCTAAGTTATTTTTTTTTATTTAATATTAATCTTTTATCAAACGTCCGTGCGAACCAATTTCCCATTAGATACCTATTACGTCATACGATATAAACGCGAAACAAAAAATGTACAAAGTAATATTTCAATGAATTAATCGGCAATTTGATGGATTGAAATATTTTTTGTAAACCGACGTTTAGGTTTTTGTTTACCTTGTCTTCGAAAAAGAGAATCGCGCTCATTTTTTTTATTTTTCCTTACTTCTTTGACATTTTTTCATAACGGTAATGAACCTTACGATTGCATCACGTTATTTACTTTAAATATTTCTTTTACCAAATTTACATACATCCCAAGTCATCCGTTACTTTCTTTTTCTATTTATCTACGGAGTCGTTGCCCAGAATCCGATTCGAAATTCAAACTCCAACCGCCGCTGCGCTTTTCCGCTTCCTGCCATGTCAGTTGAAATTAACGAGTACTTTCAGTTAAATAAGCAGCTCGGGTAAAAAACGAGTGCAAGTGGACTATTAACGTTCTGGAATGGTAAATGCCCACCGGAAAATGCGAGCTTTTCTTTACGCTTCAATTGTTTAAAAAAGGCATGTGGGAGAGAGAGGGCATTAGAAAAAAAAGAGGAGGCGAACGGCCGTTAAAGCCTGTTCCATCCTTGGAGCAACTTTTTTTTTCTTACACTGATTTCTAGTCCTCCGTTCTAAGGAGTCTTTTTTTATCAACCATAGTAGTTATTACACAAGCAAACTATTTAGATGTTTTTTTTTACATAGTTCCAAGTATATTGTTGGATGTGATATTTCATTTGTCAGGTGCAAGGAACATGCAAATAAAGTTGCCAGTCAATTAAAAGGAGATAGGACGTTGACAGTTTATAAAAAAAAAACATAGAAAGGCAAAATGGCTCGAGGCTCAAAGAAACAGTACGAAACAAGTTGCCCAGTGCTATTACTGTAACAGTACTAAACTTTTACTATCAATAAAGCTTCATTTTTTGCTTCCGTTGCGTCCCGCCCAATTGAGTTCGTCTCATCTCATTGTAACAAATTACTTTTACTCGGATCTAACTGTGTATCATTTTTACTTTCGTTTGATGTTTGCGTTTCAAAACAAACTTTGAATACAAACTCCTTTTCAAAAGTCTATCTGTTCTAAAGATAAAAACAAAAAAAAACAAACCCTTTCTTCCCTCCTCCGAGGCCGGGTCACGTCCAAAAAAAAAAAAGATGCAGCCATTATCCTTTGTTATTGTGTGCGTGGCCTCACGATCCGTTGATCCTTTGCCTTTTCCATTACAAGTGCATTAAGAATATACTAGCGCAACGCGAGTCTCATCCCACGTTCAAATGAAGAACGTTCGTGAGTGGGCGTTGCATAATATGAGATGCATCGTCTATCTTTTAAAACGCTGTGTCAGCCAGTGTGATCGTTATTTCGAATTATCTTAGAATTTTCAAGTTACAGAAAGGTAGAGTTCGTCTATACTTGTTATAGAGGTTAAGTTTGTGTGATGTGTTTGTTGGTTATCTCCGGTACTACGAAAAAATCTCATAACATTAAGTTTATATGCAGGAAAAAATGTGTAAACGCAATAAAAGCCGCGGGCGACATGCTAGTTGTGTAATAAATAATCACTATCACTTGCATCCACTGAATTCTGGTGGATCGATAACACTGTACTCTATCAACAACTACTATCATTCGAAATTAAGTCGTATCGCCTATGTTTGAGTGACTATTTCGGTTTAAGCTGTTCTGGACATCCCTTTGCCCAAATCAAGCAGGTGGTAGTCCCCTCACAGACTGTACCATTTTATTTGAGGGTAAATAAATGGCAAATAATACAATTGGCAATTTAGAATTCAGAAATTAACTATTGTTCGCGAAACTGTTCTGCCCGGATGATAAAACAACAAGAGGAAAATTGTACTCCAAAATTTGTAACATTTAACGGCGAAAATTTTCCAGAATTTAAATATAGCTTCAGGTTTTGCTCGCAAAGACCATTTAGAATAATAATTGGTTCGAAATACAAAAAAATACCGAAACGCTTTCACGACAAACCACAGACACGAAACGTTTTAAAAAGCTTAAAGCTATTGTTCGACGTTTAAACCTGCGAGACATTTTCGAATATTTTTTTCGGGTCTATACCGCCAGTATTTTCGAGTTTTTTTTTCCGGATGTATACAGCCAGTGTTCGGATATGGAACGAAAAATCGATATACCGAGTTTTAACGCTGCCACCCCCGTTATGTTAGTTCGTTCAACTTACCAGATGTGCGTTGCAGGGTAGCTCTATAATTGTGCAGGGGTTGGCTCGTGCCGTTAGGTTGGTATGACCGATAATTATTTCGTGATTGTTCGTGTGGAACTAACCTTACCCAACGACAATGTGCTCATTTTCACGAAAAAATTAAAAAGTTGGACAGAAATTTCAGATCTTAAAGTTTTCGCTATTTTTTTGGTTGCAGATAAATTTAAATTCAAGTCAAAATCTTAACCGACCATTTGGTTAAACGATTCGCTAGATCTCGCTTATTCTAGCTAAATTAAAAAGAAAGACGCAATATGTTACAAATAAATAAAAGACTAGATATAAATAAAATGTCATTGTCCTTTACAGAAATCAAGTGGAAAAGGTCACAAGTGAACGACTCGGCAAGGAAGTGAGGTCCTTTGCGATTAGCCAGCGACTCTAGCTTTTTACCGAAGCATGCGATATAAAAAAAAAGTTTTTTAGAAACTATCCAGCCAGTTACATTTAACTGAAATAAAGTCAAAGTTTTAATAGATTTGAAATTGAATTGAGTACTCAACAATCAATTAGCACTCAGTATTAAATCAGTTAGTCAAATTGGTCGAAGTGTAATTAAAATCGAGAAGATTATCATTAAACTTAAACATCTCTACTGAACGATTATTACTAAGACAAAAGATACGTTTTTTTTTATTAACATAAAAGTGAGGCTGTAACGCTTTTCAAAATACAGCCTAATTACAATAATAAAAAAAAAAAAAAACTAACGCAGTGATGCAAACGAAGACCTAGTAGAATCATATAGACAAGCCTATTCCATGAAACCGACGACCACCCCTAGTCGAGCCACCGTTCCTGCCCATAGCCCGTGACGCGCCGTTAACGTCGTTCCAACGTCAATTCAGTACGTTGGAGCTAGATAAACACATGTCATCGGAACTCAACTGACAGTTAGACGAGTTTCTTGAGATGTGAAGGAGGAATGTGTTAAAAAAGTTGTCACGAAAATGAGAAAAAAATGTTAGTGGTGGCAGATTTTTGGTGTGGTAAAAAAGCTACTTAACTAAAATAACGTTTATGCCTATTTTTTTTTCAGTTAGTGTTTTTTTTTGAAGATTTCGAAATGTAGAGTTGAGCCTTAATTTTTTGTCATCACAGGAAAAAAAACAAAATATAAGAAATATTGAGTATGTACCAACAAACTTCAGTTGACGGGTAAGTAACTATTTACTACCGTTTATTTTTTATGTAACTACCTTCACGCCCCACTGATTGTAATAGGGGAGAGGTCGAGGCCGTTGAATACTGATTTTAATTCATATTCTTTATTGTTTCAAAGGTTATCTTTTCCGTTTACTAAAAAAAAACTTTAAAGATATAAAAAAAAACAAATACGTAAACCGAAGTTCGAATTTCAAATGACTGAAAAGTACATATCCAACCCAAAAAAAAACAAAATGGCTGCTGCCTGCGGTCATCTATTCCGATTTAGACAATGCACCCGTATCATAGAGAAGCCATTGCGGTGGGTTTCAAAAACGAGAAATAAAAGAACCTGGCCATACAGTTTTTAATATTGGTGAAGAATATTATACCTTGTATAAAGAACTTTCAGCCTACGTAAAATTTTAACATCCAAATCTTATTTAGTTAGGTAGGTACCTACCTACTCTAAAAAATGACCTTACAAAAAATTGTGTAATGTAACGTAACGAATTGTGTAAAATAACGAAACTTTGTCCCGTTTAATATCGTATCGTTTAGCCGTCCGTCTAGTAGACGATTACAACGACAATGTTTTCTCCTATAGTATTAAACTGTCAATATCGCGTCGACACCTTAGGTATCGGCGTTAGAATGTAAAACCCGTATCGTATTAAATAAGTACCTATCAATTACCATTTCTGCGAGTGCAAGACATTAACAACGTCTGTAGTGTTACTTGCACATTGATGTTTATAGTTGTATGGTCGAAACTCGAAAATGATTCCACGTCTCTTACCTGACACCCGATTGACAGATTGACGTCAAAATCTTCGCGCCAGAAACGCGATAACGAATTCCGAACAGTCTCCTGTCTCAAGTTATTGACATGTAACAGGTAAGGAGTGAGCAGGACAGAATGACAACCTGTTTGATTTTGACAGTGACAGTTTCTGCCTGTCTATGCATAATTAAGTCTATTGTATATTAGCGGTTATGCTCTTTTTCATATTTCATGAAACCTAAAGGTCAATAACATATTTTTGTGAATGGAGCATCACTTAGCTACTTGAAATACAATTTATATGGTTGACCAGTTAAAGAGCAATGTCTGTAATTGAGACTACCTATTAAGATTGAAAAGTAGAGCAAAACACATTGTGTGAGACGACTAAGTGTTTTATTTAAACACAATTTTATAAAGTCTTACAACCACCTTAGATTTGGTTATAGAGATAGAAAAACTTTAAAGTTCCTTTTCAAAGTGGTCACAGACATTTCAAGGTTAACTTAACATAAAAAAAGATGTCCATTGGTATTATACCAACTTAAGAATCTCCTTAACTTATGGAAACATGGTGTAAGGTCCTTACCACATGAGTAAAGAAACTGAACAGAGACAAAGCTTCTAAAGAGCTAGCAAAATTTATACCTATTTTGGTAGGGTTGGCACAATTGAATAAATTAAAAATATAAATGTACTTTTTTTTCAATTTTTTTATTAAAATAGGTTTTTTTTTACAAATTACATCCTCTAAATATTTTTTTTTTATTACTTTTGGTTTTTAATAATTTGTTGTGTCTTTTAATCGAATGATAAATTCTAAATCTAATATAAAGTTTTTTCAAATAAACCAATGGGAAACACTCACATGGCATATGAAATGTACAATCTTGCAAACGTGCTAATATGTCATTACCAATATTAACATTTTTAATATGAAGATCAAAATATTCGCGAAATTTTTGCTCAAGCAATTCAACAAATTCAATAAAATTGTCAGGAGGTATTATCAAAAAACCTGATTTCACACTACCTTCATTAAAGTCCTTATAATGGCAAAAAAAAGAATCTTTTCCTATATTTATGGGTTGTTCGGATCTATTAACATAGGCTTTTATTTTCTCACATTTGTGATGTTCCAGACATTTTCTGTATAAATAGCCCGATACATAGACTAAACCATTCTTTTCTGGAATATTAAATCTATAGTCATTTGTACCCATTGTTAACGCCATATTTACAAAACCATATTTACAAAACTTTTTAAATACTAAAACAAAAGTATTACTACGTATTATGTGAGAAACTCGAAAACAAAAACAAAACACGCACAACGTTCGAGCGTCGCGTCACGCCTGCACGCCCTGAGATTGACCACTGGCTGATCTAGTTTGAAGCGGTTTCGGCTCATACGTGACAAGCGGCCAGTGGTCACGCACACACACGCGTTGCACTTGTAGTGATGTACCTGTCACAGCGCATTCGTATGTAGCTTTGTCTCTGTTCAGTTTCTTTACTCATGTGGTCCTTACTATGTTTACAATATGTCTAGTATTTTTAAAAACTATCTAAAAACCTAAGAAAAATAAGGTCCTGACATAGAGTATAGAATATTTATAAAATTATGACATCATACACTAGTTATAGAATAGAGTTGTTTATACATATAAAAGCTTTACCTGTAAAGTTATGTATCTATGTGTTAGTGCTACTTTATTAACCCTTTAGTTAAACAACTACAACTGCTTCAATTAACCAAAACCATGAGTTAATTACTGGATCAAAGTGTTAAAGTAACCATGTTCCTTCTTATACCAAGACTGACGTTAAAAAGTTAGGTGGGTTACAAATTTTAGGTTAATTTGCTAGGTATTTTTGCCACTGTCGTAAGTTGCGGTTCCCGCTCTGTAAACGTCATTGTCAAATGATTTAGGTTCAGCATGAATTAAGTTATCTTCCATGCTAATGGGTGAGTCAGAAATCCTACAAAATGTGTGGAATATATGTTCTGTTTCAGAGTATTAGGGCCATATAAAATGTAAACAAAAAAGCCGACTCACCCCGAGCACTGGCAGTTATTTTCACAAAGTTTGCTGCTTTCGCCCCACATTGTGACAGAATTCCACACAAAATGTCCAAAATAACACTAAAACACAATCACGAGTCCATATTTTTCAATCCAGTTGTTACACAGCTGACTTTTATTTATTTTTGTCGGAGCGCGACCAAACCAAGAGCACGCGCCTCGCACCGCGGTTGGCCAGCGACTGAATTCGAAATTCGAATTCCCCCTGCTTCCCCTAGCAAGTGTCAACTCTGGCGCCCACCCCTGCGTTTCGGGATGACGAGCGAAGAAAAAAACTACTGTTTAGTAGTTTTCAAGAAAAATAAAGCTTATTTTTTTATTGTTAAAAACTTAAAAATAGTTATTTTTATATATAAAAAATATAAAAATGTATACTGTTATAGACGAAATAAAAATATCTACATAGGTACATTCTTTAAATGAATATGTCTTAAATGCATAACTAACTTTTAAACATATGACGGTTTCCATAGTCCTTTATATCCTGTTATAGTTTTAGGAGAAGAAGCTTTTTTGTTAGTGGTAATACTTATGTGCCCGCGCAAATTGAACCAGTTGAAGACCCCACCTAGGTACCTAGATGGTCTATCTTCACTCAATAAAATAAACAATAATCAACTTTATTTCAACGGCAAACGATCGTTTGTATCATACAACTCAATGTGAAAAGGAATGTCATACAAAAATCATATGGGAAGCGAATCCTGTTTCAGCTCACACATTTTTTGTATGCCATTTGAAATTTAACCTTATTTCTTTAAACACTGGAATGAAAATAAAAATTAGATGAAAAAGGAATCCGGTATTCACTCACACATTGATAGCGACAATTCAAAGTTAAATCATATGGTCACATTTATAAGAAACTTATCAAAATTGGACTTTAACAATATACCAGTAAAGTCTATCTCTGAATAAGCTATTGACTTTGTACCGATATTACTAACAAGTGTTAAGTTAGACCGGTTAAAAATAGAACCATCCTTAAATACATACAAATAAAAACTAAAATCGCTCAAAACGTTGCAAACAAATAGCAAAATCAAGGATATTGTATTTTAAAAGCTATTCTCAGGAATTCCCGTCAAATCATATGTTTCTGTTATGGGTTTGTTCTGTAACTGTTACCCTAAAATGCTTTCGTGCCTTCACAATGGTGAAAAAAAACCGTTTTGTTGAAATCAAGTGCAGGGAGGTTCGATTTTTAAAGTATCCAGCATCGATGGTCAATTTCCGATTGTATTGAATAATGGTTGTCACTACCACCACATTTAGCCACAATAACGATTTGTCAATAATTGATCTCTATGCACAAACAGGTAACTTCAATTTCTTTCATCAACAACTTACATCATAACCTGTGTGTACCTGAGTCTAGAAAATCGGTAAAGTCAAATAGGTTTATATAAAACCTAAAGTCTGTGGAAATATTAATTACACAAAATCTGAAATTCTAAATTAAAAAACAACGTCAAGCTCGCGATTTTAAATAACAAAAAAGGTTTTAAATAACATTGCCAGTTGCCAAATAAAAACATGGAACGTTTCTTTAATTAACTATTTTGAATTTAATAAATAAATTGTTATTTAGAGGTGTAAAACTTCAACTTAACAATTTGTTTGGCTACAAGCCTATTAGAATTCACATCACATTTCGTAGACTGCACAAAAAATGCCATATCCACTTTGGCAAAGGACTAAAAAGCGAAGTTCTTTTTATTTTTCAAGTTTAAGGCGTGCTTTAAACATTCTTTTAATAACTTAGGATGTGTGAATAAATTAGGATCTACATAGACGGGAAGGTCATTGGACTAGTTATTTAGCTTTAATAATAACAAACCTAAATTTATATTATGTCGTAATTGACAATATACTTAGAATTTAATTTACCATTAACTCCTCGTGAATTACCACAGATAAAGAAGAGGACTAAAATTTGAAGATGGAACGAAAGATTTTACTTTTTCTTCATAATTATGGCTTGTTTCTTAAGCCTTCATTTTAAAGCCTATAAAATACGATAGTAGCGACAGCAATCCATCCGGATTCGAGCACCTGGTAGACATACCATAAAATATTCAATAATAATATTAATTGAAGAACTCTTAAGCTATCATTTTGCGTATGGTATCAAGGCCCTTTTTTATAGTCTTAATGTGACTCTCAAAGACATAAGGATATGATTCGTTATAAATATGTCATAAGCTGTTATTATGACATTTAATTGCATACTAGTGGCCGCCCGCGAATCCGTTCGCGTGGAGGTCGGTTTCCCGTGGGAATGAGAAGTTTTCCCGCGGTAAAAAGTACCCTACAAGTAGTTCTGATGTATAATCTATATTAGTGTAAAGTTTCATCCTAATTCGTCCGGTAGTTTGTACGTGAAAGAGTAACAAACATCTATACATCCATACCTACAATACTCACAAACTTGCACATTTATAATAGTAGAAGGATAGGCAATTATGTGTATTAAGTTTTCTTGCTAAATCCTAGATATAAGTAAAAATATTATACGATTCCAATAAAAAAGCAAACACAGATGTCATTGATCTTGTTATAAGTAAAATTTCAAGAACCTGTCCAATAATGAAGTTCCTAATTGATCGATTACAAGAAATGAGACCTCTTCATACTAAGGCTTGTTTCGTGGTTTCGCCAAGAAGGTAAATGAAGGTAAATTGGAATTATGGGAAAGTCAATCTACTAATTTTTAGTAAATGGGATCATGACTTTAACGATTCTTACTAATATGGATATTATAATGACATTACATTTTTCGGAATGGAAAGATAAAATTGACCATGATAAGTAATAAATAAAATTGCTATTTACGTAATCTGAGGATCCTCAAATCTCTCCAATTTTATAAGCAAGCTTCGTTGGATTGCTAAAGACTTCCACACATAGATTGATTTTGTTCATTACTGTCACTTATCAATTAAATATCCAGAGTAATTACTATTTCATCGTCGACTTTTTCCAGCGCGTTTTCACAACATTTTCATATCGAAATCCGATACCTAGAGTATCTAAGAAAATGTAGAAAATAATCCAACGATTGAACCAAGTTTGGCAGGTTATGACATTTTTAGGGAATGTCCTTTGTAAGAGTCCTAAAGTTTTGATCCTAAAACATCGTATTTAATACTTTTGTTTAAAAAAGATGAAGATTTCAAATCAACGTTTTAGCATATAAATATACATACTATGTGAAAAAGTCCGTTGTCACTATGCTGCTTTATAGCCAAAAGTGAATAGGTCGAGAATAATTAGCAGGGAAACATAAGCTTAAGATCACATCTAATCCTTAAGATTCCTAGATAATTTTAAATGATGTATCAGTTGCTTTTATTTGTATAATCCTTTTACCTCTAATTCCCCTTTCAATCGCGGGGAATCCCCTCCTCAATAAGAGCCTCCAGGGTTTTCAGAATGCATTGAACATAATTTTAGTGATCGATACCTTCAAAATAGATTCATTCAGTAACTCGAGTCTACACGGGTACTGTTACATGACATGATAACAAACCATGACCGATAGTATTCATTATCAGAGTGACGTTTCTAACGGTTTTCGGTGGAGATTGGCGAGAAAATGTCAATGGGGCTATTTATATGCGGCTGGCTGGACTTTATGCAGATGTTCCTACTGTTTGCTTATATAACTGTGGATTATTTGTATTCTTATCAAAGTCGCTATTAGTAAGATCAAAATCTCAGGATTCAAGTCTCAATTTGAATCAATGAAGTTAACGAATTCAAAGGTCGATTTAACATTGATGACCTATTATATCTAGTTCCTCTTTTTCATAAACGTAACTTTTTGAACACCAAAAGTTACTTTTTTAACATAAACGCTTTTAGCCAGCTTCTAGTTAACAACGATTAAAGATGGAAAAAAAAACAAAAATATGCTATTAGTTACGAAATAGTAGGAGCTAAGCTATTCAGAACGCCTCGACGACGATGGCATATGCAAACTGAAAAGCCAACTACTAATAACCAGTAAATACAAACTCACAAAGACTTGCGTACTTCTAAAAGCTGGCAGTGTTTACCACCATTACAACCTTAGGAAGCTTGTTTCACAAATATCACGGCATAATGTAGTCATTGTTGGGACCTCACAGAGCAGGCACGTAGGACCCAGGAAATGTCTCCACATTTTATAGTTAACGGACTAACAAGAATATTTGACTATTCCTGAATGAATAAGTATGCTTTCAAGTTTCTATTTACTTATTCAAAAACGTTAATCGGCTGTGAGGATGGCTTTTGAAGAATTATTATATATTTAGCTAGATCTGTATACACTTTCTGTTTTGTATAGGTACGCTCTTTAAACCTACATAAATTGAAATAATGTAAAAAAATATATGTTGTGTCTATCAGATACAAAAGCTCTCACGTGAGATTGACAGAAAAAATAAATAATGTAGGTTAAAAAAACGTTAATAAATAATTGTAACTAACACTTGATAGGTAGGAAGTGTGGTTTAAAATTCATGTTTGAAGATGATGTAGTTAGGTACTGATTACGCATGCAAAGTTGCATATGAAAAACTAGATCAATTTTTTTTTATTAGTTTTACTACAATGCCCACAATGCACTTGCCAGCCTACACAAACTTTGGAAGTGTGTTTGTCCCAAGCAGACACTCAGAGTGCGATTACACCTATTCCAATAGACTTAAGTGATTTGGCTTTGTGATTTTTTGAAAACACACCCTAATGTCCAATTTCCTGTCTCCATGTCAGTGAAGTATAAAATGTGTTGTCCAGACGATCGACGACAATAGCAACTAGTAGGTACTACTTGTTTAAGACCATAAGCTTGGCAGAATCCACGGTCGTCTTATGCCTTTGTGTTTTTTTCCAAAACTCCTTTGCTCGGTACTAAGAAGTGTTGAAAGCGAAACGGGAAAATATCCAGTGGCGGCCATTTTTATTGGTACAACAGGATTAGAACGAATTTGTATAATTAAGTTTAATCTTTAAAAAGTGTTTGAACAAAGGCTGGCTTCGTGTAACTTGGGTGAGAAGAGGGTTTCTTAACAAAAGTTAGGTTATAAAAAAATGCATACTTGGCTTTATTATAAAAATAATATAAAAATAAAGTTAAGTAATGTATAAGTAATTTACTACACAACGTTTTTTTAATGTTAAAATCTGCTACGAAATCATATAATACCAACTTCGTCATATTTCAAAAGTAGGTAGCAGCTAAAGTACGCATAAAAAAACGTTGGTGCAATCAAAATAAATAATTCCCTACTCATAAAACAATGTTTACTTTGACCGATATACCTATTAGTTAAGCTACTCGCCGTTTCACATAATAAGCACTATGAGATAACATAATAATCTCAACAAATTATGCAATTAAGGCGGATAAAAGATCATTTTGCAACAATGTTGCATCTTGTATACAGACATCGTTCTGCACATATTCGAGCCCACCGCAAATCGTATCCTTTGAGATCTTCTCGAACGTTGCCATTGTATTTAAATTTATAATGTTATGTAATTTGTTACATTGCACAATGTGCATGGTTGAAAATGAAACAGTTTAAATATCCATGTAAGGCATTTTCATAACGAACGACACTGTTCAATGTTTATGGTAGAAAAACAATAGCGTGAATTGGTAACTCATTAGTCAAAAAAGAAACTAGTCTAAACTATTTTTGACTTATTATTTACATTTTACTTAACAAAATTTTTATTGTTATCCGAAAACAAATATTGTATCAATTTAAATAAAGTGTCATAACAAAAACCTATTTACTTTTACTCTTGACTATTTTCCAAATGCGATATTTACAGGAAAATAATAAATAGGTATTTAATGTACTTCCTATCATTTTATTTAGAGGACTTAATTTAGCTCTTAATTTCCCCCCTATTATTTAACAAAACCCATCTAAACCATATCAACTGTATTATAAATTTTTATCACAACTAGATTTTTAATCGGAACACTGGGTTACGAAAGTCCGTTAGGTCATGTTTTTGCTGTGATTGCCAGAAGAGAAAAGCGCGCCAAACCGCCCAGCCAGCGTCGGTTAGGATACCGTTGTGGGCGTTAGCTTCAAAATCAAATCTGGAATGTTTCGTCCAGTAAGCTTCCCGCCAATGCGGACCAGCCTAGCAGGAAACGCAGGTTGGTCGTATTTGGTCACAATATTGTAGGTATCCTACTTTACTAGGGATATGATATTTGCAAAGTTATTTTTGTTGGTATTGGGTTGGGTGTTAAAAGGTATTTAGTTAGGAAAATGGTAGGTAAACCTTTTTTGAAAGATTGTATAACTCAGAGTTTGCTTATCTGAGTAGGTACCTAATTAGGTAGGTAGTTATGGTTTTACCGGAATAAAAAAACCGGGATCTTAAATCTAGTATTAAGCAGTAATGTTAAGTTTCTGCCATGACATGAAGCATGATTCGAATTTCAATAGGACTTTGTCTCTACGCAGTTTTAGTATTGCACTTAACTTAAAACTACAATTATTTTTTTTATTTTAAATTCAGATTATCTTCGCAGAATATGGGTGTAGCTTACGCTCCAAAGTGCAAGGAACCTAAAGCTGTATGTAGCGCACTTTTTTAGTGTCTCCGTTCGCGTGGAAGTCAGTTTCCCGTGGGAATGAGAAGTTTTCCCGCGGTAAAAAGTATCCTATGTGTTATTCTGACGTATAACCTATATTACTGTAAAGTTGCATAAAAATCGTCCAGTAGTTTTTACGTGAAAGAGTAACAAACATCTATACATCCAAACATACTCACAAACTTTCACGTTTATAATATTAGTAGGATCTGTGGTAGCGCTTAAAAAAGTGTAAAAGAAAACGAACTTTCCAGAACCTCAGTGTGAACTAAACTAATTGTCATACAATTTCGACTTCCTAGTAACGTATGAAGCCAGGATGTTCACATAGCCTGTTCATACAAGCACTAGACATGGTAAAGCAAGCCTTTTCTTGGTAATGTATATTTTGCTTACACTAAACAAACAAAAGAAAACTAAGTAAATCTTTAAAGTACTGTCAGAGGGCAAAGAAAAGGATTGAGTGGGAACGTTCCGGCTCATTGTGGTTAAGGTAGGATATTTGATTAGTAAGGTATGAGTTAATGAAGCAAATAATGTTTTTAATGGAAATAAGTAGAACATTGATAATAAAATAAATTATTCTGAGTCAGAATTTCTGACTCCAAAATATTTAAATTTACCTAAGAAATATGTAGAAACAGTAATGTTTACAGTCAAAAAACATTGTCATTTAAATTACTATTCAATCATTTTGGTTTGATTTCCAACCCACTTTATCTTATTATTGGCTTTTCTTAAACATATACCTAATTTAGAAAATACATCACAGTTCTGGCAAGCGCCGGAGCCTAAAGTCAGAAGAAATATGTCAGAAATTTTAAGCTACCCCAAATGGCACTTAACGTAGCTTGACAAGTATTGTACCTACCTACAACATTAACTTCAAATAGGGTCATATAGCTAGAGCCTAGAAACTAACCCTATTTTTCGGCCACTAAAGATGCTCAATTCTCGTTACCTAATCTTCTTCCCACAATTCTGAATTTGAAAATCTGAAAATTTATGGCACCTTAAAACCAATATGGCGTCATTTCGACACCTGTCCCAAGGGTGGTAACATAAACTGTATTGAAGTTTATCTATTTTATCTTTTGTTGTCTACTATTGGACAAAGCCCGTGTCATGAGTGCCATAAACCAAGATCGGTGTGTTTTTATTGTTTAGTTTTAGAGTTCCGTTGTAGGTTACGTGGCGGGCTTTTTACGGAAAATGGCGCGAATGCTTTAAGTTGACAGTTCTGACAGCAAAACAAAAGATCGTTACATTTTCATTTATTTAAGCGACTGTGACTTCTGTGAGTATTCAGCAACTACCCGAATGCTTTTTATAAAGTTAATTTGTTATTCAAATGTCTAAAGAAAGATTAACTGGCTAACCCAGGTAACTTTTAAACTTTTAGATTTCTATCTGTCCTGGACTCGTTACGTATAAATAACTAGATCCCTACACTGTTACAGAATATTCTAAATACAAACCGTCTCTCACTTATTGATATCCGATAGTTTCTTTTCCTCATTTTTTACATTATGGGAAAAATTGTTGCGCCGTTCAAAAACTGATTCTATGTTAACGTAATACGGTTCAGAATTGATGCTTACATAACAAAATACCTGTCAAATGACCGAATATGACCTTACCATGGTCCTGTGCAGACGATGACCAGAATTTATTAATCAGCTGATTTCATAGAAACAGTTTTTTTTAAAAAAGGCTCCATTGTGACACTTGGACGCATAAATATGCGCTTTAAAGTGATTTTGTTTTTTTTATAAATTTAGTTGTAGGTAAACATATAAATAACCTTAATTATAACATATGCTATGATAAAACCTTTATAAAGCTAGAATAATTTTTAAAATTAGCAGCATTTTGGATTCAATTGTTTTCTGATTGATTTAATTTAAACCATTTTAAATATCTAAGGTCGAAAAATTAGAATAGTTATCTTTAGTCATTAATCAAAGGACTGTTAGCTAATTGATTGAAATATGCCTTTAGTAGAAAACTGTTTGGTTACGCCTCATTCGGACTATTTATACTTAGATGTCAAGACGAGTCAAGCAAGCATAACGCCAAGGCACTGCCTATCTTTTCTTGTCTGTCTTGGTTAATATTTCTTATAATTAATTAATCTGATAGAGAACCTAGTTTGGAGATTTCGAAGGACCTATGTCAATTGTTTACATAATATTAATTGACTGAAGATGAAGATGGCATTGCAGTCTCATCTTCACCTAGATTAACCTTTCGTTGCCACTCCTAGAGGTCTACTCTGAAGTTCCTTTAGTGTTTTCTGAAGGCACCAAATTGATACTTACCTGCTTGTCGAGTACCTACTGCTTTCCAATGGATGTAAAAACACGGGACCCTTGGCTTAACGTGCCTTCCGAAGCATTGAGAAGTTTGGGGTAAAATCAGCCAGTAACGGTCATCAGACGACCGATAAGGATCCAAAGTTTGTAGGTAAATGTGGCAGATTAAATTATGTATAGTTTTAGAGAAACTAGAGTTAGAGGCTGATATTTTGTTAAATGTTGATTTGGATATAAGAGATTAGTGGCTTAAATTAAAAGTTATTTATAATTAACGCCGTGACCGAAACGTGAAATCGGTTTCAAAGAAAAATATCGAAACTTTAGGCTCAATTGTTGTGTGGCTTTGCCTTTTCCCAAAGAAAAAAAAACACATTAGGCCAACCTTCCTTGGCCCTATCGAAATAAAAACGTAACCTGCTAAAACGCCAATAAATCTCTATCATCAATTATTCGTCATTTTTATCGATTCACATACCAGAAAACGATGTCCGGAACATTTTTGTTATAACCTCCTTAGACCTACCTGCACGCCTCAAAGCATTAAAAAAACTTTTTTTTTCATAAACCGAGTGGTCCTTCGTTCTGAGAAAACAGGCGAAAATAAAGAATGCGGCGGCGACGCGGCAAAGGAACAGGTTTGTGAATTAAATGAGCAAAAAAACGGTGTTCGAAAAAAATGCGGCGCGCTCAGCTGATTTGAACGAGATGAGGCGCCTCTGTACCAAGCTTTGGGTGTGGCTGGCCGGCCGCAACACTCAAGTCTTTCACGCTCGCAAATCTATGTTTAACTTGTCTAGACTACGAATGTATAGGTACTAGATTAAATTGGTAAGTACGTAGGCGCCGGATATAGTCGGTGTGAAAACGAAACTACAAAGTAACCTAAAATATGTCACTCAGAAAGTTCACAAAGCGTAATCTTTCGACGTGTTTTTCCGGAAACCAAGTTCAATGATTTTAACAGTCCAATACACACAACATTATCGCAATGTCAATACGTTTTCGTTATCATCGGCGATTCCATGGTACGGGAACTTGCCTGACGTGTTATGCCGGTCTCAGCTGATTCCCGCCAAATTGTCGTTCGGCCTCACGGTCAACCTCGCTTATAACAATGAAATACTGCTTTTTAATGGTGTATAGTACGAAATTGTATTCTAAAATGCAATTTTACACAATGTTTATGTGAACAATGTTCATTTTGTGCGTTATTTTGAGAGATCTAACCCTCGTGTTGTGTTGAACAGCTGATTTTGGCGCGTAATCATTCGGCGGCCATATTTGAAGCGCGGTCCGTTCGGAAACCTGTTGTTGCTAAGTACATTACCATGTTTATGTTCAGAGTTGTCGTAAAAGGCGTGTATTATGAACACAGTTAATAATATCGGTATTGTTTTCAAATTATGTAAGTGAGATTTGCTAATTGAGTTGGCAAATAAATGATTCGCAAGTTGGTTTAAAAGCTCTGTTTCCTACGAAAAACTAGCAAGCTTTTAACTTTTAATGTGTAATTAGAATAAGACCAATTTAATACTATAAAAATGACAGTTCTTAGTCTAAAACAGATGACTATTCAAAGCACTTATTAAGTTTAAGCCGCCTTTACAAATTCAATTTTAACTTCACTTATCCCAAAGCTATTGCCCAAAAACATTTGTTTGTTTTTTAAATACAATTAGCAAAACGTAAAAGTCTTTATCTTTACAATTTAAATAAAACTTTCTTTGTGAGCGTTAAAAAGTAGCCGAGTTCTTGACAAAGACAGAATGTCCTTTGTCCAAATACGGGTCAATTTAATCCTTGGGTAAGAAAACTGAGGAGTCAGTTAGGAGATTTGAAAGGTAAGCCGTTGAAATGGTTGTTACCTACTGTAAAAGTGGACGCATTGTTACCAATTTAAAACTCAAAAACAATATCATAAATCTTTCTTAGGTACTAGTTACTTCTGCATAATATTATGCAATTACTTTAATCTAGAAACTCTTTAAATAATATTTATACTATGTACCTACCTTATTATCTGTAGTTCCGAATAAGTAGTTTGAACTAGAAGACCTATTCATGAAATTGCAATCAGACTAAATTGAAGGCTAGTTACGAATATCGCGGGATCTCGGAATAGCCCCCCGATTGATTTATGCCTGGGAAGCGCCCGATCGCCATTCAATTATTTATTTTATGTACGTTCCTCTGATGTAATAAGAGTGCGAGTGAGATGCATGTCGTGCGTTTAATGTCTGGGTGTAACTAGGTTCTCCCCTAGTCCATTGTTTGGTACCTATAGTACAAGCTGTGCTTAGGTTAGGGCCACACAGTTCGTGTGTTATTCTAGAGAAATTAATAAATAAATGTCTTAATTTTTTTGTTTTTGTAGACAAAAATTAGGAACTTGGAAAAATATAATTTTAGGTACTGGGTATTCTTTTTTATTTTTGGTGGTTTAACTTCCCAACGGTTGTAACTCCTGATAAAATATAATAAATATCAGGTACTTAGTGACAAAACTTTGCTTTACATTTTTTTCAGGCACTAATCAATAGATACCTTATTATAGAAGGATTGTACGTTAAAAAAAGAAACTTCATTTATTTCATCATTAAGTAATTTTAATACATTCGATGAAAGTCAAAATATCGATCATCAGCTTTGGTCGAGAAAAAAGCTGGCGGAAAAAACTCAGCACACTTTTGTCCAATACCAAATATACAAAATCAAAATCAATTGGTACCTACAATAGTGTTGATTTCTTATTAAAAAGCTTAGAATTAGATTTAATTTGAAAGGGTCGTGGGTACCTTTCAAGTGAAGACGTATTATAATATACCAAACGTTAATCAGGTGCAAACAAATATGTTAGTATTATGTTTATTATCAAAACGGGGTTCTATATTTAAGTTTACTTTCTGTAAACGAAGCAGCTAGAACAAGGCAAGACAACGAAATGCCGAAGGATTGCTAAGTATACGTCTTAATTACCTATCCATAAATTAAACAAATTAAAAAATGCTAACTTTAAAGAACAATCTTCAATATATTTCAGAACCCTAAACCACACAAACATGCTAAATTCCAATATTTACGAGAAAAAGGTTAAAAAAACAGATAAAGACTACCAACTCCCACGAGACAACTCAAAAATTCGAATTACACACAACTACTTGAAGAATTACTCGCTTTTTTGCAACGGGCAATCGCACGCACCCACTTTTGCCGGATGTCCATTCAGCGGGGAAAAAAAGAACTCCTTCTTTGAAAATAAGATGAACCTTTTCTGCTATATTGAAAATTTGCTTATAAGTAGGTTAAATTTATCTAAATTTGTTTGGCATTGTCTATACAAACTAGTAGGTAAAGACGTTTTAATAAAGTTAAAAAAATAAGAGGAATTAGATGCCACTTAAATTTTACACGATGGATGATTCTTCTTCTGATTCTATCTTTAGTTCAGTAGATTTTTCGTGAAAGAGGAAAAAAACACACATACATACTCACATTCTTTCGCATAAATATTTCTAAGATTTGGCCCAAAGAATTGGGACCTACACTAACCCTAATAGAATTCCAACAAAGTTCAAAGGAGTACTTACTTCTAACGCATTCGCGAAAAAAGAGGTTGCTACGCTACCGACAAATATGTGTTCTTATTTCAAACAGCTACAAAGAGTTCCGCCGTATTCCCATCATTCACTGCAAGTACTTGAAAAGCTATAACAAAATAATGAATAACAACAATATATCCTGTGCATTATGAAGGTGTATCCACAACACAATAAGTATTAGCAAATTACAAAGAATCCAAACGTATTTGTACGCGTTGGCGCCAAAATATTGACATATCAATGGAACTCAAAAGCGCGCGAAGTTTTTTTTTCGTGGCGTGGAATTTTGAACGCATGTGATTCGGAATTCGGTTTTGGAATGTGCTTTTCAAGGATTAGGATTTCATGGAAGTAATGTATACCGTTATTGTATATAGTTTGTGGGTACTTACTTCTTTCCGGCGGGATTTTTGTGGAATTTTACTTTTTTTGAGGTTTTTGGTTACAAATTTAGTATCCGTGCCAAATGTTACCAAATGTATGATTTATCGATTGCTTTTTATTTTAACTTTACACTAGGGCTGTAAGGATATCCATATCCGTAACTGAAACTACCGGATATCCGAAATAAAAAAATATCCGTATCCGTAACCGAAACCGAAATAATTGTTTCGGATAATTTCGGATAGTGGCGAATCTAAAAATCTAAATGAAACACGTTACGACAAGTTGTTTTTTGACTGCGTTCCGTAAACCGCTTACAGAACTGTGACCAAAGTGTTGGTTCTCTCTCTGAGCTCAATGTAGCGGTGTTTATGACGTCATCGTTCTCACCCATCGTCCTCCTTTATATAAATAAAACCATTTTATTATCTTTTTTTGTATTAATTTTGAAATTCATAGAATCTAATATCCATAACCGAAACTATCCGAAACTACCAGATAATCCGAAATAATTTCATATCCGTATCCGAAACCGAAATTCTATATCCGTAACATCCCTACTTTACACCTAATTGGTTGATTTAATACATAAATCTAATATTCGAAGTTGCTTTTTTTTTTTTTCTTATTAGAATAAGAAATTATCAAAGTACTTACATATATTTAACCGACTTCCAGAAAAGGAGGAAGTTCGGCCGCTATGTTTTTTTTTCTTTATGTAATTTAGAAAATAAATAAATTATGACTCGCAAACGGTGTATACAGGGTGCTCACTACAATACGAAGTTGGTCTAGGGCAATGGTGAATATCATCATCATTTGAAATCTATTGAAGCTGTACAATCGAAGTTACGGCTGTTACCTGTGGCTACACGCGTTAATTATAAAAAAAGTTGCTAAAATAAACCATGATTTCTGTTTAACTTTCACTGTACCAACATATTTTTAAAAATGCTTTTGTTACTCAAAATCTTTTTTTTATGTTCAAAAAATTTGTAATCACAATTTTTTTTTCGGGATATTGGCTTAGTTTTTCAATATCTCTAAAAATGTTATGAAACCATAATGATAATATGCAAACCAAAAAATATTCCAACTAATAAAACAACAATTAAATGAAACTAATTTATTTACATTAAATACAATAATATTAATAATCGGCCGCAGTGTTCGACAGATAATCTCTCCTGCCGATGTTAGAAGCTTGCTTGTTCTGTACCGCCTCCAATTTTGGACAATCTGTTGAGGAATATTATAAAATATTAGTTGACAGTTTTTTTTAAGGAAATCGTTTGGTTTATTATAGTCTGGTGGCCGCCCGCAACTCCGTCCGCGTGGAAATCGGTTTCCCGTGGGAATAAAAAGTTTTCCAGAGGTAAAAAGTACCCTATGTGTTATTCTGATGTATAACCTATATTACTGCAAAGTTTTTATACAAATCCATCCAGTAGTTTTTACGTGAAAGAGTAACAAACATCCATACTTACTCACAAACTTTCACATTTAGGTATAATATTAGTAGGATGGAGAAGACAGTATAATAAATAATTGTATATAACTATATTTTTTCAGTTATAACTAAAGTTCACACTATTTTATTGTGTTTTTACGATTAATGCAGAAGTCTTAGTGTATAATTTTTTTCATATTAATCTATGTATTGATATTTAAGTACATAATAATATTAACTATTTGTATGTAGTTTATATTGGTATGTATGTATTATTGTCATGTAGACACGCAAAATTGGCTTTCCGTACCATCTCTTCAACTACAGACTTTTTTTGGAATAAGTAGAACCTCTTGTATTTACGTTTTATTTTGTTATCAGTTTGTCCTTTTATGTGTATAATTGTGTGTAGTGATGCAACGAATACCACTTTTACGAATACGAATAGCATTTTATTCTGCGAATACGAATACGAATAGTTACAAAATATTAATACAACGAAGAAAAGTATTTTTTTTTATTCAATAATCAAAAGCCACTACTGGCAAATTTTTCAAAAAACACAATTTGCGTAAATTATTAGACGGTTTTAGTGAAAAATATTTCTGGGCCAATCTTTTCAGTGTCGGAAAATGAATCAAGACAAGATCGCCAAAAATTTAGTGGATCTTCATATGGCTATAAATCTGACAGTGCGTGTTTTGATACATGTATTTCTGAATTAAATAAGCGTTCCGTTTTACATAAATTATTTCTACGAATAATGTTATCATATTCGGCGAATACGAATATTCGGCGACTATGTGGTATTCGGCGAATACGAATATTCGTATCCGTTGCATCACTAATTGTGTGTAAATACATAAATTTGTAAATAAACGAATAAACATAAGTATTTACCTGTAATCCTGTGCCCCAGGCCGCCGCAATAAGCGCATCCGTTGCCGTCAGGCTGCGGCACGTCTTGCTCTCCGATCATTTCTAGCAGGAATGAGGGTACCTGAAAAAAATACATGGTTTTGAGATTTTTACTTTTAGTTTGCATTTAGAATGCTAATTTATTAATTTTGAAGTTATAGATACTGAAACTCCTCTCATTTGATGGAATAACGTCAGCTTTATGAAGTAAGCACATAGATACTGGGGGAAATTTCGATGGGTCACAGTAGCGCGCGGTAGCTCAGTGGTCAGAGCATTAGACCGGTTATCTAAAGGTCCTGGGTTCGATTCCTAGTCGCGCAATGCTCGGAGACCCGCGTCCCTTTTCCGGTATATAAACTTCAAATCATATTTTTGTTAATACTTATAAGGATACTGTTATGCAGAAAGGTGTTAAGTGCTTTTTTGTCATTTTTCGCTAGACGCGATTAAAGATTTTTGACATCAGCTGGTTTTTCAAAACGTGTAGCTGCAAAACTAATGAATGTTTTTTTATAAAAATTTGTTTACACCTATAAAACAGTATTGTTTATATGACAACATAAACATTTTTGAATAGAAATTATAATTTTGATGAATAATCGTGAAAATACCACTTAACACCTTTTTGTTTAATGCTCTATGTTTCGAAATATGTTTCTTAAAAGCATTAAGTCACTTTGAATCGCTTTTGCAAATTACTTTACGACGATAAAAAGATAGAGAAAAAACATAAATCTCATTAATTCTTACTTTTAAATTAAGTTTTACGTTAAAAAGCCCCGTATATAGGAAGATTAAAAGTTATTTATAAAAAAAATAACCAGACTTGAACTTCCAAACAATTTTAAATGGATAGGTAATATTTTTGACTTTCGCGTTCACTCGCTTTTTTGTACTATTATTGTGTATAAACTTATAACAATTAAAAATAATTTAAGAAAATCTTAATACTACGCTGATTTCGCGGTGGGGCCCAAAATTGAATTTTACAGTAAGTTTGGTTTTGACTGTTGGAAATAAGGAAATCTTAATAAACTAATAATTTTCTTGTCTTGAATTTAATCTTATTATGACAAAACTCCGGTTAAGTGCAAGTCGGTCTCGTACACGAAGGGTTATGGTTAAAGAAACTTTATTCTCATAAAGAATTAAATTCACTTACAATGAGAATTTACTTAAATATAGCTTATAAGTTATTATTGTTTACAATGCAACAAGAGTTAAAGTAGGTAGTAAACAAACATTTTTGTAGGTTTGAGTTAACAATCGATGATGTGCAATCCACTGACCAAAACACAAACATTTCTTAATCATATGAGGGCAGTCATACATAGTCAGCAACAACAACAACAGGACAGTTTACAATGATCTTAAAATATTTGGATTCCGTACCTTTATCGATTAAAAACAGTAAAAATAACGTTTTTGTAGATATGCGTAAGCATTATTGTTTAATTATTATTTGGTATCCCAGTTATGTTAAAAACAAGTGTTATTTAAGACGTATACCAGTTTTCTTTACTAATTCGAGAACAATATAGCAGAAAAACTGTGTTGTATGGGCGCACCTCTTATTAACTATTTTATAATGTTTTTAATATTCGTCTGTGCAAATTTCACAGCTATCACGGTTCATGAGATACAGCTTGGTTACAGATAGATAGACAGACGGATGGACGTACGGACGGACGAACCCCAAGAATCAACCTCAATCCAAACTCACGAAACCACAATTCGCACACAGAAGATGTTTTTTTTTTAAAATAATATAGCAAAGCAAACGAGCATGCGGGTCACCTGATGGTAAGTGATCACCACCGCCGCCCATGACTACCCGCAACACTGTGGGTGTTGGGGGTGTGTTGCTGAGCCTTTGAGAAAATAAGGCACCGGATACCGCACTCACCGAACGAAACGCAGGAACATCGTCCCTACTTCACGTCGGTTTTCTCTGCGACGGTGGTATTTCACCGGTCGAGTCAGCCCACTAATCGCTGCAGACAGAGCCTACAGCTAGACTCTACCGCCTCACAAAACACAACTCTTTCTGTTTTGTTTGGGGCCACCTATTGCCCAATATTCTGCCGGCTCCCGATAACGGTGGCCACACCAGCGGTTGCAAGACAGGCAGCTGTCTTTTATGTTGCCAAAACGAGCGTGTTTTCGGCGTCACAGATCACGATTAAGCCCCTGAGGAGTGCGCCTCGAGGAACCCAATCATACCTGACGTTCCACAAGAGTAGCTCGAAACTGAGCCCTGTGGAAAGCAGCAGGTCATGGGTACCACATTTCTTTTCCATGTCGCCGATGATGTGTTAGGCGTCTGCCATTCAGGTATGCCCCAATCATTCACCCGAGTTGAGAAAGACGTTTCGGAACCGTAAAGCACTCTTTATACTGTTCCAGAACTGAGGTTTATGTCTGTTGGAGAGGAGGTGCCCAAAGGCGGTGGTTTACTCTACCTATATTTGTTACCTCCGAGCTTACGACTGGGAGAAGGTGCTTTCGATGATTGTTTTTTATTCGAAAGATGGTGATTTCCGTGTTGATCCATGTCAATTTGATCTAGTTCTGACCGTGGCGAAATTCGTATCCGTTGAAAGATAACTGACCTTTTCTAACAACCGTAAAATACTAAAGAAAGTCTCGTCCTCACAGAGTTAACGTGAAGCTAGTCACAAAAATCATTAGGATAGCTAGCAGAGGGCTATCTGACCACTGAGAAAATTTGAAACTTTATTTTTCGTCTTAGTTAAAGCTATCGGACAGTTCAATATTTGCCATTTTATTTGTTTATTAAAAAACCGGCTCTAAGACGGGTAAAAAATACCAAAACGTCTATAATATTACCCTACTATTACAACGTACGTATTTGGTAACACTGCCAAGTGTGCTTCTCGGTGGCGCAGGAAGCAATTAAACAAAAGGTGTCAATTTACTTTTAATTACCTAAATCCAATCTTTCTTCTTTGATTCCGTACCCAAAGGGTAAAAACTGGACCCTATTACTAAGCCTCCTTATGAACCGTGATAGCTAGAAAGTTCTTCACACATGTTTTATTTATGTTGCCGCTATAATAACAAACACTAACAATGAAATAAAGTTAAAATATATATATAACATACACCAAGCGTGTTTATTTGGCAATTTTTTCTTGATCTTATTAACGACAACTGATATTCACGAAATATTCAGTTTTATATTCACTGTAAAATGAATTATTTCATTTTAATAACATTCATATTAAAGGGTGGCACCAAATCAAAACATTTATTTTTTACCGTTTTTATGGATAAAAATATTACGGAACCCTTCGTGCACGTGTCCGACTCGCACTTAGCAATTTTTTTGCAAAAATGAGATTCAGTTATGAACATTTTCTAAAAGGTTTTGCACTTGAATCTTACTATATATCAGGCTTCCAACGTATCCTTAATATGCAGAACTGAACTTTTTGACATAACACTGTTGTGCAAATTTCAAAAGGTGGAGTAGTGAAATTTGCAAAACCTATTTTTTGTAAATAACTAAAAATATATAATATTTCGAGAGTTCATTTTTTGCGTACAATTAGATTATACGTTTACAAAAACAGTGGTATACTTAACTCAATATCCGATTTTTGGCACTTAACTAACACCTTTCTGCTTAACAGGGTCTAATTATACTTAGAGTGGATAAAGTGTTTTTTTAATACAGTTGCTCAAAAAGTGGCGTATTGCAGGGACGTATAGCGTTCGGGATGTGGGCTATTACACACGCGTGCTTTTTTTTACCTTTCCCGCACTCGTGCGTTCTCTTTCCCAACTGTCAAAATAATGTATATTAAAAAGAAAAATTAACCAACCATGAAGTTTTTACTAAAAAAAAAAACAAAGAAGTTTTTATGATTCATGTTAATACTTACGTAGCGTAGGTAAATTTCTAAAAAAAAGCTACTAGTTTGTTTCGATATCAGATTTAATTATTTGATTGAAGTAGTGTGGTTGGTTTCATTTCATTTTATCTCATTAAATTTCATTTTCATTTCATATCAATAAAAAAAATCTACTGAAGACTTGGCTGTATGGGCATAGTAACCTTTGCCTACCAAATGGGTGAAGAAAAAATGGCGCCATTTTCAAAATGATTTATTTCGACATTTACGATCCTAATTTTATATTTTATTAAATTGCTTTATTTTTTCGCAACTGTATTAAAAATAGTCGTTCAGTACACGTGTGGAACCGTCATTGCAACTCGTCCCGCCTGTCAGCCCTCGCCTTCGGCTGTGCCTCGGCTCGGGTAGACATTTGTCGGGACTCGTTGTAATGACAGCCTTTCCACACTTGTATTGAAATATACTATTCCCCATGGGTGTGAGAGTTACTCCGGGGTAAAAGTAAACTTTTTTCTTCCCAGGCTGTCGAAGTAACTGTATTCCAAATTTCATTAAAATCGATTTAACCGTTTCGACGTGAAAACAGAACACACAGACAGACATTTTCAAGTTAATAATACTTTTAAGTAAGAGTAGAACGAAAGTAAACAATCTTTTTTCGTTTCTTCAAGGACGTATACAGCGTGTCATTAATTTTCCCTACCTACACACTCATTCTTACATACAAACTATTTATATTAAAACATTTTTTTTACCTACCTTAGAGGCAATAAATATATTTTTATTTACTCATTTAAAACACTAGGTACTTAATTAAGAATACAACCAAATTAAAATCGTTCTTTTCTGCAACACTATATACAGCGTTTTACCATTTGTTTTTCACACCCACCGACACGTTCTGTATACAGCGTGTTACCATTAATTTTCCACACCCACCAACACGTTCTGTATACAGGGTGTTACCATTCATTTTCCACACCCACCGACACGTTCTGTATACAGGGTGTTACCATTCATTTTCCACACCCACCAACACGTTCTGTATACAGGGTGTTACCATTCATTTTCCACACCCACCAACACGTTCTGTATACAGGGTGTTACCATTCATTTTCCACACCCACCGACACGTTCTGTATACAGGGTGTTACCATTCATTTTCCACACCCACCAACACGTTCTGTATACAGGGTGTTACCATTCATTTTCCACACCCACCGACATATTATTTATACAGCGTTTTACCATTTATTTTCCAGACCCACCAACACATTATTTATACAGCGTGTTACCATTTATTCTCCACACCCACCGACACATATCTACAATACAAAGTTAAGCCCACACACTATAAATTACCAAACATATTAACACATAGTTAAACACTTTGTTTGATACCTGCGTTGTGTTGTAATTGATTTAGTTTAGTTAAGTTATCTTTTAAAAGTCTCCGACCAGTTCATATGAGCTTTGTAGACATTACCAAACAAATCATGCTATTAGTACCCTTTAAAAAAAAACTAAAATAATACCAATATAAACAGTGGCTCACCGGCTGCTTGGCCTCGGTCAGTATACAGCGTGTTACCATTTATTTTCCACACCTATCTACACACAAACTCAAGAACACACACTATTAATCACCAAACATATCTCTACATATAAACACTAGCTCACCGGCTGCCTGGCTTCAGTCAGCAAATGAGCCAGATCTCTGAGCACGGAGCCGGACGCCGCGCGCGGGATCAGGGTGGAAGCCACGCCGCCGCCGCCCGCGCGGCCTATAGGGTTAAATAGGGGATGGCATTAATATACAGGGTGTCCCAAGACTACGGTACATGAAGGGAAAGTACCTTAAATATCGTAGATAGGGTATTTTGCTGAAAGAAGACTTTATTTTAATTTTAAGCTTAGTAATTCTGCATTTAAAATTTTTTTGATGATAGTCGATTAAACACTAAAAAAATATTAAAATACCAAATCGTTTGAAAATAAAATATAAACGAATAAACGTAATAATACGTTAAAGTGAGTTTAGTTTAAATTAAAAGATAAGTTGAATCAAATATTTAATTTAGTTATTATTTGTTTAACCCGATAATTAGAAAGTTTAATACTTACTTAACTAAATAAAAAAAGTCATTTAAATATTCAGTTTTTATTTAATTTTTATTCTGATCTAATCACTTCGTTTCCCATTTAAATTCTTTATTTAATATATTATGTATTCAATACTCTATCGATCTAATCTAGTAATCGATTCCATCAACAAGAAATCGATTTTCTTTTTTATAGGATGGGGTCCTTACCTGTACGTCCAATGCGATGTACATAGTTTTCTATATCTTCGGGCATATCATAGTTTATCACATGTTGGATGTTTGGGAAATCTAAACCTGAGGGCAAAAACATAATAATTAAATTATTTTTAATTACTGCATAAAAAAAAAACTCAAGGCTAACAACTATGTGGCTCAAACTAAACACAAGCTTGCATTAAAGAAAAAATGAAATAGACTATACGGTTATAATTCTTTTTAGTTACAACTATTTAGTTAATTAAAAAAAATAGTGCTGAATTCTAAATAACATAATAAAAAAAAAACTCAAGGCTAACTATTTGGCTCAAACTAAACACAAGCTTGCATTAAAGAAAAAATGAAATATACGGTTATAATTCTTTTCAGTTACAACTATTAGTTAATTAATTAAAAAATAGTGCTGAATTCTAGTTTTGACTAGGTATTTCTAGTTCCAACAACGGGTTTTCTATACCTATAGTTTTACGTTGGTAGCAAGCGATAAGATCAACTGATAATCTCTAACTCTGTGTTAGGTTAAGTCAATGAAAATTAATATATTAATATACTATGTATTTATTAACAAAATTTAGACAAACCATGGTCTGTAATAAATAATTCGTTACTATCTATCTATTTTGACGACCTCTGTGGTGCAGCGGTATATATACCGGACTGCTAAGCGGGTGGTCCCGGGTTCGATCCCCGGGTCGAGCCAATTTCGTCAAAATGGTTATTCAAAATTGGCTCGTGTCTGGGTGTAACTGGGTTCCCTAGTCTATTGCGTGGTACCTATAGTACAAGCTCTGCTTAGTCTAGGGCCACACAGTTGGTGTGTTAGTCTGGAGATTTTTTTTTTTTATTTATCTATTCCTACCTTTGCTAGCGACATCGGTAGCCACGAGCACGTCTTTCTCCCCGCGCCTGAACGCCTCCACGGCTCTGGAACGTTCCTCCTGGTCCTTACCTCCGTGGATGGCCACTGCTTCCACACCTGAATAAATTTGAAAATATAAGGGAATATGAACCTAATGTTGGGAGAAAAGTGTTTCTCATATAGAGAAACTGGCCGCCCGCGACTCAGTGCGCGTGGAAGTTGGTTTCCCGTGGGAATGAGAAGTTTTCTCGCGGTAAAAAGTACCCTATGTGTTATTCTGATGTATAACCTATAGTACTGTAAAGTTTCATCAAAATCTGTTCGGTAGTTTATACGTGAAAGGGTAACAAAAATCCATACATACTCACAAACTTTCACGTTTATAATATTAGTAGGATTATGGCCCTCATATTGTTGGGATATAAGTCTTTGCCGCGGGATAAATGTAATTTTTTTATGAAAAAAAGATGCAAATATAATTGTTATGAAAAAGATAATAGAAACGGAATAAAAACGAATGCTAATGCGATTGAGTGTGTAAGATTTTCAGGCGTTAAGAAAAAATGCAAAGTAGCCTATGACACTCCATATTAATGTAGTTCCATAGTAATGTTCATCTGGTAAAATAATTTAATAAAATGATTCAGTAGTTCACAAGATTACTCCAAATAAACTTTATTTCTTTAATACTATTAGTATAGTTTATAGAAATACGTTGCGTTAAAAGACTGCTTATGAAATCAAAAACGTTGACCACAAGCAACTAACATTACTTTTCATTAATCAATATTTCTTTCCAATTGAGCTTTTTGCAGCACTTTTTAGTGAGAATTAGTTATTACTATTCAAACTCAACAATAGTTCGGAAATTATCTTCTCACACCCTGTACACATAACATCTTAGCTATAAAAAAACTAACCTTATAATTTGTTTACGAATTTAGTTACTTTTTTTTAGGCTAAACAATACCAGTTTTACCTTCGGAAACTATCTCCTCACACCCTGTATACAAAACTTCTTACATTCTTCTTATATGTTTTATTGTCTATAAACTCATCTTCAAGCAATAAAAACTCACCTTCAAGCAATAAAAACTCACCTTCAATCAATAAAACTCACCTTTAGCAACATAAACTCAACTCTAAGCAAAATAAACTCACCTCTAAGCAACATAAACTCACCTTCAATCAACATAAACTCACCTTCAAGCAACAAAAACTCACCTTCACGCAACAAAAACTCACCTTTAAGCAACATAAACTCACCTTCAAAGAACAAAAACTCACCTTCAAGCAACAAAAACTCACCTGCAAGCAACATAAACTCACCTTTAAGCAACAAAAACTCACCTTCAAGCAACATAAACTCACCTTTTAGCAAAAAACTCACCTTTAAGCAACATAAACTCACCTTCCATCAACATAAACTCACCTTCAAGCAACATAAACTCACCTTTACGATATAAAACTCACCTTTAAGATATAAAACTCACCTTTAAGATATAAAACTCACCTTTAAGATATAAAACTCACCTTTAAGATATAAAAACTCACCTTTTAGCAACAGATACTCGTGTATAACATCGACGTGTGTATGCCTCTCCGCGAATATCAGCACGGGCGGCGTGGTCTTCTGCAGACAGTGCAGTAGCGCGACCGTGCGCGCTTCCGATTGGACGAGCTCGAGCTCCTAATTGGTGGGTTATCGCGTGATTGTAGTGAGAAAATTGTAGTGTTTAAAACACTTAGATTTAATTACTTAAATGAATTTAAGTACGTTGATCTATTAGAATTAATATTATGACTTTGAGAAAATTAGAAAACTAAAAATCAAAATAGCAATTATTATTTAAATATGTGTGTGTTATGTTCGTTTTTATGTTAATATCGGTAAAATTCCCAATAAGTTGTACCACAAATTTTATATTTTCCAAAGTATGTTTACATTTATAAAGCATTTACAGTAAAGGAAACATTGTGCAGAAAACCTCATGTCTCTTAACCCATAATTACAAATGCTGTATCCGATGAAATATACATCATATGCTGTGTATAGGTACATGCTATGTGTACGAATGCAAATTTTGACAAAATTTAAAAATTTGTAAATAATTTATTTAAAGTAGGTACTCAAAAATCATCTCAATAAAACCATTTTAAAAACAACAGTGGAAACCGCTTCTAAAGCCGTTGCATAGTTCAGTATTATAATTTTTATCACGATAATCATCAAAGTATATAGATCAACTAGCGACCCGCCCACGCTTCGCAATGCTGTAATTTTGGCCGACTTGCCCACGAAACATTGATTTGTGGCTAACTTGAAAAAAAGAACCGATTGTTCTTTATTTACTAATTTAAATGAAAAAAATACCTAAAGGATGGTGAAAACCGTATTAAAATCCCTCAACTGGTTTAGAAGGAGTTAGAAGCCAAACATACAAACAGACAGAATTAGCGACTTGGATTTATACTATGTAATGATGATGATCGTAAGTCGTACCATGGCAGATACAAATAATATAGGTAAATAAATATATGAACTCACTTGTCGAACATTAAGTGATGCGGCGCCCGCCCTACCCACGTTTACTGTCACTGGCTTTACTAAAGCAGATCTGGAAATAAATAAATAAACTAAATAGTACGTAATAAGTGGAATTTTACGTTTTTAATAAAGGAGATAAACCAAAAATGTATGCGACTTGGTCTGAGGTAAATTCTTTTTTTTTACCATAACGTGCTAAATTTTAGGATTAATAAAAGTAGCCTATAATTCAGGGATAATAAACCTTTCTTATCGTATTTTTTTTTGAAATCGGCTAGGTAGTATGAAAGCTTTTTGGCAATAATTTCATAATTTTTCATATAAAACTATGAACCTTACTCCACTTTTTATACTTATAAACTGGTATGATGTGATGAAAATATGCCATTGCAGCCAAATTCATCTGTGATCAGAGGTTTCGGCCTCTAAATTGGCTCCCTTAGAAAGTTACATTAGTTAAAACAAGTTATTACTCCATTACTTACAAAAGCTTTCACACAAGCTTAACCCAGAAAAAACATTTTAAGAAGCATTAAATAACTAACGTTAATAACAGTTTATACACTCACCTAGCAAAATTCTGTATCTTCTTCGGCATAGTAGCACTGAACAACAACGTCTGTCTTTGCCCCGCGAAGTACGAGAATATAGTTCTGACGTCCTCCTCGAAGCCCATGTCGATCATGCGGTCCGCCTCGTCCATGCACAGGTAGCGGCACACGTTCAGACGCACCTGGACAAATTTCATTAAAATCGGTCTAGGCTTACACGCACCTGGACAAATTTCATTAAAATCGGTCTAGGCTTAGACGCACCTGGACAAATTTCACTCAAATCGGTCTAGGCTTAGACGCACCTGGACAAATTTCATTAAAATCGGTCTAGGCTTAGACGCACCTGGACAAATTTCATTAAAATCGGTTTAGGCTTAGACGCACCTGGACAAATTTCACTCAAATCGGTCTAGGCTTAGACGCACCTGGACAAATTTCATTAAAATCGGTCTAGGCTTAGACGCACCTGGACAAATTTCATTAAAATCGGTTTAGGCTTAGACGCACCTGGACAAATTTCATTAAAATCGGTCTAGGCTTATACGCACCTGGACAAATTTCATTAAAATTGGTCTATGTGGAATTTTATTGACAACCATTCGGAAAAAATGCGATTCGGTGACAATTGACGGGGTAAATATAGTCTGTTCAAAATAAGCTTGGACAAAAGTACGTTGACCCGACCTCTACCACGTTTCACGCAAACTGAATCGATACTATCGCTCGCCATACAAAACTGTCGCTCAACACGAGCGACGCGCGTTTCATAATAATAGGAGAATATAGTTCTGAAGTCCTCCTCGAAGCCACGTTTAGACGCACCTGGACAAATTTCACCTAAATTGGTCTGTGTAGTGTATGATGTGACAATATTGACAACGATTCGAGGAAATCACCAACGTTGTGGCCCTAAACGAAGCGAAAGCTATAGTTATAGTTATATGGACTAGGGGAAAACCTAGTTACACCTAGACACGAGCCAATCTCTAAAATACCATTTTACTGAATTGGCTATACATAGCAAAAATTTACAAATATTGATCACTGTTCAACAAATTGACTAACTAAAAGATATGGCTAAACACTAATGTTCAAAATATCCTTCTCGAAGCCCATGTCAATCATACGGTCCGCCTCGTCCATGCACACTATAATTAATATAGCTAATATTAATTATAGTTATATCGGAAACGATTCTGAATTCACCAACTTACTAAAAGATGTGCTTCTCCCATAAACGCAGTTTTAACCTACATAACTTAAATTATTTTAATCTCTCAGTTACAATAGCTGTCAGGAACGTGACAGTCACCAAAATAATGTATGGTTTGTTTGAACGAGACGATTTTATTTATTTATATTCTCGTAGGTTGAAAACGTGACTATAAACATTTTAGTTAGTTACTCGCAAACTTCATACGCAACAGTATAAGAAAGAGGCAGCTATTGATTTTAGTTGATCTAAACAAAAATAAATTGTTGTTGCAGGCATTATTAGTAAATTCAGACTATTCTTCTAATGGACAGCAATAGAATAAGTTTAATTTTAGTTAACTGTTTCCGAATCATCAGATATATATATTTTATTTATAATTCCCCAAAATTGCATTTTTATTTTTAGCAACCTTACTTATTCTTTGGTTTTTTTTATGGAAAACTTTCATTTTTCTTGATTCCGTTCCCTTTGCCAAAAAAATATTATATTACTTAAAAAAACCTTAGTAACTACACATTGGTTCAGAAATTCAGAATAACCATAGACTTACCATTTTCTTATCGAGCATGTCCATGAGTCTCCCCGGGGTGGCCACCATGATGTGGACCCCTCGCTGAACTATCTCCATACAATCTGACACTGGCACGCCTAAATCATAAATATAAATAGATAGGATAGGTTATATAGGCGTTTTTAACCACCAGTTTTTTAAATATTTTACTATTAAACATTTTTTGTGGTATACTAGATGGAATATTGCGGTTTTATCCAAAGCTAAATGACCTTTATCGTAGGATGAGGTTCTTTCCCGCGGTAAAATGGTTTTGTTACTGTTTTTAGTCTCTATATACCAAGTTTCATCCAAATCCGTTAGCTTTTTTTTGCGTTAGAAATGTTTTACAATCGCACAAACTTTAGAATATTAGAAAGAAGTAAACATTATACTTCAGCATAAAAGTAAAGTAAAAGTAAAATACACTTTATTGCACAAAACTTAAAAATAAACAATTTACAAGTAGTATACTTCAGCATAAATGTTACTTAATTCCTAAGCCTTAATTCATAAAGCGGCGCTTAAGTTTTAATTGCAACTTCAAAAATACAAAATTTAGTATCAAAAACATAATAAAGAAACACATAACTCACCACCAATAGCGAGACAGCTCCGCAACTCGGGGTATCCGGTCATCTTGAGATGTTTAATGAAATGTTGTATGATATCGTGCGTCTGTTTGGCTAGCTCACGCGACGGACAGATTATGAGACCGTAGGGACCTTCGTTTCTAGAATATAATGTTTAAAGTTAAATAGTGTAAAGAAAGTTGGTATGTGTGTCTGTTTGTTGGTCAACGAATTCGAAAGTATGTAAGAGGTTTTGGTGCGGTTTTTATTGTTATTTGGATATGTTTTTTGGAACGGTTTACAAATACGTATAACAAAACATACGTATTCTTAAATTGCTTTTGTTTGTTTCTAGAAGTAGGTACTGTTCAATGATTATTTAATGTGTTAATAGTATTTGTTAAGATTACATTAATATTTTTAAAAAATCGACAAGATATAATACTTTCAAAAATACCGAAATACATTTTATTTTTATGAATTAAGCCACTATGCCAATGAAACCGCTAAACATCCCTTCTGTTTCATTCAGCCTACCATTATCAAAAACCACCCCTATTTATAACCCCACTAGTGGCCGCCCGCGACTCCGTTCGCGTGGAAGTCGGTTTCCCGTGGGAATAATAAGTTTTCCCGCGGTAAAAAGTACCCTATATGTTATTCTGATGTATAAACTATATTACTGTAAAGTTTCATCCAAATCCGTCCAGTAGTTTTTACGTGAAAGAGTAACAAACATCCATACATCCTCACATACTCACAAACTTTCACGTTTATAATATTAGTAGGATACTCACTTAATAAACGGCATTTTGATCTCCTGCTGCAGACAGAACATTATAATCGGCAATGTAAACACTATAGTCTTGCCGGACCCGGTGAAAGCTATTCCGATCATATCCCTGCCACTGAGCACTGCCGGTATACCTTGTACTTGGATCGGAGTGGGTTTCTTAATGCCTTTGGCTTCTAGGCCTTTTAGGATACCTGGAATAGAAAGATGTTTTAAGTGAAACGGGTCGCCCAATTCCGTCTAATATGGTTGAGTAGGACGATGGCTGGAGCACACGTCATACTTGTGATCAGGTGCCGCCTTCGGGAAACGGTCTGCTCTGGTTCCGAATTGTGGCGCGGGAAGTTTCCTTATAATTAAAGACGAACTAATGTTCGTACTAGCAATTTAATATTTTTTTTACTTATTTAATGTTGAGCGGGCAGGTACGAGAAAATAATTTATATGTTCACTGAATGTACACGTTTTAAATTCTTGTATAATTTCCGAAAAGAGTGCTGGGAGTTATTTTCCGCCGGCTTTTTTCACTTGGTCTACGGTTAGGTAAAGTCGAAGTTTGTAACTATATGTTACATATCTATGATGAATAAAAGAATTTTGATTTTGAGTATAGTTAAAGATAATAAGGATGGAAGATAAAAGGTTGTATGTAGGTTTGGTTAGAGCTAGACACTTTTTTACAGACTAGCAGAGTGACTGCCTTGTTTAGAAACACATTTTAAACGGTTAGTTTTATGTTTTGTCTGTAAGTTAGTCATAACGGGTGTAAAAAGACTACTTCCGAAGCCTGTCACCATGTATTCTGGAGCCTCAATAGTAACTAAATACACTAACAGTATACCCAGAAAACCCAATTTAAAAAAGTTATTAAGGATTGAAAAGTCATCTTCAGCGCTTGAAAGCTTTTGCTCAAAACGTAACCAGTACCTCTCCAGCAATGCCCAGTTTTTTTTTTCGGAAGCAGTTCTTTTACACCCTGTATAGTGTTGTCAGAGACAAAGTATAATAAGGCTAATGTAATAAATAATAATTATTGTTTACTAATATATTTTTTTGTTTGATCACTAAGTTTGTTATCAGAATCAGCACCATTTACTAAATAATTTACTTTGTGTATACATACATATACAGGGTGTAAAAAGACTACTTCCAAAAACAAATGGTTTTATTTTAAAATAAAAAGACAAACTCGTGTACATAGTAGAGAACTTCATTGACCATTTTTTTGTCATACACCTTTTATTTTAATTATATCTTGAAATCATTAGATAGTATAAATCTAAGTCGCTAATTCTGTCTGTTTGTATGTTTGGCCGGTAACTCCTCCTAACGTACGTAACGGATTTAAATGCGGGTTTCTCCATATTTTAGGGTATTTATTCAATAGATTTGTAAATAAAGAACATTTAGAAAAAGTTTTTTTAAATTAGCAAAAATGCAACGGTTCGCGAGCAAGTCGGCAAAATTACTATTACGTATTGCGAAGCGTGGGCGGGTCGCTCGTGAAATATAATACAAATAAATAATAATATAACCTTTGCTTCACAATGAAATAAACCCGTTACAAAACCGCACAGACCTTTAGGAAACTTCATATGCCGGAAGCTCCTCAACGGCGGCGGCACGTCCTCTCCCTCCACCAGTATCCTCAGCTTCTGTCGTACCGCGTCGTGTCTCTCTTCGGGCAGGGCTAGCACGCAGCGCGGCGGCCGCCAGGAGGTCTTGATGGGGTCCTCGTATTGGATGCCTGGAGGATGGAATCGGAGATTTCGATAATAATAATTAGTAATTACAGCACAATTTCATATTAGTAATGACTGAATGAAAGCCCCGATAGAGTAAAAACAATGTGTTCAATGCGCTAAAGCAATCATTATGAATTCATTATACAAATTCAAGTGTGAAGAAGTGAGGAGTTTGGCTGTAATTAATACATAATTAAAATAGGCTTTCAGTTACTAATTAATAATATTAGTTAGACATGTACTTCAAACCTTTAGTTTAGACTAGAGGCAATAATCTGTATTTAAAAAAATATAGACTTTTTTCTCTTTCTAAGGGGCTAAAATATTTTTAGTTTAGTTAAGATACTGGTATCAGAATCAGAACCAATAACTAGGTCATGTTAAGTATACATAGTTTATGGCCCCAATTCTAAAATCTCTCTCCAAACTAAACTAAAACTATCGCCATCACTTACTCATCAATAGTAAAAGACAGAGACAGGTAATCATTTTAGTCCTGTCAAACTAAAATGTACGAGCATAATGACACAACGAAGGCAATTTAAGACTAGTCCTCAGCGCATTACATTCAATTTTACAATGATGTGGACTAAACTTAGTGAAACCAATGTACCTGTCTTTTTACTTAAAAAAAAGCATGTGAAGATGACAGCGATATTTTTAATTTAGTTTTAGAGAGTGTTTTCAGAATTGGGGCCATTGACAATAATAAATAAATAAAATATAGCTATAACTTATTAATAAGCTATAAGTCAGAATGGAACTTTGAGCCTTAAAACTAGTACTAAGCCCATTTTGTAATTTTACATAAAATGGACCTTATTCAGTTTGTCCCTTTCCAATAACTAAGCATTGAAAAGTGATAGCAATCATTTTAGTTTAGTTTAGACACTGTTATCAGAATCAGCTCCTATGGATGCAATATATAATATTACATTTTAAAGTTTTCCCTCAATATATAATAATAAACTTGTGACTTATCTTTATAACCAGCACTAATTAATGAATAGTTAACTTTAAATATACAAATTGCTTTTACAGTTTTCTCACAAACTTATCACTTACCTTTCGCAAGCTCCCCAACGCCCATCAAAGCCTTGCTCTGAGCTACACTCTCCAGTATATTCTGCTCCTCCCTCGCTTGTCTTTCAGCAGCGGATAGTGCCCGGGCTTCGGCTATGCGTTTCAATTCACTGTGTTGATCTAGTAGAGATACATTGTAGCGGCGACCCCAGTCTTCTTGCGATGCTGGAAATTTAGGAATGGTTGTAAAATGTCATGGTTAGTATTAGGTTTAGCAAGTGTAACGAATTCTTTGATTCGATTAAAGACATGCACGAAGAATAGGCCTTAAGGAATAGTATTGAGGTAGCGTCATATTGATCTTCAATCAATCAATCTTGGGTTATTTTGGCTTCTACCCAGTCGGGTAATCTGGCCAATGTCAAGTTTCAGGAACAGCACTGGTTACTTAAAACGAAAATGTGGCCGGTTTCCAACACATTGATCTTAAAAATTCTTATTAAACATACTGTCATCGTCAACGTCATTATCACTGGAACTCTTCGGCTCGGCGGCAACCTCGGCAGCGACCTGTCCAAGCCTGCCAAGCTTCATCAAATGCTGCTTTTTACGTTCTCTAACCGGAACGTAGGGTTCGTAGTTATCGACATCTTCCTCGCTGTCAGAGGACTTCTCGTCGCGGCGGTAACGCTTTTTAGGCGGGTCATCGCCGGGTTTAGTGTCTGACATGTTAAAATTTTAGAATATTGGATTAAATAAAATAAAAATGTAAACAGTAAACACAAACACAGTTGTGTTTTGTAAGTTCGGTTGATTGATTGATTTGTTGTGACGTACTTCTGACACAGATTCAATCAATGTGGCCAAGGTTTTCAACCTTTTCTCGGTTTTTTATTTATTTTTATGGGCTCGTTTTATATAAAACATGAATATGTTAGAGATGCGACACCACAAAAATCTACAAGCTTTATTTTCATTGCCAAGTGTATAAACTCACAAATCGTTGAATTTACTTAAATTATAATATATTTTACTAAATTGGTAATATGATTGAATTGGTTGACAGTGACATCGGTAACGAACACAGAGTAAAATTTATTGTTGCATGGTAGAAGCCATAATACCCCAAAAAGTCAAGTCAATTCTCAAATGTAAAAGGCTTGCCGACAATAATCAGGGTGTGGAAAACTTTATGAACTCATGCCAACATTAACTCCTGGCGAAAGTTAGCAGTTGAAAGACTTTGCGTAAGTGGTTTTTCCCATTTGGTAGATTTTCCCATTGGAATTAAATTTATTTCTGCTGTAAAAAGTAGTTTTGACGTTTAAGCGTAATATAAATGTCAGCACCCTCAGCACACATGGTATGTTAAACCATGACACCATTTTCAGAAACTAATGTTTCATGTTTCATTAATTTGCCTTTCACCGTTTTTTTTAAAGAACATGCTTCATATTCCCATTTTTTTACGTAACAGCATAACAGACAATAATTTACAAATTGAAAATTCATATTTTACGTTATTATTTTCTCCTACGCGTCAGTGCTGACATCTGTAAAAAAACAAAGTCTTCGTATACGGTTTGCGAACTCAAATAATAAAATAAAAACAGCGGGAAAATTCGTGCTAGCGGGCAAGTTTATTTCTGATAATAAGTTATGTAATTTTAATTAAAAGTTGCGAAAAATACTAGGAAAAGATTTCTAGGCCCTTAAATTGCATAGCTTATTGATATTACTGTTTTGTTTTACAAGATTCGGTAAGTAAATATTTCTTGATAGTATTAGGATGTAGTGATTATATTACAGCATTTAGAAGATCTTTGACCCACCAAATATACTTTATAATCACTTATATTTGCATGCAAGCATTACAATAAAGAAGGAATCGACAGTATAACAATACTTCTTTATTGATAGTAATCATGAGTGACTAAAGTTAATAAGCCTGATAAGAGAATCTACAACAACTTTGCTAATGCAGACATATTCCAACCATTTGCACATAAATATGTTATTTGTTTCATCAGATATGTCGCTCTATTCAACATGTAATTTTTTTATCCAACAGCAGCACCACATTTCATATTTGGAAACTAGGTATGTAAAAAAGAACATAATATTCTGAAGGTTGTGTGAACAAGCTAGAAAACAATAAAATTACAATTAAAAGTTGCTTTAATTTTAAAAAATAGGACAGTTAAAAGCATTCAAAGTTAAAGATTATTTTTGCTTACTTATTTTATTAGCTTCTGTCAAAAACTTAAATTGTACACACCAATAATGAAAACTTTCAAACCATTGTTTTACTTTTGACGGCCAAATGATTCCTTCTTATTATTTTTTATACAGGGTGTTCCATTTCACAATGTCAAGCCAGAACCCAGCAACAGGGAAAATATGCAAAAAATACAGGTATAGTATAATATTTATATTGTAACCATTATTATTAGCCTATTATGTGTCCTAATAGTGGGCAAAGAACCATTATATATAAAAGATAATATCAAACATCCTTTTGTTTTGTTTTTTAAGTAGGTAGGTACCTACCACATTTCTTTTGTTCAGTAAGGTATGTTAATCACAGTTTTTTTATCATTATGGTCAGATTTAAATAAATTGATTGATTTCCTATCATTGAATTTAATATAAATAATCACCTAACTAATCCAACTAAAAAATACTTATTTATGTAGTACACAGTTGGAACATTTATATTTTTTTTTTACTTTAAATTTATATCTTTAAAAATTTTAGAAATGTTATATTAATACTGCTTATTTTATTCTTCTTTTTACTATTATTATTAAAAGCAATTTATTTCATTATAACTTGTTATTGGCATAATGCGTAACTTCGCCATGACCAGAATTAAGAAAATAACTACGCCTGCGTCTTTCGCACGCTTTTTGCACAGATTCACGTCACTGTCAAAATTGTCAACAAACAATGACACTTGTCAACCAAATATGCAAGTGACACGTAACTTCACAAAATAAAAATCCCTATTTGTGACCTCCAGATGTGTAAATTCGTGAAAATTTGTGTTTTGGCCGGTTAACAGTTTCTCACCAATATGTCTGATCGAAGTTCTAGTGATATGCATAACAGGAACATTGTGAAAAACCCTTTATTATCATCTGCAGTGACGGGTCTTTCGTTTGAAGATTTGACGCATAATGCTGTTTTGCTGCCCGTTGCGGCGAGCCCAGGAGTGATTCCCAGCCAAGGTGTGTACTGTTCTCTTTATTTTTATCTTATAATCATTAGAAAAACACTAGCATCTCGACCTTGAGCTATTTTTCGCTTGGGTGTAAATTTTGTCTATGCCTAGCAGTTTTCGCGTGATTTTTGCAGTTTTCGTGTGTTATTTATCATATACAATGTCTTTTACAATGGTGTACTGTTACTTTAAGTGATTATTAACTGTTTGTGACTTGAAAGTGTTTAAAAATACAATCAAAACAAACAGGTCAAAGTTGAAAACATAAGTATCATGTCTTCCTCATTTCTTTACAAATCGTACAACAACGCGCCATTTGAGAATGGTTTTGTTCCCGACATTAACTTTTCATTGAGTGGAAACTTGAAAAACCTACAAAAATATATTGACAAAAAAATAATTGTAAGTAAAAATGCACAACTTCAAACAACATGCAGAATTTCTTGACTTTTTCTTGAAACAAATTTATATCTATGTGTAACTTGACAGCAATATCCAAATAATATTCTAATGCTATCAGCTTTTAATCATTCTTAATTTTATTTTTTATTTCTTCAAATTAAAACAAGTACAACCATTTTTATTGCATGTCCAAAATCAAAACTTATTTAATTGAACCATATGATTTTAAAGTTGAATTTAAGTATGTTGGTAGCTAGCTTGTTGAAAGATCTTTAAACCTTTAAAATAAACCAACGGAACCATTTCATAATAATCTGTTAAAAATTAAATAGGGAGTTATTAAATATAAATATATATTAATACATACAGAGACTAGTGAGACTGCTTTATACTATACTACTGACCCGCCCACTCTTTATAATAGATATTAAATAGTAAGGACATGTTCTTGTCTAACTTTAAAAATCTTTGCAATAGATCTACAATCCTGTTATAAACAGAAACTAAGAGATATTAAAGCCCATTAGAATCCATAACATTGTAAAGGAGGAGTTAGTAGATAAACAGACACAAATAGCAACTTTTCCTTTTTCTAGATAATAAATTTCTAATAATAGTGTATAAAATTCTCGTGTCACAATGTTAGTACTAAGAAGTAAGGTATACTCCTCTGAATATTCAGTAAGTCTAAGAATCGGCTACTATCTATTTTTCATAGCCCTTAGTGATAATAGTTGTCCCCCCCTAACAGGTTTTTTTCAAAAATGGTAAAACAAAGTTTGTCAGCTAGTAATATATATATAATAAGATTATAGGTAGGTTATTTATTTAATGAAAGTAACTATAAATAAATATGAAGCTTTTATTGTCTTATTACAAACAAATATGGCATAGAACAACATTTTAATATTTTTTATTACCCGTATTAGTACATTGTAAAATATTCTATATAAAAATAATGTATTCTTCTCACCTTAAAGGTAACTAAAATATATTTAATTTAAGTAGTTTTAATTTATAGTACAAAGAGTTGTTAGTATTATATTATTCTATAAATTCTGCAAAAGTTTTTTGTGAATTTTTGTCACTTTCACAAAATGTCATATAATATTTAAAAAAGTTTTTTGTATGACCCATACTGCAAAAATATTAATAAATTATTACTTTAAATATTTTATTGTAGTTCCTTAACTTAGTACCTTATCCGTACAAAGGTAGTTTTATTTTTTGCTTAAAATACTTAAAAATAATTTACTTATTAGAATTATACTTATTTCTGTTAATTTGTCCTTAAATCTAAAAACAATGACTTTACTCTTTTGTTCTTTTAGATTTTACAAATGGCAATTTCATATTATTATTTACTTTATTCATTGGAATAAAAGAAATATTTAGAAAAACATAACAAAGCCATTTAGAAATATTGTATAAACTCCATTGGCAGAATTATTACTCTATGCCTTGGCAGTATGTTTCTTAAAGTAATGGAATGTTGCCATTTAAAAAATGATTTAGTTTAATGTAGTCCTAGACCTCGTTTGGGAGGTGTAAGACGGCATATCGATAGATTCTTTTCTACGTTTGACACAGACATATATAACTGCTATAATAACGGCTATTAGAATTATAGCGAAGAGTACACCTAGCACTATGGCAGATATGGCCGCTCCGGTGAGATAATCTGGAAAAAAAATAGATTTGTAATTAATTGTGTTTTAGGTTTATTTTTATTAACAAAATTCTACTTATTTTAACTGTCTGTAGTTGACAGAATAAATAGAATTGTCTTTTTAAAAGTTAGATGTCATTGATTAACGACTTAGGCAATCTGAAAATATGTTTTCTTATTTCGCTTTTCATTTAAGGCATTTCAGTAAGGTTGATTTCAAAATTAGGCAATTTGAACTAGAATTCATTCTTCTTTCGCCTACTATCCAAGGCATTTCAAAGCTTTGCAGGGAAGCTAAGATATTAAAGGCATTTCTACCCAAAGTCTATTCCTTACAAATTCACAACGTGACGGACAGCCGCGCTGTGCAGCACGTGGCACGGTGTACAGCATAATTTTGAAGTAATTTTGAACAAGATTATTGTTCTTCCGCCTCCTATTGCCTTACATTTCCACCGGCACGGACTAGAAACATATTTCTTTGGTGCGATCCTTTAGAACTTACTGGATATATCGATGTTGTAACTGTACGCGTTCCCCATGGCGTCGACCGCCGTGACGGACAGCCGTGGCGCACAGCCGCGGCGAGAAATCATACACCAAAAGTAATTTTGAACAAGATTATTGTTCTTCGGCTGATATCGCCTTACATTTCTTCCGCATTTCTTTGGTGCATATAGTCCGATCCTTTAAAACTTACTGGATATATCGATGTTGTAACTGTGCGCGTTCCCCATGGCGTCGACCGCCGTGACGGACAGCACGTGGCGAGAAATCATACACCAAAAGTAATTTTGAACAAGATTATTGTTCTTCAACTATTATCGCCTTACATTTCTTCCCCATTTCTTTGGTGTACATAGTCCAATCCTTTAAATTTTAAAACTTACTGGATATATCGATGTTATAACTGTACGCGTTCCCCATGGCATCCACCGCCGTGACGGACAGCCGCGGCGTACAGCACGTGGCGCGGTATACAGCCATCACTGTATCGCGACTGCCCGCGATGAAGTTGCTGTCGTAGACGAGGCCCACGGGGGATGACGTCAGACGGAGGAGACCTGGGGATAGATTGGGTTGAAGTTGATGGAGTTTGTTGTTGATGGGTAATGAGGTGAAGATGGTTTCTTTAAAGCAGAAGGAGAACATAGAGAATCATAGTTGAGAGTAGGTTTCCAGGAATAGGAGTAGTTTGTTTAGGTTAGAACTTGTTGAAAGAAATAGCCTAGACAATGGGAGAGGCTTTCATCCATCATTGGACAGCAATTAGCTGATTGAGAGAGAGCGGTATAGATACACGTCAATTAGTGATATGGTTTCAGTCGTCTTATTTGACTTTGTACTCGGATTATTTTATATTTAACCATTGACTTCGTTGGTTCTTTGTTCGTTTTCTAATCATAACCCTTGGGTTACTTAATATACTTTGCTTTTGACTGCTTAATACCTAAAAACTACAATTCCATAGGAACAATTTTGTTTTTTGGTCTCAAAACCTGGTCCAAAATCCAATATTCCTACCTGAAGCAGTATCCTTCGCCGTCACAGTAGTAGTCCAGCTATGCTGCCCGCAGTCGTCCCCCGTCGCTACTCAACTTCGCTTTTGACTGCTTCATATATGCTTAACATAACCAAAAACCTGGTCCAAACTTCAAGAGTCCTACCTGAAGCCTTATCTGTAGTCCATCTGAAGCAGTATCCTTCGCCGTGACAGTAGTACTCCAGCTATGCCGCCCGCAGTCGTCCCCTTACGCTACTCAACCTCGCTTTTGACTGATTCATATTAACAAACTACAATTTCATCCCAAATTATTTTCTCTCTCGAAAAACTTGGTCGAAACCCCTCACTCCTACCTGAAGCAGTATCCTTCGCCGTGACAGTAGTACTCCAGCTATGCTGACTACAGTCATCTCCGGTCCGTCCAATACAGCTCCCTTGGAAGCTGTGCGAGACGGAGGGCGCCCACGTGTCCACGATCTGTTCCCCGGGGTTGAGCACTGTGATGATGGCCTGGATGGAGACTTGTTCGGAGCCCGCTGTGAAGGGGAGTAATTGGAAATTAGGTTATAGGGTTGTCTGGATGAGGGCTTGTTTGATAGGATTAAGAGTTTGGAAGTTTAATAATTCTGAGGTTCTTGTTTTGTGGTATTGAAATGTTTTTAGAAATATTAGGTCTTGAACGGGTATAGACTCGTGTAGTGTAAGACTCGGTGTGTCGAATCTAAAGACTTTACATGTTTGGTCTCAGTGACACTAGTTACACTATCTTCTTCTTCTTCATCGTGTGATGAATATGCACTTCGCAGCATATATTCATCTAGTGTCAGAGTTTGAAACTATCTATGATCTTTGATTAAGAACATAAAATACTTCAGTTTTGAAATTGTCTAATATAAGAAAGAGAGAGTATAGAGTTGGTCTATTGCTATTAACTTTCTTTTAAGGTTCATTGAATACTGCCCTTTCGGTAACAAGTATATCGTAATATCTATCAATAAATACAGATAGACACAAAAGGGTACAAATTAATTATTATGGAACAAAAAAAATTCCATACTAAATTGTTGCCATACGTCAAATCTGACACTAATACGAAGAAAGTGGCTGCCTCATTTAATTTCATCTCTGTCGATCTGTACGTACCAGAAGCAGTAAAAGTGATAAGGTCTCTCGCGCCGGGCTCCGCGTCGGTGGACACCAGCGCGCTCACCACCACGTTGACTGTCTGCCCCGAGGCTATGTACTGGCTGGAAACAGGAAAACATGTGATTAACTATATTGAACGTAAAAAAAGCTACCAGTTGTCATTGTTAAAATCGAAAAAAAATTGCAAAAAAGATTTATTCTATTTTGTTTTTCAGTATTTAATGTCAAGGAGTTTACACACAGAGCAGATATTATTATACATTACATTCTGGAATGTATAGCTTTAAATGATCCTAAAGTATCACACACACAGCAGGTAATGAAGTGTATCTTTGTTTTCATTCCAATGGTATACGTCCCGCTTGACGCACGTTTCAGCTGCTAAGTTGTTGTACAGGGTGTTCTTATATTAAATTTTATAATACTATGGACCCGTCGAATTACTTACTATTTTTAGTTTAGGAGTTGGTAACCATGTTTTGAACACCCTATACGAAGAGAGATGTATAGTAATATACTAAAATGTACTGAGATGTATTAAGATGTATAGAAATATAAATGTAAATTTTCGTATCTTTAAGGTACGAAGATGTAAAAATATACATTATAGCTGTTGTGTGTGGTCTCCCGTCGATTTCTATGCAAGATGTATCGAGATATATATCGAGCTGTAATATACATCTTTATATTACCTGCTCTGTCTGTGAACTCCTTTATAGTATAGTGTCGAGTATTTTGACTGTCTAGCAATGACGGTTCATGAGATACAGCCCAGTGACAAACAGACAGATGTACGGTCAGCGGAGTGAGATTACTTAGTATTTGGACCCGTTTATAAAGGATAATCAACCGATTTTACCTTGAGGGGCTGATTCCTGTTAAAAACTTGAGTTGTCCAGTCGCCTGGAAGTAGAAGAGTATCCGTTGTTCTCTATAGTTGGTCACTTCAAAGTGTAACTGAAAATTGTAAATTGGACTTTAGTTATAACGAAATATGAGTCATTATGCTTTGAAGGATGATGGCAAAGCTTTAAGTTAGTTATTTGAATTTGACATTACTGTGATTGAAATAGGATTAGTTATGCCTTGAAGTGAGTGATAGCCTGGTGGCTGGGTTACTATAGCGAAGGTTCCAGGTTGGATCAGTGGTGGATTCGGCTCAAATCCCTTTCACTATCTGAGTAGGGGAAGTTATATGCCTTGGAGTAAGAAGACGTACCTGTAGGTTAGCGCCAGGGGCTCCATACAGTCGCGTTGCCAAACCTATTTGAACTGTAGTTAGTAGTTGGCCTAGTTGATTCACGACCTGGAAATTGAAAACAAAACCTTGATTAGAAGCTTCCAAAGCACAGAGAGCTACGTTATGGTTGAATAATTATCGCCATAGACGTAGAAAATAAATATCACTTAAGATGTCTTTCAAATAAACTCAGTTGTATGAGTGTTACTGGGTTCTCATCTGGTCCATTGTGTGGTACCTATACCTTGTTTACTGGTCTTACTTGTTGGTGCTTCATAGTTGGTATTTATTTTATTTTATTTTATTTATTAGAAAACCAACAGCCATTAAAACTTAAATTAATCATTTTGACAAACAAAAGCCAATTATAGGTTTTCCTAAATTAACATAACAAATTTGCGTTTATTAGATACAAATAACTTAGTTTTTTTTTTATGTATATTTTAGTAAGAGCAATCAGTTTATTTTCTTCATATAAATTCCCAAAAGATAAAATACATACTTACTTGAGTCTCGTTGTACCGCAGTCGACTGGACTGTTTGGACGTGTCGTCGCTGAGCTCGATCTGGTCGATCTCGTCTACTTGTTACATGGTTACTTACTTGAGGGGCGGCGCGATCTCTAGACAGAATCCCGGTCTCGTTGTACCGCAGTCGACTGGACTGTTTGGACGTGTCGTCGCTGAGCTCGATCTGGTCGATCTCGTCTACTTGTTACATGGTTACTTACTTGAGGGGCGGCGCGATCTCTAGACAGAATCCTGGTCTCGTTGTACCGCAGTCGACTGGACTGTTTGGACGTGTCGTCGCTGAGCTCGATCTGGTCGATCTCGTCTACTTGTTACATGGTTACTTACTTGAGGGGCGGCGCGATCTCTAGACAGAATCCTGGTCTCGTTGTACCGCAGTCGACTGGACTGTTTGGACGTGTCGTCGCTGAGGTCGATCTGGTCGATCTCGTCTACTTGTTACATGGTTACTTACTTGAGGGGCGGCGCGATCTCTAGACAGAATCCCGGTCTCGTTGTACCGCAGTCGACTGGACTGTTTGGACGTGTCGTCGCTGAGCTCGATCTGGTCGATCTCGTCTACTTGTTACATGGTTACTTACTTGAGGGGCGGCGCGATCTCTAGACAGAATCCCGGTCTCGTTGTACCGCAGTCGACTGGACTGTTTGGACGTGTCGTCGCTGAGCTCGATCTGGTCGATCTCGTCGACGGTGATGAAGTAGTCGGACGCGGATCGACTCTGGCGCACCTCGGCCGGGTATAGGGGGCCGTGGACGCGAACGAAGGCATTATCTGGAAGGATATTCATTGATTTACTTCAATTTATTAGTGTTTTTGGATAGAACAAAAAAATGGTAATTTGTAGTGTATTCAATATTTAATTCTCACAATGTGTCGTATTGTTAAGGGAAAAAAATCTCACTTTTAGGAATACGTTTTCAAAATATGATTTTGTCTTCATCATTTATTATAGGTAAACCAAATTTTCTTTTCCTTTCCGTTTGTGTGTTCGTCGCCTAACTCCACCTAAACTGCGATACGGATTAATATGCTATTTTCACCATCATTCATGTGATTTTTTCGAAAATATTTTTAAGTACTTAGAAAACATTTGGTAACAGCTTCTTTGAATTAGTTAAAATTCAGTGTTTCGTGAACTTGTCGAACTGTTGCGAGTTTACTTTTAATAAAGCCTTGCTTATAATTGCACAAATCTAGAAAACCAATTGTATTTATAACAAGAAGTAAATATCCTTTTCTTTATACTGTACTCACCGCCATTGTCGCGGCCCACAGCCTTAACGTAAACATTATGCCATTTCAACGAGAATGGTATGTCCGCTTCCAATTCTGATATCCTGTTGAAGTTGCCCACTGGGTACTCTCCTGCTTTCGGTTGGGAACTGTAAAAATATAAGGGATTACCCTCTGAACACTCGGTCCGACTGCGTGGTCCGACTGATCGGGCGACTCGGTTTTTTTTTTCGTTGGTCCTACTAACTTTACTTTTACTTTTATAGTGTTGAGTTGAGGTACGAGAAAATAATTTATATGTTTATTGAATGTACACGCTATGATTGTATAATTTCCTAAAAGAGTGCTGGTAGTTTTTTCCGCAGGCTTTTTTCTCTCGGTATACGGTTACGTAAAGTCGAAGTTTGTAAATTGACGTTCATTAAGTATATGTTACATATCTATAATGAAAAAAAGAATTTTGATTTTTGATTTGATTTTTTTAATCGGACAAAGTGGAATCATAAATTCTTTTTGTACGACCATATTTAAAAACAATGCCAAGTCAGAGGGAGGGATTAAGTAATTGCGGTACAGTATGCTGAGTTCGAGTTTTCTATCTCATTACTACGTGGAAGCACCCCTAGCGGTCAGAAGCGTAACCTTCCGTTTTCATATAAAGCTGTTACATTAGCTATAACTTAACAAGTGGTATAATAATAGAAAACTTGTACTCTGTTTACAGTATAGAGCCTTGACGTCAGGTATAGATGTAGATGGTAGCATTTAAGCTTTTGAAACGCCATCTAAGGCGAAAATTTCACTAAAATATCTTTGTGCTGCTGAAAAGAATTACGAGTATAACTCCTCCTAAACCGTTTAACGGATTTTAATGTTTAGTTAATTTTTTCGCTTAAGTTTATTAATCAAGAACATTTAGAAAAAGTTTTCTTAAGTTATCCACAGTTCAATGTTTCCTAAACAAGTCGGCCAAAATTACACCATTGCAAAGCGAGAGCAAGGCGGAAAGTGATACCTGAATGGTAATTTAGCCAACTCCTTGCCAAACTCATCCACTATCGTGGTCTCTCGTACGCTTGAAAACGGCCCGTTTATCCTCAGACGAATGGTATCTGGAAATAAAGAAAATAAACTGTTAATAATTATAGTAATTAACATGACAATTAAGATAACTAGGGCCAAACAACCTTAGATTTTATTAATTAGCAAATAAATACTGGAAGTTTTGCAAAAAAACATCTTTCAGTTTTGATATGATTGAATGATCAATTTTCGAGATGGTTTATCTTCCATGTGGTTGGTAAATACGCGCGGGTTAAAAAAAAAAACTTTTAGGTTTTGTCTTTTTTGTGTTTAAAAGTACAGTTATCGTTATCAGGATATATCTTATAGTGAAAACTTTTGTGATAATCTATATACTATAATATAATAAAGCTGAAGAGTTTGTTTGTTTGTTTGTTTGAACGCTCTAATCTAAGGAACTACTGGTTCGAATTTAAAAATTCTTTTTGTGTTGAATAGACCATTTATCGAGGAAGGCTTTAGGCTATATAACATCACGCTGCAACTATTAAGAGCGAAGAAACAATGGAAAGTGTAAAAAAAACGGGGAAAATTATTCATCCTTGAGGGCTTCCTTTGCGTGCGCTGCGAAAATGGTTCTAGATACCAAAAATATATGTATACAAGAATTAAGGGAACTTTTTACCGCGGGAAAACTTCACATTCCCACGGGAAACCGAACGGAGTCGCGAGCAGCCACTAGTAATTATAATAAAACACAGATTAAATAGTAAATATAAAAAATAAACACCTGGCATTTAAAATCATCGCTACCGTAAATAACGAAGTTTGAGATCCAATATAAAGGCATTACGCCTTATAATTATAATTACATAGTATAAAGCAAAGAGGCTATTATTGTCTGTTTGTATATTTATACACTAACTCCTTCTGAACTAAAAAAAACGGCATTTTATGCGGTTTTCACTTACTATAAGAATACTTATTTTGAAAATTGTAGGTTGCTAACACAATATCTTAAAATTAAATGCTTTAAAAAATACACTAGTGTGAATCTTGGGCGGGTCACTTATAAAATAATAATCACAGTTTATACATATACTATCATTATTGAGATAACCCCTCACAAATGTCATCGATTGACGTTAGTCAGTTCCGCGTGTGGACGCGTCATAATATTCCTAATTTAAAAAAGATGTTACTGAACTCTTTGTTGGTAGACTTTTTTGCGATTTGTTTTGTTTTTTTTTTTAAATGACACCAACGAAATTAAAAAGTTTATTGTATATTATTGTTAAAGCGTAGATTATTGTACTAATGTTTGAGATGACGTGTTATGATCTGTATTATTAAGGACTTTAGACTTAAAACGTGAGTCATGATTGATGCACGCTTATTAAAAAATCTTGATGCTGTTTAGTTCAGTTCAAGTTTTAGCTAAATATGATCTTTAACCCCACTTATATCTTGAATACCATATCTAATCACGGTGTACTTAGTCAGTGGTTTTTATCATTAACAGAAGGACGCAACGTCCAACAATAAATAATATATTTATGTGAAAAATAACAATCAATGGACTGTAATTGCGATAATAACAACACAGATATAGTGTTAGAATAATTAATTTAGTCGCTTCGTGTTTGCAGTGTGATTGGCTCGCGTGCCGTTTCGCGCCAAAATACCATGGAGTTCGATATTTGAAAATAACCGGCCTGTGATTTTTCTTTTTAAAAAGTTTCAACGAGTTTGTGTGAAATAAATTTGTTGTTTAGTTTTATGAGTGGCCAGTGTGTTTGATAAAGAGTATGTGACTTAGAAATAACCTTAGCGAGTCGTACAACAATATTTACAACGAGTTTCTATAAATTGCATACATCCTCATTTTATTATGCGAATATGGGTTTCTCTGGTTTCTCACGCGATTATAAATATCTCATTTATCGAAACGACCATGTCTCTAAACAAGTATAAATCAACAGTAGCATTTGAGTAATAAAAAAACTTTACCAAAAATAGCTACCAAAAAAAAGCGTGACTTGCAAAATTGATTGCCGCTTCAAACCATGCTTATTCCACAACTCACTCATGTAATAGCCAATATTGTAAAAAAACCGGTTGTCTATGATGTCACGTAGTAGAAAGCGTTCGACAGGTTACAAAAAACATACTATAATAGTGATTGGAGTGGCTGAATTAACTCGCGCGCCCTTGACCCGGAAGGAGTTCGTTGCGCGCCATTTTAGAGATTTTGGCGCGCTGTCAACGTGACGTTTGAGGTGATTATGTTTTTTTTGTTTGTTTACTAACGTTTGAATTAATTTTATTTGCATGATATGTAACTAATATCGTTTTTTTTGTTTGTTATGCCAAAGTTGAACTAATCACAGTTTCATTCATTAATCATTTATAGTTTGTTGCTCATGTTCGTTTTTTTTCGTTATAAAATTGATTAGTGATTTGTTCTGGTAGGTATATGAACCGCTACTTTTAAATTGATTCGGTTTTTTGTGTTTCGGATTTTTAATTGCTGATCAAATGGCAATTCATTATGTTTTTTGTCGTGGTTTTAATTAACTATATATAAATTGCTTTTATTTATGATTATTTGACATTAAGTTGTTTTTTCAACTTAAATAATTACGATGCTTGGGTTTTTTACCCTCTTATCACTTTTTTTAATACGATAAAATGGTATTTTCATAACAAACACAAAAATCATTGCTTTTAGCAATTCGAATAAGCCAAAATTTATAAATTTATACCTACTAATTATACCTACTAATCTTTAATATATAACCTTGACACAATTGGTAGAATGCAAGTCATTTACAAATATGTGTATCTTAAAATAGAATATTCGTATTTTTAAACATGGAACTGGTCATTGGAACATGGAACATTTTTAAATCTGGTCCGCGTAAACGAATCACAAACTTTCGCGCCAAAAGAGCAATTCACGCAATAAGAAGTTAAGAACTACAGTTGGTTTCGTTATAAGTGCTTTAAAATTGTTGTTTTACAACACGTTGAACATTTAAGCCTAACTTGAACCGCCCACGTTTAATACGGGTATAATTTTTCACGACTTATTTGACTACAGTTTTTTTTTACATACAATTTCTTTTTAAAAAAATAAAACACGTTCTAATTTATTTTTATTTTTACTGTTCGTTACATAAAGGCATTTTTTTTAGAAGTTCACACAAAAATATCAACTACATTAATATGTTTTATTCAGGCTGTATGTAGCATTACGGCTTTTGCCTTTCTTTTTGAGGGTTTAAAAAAGTTGAGAACGCGCGCCTGAGAAAAAAGATGTACGCGGTTTTTATTGCCGTTTAGTATTATTTTATGGCTTTATTTGTGTATTTGTGCAACCTTTTATTGTTTATTACCGTGAAAAATGTTGACAAAGTGTAGTGCTTCTTTTATTGTAGCGGTAGCCACAAGGTTAGTGCTTGGGGCCATTCTTTACTTTCTTGTTTTTTATTTTTAATGTTTTTTTTAGACTATAAATCTTTTTGCACAAGAAAACGATTCCTACTGTACTTGTGATTTATTCGGAAGCAATTCATATCCCTTACCTACTGAATTTTAATATTTATTTTGACTCGTAACACGCGCACAGCTTTAGAAGTTTGAAATTTCGCGTGTCTTTTCTTTGCTCTTCGTTTTCCATATTTTTATCATGTGAAATCTACATATATGAAAGTTAAGGCTATAGTTGTATTTTGTTTTTATTCGTATGAAATGATTCATTTAGTATCGGTTTTTTCTCTTTGTCTGTGACGTATAATTTCTATTGTGACGTCAAATTTGTTATACGTCGCAAACTATGAGTAGTGCGTAGAGTATCGATAGAGGTTGAAAATGTCAATAAGATCAAATAGTCAATGCTTGTTGTAGTGTAGGGTTTCGTGCAAATGCTATGTTTTGTTGTATTGAAAAGCAATTTTCAGATTTTCAGTATAAGAATCAACAACATGGTTTACTTTCGGTCAAATTCGAAACTTTTCTAAATCGAGAACTTTACTTTATAACTTTTCGATGGAATGAGATATATCGTTTTCTAAATGAGCGAATTTGCTGGTTTACGAAGGGTTTTTGTAAATCTTGCTTTGTTTGGTAGACGTGTTGTCTCTCACAGTGTGGTATTATATTATACATAGTAGGACGACCGTTAATAATTACGGCTTTTAATAGCTAAATTAAACCTTATTTCAAACACCTACTTATTTGTATGGTGTATTGTGTTATTTTTAATCAGTCGGACAATAATAGTCTCGTACTAATTAACATATAATTATACTTACAAAAATTTGACATATACTCGATGAAGATGTAAAAGCTAGTGCCAACGACAATGTCCAGTAAAAAAAAGAACTTACCTGAATTTACACGTCCGTATCCACCCATTTTTCAATTTGTTTAATACCATCTCCTGTACTTAATAACAATGTCACATGAAAAGTGCACATACCGTGGTCGTGAAGATCGTATTTTTCCTTACCTTTTGTCAAGAAACCTTTTTTACATGGCGTTTCTTAACCTTGTATGTTTAATACAACTCCTGAAATTACTACTTACCTGTACTTATTCCTGAAACACGAATCTCTTATTCAATATTTTACACAAGCAACCAACAAGAGTAAAATTTTTCTCAGATTATGGTGATCGCTCTGATTAACCACAAACATGATTTGAAATCATTGAACACAACTAAGACCCATGCAAGAAGTAACCAAACGCCGACCCACTGACAGGCTACAACAACAAACACCACACGCTTACGTACCCACCTACAACCAACCAACCAACCAACCAACCCACCTGTATCTTGTACATCTCCAGTAAAGTGTATATGAGTGTGTGCGGCGAGTGTGAGCGTGTAGTGGCAGCGGTCGCAGCGCGCGCTCGCGTGCCACACGCCCGACAGCGGCGACGGACGACCCACTGTGCCGATCACTGACAGGCTACAACAACAAACACCACACGCTTACGTACCCACCTACAACCAACCAACCAACCAACCAACCCACCTGTATCTTGTACATCTCCAGTAAAGTGTATATGAGTGTGTGCGGCGAGTGTGAGCGTGTAGTGGCAGCGGTCGCAGCGCGCGCTCGCGTGCCACACGCCCGACAGCGGCGACGGACGACCCACTGTGCCGATCACTGACAGGCTACAACAACAAACACCACACGCTTACGTACCCACCTACAACCAACCAACCAACCAACCAACCCACCTGTATCTTGTACATCTCCAGTAAAGTGTATATGAGTGTGTGCGGCGAGTGTGAGCGTGTAGTGGCAGCGGTCGCAGCGCGCGCTCGCGTGCCACACGCCCGACAGCGGCGACGGACGACCCACTGTGCCGATCACTGACAGGCTACAACAACAAACACCACACGCTTACGTACCCACCTACAACCAACCAACCAACCAACCAACCCACCTGTATCTTGTACATCTCCAGTAAAGTGTATATGAGTGTGTGCGGCGAGTGTGAGCGTGTAGTGGCAGCGGTCGCAGCGCGCGCTCGCGTGCCACACGCCCGACAGCGGCGACGGACGACCCACTGTGCCGATCACTGACAGGCTACAACAACAAACACCACACGCTTACGTACCCACCTACAACCAACCAACCAACCAACCAACCCACCTGTATCTTGTACATCTCCAGTAAAGTGTATATGAGTGTGTGCGGCGAGTGTGAGCGTGTAGTGGCAGCGGTCGCAGCGCGCGCTCGCGTGCCACACGCCCGACAGCGGCGACGGACGACCCACTGTGCCGATCACTGACAGGCTACAACAACAAACACCACACGCTTACGTACCCACCTACAACCAACCAACCAACCAACCAACCCACCTGTATCTTGTACATCTCCAGTAAAGTGTATATGAGTGTGTGCGGCGAGTGTGAGCGTGTAGTGGCAGCGGTCGCAGCGCGCGCTCGCGTGCCACACGCCCGACAGCGGCGACGGACGACCCACTGTGCCGATCACTGACAGGCTACAACAACAAACATTAATTACCACTATTAAATAAGAAAATCATTTTCTTATAAAATGGTTACAAAATAATAAACATAGTTTGAAATTCTAGTAAACTTATTTTAAAGTTAGAACAAACTTTCGCTCACAGCTCGCACGAAAAAAAAAGATTACAACCACAAGCTCTTTAAAGGTAAAATTAATCTTTAATTGATTCAGTAGTTTTTGATATTATTTCCTACATACAAACCCTCCTATTACATATGATAAATTACTAGTTTTCCGCTCGCGACTTCACTTAGATAAAAATAATAATAAAATAAATATTAAGTAAGTTAAAGTACCTATAAAATCTTGTGATGTTCTTTACAAAATTAATTTAGATCTTACACAGCTTTAGCCTATAATTATTTTCATTCCGCTCGCCTTTAACTACAAAACGGTACTATAACTCTAGTCTTAAAACGGATAAAACTCACCTATCAACCAAAGTGTCAGCACCGGGGAACACAAGCAGCACGTCTCGCGGCTTCCTTCTCAATATCCTCGACGCGGGAGAGAACGCTCGGATCGTGGTGTCGTTGTTGAGGTCTATTTGAAACTCACCTATCAACCAAAGTGTCAGCACCGGGGAACACAAGCAGCACGTCTCGCGGCTTCCTCCTCAATATCCTCGACGCGGGAGAGAACGCTCGGATCGTGGTGTCGTTGTTGAGGTCTATTTGAAACTCACCTATCAACCAAAGTGTCAGCACCGGGGAACACAAGCAGCACGTCTCGCGGCTTCCTTCTCAATATCCTCGACGCGGGAGAGAACGCTCGGATCGTGGTGTCGTTGTTGAGGTCTATTTGAAACTCACCTATCAACCAAAGTGTCAGCACCGGGGAACACAAGCAGCACGTCTCGCGGCTTCCTTCTCAATATCCTCGACGCGTGAGAGAACGCTCGGATCGTGGTGTCGTTGTTGAGGTCTATTTGAAACTCACCTATCAACCAAAGTGTCAGCACCGGGGAACACAAGCAGCACGTCTCGCGGCTTCCTCCTCAATATCCTCGACGCGGGAGAGAACGCTCGGATCGTGGTGTCGTTGTTGAGGTCTATTTGAAACTCACCTATCAACCAAAGTGTCAGCACCGGGGAACACAAGCAGCACGTCTCGCGGCTTCCTCCTCAATATCCTCGACGCGTGAGAGAACGCTCGGATCGTGGTGTCGTTGTTGAGGTCTATTTGAAACTCACCTATCAACCAAAGTGTCAGCACCGGGGAACACAAGCAGCACGTCTCGCGGCTTCCTCCTCAATATCCTCGACGCGGGAGAGAACGCTCGGATCGTGGTGTCGTTGTTGAGGTCTATTTGTGGTGCTGGTGGAAAAAAAACTGATTTAGACGAATAATGTTTTTTCAATTTAGGGTTGGTTAATATAGGATTTCCTGGGTTTAGCAGAAGCTTATAAAACGTTATTTTCACTTGTTTAATAACTTTCTTATGACTGGCAAAAATTGACGTCGTGGTACAAACTTGCTTATTATGGGCCTTGTTCTTATTTTTCACTCATTTTTACCAATACTTATAAGTTACTAGTGACCGCCCGCGACTCCGTTCGCGTGGAAGTCGGTTTCCCGTGAGAATGAGAAGTTTTCCCGCGGTATAACAGTACCCTATGTGCTTTCCCAAGTTCAGTTCCGTCTTCATACCAAATTTCATCAAAATCGGTTCAGTGTTTTAGGCTTGAAAACGTAACAGACAGACAGAGTTACTTTCGCATTTATAATATTAGTAGGGATTCAACTGTAATAGTCAAAAATTTTACAAAAAAACCAAAGTAGTGGCTTAAGAAAATCATTATTTGAAATAACCTCAATAGTTACCTAAGTTGAAAATACGTTTAATACGCTGTCTACTAATCTGCTATCTACAAAGATGTGTGGTTAATAAATCGGAAAAAAGTAGATGATTGCTCTAAAATTTTCTCATTCGTTTAAAATTTTTCCTTTCGTTCATGTGGCTAGACTATAGAATAAAGAGTCAGGCCTAAGTTTTGTTACTCAAATCAATTAATAATTACCATCATTAGGAGGATAAAGCACTGCGTGATCTACATTCCCTTCTATCTGAACTCTGAGAGCTGTGACTCCATTCTCCACTGGGATACCCACAGATAACGCGTCTTCTCCACCACGACGCACTAGTAGCATCTGTAAAATAACAATGTTATTAGAAGATATTTTTACATTTTTATATTTTTTTACTTTTATAGTGTTGAGTTGAGATACGAGAAAATAATTTTATATGTTCACTGAATGTACATGTTTTGATTGTATAATTTCTGAAAAGAGTGCTGGGAGTTTTTTTCCGCCGGCTTTTTTCTCTCGGTCCACGGTTAGGTAAAGTCGAAGTTTGTAACATTGACGTTCATTAAGTATATGTTACATATCTATGATGAATAAAAGAATTTTGATTTTGTTTTTGACAAATAAACGATAAGGTCTAGGTTTGTTGTTTGTGTGTATGACTCGTGGAGAATTAAAGACTCGCTGTCGACTCTACACACTTTACATGCTCGGTCTCCGTGACTGTCATTACTCTGACTATCCTGCACTTATAACTAGAAGACTTTGGAACTGTATTAGCCGTAGATATAGACCGAATAGTGATTCTAACATTGTACAAAATCCAACCCTACTAGTGACATTTTTTGTTTAAAAAAGAAGAATCTGAATTGGTTTTTAAATGTCAATCCCTTTGCTTAACCTACGAAAGCTAGTTCCTAATGTTAATATGTAAAAAGATTACTAACATCAAACGTATTCACGTCCAGAGAAGGATAGAGCCTTGCAGATCTCGGTTGCAGGTTGTCTAGAGAGTCCATCTTCGAGTAGTCGTCTTCCAAAGATATTTGGTTGCCATTTACTGTTGATTTCTAAAAGAGGACAAAGTCATTAGAATGGTTGTAGCTAAAGCTTTGAAGCATAGTGGACTGTTGATATACAGACTTGTTCTACGAGCAACTAAAGCACTAATAGAGCAACTGCAGCGGAATGTATTTGCACTGTAAAGCGGAAGGTCCCGTGATCGATTCTCGGTTCGGACTAATTTAGTCCAAGATGTAACTAAATAAGTAAATAAAATGGTTTCTCTAAATTGACTTGTGTTAGAGTGAAACTAGATTCTTCCCTAGTCCATTGTGTGGTGCCTATAACACATGTGCTTACCCCGTTTAATTACTTTATTTCCACATAATTGTTGTGTTATCCTGGAGATTTACTTATTTCATTAAGTAATCTAGTTATGAAGTAAGAAGGTTTAAGGGCATACATACAATATCCTTAGTTGAGAACGGCAGAACCTCCCCCTCGGTATGGCTGGACACGTTTCTCAAGTCTTGCAGGGCCGTTTCCGATTCTGTAGACGGGTAGTCAGGGTCCGTCCAGATTGTGTATACCTGGACAAAGATTATGATTAGACTAGTGGCCGCCCGCGTCTCCGTTCGCGTGGAAGTCGGTTTCCCGTGGGAATGAGAAGTTTTCCCGCGGTAAAGAGTACCCTATGTGTTATTCCGATGTATAACCTATATTACTGTAAAGTTTCATCCAAATCCGTCCAGTAGTTTTTCGTGAATCCATACATCCATACTCACGGTTTTGTAGTTGGTGGTTAACGTTCTCAGTCAATGAAAGCATTTAAAGGACCGCGTTAATAGTTACTTGGTTTTGTATCACATATTCATGTTGTGTTAGAGTTATGTCTAGCTTAATAGTTTTTCCCGTGGGCATGATTCTTCCCAGCCCCCCAAGTCAAGTGGCAAGTGATATTTGCAATAGCGAGTGAATAGAAAAAATATGTATGAAAATGTCATTTTCGACAAGCTTGCAATTTGACAGTTTCATACATTTTATTCTATTCACTCGCTATTGCAATTTTCTACTGTCACTTGACTTGGGGGGCAGGAAATCAAACTATATCAATTCCAAAAAAAATCATTAAAAACGATTCATAGATACAGGCAGACATAAACCTTTTCACATTTTTAATATTAGTAAGACGTAAGGATATTATCTTTAGAAACTGAAGCTACGAAGTTTAAACGTCTGACGTCAAAGCTTGGCCACTGACGTCAGAGCCTTCATATAGTTTACCACTGCATACCTTCAAACGCTTATGCACCAGAGCCCTCACAGCCAGAGGCAGCTTCTCAGGGTCTGCGGCCGCTTGATCGATGATCAAGAATAGAGCACTATCGTATGGCACTAGCTTGGCCGCTGACGTCACAGCTTAGCCGCTGACGTCAAAGCTTGGCCGCTGACGGCAGAGCTTACATATAGTTTACCACCACATACCTTCAAACGCTTATGCACCAGAGCCCTCACAGCCAGAGGCAGCTTCTCAGGGTCTGCGGCGGCTCTGTCTGTGATGAGGAACAGGGCACTGTCGTATGGCACTAGCTTGGCCGCTGACGTCACAGCTTAGCCGCTGACGTCAAAGCTTGGCCACTGACGGCAGAGTTTACCACCACATACCTTCAAACGCTTATGCACCAGAGCCCTCACAGCCAGAGGCAGCTTTTCAGGGTCTGCGGCCGCTCTGTCGGTGATCAGGAACAGAGCGCTGTCGTATGGCACTAGCTTGGCTGCTGACGTCACAGCTTAGCCGCTGACGTCAAAGCTTGACCACTGACGGCAGAGTTTACCACCACATACCTTCAAACGCTTATGCACCAGAGCCCTGACAGCCAGAGGCAGCTTCTCAGGGTCTGCGGCCGCTCTGTCTGTGATCAGAAAGAGAGCGCTGTCGTATGGCACTAGCTTGGCCGCTGACGTCAGCGCTTTCATGGTGCCATCGCCTTTGGGATAGTTGTTCACGCCCTGTGGTGGAAGAATTGTGTTTAATAAAAAGGTAAAATGTACTGTAACTTGCTAAGAATTTAAGCGATAAAATCTCGTATGGTTGATTTTTGCACAGGCTTTTTTTAAGTTAATATTGATAGTTTTGTTTTACATCGCAACTGGGTCTCAGAATAATACACTATGTTTCTTTTAATGCCTTTATAAAGTAAAGAAACTATAACACATTTGTATTTTTATGCCAAAAACGGTGCGTGAGTTTTCCTGTCTATACCGGGTGTCCAGGAAACAATGGATAAACTCTGAAGGGCTGATAGTAGAACTAAAGGCAAGCCTAAAAAATAATTGATAAAAAGTATAACCCTTAAACTGTTAGAAATATGGCGCTTTTAAAAAAAACTTCATATTTTTTTGACTATGTTCATATTTTTACTCGTAACGAGGTCAAATCACTTAATACCATCATTATTTCTGTGCTAAAATAATTAATATTAACCGCATCAGTGAATAACTACCAAATAAAATAGCTAACTAAAGTATTTTTCTCAAAAAATAATGTTAAACTTTTGATTTGTGTAAAATTTCTAAAGAAATATTTTTGATGTGGAACTTTGAACAGCTCTGGTGTAAAAAAATAATATGAAAGCAACAGTGGCCAATGATTTCAAAATATTCCTGGTTTAATAACGTTTTTAAAAAGATGTAATATGTCGTTATTGTAATGAAAAAATATTGAGCTAATGGTATTAGTGTGTAAAATGGGATAATTATTTAGTTCTATCAAATTTAAAAAAATACAATAAAACTAAAGAAATATGATTTTAAACTGATATTAATTGCTAACACATTGGAATAATTAAAAGCAACTGTTCAAATTGTCTGTCCCCATCCTGATGCAGGCCCTACATCTACGAATAAAGGATCTTCAAAGAAATCAACTTAACAGGAGAAAGTGATCCAAATTTTCTTCAAAATGACTTACCCAATTTATTGATAGACGTGCCCGAAGAGCTTCGCGACACATATTGGCTTCAAAATGAAGGCTGTCTAGCACACTATGCTGTTGCATTATGTGCATACCTACTTGACGAAACCTACCCTAACAGGTAGTTAGGCCGCCTAAACCTAAACGCTTTGGACTTTTTTACTGGGGGTATTTTAAGGAAGAGTTTTACCGGCAACCAGTAACTTCATTAGAAGATCTACGAGCTCGTGTTCAGGCCGCTGCAATCAATGATCGACGAAACGCGCGATTTTTTTGAAGATCCTTTATTCGTAAATGTAGGGCCTGCATCAGGATGGGGACAGACAATTTGAACAGTTGCTTTCAATTATTCCAATGTGTTTGCAATTAATATCAGTTTAAAATCATATTTCTTTAGTTTTATTTTATTTTTTTAATTTTGCTAGAACTAAATAATTATCCCATTTTACACACTAATACCATTAGTTCAATATTTTTTCATTACAATAAAGACATATTACATCTTTTTAAAAACGTTATTAAACCAGGAATATTTTGAAATCATTGGCCACTGTTGCTTTCATATTATTTTTTACACCAGAGCTGTTCTAAGTTCCACATCAAAAATATTTCTGAGAAATTTTACACAACTCAAAAGTTTAACATTATTTTTTGAGAAAAATACTTTAGTTAGCTATTTTATTTGGTAGTTATTCACTGATGCGGTTAATATTAATTATTTTAGCACAGAAATGATGATGGTATTAAGTGATTTGACCTCGTTACGAGTAAAAATATGAACACAGTCAAAAAAATATGAAGTTTTTTTTTAAAGCGCCATATTTCTAACAGTTTAAGGGTTATACTTTTTATTAATTATTTTTTAGGCTTGCCTTTAGTTCTACTATCAGCCCTTCAGAGTTTATCCATTGTTTCCTGGACACCCGGTATATCCTTACATTCTGAACTTGAAAAATATTGTCAATCATCAAAAGAACGTACTAATTTACCGAACATCCAAAAACACTCTTCTCGCGTTTATTTCCTTCCTGATTAACATTTTCCTACTACATTTTCCTTCTACAATTGAAATCTTTCCTACGTTGCCAGACCTCGTTCAATCTAAACCCAATCTTATTTCACCACTTTAAGGTCCATATTCAAAGCTAGTCATCACTTGAGAGCTTATAAATTTTTCAATGTCGAATAGTGTCCTTTAATTACATATATGTACTTATATTCAAGTGTATATAGTTAATTATTTAATAAATCATGTTGATTGTTCACACTGTTAGTTTATCACTGAGCATGTCTTTGCAAAGGTCACGGCTTGATAGATTGTTTACCATCGCTTGTGTTAAAGGCCCTTCTAGTTACTTCTCGGGGATTTTGAAACCACTACCGAGCAAGGAAGAGAACAATTTTCTGGTGGTTCTTTTACAAATTTTATTATTTTAGGCTTCGGGTGTTTCCTATGGGAATATCTTAATGTTGGGTCACTTTAGAATTTAACGTGTCAATGCCTATTTAATTTTCGTTCCAAAATAATATGTGTTACAATTTTAATAATAAAACGTTTTCATTACCATAATTTATCAAGAATGTTATGTAGTTTTTCTTTTGTTTTATGCATATTTTTAGTACATTTTGTAAATGAGGCGTTATAAGTGTTCATTTGATGATACTGATGCGTCAATTTTACATTCGCATTTTAACGCTCAACATCCTACTTCCTACTATTAGAAAACGAGAAAGTTTGTGAGTAGGTATGTATGGATGTTTGTTACTCTTTCACGTAAAAACTACTGGACGGATTTAGATGAAACTTTACAGTAATATAGGTATACATCAGAATAACACATAGGGTATTTTTTAACCGCGGGAAAACTTTTCATTCCCACGGGAAATCGACTTCCACGCCGACGGAGTCGCGGGCGGCCACTAGTTGGTCATAAACGCCCCAGCCCTAAGTCAACCATAAGTTGATTAAGGAAAACATTCTTATTTCTCAGTAAGAATACATATTCATATACGAGTATAATTATCATGCTGTTTATTGTTTGTTTACGATACAAATGCAGCCTTTGAAACGCTTTTCAATAGGACGTTTGGAAAACAATTAAAGTTACGAACATATTTTATTGTTATAACCTATCTATGTAGGTATGTATTCTATTCTTCAGTTAGTGGCTTACGGCCCGAAGCGAAAATGCTTTGAACAATGGACAGAATCAATTTTAGATTGTAGACCAAACAATATTGGTAGCGAATAACCACAAGTTATAGTTATATATGTTTTGTTGTATATGTTACGGCTAATACCCGAAGTGCGGCTACACCTAGTTTTAGCCGGTTAGAAGTGTTTTTAATATGGAAAACTGTAAAAAAAAAATATACCTATGTAAATAAAAACTGGCTTGAATCATGAGTCGACGGAGTGCCTCCTTTTTCTGGGTGGTATCAAAAAAGTAACCTAACTAACCTAACCTATTGATGTTTCTAACCGGCTAAAACTAGGTGTAGCCGCACTTCGGGTATTAGCCGTAACATATACAAACGCAAATGGGTGACATAATTCCTATATTAATTTTCTTACATATTTTTTTTACGAAAAAATTAAACAAAATTGAAAATGAAAATGATTCATGTACTATTGACCCGTGCACGGTTTGTAGTGGTGTAATTTTGGGTGACTCGTTTACAAAACATTGAATTTTTAAAAACTTTTTCTGATTTTTGTCATGTTACTTAAAAATTTAAAATATTTAAAAGGTGGCTTAGGAGGAGTAAGTGAACTAACGTACGAACAGACACGCATAGCATGGCTGTAGGTATATACTTTGTAATGATAATTATATCCAAATCATAGCTTTTGCATCTAAAATCTACAAAAGATTCGCAATGTATTTAAAGCCTTTTTTGGCTCAATGGTAGCTGAACTTGGCTTTAAAAATAAAAAAAAAAGGTTTAATTAAATCAAGTTTTATGATTTCCTATTATCAGACCGATTAACTTACAAATACCGGTACTAATTATAAACCGGTTATCATTAATAGCGATAATGTTTTTTTTTGTACACAAGTTTAATATAACTTGTCCCTAACATGCTTTAAATTTTAATGTGTTTTTTTTTTTAAATACATTTTCGAAGTAAAGTGGTTTACAAAATTATAATCATTTGCTTCTCTTATTCTTGGTTTTATGATATAATCAAACGAAGTCTTTAACTGATTAGCAGTTATTAATAAACTTTTTGATATACTTACTTAGCATTACTTTTTCTGAAAAGTATTAGTTTAGGGTCAGGGTTTAATAAACTACTATTGGTTGATTGAAATGTTTCCAATTTTATAGATAGATGTAATATAAAAATCTTTATAGAATAACATGTTATTTTCCATAATATGCTTTGACATCTAAAAATCTAAGCAGACATTGAATTTTTGCTCTTTTATTGTATTCAATGACAAACAATGTACTTCCTTGTTATATTTTTAAAACTATTGCGAATATAAACGGAATATTTAGCAACTGATAAAAATTCATGAAATTATCATAAATATTGTTAATTTTAACGTTTACTTTTTGCTCGTTTTAATCTTGCGGTTTGATTGATTTTGTTGTAAATTGATTTAATCAATATTTATGATTTTTATTTTGTACCTTAAGGTTAAAAATAAAGAAAATCAAATCATAAATTAAGCAACCTACACTCTTTTATTATTGTTTTTTATTATCAGCCAAATAATAAAAATATTGCAAATGAAAGCAAAATAATAAATAAAACACTTTGACTCTAAGTATTAAATAGATTTTCATAATGCCTAATGCCATCTACATTATTATGAACATGGTTATATCTTTAATCGGAAAGGTATTATTGTTTTCGATATCTGTTACCTAAATGTAAATTCACAGCTAAAAGTGAAAAAATAACAAGAATCTGTTCTCAGAGCTTACTTCAAGTTAAAGAAAACGTATAAAATATAATTATTAAAAGTACCTATTCGTGTCACTAAAAGTAATAATCGAAAGTCAAGGTCTATATAAAACAGTTAAAAAGCATATTTGAAACCAATATTATGCCTCTGCTTATGTATTCATCATATTAATATTTGGACATAATTGTTAAAAATTAATCAATCTTATGTCTCTTACATCGACACAGTGAAGTACAAATCTTTGACCTAAGTCTGTGGCTCACAAACCTTAAAAATGAACCTTGAAAGCGGTTAAAAAATCACTACATAGTATAAAACCAAGTCGCTTTCTCTGCCCCTATGTATGCTTTAATCTTAAAAACTATGCAACGGATTTTGATGCGGTTTATTTTAATAGAGTGTTTCAAGAGGAAGGTTTACATAGTACAGGGAAAGGTAACATTACTCCGAAATTAACGCGTGCGGTAAAAGCTAGTCATGAATAACAACAACATACCTGATATTTCCTCAACAACTTGGCCAATGCTTCCTCGACGGTCTTGCTGGCAGACGACGGCTGCAGGGCGTATCTCGAACGCCAGTTTACACCTAGAATATAAGAACATATGTCAAATGAAGTTGTTAGTGGGATACTAAGCATATTATTCCTACTAATATTATAAACCTGAATGTTTGTGAGTATGGATGTATGGATGTTTGTTACTCTTTCACGTTAAAACTACTGGATGGATTTTGATGAAACTTTACAGTAATAAACCGCCCGCGACTCCGTTCGCGTGGAAATCGGTTTCCCGTGGGAATGAGAAGTTTTCCCGTGGTAAAAAGTACCCTATGTGTTATTCTGATGTATAACCTATACGCATTACTGCAAAGTTTCATCCAAATCCGTCCAGTAGTTTTTACGTGAAAGAGTAACAAACATCCATACATCCTCACATCTTCACATACACACATACTCACAAACTTTCACATTTATAATATTAGTTGGATATCATATACGTGCAACTTCATATACATAAACTTAGAAACTTCGGGAATGTTTTAGTAAACAAAATTGTACGTTCTCATTAAAAGTATTATTTGAAAGGTTAGTTATTTACTGTTTAATACCCTACAAAAAGTAATTGAAAATTTAAATGTATATTGTTAACTTGTAGCTAACTTATTTATAGAATTACAAACTAACTAATAGACCGAAACCGGCATTTATTTACAGGGCTGTGTTAAGTGTTAACAGAAATAGATACATACGTATTAAATTTAACCGAAATCTAATAATTAAAGTTTTCCTGAATATGGAAGGTAAATTTCTCCCATGTTATTGGAAAAAGAATATAATTGCTCTTAAAACATTTTATATTGCGCTTATTGTGTTTGGTATTAGATTAGAGATTTTACTTAAACAAAAATTTTTTTTTGCAATTTTAATTTTTTTATTATGAAAAGCGATATTTTTTTTGAAATTGAACGAAAAATAGGTATATTTAGTGTAAACTAAGCAACATAAGTAACATAATTTTTGCTTTCATAAAGAATATTGTTTGTTACATACAAGTATGTGCGTATTAATAAGTAACTATTATTGATACGCACATACTAGAAATCCCGCCTTGCGCTATAAGCCCGTCTTTGCGTAATGTGTTAGAATTAAGGCTTTTACATTGTAAAACTTTACATTATACAATAAAAAGTTTTAACATACATTCTATTTGTTAAATATTCATCTTACGATTTAACTAAGATGTCAAAAAAAACTTGAAATATTTTTCTATTTTTTTTAATTTAATTTGGCAGCCCTAACCACAAATTACATTTATAACAAACCTTTCCCCGGTCAAGGTGACAGAACGGTTCCACTTATAACATTAAATTAATACCACAACAACATTGTGATTGAGTTTCGTAAATATACGCGGCGCACGCAGCAACTAACACCAGAAATGATCTAATAACGATTGCTGTACCGTTTGTAATAACGATTTGGTTGAGAGTTGATTTCCCGCCGGGTGTGCACGTGGTTTTCTGGCATAATCGGTTAGAGTGGTGTTTTGGAAATTAAATGTGGATAGGATTTGGATATTAAAGAAATTTGGAAACTAGTGACTATTTTAAATAGTTAAGAGCCTAAAAATTAAATCAACTATTGTTATATAAAATTGCGAAACGAACGTAGAAATTATTATAATTATGCTTTGTTCTTATATTCAACTGCTAACTAGGCGTGGCAAATGCCTTCCCTCTTGTTCTTTAGCTATCAGACAGCTTAAAGTGTTTCTTTCTTTTAAATCTCTCTATTTCTCTTTTAAATTCGAAAAATTAATACAGACTCGATATTGAAAAAAAAACATTAACAAAAGGCTGTCCCTAAATTAAATATATTTTAGATATTTTTTCTTGTTTTGTTCGATTAGTTCTTAGCGCAATTAATTCAAATTTAGAGTGATTTGGTTAGTCCTATTTAGTGACACACACATACCCACCTTTTCTAAAACGAAGCATATACTAAACTAACGCACTTTTAGCAAACTGCATAACCTTGATAACCTATCTAAAATTTAAGCGTTGATTCATTATCAATAATTCTTTGTCATTCTGTCATTTCACATATTCAATTTCAGAAACATCTTTATCACAATATAAATAGTTTTCACAGCTGAGTTACTAATAATTAACATACAAGCATAAAATTATGTAAAATAATGTATTATTTTATAACAAATGCATTGTATTTTTTCAGGTATGTAACAAATTCAAGCGATTACTGAATAAGAAGGTGTGACGTGAGTATGTATGTGTGTTTACATGTTTCGTCAATGTTGAGAGAGCAAAAAATGCTTCCTAGTGTTAATATCTTCGCTTTTAATATTTGAACTAAATCTATATTTATGATTATGGTACCAATTGAAAATAACTCTTCTATAAACAAAAGGTATATTTCAGGTCTTGATCATATAAATAAACTAGTGACCCGCCCACCCCTCGCAATGGTGTAATTTTGGGTGAATTCTTCCCGATACATTAAATTTTAGGTAACTTAAGAATTTTTTTTCTGAATGTTCTTTATTTACAAATTTAAATGAAAAAAATACCTAAAGGATGGTGAAAACCACATGAAAATCCCTCAACTGGTTTAGGAGGAGAGTCAGCGGACAAACAGACAGAATGAGCGACTTGGATTTATACTATGTAATGTGTACTTGTGTTTCATAGAAAGACACTCATTCTTTCGAAATTCTAAATGCAAACTTGCAGTTTGAAACCGTATTTGAGTTATTTATCATTATCATTACATAGTATGAATCCAAGTCGCTAATTCTGTCTGTTTGTATGTTTGGCTGCTAACTCCTCCTAAAGTACGTAACGGATTTAAATGCGGTTTTCTCCATATTATAGGGTATTTATTCATTTAAATTTGTAAATAAAGAACGTTAAGAAAAAGATTTTTTAAGTTATCAAAAATGAATGGGTTCGCGAGCAAGTCGGCAAAATTACACCATTGCGAAGCGTGGGCGGGTCACTCGTATTTTATAATTGTAGGTTTTTTTCTGTTATTCATAATCCACAAAATAATTACGAAGCTAATTCACAATTAACGCATAAATATTCTTTCAATAGATTATTTATATAACAAAAACTATGTCGCAACAATTAATAACAGTTTTGCTTTATCAACGTGATCTGACGAGGAAAAAGGTAAAAACACGTCATTGTTGTCTGATTAATTACAAGTGGTTTCCTAGATTTATTGAACAGTAGTTTGCAAATTGAGAAAATTGTACATCTGTCTTTCTGGGATGAAATGCTGGCTGATTCTGAGTGGAAACTGACGAAACTAAACTTAAAATAGTTCTGTCACGTATTCTACAAAATCAAAATCGAAAATTAAAATTATTCTATTCCTCATAGATATGTAACGTATACTTAATGAATGTCAATGTTACAAATTTCGACTTTACCTAACCGTAGACCGAGAGAAAAAAGCCGGCGGAAAAAACTTCCAGCTCTCTTTTCGGAAATACAATCATAATTTACATAGTTATAATACAGGTAGTCGTTGAATGTCGACTAAAATAATATTTTACACTCAAACGTGTTGATTATCCTTGGAGCATTTGTTCAATAAAATGTCTTAATTCAGTAAAAATAAACACGTGCAGTAAGACTCGCGTAATCGAATCGTTTACTTTGTCTCTCCTCCGAAGGAATGTAAAAAAATAACCCTTTTCACTCGTTATATATTCCATGTAAAAAAAGTGTAATTCAGCAGCGACCAAAATTTATTATTTAACACCAATCGCACTTTATAATTTAACACCAATACTTTTTGAAACGCTAAAAAAACCTAATAACAGTGAAAACCGTATCAAAATCTTTTGCGTAGTTCTGAAGAAGATACTGTACAAACATAAAAACTTTCTCAATCTATGCAAACATAACAAAAATAATAATATCCATACTGACACACCAACTGTGTGGCCCTAAACTAAGCAAAGCTTGTACTATAGGTACCACACAATGGACTAGAGGTGAACCTAGTTACACCGAAACACGAGCCAATTTCGATAAACCATTTTGACGAAATTGGCCCGGGGATCGCACCCGGTACCATCCGCTCACCAGTCCGGTATATGTACCGCTGCACCACAGAGGTCGTCAAAGTAAAAAAAATAATAATATACCACTCACCGTTAGCATCATACCCCACAACCACCAGATCCGTCATGTTAACCCGCCCCAGTTCCCGCCACACCGCCAGCGCCCTCCTCAAAGCTGACAGCCTCAACGGCACCACGATAGCCGGCGGGGGTCGCAGCCAGGAGTCCTCAAGCCAGAAGCGAATGGTGGAGGACTTGCTGGCGGGAGTAGGCCGGGGTTTTAGGTCCTCGTTGCGTTTGTCGATCGGGGTCTTGGTGTCCGCTGGAAAGTAAGGGTTTGAGAGGGTAGACTCTTCTTTTTGTGGTAGGAGGAAGTTTAGAAAGGACTACGTGAGAGTCTGAAAACGACTGTCGAAAGTCTAAAGTTATGGCTCTGGGTTGAAACAGATGTAACCTAAGTAGTGATGTTGATAATTAAAGGCGGTCTACTAGCTAAGGTGCTATATCTTATTATAAACATTACGATCGATTTTGTTATAACGAATTCGCTGACAACATACTTAAAAGCCGATCAGTACTTTTTGGAGGCTGTGTTTCCAGGATCAAATACGAATATGGCAGTTTCATACTTTCTTCAAAGCTATTATCCACTACTAAGACCTTGGAACTTTCTTAAGAACGATGTATTTTTTATCCCCCTATAGTTTTAGACACTTACTGTCAGTTTTGGGATTTCTCACTCCTGAGCTCTCCATCTCAGGGTCGATGTCCGAGGATATCCTGGACTCCACCATCACAGCGGTGTCCTCGTTGGTGGCTTTGGTCGTTGTCTGAAGTGCTGGGGTTGAAGCCGGCTGGAATTTAGAAGTTTGTTGTTCAAGGCTGTGGTGGGAAGTGGGAAATGTGGGTCAGGCTGTTAAACGTTTTTGTGAGAGAGGAGGAAATTCCATTAAAAACTTTCGGGATAGAAATGCCAGGATTTCTTTTGAGAGGTCGATAAAAAAAAGAATATTTGCCGTCGGACGGTTTGGTGGTTTGCAGCAAAAACCATGGGGATTATCCTATCCAGGTTAAGAAGATAATCAGAAAACTATTGCTATGCTATATTATGAAAGAAGATGGATTTTATGAATCCCGTAACGTGTGAGCTGTCTCGCACTTGTCTGTTTTTTTAACGCAATCAGTATAAACGTGCGACCATTACAGAATTGTTAAATATTGCAAAAAAGACGCGTTTTACTTAATCACGGGTCAAACGGTGTTAGCAATCAGCTGATTTGCCCAACAACGTCCCATAAATCCATAGTCTATTATTACGAAAATTCCCACGCCCCACGCTAATATTTGCATACAATTACTACTATCAGCGTAAATATACAAAATATCAACATCAAAACCCACCTTAATGTTGTCGCTATTGTTTTCTGTGTGTACATTGCTTGCGTCCTCTATCGGTGCTTTGGTGTTAAAAACATTGTCTGCCGCGACTCCCGATTCGGTGATTGCGTCTGTTATTTCCGTCGTCATGACAACTGTCGTCGCTTCAGCTGTTTCGGCTCTGACGTCACTTTTATCCGTCCGAGGGTGGTATTCCTCTGTTTTGAGCTCCAAAGCCTCTGGAACCTCAGACAGATTCACAGTAGTGGGGGTATCAACGGATTTGGTTGTTATATCGTAAGGTTTGTCAGTAGTGCTCGGCGCTTCGGTCGGGTAGGTAATGGTGGTCGTGTCGTTGTCGAGGTCGGAATCGTAGTCGTCCACGACTGACGTAGGATTGGTCTCGATGTTTTTGAAGTCGCTCATCAGAGCAACGTCATCGTCTTTTACCTCGTGGCTGCCTCGAAGCAACTGTTCAGCGTTGTGGGTCTCTTCCATTAGGATCTGTGGTCGTATACCTAAACTGCAGTTCACAGACACTATACACACAAACAAACACAGAGCGATCAAGCTCATTTTTATATTGGCCATTGCTACACTTTTTAAACTTGGAATCAACACATGTTTTTTTAATCGCTGGCTTGAAGTTCGCGCTCGGACCTGCAATAAAGAGTTTTATAGTTAAAAAAGGTTGGTAATAATTAACTTATTTTGATTGTGCGATTTAGAATGCGACAGTTATGATAGAGTTATTTGTAAACAAAATATGCTCGTGTCTAGAGGGTATAATGTTATTGTTGGTGTTATTGTATCATTAGAATAATATGTTTGTGTTACACACACATTGATGCATAACTAAAATACTTATTACTGAGCTAATATTATTATTAATTCTTAATTTATTACCTAACTAGTGACCAGTCCACGCTACGCAATGGTGTAATTTTGGCCGACTTGTACCAGAAACATTGAATTTTGGGTAACTTAATAAATCTTTTTCAGGATGTCCTTAATTTACAAATTTAAATGAATAAATTTTCTAAAAGATGGCGAAAACCAAATTACGAGATCGTAAGATCCGTTACGTACTTTAGGAGGAGTTGGCGGACAAACATACAAACAGACAGAATTAGCGACTTCGATTTATATTAGGTAATGCCTATGCCTTGGCAAAAATTCATTAAAAAACATAATCCCAAAAAAATAGTAAATATTTTGATAGTTTTTGATTATGTTCTTTTTTCCTCATTCAGTTAAAAAATCGCTTCCGATATCAGGTTGGTACAATTTGTTAAAAAAAATCGAATTGGCTCGTCGTATTCTCCTCTAGTCCATTTGTATGGTGACTACAGCTCACGTAAGCACTCACTATATTGGCTACAGTTATACTCTAGCTAGAGATTTAATATTTATATTTATTGAGATTCTACAAAGTAGGCTAATATTTTAATATACCCCAGTAACATAATTAATTGTGGTGTTTATACTTATTGCAGTAAATTGTTGTGTTTTAAACGTTACTTGTGGTTATTTTGCATAACTTGTTATAAAGAGAACAGGGTTTTTAAGTCATTCGAATAGGTTTAGTTGGTTGCTTGAGAATTAACAGAAAAAAATCACAAGTAGGTAAGCACTTTAGTTTTAAACTGGTTGGAAATGTTGTAATTGACAAATTAAAAAGCTTATTAAATACTAATATTTTCAATGCAATAATAGGAAGAGTCTCTAGACTGTATGGCCCTTAAACTAAGCACCACTCTTGAAATATAGGACCTAGTAATATAGATATTTAAATGTTAAATTCAAGTATTTAATTGTTTGCTTAATTTAACATTATTTTAAGAAAAAAATATAAACAGATGCGTAATTTCTAATAAATATCTACCAAACATTTTGCAAGAACAACCCAAATCCCTTTTATCAAATATCTATCCCTATTAAAAATAAACCTTTAAACCTGACATAAAGTGGCTACCTGTTGCAATGCTAACAATGAAAATCGACAAGAATTTCAACCAAACACGTGGTTCATTAAGATCAAGCGATTTGGACACTGCACAAAAAACCAAATGTAGTGCGAGTCGACTAATAACAAGTTAGGTTCCGTACATTTTTTCTTCTAAAATTATAATGTAGATGTGAAATTTAAAAGAAAAGACTGTCTGTTTGTAACGGCTTCACGCCTGAACCGTAGAATAGATTTTGATGAAATTTGAAACAGATATAGACTTTTTTTTTGGCAAAAGACGTAGGCTACCTCCAAGACACTATTGTAACTTTTTTTGGAAGTATGTGACATTTTTTTAGACTTTTTTGTCCATGTTTATTACTGCATATTTCTGAGCGATCATTAAAACGTAACTATGATTGTAAAAAGTAAACGGAGTACTATTTTTTAATATTATGTGTCTGACAATATATTTTTCGCAAAAAATAATAATTAATAAACGTCCTTTTCAGTCACTCATCCACATTTGTCACCTAATCACCCAAATTTTTCTTATACAGAACCCTAAATATTTCAACTCCCCATAATAAGTCTTAAAAAAACGTCTGTACCGCATTCCATGACATAATGAGCGTAGTGACTCACGTGCCGATTACGGGTTCGAATCCCGGCGCGTGCACTTATGTCGTGCGCCCGAGTTGTTATTGGGACCAATTTTGTGTTTTTGGTCCCTTTTTTTTAGGTTTTTTTGGGGTCTTTTTTATAATTGTGTGTTTCGAATCGGACGCAAAAAGGATGAGATTGACATATGTATCACTGTATTTGTGTTTGTATTCAAAATGCAAGAATTAACTTTTTATTTTTTTAGCTTTTCGTTTGTTAAGCCACTTTATTACTAAATTGTTTTAGATTATAACTTTTCATGTTAAACTTTCAGTTAAGAGTTATTGCCAGCAATTTGTCTAGTCATCTGACGTATTTCTTATAGTAAGTAGGTTGGTTGGAGAAGTACAAATTCAGATTTTACTTTTAGTTTGGAATTTAAAATGTTTACCTATTTATTAATTTTGAAGTTATAGATGTTACGGCTAATACCCGAAGTGCGGCTACACCTACTTTTAGCCGGTTAGAAGTGTTTTTTATATGGAAAAGTGTAAATTTTTTTTTATACCTATATATAAAGTATATAAAAACTGGCTTGAATCATGAGTCGACGGAGTCCCGCTACGCGGCACTCCTTTTTCTGGGTGGTATCAAAAAAGTAACCTAACTAACCTAACCTATTGATGTTTCTAACCGGCTAAAACTAGGTGTAGCCGCACTTCGGGTATTAGCCGTAACATAGATACTGGAAAAAAGGACGCGAGTCTCCTTATTCCCAGTCGCGTAATGCTCGGAGACCCGCGTTCCTTTTTCCAGTATCTATAACTTCAAAAGTACAAATTCCTTTGAATTTACTTGGATTCTAACGTTAAATATTAATTACTGCGTAAAAGTATTAATGCCGATTCCATTGGGTCTATAAGAATACAGTTGGCTCACTAGATGAAAGATGACCAACTTGTATAGACGCGCTGTGTCGACTCTTAAACACCTTAAATGTTCGGTCAGTCGGTATAAATATATTCCACAAAGAACACGGTTTAAAAAGACACAAGCGTTAATGATAATAATAATAAATCTCCAGACTGACACACCAACTGTGTGGCCTTAAACTAAGCAAAGCTTGTACTTTAATATATTGTTTGGTACACATTGGACTAGGGGAGAACCTAGTCACACCCAGACACGAGCCAATTTCGAAAAACCATTTTGATGCAATTAACCCGACCCGGGGATCGAACCCGGGACCATCCGCTTACCAGTCCGGTATATATACTGCTGCACCACAGAGGTCTTCGAAATGCGAACTACCTTTTCGAAATCATACGAAACGAAAGCCAAACCAACAAGTTGATTAACTACGCATTACATAAATTAATGATTACATAACAGACAATGAGTTGATTCTTTCCTTTTGTGTTATTGTTGTAAGAAGCATTAAAAACGTAGAACAATATAATGATCACGAGTATAAAATAATAACTGAGGTATTTCGCGAGTGATTGGCTCGTAAATCGATTTGTAATGTTAATTTAGTACCGAACTAGTTAGTCACGTGGTAAAACTATCGTAACCTATATAATTTTGAGACAATTAAATGTATAAAATATGGTAATGAAGTGGTCTTAATGAAATTGCAACTGTTTGCACTTGAAATTAAGAATTATTTTAGCAGAAAAGCATATTCTTTAGTTTGGTTTCAGTGCGTGTGGTCCAATCACTACGTAGTATAAAACAAAGTAACATACCGCCGTCTGTGTGTCTGTATGCTTAGATCTTTAAAATTACGCTTTTTTTTAATAGATTGAGTGATTATGTAGGAAGGTTTGTATCATAACATATTATCGGGTAAGGGGTTTTCTCCTCCGAATTTAACGCGTGCGAAGCCGCGGGCTAAAGTATTATAACAAAAACGTATGAATGCTAATATCCTATTCTAAGCATAATTTAAGCACTCATATTATAAATGCGAAAGGTTGTAAGTGTTTTTTTTATTTTAAAAAACGACTCAACGGATTTAGATGAAACTTGGTACGTAGTAGTAAAAGTACCCTACTTCCATTAACTGTGGGTAAACCCGCAGGGCAAAAACTATGAAACAAAGTCGAAAACTACAATTAATTACAACAATTACAATGATTTATAGGCTACCGGTAATCAGTTATTATCCATCAAAATTATAAACGTTTCACAGCAAACCGATGAACCAACTTGTTTAGTAAAAAACAATAGTAAATAAGTACCTACATTTGTGCGTAAGAAAAAAAAACAAGGAAGTGTTCAAACAAGATACCTACATAGATCCTCATTGCTGTTTGAACCACTTGTCTGAAACAGCGTCATACACTTCGCATGTAGCATACGTAATGTGCCAGTGTTGTCTAATAAGTATTTAAGGAAAAGATTTGATATTGTTACTGGCTGGTGAGACGGTTTTTTCTTTCGGCGTGGATCGGGAGATAAGTTGGGCGACTCGTACGTAGATCGTTTTTTTTTTTATAATATAGCAAAGCAAACGAGCACGCGGGTCACCTGATGGTAAGTGATCACCGCCGCCCACGACACTGTGGGTGTTTGGGGTGTGATGCTGACCTTTGAGAAAATAAGGCACCGGATACCGCACTCACCGAACGAAACGCAGGAACATCGTCCCTACTTCACGTCGGTTTTCTGTGCGCCGGTGGTATTTCACCGGTCGAGTCAGCGCAGTAATCGCTGTAAACAGAGCCTACAGCTACACTCTACCACTCCAAAAAGAGAGTCTGTTGAAGTTTTAACTATTTCTCTTCGCAGTGTTTCGAACTTGGAGATACTAAACGTCCTTCTGATGTAGGTAGTGTGCTATGAAGGATTTAACGCAATTAGGATGCAGGAAGCGTGGACGACTGTAAGATGTTAGATTTTTGGTCTAGGAATCGCTCAAAAATTTACTTGAAGGTCTGACTATTCAGTCAAGCGTTTTTACTTAACTTTATTATTTAGAAAGTCTAATTTTCATTCCTTTTGGGTTGATTTTAATTTTTTTACCAAAGACCATGTAGCAAACGAGCATGCGGGTCACCGTCGCCCATGACTACCCGCAACACTGTGGGTGTTGGGGGTGTGTTGCTAACGTTTGAGAAAATTGGGCACCGGATACCGCACTCACCGAACGAAACGCAGGACCATCGTCCCTACTTCACGTCGGTTTTCTGTGCGACGGAGGTATTTCACCGGTCGAGTCAGCCCAGTAATCGCTGCAAACAGAGCCTACAGCTAGACTCTACCACTCTCAAAAATGCTATGGCTATAACACTAATATACCTAAAACTGTTTTAAAATTTACCTGGGAATCTCAATGTAAATCTATTCATCTTTTTATTAGCTACTATCCACAGAACTTATAATATCCCTATTTTTAAATCGGGGATGAAAAAGGGTCCAATACAACCAAGCCATACTGCCTACATACCTACACATTATACTTATTCTAACAATACCTTTTCCGGGTGCAACCACCTCGAGGTTACAAATAAATGGATAATTGTGAATTTAACGAGCTCAGACCTCATAGTGTCAACTGTTGTAAAAGATATAATCGGTAAATTAAGGGTTCCCACGGTGTGTTATAGTTCGTTTTGTTACTGTTTATTATTTACGCGATTACTTGAATTAAACTCATGTTTGAAGGATTATAACGCGTTTATCATCATCATTACATAGTATAAAACCAAGTCGCTAATTCTGTCTGTTTGTATGTTTGGCCGCTAACTCCTCCCAAACCATTCAACGGATTTTAATGCGGTTTTCACCATCCTTTAGGTATTTTTTTCATTTAAATTTGTAAATAAAGAACATACAGAAAAAGTATTTTTGAGTTACCTAAAATGCAAGATGTCGGGAACAAGTCGCGCAAAATTACACCATTGCGAAGCGTGGGCAGGTCACTAGTACATTTATATTTTAGTTTCAGACGTTTCGATATTTTTTTCAAATACCGACTAGACATTTACACACTTTAGTTGAAAAGAAAATAGATTATTGCCATTGAAAAACCACATTGATTAAAAAAATATGTTTGTTATGTAGGTATATTGTATAATTAAAATAAAAATAGTTATGTATTTAACGTAATCAATTACGAAATAAGTCTAGGTTAACTTTTAATTGGGAATGGTGATGAAAACTTTTGTTGTATTTTGTGTAATAAACCTCTGTAGTGCAGCAGTATGTATACCGGACTGTTAAGGGGTAGGTTCTGGGTTCGATTCCCAAGCCAATTTAATAAATTGGTTTTTCGAAATTGGCTCGAGTCTGGGTGCTACTTACTACGTTTGTAAATTGTTCGGTACGTTTTTGTAGTTCTTAGATAAAATTATATTAAAGCGGGAAGTATAACTATCCAAACAGTGCAATTATAAGAGCTTAAAATATGTATCTTCTATTACAATTCATATTTTTTTGTTATTGATATTTTTTTTAATAAAGAGAAATTCCTAGACACATAAATTATAACTAAATTAAATCATTGCCACAAATAAGTATTTCAAAATTTAACAGTGTTTTTGAAATATCAATAATTAGGACAATACTCTAAATGAATTCTTTTGTGACGCTTTCACTGATGGAAATTAGTACAGAACTATTACTAGACGAAGGAAAATGACATAGGTTACCGTTAATGAAGGAAATCTTGTAGGGTATGAAATTTCAATAAATGAAAATTTATATGTGTATGTACGCGCATGGCGATACCGAATAAGAGAATTCTTTTTATTTTCTGTTTTCGAATCAGGACAAAGTAAGAGTAAAAGTTTTTTTGTTTTTTAGTGTTATAAGTCTTATAGATAACTGTTAATTTAATATAAATAAAATTATTAAATTATGATTTGTAACACTCAAGGTTACTAACTTACGAATAAAGTTGTAGCAATGATACGTTTAGAAATCAACATACGTTACGTGGTTAGGGAAATCACAAAAATAGATCCAATAAATTATAAAAAATTGTTAGGTTAATAAAAAAACTTTTGTATAAGATGGAAAATGGAAATGTGAGCAAGATTCACAGAATTAATCCGCTCGTAATAAAAAAAGTTTCAATAAAAATGATCTTTTTAATAAAATCTCTACTTTTTCCACCTAATAAAGTCAGAAAAGTGATAAAGCTGTTTACAACTGCTATCGTTCGAAACCAAATTACGTATAAATACCAATATTTTTTTGTGAAATACCCGATTAACAGAAACTAGTTTGGGATGCCGCAATGAAGTTTTTTTATACTTACTGTCGAAATACACGACCCAAGTGACATTTGGACTGGACGAAAACAAACAGTTTTCTTATTATTGGCCTTTAGGTTTTGCGTTTGTAAATATTTTCTTACGTAGTATAAAGTAGTCGCTATGTTTTTGTACCTTAATTTTGATATTTAAAAAAAAAAGTTTTTTATTACGTCCAGTGTATATAATATTCATTAACCATCATTATAAACCTACATTGGAAACAGCGCTTTTAAATAAAAGGGTCGAAAGAAAAGATTGTTGAAATGTTTTGATTTAATTTGTAACAAGTGTTTAGTTTTCTTTCCCAATTTACCTACTAAAAATGTAATTCGCTAGACTAACATCCTGTTAGCTTACTTGAAATTATTGACATTTATCTATTTGAGCAATTTCGTGTCGGTAATTTTATATGCAAAAACTAGTAACTCAACATTTATACGTAAATTTTATTTATCTCATAGATCTATGACCAAGGTATTTGCTTAAATATTTTTCCCTCCAAATAATAATTATCCTACATTACTACAATTTTGCTAAACGTACGTGATTCCACCGAAAAGCCACGACCAAAGTTTACAATATACAAGACTTCAACGCGTTACCAATAAAAAAACCCGCCAAAACAACAAACCCACTTACTTAAAAGCCTGAAACTATTAATTCCCAACACTTTCACCAAATCAAATCAACACTAACACAATAATAATAATTACAAATTACAAAGAAAAGAAAAACAAAAAAAAAACAATTTTCGCGCGCGTTCGTCTTTCGTTTTTTTTTTTATTGCCGTCGTGCGTTCTAGGCAAAGGTGACGCGTGAACTGACGGCCGTGGTTGCAAGCGGGCGCGTTACATTGATCAATGAAGGTAAAGCCTTATTTAGATTGGACAGGTGGTAAAAGATTTTAAGTTGAGGATAAGGTTGGGTGTTGACGATTTTTTTTAGAGTTTTTTTTAAGTTGCGTTTTTTTTAATGGTTCGGAAAAATCGATGTTATTTTTAATCAATGAAAAATGTTGATAAGTTAAATTATTAACAAAAAATATGCTATTTCCAATGAATAAGAGGCTTTTTTAAGTGTAAAAAAAGGATTTCAATTTTATTAAAGTTACTGGTTCTTATTATATTTTAACTAGCTTTAACCCGCGGCTTCGCTTTCCTTAAATCCCTACTAATATTATAAATGCGAAAGTAACTCTGTCTGTCTGTCGGTCTGTCTGTCTGTCTGTCTGTCTGTTACGCTTTCACGCCTAAACCACTGAACCAATTTTGATGAAATTTGGTATAAAGAAAGAACTGAACTTGGGAAAGGACATAGGATACTTTTTACCCCGGGAAAACTTCTCATTCCCACGGGAAACCAACTTCCACGCGAACGGAGTCGCGGGCGGCCACTAGTTTGGAATAAAACCCTTTTCCCTACACTATGTTATTTTACATATAAACCCTCCTCTTGAATCACTCTATCTATTTAAAAACCCTTCAAAATCGGTTGCGATTAAAGATCTAAGCATACAGACACACAGGCGGCGGCAAGCGACTTAGTTTTATACTATGTAGTGGAGCGAGTGATTCTCTAATGAATATTTTTCACGTGTATTCATTGTCATAAACTGTCAATGAGTAAAGTTAAATAGCTTGCTTATGCGCAAAACACCCTCTCATTACCCTTCTATACCCTAGTTGTGGTGCTTTATTGTATCGAAGCGTAACTTAGAACATGTAAAGTAGAAGATATTCCCAAAATACGTCATTCAAGCTAACACTTAGCTATCCTATTTTTTGATATTGCGGTCAAAATCTTTAGTTGGTCGGGCCAATTTAGGTTTTGCTCGAGTCTGTGTGTGACCAGATTATACCTAATTAATTATGTTATGAAATGAAATGAAATTACTTTATTGTACGTAGGATTAAAAACTAATCTCTTATACGTTGTCAAAAGCATAAAATAAAAAATAAAAAAAAAGATGTCACGGGACACCCCTACATTGATCAGCAATGGCCGTAGTAGACCGAGAGAAAAAGCTGGCGGAAAAAACTCTCGAAAGAAACACAAGGCGCTTACTTTAGCGTCACATATTCTTACGGGCGTTATAATTTTACCTTTACTCAATGAGGTAACAAGAAAAGTTAGAAATAATCGAAACTAATATTACAAAGCAGAATAGTTTGTTCGTTGCTTAAACGCGCCAATCTCATCTTTTTTCGTATTTTTTTGCTAAATATTAAAAACGGTAACAGGTAGACGCTTCAAATTTTCACAGAATATTTACTCCCATACAACAAACGTAATTTTTAAGCAATTTTTACTCGATCTTAATCTTAACAGGTTGAAAATGATAGTACAGAACCCTTCGTGCGCGAGTCCGACTCGCACTTGGCCAGTTTTTAAGGAATATAACATACACGCTTCGACTTATACCAGAGGAGGGACAATGAAAAATATTGCAGAAACGGGCAGATTTATGAGAGCTTTTCTTGCATTCATAATTTCATCGCTTAATCAAAAGGTATTTTAATAGCTAAGGCCCACTTGCAGGAAACGTTTTAAACCTCGGGTTAAGTAACTCAGGTTTAAATGGCGCCACCATCGATTGTAACTACTTCTCATTACAATCGACGGTGGCGCCATTTAAATCTGAGTTAGCTTACCCGAGGTTAAAACGTTTTTCTGCAAGTGGGCCTTATTCTCTTATTAAAGCGAGTGAAACCGCCTGGCACAGCTAGTCTTAAAAAAAACCTCGTTTGTCACTATCTGTTTCCGGTCGGTGTTTGAAAACCTTTTATCAGTATTGGACAATACTTACGAGGAAAGTGAGAATCATCGAAGATTGCGGGCGTTGCGTAAATGATGATAAAGTAAAGTAAAAAAGGTTGGTAGATAGTCATTTTTGAATAAATAAATAAATCTCCAGACTGACACACCAACTGTGTGGCCCTAAACTAAGCAAAGCTTGTACTATAGGTACCACACAATGGACTAGGGGAGAACCTAGTTAATCATTAATAAACAATTTTCACGAAATTGGCCCGACCCGGGGACAGAGCCCGGAACCATCCGCTTAGCAGTCCGGTATATATACCGCTGCACCACAGATGTCGTCCTATATGCATGAAGAAAAACGACAACATTACGCCTTTTTATTTTCGGTAAAGAAGAATTTAGAAGACATAAATACAAGGTCCTAGGGTTTAGGGGCCGTTCAAACATTAAAGGTTTTCTAGTTATGAATGCAACCGTCTAACCCAGCCTTAGATAATAAGATTTGAAAAACATATTTAAAACTTTACCGTATAATTTTTTCTTTCTCCTACGACAGTATGATATGTATATTTCGGCGAAAACCTTACCTACTACATATTTTGTTATAATGAAACCATCAAATGAGTCAAAGCTTACAGGTAACTCAATCCCATATCATTTTGTCGGCCTGCTTTGATAAATTTACAAGATAACTTATATGTATCTTAATAGTCATAGTTTTAGTCAATCTTAGTCACAATGCACACTTCCTTTCTTTACACCTATATATTTATCTAAAACATGTAATTTTTCGTGTGTCACTTCCGATTTTATACCGAATTCGGTAGTAACTCATTCTGTAATAAGAAATTAAACACGTTTCTGTCAGAAGTTAAGGAATTGAGTGTCGAACCTTTTTTTTACTATTTTTTTCCCTTGTATAATTAAATTATTCTTGAATCTTTTAAACCGAATAAACTTCTTGAAAACTAAATTTAATAAATCCTACTAATATTATAAATGTGAAATTTTGTGAGTATGTATGGATGTTTGTTACTCTTTCACGTAAAAACTATTGGACGGATTTGGATGAAACTTTGCAGTAATATAGGTTTTACATCAGAATAACACATAGGGTACTTTTTACCGCGGGAAAACTCCTCATTCCTACGGGAAACCGACTTCCACGCGAACGGAGTCGCGGGCGGCCACTAGTAAATAAATAAAGGGAACAGAGATTAGTAAGTTCCCTTTAGAGATGTGAAACTTAAGTAGAGTGTTTGTTTCCAAAATTTCTGATCGTATTTTGAGTCGTTATACGTACTCGTAGCAATACTTTGTTGCATTATATGCATTTTTTTATATCAAACATGAACCTGTATGTCTATATACGACTATTGTAAGTACACACGGCGCCCGTGACCGCTATTTATGACTACATAATAATTACGTTACATGTTTTTATTATATCATTTTATTTTTTTAAATAACGCACTCAATTAATTGTTAACTGTATGAAATCGCATTTCATGCCTAAATTACTAGTCTTTAAAATATAAAGCAAATAAATAATTAAGCTTTCGCTTTATTTGAACTTAACAGTAGCTGTTGTAGTCTATAGAGATTAATGACTAGTAAATCGCCCGCTCCTTTCATATTTCCGATTTCAAATACATGTGGCTACTCTATTTAGCTGTTTGTTAATTTAAATTTCACTAAGCAACCAAACTTTATTTGATTATTTTATATAATTAGCGCGTATGTTATTCTGGGCTATACATAACCTATCACTGCACAAAATTGCATTCAAATTAAACCAGTCGTTTTTGCGCGATTGAGTTTGAACTTTAACATTTTAATATCATTTAAATCATCAGTATCAATATAATGTAAGTAGTTAGACTATTATGCTTGTAGCACAGTCCTAAAGCTATCATATCACATACTTAAAAAAATCCCTTCTGAAAATCCAACCCACATAACCATAATCGCACTACAACAAACACTGATAACTCACCACGGGCCAGGAAACGCGCGAGGGTGCGCTGTCGCCGCCGCGTTACTCCGGCGCAAACTTTGAATCATGCGCGTGAGCATGGTTGTTGCGCAGTGGGTAGGGTTTGTGGACTTAGCTTACATACTTACTGACTTACATACTTGGCTTACATACTTGCTGACTGACTGATTTTATACAGATTTTGATTTGATTTGAAGATTTTGTCGTGGTATTCGAAAGATGAGGGGTTTACAGTTGTTAGAGACCAAATTAAACTCGTTCGCGATGGTTAAATATATACACTTTATTGTAATAATAAAAATATACAAAAAGTAAAACCTGAGATACGACCCGTCGCTAAGGGACTTGACAATCAACCCTTTAACCAAAGCCTTAGCAACGGGTCTCAGGTGCCCCGCGCATTCTGCCAGATCTGTCGCCAACAACAGTGTTTCTAATATAACTTTATTGAGACTGTAGATATTGTCTTGTTGTATCTATACTGTATTATTTTAAAAACTTTTGGAGATAGGAATAGTCTTGTGTGTCAGATTCGTGTCTTTTTGGGTGGTCTAGTCTACATAGTATCGAAGTTTAAACATTAACAAAAGATTATTCTGATTTCGAATTCACTTCTGTCTAAAATTGAAATTTTAATTAAAAGCCACTACCCTTGTTGATCATAACTGTGAAGTGTTCAAATAATTGTCAGTTTCTATCACTGACATTTTAGCTAACGTCGAATTTTCTCAATGAGATTCGTAATGCAAATAAAGTTTCATCTCTCAAACCTGCTGGGCTATTATGTAAGCCAATGGTAATCGAATGTAATTTTTTCAACAATCCTGGAAAGGGAAAAAATTAATGAAAATCATCACGGTTTTGAGCTTAATAGATAGCGACATTGATTTATCTATCAATTTTATCCCTAAAAACCTTTATATTTCATTTATTTAAACGTTATCCAGAATTGTTGAAATTTGATTACTATTGGCTTACCCAGCTGCTTTAAAACTTGCAACAAACTTGATGCTGCGTATTGATCAACCCAATATACCAAAAACTTTAATTTCTCAAGTTCAGAAATTTCCACATTGACCAATAAAAAAAACCTTACAACCAATTGTCAGCTTCTTGTTTGGCCTTTTAAAATGCATTACGTAAGGACCAAGCCTTCGCTGTATATGGTGATGGACTTTACAACTTAAATGTATGTAAACAACTTCAGAAGGTACTCTGAAGATAAGTAGCTTTAGTCAAGTGGGCTAAGTGTGTTGTAATCATGCATTGGCAAAGTTAAAGTTAATAAAATATGTTGAAGTATTATTGGTTTTGGTGGACAATAGTTTAATAAGTTGGGGAATTCGTTGAAGGCATTGACGCACTAAAGAAGTGAAGTAGGCTTGCTAATTATAAATTGGATAAAAAGAACTCAAATTTTCGACATATTGCAGGTTGTATTTCTGAAGATTCTGAAGGCAACTTTTTGACTACAAGTTCAAATGTTTGATGAACTTATAATAACCAATTCGATGTTAAAAATACTCCTCCATAAAATACTAATAATGGTTTATCTTTTGTTTCAGATGTGAAGGCCCAAAACCCAAATATGGGTGTCCCTAGCCCTGTCACACACAACATACCTTCCGGCGACGCGTCCCTGGGCTCAAAACATACACTAAACATACATCAAAACCCCACATTACACACCCTCCCACCCCTAGACAAATCACAAAGCATGACAACCGTATCAAACGCTTCAACGAAAACCAATGACGATTTCGACGTCAACGAATACTTCGCTAGACTCCAAGGCACTAGGTACGTAAGCGCTCCGCTAAACAGCCATCTAAAAGAAGACAACAACGCCAACCTGCAAACCGAGGACAATCTCGAAGAGATAAATCTAAACGATACAGACAGAATCGAAGACCCACAGCAGAGTATCACCGCTGATATCGCTCAGAACTTCTCTCAACTGCCTACGGTGCTACCTCAAGTGGCCAGCGCAGTTTTCAGTTCGTTCTCTAATATGTTGAGCATGAAGAGCAGGGAGCAGACTCCTGAGGAGTTGAGGATGAAGCAGGAGGTGTTACAGAAGCGGGAGATGATGCAGAGTGATTTGATGAGTGTGCCAATGATGGGGACGCAGGAGCTTTCGGCAGCGCCGCGAGAAATGGCGCCGCCACTAAAGGAACCTCCTATGATGAGCGGTAAGTTGACTTTTTGATGTATGTAATGTCTTACAAAACTAAAGCCTTATTAAGCTCGGTTTTATATTAAGAGTCTTAATGTATAGGTAAGAGAGTTAGCTTAACTTGTGAACTACACGAAGTTTTGGTATATTAACTGACTACTTATTTATTGATAAAGGCTTTGTAATGCAATCTACTAAAATTAGGGATATATTTATTGATTCGTATCTGCAAAAAGAACTTTAGCTCTCGTTCCCAATTAAAAGATTGCACTTAAAATAAAATGACACTCTTTCTCTTATCACTCCAACACTTACCAATGGGATGCCATTCTTACAACGTTAGATGATGGGAATAAAGAATAGTATTATCGTGGTGTCATCTTATAAATTCGATAACTATTATATAATAGGATTCCGTAGAACAATGGTTGTGATTTTTAATCTAGCCAATACGTCTGCCAAACGTTACTAGCTTTACCCAAACCTATATCTTCTGTCCTGTATAGGATTTAATCATAATTATTAAAACATACAATAGCTACATTCCGAAATGCGTAAACATTAGGCATGAGCGTCATTATGTAATTATGATCATTACTATTTACGTTGCGGCCATTCGCGACTGCGCATTTGTCAACAATGCAATTTAAAAATAACATGATTGTCTAATTTTGTGATCACCAGGCGATCATCATTACGTGTTAGGGATTTAATGTGATTTTTAGAGATCTGTAGTAGAATACAGTTTTCAAAAGTATTTTACATATAAACTTTAACAAAATGAAAAATGAGAAGGTTAAATCTGGCACAAAAATCATTACCTGCCTCATTGCTTTACCAGACTAAATAAAATATAAAATAATGTATTTTGCCATAACTACAAAAATAAGTTTTTACAGTTTTTTATTATCATAAGCGAAGATTTGTAGTAAATTTTGAGTTAATGCTACATGTCCTTTAATTACAATAGTCCCCACACTAGGCAAAGCCTGTCCCGTGGGGACAAGATCGATTTACATTCTGTATTTTTATTGTAAGTGGACAGCACTATGTTAAGTAGGGAAAGTACTGGCGATAATTTTTCTTCTATGTAAACAAAATGAAGACAGGTTTAATTTAAGTTAAGATAAAATAATAAAAAATAATAATAATAAAAAAAATAACATAGTAAACCAAATACAATTAAAATTACTTAATTAAGACATCACTCTCAGAAACGCCTCAGATTCATTGTAAGAGCAAGTAAGCAAAAAAGTAAATAACTTACAAGTAATTAGCTTTAATAACTTTATTGTATAAGAAGACAGACAGAAATATAGAGAACCTTCTCATAAACACGCTGTTTATCGTTGGAAGAGCAAGTGAGAACGACCGTTTTTTTAGTAGGTTTTCATATTGTGCTGATTTTTTGACCATTTTGTGGGTCATAGAAGTGATTTTTAAAATATATAACCGCCTGACGCTTAACAGCTTAGCCTCCTGGAAAAGTTTAGTAGTAGGGTATCGATAAGGTTTCCGAAACAATACTTTTAGGACAGAGCGTTGTGCCCTTTCGAGTTTTAGGAGTATAGAAGTATGGCAACCGCCCCAGACTGAAATGCAGTAGGTCAGAACTGATTCACATATTACAACGTAGATTGTTTTTAGTAATGACTTTCCAGCAATGTCCCGTAATATTTTTATCACAGGTATCAGTTTTCTAATGCGGGATGAACTGGCTTCAATGTGATCTGCAAACAATAGTTTCTCGTCGATGATCACGCCTAGGTATTTGTAAGATCGCACTCTTTCAATTGTAGGACAGGAGCATGAGTTACTATTAAAGCAGGACGTGTGTATTTTGACTGAAGGAGATGATGACTTAAGTGCAGAATTGATCGTTTTATAAAAAGGTATAAATTTGGTTTTAATAATATTAAGCTTAAGTAGGTTCTTCTCGAGCCAATTTGCCATAGTTGCCATCCCTGATTCAGCTAGACTGAGTGTCTCTGGCCACGTTTTTGCGTGAAAAAGAACGGCTGTGTCGTCAGCGTAACTTATAATGTTTGCGTTACACATTTCTAAGTTAGATATGTCATTGATGTAACACAAGAAGAGCTTTGGCCCTAATATACTTCCTTGTGGAACGCCGAATTTCACATCGTAGATGTTGCTTGTGAATGACCCAACGCGAACACATTGTGATCTGTCCGAAAGATAGCTACGGAACCAGTTGAGGCCATGACCCCTTACTCCCAAATTTTCTAGTTTTTTGACTAGTAAAGGGATCGATACAGTGTCAAAAGCTTTTTTAAGATCTAAAAAGACTCCGACACAAGCATCCCCCTTGTCGAGAAAAGAGGAAACCAAATCAGTTAGGAGAGTAATTGCTCCCTCGGTCGACCTTCCAGTGCGAAATCCGAATTGGTTGCTGTGTAATAATTTGTGTCTTTCTAGATAGTGGGACAAGCGTCGGTCAACAATTTTCTCTAATATTTTGGAGATGCTGCTTAAGAGGGAGATAAGTCGGTAATTATTGACCGATGCCCTATCACCGCTCTTATAAATTGGTGTTAGTACAGCCGTCTTCCAAATACGCGGAAAAACACCAGATTCCAAACTTAAATTAAAAATGTGGCATAGAGGATCAATAATACAGTCAACAGAGTGCTTTAGAAGGTTATTTTCAATTCCGTCCAGACCTGGTGCGCTATTTGTTTTGAGTTTGCTAATGATATTCTTAACTTCTAGAGGATCAGTAGGTGACATAAAAAAAGAGTTAGTCAGGCGAGACGATTCATGCTTCGAGGCTAAAGATTCTTGAGTTTCATTAAGGTCTCTAAGGGTTTCATCAGCAAGGATTTGTCCAATAGTCGAGAAATATGCGTTGCAGCTGTTAAGTGATTCAGTTGGGTCTTTTTTTATTTGAGTCAGTTCTAACGAACCATTTCTTTTCCTATCTTGAAAGGTGATTTGTTTTATAGACTTCCACAGTGAGCGTGAGTCTTTAGCATTGTGCGTGAGTTCTTTGGATTCTTGATGCCTCTTGAGTTTCCGTAATATCGTTGTGTAGAAATTCCTATAACGTGTATAAATAAGTTTTTTAATGGGGTCGTTTGGATGCTTGCGGTAGTCAGCGTGAAGTCGGTCTTTAAGCTTTGAACATTTAATTAATCCTGCTGTCATCCAGGGTTTCAGGGTTTTTTTTGAACGGGAAATTTTCTGAGAGTAGCTGTGTTTCTCAACTATTGTCATAAAATGTGTTATGAAAAACTCTGTGGCTTTGTTTACACAGCTATATTGTTTAATCGGAGACCAGTCTATGTTAGATAAAGCCGCACATATTGAATTGTAATCCCTTGTGGTTTGCATTCTGAGTTGTTTGCACTGCTTGGCAGTTTTGGTGGACATCGCAACCATTATGGCGTCATGATCTGTTATATCTGATGAACATATTATCGATTCAATGGCATTGTGACTGCATTTTGTAAAAATATGGTCAATACAAGTTTTGTTGTGTGTTGGATCTTTAATTGCACAAGTGAAACCAAGCTCAGCCATAAGACAGAGATATTTAGTCATTAATTCTTCGTTTCTTGCGGATTTACTAATGTCGATGTTAATGTCGCCTGTAAATACAACATATTGTCTCAATTTCAAGCTCCTTATGGATGCTTCCAAAGTATTTAAGAAAATTTCAGGGTCACTAAAGTTTACCGAGGGCGATCTATAAACTGCAACAATTGAGACAGAATTATTCATGGTTATATGAAGACAATTAGCGTCTATTGCCGTTATCTCGTCCACCTGGACAGAAAGATCATTTCTAGTGTAAGCTATAACTCCCCCAGCTTTGTTAATAAATTTGCACGTGTGGGAGACAGTGTATCCATCAATGGTTTTAATTAAACTGCTTTCATTAAGCCAGCATTCAGTTAGAATAATTATTTCAAATTTTGTATTAAATCGTTGCAAAAGAAGTGTAAATTCATCATAGTTTTTCTGTACGCTTCTAATGTTTAAGGTAAGTATGCGAAGGTTGTATTTATTTAAGATAGATGTACAGTCCTCGGGAAAATGTTTTTGATGGCACAGCATCTCAGAGGTATTATCAATTTCTTGTAAAACGTCTAGGGTGGCCATTTGGGAACAAGTATTGAATTTTTAATATTATTTGGACATTCATGATTTTTCAAAGTCGCAAGCTTAGGAGGAAGACACCTTAAATTATGATTATCTACATACAACCAAAATACTAAATTATTTGAGGAAATTGAAATATTCAAAAACAGTGTTATGAGAGTCCGAAATTGAGAGTGATGTGTACATTGGTTAAACCTTATTTGAAAAGATACAGCGAGTTGATAAAAAAACCAAAAATATACATAATATAGTAGTAACTTACAATAGGCAATGTTGGAGTAAAAGTTAGTTTTCTTGAGAGGTTCTGTTTCGCTCGGTGCTGTTAGATGCAAGACGATTTTCAAGATCTTCGTAGGTGCGAATTGTAAAAGCCGGAGATCTTTCGGCTTTTCGCACGCAGATTGTCCCGTCACGGAGCCAGCAATATCGAAAATTGTATATTTTAGCCCGCAGTAGCCCGTTAAATAATGTATTCACCAAAATCTCAACGAAATATGAAGTATAAGTTTTTTTTGAAGTCTAAAATATTAAGGCTTGATTTATGATAAAAACATAGTTATGCATTTTAATGGCGTTGTAAAATTCCACAAACTATTCAAACTGCCGTAGCCAGTTTAACAACAAGTTACTTATAATTGCTGTCACAGCGACAACATGTCTAGAAAACCGTAGGGAAACCTGTATTCGATTATTCACGGCAATTATCAATACGACTTCTGGTCTGAAGTTCAAAATATGTGATATAAACAATTTTACGTCTATAGCATAGACGATAGTCGACATTTTCTTCTTCTAATACATTTATATTTATCGATATTTTTCTTGTTTCAGGATCTGGAAATTTCCGAATAACAACAAAGAAGAAAGCTTACGCACAGATACCAGGACTAAGTTCTAAGGACCCTCCATCTATGACCGCTTTTAATCCGCCGTCGATGACTGCTTCTAACTCGCCTTCATATTTTGTTCCAAACATTGATAACTCTGCTTCTTCTAGCGAAGTCACGGATAGCATTGGAAAACCTCCATCTATATCACAAGCACAATCAGTGCCAAATATAACACAAACATCCCAAACCCAGCTTGATAATTCGAATCCTGCCAGTTACTTCAATCCAACATCAGAAGTAACTATGAACCCTGTTGCAGTACCGCAGACTAGCAATCAAGGGAGTCTTACTTTAAGTAACTTCCAAGATTCGTTTGCTCAGACAAATAGCAGTATACAAATTGGTATTTCTGCAAACAGCAGTGTTCAAATACCGTCAAGTAACGCTAACCCTCAAGCCGCTTTCCCAATAGCCAATATTACTGCGCCTATCGGATTTCCACCAGCCAAAAGCGTTCAAACTAACCCTATACTCTCACCTGTTGAGCCTAATTCAGAAACATCACAAATGCAGTCACCTGAAGCGACCATTTCTCAAGAGCCTTCAACATCGATTATACCGCCACCACCAATGTTTACAAATTTACCGCGTAAGGTATTTGTAGAATACCAGTCCAATGTTGGCAAGTCAGTACTGCCTCCTTCTGTGGCTAGAAGGATAGCTTCCAATCAACCAATCATAAAACAAAACGTACCCACTGCGCAAGTGTCTCACGATAATATATTTGTGCCAGCACCAATAATGGAACAAGTACCAGATTCTACACAACTCATGGCGTCTTCAACTATTCCTTCACAAACGATTCTTAAACCAATTGAAGCGAATATTCCTACAGAAAAACAAATTGAGCCGCCACCTACGTTCTATTCTCGTGCTGATTACGTTGAACCAACGGCACCGTCGTCTGATAATACCGACAGATTAAATGCTTATTTACCACAGCAAGGATTTGAAAACGTACCATCATCGACTAATCATCCATCATTACAATTAACACAAACTTCAGTGGTACCGGCCAATGTACCACCACCTACGTTCTTCAACGTAAATACATTACCGACTTCAACTGTTTTACAAACCCCTGATGCTTTTGCACAAGGAAACCAATCTACTGATACAAGTGCTACAAATTTATTAGAACCTGCAGCTCCAGAACCACCTAAACCTTCTATTCCGTTACCTCCCAAAAATACTGCAAATCAAAGCTACCGTCTGACTAAGAAAAGGCCTCAATACTATTCCGGTCCTATTGAGGGTATGGGTTCCATAAGTAATAATATCAAACCTGTCATGCCACCGGCAGCATCGAGCTCTTTTCAAGGAGCTATGTTTGCTCCTGAAATATCTACTAGCAATTTGGGAAATGAAGGAAGCTTTGCACCTTTTGATTTGTCAAAACCAGTTGAAACCCCTATATCTGCCGATATTAATGTATTGAGTCAACCTCAGAGTCAAATTAATCCACCAACAAACTATAGTTATAACACTGCATTCGACTTAAGCCGGCCAACTACTGACAGTTTTGCTCCACCTAAAGACGAACCAAAAGGCTTTGGCATCATAGGATCTTTGAAATCAAAATTGAGTTCCATTGACATAAATAAACTACAAGACAAAGTCACCACATTCTTCGATCCTGCTTACAACGCGCCGAAACCTGAAGCGGAAAATATTGATCAAACGTATAGATTACTTCAAAATCCTCAAGAAACGTACAGTCAGAATCAAGCCAGTAACTTTGAAATTTTCGTACCTGCAAACCAACAAGAATATCCGACGAATTATGGCTACGGATACCCAACTACTGAATACTCTAATTATAACCAAAATTTGCCGACTCAGTATTATGAAGTACAGAATGCAAATAACTTCAATACCCAAAGTTATTATACCAATACGGAAAACAATCCAAATAAATATCAGCAAACTCAAGAGTTGTATACAGCGCCTACCTTAAGTGCGAATTATTTAAATCAACCACTTCATGAAACAACTGCTATAACAGAAAAAAATACAGACTTAAATTTACTAGGATCTTCTAGCAATGACCATCAACCAAGTATTCCAAATGTAGCTGAAACTGCACAACAAACAACTGAATCAGAAATAACTCAGCAAAATCAAATTGATGCTGCACAGTCCACACAAGAAATTCTAACACCGGCTAGTTCATTTTTTGATACAAACCTTCAAAGTACAGATATAATCCACAGCTTCTCAAACTTGCAAATCACGCAAGACTCGATAAGCGTTGAGCATTATGTAACTGAAAAGAACCAGAGTACGGACAACTTTACAGCCACACTATTATTTGACTCTCCGAAAAGTGAAACAAAGAAATCTGAAGAAGTCAGTCAAAAAGTGTCAAAAACAAATTTGTTTTTCGATAAATCAGTACCAGCTGCAATAAGTGAATCGTCATTAATTGGATCAAGACAAAATGTCTCGACTGAAGTCTCAGACGTTTCACTTTTTGAACTTTCGTCTATGATTGCTGACAGATCCAGCGAAGATCAAACCCATCAAACGCCGGACGAAGTTGATGAAGTTGTAAACCTTAGAAAGTATGGATCAATCGAAAAAGTAACAGACCTTAACATATGTGAAACATGCAGAGAAGTTAACAAACCCGAAGACAAAGACGATGTTATTGATGATTTAACTACACAACTCATTGAGAATATAACTTCGCCAATACAGCTGCTAAATCCAGTTGAAGTTCCACTAACTGAACACAACTCACCTGTGGATGTTAACACTGAAATAGATCAGTTGAAACAAATATCCGATATCACTGAAGATACGATGGAAACTATACAAGTTCAAGCGGAAAATGATGCTCGGGCACCTGTCGGCGAGATTAACAATTACGGCTGGGCTACAACTGAGACTTCTTGCCCTTCTAACATACTTAAAGAACCAAACTTCGACTTTCAAGTCAATCCAGAAACTATCGGACTTTTAGGCAGCACTTCTCTCTTTTTAAATGTACCGACTAATGCAAGTGATGAAATCAAAGCAGAGTTAAAATACACAACTGATGACAATATTTCAATACCAGAAATTCCGTCAGCGCCACAACTCGAAGATGACACGCAACCTGATGATCATTTGGACGTTCAATCAATCGAACTGGACGCTAAAAATGATTTCCCAGTCTTTGAAGGTGAAGAATTTGTTATAGAACCTTCAGAAACGGACGATGATAAAATCGAGTTCATAGAAGGAAGAAGAAAAAGTTCCGTCGACCAGGACGGTGACTTTGACTCTTTCACTAATAGAGTAGACAAATATAAGAAAATGGAAGGCAGTCATGAAGGGACAGACACTTCAAATTCACAGATATTAGGAGCAACAAGCCCAGTTATAACCATAGCTTCGTATTTCGACACGGGGAATTACGCTGTTGAAACTCATTACAGGAATTCGCTAACGTCTCCTCCTACTATGACTTTCAATGTTGGCTCTCCAAATTTGCCTATGAGCATTCCACCAGGTTTTGAAGAAGAGTTCAAGAGACGACTCAGTGGTTTGTCATCACATGAAAGCTTTACTCCATTTTTACAAAAGAATCTGCATTCCGAGAGTCAAGAGTCATCTCAAAATTTATTCGCTGGAATTTCCGAAGATGCTCCAAATCAGGATGCAGTATCAGTGCCTGAAACTCAAACACAGACTTATCAAGCAGCAACAACAACTTACAGTCATGTTCAACAATTTACTGATATCGGTTTCCAGCCGAAATTAGATTGGAGTGGTTGCATTAGCGTTCCTGAAACTCAGACACAAACATACCAAACTGCTACTACTACGTACAATTTGGCACACAATTTGAGCACGAGTGTGATCGGAACTACGGCATTTTTACCGAAAAATGAGTTAGTTTCGGTCCCGGGTGTTGGTGTAATTTCTCCGGTGATAAAAAACACAGCCCAGTTATTTGATATCTCACAATCTTTTGATGAACCGGAGCCTGAAATACCGTTGATCCCTTCAGATTTAATGTCTGAGATTCAAAACCCTTCTATAAGTGAAACTGTAAAGAAACCGAAAGAAAGCATTCCGGCTTTTAATGATGTTTTCGGAAAGAAAGAAAATATTTTGCTAAAGGAATCGGAATTTGTCACTGCAGCTAAAACAGTACAAGAAACGAATGTGCCAGGAAAACTTCTAGACCCCATAAACTTCTTTTCAAGTACTTCATCTTCTGCTAAAGAAGATACAGCTGATACTGGCTTTAATAGATTAGCTAGCTACTTTGCATCACCAGCAAAAACCGAACCTTCCAAGTCTTTTTTTGAGTTAAGCCAGAGTCAAAATCATTACAGACATGTTGCAAACACTAACGTCGCATCCGAAAACAGTAAAAATAATAAGTCTTTTTTTGAGCTCACTCAAAGTGAAAACCATTACAGAGAACCTAAAATAAATCTTCAAGACATTCCACATGATCAATACATAGCCAATTTAAATTTAATGAAAGATTTGACATCACCTGCGAACGCAGATTTTTCCAAAAGCGACCACATCGTTAGGACCGTAAACTACTTTAGCGTTGATTACGACATTGTAGACTTTAAAAATTTGAATTCAAACGAATGTAAACCTAAACCATTGGGGTCATTGCACCCCGAAAATAAAGATTACGAAAATCACAAAGAAAAACGCAAAAAAACAAACGACATCAAGGAGAAACCAGAAGAAACTAAACCCTTACACGACGACCTAAATTCAAATGAAACAGACGACCCTGATATAGAAACCGTTGTGAATATCCTAGAAAATTGTAAATATTGTTGTGAATACCTTAAATTAGATAAATTGAGCCTTAATGACGTTAAATCTAAAGAGTTTAAAGTCAGAAAGAGTATGAATACGGAAAGCGATAGTCAGAAAGACATGGCCAAAGCGCCAGAAACTGTGCCTACGACTACGATCAATTCTGTCACAGTTAATTTGACAGGGTTTCCATATGATGAGTCGAACGAAGGCGTCGCGGTTGATCATCCACAGGTAAATTTACTTTCCATTTATTGTAAAATACGAAGCGTTGGCAATCGGTGTAGAATAAACGAAGTTTTTTTCGAAACTAGCACGAACTTTAATATTTTTTCTTTACTGTAACATCTACACCAATAATTTAATAGTTTCAATACTGTATTGTTCTTAAAAAATAGATCAACGCGTCATCATTATAATCTATGCAACTATAAGTAAACATTTTAGTTTAGACCCTTTAATTTTGAGTATTTGAATATCGAAAGTGTTTTTTTCCCCACATCTTTATTTATCCTTAAAGTCTAATGGTTTAATTAAAGCACCAATATATTATTTTTTACTTAAATTAATACAATGTTACAGACTTATTAATATGATTAATATAATAAGTAAATTACACGTTATGTTGAAATTATATTGGACTTTCATCATACTTTTAACTTCAACTCGCGTTATTTAACCGCAAATTCAACTCAACAAGTTAAAAATTCTCACATGCACTTTCTATGCTAAATTCTTTACAAAAGTGAATTTTATCTTTAATAAACTCACAAGTTAATTTATTTTTCTTTGTTTGGTTCGAACCTTCCTCAATTCTGTAGTCTCTCTTCCCAAATCCCAAACTACCCACAATTTTTTATTTTTTTATTATTACTATAATCAAACCAATCTTCCAGAACACCCCAATAGGCCAGTACACGCCCGTGAAGCACCACTGGTTCTATCGCGTGGACGCCGATGGGAAGAGGACGTGGAAAGGGTTCTCCACTGACGATTCCAAGGCGCTGGAAGATGCTTTGGAAGATCGTAAGTTGTAGATTTAAGCTATTGTGTAAGTTTAAACTGTAAAAAGAAACATCTTTTTTTTGTTTCTGATGTCAGTGAACCCCTATTTTAATCTCCAAATGTTGTTTTATTTAAACATAATTGTCAATCATCATCATCATCATCATTACATAGTATAAATCCAAGTATGTTTGTATGTTTGGCCGCTAACTCCTCCCAAACCTGTTGAGGGATTTTAATGTGGTTTTCACTGTCCTTTAGGTAATTTTTTCATTTAAATTTGTAAATAAAAAACATTCAGAAAAAGTTAATTAAAGTTAGGCAAAATTCAATATTTCGGGAGCATGTCGGCCAAAATTACACCATTGCGAAGCGTCGCTCGTTGTAAATAAAACTTAAAATAATGCTGACCTGAGTTGGTCATGTTGGTAAAAGGTTACTAACGCTTAGGCATACGATGTTTTTAGTGATATTTAATTCAATAGCTAAAGAATTAATTTTAGTTTGGCTGAACTTAAATCGCGTGCACTATGACACGGCGATAGCAAGTTGGGACCAGTCCTCAGCGCATTTCGTTTAATTTAACTCTGATTCAGACTAAAAATACTGAGACCAATCCTGTCTTTTGTTAATACTTATGAGAACTACAATACTTGAAGTAAAGCTTGGTGTGGTTTTCCGAATTCGGGCTATTGTATTTCTCGACAGTTTCAATACATTTATTGAAACATTTTAGTGGTAGAGTCTAGCTGTAGGCTCTGTCTGCAGCGATTACTGGGCTGACTCGACCGGTGCAATACCACCGTCGCACAGAAAACCGACGTGAAGTAGGGACGATGTTCCTGCGTTTCGTTCGGTGAGTGCGGTATCCGGTGCCCAATTTTGTCAAAGCCTCAGCAACACACCCCCAACACCCACAGTGTTGCGGGTAGTCATGGGCGGCGGTGATCACTTACCATCAGCCCCCGACGACGTCATCGACGTCGACAACTGTTTTCATAGGCTAAATTGTTAACAATGGCGGGTCTCTAGCCAATGAAAACAGTTGTCGACGTCGAGTTCAAATCGACGCTAGTTACGCGGTAGGCCCCCTGGTGACCCGCATGCTCGTTTACTCCCTATATCATAACAAAAAACAGCGATAAAAATATTATTTATTATGAAAATTTCAGCGAACCTAAACGAGTCGACCACAGTGCCGACGGACGGCGGTAGGTTCGACGTGAACGTGATGGGGAGACTCCGCACGCCGGTCTACTGGACTGATAAACCCACCAATGTTCGACGGTGAGTTCAGTTGTAGTAGTTTATATGAATACGTTAGTAATACCACAGTGCCGACACACGGCGGTAGGTTCGACGTGACTCCGCACGCCGGTCTACTGGACTGATAAACCCACCAATGTTCGACGGTGAGTTCAGTTGTAGTAGTTTATATGAATACGTTAGTAATACCACAGTGCCGACACACGGCGGTAGGTTCGACGTGACTCCGCACGCCGGTCTACTGGACTGATAAACCCACCAATGTTCGACGGTGAGTTCAGTTGTAGTAGTTTATATGAATACGTTAGTAATACCACAGTGCCGACACACGGCGGTAGGTTCGACGTGACTCCGCACGCCGGTCTACTGGACTGATAAACCCACCAATGTTCGACGGTGAGTTCAGTTGTAGTAGTTTATATGAATACGTTAGTAATTAGTGATGGGTAGACTCCGCACGCCGGTCTACTGGACTGATAAACCCACCAATGTTCGACGGTAAGTTCAGTTGTATTAGTTTATATGAACACGTTAGTAATACCACAGTGCCGACACACGGCGGTAGGTTCGACGTGACTCCGCACGCCGGTCTACTGGACTGATAAACCCACCAATGTTCGACGGTGAGTTCAATTGTGTTAGTTTATATGAACACGTTAGTAATACCACAGTGCCGACACACGGCGGTAGGTTTGACTTGAACCTTAGACTCCGACTCCTACAAATAAACCTACCAATGTTCGACGGTGAGTTCAGTTATAGTAGTTTAAGGTATATGTATAAACTAGTGGCCGCCCGCGACTCCGTTCGCGTGGAAGTCGGTTTCCCGTGGGAATGAGAAGTTTTCCCGCGGTAAAAAGTACTCTATATGTTATTCTGATGTATAACCTATATTACTGTAAGGTTTCATCAATATCCATCCAGTAGTTTTTACGTGAAAGAGTAACAAACATCCATACATCCATACTCACAAACTTTCACGTTTATAATATTAGTAGGATTAGTAGAATAGATAATCTTATTATAACCTATAATAACACGTGGGGTATGTGATACCGCTGGAAGTTAAAGCCATTTAGCTGCGGCTGATACCAGAAGGCGGAAAGATAGTATTACTAACATTGTAAATACGAAAGTCATTAACTGTAACCTTAAATAAAACCTGGGGTACTATTTACTGTGGAAAGCAAGCGGATCAACTACTATTTTTTTTATTTTACAACATAACATTTTCAATTTTTTTTTAAATAAACTAGGTCCAGGGGGTATGTTTGAAAAAAAAAAACGTTTTTTTGGTGTTTATAGACTATTTGTTACAACAGATGTAGCTGGTTCTACAAAGGCACGACGGATGCGAGATATGTGCCTTATTCCGAAGACGTAGCTATCAAACTTGAGGTAAAAATACTGCATTTTCATAAGATTTGGAAACTGAAGGATTGGTTTTCAGTTTCTATGGTTTTGAATTGCTTCCCAAATTTAAGTGTAGGAACTGAATCTATTGAAAAGTTTAACGTTTGTACGAGTAAATAGACAATTTCTGTTTTATTTTTATTGACTATACAATAATTTTTAGAAGTATTCGACTCGAACCGTAGAAACTCCGAGAAAAAACAACAAGAGTAAAAATCGAAATTGACAAATTATCTTTAGGTATTTAAAACTTGTTTTACCAGAATAAGCCTATGTATATTTTTTGTCACAATATTTTTAAGAAAAAAAAAACTTTATGTTGGCAAAATTACATTTGTCCACTACAGGAGGAGTACCGCCAAGGCGTGCTGACAGGCACGTGGCACCGCTGCCTCTGTCTCCCCAACAACGAGGCGGTGGTCATGCACGCCGCCACTTATATGGTGCATAGAGTGAATGCACCGCCCACTGACGGATACACCACGCCCACTGTGAGTGAATAATAAAGAAAAAAATGAAATAATAAAGAAAAAATTGAAAAATGTAAAAAACCACAAAATTTAAAAAATGGCTGTTCCTTTCCTTTTTTACCCCTTTTCCCACCTCCTTCCCCATTTTTATAACACAATATCATGAATATTACTCACAATCCTATAAATAATGAATGTCTACCCAACGACGAGGCTATAGTCATGCACGCCGCCACTTATATGGTGCATAGAGTGAATGCACCGCCCACTGACGGATACACCACGCCCACTGTGAGTGAATAATAAAGAAAAAAATGAAATAATAAAGAAAAAATTGAAAAATGTAAAAAACCACAAAATTTAAAAAATGGCTGTTCCTTTCCTTTTTTACCCCTTTTCCCACCTCCTTCCCCATTTTTATAACACGATATCATGAATATTACTCACAATCCTATAAATAATGAATGTCTACCCAACGACGAGGCTATAGTCATGCACGCAGACACTTATTGGTGCATCGGGTAAATGCACCGCTCACTGATGGATACACCACGCCCACTGTGAGTGAATAATAAAGGAAAAATAAAGAAAAAAATGGAAAAATGTTAAAAAACACAAAATTTAAAAAAAAATGGCTGTTCCTTTCCTTTTTTACCCCTTTTCCCACCTCCTTCCCCATTTTTATAACACAATATCATTAAACATACAAGTCTCTAAACAAAACTATATTTCACCCACAATCCTATAAATAATGAATGTCTACCCAACAACGAGGCGGTAGTAATGCACGCAGCCACTTACATGGTGCATCGGGTGAATGCACCGCCCACTGACGGATATACCACGCCCACTGTGTGAGTTGAAAAAAAAGGAAAAAAAATAAAGAAAAAAAGTAAAAAATGTAAAAAAATACACAATTATGAAAAAAGTTACAAAATTGGCTGTTCCTTTCCTTTCTTAACCCTTTACCCCCTTTCCTACATCCCGATTCTTACACAAAATCATAAAAAATACAAGTTATTCTAAACTTAACTATTTTTCACCCATAATTCTTTAAATTAAGAATGTCTAAATAAAACAACGAGACGGTGGTAATGCACGCGGCCACATAAATGGTGCATCGGGTGAATGCACCGCCTACTGTGAGTACAATCACAATGAAAAATGTAAAAAAAAACAGTAAATAAAAAAAAAAAACAAAATTGGCTGTTCCTTTCCTTTTTACCCCTGTCCCCCCTGCATCCTTATTTTGTTACACAATACCTTGAAAAAAAAACAAGTTACGTAATGAATGTCTAAATAAAATAACGAAGCTGTAGTAAAGTAATGCAAGCGGTCACATACATGGTGCATCAAGTCAATACACCGCCCACTGTGAGTTTGTATACATAGAAAATATAAAGGATTAAAAAGAAATCTTCCTTTTCCTTTTTAACGCTTTTTCCCTCATCCTCCTCACTTAGACAATACAATTAAAAATACAAGTTAATGCAACATTCACACTCAAATCTACATTGTTTTCACCATATCAAAATATTATATTCAGCTTGATGTATATTTTTTTTAATATAATATCGGCTCTTATCTTACACATATCCTATGAGTCAGTAATTTTCTATCAAACAATGAGTGACTTACAATTTAAATAAATAATTAACATTTGAACGTTAACTTTTGAACAGTAAATCAAATCAAATCAAAATCAAATCAAAATTCTTTTATTCATCATAGATATGTAACATATACTTAATGAACGTCAATTTTACAAACTTCGACTTTACCTAACCGTAGACCGAGAGAAAAAAGCCGGCGGAAAAAAACTCCCAGCACTCTTTTTGAAAATTATAACGTGTACATTCAATGAACATATAAATTATTTTCTCGTACCTCGACTGAACACTATAAAAGTTAAAAAAAAAAAATTAAAACTGCTACTACGAACTAATTAAGGACTTCTTCCTGCACCACAATTCGGAACCAGAGCAGACCGTTTCCCGAAGGCGGCACCTGATCACAAGTATGACGTGTGCTCCAGCCATCGTCCTACTCAACCATATTAGAGGGAGTTGGGCGACCCGTTGACACAACGCCACCGCCCCAGTAACTTTCGAGGCGAGCATGACTACCCTGGGCCAAATAAGGCACTAAAGAACCTCACAAAACAGCAAGTTAATAGGAAACCCGTACAATAAGTTAAAGCAGTGAGAGGAGGAACGAGAAAACAGTACAAAATAAAATAAAAAAATTTAAAAATAAATAAAAAAAACAATAAAAGTACATACTCAAAGTTGAGTATCATGTCCTAGTCAAACTGTTTACAGAGAAGTTAATACAAAACAATCTTGAATAGCAGTAGAAATAGCCTGTCTAGATATCAATCCCATGCTGTTTTATCATCTAAATAGTCTTTGATTTTATAGTAAGCTTTCTTGCACAATACTTGCTTAATTGTAACTTTAAATTTATTAAATGGCAGGGATTGAATTGACTCCGGAATTTTATTAAAAATAAGTATCGACATACCGATAAACGACTTGCTGCTTTTGGCCAACCTACACTTTGGGAAAGCTAATCTATTTCCATGCCTAGTTTTTACCGAATTATTATCGACATGATTATCACTAAACGTTACAAACTAATCAATATTTTTGTAAGTATACAATATATTTTCAAAAATGTATTGGGACGCGAAGGTTAAAATATCACTATCTTTAAATATTTCTCTCAAAGAATCTCTATTTGCAAGCTTGTAAATTCCACGAACAGCCCGTTTTTGCAGCGTAAAAATCGTATTAATGTCAGCAGTGTTCCCACAGTAGGATGCCGTAAGACATTAAGCTATGAAAGTAACTAAAATATACTATCCTAGCTGTCTTTACATCAGTCAAAGAGCGAATTTTCTTGACCGCGAACGCTGCAGAGCTAAGCCTACTCGCCAGTTGTGAGATGTGGGCTCCCCATTGTAACTTACAGTCTACAGTCAAACCAAGAAAAACAGTAGAATCTACTAAGTCTAGTTTTTTACCGTTCATTTGCAAGTTTGAGTTGACTTGTTTTACATTAGGTGCTGAAAATTTTATACACTTGGTTTTCTTATCATTAAAAGCTAAATTATTAACATTAAACCACTGTAAAACATTAGAGAGCGCATTGTTTACGTCGTCATAATTAGATTGTTGTCTATTAATCTTAAAAATTAATGATGTATCATCAGCAAACAACACTATATCGTGATTATTACCTACCATAAAGGGAAGATCATTTATATAAACCAAAAATATAAATGGGCCTAAAATTGATCCTTGTGGAACCCCCATGCTCACAACTGTCCCAGACGACCTGATTCCGTTGACGTCAACCTTTTGAGTTCTAGCACTTAAATATGAAATTAAAAGTTTAAGATTGGTATCTTTGATTCCGTAATGGTTGAGTTTCCTTATAAGAGTATCGTGGTGGACGCAATCAAATGCCTTAGATAGATCACAAAAAAATACCTAGGGCGTCTTGGGACTTTTCCCATGCACTAACAATATTTACAAAAAGTTCAACACCTGCATCAGTAGTTGAACGACCCCTTGTGAAACCAAATTGTTTATTATGAAGTAATTTATTCTCAGTGAAATGTACTAAAAGTTGATTTAGAATAATTTTTTCGAAAACTTTACTACACGTAGGTAAAATTGATATTGGTCTGAAATTAGTGGGATCTGTAGTACTACCCGATTTAAATAAAGGAATGACTTTACTGTGCTTCATCATGTCCGGAAACTCACCACTAACAATACAATTGTTAAATATTTTTGCAAGATAAGGGGCTATTATATCTATAATCGAATTAACAATTTTAACTGATATTCCCCACAAATCAGTTGTATTTTTGATATCTAATGTCTTAAATGTTTTGATAATGTCCCCGGTATCTATAGGTTGGAAACCAAAGCTTTTTCTGCACTCACTAACATTATTAATAAGTAACGACTCGGCCATCACAGGCGATGAATTTAATAATTTAGTGGTCGTAATAGGAATATCCGCAAAATACTTTTCAAACGCTGTAGCTACGTTTTCATCGGAACTAATGACGTTATTATCAATGACGAGTTTAATTTGTTTATCGCGATTTTTAGTTTTCCCAGTTTCGGTATTAATTATGTTCCAAGTCATTTTACATTTGTTAGAACTATTTTTTATTTTGTTGCAAAGATACATAGACTTGGCCGCCGCGCATACCTTTTTAAAAATTTTCGAGTAACTTCTAACGTACTGGTAAAAACTATCATTTTTATTATATAATTTTTCATCATAGAGATCATACAATTTTCTTCTACTGATATGAATACCAGGGGTTGCCCAGTTACAGAACGATTTACATGGTTTCGAATTTATTTTTTTAGGAATAAATACTTTCTTATGATTTTTATTTATGAAACTACACAATGTATCATATTGTTGGTTAACATTTTCAGAATTTAAAATACTTGGCATATTATTCGAAATATTACATCTGAATGTCTCTAAACGTTTTTCATTGACGGGGACAACCATTAATTTTCGCTTAATCTCTATTTCATTTTGGTATTTAAATGTAACTAACTGGCCGAAGTGATCAGAACTTAATTTACTTATAATCGATGAATTTACGGGTGTAACATTAGAATAAATATTATCAATGCAAGTTGAGCTACTCTTTTCTATTCTAGTAGGTTCGAAGAACAAGTTAGTAAGATTATGGCATTTAAATAAATTTAATAACTTTTTACTTAATGAAGAGTATTCTAATAAATCAATTAATAATAGTCTCAAAAATATTTATTCTTCTCAACACTTCTAATTACACTTATGAAAAAAACAAAACCTTTTATCTTATTTTTAAATCCCCCATATCCCACTCCTATATACCCCTCCTTTTCCCATCCTTACAGCTTATGTCGTCGGTATTCAACAAACGTGTCTACAGAAACCCACCAAAAATAAAGGTTATAAAGAATGAACACGAGAAAATAGACTATTTGATCCTATTGGTTCATGGCGCTGGTGAATATAAGAAACAGAGGGAGAAACATGTTAGTTAAGTGGTTTATCTACAGTAAATCCCCGTGGCTAGTTTTTTATCCAGAGAAACTAAAGAAATTTACTAATCAAATGTCAAGCTACGATCAACTTGATTGAGTTGTTGAAATCAACTTGAAAGAGTTGCTAGATGTGTGAAATGATTGATTAGCAACTTAAGTTGATCGGAGTTTCAATAACTATTGTCAAATATAGTCAATACCTTTTTTTCTGATCAGCCTTCCTGTAATTGGTTACTTATGATAACTATAACTTTTTATCCCACAAGTGCTTTTTTAGTTAAATCAATACATTAGATTAAACATACCTAGCTCCAGATAGTAGTCACATAATTAGTTTTAGAATATGCTTTAGAAGGTAATTATTTATGAACGCATTTTAAAACAACATTAAGTAATTGGTTTAATTTTTGGTCCCTGTTTGTTACGAAAGCTGTCTCAAAAGTTGACAGGGACAAAACATACCCGTAGCCAACACTGCATGTTGAATTTGAGAGGTTTAGACTTGATACTCCGTCTATTTATGTAGGTTTATATTAAAAAGTTGGCAATTTTTTTAACAATAAAAAATTTTTTTTTTTTTTTAATATTCATTATAGCAGTCGGTTTCCCGCGACATCGGCGTGAGGCGCGGCTGCTCGGAATGCTCTATAGAAGACGCGGCGCCATCTAGCGTTCAGCACCTGTTGTTGTTGTGTCACGGCGTGGGCTCGGCCTGCGATCTGAGGTTCCGGTCCGTTGAGGAAGTCGGTGAGTGCGATAGTCTGTGAATGATGATTTTTCTGGAATTTGGCGCAGTGGGCGATGGATGATTGTTTTGTTATCCCTACTAATATTATAAATGCGAAAGTAACTCTGTCTGTCTGTCTGTTACGCTTTCACGCCTAAAGCACTGAACCGATTTTGATGAAATTTGGTGTGAAGAAAGAACTGATCTTGGGAAAGGACATAGGGTACTTTTTACCACGGCAAACCGACTTCCACGCGAACGGAGTCGCGGGTGTCCACTAGTTTTTAATAAAGAACGTTTAACCTACACGTGTGTTTTCTTAATATTAGAAATAAGTCATTTCATTTGAACGTTTTTAGTTACTTTTTGTGTTTGTCTTTGAATAACATGGCAATCAACTTCATAAACTAATTTATACAGAGAGAAAATATCTTTAGTAGATAATAAACGATGAAATCATTCATAATTAATACATTTATAATTTATTTCCAGTGGATGACTTCAGAACAACATCACAACAGTTGCTTCAGGCACATTACAAAAACTCTTACGACAACGGGATTGTAGGCCGAGTAGAGGTAAGTTATAGAGCTCATTTAAAATATTATAGAGTGTGGTATATGAGATCAGTGATATAAGTTAAAACTGTGTGCATTGCTTGTCTACTTAATATTTCTATAATGTTTTTATCTTTGATACTGTAACTTTATTTTGTGCTGTTGAATTTTAGTTATTTCTGCAAAGTTCGTAATATTGTCGTTTGATAATCCCTTGAAATCATTGAATAATTGTTATTGGTTTTAAACTTAAACGGGTTTCATCAGGGTAGAGAAGTTTGCTTTTCTTTATTAATTTCATTTAATAGTTTACGAACATCATATAAAAAATGATTGTTTTCCTTATATTAGGTACTACCAATATCATGGCACACAACCCTACACAGTGGTGAAAAGGGTGTGGACAGGAGGCTCGCACAAATAACTCTAGACTCTATACCGAGGTTACGTAACTTTACGAACGATACCGTGCTCGACGTGCTGTTTTATACCAGCCCGGTTTTCTGTCAGGTAAATATGAAGGAAAATGGTTTCGGCTAAGGCTTTCGACAATGTTACTATTAGGGTTTCGGTTGTGAAAGTTTTGTGGGAGTTTAGATGTTGAAACACGGTAATAGTTTTAAAATTTTAAATGGAAATTGATGGGTGTGTGGTAAATAAATTTCGGTGAAATTCGTAGAGACAAAGTAGTTTGGGTGTATTACAGGGGAGCATTTTCGATCCTACCTTGTTTATCATTGACTTAGGATCTTTTGTTATGCTTTTCTCTTTTATCCTACCTGTAATTTTAATTAATTACAATTTCTTCAAACCTTTGTTTTGCAGACAATCCTAGACACAGTGTGCAGTGAAATGAACCGAATCTATCGCATATTTAAATCTCGTAACCCGGAGTTTAAGGGCGGGGTTTCATTAGGTGGACATTCGCTGGGCAGCGTTATATTGTACGATCTGCTGTGTCATCAGAAGGTAGGTCTTTAGTGGAAATATATAAATTAGTGTTAATAAAGAGGAAATGTTTTTTAATTTTTATGTTCACGTCTGAATGGTATTAAGGTAAGCGCTATTTAAAAGGCTGGAAAAATCGTTTAAAAAAGTTTTGAGTTGTTTGTTTAATTACTCATTCTAAATGGATTTTGATTCAGTTTTTGTATTTTTGTTTGTTTGACGCGAAATACGTCAAAATAAAATTAACTACAGTCCTATTATTTTTGACTTAAATTCATTAATTTCAGTATTTTCTCTTAAACTTTGTAGACACTTATAAAAGTCCGAAATCAGTTTTAATGTTTTTTGATATTCATACTTCAGTTAAATTTACGTAATCAGTTTTAATATTTTTTAGTATTTCATACTACTTTAGTTATATTCTTCTTGTTTTTGCTTCAGGCTAAATTGCCGTCAAACCTAAAAGGCAAGACGTTCGTCGGCGGCGGACACAGTTTAAATATAGACTACCCGCAACTGGAATTCGAACCTGACACGCTCTACGCTATGGGCAGCCCTATAGGTTTGTATTATGTTATTAAGTAGTGATGCAACGAATACGAATATTCGTATTCGCCGAATATCACATAATCGCTAAATATGATAACAATATTCGTACAAATAATTTATGTAAAACGAAACGCATCTCTAATTCAGAAATACATGTATCAAATCACGCACTGCCAAATTTATTGCCATCTGAAGATCCACTACATTTTTGGCGACAAGATGTTCATTTTCCAACACTGAAAAGATTGGCCCAGAAATATTGTTCACTAAAACCGTCTACTGTATCGCCTGAAAGACTTTTACAGCTGGAAATATACAAACAGAAAAAATAAATCTCTTTTTTCTTTCTTTCTTCTTTCTTCGTATTCGCAGAAAAGTGAAAATGCTATTCGTATTCGTAAAAGTGGGATTCGTTGCATCACTATTATTAAGTTTATAAGGAAATTATTTTATTTTATTTTCAGACACAGGCTGCTTTTCAAAAAACATGAGACACTCATTAAGTCTGACCCGATCTAAACATTGTGTTGTATTTATAATTACCTACAGTTAGATTTGACTAATAACTTCAACTGTCCTTTAGTAAAAACTTATATTCCGTTTAAATAAATAATTTACACGATACATTGCTTTAAACAGGAATTACAGACCAATCACAAATACTTATACCTTATCACAAAAGCAGACTCGAAACACTACTTACAGAAACACTCATTGTTACTAGGGGATTTTTTTTGACACATGTTTAATTACTTCTACCTTAGTCCAAAGGCAATTAGTGTGATTGTTTTAGTTAATATTTTTTTATTTATAGCAATATTCGAGTGCATACGAGGCGTGGAGTCTCTAGGGCTAGACTTCGCATTGCCGACGTGCAAACACTTCTTCAATATATTTCATCCAAACGATCCGATTGCATACAGGTAAGATTATTGTATGGAAAGTGTGACGTCTGTAGTGAAGTGTATTTCTGAAATAAGAAGCGGATTTTGATATGGTTTTCATAAAAAAATTTAGCCGTGCGTAACAAAGAAAAAAGCGGGTAGATCTCGCGGTGTTTACACGCATTTTTTGTGTGCTTACATTTAATAATATAAATAATATACTTTCAATAACTTCTAATCTTTATTAATGTATTAATTCAATTGCGGAACTCCTGTGCTCTTTACTTATCTCTCTTTCACCTGGATCACATCACTGGATTTCACATACAAGCCACTTCAATTTCACTACGAATTACCATCACAAGAACACACCTAACATGGAGGCACTTGGCAAGTTTTTTGAGTCTCGTATGAGTGAATACGAAAACAAGCTGCAGAAGGTTGCTGGGGCTCATGCCGCTCACTCTGATGTATCTTCACTCTCCCGTGACTTCGGTTACTTCAAGTCGCTTGTGTGGCAGATGTTCACTCGACTGCAGAGAGAAGTTGAAACTCTCTCTCTCGGACTGGACAGACATGAAACTGCCATGCGCAGAAAGGTGCTGCTTTTTCACGGGGTGGCTGAAAAACCAAGTGAAAAGTTACCAGAGGTGGTCCAGAAAATATTAACTGACCATATGAAAATTACTGAAGTTGGTAAGACTAACCTACATGTTTGCCACCGCCTTGGGTCTTCACCAAACAAGCCTCGACCAATCCTAGTTAGATTCTTCGACCTTGAGCATCGTCGTCTTGTGTGGGATAGCAAAACTTCGCTTAAAGGTACTGGCATCACTTTATCAGAATTTTTAATTAAAACGAGGCATGATATCTTTTTGTCGGCGAGGAAACATTTTGGGGTCAGAAACTGCTGGTCGGCGGATGGGAACATCTACATCAATCTCCCCGACAAATCTCGTCATAAGATTGATACCCTAGGTGCTCTCGAAGCTTTGCAGCTCAAATTTCCTGCCGTTGGTGCCGAAACCGCTCTCACAACGCAAGCTTCGGACCCAAAGGTGAAATCGCCGAGGAAGACTAGAAGACGGCAATAAGCCCTAGTCATTTGCTGCTTCATTTTGTGTACCTTTATTGTTTTTCTTGTAGGTATTCTTTTATTACTCAAAAGCCGGTAATTGTAATATTTTTCTCGTTTTGTTTCTTTTTTTCTTGTCTGTCTAACCTCAACTTATTTCATGTTAAATGTCTTTGTAAATGTCATGTCAATTGTCAACTCGAGAACTGTCAATCAATAGTTGATTGTTAATATTTTTTGGCTTTGGGTACTCAAAACTATTGCAATAATTTTAATTTATATATTACTAGCTTTTACCCGCGCGGCTTCGCACGCCTTAAATTTGGAGTCAAACTGCTTTCCCTGTACTATGTTATTATACATATAAACCTTCCTCTTGAATCACTCTATCTATTAAAAAAAACCGCTTCAAAATCCGCTGCGTAGTTTTAAAGATTTAAGTATACAAAGGGACATAGGGACATAGGGACAGAAAAAGCGACTTTGTTTTATACTATGTAGTGATTATTATTTTTTGTAAGAGTGAAGAGTTCTGCAGCTTTATTAAGTAGTTAATTTAAAAGACTTTAAATATTTGTTTAAATATCTATATAAGTATATTTTTGTTTTTTAGTTTATTTTAGGCATAATACATTTATTTATTTTATATATATATATATATATCTTTATACGTTTCCAATGGATGACAGTTTTTTTTCGTGCTCGTCCTCGTCGTGTAGTTTCCGCAGTGCTGACAGTACTTCCTCCCCCTCTCTGACTTTACATGATCAGATATCCTCTTCGCTGTCCAATTTTCCAAACAACCTCAACATTGGACACATAAATATACAGAGTGTTGCTAGCCACTATTCCGATCTTCTGGCATCCTTTAGTAACCTTCCGCTCGACGCACTTCTCATCTCTGAATCCTTTCTCAAACCTTCACTCCTTTCTACCCAGTTCTCGCTGCCAGGTTTTGTTTTGGTTCGTAATGACAGATTAGGCAAGGGATGTGGTGGAGTCGCTATGTACCTCCGTAGTAGTATTAACTACAAGGTGGTTAGCGCTTCGCCCCCTGTCTATTCTGGGGCAGCTGAATACCTGGCGCTTGAACTAACTCTGCACCACACTAAGGTGCTACTTTTAGTTTTCTATAGTCCTAACTGCCATATTGATTATTTTACCACCTTGGAAGATCTTCTGAGTGACCTATGTCCGTCTTATGGACACATTATTTTAATGGGGGATTTCAATACGTGTCTTATAAAAATGACACCCGTACACGTAAACTCCAACTTCTTCTTTCTTCTCTCAATCTTAATATACTTCCACTCTCCTCCACTCATCATTCTCCAAACTCCGTACCTTCTCTTCTTGACCTAATTCCTTTCCTCTCCTAGTAATGTCTCCAGCCACGGTCAAATTACGGCCTCCTTTTCCTACCATGATTTTATCTTCCTTTCCTACCGTATTCGCCCTCCTAAACGCAAGCCAAAATCCATCCTTCTCCGCAGCTACGGTGGCATAGATTTGGAGGCACTTCAGCATGATGCAGGCAACATTGATTGGAGCTTGGTTACTGAAAGTTCTAGCATGGAAGAGAAGGTTTCTATCTTTACTAGGTTGTTGCTGGCTCTTTACGACGTTCATGCACCGCTGAAAATGGTAAAATTAAAGCACAAACCTGCACCTTGGCTTACTGAACCGATTAAAGATACGATGGCTGCCAGAGACAAGGCAAAGTGACGACATAAGCGTTGCCCCACTGAACAGAATTTAAACAACTTTAAATATCTTCGCAACAGGTGCAACCGCATGTGTCGTGAGGCAAAAAGACGTTACTTCCATGAGTCACTACATAATCGCAGTCCCGCTGAAGTCTGGAATTTCCTGAAATCCGTCGGCATCGGCAAATGTTCTAATGATATAGCTAAAGATTTTGACTTAGGATCACTTAACAATCATTTTTCCACTCCTCCTGTTGTTCTGGACCCTAATGTTAAATCTTTAACTTTGAAGAGTCTTGCTGATGCCTCTCCCTCACACCCACCTTTCAACTTTTCCTATTTCTCTGAGAAGGAAGTCAATAAGGCAGTTTTGTCTATAAGCTCCACAGCCGCTGGTCATGATTGCCTATGCTCGAAAATGTTCACCCCAATCCTTCCACATCTTCTTCCTGTCCTAACTCATATATTTAACTTTTCGCTATCCTCTCATACATTTCCTTCCTCCTGGAAAAACGCTGACGTTATTCCTCTGCCAAAATTACCTAATCCAACTACTCCAGCTGATTTCCGACCAATTTCCATTCTTCCATTTCTTTCCAAAGTCCTCGAGCATTTGGTACATGGCCAGTTATCATCATTTATTTCTTCTAACCATCTTCTCACTCCTTTACAATCCGGTTTCCGTCCTGGCCACAGCACTGTGTCAGCACTCATTAACGTGACTGATGACATTCGCTTGGCCATGGAAAATAAATCCCTAACAATACTCGTTTTACTTGATTTCAGCAATGCTTTCAACTCTGTCGATTTTGACGTCCTTCTTGGCATCCTTAAATCCTTGAATATTTCCTCTCCTGCTTTATCCTGGTTCGACTCCTACCTTCGTGGCCGCTCGCAGCGTGTTCGCCTTAATGAGTCTTACTCGGAATGGTCTGATCTTACTGCGGGTGTGCCTCAGGGTGGTGTCCTCTCTCCCTTACTGTTTTCCATTTTTATAAACTCTGTATCCCATGTCATTTCTTCCAAATTCCACCTTTATGCGGATGATCTGCAAATCTACCGTCATTGCCCTGTTTCCGATATTTCTTCTGCCATCGTATCTATTAATGAAGATTTTGAGCGCATCTGTAACTGGGCTCTGTCCTTTGGTTTGGTCCTTAACCCTAAAAAAACGCAAGCCTTAGTTATTGGAAGCAGGACAATGCGCGGTCGTATCGATCCATCTTCTTTGCCAAACGTCACTCTTAGTGGTACACCGATCGCCTTTGCTGAATCTGCCAAGAATCTAGGTGTTATTTTAGATTCGCATCTTAACTGGGGTTTACATGTCAGCGAGGTCAGTCGTAGGGTCCACTACTCCTTCCATTCGCTGAAGTGTCTGCAAACGTTTCTGCCGCTTGCGACTAAAATCTCCCTTTCCTTAACTCTTATCCAACCTATTATTGATTATGCGGATGCTTGTTACCTTGATGCCACAGAGGAGCTCTTAAACAAACCGGAACGCTTGCAAAATCTCTGTATAAGATTTATTTTTGATCTTAAAAAGTATGATCATGTATCACATCTTCGCAAGCAACTTCAGTGGCTCCCAATCCGACTTCGTAGGAACACTCGTATACTATGTCTCCTACACAACATACTGCATAATTCTTCCTACCCATCCTACCTACGTGATCGCTTCACGTATAGCACCCCACCAAACGTAATCTGCAGACCCCTCAAAATGTACCTACTGTCTGTTCCTCCTCACTCCTCTGATTTCTACTCCTATTCCTTTTCTGTCCATGCTGTCAGGCTTTGGAACTCATTGCCTCACGATATTCGAGCAATGAAATCCATTTCATTGTTTAAGAAACGTGTCAAAAGTTTTTATCTTTCTATGTAGTCTATGTGTAACAATGTTTTTATATTTATTTTTGTATCGATAGTTGTGTATATATATATATATATATATTGTATGTATTTAAGTAATAATATGTAACTATTTGCATGTAGTTTATATAAGTAGATATGTATGTATGTAGACACGCAAAAATTGCTTTCCATACCACCTCTTCAACTACAGGTCTGCTGGAAGAGATTTCGTTTTCGGAATAAGCAGAACCTCTGTATTTACGTCTTTTTTTAATCAGTTTGTCCTTTTATGTGTTTAATTTTGTGTAGATACATCAATTTGTAAATAAATAAATAAATAAAGAACACAATTTCGATTATTTTCGATAAACATCTTGAAAATACTTAATTCTTACAAACGCTCAAAATTATTGTTACTGTTTTCTTATCTAACTTATTTTAATTAAATAAAAAATACATAAATTAACTCATATAACTGTGGAATAAGACCAATATAATTTTATATTACCCTTTTCAGAATAGAACCGCTTGTAAATCCAAATCTGAAGAACGTGAAGCCGTTTCTAATACCGCATCACAAGGGAAGGAAACGGATGCATTTAGGTAAGTTTGTGAAGTTTGACGCTAGATGGCGTTAGTTGTATTTTAAGTCGCGCTGTGTTCATAGAAGTTTAATTAAGGGAGGTTTTTTGTCGCATTTTTACTTGAAAGCGGTAATAATTTTAACAAATTATTATTAAACCATTCGGATCCAATTGTCGGTCTGTAATATATTGAGTCCAGTCTTGGTGGTATTTTAATCAATAGACTCAATAGTAAAGTAAAATAACTAGCAAAAAAATCATCAACGGTGAAGTAAAATAGCTAATTCAAAGACTATGGAAATCTCTTTAGGTTTTATGTTGTTTAAACCTACTAAGCTTTCTATAATAATTAAAGTCACGAGCAGGCGGAAAAACAATAGAAACATATGTCTTTGTGTAAAAATGCTGTTCAAATATTTAACAATAAAGTTTAAAAATAATCTACTACAACGCCGAAGTTGAAAATTTGAAGTTGAATTTTCAACTTTTGTAGTAAGTATATATCTTCTTAATCTATGACCTTACATACACAATCACAAATGTCCTTCACTTCACCTATTTTAATATAATAAAGTTAATCTTTTACATCATTGTAACATCGCCTAGACATTAAGGGAATACCACCTGGGGATGCTGGTAACCTGAAGCACAGGCTATGCTTAGTTCGGGTACCAGCCTTCACACACAACCTATTTTTACTTATAGTTAAATGTTTGAACATTGTAAATTGTTACCATTGTGAAGAGAAATAAAGATTTATTATTATTATTATTATTATTATTAAACATTTTGGAAAAAATTTTGGAAAAAAATTTTGGAAAAGTTAATTTTATTTTGTTTAAATGGTATTCAAGACACACAATTTAAAACTAAAACCTACACTCGTCCATTAAACTATAGAACTAAAAGACACGATGTCCCGCGTGGGTGCCGATATAAAACAGAAGATCGTGGAGTCGCTCCGCGCCACGTGGGCCAGCGTGTGGCGGACCGCGCCCGCGCAGCAAATGCAATTGGAAAAGGTACAGCTTTTTTGTTTTTTTTTATACAGGTTTATTTTTAATTAGCGCATCACCTCTTGCAGACAGCTTTTCTACATCGATCCCAATGACATTTGTTCTACGACTTTTGCAAAACTTGATAATTAACACAAAAAATAACAAATTTGCGCGCTCTGTTATTTATAACTCTGTATTTTGGGATCGATGTAGAAAAGCTGCCTACAAGAGGTGATGCGCTAATTAAAATTAACCCTGTATAATTGACTGAATAAAACGGTTTGACTGATTTCTTTTTATGTTGTGTTTGATGAAGTCTAAGGAAGATTTTTACGAGGAAAATTGATAAGTTGCTGCACTGTCTTGTTATTGTATATTCGCGTATAACAATTAATGTTGTGACAAATTATTTATATTAAAGTGCAATATAATCTCAATACAATCGTGTCGTCTGGGCACACAGTATAATGACAAGTTTAAACATGTGGTCATTCCTATTAAAATAAATAGCTATTACGATTTAATCACAATTCTGAAATGTGAATTTGTAAAATGTTTATTGAATTGTAGGCCTAATGTAAACGCATATTTATTTAATTTTTTATCAGGTAGTGGAAGAAGAGTTAGAAAAAGAGCACTTAGTGGATCCAACACCCACTGTCACTTTTGAATTGACTGAGGTAAGTTACTTACAGTTTTAGATATATTAATTTAATTATAGTTTACAGCATATATTAATTACAATAATATTTACTAAGGAAAGACGTTGTGGTTGTATTTAAAATGGAAATATTTAATAAGAAAGTTGAAAAATAAGTGTTTTTATATAACATGGTGGTTAAAGTATGGGGATACAATTATTATTACTATTTATCCCTACCAATACCTACTAATAATTCGAAATTAACTCTGTCTGTCTTTCTGTCTGTTTGTCTGTTACGCTTTCAATCCTAAACCACTGAACCGGTTTTGATGAAATTTGGTACGAAGAAGGAACTGAACTTGCGAGAGTACTTTTTACCGCGGAAAACTTCTCATTCCCACGGGAAACCGACTTCCACTAGTTATCTATGCTATAAACCATTCCTAACCACACCACTACACTGCGTCTCCCCCAGTCCTCGGACCTCCAGCTGGGTCTACTAAACGCGGGGCGCCGCGTGGACCACGTGCTACAGGAGGCGCCGCTGGAGATGATCAACGAGTACCTGTTCGCCATGTCCAGCCACGTCTGTTACTGGTAATTGTGGGTTTGAGGTTATTCTGATGGTTCATAGGTGGGAAGCTAGCAAACGAGCATGCGGGTCACCTGATGGTAAGTGATCACCGCTGCCCATGACTGATGGGTTTGGCGGTAAAAGGGGAGATCTCCCGGTGCTAGACAGAACACGGGTCAAGCGGGGCCACTGAGAAGATTTCGGAAGTCGTATATACACTTAACCGCGTTGAAAATGTTGATAGCGTGATATAGGATTTGCCATTTCGGTGTCATTTGTATGCGTACCGCCGGGAAAGAATGTTGGCGACGATCAGCGCCATCTATGTCGCCACATGGGGATTGCAGTTATTCTGATGGTTCATAGGTGGGGAGTTTTTTTTTTGAGGGAATCTGGAAAACGAGCATGCGGGTCACCTGATGGTAAGTGATCACCGCCGCCCATGACTCCCCGCAGCACTGTGGGTGTTGGGGGTGTGTTGCTGAGCCTTTGAGAAAATTGGGCACCGGATACCGCACTCACCGAACGAAACGTAGGAACGTAGGGACGATGTTCACTATGGTTTTCTGTGCGACGGTGGTATTTCACCGGTCGAGTCAGCCGAGTAGTCGCTGCAGCTGTCTGCCTAGACTCTACCACTCTCAATCTTAGAGCATTTAACCAAAGGAGATGGCATAGCAGGCCTTTCCCCTCAGGCAAAATCTTGGTCATAGCGATGGTCATAGTCGTGAACTAAAGTACCACGCACGGTACTTGATCATTCTGTGTCGCTCGGTCATGTGTTTATGTGCTCCACAAAATGGTGATTTGTTCGGTTATATTGTGTAAACGACGTTCAGAAACTTCGAATTTACGTTTACATGGGATTCACCTGTTAGTATTTTTGGCAATATACTACACTATTTATTGATATTTTCGAATTTTAATCTTGATCGTAACGACACTTTAAACGATAGCAAATGTAAACAACGAATACCATATTAGGGAGACAAGATGTCAACGCTGTCAAAGCTGACAACCACTGTGATGAGATTTCTTTTTAATTTTTTTTAATGTCGTTTTTACAGGCCTGGATTCTAGACAGTGATGGGAAAATGAAAGTGAATTGATTTGAATGTCTGGTGGGATGAATGAATGGTTCGAAAAATATAAAGTTTAACAGACATATATTACTAAATCGAGATTATAGGTTTTAAGCTACAACTTGCTAAGACGTCCGCCACATTTATAATAGTCTCACACATTTCTAAAATCAAAGATGTTTTTGAAAATAATTGTTATCCACTGTTTAACTCATTAATCAAACAATTATTTAGAACTACAGGGTTATTTCTAAATGATTGTATTCTGCTGAAATTCTACAAAAGTAAAAGGTTTTATTTTAAACTCATCTTATTTATTCTTTAACATCTTTTTTTTGTTAGCTAAACCAAAATTTGTAAGTGTTTTAACTAAACACTTACAAATTTACAATTGTATAAGTATTAAGAAGAAAAGTTAAATTAAATAATTCAATTGAGCTAAAAAACTTCATTCGTTCAATAAAAATACCCATTCATTCTTATATTGTCACATCACTTCCTCGTCCCCCGAAAAGTGCCTGAAAAATATGTTCCTGCTAAAATGCTCTTGTCATCTCCTTTGGTTAAATGCTCTAAGCTCTCAATAGGTGTTTAGGTGAAGGAAGTAAGAAGAAAATATGGACGGAAAATGGGGGGAAATGGAAAGGGTTCCTAGCTTGGAATTTAAGTCAGTTTTAACAGGTGCCTTAAAATAACTCAGAAGCAGATGGCGCTAAAGTTGACAAAAATAGTTGTAAATAGAAACAATTCAACGCTTATGTCATTTTTCAAGAATTTGTCAAAATATTGAAATAAAGTAACTGAATACGAAACTGCAAAAACTAGAAAGTTTTAAAAATACAATGTTGCCAACTTTCCTTATAAGACTTTGCTGTTGTTTAGCCATAAACTATCAAAGCCCAATAATTGTCTATTAACGGCCGAAACCAATATTTTACTAATCTTTGACGCCTTCTTATTTGTGTAACTATGGTAACTATTATATTATCCATGTTCTTGCGTCTCAATAAACTATGGTAGATAGCTGAAGCGGAAATGACAGAAACACGTCACAAAAAACAAACCTAGCAGTTTCCAATTACCAAGGTTTTAACTATACTAGAATATTGGTTTTGGCCGTAGATAAACTATAAAAAAACTATCCTAAGTAAAAAAACAAGCCAATAATACACCAAAAGAAATCTGCTTAACAATTAACATCCAACTCCCCAGGGAGTCAGAGGACACGATCCTCCTGATCCTGCGCGAGATCTACGACTCTAAGTTAACAACACACCAAAAGAAATCTGCCCTTCTACCGCGTAACTAGCGTCGATTTGAACTCGACGTCGAAATCTGTTTTCGATACCGACATCATTGGTATCATAATTTCTTACCGCGCAATTTAAGGAGCGTGGCTAAAGCAACCGCCGATAACAGACCGAATGAATAAATGACCGTCGAATAGAGACCCGCCAGTGTTAACAATTTAGCCTATGAAAACAGATTCGATGTTACGCGGTTGCCCTCCTGTTTAACAAATAACATCCAACTCCCCAGGGAGTCAGAGGACACGATCCTTCTGATCCTGCGCGAGATCTACGACTCTAAGTTAACAACACACCAAAACAAATCTGTTAGGCCCAATTGCAGGGAACGTTTTAACTTGGGTTAGCTAACTCAGATTTAAATGGCGCCACCATCGATTGTAATAAGAAGTAGTTACAATCGATGGTGGCGCCATTTAAACCTGAGTTAGCTAACCCGAAGCTAACCCGAGGTTAAAACGTTCCCTGCAATTGGGCCTAAGTTAACAACAAACCATTACACATCTAAACCAATCTACTCAACATCCATTTCCCCAGGGAGTCAGAGGACACGATCCTCCTGATCCTCCGTGAGATATACGACTCGCTCGGAGTTCATCCGGACTGTACCGTGCCGCAGCAGACCATGCAGGTGCACCGGACTAGGAAGGTGAATATTATTTATATGTTACTAGCTTTTACCCGCGCGGCTTCGCACGCCTTAAATTTGGAGTAAAACTGCTTTCCCTGTACTATGTTATTATACATGTAAACCTTCCTCTTGAATCACTCTATCTATTAAAAAAAACCGCTTCAAAATCCGCTGCGTAGTTTTAAAGATTTAAGCATACAAAGGGACATAGGGACAGACAAAGCGACTTTGTTTTATACTATGTAGTGATAACTATACTAGTGGTCGCCCGGTGAATGTTATACCTATATGATACTAGCGACCCGCCCACGCTTCGCAATGGTGTAATTTGGCGCGACTTGTTCCCGTTAATGAAGGGGTGTAGAAGAACTGCTTCCGAAAACGAAAACTGGACATTGCTGGAGGGGTACTGGTTTGGTTTTGAGCAAAAAAAAATTTTTATGACTTAAAAATAAAGTCAAATTTTTTAGTTTAGTTTTAGTTAAATTTTTTTTTAACGTAATTTTCCAAAATTGCATTAATACTATATTTCAAATTAAATAGGGTTTTAATTTAATTTGCAATGTAAATAATCGCACCTGAACCGACAGTTGATGTGTGAGCGATGATTTCAAGCGGCGAATATGACTTTTCCTTAATAACTTTTTTAAATTGAGTTTTCTGGGTATGCTGTTAGTGAATTTAGTTACTATTGAGGCTCAAGAATACGTGGTTTCAGGCTTCGGAAGTGGTCTTTTTACACCCGTTATATTACTAGTGGCCGCCCGCGACTCCGTTCGCGTGGATGTCGGTCTCCCGTGGGAATGAGATGTTTTCCCTCGGTAAAAAGTATCCCATGTGTTATTCTGATGTATAACCTATATTACTGTAAAGTTTCATCCAAATCCGTCCAGTAGTTTTTACGTGAAAGAGTAACAAACATCCATACATTCTCACAAACTTTCACGTTTATAATATTAGTAGGATTAGTAAAACATATTTTTTTTAACAATTTCGATATTTTAGAATTTTCTACACTCTGTCACATAAAATGCTTTGAATTACAAGATGTCATAAGATCGTAAACAAAATGGAGATGGTAAATTTATGAATATTTTCATATTATTTTTTTATCTTGTTATTTATCATCTTATCACAAACTTTCGCGTTTTTAATATAGGTATTAGTAGGATTTAATGACTACTTTATATTATAAATGTGAAAATGTATATTTTTGTCTGTATGTTTGAAATATTTCAATAGCAGGATGTCAAATTATCTTAAATAAAAATTAATTCTAACTGAGGTGACATATAAAAAATAGGCTTCAACTGTAATTATCAAGATTTTTGAAGTACAATGCCGTCTTAACCATGAAGGCTGGACACTTTTCACATTTTTACAAAATAAAGCTAAGTAATCCTCTAAAACAAATATATTATAATCAACGTAGAAAACTATCAGTCATTAAAAAAATCCTTTATTTTCAAAAAGAATCCCAAAGTTTATTAAGACGGCGATGACAATAATTAAAAATTGTACTTTAGAAAAAATTTAGTGTTTGGTGATTGAATTTAAAAAAAAAAGTCTACAATATATTTTTAAATTCCAGGACGACTGTCTCAACAAACCCGAATACCCATCCACAAGCCGCGATCCACAATAATCGAGATAACAACTCAAAAACATATGTAATAAAGAATATATTACTCTGACCAAATTGATTAGTGACTTGTTTACCACAATTAGGTAGGATAGGAACAAAATATACATAGGTTGGATACATGTTGGTATGGTAAACGCGAATGGAAATTGTGCAAGATTTCATGTTATCCGGCATAGTGGTTTCCGACATTGACAATGACATTTTGTTATGATTTGTAGTTAGTTTGCGTCTAAGGATTTTTACACTCTACCGTACTGATAGATGACTTTTAATTGTAAGAGTCACTCTCAATTTACCCCCCTTATTCACAATCGCCCTTTAAAACCTATATTAGCTAAAATACCTATATTTTATGTCTATCTCATGTGATATGACATTTCCGTAACTGAAATTGTAACACGCCGGTTTATAAATGAGAACGTTTTTGAAGTTGAATTAACTTTTAAATACTAAATTTAATGACTATCTTATTATTAAACTTCAAATTTTTAATTCAGAAACCGGCGGAAGAAGCTTGTGCCACGATTTGGGAATATTTTTTTTAATAAGCCTATATTATTCTCAATGATCAAGATGCATCATTAAAATCATAACCGTTTGACAACAAACTGATCTGTCAACTGTCATTTTGACGTTTGATTATGTCAAAGTGACAGATGTACGGTTGTGTGTAGAAACCTTAGGTTTTATAATTTTTAGGGAAATCTTTTCTATTTATTGTTATAGTTGAATTCCGTTTTCAAATTGACCTTTGATATTGTAATAGCAACAATATTTGGTATTTTTTGTTAAAATTAGCATAATAAATAAAAAAAAGAAATTAGGGCCAAATCACATTTCTTTGTTTTGTATGAATTAACTTGAATATGCTAAGTTTTTTTGGAAAAATATTTATTTATCAATAAAAAAATATGTAAACTAACATTGGTTATTGAAAAATAAAGTCTATTTTACTATTTTTGTGTTTTATTACCATATGTATTAGTTTCTTCACAAAGTAGGTATAACATTTTATTTACATGATATACCAAATGGTTAAACAGAAATTCAAATGCACATGTATGCAATTTATATACGAGTTTGGACTAAAGCACTGTAAGCAAGCAAGCAAGCTTACAATGATTTAGAAATATAACTATTAACTTAGTTGAAGTAAAGGTAAAAAAAAGTCTAATGTTAAATCATTGTTTTGTATTTCTCGAGTGGGGTTAATCATTAGTTTATATCACGAATATAGCTTGGAATCGGGCTTTTAGTAGATAAATAAAGCTTTAGTTTCAGCACCGATCTGTATCCAGTGCGATGCGATGCGTTTCGTTCAACGTAGAAACAACACTTGGTAGAGGTAAATAAAATTACTACCTACTTAGTTAGGGGCACAATGCCTTAAACAAAAACTCATTAATCATAAATCTTTATTACACGGTTTCTTATAAACCAACTTAGCCATTAGCAGGTAGAACGCCAGCATTACAAACAGAACTAAAGCTATTTTGTTCACGACGTAGCAAGCTGTATCGTGGGCGAAGGCGACTTCGGACGGGGGCGAAGCCGGGCGCCGGGGCTTGTGCATTGTATTTGTGGATCACTGGAAAGGGTATTAATGAAAAGCTTAATAATTTAGTAAGGATTACGTGCGGAAGTGTGTCGCGAAATGGGTAGCAGATAAAAATTAAAAGGTAGGTACCTAAGTACTTAGGTTCTATGGTAATTTGGTCAATATGAAGTAGTTATAGGTTTATACGGAATAAAGGTACCAAGAAGAATAAACCATGAAAAATTTGAACTCTATACCCTAGGATGGCTACATAAATTAGTAAAACTATTAGGTAGGTATTTATATAGGTAAGTACTCACATTAGGAAATCTTGTTACCCATTGTATTTTAAGTTCAAACTAAATAATCCTAAAGCTTAGATGACCGAAGATTCCTCTAATATTAGTATTCCCCTAGCACTTTGTACAACGTAAACATTGTAACAATCAAGTCAACAATAATCGAGCATTTTGCCAGCAGTCACTTTGTCAGTCAGTCAGTCACCTAAAGACAAGTGCAACTAAATACGTAATATGTGCGACTTTGCGTGCGTATTGAGTTCTCATAGGTAACTAACTAGTCAATTATCTGTTAAATCTAAAAATGTCGCAGTAAATCTCAGTATTAAGTTCAGTGTTCGCTCTAAATAGCTCACGGATTATTAAATTGGCAGCATTTGACAATACATTTTGTAGATTTTTCGGTTGCCTTTTGGCAGCACTGAGTTTTAAAATTCACCCGCTCGGGGCAGCACATATCGTTTTCGTTATATTTAACGCTTTTTCAAAGTTTTTTGGTTTAATAGTGTGGTTAGCTAGCTAGTAGGTATTATGTTTGCGTTGAATACTTAGAAGTTGAGAACAAGGAAAGTTGGTTCATCAGCAAGCTAGTCAAGTAGGCGCGAACAAGGTAGGTAAGTTGTTGTGGTCCGTTATTAGAATACAGTGAAAACGTTGGTTAGCGTGCAAATACGCCGTCAGTTACTGATTTCATTACTCATAAACGTTAGCACTGAAATCAATTTGGTCCTATAGTTGGTACGAACACGTGCTAGAAGGTTGTGACAAAATGACGAATTTTTTAAGATTTTAGATACGGAAGCCTACTAAATATCTTTACATTAAACAATATAGATACAACAACAACTTGTTAGAAGGTTAAGGCACTACAAATCAAACTATTCAGTTGACAGTTTGGCATTGACTTTGATATTGCTGCACACAGTACTCTATCTTTAGTTAGCACCTTTAGCATTCAGATTCAGCAAAATCTTAATGCTATGGGGTTAAATATTTACTCGCCGATTTACCGGTAAAAATCATCGCCGTCCTATAAAATATATCCGTTAAAAATAAAATAAAAGTTCTCGTGGCTAATGTAAGCCACACGTAAACTGCTTGACTTAGATTTATGAACGAAAGTTACTTGACATTTGACGTTTCTATGGTAACGACCGAGTGACTTTGACATTCATTTATTTGTTGACATCACGATTTGAAATTAAAACAAATTCAACGAACGTTTTGCTCCGTTTTTGTTATTATTTTTATTTAACCTCGCTAAAATGTCTGATAAGACGAAAACTACGATAAAGCCGAAGCGTCCGTCTACTGTTTGCGCCGCGGCTTCGTTCCGCGCGCGAGCTACGCCTGCCCCAAGCCGTTTTCCTACCAAAACAAAACCGACTCCAACGGAAGCTGACGTTACCATTTCAAGGGCTGATATGACTGAGATGAACATTGATGTAGACGCGGATCAACGCCAAGCCGCGTACGGGAAGTTTCTTAGAGCGCTTCTTGAAGATTGCATGGTCGAGGAAAAGGTTAAACGGGAGGAAACTCAGATGGATATACAAATGGCGCAACTTGCGGATAGGTTCCAGAAAACAATCAACCAGCTTGATAAAACTAATCAGAGATTAAAGGATATACGTTTTCCTGTTGAACAGCAGAGGTACTCATGTCATTTTTTAATTAACTTCTTTAATATGCTGAAATATTATCTGTTCAATATACCTAGACCCCCTAAAAAGAAGTTGGAAAAAGCTTTATCTTAAAGTATGTATTAATCTAAAGTCAAACCCAATACCTACTATTATGAAGTTAGATCTGTATATCTATTCAAAAAGATTGATTTTATTTACAAATTTCTTTATTTTTACTTATGTATTTAGTGGAGTGGTCATATTATGATAGAGAATCAAATAACATTGCTTATATTCCTGTTTCAGATTATTAGACCTAAAATCTGAAGACTTGACAAAGTTCATAGACAAAACAGAGAGTTCTAACATGGAAACTATTCTCAACAACATCTACCTAACTGAACAATCACATTTAGACTGTTTGGAAACCAAGAATGTTGGTTTTGGCTACAGCAAAGAAAGTGGGCACAAACAATTACTGGACGCAGTTGATGAAGCATTAAACGGCTTTGAACAAATACGAAAACATTCCAAACTTGACTTGGAAAAGTTCAAGGAGTACGAAAAGTCATTGAGTAATATTACAGAATTGCAAAAGGAAAAATTTGACTTTGAGAGTCGTAAGAAAGAGTTTGCAGAAGAATTCCCGGATGTAAGTGAAAAACTGTTGCAAGAGATGTCCGAGAAGATGGCAAAGATGATCATGACTGATGAAGAGGAACCGGAGTAATGGTGTTAAATCTTATAAAAACTACCATAGGCTATATGAAATTAAAAGTACTACACATTTCATCAGTATTGGTGCAGATTCTGGTCAAAAAATCTTTGAACTCAACTATTAATATTTCTGTCCCTTACTCAGCAAAATGATATGACAAAAGATGGGTTATAATTTTAGATCTACCATACTAAAATTCAGTCTTAAGCTTCTTCAATTTTTCAATTTTTCTAACTTAAATTAGTGCAACCAATATACCTGTCTTTTTTTAGTACTAAGTATGAGAATGAGATGGCAATATTTTTATTTTAGTTTAAAGTGTTCTCAGAATTGAGCTAATTATACTAACATCACAGATACTGTGTAATTTAATAAAGCACAACATTAAGGTATAATTGTTATGAATATATTTTGTCAATGACTATTAAAAGTATTTTCCTGAACATATTTTTTATTATACTTGAGTTACATTTTGACTGATATAGTCCAATCAGCTTGCTAATAATAAAATCACTGTCAGCTATTGTTGCAATAGTAATAATAGGATATTCAAAAAAAATCGGCGAAGTTTAAAAATTGCTTAAAAATTACGTAGTAATTATAGGAGCCCCCCTTTAATATTTACTTTATTGCTATTTATTTTGAAAGGTAATATACAAGTAAATATTGTGTGAAAATTTGAAGCGTCTACTTGTTACCGTTTTAATATTGAGCAAGAAAACACTTTTATTGTATAACCCCCTTAATATTTTATTTTTTTAAATTTTTAGTATTTGTCGTTATAGCGGCAACGGATAAACATCATTTGTGAAAATTTCAGCTTTCTAGCTATCACGATTTATGAGATACAGCCTGGAGACACAGACAGCGGAGGCTTAGTAATAGGGTCCCGTTTTACCCTTTGGGTACGGAACCCTCAAAAACGCTAGTTCTATTTACCACTATGACTTTGTTGTCCTAACGGACATTAAATCTAATGTAGGTCTTATAATACTAATGTAGGTAAACTATTTACTAAAACCAATTTAGGAAAGATTTTTTAACGGCACGGGAATCGAACCTTAGTACTTTGCTTACTACCTACATAATGTTGCTAAGGAGTTAAATAGTGTTGTTACTTCCGAATCATAAATGATTAGATACGAAAAATAAAACCAAAAAATATCAAGTAGAAAAAATATTTATTTGCGGCAAAATAAATGCGTCTGAGACCTAAAATTCAAAAACAAAATCATAAAATAACAACTAATGAGAATTTTGAAAACTAAATTACATTTAATATAAGGTTACACTTACTAAAAAATATTTTATTATAAAAGGTAAAATACAACCAATTTCAAGACAGCTTACATGAATTCACTCATTGAAGATAAATTATAAATTCATTGAATATGCAATGATATTAAATACATAGATATGCCTGCCTTACGAAATTGTAGTCAAAAGACTCCAAAGGTACGAGAAAATATTTTATATGTTCACTGAATGTTTTAAATAAATGTAAATCTAAAGTATGATTGCATAATTTCCGAAAAGAGTGCCGAGAGTTTTTTCCGCCAGCTTTTTCTTTCGGTCTACTACGGCCATTGCTGATGAATGTAGGGGTGTCCCATGTCATTTTTTTTATTATTTTTTTATGCTTTTGACAATGTATAAGAGATTAGTTTTTAATCCTACATGCAATAAAGTAATTTCAATTCATTACATTTCAAATGAGGTCTTTTTGTGACTTATGTCAACTTTTTACAGTTTTTGTCAGCATAACTATGTCTATAGTAAATAATATCATTGCTCATACATAGGTAAATTTACAAATTCATAAAATAACAACCCTGACGGCATATTTTTTTAAGGCATTTTCATTTTTGTTTTGTCTACGCTTCTACTTATGTTTGGCAGTTGTTTAGGAAACAAGTACAATAATAAGACATTGCAAGTGTGTATGTATAACTTTGTAAATGTTAGTAATAAACGCTTTATTTATGTACATAGAGTTCAAAATCGTATGGCAAACTGTTAGTTTTTATCAACAGGGAAATTAATTGGGTCGATGACTTTTCAACAAAAAAAACTCGGACACCTTGGCCAAACTATGGTTTTTCAATTTTAATATTATTTTTTACCAAGGTGTACGAGTTTATTGTGTCCGAAAAGTCATGTTTAAAACAACTACCATATATTCATAACAAATACTCTACTACTATTTATATTCTGTTTAAAATTGAATATTAACAATAGAATTTTATATACCGGCTCCTACATTTATGATTTGGAATAAATACAAGTTCAAAATAGTCATTTGTGGCAATTTAAACAAAAAACGTTACACTTTTAAGTTTCTTATTCAACAAATTACAATTTTGAAGAAAAAAGACCCATTCGTGATAATTTTAATAGTTTTAAAATATTGGTTAACCAAATTAGATTTCTTGTTCACCATTAAGGTCAAATTAATTAGCTTCAGTCACTTTTCGCGCTATTTGTGCCTCTAGTTGTTTATAGGAGTTCTTTTCTACACTTATTATATTGCTTTCACTTACTAATATATAATGTAAGAAAGGGACAGGTAAACTTTGAAAATTGCCACATCTTTAAATAAATCCAAGTTATTATGTTTGCAATCAAAACAATAAAAGTGGTAAATACAAGTTTTATAATTAGCTATCTTAGTAATAATTAAAATCTAAAGCAACGCAACTTATGTATGTTTATTTTAATATTTCATTACTTACACATTTCAACAAGCATTGTTTTTATATTGCATTTAAGTACACTCTTAGCAAAAACTTTAAGGATGTTTCCAACCTAATCAGTTAAATAAAAGTTTTTTTTTATTGTAAATCTTAGATTTGTGTCTCTGCGAATAGATTGTTTTAGTAACCAATATTAAACCATATATTACAATGCAAATAGTAATAAAAACATATTTTTATTTAAGACTTTACTATGTGTTTTAGAATTATAGTCCGAAATAGCCTTAAATTTTTTGTCCGACTAGTACCTATGTGTTATCATTTATACTGGGTGTAAAAAGACTGCTTCCGAAAACAAAAACTGGGCATTAATGTAGGGTTACTGATTACGTTATTAAGCAAAAAAAAAATTTTTTACGTCATTGTACAAAATTTCATTTACATATACTAACCAGATTTTGCGATGATTTCAAATTTAATAGTGTTTTAATTTAATTTGCAATATAAATAATCGCTGTTGTTGATGATGTGATGATCAGTTGATGTGTGAGCGATGATTTCAAGCGGCGAATATGACTTTTCAATTCTTAATAACTTTTTTAATTGAGTTTTCTGGGTATTCTGTTAGTGAATTTAGTTACTATTGACGCTCCAGAATACATGGTTTCAGGTTTCGGAAGTGGTCTTTTTACAGCCGTTATACCTTTATGGCTTATTATATAAAATTTAAGATGTTACAACACCCATTCAATATTTTTTATAGTTCACATTAGTTTAATCTTTATATGTATACTAGCTTTTGCCTGCGGCTTCGCATGCATTAAATTCATAGTAAAATCCCTTTCCCTATACAATGTTATAATATATATAAACCTTCCTCTTCAATCACTCTATGTATTAAAAAAACCGCATCAAAATCCGTTGCGTAGTTTTAAAGATTTAAGCATGCACAGGGCAAAGGGACAGACAGAGAAAGCGACTTTGTTTTATGCTATGTAGTAAAGCAGTCCAAGAATATAATATACTCGCAGAATAAGAATATACTCGCGTTGATAAATTAACCGATCAATAACTTCCTTAATATTTTTTGGGAAAGTGTTACCTATTAGAAAGAAACAATATTGATTGGCCTTTAGATTAAACATCTCTATAATTAAATTTGAATTAATAGGAAATACAACATGTAACCGCCATTAGATTCAATCTAAATCCGCGCCCACCGGCAGTGACGCCGACCAGTGATGTCCATCGAATGCCAGGGATGTCCAGTTACCGATTACTTTTGTTTTACAGCTAACACTATATACTGGTCTTTTTTATCGATATGAAATATTTAATTGACGATCACGAATAACGATTATAACATTGTAGCAAGTTTTTATGTGAGGGCACTGACCTGATATTTTTAAAAAAATATATGAAGCTAAAGGGTGTTGTAACATCTAAATCACACGAATTTGTGGCTCTACTCTTATTATAATGAGACATTATAAACTAACATTCCTTAAAACATAGATAACAGCACGAAGATAGTTTTTTTTATTTGTTTTAAAAGGAAGAGATTTAATTCATACAGCTAACAATGAATCACTAACAAGTTATTACATTCAAACTTTATTCTACGTCCAACTTTTTTTTTTCCAAAAGCCAAAAAATTTAAAAAAAAACTCCGTGCTGCCATCTATTATCAAACTCCAACAACTTTCCCAACATCTCATTAAAACAGCGTTCTATTTCACAATTATTTTACATGTCACAATAAATTCTTATTCGAATACTAGAGATGCACTTGCGTAGGACACGGACGAGTCCTTCATAGTTCTGCATTGTGATGATTGCGCGTATTTCAGAAATTTGAGCGACATTCGTGGCGCGTTTGGAGAATTTTGTAATTTTGTCACGGACTGTAGAAAAAATATTTCTTGTATAAGTCGTTTTTTTCTGGTTGGGCACAGATCTCGTTATTGGATAGCGAGAAAGATTGAGCTGTGAGCCATCACACTGGCTTACAGGGGTTGGATAAGGATAGATAATTATTCAACCACCTCAAGATGTTTTCCCTCACTGTGAGTGCGTAATAAATAAAATATAAGCCAGTGGGAATCGAACCAGGAATATACGGTTAAATAAACTGTTAAGACCTAATTCATTAGCCAATAAACTATATAACAGATATGTTATAAATAAATATTTTATCCAAAATAATGTGTGTTTAAACAATATTCAGATCTTTTATAAGCTTAGTTGCATACTAAAATTACATTTTTTTACCGAAAACTAGTACAATATTAGTAATAATTTTATAACATAGTATAATAAACATACCTGCAGTAGAACGCCAATAGGATGGGACCCACATATAGTGTTGCCATATTTGTTGAGGTAATCCGTGAATTGCTGCGGATCTAACTTTTCAATTATATCCATACCCTGCAAAATATAAAGTTTGTTTTAAAATTAAATAGGATTAAATTAAATATGTTATAAATTACTTCAAATAATAATATCACTAAACAAAAAATCACAACTTATTTATTCATAAATATTGATCACTCTCTACATTACTGACATATTGTGTACTATTTTAATAGAAGTATTTGGTGAATAACGCAGCTTTTATTTACAGCGCCGTTGTATCTTCAGTTGTAAATAGGCGCTCGTTTCAAATTGTTTCTAGGGGCGAATTCCTCACTATTTCTATTGGCTCACAACTCATTACTTCTAGTCACCTATTAGGCTAATTCTAGACTGTTCACTACACTCTATTTTTTTTATGATATAGTGAGCAAACGAGCATGCGGGTCACCTGATGGCAAGTGATCACCGCCGCCCATGACTACCCGCAACACTGTGGGTGTTGGGGGTGTGTTGCTGAGCCTTTGAGAAAATTGGGCGCCGGATACCGCACTCACCGAACGAAACGCAGGAACATCGTCCCTACTTCACTATGGTTTTCTGTGCGACGGTGGTATTTCACCGGTCGAGTCAGCCCAATAATCGCTGCAGACAGAGCCTACAGCTAGAGTCTACCACTACACTTTCTTCACACTATTTTTTCACGTTTCACACTATATCACTTCATTTCACACTATATCGCTTCATTTCACACTATATCGCTTCATTTCACACTATATCACTTCACTTCCCACTACATCACTTCACTCCCCACTACATCACTTCACTCGCCCCCGCACCTGTCGGTCCAGCCACTCGATGCTCTGGTACAGCTCCCTGGCCGGGTCCCGCCAGGTGTATCTGAACCGCGCCCCCCAGTGGCAGAAGTCGGAGGACACCACGAAGAGATTGGTGGGGTCGGAGAGATAGGGGGCCAGGATTGAGCCGTATCTGGGGGGTGATGGAAAGAAATGAAATAAGATGTGATTATAGAACACTAGTTAATGAACAGAAGTGAATTATAGAAGGCTGTTAGCGATTTCGTTCGCGTGGAAGTCGGTTTCCCGTGGGAATTAGAAGGCTTTATCCGGTAAAAGTACTCTATGTGTTATTCTGATGTATAATATATATTACTGTAAAGTTTCATTAAAATCCGTTCAGTAGTTTTAACGTGAAAGAGTAACAAACATCCTTACGTACTCACAAATTTTCACGTATATAATATTAGTTGGACTAGCGACCCGCCCACGCTTCGCAATGGTGTTATTTTGGCCGACTTGCTCACGAAACATTGCAAACAATTTTAGCAAATTTAAAATAACTTTATCTGTTATGTTCTCTATTACCAATTTAAATGAAACAAAAATACCTAAAAGATGGCGAAACCGCATAAAAATCCATTACGTGGTTTAGAAGGAGATAGCGAACAAACATACAAACAGACAGAATTAGCGCCTTGGATTTATACTACCTATGTAATGATAATGATGATAAGAACCCGTAGTAGGCACCTTCCTAATTGTTATAGAACTTTCAGTTATTAGAAGGCTGAATTTGAAAGTGTATATTTCTATTGTTTTTGCCATGATTTTATGAAGATGTAATTAGACACTCAATTGGGATATGGCATAGGGTAAAAATAACTATGTAAAAAAAACTAGTGGTACGCAAATGGGGTATTTTTTTACGTAGAATAGATTTTTTATATGGAATTAAATTGGGACTTTTAATTTATTTAATTTATTTATTAACTTACTTGGCTTCCTTGTCGGGAGATAACGATCCAACTAATATCGGAATAATCGTAAATCCTGTTTTGTATCTGAAAACAAAAACATAACAAAAAATATAACACACAAATTGACACCTGGAATTAATTTAAAAATAATCGCTTTTTCAAAACATATTTAACAAGTTCCCTAAATTATAAAAGAATTAAGTTCACTAATTCAAGAACAAAATTGAACATTTTTACCAATAAAAAAAAATTGAAACATTTTTACCAATTTAAAACACAAAATTGAAACATTTTTACCAAATTAAAAATCCGTTTTTTTTTACCAAAAGTTACTTACTCTTCCATAACCTTCGCTATGTAAGGTAAATGCATTTCTATAGAGTGCTCGTCCTCGTCAGTTTTGATATCCATCCACTCAAATTGACGCGTCGCTTCCAACTCCGCATAGACTGGACCATAATAATGACATGGTTAAAACATCGGGGCAGATTAAAATATAAATAATTATGATGATATTAGTAAAATTGACCAACTGCATTAAAAAATCTTAAAAAAACAAGTGACTTCTGCCTCATTTAGTTATTAATTACTTTTACCAACACTATGTTCCTTATAATTTCGGAGTTAAAATATACTAACTACATTAAAGTTAGAGCTCAAAAGAAAAAGCAGTTTTTACGTGAAAGAGTAACAAACATCCATACATCCTCACATCCTCACAAACTTTCACGTTTATAATATTAGTAGGACACTAACTCTGTTTGTCGATGGTGAGGTCGTACAGCGGCGTTTGGTACTTGTCCAATGAAGACAGCGCGCAGCCCGCCAGCCGGACGTGGTGCGAGGGGCCCAGGATGAAGATGCGCTTACTGTGGTGAAGATGGAGAAAAAGTTGATTGAAATGATTAGGTTTTAGTTATACAAAAAAAAATACATACAAAAATGTTTATTTCATTAACTTAGCCTAATACATTTAATTCAGTTGGTGCTCCCTTTTAAGTTAATTTACTTGTGATAGGAAACACCGCCCTTCCATAGCAGTTATTGAAGGTAATGAAAACAACGGGGAAGTAATTATGATAAAAAAATAAGTTTTTTTGATATAAATTATTTATTTTTATTGAAGTAAAGGTAATTGCTTTAACATTGAAGGTGAAGGGACAATAACAAGTGCCGTTTTATTTTATTTTTTTATTTTAATTTCTTTCTAGAATGTAGTCAAAAAAAAATTGTTGCATTAAATTAGTTTCTGATTTGAATGAGACAATCTTATAAGTTGGTGTATGAATAAATAATTTAATAATAAGTGGTAAGTATAGCCCAGAGGGGATTGAACCAGTAGTACAATTCGTAGCCATTAGGCTATTACGCACATCTCGCAATTAAAATTTAAAAACCATAGTTTGGCCAAGGTGTCCCGAGTTTTTTGTGTCCGAAAAGTCATCGACCCAAAATTACTTACACAACGACAGGGCTAACTTGTCTGTAGGCGAAGGCCGCACACGCACCGCAGTACGAATAGCCCGCGTGCCTGTAAAAGAAGAAACAAAAAACACTTTTATCACACAATCAAATGGGAAATCATCAGAAACCGACAGTGTCCAATGGCAACCTAAGAATACATTCACAAGGTGATGAATTAAATTATTATTTTGTATTCTTTGAGGACCTGTCATATAAATAACCTGTGTGGACACAGATAAAAAAAAAACTTACTAGTATAAAACTAAATTCTTTACTGGCTGGGCATACGTGTAGGAACTTACGGAGCGATAATGGCGCGGGCGGGCCCATGGCTGAGATCAGCTTTTGAGAGCCAGTTGTCCAGCTGGCGGGATAGCTCATTGCCTGTTAGGAAAGGGTTATAAAATAAAGTTATGGCTTCTTTAGCACAGCAGTTTAAATGCTGGACTTTAAAAGTGAAGTTCTGGGTTTGATTAGGGACTTCAATTATAAGTATTTTAAAATTCTGTTTGGATGTAACTTGATTAACTAACTTATTTTGTTTAATATTATATTATTTAAATGTTTAATTTATTACTGAATAATAACTTTTTGTAATATTTTTTATGTAGGATTTAAAAGGAAAGAAGCATTTAAGGTTGTGTTCCAAATCTGGGACAACAAAAGCGGGGTAAACAGTCCATGGTTGGGTGGGGTAATCCAAAGAATGACCCCATAAATATTTGTTAATTTAAAGTTAGTTTTAAAATTCAGCTAAGAATAGAAACCTAAGGTATTATTACCTACTAAATAAGATTACTATTACTAAAATAATACAATATGATTTTGTTTGTAAATTGCGTATGCTATCAAAATCACCTGTGTTTGTCTGCAGAAATATTGACTCAGTGCCTCTATAGATACACAGGGGTCAAAACACAATAAAAAATCATTGAGTTTTTGGAACACCCTTATAGAAATCCAACCAAAACCTTTGTCTATGAGACACAAGTACTCATAGTGCTATGTGATAAGAATTCAATATACATTTGCTTTAAATAACTTACTTACTATTATTATGTGCTCTTGTAAAAGCTTTTGAATATGGTTTAATAGGAATTACCTTAACATAAGTAACTTCTTAAAAAAAGATTTTTAATTATTAAGATTTGTACTGCGGTCAACTTAAAAACAAGAGCCAAATAGTAATTTCAAAACATAGCCTAGTACTTGAATATAAACTGTCTATTTTTTCGTGATATGATTTTGCAGCATTTTTGTAGCATGCTTAATATAGTTATTGAGAGAAAGAGATGATAATGAAACAGAAACCTTAGAAGTAATTAATAGAAACTCAAACTTAAAAACGGAATTAAATACATTGCATGCTTCATACTTGGAGACTAGAGAGGAACGGGATCGTTTGAAAAGACAAACTTTGGACTTTGACCGTTGTTATGAAGAATATGACACCAATTTAAATAATATAACTTTACTACGTTCCCAGCTCTCTAGTGCTCAAGAACGGATAAGTCAACTTGAACTAGACGCGAAACAAGTAGAATCAATGCAAACACAAAACCTATTTAGCAGTTTAGTCAGGAATTCCAGTCAATTAACACCCGTAACAACAAACTTACAAACAGTTACCATTGACTTGACTAGCGATGAATCTATGGAACTATCATCACATAGGCAAAGTTGTAGTAATAAAAGTCATAATAAGTTAAAAAAGTATTTTAGGTTACAGAAATTTATAAAGAAAACGAATAAAATTATTAGAAAAGATAATGTTTTAAAAAATCATGTTAATTTATGTAAAAAGTACAAATTAATTTTCCAAAAGTGTAAAACATTTAGTCAGGAGGTGGATATCATTAGTAAAAATTATGAATGTGACATAAATTCCTTAAATACTAGAATAAGTGAGTTACACATTTCTTTGTACAACATGACACAGCAGTACAACAGTGCACAAAAGGAAATAGACCAGCATGTTATAGCCATGGATGAACTTTTGTTACTTTCCAAATACAATGAAGAGCGCTTTCAATCACTTACTAATAACACATATTGTAATATGCAAAGCTCTTCTACCACACACCCAGTGCTGACATGTAAAGTTAACTCCTCAGATCAGGAATTAAATGTTGATACAGTTTGTAATAATTTAGATTTTACACAAAGACCTATCAAAATGTATTGTGATGAAATAGGTAAAAATATAGCTTCTAAATTATGTACCAGCTCTAGTAATATATGTAATTACTGCATGCCTGGAGCCACAGTAGGAAATATTATGGAAAAGGTACTGAATAGCAGTCACCTTCCTGAAACAACTATTATTTTATTTTTTGGGAGAAGGGGAAATGTAAACTTGAAACAGTTTTCAAACTTTTTACAAAAATTGCAAAGCCTTAGAGTATATAAAATCATTTTGTTTACATTACCTTATCTCAGGGATGCCACTCAAGAAAATATGATTAGATATAAGTTAAATATGTGTTTACATAACTTTGTAAGCTCAAATAATATAAACTTATGTTGTACATCGAGCATGTTGCTCAACATAATTGATGCAAATTGTATGTTTAAGTTTAATTTCTTTTTGACAAAAGATAGGTATATTCTATCTAATAGTTTATTAAGACAGGTAGCAAATATGCTATCACATTATTTATTTTTAAAATCAGCTAATTGTTTAGCTGTTGATTGTGCTGCTTCTATTGAGCAGTCACATAATTTGACATATTGCAGTGATACTTTTAGTACCACTTTATTAACAGGTACAGATATTGTACCTAATTCTTTAAATTAATTAATAAGACAATAGAGGTTTCAGCCTCTAGCTCAATTTTAAAAAGCCCCATGTCACACAATGTAAATAATATTAATTGTTTAAACTTAGTCCATCAGAATATCCGAGGCATTACAGAGAAAGTTTTAGAAATTGAATTGTTTTTGAAATGTGAGCAAATAGATATTTTATGTATTACAGAACATTTTTTAAGAGATTTTCAAATTGCAAGCATGTTTAATTTGGATCAGTATCAACTTGCTAGCTCGTTCTGTAGAAAATCAGCAATTCATGGTGGCTCATTAATAATTACTAATAAATGTCTTAAATGTAAAGAACGTAAAGACATAGTGAGTCTATCTATTGAGCAAACTATAGAAATAGCCTGTATAGAACTGACACATTGTATAGTTGTTAGTCCACCTAGGTCAAACTACGATAGTTTTGAGTTAGTTTTAGAACAAGTTTTGATTAAATTATGTAATAATAATAATAAGGAAATATTTGTTTGTGGTGATTTTAACGTTGATTTGTTAGAAAACTCATCAATGAGTAAAAAGTTACTAAACATATTTAAATGTCATAACCTCACCAATCTGTTCTTGGAACCAACTAGAATAGACAAGAGTAGCGCAACTTGCATAGATAATATTTATTCTAATATAACACCCGTTAGTGCATCTATTATAAATAAATTAAGCTCGGATCACTGTGGCCAATTAGTTACTTTTAGATATCAGAGAGAAAAACAGATTAATAGGAAATTAATAGTTGTTCCCGTCAATGAGAAACGTTTAGAGACTTTTAGATCAAGCGTCGCTAGTAAGATGCCTAATGTTTTCAACTCTAAAAATGTTAATAAACAATATGAGAATTTGAGTACTTTTATAAATAAAAATCATAAGAAAATATTTATACCTTAAATAATTAATTTAAAACTATGTAAATCGTTTTGTGACTGGGCAACTACTGGTATATACATCAGTAGAAGAAAGTTGTACGATCTCTATGATCAAAAATCATATAACAAAAATGATAGTTTTTGCCAGTTCGTTAGAAATTACTCTAAAATATTTAAAAAAGTATGCACTGCAGCTAAGTCTATGTATCTGAGTAACAAAATAAAAAATAGCTCTAATAAATCAAAAATGACTTGGAACGTTATAAATTCTGAAACCGGAAAAAATAATAACAAACGCGAAAATCAAATTAAGCTCGTCATCGATAACACTGTCATAACTTCCGACGAAAATTTAGCGACAGCTTTTGAAAAGTACTTTGCTGATATTCCAGTTTCGACTACCAAATCACTTAACGCATCGCCCGTATTAGCTGCGTCGTTACTTAGAAATAATGTTAGTGAGTGTAAAGAAAGTTTTAGTTTTCAACCAATAGATACCGGGGATATTTTAAAAACATTTAAGACAATAGATATTAAAAAAACTACGGATCTATGGGGTATATCAGTAAAAATTATCAATTCCATTATAGATATAATAGCTCCTTACCTTGCAAAAATATTTAATAACAGTATTATTAGTGGTGAGTTTCCAGACTTGATGAAGCACAGTAAAGTCATTCCTTTGTTTAAATCGGGTAGTACTACAGACCCCTCTAATTTTAGGCCAATTTCTATTTTACCTACATGTAGTAAAATTTATGAAAAAGTCATTTTAAGCCAACTTTTAGCTCATTTTAATAAAAATAATTTGCTTCATAATAAACAATTTGGATTTACAAAAGGTCGTTCAACCACTGATGCAGGTGTTGATCTTATTGTTAATATTGTTAGTGCGTGGGAAAAGTCGCAAGACGCTTTAGGTATATTTTGTGATTTGTCTAAGGCATTTGATTGCGTTCAGCACGATACATTGATAAGAAAACTCAATCATTACGGTATCAACGGTACTAATCTTAAACTTATGATTTCGTATTTGAATGATAGGACTCAAAAGGTTGACGTGAACGGTAAAAGGTCGTCAGGGTCGGTTGTGAGTATGGGGGTTCCTCAGGGATCGATTTTGGGCCCATTTCTATTTTTGGTTTATATTAATGATCTACCCTTTATGGTAGGAAACAATCATGATATAGTGTTATTTGCTGATGATACATCATTAATTTTTAAAATTAATAGACATAAAATCAATTATGACGACGTAAATAATGCTCTCTCTAATATTGTATACTGGTTTAATGTTAACAATCTAGCCTTTAACGATAAGAGAACAAAATGTATTAAATTTTCTGCACCCAATGTTAAACAAGTCGATTCAAATTTGAAACTTAATGGCAATAGATTAAACTTAGTAGACACTACTGTTTTTCTTGGAATAACTGTAGACTGTAAATTGCAGTGGGGAGCCCACATCTCACAACTAGCGAGTAGGCTTAGTTCAGCAGCGTTTGCGGTCAAGAAGATTCGCTCACTAACTGATGTTAATACAGCCAGGATTGTATATTTCAGTTATTTTCATAGTATAATGTCTTACGGCATCTTGCTATGGGGAAACGCTGCAGACATTGAGACGATCTTCGCACTTCAGAAAAGGGCTATTCGCGGCATTTATAAACTTGGAAATAGGGAATCTCTTAGGGAAATATTTAAAGATATTAATATACTAACTTTTGCGTCGCAATATATTTATGAAAATATATTGTATACTCATAAAAATATTGATAAATTTACAACGCGAAAAGCAAATCGTGTCGGAAATTGTTCTGTAAGAACTAGGCAAGAGAATAAATTAGCGGTCCCTAAACATAGATTGGCCAAGAGCAGTAAATCGTTTATTGGTATGTCGATACATATTTATAATAAAATCCCGGAGTCAGTTCAATCCTTACCTTTTAATAAATTTAAATTACATGTTAAGCATACACTATGTAAAAAGGCTTATTATAAAGTTAAAGATTATTTAGATGATAAAAAAGCGTGGGATTGATTTCTGGACAGGCTATTTCTTTAGATTGTATCTTATTGTAACTATTTGTGTCTTATTTTAACTATTAACTACTCTGTTAGCATCTGGACCAAGACAAGACACAAGAATTAGTATTTGTATTTTCTTACTTCAATTTAATTGTCTTGTGACCTTACGTTTTTATCTTGTCTTGGTGTAGTTGTATGCCTTGATTTTGTATATTTGGTGATGGACAAAAGAGTGCCGAGTTTTTTTCCGCCAGCTTTTTTCTCTCGGCCTACTGATGATAAGCTGATGATCGATATTTTGACTTTCATCGAATGTAATTAAGTTACTTAATGATGAAATAAATGATTTTTATTTTATTTTTATTTTATTTATTTTATAGGACAGTTGCAGCTGATCATTAACTATCATTAAACCATAAATTTATTTTCTACCTATATCTAGTTAAAACAGTTTTTTTACCTACAGGGTAACTTATAGGTATCTTGTATCATGATCTCCCATTTTCAAATTAATATTTTTTGGTAAACTTTAAAGATGAAAAAGAATGTGACTAAAAAAATAAAATTAATTTATTAAAATAATAAGATTTCATGCGAGTGCAATGCCTTATTTACATTTCAATGAAAATATAGACGTCACGACAAAAGGAGTGCACTTAGGTCACACAGGTCACTGACCTTTGGTTGAAATGTGACTACATAACTAAGATTATCACATAATACCAGCAAGTAAACTGTCTCACATCAGGAGATTAAGATTTTGATGATCAAATATTCAATTACCTTCAATTTAGACAGATATAAACATTTTCAAATTACTAAACTACACAAAGCAAGTGTGGGAGTAGGTATCCTTTATTCATCAGGACACTCACCATTCTCCGTGTACCAGCTCCCGGCATGAGAAGCGTTACGACAACTCATTTTCTTACTGGATTCAAACAGAGAAAATTTAAATAAGCAAAGATTTTAGATGAGATCAAAAATATTGACGTACTTTCGCTCGATGTAAATAATCATAGACAAGATAAACAAAATAAATAAGACAAGAAATGACTTTATAAAACCATTGCTCTAGATAACGATTATATGTTTGATTAATAAACAAATCTTACAATAGACAGTCATTAAAAAACAGTACGCTTTCATACATTGAAGTCTTACATTTGTGGAATTAATTAAATAAAAATATTACGACATACATAATTATTTAAAATATGCTTTCTCCCAATCAAAAATATGTTTTTGTTTCTCATGACTACTTTCATTAATTGCCACTTGTCTTGTCTGTCACTGTCAGTTCAGTAAAGTCAAGGAAATTTTGATAAAAATTTTTGTTTTCTTCGGCTAAAATTCTCAATATTTTACTCGAAATAATTCTTAACAAGAAATATAAATTTTATATATATTCCCACAGGATCGTAATTGTTAAAAATACTAAAAAACGCATACAGCATTGATGTAACCCATTCAACTAAATAAAATAAAATTGTCGGTCACGATTTCTTCAACTCATTATTTTATTTATTGCATTTTGTAACTAAAACACCATGTTTTCTTCCATTCGTAAGTATTACCTTTGTCGAGCTTCACATTAAATAATATGCTAAACCTTTATATTTTACGTAACCTAGTGATAAATGTGCTACCAATTTTTCCATAATTTTTTAGGCAATCTTAGGTCGTTATCGGTCGCACAAAAAACTATAAATGCCTATAGTACAAAAGCTCCGAAAACTGCAATAGTTATGTTGAATATGGGTGGACCACAAACCACAGACCAGGTGGGCTATTTTAATTTTAGATTAGTCTTTAAATATTTCTTTCACTTTAGAGAGCTAGTTTATTAACTTAATCTTTCATCATCATCATTATCATTAGCCTGTCACCACACAATGCTGAGTGCAGACCTCTTGTAAAATCCATCTTTTTTCTTTGCCAGTCTTTATGAATTAGCAAAGTTTGCACAATATTTTAAAGTGATAAATAACATCTATTTGTGTTATATTCTTTGACTTGTTATTCCATTATGGAACAAAGTCGGTATCTTGTGATTTGGATAGAAATATTTGCTACCTTCTACTGACTTTAAATTAGACCTTTAGCATACACATTTTGTACCTTAGTTTTTTCCATAACTTTTAATTTCTTGAAAAATTACAAAAGTTCAAATACAAATAGTAGAAAAAATCCAGTTAGGCATGTTTTGAACAAAACACAATAAATCTTTTTACGCAGGTAGGAGATTACCTTCACCGTATCATGACTGATAGAGACATGATCCAGCTGCCAGTACAAAGTAAGCTAGGACCGTGGATTGCCAAGCGAAGAACCCCTGAAGTACAGAAGAAGTACATGGAAATTGGGGGAGGCTCTCCTATCCTGAAGTGGACTGAAACTCAAGGTACTTATATGTAGAGATTGTCTTCATTTTTCTCTGTGTCAAAGTGTAAATAATATTTAATATCTTAAGAAATTAAGTATTTACCCCGCAGTAAAAAGCAGCCTATGTGTTTTCCAGAATATAGTCTATACATGTTGCATCCAAATCTTTTTAATAGTTTTTATGAGCAAAAGTAACAAACTCACAAACTTTTTTATTTATAATAATAGTAAGATAAACCTATCATACCCATCATATAAACCTCATCATACCCAAAAAACTATCTTAGCTGTCTGTACCAAAAAAACACAATCATATTCTTTTACATTTAAGATGTACTTAGTACTGTAAAGTGGGGAGTCACTGGTCACTTCACAATATTGTAATTTTACGAAACATTGAACTTAGACCAACTTAATCAATATTTTTCTTAAAAACCTTAATTTCATATATTCAAAAAAATTGTGAAAACTGTATTCAAATCGATTATTTTTATTTGTGATAAAGGATTAGTTAGTTGATCAACAGTAATGTAATAATAACAAATATTATTTTCAGGCAAACTTCTAACAGAAAAGCTAAACCAAGAATTACCTGACCTCGCCCCGTTCAAACATTATGTAGGATTCAGATATGTACCTCCATTCACACAGGATGCCTTAACTGAGTTGGAAAAGTAAGTTTTTTTTTATACAGAGATACAAATGGCTTAATTCTAACATACAGTAGAACATATAATAGTTTCTAAAATAGTGGCAAAGACATATTAGGTTACTACTTTTCTTGTTTTGAACAGACCATGTTTAAATAAATTCACCAACAAATAAACAAACTGTTAGTTCAGATGTTTTTATGCTTTTGAAAAAAAAGTATTGATATTTTCCAAAAAATATATTGTTTATATTTTGTATTTTTTTCAGAGATGGAGTAGAGAGAGCCATAATATTTTCACAATACCCACAGTACAGCTGTGCCACCACCGGGTCAAGTTTGAATGTTATCGCTGACTTTTATAAAGAAAGGTATGTACATTTTTATAGTACCATCTCTATTTAATTACACTCATTATAATGTAGTTGAATACATTTATATAAGTAGTGCTTTAGTACACTTTAAATTAATTTAAATATTTTTAATAAGCGTGGGTTTAATTTTTTATGGATCTTGTTTAGAAATAAAACATTTTATTTTTCAAAAAAATAATAATGAAGGTTTTAAACACCTACTTGAAGTTGGTTGGTTGGGCTCAATGATGGTTTTGTTTTTAATGTTTATCATTTTTATTTATTTAACAACTGTATTTGCTGTAATTTAACTCAAGTTTTTAACTGACATATCCAAGATCCTCTAGGAATATACTAATGTTTGTTAAATCTGTTTATCCCTTTAGTTTACTGCGAAATTTATTTATACTATTAAATTTCCATAAAAATTACAGTTTTTATCACCTACCAAAGTCATATCGGATTCTTATAATATCATTTTTATTCCTGACAGCTTTCAAACACTTTCTTCTATTTGCAGACCGGTGCCATCCAAAATAAAGTTCAGTCTAATTGAGAGATGGGCGACGCATCCACTCTTAGCGGAGGTATTCGCAGAGAGAATTAAAGAGAAATTGATGAAATTTGATGAGAAGGTGCGAGATGATGTGCTTATACTTTTCACGGCGCATAGTCTGCCTTTGAAGGTTGGTATTTTTTTATGGATTTTAGCTTTGGGTATCAAAATGGTTGTATTTGGTGATGTTTTTTTTTAGGGTATTGTAAGTGGTTAGATTATGTTTATGTTCAAAATATGCAACAATTTTTAATGACTTGTTCTGGCAGACACTTTTATTTTGGCATGCCTTAAAAAAAACACTTAAATGTTCTTTATTAATTTACAAACGTTTTGTTAAACGTCACCTAATTGCTAATGAAAACTGCGTCAAAATTCTATCCTTAGCTTTGAAGGAGTAAACAAACTAGTAATCATATAAACCGACACTCATACCAATTTTAGGGTTTGTAAATTTTTGTGACTTATTACTGCGTTTAAAAGTAGCCTATTTTTATCCCAGGCTGTTAAACTATGTCTATTCCAAATTTCATTAAAATCCGTTCAGCCGTTTCGACGTGAAAGCGAATTATACAAATTGGTAGATAAACAGACTCATGTATACTTTGTCTCCTTTGATTACATTGTATTTAGACTACGTTTTTTTTTACTACTATTATGCATTCGATTCCAAAAAAATATTCCAAAAACTTTCGCCGTCACTTACTCATTAAAAGAATAGAACCGAGACAGGTAATCATTTTAGTCCTGTCGTACTAAAATGTACGTGCAATATGACAAGGCAAAGGCAATTTTAGGCTAGTCCTCAGCGCATTTCGTTCCATTTTACAACACATCAGGACAAAATTTAGTGAAACCAATGTAGCTGTCTTTTTCTAATACAAAACATGAGAATGCGACAGCGATATTTAGTTTTAGAGAGTGTTTTCGGTTGCCATTGTCATTTCATTATATTGATATATTATATATTGATAGAGACCTATATTACCGGTAATCCAAAGACGAAAGAAAACCCAGGACGGGTTCGATTCCCAGTCGCGCAATGCTCGGACACCCGCGTTCCTTTTTATCTTCAAAATACCTATATTGAAGCGATAATCGATTTTGATTTGACACCATGAATCTACCTTCTAGGCGGTGTCCCGCGGCGACACCTACCCGCACGAAGTAGCGGCCGCCGTATCCTTAACCATGCGGTCGTTAAACGTCCGCAATCCGCACCGACTCGTGTGGCAGAGCAAGGTGGGCCCGCTGCCGTGGCTGCAGCCGTACACCGACGACGCTATACAAGTGAGAAGGAATGGAAAAAATAAAAAATAAATCATTATCATTATCATTATCATCATCATTATCATTATCATCATTATCATTATCATCATTATCATCATTATCATCATCATTATCATCATTATCATTATCATCATCATTATTATCATCATCATTATCATCATCATTATCATTATCATCATCAGGGATGTTATGGATATTAAATTTCGGATACGGATTGGATACGGATACGGATATGAAATAGTTTCGGAAATTCCATTAGTTTCGGATAATTTCGGTCACAACTGTTCGTTTGTTGAATGTTCGTAATCCGCACCGTCTCGTGTGGCAGAGCAAGGTGGGCCCGCTGCCGTGGCTGCAGCCGTACACCGACGACGCTATACAAGTGAGGAGGCATGGAAATATATATTATCATCATCATTATCATCATTATCGTCATCATCATCATCATCATTATCAACATCATTATCATTATCATCATCATTATCATTATCAGGGATGTTATGGATAGAAAATGTCGGATACGGATTGGATGCGGATATTGGAATGGTTATTATACCGGATAGGGATACGCATGCGGATATGAAATAGTTTCGGATAATTTCGGTTACAAATGTTAGTTCGTTGAATGTTCGTAATCCGCACCGCCTCGTGTGGCAGAGCAAGGTGGGCCCGCTGCCGTGGCTGCAGCCGTACACCGACCACGCTATACAAGTGAGGAGAAGAAATAAAGCATTATCATTATCATCATCAGTATCATTATCATTATCATTGTGTTATACATGTTAAATGTTCACCTTTTTAGGGGGAGTGTGTTTGAGAGCAAAGGCGAGCTTTTGGCCAGGCGATTGCCCCAACAATGTTTATTTAGTTCATCGCAAGAAATTTCCGCACGATGCGACACGTATTTAGAATTGTTGCTTTCTGTAAAAGAGTGTACGATTGCGGATGCATGTCCAATAACTTTAAGCTTTTATGCAATGATTTTGGGATGACGCCGGTTGAAGAAATAACTATTGGTATAGTTATTACATCATCGGCTTTCCATTGTTTTTTAATTTCTATGGCAAGATCTGTGTATTTGCTGATTTTTTCTGTAAACGTGGTTTGTAGGTTATGTGTATTGGGTATGGCTATGTCGATAAGGTATACTGTTTTATTGTTTTTATTATGTAGTGTAATATCTGGTCTATTGCAGGCGATGGTTTTGTCAGTAATAATGGTTCTATCCCAGTATAGTTTAATATCCGCGGAGTCTAGTACAGTTTGAGGTGTGTATTAATAGTATGCGATTTTTTCTGTAACGAAATTGTGTTTATGGGCGAGATATTGGTGGATAATAGCAGCAACCTGATCGTGCCGATGTTTGTAGTCGGTTTGTGCAAGGGATCTACAGGCACCTGTGATGTGTTGAATGGTTTCAGAACTACAGTGACAACGGCGACAGTGATCAGATTGCATTCGGTCTTTAATAATATACTTGCGGTAATTTTTAGTATCTACAACTTGATCCTGAATTGAGATCATAAAGCCTTCCGTTTCAGGGAATAATTCCCCTCTCTTCAGCCAAGCGTTTGACGCTAACTTGTCAACATTAGGGTTGATGAGATCAGCCCTATGGCGGCCATGAAGGGTTTTTTGACTCCACAATTCAATTTTTGTTCTGATAGATGTTTCTTTAAACTCAGCGGTTTTATTGTTTAAGTTAAGTGGTGTAAAAATGAGTTGCTCTGTAGTGGAAAAATGACCTAAGAGATTTTACAATTTTATTATGTAAATTGTGTAAATCTATCAATCCACGGCCGCCTTCGTGTCGCGGTAGTGTCATGCGCTGGGTACAGGCACGTGGATGATGTTTTCTGTATTGAGTCATGGTAACATTGATAAATCGTTGAAGTTGTTTTAGTTCGCTTATCGACCATGGAATAACACCAAATGAGTAAGATAGAATTGGGACTGCAAAATTGTTAATAGCTTTGATTGTGTTTCGACCGTTTAGTTGTGTGTTCAAAATTTTATGTAACCTAGATTTAAACTTTTGTTTGAGTGTTTGTTTTGTTTTTGTATGATGTATTTGTTGCGATTGCTGGTATCCCAGGTACTTGTAACCTTCTTGTTGGTCCACGGGTTCGATTCGCTGCATGTCAGGTAAAATGTAATCTTGTTCTATAATTTTACCACGGATAACTGTCTGAATTTTACATTTATCGATCCCGAATTCCATTCTAATATCCTCAGAGAAAGCTTGTGTGATATCAGCAAGTACATGTATGTTTTCTGGGCTATCAGCATATAATTTAATATCATCCATGTACATGAGATGGTTTAATTTAAAATAATCTGTGTCATGTTTCAGTGTAAAACCCTGATCGCTTTCATCATTATTATCATTATCATTATCATCGTCATTATCATCATTATTATCATCATCATTATCATTATCATCATCATTATCATCATCAAGGATGTTATGGATATTAAATTTCGGATACGGATTGGATACGGATATGAAATAGATTCGGATTATTCGTTAGTTTCGGATAATTTCGGTTACAACTGTTCGTTCGTTGGATGTTCGTAATCCGCATAGACTCGTGTGGCAGAGCAAGGTGGGCCCGCTGCCGTGGCTGCAGCCGTACACCGACGACGCTATACAAGTGAGGGGAAGAAATAAAGCATTATCATTATCATTATCATTATCATCATTATCATTATCATCGTCATTATTATCATCATCATTATCATCATTATTATCATCATCATTATCATTATCATCATCAGGGATGTTATGGATATAAAATTTCGGAGACCGATATTGGAATGGTTATTATACCGGATAGGGATACGGATACGGATATGAAATAATTTCGGATTGTCCGTTAGTTTCGGATAATTTCGGTTAAAACTGTTAGTTCGTTGGATGTTCGTAATCCGCACCGCCTCGTGTGGCAGAGCAAGGTGGGCCCGCTGCCGTGGCTGCAGCCGTACACCGACGACGCTATACAAGTGAGGAGGAGAAATAAAGCATTATCATTATCATTATCATCATCATTATCATCATCATTATCAGGGATGTTATGTCGGATACGGATTGGATGCGGATATTGGAATGGTTATTACACCGGATAGGGATACGGATAGGTACGGATGTGAAATAGTTTCGGATTATCCGTTAGTTTCGGATAATTTCGGTTACAACTGTTCGTTCGTTGGATGTTCGTAACCCGCATAGACTCGTGTGGCAGAGCAAGGTGGGCCCGCTGCCGTGGCTGCAGCCGTACACCGACGACGCTGTACAAGTAAGGAGTGATTAAAATTAGTCATTATCATTATCATCATCATCATTATCATTATTATCATCATTATCATTATCATTAACATCATTATCATCATTATTATCATCATTATCAGGGATGTTATGGATATAAAATTTCGGATTCGGATATTGGAATGGTTATTATATTATATTATGGTGATATGAAATAGTTTCGGATTATCCGTTAGTTTCTTTCGGTCATAGATAATTTCGGTCATAACTATGCGGTCGTTGAACGTTCGTAATCCGCATAGACTCGTGTGGCAGAGCAAGACTGTTAATATACTTAAGTAACGAATGACACTATCCAAGTAAGCAGCGGGATCACACGTACAACCATGTTACATTGTGTTTTCTTAGCACATTCCCGGCTACATACAACATGGGGCTCTTCAAGTCGAGAGTGTATTCCCATCTTAAAGGCTCAGCAACACACCCCCAACACCCACAGTGTCGCGGGTAGTCATGGGCGGCGGTGATCACTTACCATCAGGTGACCCGCATGCTCGTTTGCTACCTATATAATAAATAATATTCTTATACAGGGTGTAAAAAGGCGACTTCCGAAATCTTAGTACCAAAGAGGCAATTTTTGTGTTTTTTTTATTATTATTATTTTTAGTCTAATTACACCAAATTGCATTTTAATTATCAAATTTTAGGATTATTTGAACATTACATAGTATAAAACAAAGTCGCTTTCACTGTCCCTATGTATGCTTAAATCTTAATTTTAAAGATTTCGCAGCGGATTATGATGTGTTTTTTTTAAATATAGAGTGATTCAAGTGGAAGGTTTACATGTATAATAGCATAGCACAGAGAATGGGGTTTTACTCCGAATTTAACGCGGGTGAAACCGCGCGGGTAAAAGCTAGTATGTTATAATTTAACTTACAATGTAAATCTTGAGCCATTATTTAAATGGCGAATATCACTACACATTTTTTAATATAGTTCATTAGAGTTTTCTGGATATACTGGTTAGTGAATTAAGTTACTATTTAGGCTCAAGAATACATGGTTTCAGGTTTCGGAAAAGTTCTTTTCACACTCTATAATTCGAAAACATTATATTAGCATTAAGTTTATTTTTGTTATGTTTTTGTAAGGGAAATAAATAAATTATTAAATCAAGAAATCACCCTGTTTTTCTCTAATTAAAATAAATCAAATTAATTTATACATTCCAGGCGTATTGCAAGAAGAATGTGCGTCACATGATCCTAGTGCCGATCGCGTTTGTCAACGAGCACATTGAAACGTTGCACGAGTTGGATATCGAATACTGTGAGGAGATCGCTAAAGAGGTGAGTCATTGTGGGCTTTACCTTAGGTACTTTACCCTAGGTACATTAAACTAGGTAACTTATTTAGATCGCGGTAACGAAAGATCATGAAATGTAAATATCTGATAGTGTTGGGTACTTTATTTGTTATGAATGCAATTTAAACATACAGGGTGATTGGAAATGCGATACATTCCTTTGAAGGGGTTAAAGTAGAGCTTATTTGCAGTCAATTAAGTCTCATACCATGTCCGAAAATTGTTAATTTCCGAGATATTACATTACCTATCACCCTGTATATTAGTTAAAATAAGTTTTTATCTCTTAAAATATATACAAATGACAGCATTATCGTATTTTTATTTTATTGTATTGCGACGAACCCTGACTGTTGGGTTGATAAATTTTGTTCGATTTCCAGATCATTTAGTGTTCTTAATTAATTTTACATTTACGTAATGAGAGTTAGCGATTTCCAGCATTTTTATTTGAAGTTTTTACACTTTCAATAGAACTTTTTTTTTTTTCCTTTTCTATTTTTCATTATATTATTACTAAGAAACTATCACTAATAAATGCATTGTTTTCTTTCTAGGCCGGTATAAAACAGATAGAAAGAGCGGCCGCGCCCAACGATCATCCAATTTTCATATCGGCACTCGCGGACGTCGTAAAACAACATATAGACAATGGATTCGGCGTTTCAAAACAATTCTTGACAAGGTAATGTTTATATAACTAGTATTTATATAATAATATATTATAACAGCATATATTAAATGGTTCAATAGCTGAACTCGGGTTTTGACTATCAACAAAATTTAATGTAATTAAGTTTAGCCTATTTATCGCGTCTTTTGTTTTATTTCGACGAACACTGTGGCGCAGCGGCATATAAACCGGATTGTTAGGCGGAAGGTTCGATACCCGGGTCGGGCTAATTTAGTTAAAATTTCTTTTCTATATTGGCTTGTGTCTTTGGGTGTAACTAGGTTCTCCCCTAGTCCATTGTGTGGTACCTATAGTGCAAGCTTTGCTTAGTTTAGGGCCACACAGTTGGTGTGTTAGTCTGGAGAAATAATTAAATTTATTGCCATTTAAAAAAAAAGTGTTTTTAGTTTAAAATTTAAATTCGCCATTTCTTTTTTTAACTATATGTCAGCGTCTGTAATACTGTTATTATTAAAATTGTGTTATTGATTTTAAATACGTAAAATAAAAATGTCGTTAACTGGAAACTGTACCCTACTTTACCGACTTCAAAATAAAAGAACACATTGTATTATATTGTTTGTCTGACTGTATTTTTTTTAAATTTCAGATGTCCCCACTGTGTTAGCGACAGGTGTTTGAAATCAAAAGCCTTCTTTGAAAAACTATGCACACAAGAAAAAGTTGGTGAAAAAGTTATGTCCTCATAAAACATTATGTTACTTTATGTAAATAAATAAAACTAGTGAATTGTGCATTTAAATAAATAAGGAGAAAATCTCTGTCGTGTTTTAAGCTGAATTTTCTGTAAAAATAATGGTGAATATTTTTTGTATCAGATAATATTTTGGTTGTCATAAATTTGTTTTTTTTTATGGTGGATAAAATAAAGAAATAAAAAAAATGGAATACTATACGTAAGCTACTGTTGTTGTATTATTGTAGAGTTGTTGAATATAAATAGTTTACACCATATGTATGTTTCATGAAAATTAAATGCTAAACCTTTGCAAAATAAATATTTTAAAAAATCAGTTTCTCTATAATTGAGGGTTAAAAAAACAAAGCATTTATTAATTATTTAATATAAATGTTTCTTAAATGTAAGTATGTAGCAATTTATCATGGAACATGAATACAATGCAATGGTCCCATATAAAAATAGGTCTCATTATTTGTGACACCCATTTCTATTAAATTATAAATGAAGTCATATTTTCGAAAGAAATCTTCCACTATAAAGGTTTATTTTAATATAGAGGTTAGGCATATTACAAAAGGTTGATAATTATTTAATTTTATGACTGTTGCTTCTATAGTTAGTTAAGTTTTGGTGCAAAATATATTAGTTATATGTTTTTATGGTTTTGTTTATCATATTTTTCTAGTTTATATCTACGGTATAGGTAACTATAAATTTAATGACTCCCATTATGATGTTATTAAGTTCGTAACTATGAAAGTTAAATAAAATAATGAAGGCTGGATACGCCTTCGCTGCCTACTGAACTCACATTAAAAAAACACTTCCATAAAATGTACCAAAAATATTTTGGAAAAAAATATAATATGGCGTATGCTGCCTAAACAGATTGAAATGTACCCAATAACATGTACTTATGCAGATGCTTTTCTACTAGGTACGTAAAATAATATAAAATTCACTATGCAATCGTCATTAGATTCCGCGCGATGCCATGGGTATGCTAGGTATCGATAACTTTTGTTTTACTTCTGACACTACTTAGCACAGATAGGGAGGGAATTGGTTTGGATAGTTAAATAACTACTTAAGGGTATGTATAACTTATTTTACCTAGACTTTTTAAAATAAGTACTAACCTAACCTAAGGTTAAAAAGTTTGTGATAGTTTCAGTCGATTAAACGATTTATTCTAGAAGCTACGAATACTTATCTATAAGGTTACGAAAAACCTCAGCTGGTATAACTCAACACCTGTGCACTTTCCATCACATTATGGTAATTGTCAATTTGATCACGTAACTTTATGCAATGTCGGTCAGCAAGTCCGTCTCAAGTACGAACGAGTCCTGATTACTAATAATCTTGTTTTTATATACTAGAATTAACTATAGCCTTGTGCAACAGTTGTAAAATAGTTAATAACTTGTCGCAAAAGGCAAAATAACTATCCATTAGTACCTATTCCACGTTCAATTTTGGCGGGCGACGTTGTTCAAAACATTCTAAGACCAGCGAGTATACTCTTCTCTTGTTTTTGCAGCGGTAATGAAAGAGATGGCATATGTACCGGGGAGTACTGAAACAGCTGATACTGACGTATTGACGTAAACGTCACTACATACATATACTGGTCCGAAATTGCTGTCAGCGCGCTTTCTGCACTATTTGCGTGCAAACGGTCGGTCCATTAATACGAACGTTTGCATACTCTGAGCAATCTGACGTCATTAGTGACGTCACCGTTCAGTGCTGACAGTGCAAACAAAAGATAGGTAGTGATCTGTGTGCAGCAATGTCAGATGAATGTCAGGCAATGTCAAACTGACAACTGAATACTTTAAGTTGTAAGATCTAAACTTTCGGACAAGTTTTGTTGAACTTATATTGTTTAATGTAAAGATATTTAGCAGATTCATCGGGAAAATCTCAACATGCAATAATTCTGACCCATATTAAACCACCTGTGATTTTGACAGAACGTCAAGCATATGTTCGTACCAACAAGTGGACCAAATTGATTTCAGTGCTAACGTTTATGAGTAATGATATCTTTTTTGGTCCACGCATTTGCACGCTTACCAACGTTTTCACGTATTCGATTAAAGGACCACGACAACAGTCACGTCAATTTCTTTTGGTTCTGTAGAACTTATTGATGTTTATTTATTTAGTTTTTCCGCGTATCTCGAGGAGGTTGCTTGTGTCGATTGAAATGATGAAGTTCTAAATTATAAAATGTAAACAAACAGCAGTGTGTTTATAGTCTACGCTACGTGTGAACTAGTTGAATTTACAAACATGAAGGCGAAAGTTATGATTGTTAGTCGTGTTCTGGTGTTGTGTTTGTGTATTGTGGTGAACTTAAGTTATGTTTACGGTCATTCATTAATAAGAAATGAAATATCCACTGATCATGATCATGTGCACTGCAATCACGAACACCCTAAAGAAGATCAAGTAAGTGATATTCCAATTTCGAATCCAAACTTTTTAATTCCACTTAAAGGTTATGTTGATATCAGGTTAGGTTAGTCAATTGTTTTTTTTACAGATGTTTAATTTTGTTCGTTCAAAAAGGAAGTATTGGTCTAAACGTTTAACTATGTCGTTGTCCTTGCTAAATTAAACGTATTTTTCTTAAAACCCTTTTTCTTAGACCCTGTTTTGAAGTTATGATATTAATAGACCCTGTGTTCGTATTTCGCGCGTCATTATTAATGCATATGTTAAATTATACAGTTATTTATGCGCCTTGCAGCGATGATATGATATTTTTTTATCAATTATAAAACATTTTTACTGAATAATAACCAGTTATATGTGTTTTAATTTTGCAATTACGCTTGCTAATCACTGCATGTGCAGTGTTTTATGCACTCTAGTTGGTATTTTATGCTTTCTGAATCCAATGCAGATAGATCAATCACCATGTTATTCTACTTTCTCTAAATTCTTTTTAAAATAGGTTTTTAAATGTAATATCAAAAAAAAATTCTTTTCAGTACCTCCCTCATTTTTAATATTTTTTTTACTTAGTCCACAATGTTTAATATGTTTTAAGTAGTGGATTTTTGAGTTGTGTTAATACTTATAAATAATAGGTACTTTAAATAAAAAAAACACCTTACAATGTTAGATCCATACTTTACTTAGTTTTTTTATGTCAGTGAGTAATAAATAGAATAGTGCAAAATTAATCATGTAGTATCTTTTATTTTAATAGACTAGTAATATTGCCTGCAATTTGATGTTAGCCAAAAATATGTAGACAACCTTTTAGTTTTATAGTACACAATAACTGTATAATATAATAAAAAGATTAAAAAGAAAGGTTAAGAATTTCAGAGTACCTTATTTAAGATATTATAACTACTACGCTAGGTCTTTTGTTTCATACCTAAATATCTATCTTTTTCAATTATTTTTTAAATTTATTTATATTTTTAGTTATTTGTTTGGGTACTCACTTAACATTTTCACTAACATTAACTTTATTACTTGATCAAGTTTAACAGTAGATTTTATCAAATGTAATTTTAATTATTTTCTGACCTTTGGTAACTTTGATAAAATAAACACATGCTAACTCATTATAGTTGTATGTATCTTCCTTTGTTTAATTTCTAATGTAAATAAAGATATCTAAATAATTATAACCATTAATTTTCGTAATTAGCAATGACATGACTAAAAAAAAAGTTTTGTCCGTTCAAACTGCCAAGTATGTTATGCCTAACTTATAAAAAAAAGTTTAGAGCCGCGGGGCGCCATTACATTTATCATTGTAACATTGTTCCACACTATAAAATTACTTAGTTACACGCAGTTTCCGCAAATTGACGAGGTATTTTTATTTTATTGGACAAGCTTCATTCATATCATACACAACATAGAATAGATGAAAAAAATCGATGATATTTTGTAACTAAAAACTAAACTTTGTAGCGAAAAATCCCGTTTACGGTATTTTCTGTAGACCGTTGCCGTCAGTTTTTGGTATGACTGACAATATTACCAAAATTTTTCAAAATGCCATGGAGTTTTTTTTTTAATTTGCCAATTATCTTATACAATTTACGGTCCAAAAATGTTGCATCGTATTTGTACAAACGGATAGACGAGACAAGAAGCTTGAAACGGTTTTAATTTAAACCTAGACATTTATTAACTAACGTGTTAATTTAAATCTGACGCTCCTCTTTTATCTTGTTAAATAAGAATTACCTACCTAAGGAAAATATAAAAAAGTAGAAATTTCTACAAAACAAATAAATACGTACTTATCTTTACAGAGCTTTATTTTTATCAATTTGTCTAGAAGTCAACTCAACAATATCCGATAGAAAGAAAAAGTTACTCGTAAATAACTTTGTTTAGCTTATTGAAAGAACAAATACAAATTAATGTGGGCGGCTACTTACCTACCTACGTAACAAAAGGTAGAGGAGTAATAGAAATACCTTAAGGTTTTATCATTTCCTGTAAATTGAAGCCTAATTGTACCTATAAATGGACTCTTCGTCAGTGGGTTGTTAGTTTCCTATTAAGTAATTAAATTCATAAATATCTAGACTGACACACCCTAAACCAAACGATAGGTTGTAACTTAAATTATGGGCTCCCAGACACGAGCAATTTCGATAGTGTAGTTTGGTCTTAATTAGCTCTGCCTAGGAATCAAACTTTAGACCTGCCTTGGGATTTTACTTTTAGTTTTGCATTTAAAAATGCTAATTTATTTATTTTGAAGTTATAGATACTGGAAAAAGGAACGCGGGTCTCCGAGCATTACGCGACTGGGAATCGAACCCAGGACCTTAGATTACCGGTCTCATGCCCTGACCACTGAGCTACCGCGCCGCTACGGTTACCCAACGAAATTCCTACCAGTATCTATGTGCTTTCGTCATATAGCTGGCGTTGTTCCATCAAATGAGGGTTCGATTCCCAGTCGCGTTATGCTCGGAGACCCGCGTTCCTTTTTCCAGTATCTATAACTTCAAAATTTAGACCTACCGTTTAACAGTCTATGACTAATAATAAACAAACACTAAGTAGTGGACTTGAGATAAAACATTAATGATTGCTCATAACAAAACGGGAAATAATAGAAAAAAAGCAACAGCTATTAGATTCAATCCAAATGCGCTGGAATCGTTACTTAAGACGCCTTACTAGTGATGTCCGTCGAACATTAGGGGTGTCCCGGTTACCAATAACGTATAATTTACATCTAACACAGTATCTGCGGAGACTGTAAACCTAGAATATACATGGGATACATTTTACCGCGGGAAAGGGCGTAATTCCCACGAGAAAACTAAAATATTTACATACAAATCAATACTAGACGAAACAATAGTCCTTTTTATTATAACATTTAATGTCTACAAACCCAGTCATAATCTCACAAAATCGAATTAAAAAAACAACAACTCAACAAAGAATTGCGAAACCCCTATAAATAATCTGCTTTGTAAAATTCATGTGGGCGGGTAAGAGAGTTAGTTTTAATGATGAAGTATCTAGATATCTACAAACTAAAGGGTTTGTTTCTCTTTAGGATTATTCAATGGTTGTCTTGCTTCGTTCGTTGCTGTTTGAAAATGGAATGTCTTTGAATTCGTAACAAGAATCTAGAAAAAAGTTAATTTACTAACCTGGTCAAGTAAGCCCAAAAAATAGCCAGGGGTAAGTTACCATAATTATTCAAGACTGAAATTAACTGAAACGAAACTTAATGGAAAGATAAAACAACGTAAGCTTTACCCTTGCGCTGGCTGACTATTAATTTGTTGAATTAATTGAATAATTTGTTAACGTAAATACTGTGGGTACATTTTGCAAAATATTGTTTGAAGAGAACAAGAGAAACAACAACAAAGAAAAACAAATTTTTGTGTTTATTTCAATTTGTCTGAATTTATCATTCTTTTTCTCCCTTTGATTGTCAGTAGGTACTTTTTTGCAGTTTAATATAAATGAATTTCTAAGATTTTATTGAAACGACCAGAAATTCGTACAAAGTTAAAGTATAAAGCTACTGGTGAAAAACGCAATATAACAAAAAAGGTCTACCTAGTTTTTTCCCTTATTAAGCATAAAAACCGCGTTTTAATTAATCTAGAACTCTAAATTAAAACTATAACAAATAAACGGCATTGCTCCGCTTGTCTCATTATGATTACTTCTCATGCATACCTATTTGCTCATTTAGCTCAGTGCCTTGGGAAAAAATCTTTTGTTTGTTACATTTTTATGTAAAATTATTCTGAAACCAATGTCGAAGGATTGTATAATATTCCAGTGTAGAGGAATTAAGGAAAGAAGCGTTTTGAAATTCGAACAATGTACTACACGGCGGGTTTTCGTAATGTCGCTTTTAGCGCGAACTGTATTTTTTTTTCTTTCTGGTCATGGTGCAACTGTAAAGTTGTTCGGATGTCAAGATTTTATTTATTTATGGCAATGATTGCAATATCCGATATTATTGTTTTTATGATAATACTACCATATTGTGATACGGAAGCGTATGAATAATAAGTAAGTACCTACCTAATGGATTTGTACCCACTATTAATTTGGTTCTGTTTTTCTTACAACTTAATATGATAATAGTAAGAACTGGTTTACCATTCTGATAATTCTAGAATTAATAAATATTCAAGTATGTAGATGTATCACGCATATTAATTGAGAAAAAACTTTGTTTATGAATCCCCACATATTTGAAGGCTGTAAAAAATCCTTATCGCCTGTGCTCAACATGTCGTATTGCACAGATTTTCTTTTTTTTTACCAGTTTTTTTTGAGTTGCAGTTTTTTACCATTAAAATGTACCTATATTTAAAGTAAACAGGCTGTAGGTACGTAAGTAGTCACAGTAAGTAGTTATGTCACAAAGCGCGTTATACCGGTTTCGAATAAAGAATAAAGAGACAGGTGACATACCGTATTACATATTAGGTAAAACTAGAAATAAGTGTATGAACATGTACGGTAAGTGTGATTAAGTTCTTTGTGTAGTGGTTCCGTAGCATTTTATAAGGGCTGATCTATAAGGCGATCTGCCTTTTTGAAACTGAGACTGAATTATTCAAATTTATAACGACCACGGGTCTCCGAGCCTTGCGCGACTGGGAATCGAACCCAGGACTCGAATGCAATTCTCGGAGACCCGCGTTCCTTCTTCCAGTATCTATAACTTCAAAATTAATAAATTAGCATTTTAAATGCAAAACTAAAGTAAAATTTCAATTATAACGACCAGTAATTTTGATTAGTATTTGACTTTAATTAAATGTATGTGACCGTTTATATTAAACCTTAAAACTAGTTTAGATGACTTTCTTAACACAATACAAGACGTAATTTGAAGAAAAATAATTATAAATTACGCTTTTCATTATTATCAAATTCCCAGATTAACAGATGATACAATAAATACTTGTTAAACTCGCTAAAATTAACGTAACATTTATTTTTTATTTTTTTGACGTGCTTGGAAACGAGTCCTTTTAGCCACAGACGTCACAATCTTCTTCTTCTTTCGTGTGATGAATATGCAATAAACCTAATAATAACGTGGGTGTTGCAAAATTGGAGGGATTTAATTTCCGGTACAATTCAAAGTTAAACACAGTCGTTCCAGTTAATAATTCAGTTATAACGCCGTGTATTGGACGTGGTAGCGGCTAATTTCAAAAGTTATATAGTAGTTATGCAGTAAAATAGTTCTCTATTTAGTTAACCATTAAAGGATATATTTACTTTGGTCAACTTTAACATTTTTTAATAAAAAACGATCATGGTAAACAAAGGAGATACCGGGATAGTAAAATACGTAAAACATTGTACTTTTCAATATAAATCACCGGTTTTTCAATAGTCAGATAAATTCTATCTGACAGAAAATCAGTATGTTTTTGTTGCACGTCGAATATAAATACTTGACGTATGTATGAAGTGACAATGAAAACATACCTCTTATTAGTCAGTTAGCATTTATCTGACTATTGAAAAATCAGCCCTTAAAGCACTTTGCTTTGCCCAAAAAAAATGCGTCCGCCATTTTGACGGAAAAACCTAGAAGGGTTCGCGCCAACGCAAACGTCGCCATGTTTGCTTTTAATTTGGGTTCCTTTTTCGACAGGGTTTTATTTGCGGGCCCCTGAATATGTAAAGCTGCTACTTTCTTTTGCGGCTTAAATTGTATGTAATTTCTCGGAAAATTGCGCCCGTGTTACGTATCTGCGTAGAGTAATTGCCGCCTTGGTATAAGCAGTTATATGCACTTGTTGTGAGAAAAGTAAGGAACTTGGTCTTAGTTTGCAACTGCAATTATGCGGTCCATTATGAAATAAGGTGCACTCGTAATCTGTAGCATGTAGTCATATAAAAAAGTGTGTGTTCGATACTTTATATTTCGTTGTTATTTTAACAAATGACGAACAAATCAGCATCTGAAATATACCCGACCATTTCATGATATTACAGAGAAATAGAGGTAATGTAAGTGTGGTAAGTATTTGAAAAGGCCTATTTCTAAAGCTTGCATGACGTGAGTGAAGTCGTTGTAGATGACTTTTTTTGTTAGTGCATTTTTTTTTTAATAAGTTACCATTTATCGTGTTTCTACTCTAAAATACTAGGTAGGTACTTATTACTTTTTTATTCTCAGTGCAACTCGCATTAGATATTCCACGCCAGCATCTCTCAGACGGCTCTTGAAAAATTATGCAACGCGCGAAAGAAAAATGGCGCCCAACTTGTTGAATAATAGTTCTAAATACAAAGATACAATTCATTGGAGATGTTCTCACAGTGAAGGTACTTTCTTGACGTGGGAGGCAGAATTGTCTAATTGGCCTGTGCCTTAAATTTGGTTAGGCAGAATAGACTTTTTGTCGGTGCCTATAAACAATTTGAAATAAGTAAGTAATAGATAGCGATTTATTTTTATTGTACAAGTTTAGTGTAGGTAATTTACTAGCTTGAATAATTATTATTGGTAATGATGGCTGCTAAATGCTTTGTTTCGTGTTTAATCTTATCTTAATCAAAACAATACCGCTTTAAACGGTTAACTTAAGTTTAACGCTTTTCGACGACCTCTGTGGTGCAGCGGTATACCGGACTGTTAAGCGGATGGTCCCAGGTTCGATCCCCGGGTCGGGCCAATTTCGTTAAATGGTTTTTCGATATTGGCTCGTGTCTGGGTACTCCCCTAGTCCATTATGTGGTACCTATAACACAAGTGCATACTGCACTTACTTTAGGGCCACACAATTGGTGTGTCAGTCTGGAGATTTATTATTATTATTTATTATTATAATATTTTTTTTCCGGTTAGGCACTTGACCTATCTATTTATACCTTGTTTACAATTTGTTAATGTTATTCGAGAAATTTAAATGGAATCTTAAAATTTGCCCAAAAATATGTACAGTCACGTTTGCAATAAATTTAATGTACCGCTCAATTCATTTTCATAAGTCTGTAGGTTCTTACTGTTTAATGAATGAGCCGCCACCTAAACTTAAAATAATACAAAATGTTGACCGTAGGATTAAAACGGTTGGTCGCAATTTAAAATAGGTGAGAAATATTTATTTTCTAACTATAGTATTTTAAAAGTACCTATTTAGGAATTAGTCCTAGTTATGCATTTGGTTACCTATCTTAATCCCGAATTTTAATATTCCGAATTTCATAATCCAGAAAACGTTTGGACATTTTTTTTGAGTGGTAGAGTCTAGCTGTAGGCTCTGTCTGCAGCGATTGCTGGGCTGACTCGACCGGTGAAATACCACCGTCGCACAGGAAACCGACGTGAAGTAGGGACGATGTTCCTGCGTTTCGTTCGGTGAGTGCGGTATCCGGTGCCCAATTTTATTTATTTATTTATATATTTTCTTAAAGGTCAGCAACACACCCCCAACACCTACAGTGTTGAGGGTAGTCATGGGCGGCGGTGATCACTTACCATCAGGTGACCCGCATGCTCGTTTGCTACCTATATTACATAAAAAAAAAAAAAAAAACGTTTTTTAGAATTTCGAAGTTTTGTTTGCCATATAATCGCAACTCCGAATTTCATTTGCCCATTTATTCATTTGCACGACGTTTTAAAATCCAGACGAATGAGTTCCAGACACACGAAATCTAAATGCGCGAAATCTAGATGACCGATATACATATGCACAAAAGCCAGATTTTTAAAACACAAATTTTTGAAATACAGTTAATTGATATCCAGACAAACAATATCTAGATTTTTAAAACCAAGATTTTTTTAATCCAAAGAAACGATAACTAGAACAACTAAATCCTTGTATTTTAAATGGCTCTCTACTTTTAGAAAAGAACTTCGGTTTTGGCGCTTCGCCGACTGCTGCCGCGGTACGCTCGCTTCGCTCGCTCGGCTTGCGCACTGTATGGTCACCATTCAACCTCACACTCCTCCTCGCTTCGCTCGTCGTCGTACCTATTATTTTGATATATGAACAAACAGCGTATATGACAATGATCACAATTTATGTATGACGAACGATTTTAGGACAATCGACGTCATGCAAAATGACCGGCTCCCATTGCAATAGTTAAGCTGAAACACGATTGTATGGGAACGACATAAAAAGATTATGAAAATCTGGCAATAGTTTATCAGGAATATGATTGTATGGGAACTAAATATAAATATTATGAAAATTTGGTATTCGTTTATTTGGAAAATGGTACGAAGGGAAACAAAAAAAAATATTGTGAGAATCTGGTATATCTATATCTGGATTATGAGAATATGGGAAACAAAAAATATTTTTAGAAAATTTGCTTTTAGTTCATCTGGAAATTGATTCATCTGGGAAATAAAAAAAGGAATTTAAATAAAATGTCATTCACAAAATCTGTCTTTTAAAAGTTCTACCAAGCGTTTTCTGGGTTTTAAGATTCGGGTAACTGAAATTCGACTTTTTAACAGGTTACCTATGCATTTCTATAAAAGCTTGGCCTTTCATTTGTTTATTCTAGCTATAAGAAAAATTTAAGATACTTAAGTATATTTTTACCTAAATTGCTTATTACAAGATTTACGCGATCTGTAAAAAAAATTAATTTTAAACTGTCAAAACTTAAATTAAACTAAGATGTTTTAATATTAAATGAATGCTTTTAAATGATTGCTCAGACAATTTATTTCATTAAAATTCCATTTTCAATCAGGGTCTTCTATCGAATAAGAGCGGGAAGACTCAAAACATCCAATAATTTCAATCGGTCGAAGCCACACAACACAAAGGCAGAATTATTTCTAATCTTACTGATGTTTGGGAAATTACTTCTTTGATATTTGCTTAATAAATATTTTAGAAAAAAATCTGAATGGAAAATACAAAGAGATTGATTGAATTTTTACTTTTTTAATTTAACAGTCAAACAAAGAATCTCTTTGACCAATCGAAACGCTTCGTATGTGTACAGACTTTTTAAAAATGAACTGACGAACACATATCTAGACATGGCTGTACCGACGTACTATGTAACCGGATATGACAGTAGGTATAAGTTCCTTTAATTAGTTTTAATTACAGACAGTACATTGATCTGTTATTTAAGTATCATTAAAGCTGTAAATTTTGTGGAAAATTGTTTCCTTAAGTGACTTTAAGCACAGCGTCGTATAGCTGCACTTTTGCCTAGTCACTTTTTAGGTTTTTGTCACCAACATTTTTAAAAGTAAATTGCTGGTCTTAGAATTATCTTGTGGTGTATAAGGTATCTTGTGAAAGCCTTGAGACTCGGATGGTTTCATTCTCGATTAGAATCTGCAATTTGAAACTTCTTGACATTTGACCTTCTGGTTGCTGCCTGCCGTTAGAACATTTTTATTAGACTTTTTATTTAGATTCTGTAAAATCACATCCTTCTTACATTACAATATTTTTTATAGACCATTATTATTCTTTTATACCCCACTTATGATAAGTTATTAAAACCCATTGTTTTTTTGTAGTTAACCCAAATAGGAAATCGTGCAACCAGCTCCCAGCTTGATCACGATCGGTCTATCTTTACCCAACTGCGGAAAAATGTGGATAAAGATCTCTTCAAATACCTAGTTTGTAATTCACCGGTGATTTCTAACCGACCGTGCCAAAGATATGATTTATATATGTTATTCCAATCGCGTTTGATGTAGCTATTATGAACAAAAACATTTGAAGATTGTAAAGAATTTATTGACGTGCCGATTCTTTGGTTTTTATTATTAAAAATCACGTAATGGCCGTCGTTAAAGCGAATCAGCAAGAGATTATAAATAGCAAAATAAACAGTTGTTAAAACTCTTTCGTTGCGAAAACTTTTTTGTTGAATGACGCCAAAGATCCTGGCTGGTTGTAAAAAGTTGATTATCGTTGGATTCTCAATTTAAATTTTTGAGCCGCTCATTCATTATTGCATTAGTTATTCTTATTGTGCCTTTGTTAATAAATTTTCAAGACATCTTCTGTATAATTCATTTATAAATTAAGTAATAAATTCAAGTTCTTTTACGTACTGCATAAAAACCTACTAAATAACTTACTAACTTCATCTTATAATTCGCGAATAGTTTATATTCACACGATTTAAACGAAATGACACGAATTAAATTACGTATTGTAGTTGTAACGGTAACTGCTTTTAATGGTTGCTGTCATTTTGAGATATACTATCAGGTTATAGCTTGCGTCACATTAATATATTTTAAACGAGCGACCCGCCCTCGCTTTGAAATGGTGTAATTTTGCCTTAAAAACGCAAAATTGCGCTTAAAAAACGTTTTCTAAACATTCTTTATTTCCAATTTTAAATGAAAAAATTACCTTTAAGAAGTGGCTTGGGAGGAGATAGCGGACAAACATACAAGCAGACAGAATTAGCGACTTGGATTTATGAGAAATTAGTAGGTAAGCAATAGCGCGTAAGGCTACTCCGCTCACTAACAGTAAAGTGTTTAAAATTTACATTTATTGAAGCCCATTAAAATAAATAACTACACAAGAACCTTCTTGAAAATATTCTCTTTAAAACAGTGAAAACCGCATCAAAATCCTCTGAACACTTTTGACGTGATAATCGAACAAACATACAGACACGAATAGCGACATTGCCTAAACTATGTAAAGATATCTATCGCTTGCTAAAGTATCCACGCCACTTTCACTGCTATTCAAACGGACACACGACTTTTCAACTCTTGCGCAACCCGAGTCATAGTGAGATACCGTTCATTAAATAACTGTTACGTTTGTTCTATAGTGATGGACCGGTTTTAATGAGGTTTAATTTGATAGCGTGTTTGTTTTGACGTAATATAGTGGTGGTTATAGAGTTTATATTTTAAAATTTAAGAGTCTAAAAACGGAAGTAAGGTTTTTTTCTTCGGTTAAAAGACTTTCGGAAGCAGTATGACTGACAAGCTATGACCCGGGAAGTTTCAAATTTAGAATGTCCCGCTTTTTAAAATTACTGCAACGCGCCCCCAACACCGATGTACTTAATTGTGGGTGTATATGGGCGGCGGTGATCACTTACCATCACGTGACCCGCTTGCTTATTTACTAGCTTAATTTTGTTTTTTTTTAGTGTGTTTGTACAAAAATAGTAAATAAATAAATAAATAAGAAAATACTTCCTTAAAGGTAACTTTTCTTATTTATAGATGTTACGGCTAATACCCGAAGTGCGGCATCTAGTTTTTGCCGGTTAGTAGTCTTTTTAAAATACGGAATGTAACAAAAATATATATTCTACCTATATACCGGGTGTCCAGCAAACAATGGATAACCTCTGAAGGGCTAATAGTAGAGCTAAAGGCAAGCCTAAAAAATAATTGATAAAAAGAATAACCCTTAAACTGTTAGAAATATGGCGCTTTAAAAAAAACTTCATATTTTTTTGCCTGTGTTCATTTTTTTACTCGTAACGAGGTCAAATCACTTAATACCATCATTATTTCTGTACTAAAATAATTAATATTAACCGCATCAGTGAATAACTACCAAAAAAAATAGCTAGCTAAAGTATTTTTCTCAAAAAATAATGTTAAACTTTTGATTTGTGTAAAATTTCTGAAGAAATATTTTTGATGCGGAACTTTGAACAGCTCTGGTGTAAAAAAATAATATGAAAGCAACAGTGGCCAATGATTTCAAAATATTCCTGGTTTAATAACGTTTTTGAAAAGATGTAATATGTTGTTATTGTAATGAAAAAATATTGAATTAATGGTATTAGTGTGTAAGATGGGATGATTATTTAGTTCTAGCAAAATTAAAAAAATACAATAAAACTAAAGAAATATGCTTTTCAAGTGATATTAATTGCAAACAAATTAGAATAATTGAGAGCAACTGTTCAAATTGTCTGTCCCCATCCTGATGCAGGCCCTACAACTACGAATAAAGGATCTTCAAAAAATCGTCGATCATTGATTGCAGCGGCCTGAACACGAGCTCGTAGATCTTCTAATGAAGTTACTGGTTGCCGGTAAAACTCTTCCTCAAAATACCCCCAGTAAAAAAGTCCAAAGTGTTTAGGTTTAGGCGGCCTACCTACCTGTTAGGGTAGGTTTCGTCAAGTATGCGCATAATGCAACAGCATAGTGTGCTAGACAGCCTTCATTTTGAAGCCAATATGTGTCGCGAAGCTCTTCGGGCACGTCTATCAATAAATTGGGTAAGTCATTTTAAAGAAAATTTGGATCACTTTCTCCTGTTAAGTTGATTTCTTTGAAGATCCTTTGTTCGTACATGTAGGGTCTGCATCAGGATGGGGACAGACAATTTGAACAGTTGCTCTAAATTATTCCAATGTGTTTGCAATTAATATCAATTGAAAATCATATTTTGTTTAGTTTTATTGTATTTTTTTAATTTTGCTAGAACTAAATAATCATCCCATCTTACACACTAATACCATTAATTCAATATTTTTTCATTACAATAACGACATATTACATCTTTTTAAAAACGTTATTAAACCAGGAATATTTTGAAATCATTGGCCACTGTTGCTTTCATATTATTTTTTTACACCAGAGCTGTTCAAAGTTCCACATCAAAAATATTTCTTTAGAAATTTTACACAAATCAAAAGTTTAACATTATTTTTTGAGAAAATTACTTTAGTTAGCTATTTTATTTGGTAGTTATTCACTGATGCGGTTAATATTAATTTTTTTAGCACAGAAATAATGATGGTATTAAGTGATTTGACCTCGTTATGAGTAAAAATATGAACACAGTCAAAAAAATATGAAGTTTTTTTTTAAAGCGCCATATTTCTAGCAGTGTAAGGGTTATACTTTTTATCAATTATTTTTTAGGCTTGCCTTTAGTTCTACTATCAGCACTTCAGAGGTTATCCATTGTTTCATGGACACCCTGTATATAAAAAGTGGCTTCAATCATGAGTCGTAGGTACTTTTTTTGGGCGGTATCAAAGAAGTAACCTAACTAACCTAACCTATTGATGTTTCAAACCGGCTAAAACTAGGTGCAGCCGCGCTTCGGGTTTTAGCCGTAACATATATAACGCAATTTTAAAATTTATTTCTTTGTTGCTATATTTAGCGGTAATATCGATAGTGGTTAGACTGGTAGCAGCTTCCTGCTCTTGTGTGAACAAGCAGCTAACTGTAAGTTACTGTCACTAACCGTTTTTTTTAGAATATCACTATTACTACATAGTATAAAACAAAGTCGCTTTTTCTGTCCCTATGTATGCTTAAATCTTTATAACTATGCAACGGATTTTGATGCGGTTTTTTTAATAGATAGAGTGATTGAAGAGGAAGGTTTACACGTATTATAACATATATAGGGATAGTTTTACTCCGAATTTAAAGCATGCGAAGCCGCGGGCACAAGCTAGTTGTTAAATAAAAGGCTCCGTTTAGCTAATAAATGGGCTAGACTATACTCTTTTAGGCAATGTATAACTAAAATTATATAAAAATACTAATATAACGCGCGTAATTGTGTTTAAAAAAAATACAAAATTTTCATTCGTTAAGCATACGGGTAACATCAATCCATCAAAGTTTTATCAATCGCTTTTTGGGCTCCGTCAAAAACAGAGCGCTTACAAATTCGGTTTTAGCTCTAACAAAAGTGTATACCAAAAATATTGTTTACTTTCTAGAAAAAAAAGCTCAATCATCGCTCTAGACATCGTCTAAAACGGGTCTTAGATTTGGTTGTCACCGCCATTGTAATGAACGTAACATTTTGCATAATGGCAACTGTCGCTTTGCAAACGCGATGAAAAATTGTTTGTCACTCGGTAAAAAAAGATGTGAAAAAGAGAAATTGTATTTTTTACTTACTTTGTACTTGTAAGTTGTCAACTCATTTATTACCGTTAATGAGTTTTTAAGTATTTTTTTAAACAGTAATACTCGTTAGTATTTTTTAAATGTTTTTTTCAGAAAGCTTATTCCTATTTTCAAGTGTTTAATAAATTGGAAGCCACATGAAGCAAATTAGTATTTGAGTAGGTTATTTGGATTGATTTTCCTAATTACAACTCTATCTTTTATGTTTTATTTTCTAGAAAAAAGGCTAACCTTCGTTAATTTTCTTATTTAGAGATACATTATTGCCAAATATATATTTTTTAATGTCACTTAACATCAAATATTTTTTAATATAAAGTAAGTAAAAAAATATTCAAAATTAGTTTTCAATGTAAGTAGGTTTATCTACAACATCTAATAACGTATTTGTTCATAATTTATGACTTCGCGATAAATGTGTAACATAACTCCTTCGAACACTAAACCCGGCTTCAAAAACTTATAACCTTTAGAAATATAATCTTAGTCCTTATCTAAAGGCTTTGAAACCTAAATCCCTGTAGACTTTAAACTCTTAACTAGTAGAAGTTCCTAATAACTTGAAAACTTGAGACTTTTTATTATAAAATAAAATCTAGAAAGTGCTTTGTCTGCTTAAAAATAAAGGTCATTTTTGAATAAGACACTATCCTATCATAGGTTTGTACTTATTTAGAATAAATATTAACGACAAACTCGTAGATTACTCAAATAAGTAATAAGTCAAATTTTATTATTTTACTTACCCTACATTTTTTAATTCTTTGTTTACTTAATTATATTAATTTGTAGACATGATCCCCAACATAAATATCTTTTCAATTAATTTTACTATTTAATCTTTCAAAAAATATTCCGAATATTGCGTTCAAAAACATTAAAGCTTTAAAAAAAATATTCCGAAGTTACGTTCAAAATCTATTCACCCATTGTTCCGGTGTTACAGTTTTAGAACACACCTCACTTATTTCCATGTATTTCAACAATGGGTGTTGTTTCATAAATATCAAGGTTCAATTTCCAAGTAAATCTGAAGGTTATGGAAGCTGGACAATTTAGTTCTGCTTCATATTGCAATGTTAGGAAGGCGAGGTGAAAAGGTTATTGAAATACTGTGATAGCTTTGAAGTTTGCTAAAATTTTTGCATTTCATTTCATATTTCAAGTTTTTAGTAGAATACTGTTGTTTATAGTGACCGCCCGCGACTCCGTTCGCGTGGAAGTCGGTTAACCGTGGGAATGAGAAGTTTTCCCGCGGTAAAAAGTACCCTATGTGTTATTCTGATGTATAACCTATATTACTGTAAAGTTTCGTCCAGTAGGTTTTAAGTGAAAGAGTAACAAACATACATCCATACATACTCACAAACTTTCACGTTTATAATATTAGTAGGATAGACGTACTTGAAAGGAAGCTTTAGTATTTTTATCTTATGATAATATATATTTGATAATTGTTTAAGTTAGACGAACTGAGGGCTTTTTTATCAGTCCATTGCTTAAAGCGGAAATTTAATGAGGTCATATTGAATGTGATAAAACTAGATTTTGGTTTGAAGTGATTCAAGAGGAAGGTTTATTTGTATAATTGTTACGGCTAATACCCGAAGTGCGGCTACACCTAGTTTTAGCCGGTTAGAAGTGTTTTTTATATGGAAAACTGTAAAAAAAAATTAATCCTATGTATATAAAAACTGGCTTTAATCATGAGTCGACGGAGTCCCGCTGTGCGGGACTCCTTTTTCTGGGTGGTATCAAAAAAGTAACCTAACTAACCTAACCTATTCATGTTCTAACCGGCTAAAACTAGGTGTAGCCGGACTTCGGGTATTAGCCGTAACATAATAAACCTTCCTCTTGAATCACTCTATCTATTAAAAAAACCGCATCAAAATTCGTAGCGAAGTTTTAAAGATTTAAGCATACATAGGGACATAGAAAGCGACTTGGTTTTATACTATGCAGTGAAGTATAAAGTTTCGTTTCTAAAATTCGACCATTACCTAACAATAATAGGCACATAACGTTGAATAACCCTTCAAGGGAAAAAACTGATTGTTAGTAAGACTAAAGGGCGCATTCTTTGTATCCCAAAAATATGCAAATTGACTCGCTCCTGTGTCGTCGTAAATATGCAAAGAACATGAATAAAGTATGGCTGGCATATTTTTCGAAAATCATTAATCGTATTGCAAATCTGATTTACAGTTCAACTTGTTTATATCTCAGATAACGGTCAAAATTATCCGTTAGTAAGAAGACATTGCTTTTTATTATTTTTTCAATATCTTTACTCTGTGCTGGCTGTATGAACACACAGCTTATCATAGACACAATTGCAATACAATAGATTCAGATGATTACAAGTAAAATATGTTTTCCCAATCCTACTGTTACTTATAAACTTAATACTTAAAATTAACTTGATAATAAATATCATGTAATAGATAATGTACCTATATGAGTTTAAATAAATAGTGATTACGCATTTTAAATATGGCTTAATTTTTTGAACTATTAGGTTTATTAGAAAAAAAATATAAAACGTGTAACAAAAGTAGCTTACATTACAACTAAGATGTTTAATGTATACAATCACTTAAAACGCTAAAGGTTCTTTACCTTCTATTTATTCAAATTTCCAAGAGAAGAGTGCTTGCTGCTCTCATGTTTTCTATGTAGAAAGGGATAAGCGAGATTTTGATTAATTTCTATTAGTGAAGGTTGCTTAAGAGTGTTTTAAAGCTGGTAATAAAACAAAATCCACGTAATTGCTTCTTCATTAAGGCTCTAGACTCATTAAAGACATTCCGTATGTGCTCTAAAGGCTAAATAAAAAAGATAGATAGACAGATCTGAGAATAGCCTTTTTTTACGTACTTTATAACTAAAAATATATGAAAATTACCCTAAAAGTACTCGTCAGTACAGTAACTTAATTAATATTCAGTCTACACGCGAACAATTACGTCGCTTCGAGGCTGCTTCGCTTTATTTGACAGTTATGTCACAAGTGTCAAAACGCGCGCCTTTTTTTATTCTTTACGCAACGTGATTTGTTTGTACGCGAACTACTCTTAAACGGATTAACGGATTCAAATGCGGTTTTCACTGTCGTTTAGATAATTATTTCAAAATGGTTCTTAGGTATGTTATAATCTGTAAAAAATATTTTTAAGAGATCTGTGTTTGAAATAAGCGAACATATTATATACATACAAAAGGATACGGATGGTGACTTTATTGACAACTATTTTTTTAGAGAAGACATATTTTTATATTAACGTTTGTGTAGGTGCGACAATATGGGAAAAGGAAATTGTCTTGAAAGAACTAAGTAATTATTATGTTTTAGCATTACATAACTGGAAGCGCCATCTATGAGCGGCCGCCCGAAAACTACTTCGATTTATGATTAGCTAGTCGACAGGACCGCTATTTGTTAACTTCCATGTTGCTTAGGTTTGCCGCCGCGCTGCCTGGAATAGGGGTAGCGCTTTAGTACGTTCACGCAGCTCGTATGTGATAGACGTGTGTGTGTTTCTTGTGTTTTCCCGCACGTGCTCCAAGGATTTCTACTGCCTTGTTAAATAAGTGTTGAGTTGGACTAATCTGATAGACTTGCACCGTCTGCGTCCCTCCCGGGGGAAAGCTAAGTGCTCGTATCACGGATCTCGATCTCTGGGCCGAGGAGCCTGGACAGGCTCAGGAGGAGCAGCCCACTGTCAAGGAGCGGCAGAACATCAGCCAAGGTACGTGGAGTTTCATTTAGCGGACCCCTGTCGAAGTATTAGTTCTTGTTACCATCTTCCGCTTACAGTCCACTCTGGACACGGGCGGCGGCCGTCTATTCAGATTTACTGGTGTAATTAGATTTGCGCTACACCATCTTTTGTGGCCCTTCTTAAGCCGGATGGCATTTGGCCTTCCTTTGGGCAATTAGTTTGTATGACCCCTCGAGTCTTGTCGAAATATTGTGTTAATGTAGGTATGTAGTTGACCACCGCAGGTCATTGTAGGTAGCTAGACTAGCGCCGTGGCTAGTTAGTTGTAGGGCTCGCGGTAGGTATAGCCCGCGAGTAGGAACCATTCCTATCAATTTCCCGCGTTCTTATTGGGTTTGCCAATGACTAATTTAGTAATAGGTAAGTACTAAGATTATTCTGCATTTGAAGTTGTAGTTACGTATGGTAGGTAGGTAGGCAGAACGTACTGGACGTGATTGCCACGTATTCTACGACGTAATTCTTGTGTATTCCGCGTTAATTTGGTGATTTGTAGTAGGCAAGCTGCAAAAATAAGCAATAAAAAATTTCATTTTTATTTTGTTCTCATTTGAGGTTAGGTTGTGCACGCGGTGCCGCAGCGTTCGCAATTCGAATTTCGAACCTGCACACGCGAATGCGAATGGTATTTTGTTGGATTCGGGGATTATTATTTTGGTAACTAGGTATTGTAGGTATTTTATATTTAGGTGTCATAACAATAGGTAAAAATGACTGATAAAAAGAAAAGTGAGAACTTAGTTGACGCCGAGTTGACTATTTTAGAATGTAAACGTAACGCGATTTTTGAACATTTTCAGGAGTTGTATGATATGTTAAAGTTAGTAGAAAAGGGAGATCAATTAGAAAAAGATAGGTTTTTGAGTTCCGTTTCTAACATAGATAAATTGCGTTCAGATTTTGTTGAGGTATTAGATAACTACAATAGACGTTTACTTATGTTGAGGCCTGAAACAACACCTAACTATAAAAGCCTTATCGCGTTGGAACAGTTGTATAGCCATGTGAAGAGCTGCAGGTCGCGGCTGTCCGCGGACTCGCCGCCGGCGCAGCGCGAGCCGCCGCCGCGGGGTCGGCCGTCGCTGCCGCCCATAGACTTGGTCTCGTTCGACGGAGACATTCGCTCGTGGCCGTTGTTCTATGCCAGTTTTAAGTCGACTATTCATGACAATCCATCGCTTACAGAATCGGAAAAGTTGTACTATTTACTAGGTAAAATAGGTAGCAAAGCGCAATCGGTTTGTTCGGGAATAACACCCAGCGCAGATAATTATCAACTTATTTTGCAAACTTTAATTGATAAGTACGAAGATAAGCGAATGTTAGCTTCGACGTATCTTAATCAATTATTCGATTTTAAACCTCTGACTTGTGCTTCCGCTTCTAATTTTGAATTGTTTCTCGATAGATTTGTCACTGCCGTACGGGCGTTGAATAACTTAAAACTTGATGATTTGTCAAATTATATGCTTTTACATATCGCGTTGAAAAAGGTTGACTGCGAGACTGTTCGTTCGTTCGAAATGAATGTTAGTTCGAGTGATATTCCGACGTTTGAGAGCTTTGTTGATTTTATTGTAAATCAATCTAAGACATTGCAACGTACTTCGGCTTCTAGTATGCCTACTAAACGAGTAGACACTAGTAAGCACCGCGCCAGTAATAATTCACCTAAGTTACACACATTTGTGAATGTTGTGGAATGTAAAAAATGTTTGTGTGACTCCGCTAGACATTCTCATTTGTTTAAGTGTCCCGCGTATAGTAGAATTGCCCCCGATATAAGATTAAAATCCGCGAAGCAGTTAGGTGCGTGTTTTAACTGTTTGAGTTTGAAACATTATTCCGCGCAGTGTAATTCGAACACTGTATGTACTATTTGTAAGCGTAGACACCATAGCTCGCTTCATATTGAAAAGCTACCCGGACGAGAACAGAACCCATGTACTTTGAATTCGAAGCCACGTTCCCACGAGCCGGGGCGTTCGGTACCTACGACTGAGAGGGAGACGGCATGCGATGCTCGGCCCCGCGCGCCCGCCGAGTCGCCGCGCGCCGACGTATCGTTGTGTGCGACATCGCTTGCTGGTTCGAACTCTTTTCCCGCGCCTACGTATCACGCCGCGGCCGTTGATAGCCAGCAATCTATTGCGAATACAACGGTCCTACTTGCGACCGCGCAGGTAGTTGTTTACGATAGTGTAGGTCGTGAACATCTGATAAGGTGTTTACTTGATAGTGCATCTCAGAGTAATTTCGTTACGTCTGAATGTTTAGATCGTTTAGGTATGAGACCGGACGATATACCGCGTGTCGTAGTTAAAGGAATAGGTGGCTCGGAAAAGGTAATCAAAGGTGCCGCGAATCTTAGAATTCATTCACGGTTCGATCGGAACGTGAATTTTGATTTATCCGCGTTGATAGTTGACCGCATCACAGACAACCTGCCGACGCAGTCTGTGAACGTATCGGGGCTGGGTTCGCTGCTGCGCCTACCGCTCGCGGACGGTTCGTTCGCCGCGCCCGGGCCGGTGGACGCGCTGCTGGGAGCCGCGTTGTTGCCGCGAGTGCTGCGCGCGCGCCGCCGCCAGGTGTCGGGCGTCGCCGCGCTGCGCACCGCGCTGGGGTACGTGCTGCTGGGCGCCGCGCCCGCAGCGCCGCCCGCCCACCGAGACGATTGTTACACCGCGACTGCTTGCTGTTGTGCTATAGTGCCGGAGCCGCCTATAGACCAGCTCGTCAGTAAGTTCTGGGAGTTAGAGGAACTTCCGAACGCGCATCCTCAGCACCCCGATGAAGTCGAGTGTGAGGAATATTACCGCACTACCACGACCCGCGATCCCGTCAGTGGTAGGTATATTGTGTCTTTGCCGTTCCGTGATTCGCCGAGTAGGTTAGGTGATTCTTTCGAAACCGCGCGTAAACGCTTTCTTTGCCTGGAAAAGAAATTAGTGTCTTCCCCGTCGCTTAGGAAAGCTTACGATCAGGTGATACAAGATCACCTCAGTCAAGGTCACCTCGTCCCGGCGCCCGCTGACGCCGCGTCACCGTCGACGTACGTCATACCGCACCACGGAGTTGTTCGCGAGGACAAAGACACAACTAAGTTGCGTATAGTTTTGGACGCTAGCTGTAGGACTAGCACGGGAGTGTCATTGAATGACATCCTACATAGTGGGGAAAATTTACAGGGTGATCTTTTTAAAATTATTTTAAACTTTAGGCTACACGCTGTAGCGATGACCGCGGATTGCAAACAGATGTTTTTGCAAATTGTAGTTCGGGAAGAGGATCGTCGATTCCAACGCATTTTGTATCGTTTTAGTCCAGATGACCCGCTCGCAGTTTATGAATTCAGTAGGGTATGTTTCGGAGTGAAGTGCAGTCCGTTCCACGCGCTGCGCACGGTGCGCCGGCTGACCTCGGACGCGGGCCCGCTGTTCCCGCGCGCCGCCGCCGCGCTCGCTGCGCCCGCGCTGTACATGGACGACGTCGCGCTCTCGCTGCCTGCAGAGGATGACGCCGCCGCTATTGCTGCTGAACTCATTAAATTGTTTGGGCATGGAAAATTCGATTTGGTTAAATGGAATAGTAATTCGTCTGTTGTTTTAGATAGTTTACCCGCGTCGCATGTGCTTCGCCGTGAAGTAGAATTTGATAGGTCAGATCAGCATAAAGTTTTAGGTTTGCAGTGGTCTACTGACAGTGACACCTTTAGTTTTAAGGTATCGTTTGTGACAGAGAAGTGTACGAAACGTTCGATATTGTCGACCGTAGCCCGTCTTTGGGATTTGATGGGATTTGTAGCCCCTACGATTTTGTACGCTAAGTTACTCATCAAGCAGCTGTGGCAGTTGAAACTCGACTGGGATGACGAGCCTCCCCCGCATGTAGTGAGACAGTGGAAGCAGTTCTGCTCGGAGTTACCTTTTCTGAACGAGCTCAGGATCCCGCGACATCTAGGTGTGGGTAGTGGTAGTGTCGTCACTCTCGTGGGGTTCTCAGATGCCAGTGAGCATGCGTACGGAGGTGTTGTGTACCTGCATGTCTCGACCGCTGAGGGTAACATGGTTCGTTTGGTGTGTGCAAAGTCGAAGGTCGCGCCGATGAAGCCGCTTTCTATCACGCGATTGGAGTTGTGTGCTGCAGTTCTGTTAGCTCAACTCTTGCGGACTGTCGTTGATACCTATTCGCCCCGCGTTTCCGGTTTGAAAGTTTACGCCTTTACGGATTCCAAGGTTGTCCTGTATTGGATTAAGAGTTCCCCGCACCGCTGGCAAACGTTTGTCGCGAATCGCGTAGTTAAGCTGACCGACAATATACCCGCGAAAGATTTCTTTCATGTGTCAGGCGCGGACAATCCCGCTGATTGTCTGTCTCGCGGTCTGACCCCCGCCAAGTTAGTCTCGCACCCACTGTGGCACCGAGGGCCCCCGTGGGTCTCGTTGGATACCGCGCAGTGGCCGCTCGCGGATATCGATTCAATTCCTAATGATGTTCCTGAACATAAAGTTCTCGCACACCCTGTATTGACTCCTGTGCCCCGCGAAGTTAATGTAATACTTGCGCTAGCTGACCGCTGCTCATCGTGGAGCAAGTTGCTGCGAAGTTTAGTTTTTGTTTACCGCGCTTTAAAGATTTTACCGCGTAGAGAGGAGTTGTTTGTAACCGCGACTGATTTAGACTTTGTTGAGAGGAAATTACTTCATGAGCTACAACGTAGGTATTTTAGCCATGAAATTAATTGTTTAAAAAACGACAAGAATTGTTCACCCACTTTTATGAAACTCAGACCATTTATGGATGGTGATTTGATACGCGTAGGTGGTCGCCTATCAAACGCTGACCTGGATTATGATCATAGACACCCCGTCGTGTTACCGCGTCAAGATCACGCGATTGACTTGCTTATCGATTATTATCATAAAAAGTACTTACATGCCGGTCCTGAATTGGTGATGAGCTTGCTGAGACAACGTTATTGGATATTGTCTGCTAGGCGTATCGTCAGACAACGTGTTCACAAGTGCAACGTTTGTTTTAGGAGAAAACCGCGTCCACAATTCCCGCTAATGGCCGACCTGCCGGACACGAGGGTTCGTCAAGTAGTCAAGGCCTTCACGCATACGGGTTGTGATTACGCAGGTCCCATCTCGTACACACCAATTAGGCGCCGTGGTGCTAAGGCTCTTAAAGCCTATATTTGCGTGTTCACCTGCATGACAACTCGTGCAGTACACATAGAGTGCGCTACGGATCTCAGTTCGGTGAGCTTCCTGGCTGCATTAAAACGGTTTCTGTCACGTAGAGGTCCGGTCAAAGTCTTGTATACGGATAACGGTACAAACTTTGTCGGCGCTTGTTCGTACCTTAAAAATTTATATAAGTTTTTGAATAATGAGTATCGTCCGCGTTTCGAGGAAGTGTTGTCGGAGAGCAGAATTGATTGGAAGTTTATTCCACCTGCTTCCCCACATTTTGGAGGATGTTGGGAGAGCATGGTAAAAGTCATCAAAAATCATTTATTTCGGGTGATAGGCCAGCAACTCTTATCGTATGAGGAGCTCATCACGGTTCTCGCTCAAATTGAATGTTTGTTAAACTCGCGTCCTCTCACAGTTATGAGTTCAGACCCTGCTGAACCCACCGTCTTGACACCGAGTCATTTTTTGCACACCGCGCCGTTGTGCTCATTTCCCGCACCTGAAGTAGAGTCCGCTAGCTTGCTTCAGCGTTATGAATTATTAGATAGTTTAGTCCAGTCCTTCTGGAAGCGATGGAGGCTTGAATATTTACACGCGCTTCAAACCAGGGAGAAGTGGAACACGCCCGCTGCACCTGTAGCTCTTGGCACGGTTGTTTTGTTAATAGTTGATTCCGCGCCACCTCTCGCCTGGCCGTTAGGTGTTGTTGAAAAGCTCCACCCTTCTAAGGACGGCGTAGTTCGCGTAGCCACGATACGCACCGCGAAAGGTACGCTTCTACGTCCGGTAGTACGGTTATGTCCGTTGCCGAACCAATAGGTTAATGTTTTTGCGAAAAACATACTTAGTTTTAATGTAGCGTTTAAGTAAACTTAGAAAACCCGCGTTCGTTTGTTGTTTTCCGCGTAAGTTATGTTAGGTAGAGATACCTTTGCAGTATCTATCTTATGTTTAGATTAGTTTGTGATTAGGATTATCCGCGTTAGTTTAGATAGATGTTAGGTGATCGCCGCGATCACAACCGCGCCATAGCCTGTAGAGTTATGGGACCTAGGTATCCTTCTTCTTTAATGGCAACCCATTAAGGCCGGGGGAAATGGAAGCGCCATCTATGAGCGGCCGCCCGAAAACTACTTCGATTTATGATTAGCTAGTCGACAGGACCGCTATTTGTTAACTTCCATGTTGCTTAGGTTTGCCGCCGCGCTGCCTGGAATAGGGGTAGCGCTTTAGTACGTTCACGCAGCTCGTATGTGATAGACGTGTGTGTGTTTCTTGTGTTTTCCCGCACGTGCTCCAAGGATTTCTACTGCCTTGTTAAATAAGTGTTGAGTTGGACTAATCTGATAGACTTGCACCGTCTGCGTCCCTCCCGGGGGAAAGCTAAGTGCTCGTATCACGGATCTCGATCTCTGGGCCGAGGAGCCTGGACAGGCTCAGGAGGAGCAGCCCACTGTCAAGGAGCGGCAGAACATCAGCCAAGGTACGTGGAGTTTCATTTAGCGGACCCCTGTCGAAGTATTAGTTCTTGTTACCATCTTCCGCTTACAGTCCACTCTGGACACGGGCGGCGGCCGTCTATTCAGATTTACTGGTGTAATTAGATTTGCGCTACACCAATAACCTTTGCATTATTCCACCGCCTAGGGATTCCCTAAATATTACTTTTACTTATTATTTAATTAGGATCATACATAATATCAATGAGCAGCCCAAAGACATGTTTCTGTGAAACAAATTGCGACTTTTTTACACGCTTAATTTATTTTTAGTGTCATATTTAGTAGCTCATACACATATTATGATTAAGAGTACTTACTTAACTTATTTCAAGGTTGATTAAATAATTCAGAAGTTTTCCTTATGAACAAATGAAGCAGTTGAAAATGTCTGGAAAATTCCATTTTTAACTCTCCTACTATCACATATCAAAACTCAACTTATGGCCAACCTTAATATTATTCTTACCATTGACGACATGTTAACTAAAGTAGAAATATTTAAACCAGCTATGAGTAGCTTTTTAAAAATAACGTTAGCTGAAGGTAGAAACTAAAAAAAGAGGCAACCTCTTTACTTCTAAATATAAACATAGCAGGTTACTGAACACGACACCATTTTAAAATAAAAAGAAAAACATTTTTGTTTTACTCACTTAATGGCGTTTCAAGAGAATTTCAACTTAAGCTGCCAGTACGGATAGAAAAACCAAATTAAAGAGGTTTTACTTTAAAAGGTTTTAATAGAATCGTAAAGCGGCCTTTAAATGTTACTCTAAGCTTTGGCCTACTAAAATAGGACCTTGATACAGTTTAGTAAACGAACTGTGTGAATCATTGTAATTTGAACAATTATTAGTACCTAGGCATTGGGAAAACCAGTTTACAAATTAGCAGTTTCATTCATTTAAATGGTATAGTTGTAAAATGGGCTGGACAGTGGACTGTCAAGTTTTGGCACAGAGCTACCAATCTAAAAAAACAAAAAAAATTAAAATTGTAAAAAAGTTTAAAGTTGTTGTTATTATTTACTTGCAAGAACAGGCAAAGGCGCTATGCCATACAGCCACATAAAACAAAAAAAGATCTGCTTATTAACGTCTATGTTACTGGCCTCCCATAAAACATTTCCATAACATGTTTTTGTCAGACAGTTAATATAGGTACAGACTACGGTAGGAAACCTACAGTTTTGCAAGGTTGCCGTTGCGAAATATTCTTCATTGATTTTAGTTTGATATTGAATTTAAACGAAGGGCAACACTTTGAGTGTGTGGTTTGGATAAATCGGAGTTGATAGTTCCAAGAAACTACTTTGAATAACAAAGTTGCAGACTACACTGTGTGTGTACACATAATTAAGACCAATTATTTTATTCAACGTGCAACGAGATCAATACTTTTCTGCCGAATAGAATTTGTCTGAATAACCAGCTCTTAGTCACGCACTGTCACAGTAAAACATCATAAAATCATATTTACTAGCTTTAAACTTAACATATCCTATGTTACTCAGGGAAAACGCGACTTTTTAATGATTAAATAATTTGACGGATCGATCCAATACTTTCGGAGCCTATTCATTACAAACATTCATGGAAAAAATCCAATCTTTATTCTTTATAATGTTAGTTATTTATAAATGCCGTATTGCACGTTAATGCAATTATGGAATAACTTATGATACATCGTCTGTAAGAGAAAAGAAACGAGTTTCTTAACATAACTAAGTATTTACATCGTCGTTTAGTAGTATGATTTTACTAGTGGCCGCCCGCGACTCCGTTCGCGTGGAAGTCGGTTTCCCGTGGGAATGAGAAGTTTTCCCACGGTAAAAAGTACCCTATATGTTATTCTGATGTATTAACCTATATTACTGTAAAGTTTCATCCGAATCCGTCCAGTAGTTTTTACGTGAAAGAGTAACAAACATCCATACATACCCAGAAATTTTCACGTTTATAATATTTGTGGGAAGTAGGATTTTTGATGGGAGTAACGCGTCTATTTGTAATAATATGTTATTTTTAATGCGCATTGTACATCGTAGTAAAGTAACCTATACTATACCTTCTTACTGAGTAATAACTTTTATTGTTTATGGTTACTTTATCTTGTTTTTTCTTAAGTTAAGTGTGTTGTTTGTTTATTAAGTTGCCGTCTTTTCCTCTAGTTTTTACCCCTCACCATACACTTTTTTAAGTTAACATTTTTGTTAGTTACTGCACACTTTACCTAAATTAATAATAAAATATTATAAAAGCTGTTTATAAATAGAGAACATTTTCTATCAATTCATATCAGCTTATTTTGCATTTAAGAGAAAGTCAATACAAAGAATCGCTATACCAAATTTGTATTTATCAATTCTAACCTACTGAACTTTTAATCATCATTAACATTCGCATCATCTTTCATTACATAACGCTCATTAGTCTAAAATCATTGGCAGAATAGTTTACTGCTATTAACAATTACGCAAGAAAAAAAACAATAAAATTCTGAGTGTGATAACGGTATGCCGGTTGGTACAGGTTTGTCTGTGTAGTTCAGTGACCTTTGCAGTTCCATACTTGAAGCTTGAAGTGCAAGGCAAGCGGAAGAATACGAAATTTGTTTTTTCTTTTGTTTATTATTCGTTTTAACGATTAATTTGTGTTTTATTAGTTGCTCGCAATGTTTTTGTGCAATTACTACTTGTTAAGTGCATGATGGTATCGATTTTTTGAAAACCTTTAGACCTTATCCTTCCTCCTTAAAATATAAAAATGTTTGTCTTTGAAATTTTCAATGAAATAACTTATAGGTAAGTTATAATACGTTTATGAAAAAGGCCGTTAGTTGCTTACATTTGAGGTCCTTACTCCTACCTAACTCCTTACTAGGTACATGTTGTTAATGCATTTTTGCTTAAAAAGAGTGATGTTTTGAAGCTCGAAGATTCTCGAAACATCTCCACCTGCCGTCATCTCGTAACAAACAAGTTTTTTTGCGATATTACTTATGCTGCATCCGGATAATACTAAGATTCTTTATATTGAGATTTTTATACTAAAAACATACCGGTTTTAATTTAATATTATTATCATGAATGCAATAAACAACTACGTAGGTATATTTTATTGTGAAGAAGGACAAACTTCATATTAACATGCGTATAGCCCATATTTTCTTGTACATATTTTTCTATATACCATATTTGTCGTTATTATTAACTATTACACCTTGATTTATTCTATATTGTTATACTATTGGACTTGTTATAATAATACAATCTGATTGAAGTTAAAATTGTAAGTAATTCCTACTACCGCGCTACATATTATTAATGTCTACCGCCGAACAGTTTGCTGTGTTCTGGTTCATAGGGCAAGATATTAATTACTACCACGTGACATCTGGATGATAATTTAAATGCTTTGCTGAGGTCAGCTATGAAACGTGAGCTTTGTAAAACTAAGCACAATGCACAGCTTTTTTACAGTAAAACATGATAACATAGTATAAATCCAAGTCGCTATTTGTGTCTGTTTGTCTGCTATATCCTCCTAAACCAGTAGACGGATCTGAATGCGGTTTCACCATAATTTAGGTATTCTTTTTATTCAAATTTGTAAATAAAGAACATTCAGAAAAAGTATTTTTAGTTAGCCTAAATTCAATGTTTCGTGAGCAAGTCGCCCAAAATTCCACCATTGAGAAGCGTGGGCGGGTCGCTAGTGGTTATATAAAAAAATGGAAGTGTATATAGCGTCAAAAACCTGTTTTTGTGAAATGGCCCAACTGCAGGCTTTATGACTAATACTTCTTAATAATCTTAATAAATCTCAATATGAAACATGAGAGTTAGACTATTTATTATAGGAAAGTAAATTACCATCTTTTGATTAATATTAAAAGCTGCAATTCCGTATATTTTTCTGAATGTTCAATATTTTACCTATACTTAAGGTAAAATTATATTAACTAATTCCACATTTTCAATACTTAAACTTTGTACAGACGCACAGACTATATTTCTACTCTCCTGGCATTGGTTTCACACGCTATACAAACATCCCAAGGGGGCACGCCCCCACATTACAGGATATGTGTTCTAACGGTTATTTTACAGTAGGCTGATAAGGTTTGTTTATAATGTTTTACTTTTATTAATCATTAAATATAAACCACTTGAGACCATCCGGAGATAGGAGGAGGATAAAAATATCTTTAATACCAATACTGTAAAATAAAAAAGATATTGTGGCAGTTAAGATATATTTTAATGTCGCCGTCTAGCAAATGCCTACTTAAACATATTTACTTACCTATAATGTATAGGCTATAAATAATATGTTTTATACACAGACATAAAAAACGTGATGCTTATCCTAAGAATTTATTTAAATTAACCATTCTTGTTGAGATACTTGATTTTAATTTGTTTTCATCTGTGGAAACCTGAGTTAAATTATAACTGGAAAATTGTGAAAAATATTGCCATATCCAAAAGCCTTTTGTTAAATTAAATTAGGTTTGAAACCATTCACACAATTGCGTGGTGTTGCCATATGAAATAATATCGTCATATTTAGACCTGTCAAGTTTTAATTTATTCCTAACTCAGTTGTTACGGTTCATTTGACGTGGGTTACGTGCGCTGAATATATTAAAACTATTTGAAGATAACACAAATTATGTACAATATTGCGTAACTACTGAAATTATGAATTTGTGGTAGTTTTTAAGTACATATTCTGTGTTCACGAGGGGGCTAAATAGCTTATTTGAAATAACATACATGGAAGATCGTTTTTTTTAAAACAATGTCTCAAATATTAACTTTTTACTAATGAATTAATTCTACGAAAGTAATAATATTATGAATTAAGCTTACAATGAATATTATAGACAAAACAGCACGAATAGTGCTAGTCCGTTTACTCTCAGGAGAAAAATACCCCAAACGGAGTCTCACGAATATCAGTTTTTGCTTGCTAATTACGTTATATTAATAAAACAAAATTGCAGGTAATGCTATGAGCTAACCATTTTACAGTGACCTAACAATAAACAAATATATAAGTACCGCTTGACACAAATCCCATTAATTCATTGGCAGAACTATCATTGCCTTAAAAAATGTAAAACGTCACTCTGACATTGACAGCTGAGTTTCAGTTCAAAAACAAGCTACATTTTAAATTGACAGCCGTACAATATTGATGGACGTGATCTTGAAATGTGACTGATTGGGTTAAGTTCGTAAAAGGAGGCGGCGTGTAAAATACGCTTTTGTCCGATTATCACGCTTTGCTTTAGAATTTAGCTACATACATTTGTATGTAGATCAATAGTAAAAAACCAAGGTCTGGTATTAAGATAACTTGCCACAAATGTTATGGCCTTATGCAAAATCTTGTCTTCATTGATGTTAGCATCTTATTAATATCTACAGCTAAACAGTTGTCAGTGTTCTAGTTACAAGCAGGGACCGTACAACCCCGCATATGAGTTAAGCCGTTCGATCGAGTACTCGTTCATGAACTTAGCGCCATGAAGGGGTAACCCTAACGATCGAGTTGTTTGGGTAACCAAAATCAAAGAAGTTACCTCTTCATTTTGATTACCACTTCAAAGGGTAACTCGTTCGATTTGGTTTTAACGGCTTACCCTTTTAGTAACCATAAGATTAACTAACTTATTAAAAGTCTTATGTTGGAGCAGCCTTGTATTGTAGGATATATTATTTTCTGTTTGATTTCTTTCAAAATATGACATTATGTCCATTTTTACTAGCTTTACAAAGTAATACTTTTATTAAAAAATATGTTTTTGTATAGGTAAGTTTCAATACTTTTAAAATAATCTAGATGCTTTGTGCGACAGAGATAACGCTATATCTACGAAACCGAAACTAGCGGAAATCTCTTTCAATAGCTCATGTTTTCTTCTCGGCCTATCTATGCTTGTTAGTGTTAGGTAGGTAATGGGTAGGTAGGACGGAACAGCAACTTTGCATTATTTATAAATGCGTTGCACTGTTGTTGGATGACTATTTTTTTCGTAACGAAATAAGTGTTGGTTTATTTATTTATCAATATATTTCTGAAAATTGATAAATGTAAGTGAGTACACAGAAATTATGAAACTTCCTCTTGTAAGTTTTTTAGATAGGTAGGTTCTTAACATAGAACCTACCTACGTACTTCGGATTGGTAGATTTTGATTCAAAGTTAAGAAAATGATTGTGGTATGTGATTTATATGTCTATCCGTCATCAAGAAGGTAGGTAGAATTGTTGTCAATGCGATTCCTAGGCATCGGCGGTAGCTACGTATTGAGTAGGTGTACTTGTAGTAGTCTAGTTATGCGATATTTACCTACCCATTCATACAATATATAATTACCTAACCGTTATCGAGCAGGTAGGTAGAAAAATTTATGTTGTCGATGCGATTCCTAGGTATCGGCGGTGGCTACGTATTGAGAAGGTGTACTTGTAGTAGTCTAGTAATGCGATATTTACCTAACCATTTATACAATATATAATTACATAACCGTCATCTAGAAGGTAGGAAGAATTGTTGTCAATGCGATTCCTAGGCATCGGCGGTAGCTACGTATTGAGTAGGTGTACTTGTAGTAGTCTAGTTATGCGATATTTACCTACCCATTTATACAATATATAGGTAATTACCTAACCGTTATCAAAAAGGTAGGTACAACTGTTATCATTTCGATTCCTAGGTATCGGCGGTGGCTACGTATTGAGAAGGTGTACTTGTAGTAGTCTTGTTATGCGATATTTACCTACCCATTTATACAATATATAATTACCTAACCGTCATCAAGAAGGTAGGTAGAATTGTTGTCAATGCGATTCCTAGGCATCGGCGGTAGCTACGTTTTGAGTAGGTGTACTTGTAGAAGTCTAGTTATGCGATATTTACCTACCCATCTTGTGAGCTAATTTCTTTGGTAATTTAAAACCTGAACCACTATATGACTGGTTGCTTTCTCTTAAAACAGTATATTTTATATTCCTGAAAATACAGATGCTTACGTTCGGCTCGAATGCCGGGGAAAGAGTGAGTTCATCGCAAGAATGTACGCAAGAGTGATTGTAAAAGAGTGAGTCGCCTGTCATTCTTATAATATTGCCAGCCTCTAATTTAAAAAAATCCCTTATTCCTTTCATTCGGCCAATTCTGACATTGAACGCGACCCCGCGTGAACAAGTGATCCGTAAGCTTTGCAACCGTATCAATACTGTAAAACGACTCATTTACTCATGTGCAGTAGCAACAGTACCTTAAAACCAAATGCTATGCAACGACTCTCTTTTCATAAACAAGTGCAACGGTACCTTTAAACCAATACTTTAAACAAAACACTTTTTCTTTGCAGTGCAACAGTACCTTTAAACCAAATGCTATGCAACGACTCTCTTTTCATAAACAAGTGCAACGGTACCTTTAAACCAATACTATAAACAAAACACTTTTTCTTTGCAGTGCAACAGTACCTTTAAACCAATGCTTTGCAACGACTCTCTTTTTGTGGTCAAGTGCAACGGTATCTTTAAACCAATGCTATAAAACAAAACACTTTGTCTGTGCAGTGCAACAGTACCTTTAAACCAATGCCATGCAACGACTCTCTTTTCATAAACAAGTGCAACGGTACCTTTAAACCAATACTTTTAACAAAACACTTTGTCTGTGCAGTGCAACAGTACCTTTAAACCAATGCCATGCAACGACTCTCTTTTTGTGGTCAAGTGCAACGGTATCTTCAAACCAATGCATTAAACACTTTAACGGTAATTCTAAACCAATACTTACCTATTGCGAAACTATGCTTAAAATATCCATACTAAATTTATTGATCTTAAGTAGGTATTTGATATTTGAAATTTGTTGACTAGCAGTTATCTTATTCTTATTTTTTTTTTATAATCTTAATTTGATATTAACCTCCACTACAAATCAATAGGAAAAAGCATCCAAATAGCATGTAATAAAATAAAACCAATTAAGAAGAGGATCTCTAAATTATCACCATTTACAAAGTCATTAATAGAAACTCGTGAAGAAATTAAAACAAATCACTCTATAACACACCCTACATACAAGGAAATTGATAAAGCGGTTAAACGCAATATTCGTAAAGACATTCGGCACTATAACGATTCTTCTATGAAAACAGCTTTAGAAAAACGCCAATCCTTAAAAATTGCTAAAGAAGGTATACATCCCAGTAAAAAATGGATCACTCACTTAAAAGACAACACAGGAAGAAAACACGGAAGTCGAGATAGTCTCATTAAAATTTGTACGGATTTTTACCAAACACTCTATAGCAACCCAAATTCAGAACAGAATGAACCTTATGCTGATTCCGACCATATCCCGTTTATTACAGAAAACGAAATTTCAGTAGCAATAGATCAATTGAAACACAGCAGAAGTCCCGGAGCAGATGGCATAGTTGCAGAAGCACTCCAAGCATGCAAAGACTCTCTCTTGCCACATATTTTAAATTTGTTCAATAAAATAATAGTATCCAAAACTTTTCCGAAAGATTTCTGTCACGCCCAAATAATCCTTCTCCACAAAAAAGGAGATAAAAGCGACTTAAATAATTACAGACCGATTAGCCTTATATCGCACCTTTACAAAGTCTTTATTAAAATTATTTACAACCGCATTTCTAAACAATTAGATATCCACCAACCCCCAGAACAAGCAGGTTTTCGCCCAGGACTTTCAACAACAGACCATTTACATACACTAAACCAAGTAATAGAAAAATGTCAAGAATACAATATCCCGGTATACATTGCATTTGTAGATTATTCCAAAGCGTTTGACAGTTTAAATCATACAGCCATATTTAATAGCCTGTCTAAACAAGGAATAAACTCAACTTACATTGACATAATCAGAAGAATATACAGTTCAAGTACAGCAGCAATACATATTCAGGCAAATGGTCCAACATTCAAAATAGAAAAAGGGGTGAAACAAGGCGATCCTCTCTCTCCTAAGCTTTTTACGAGTACCCTTGAAGAGATCTTTCGAAAACTCATACCCGGGTGGATAAACAAAGGCATTGAAATCGGCACGCAGAAATTAACAAACTTACGTTTTGCCGACGATATTGTACTGTTTTCTTCAACAGCTAAAGAACTTGAAGCAATGCTTAAAGACCTTAAACTGGCGAGCCTTGAGGTTGGACTTCAGATGAATATGGCAAAGACCAAAGTAATGTCTAATCGCACAATGAGGCCCTTAAATATCGATGGGGAAGAGATTGCACATGTCCAAGAATACCTCTACTTGGGCCAAATAGTCTCCTTCCAAGACAGACAAGATAAGGAAATCAAAAGACGTGTCGAAAATGCCTGGAGGAGCTATTGGTCCATGAAGACCTTTATGAAAGGTAACCTACCTTTACAATACAAAAGGAAGCTTATGAACATGTGCATTCTACCCATTTTAACATATGGTGCTCAAACATGGTCGTTGACGGATAAGCAGAAGTCCACACTTAAGGTTTGCCAAAGAGCGATGGAGCGTAGTATTTTAGGAATTAAATTGACCGATCGGGTCCGAAATTCAGTGCTACGCTCCAAAACCCAAATAGACGATGTTGCAACTACAGCTGCGAAGCTTAAATGGAATTGGGCGGGCCATGTGAGTCGAATGTCAGAGGGAAACTTTGCCAAAATGACCACCGACTGGCAACCCGCAACAAGACGACGGCGCGGTCGCCCTCGTCGTCGATGGCGGGACGACCTGGATGCGTTCGACTCCAGCTGGACTACATCCGCAATTAACAGAGACTCGTGGAGAAGTAGGGGAGAGGCCTTTGCTCAGTATTGGGATATTGTTGGCTCTGAATAATAATAATAAAATAATAATAATCAACAGACAAATCACAAATTTAAGAAAATATTTTTATTTCAAATCATTAACATCACAATTACATTCAGAAATCACAAATATAGATAAACACATTACACCACTTAATCTTCATAATCCAGAACAACAGCCCAACGAGAAAATTGTCTCACGAGAACAAAAACTTGCTCAGTGGAGAGAAAAATCTCTCCATGGCCGTCACCTTGCCGACCTTGCTGAGGCCCACGTAGACAAAGATGCGTCGAATGCTTGGCTGAAGCGAGGAGAGCTTTTCCCAGAGACTGAAGCTTTTATAATGGGTATTCAAGATCAGGTTATAAATACTAAAAATTATCGGAAGTTTATATTGAAGGAACCAAACGTACTAGATAACTGTCGAAGATGTAGATCTGGAAGTGAGACCATACAGCATATAACTGGCTCCTGTAAGGCTCTAGTGCAGACAGACTACAAGCACCGACACGACCAAGTCGCCGCGATTGTGCATCAACACCTCGCACACAAGTACAACTTTATAGAACAGAAGGTTCCATATTATAAATATAAACCAGAAACCGTCCTTGAAAACCATAACACTAAAATATACTGGGATCGCACAATCATCACAGACCGGACCATATCAGCAAATAGACCCGATATCACTTTACACGACAAACTTTCCAAAACTATTTATTTAATAGATATAGCTGTACCCAACACCAACAACGTACAAAAAACAATAAATGATAAACTCGTCAAATACCAAGAACTTGCAATAGAAGTCAAAAGACAATGGAGAGCAGACACCACGGTTACAGTGCCCATAGTAGTATCATCTACAGGAATTATCCCAAAAACTTTAAAAAATAGTCTAAATAAACTTTCCTTATCCAATAATATCCAATACATGATCCAAAAAGCAATAATCCTTAATACTTGCCGTATTACTAGAAAGTTCCTTACACCGGTTTCAGAAATTCATGACGAAAACATTTCACCTACACTCTGAAGCGCTTGGCTTAACAGCTCGCGTGGATGTAAATAAGCAAACTTACCCGTCAGGGGAGAAAAATAAATAAATAAATAAAAACATAATAATAAATAATAATAATAATGACCCCCCTGAGGGACCACCTTGCCGCGGTAGGGGGGCTTACGGGAAGCACGGTACTGATATAGTCTTTAATCATCTCGACACTTATAAACCCTTCCCCAACTAACGGTCCCAACTCCCTAACTCCGAAGTCCAAAAGCCTTTTTCCCTCTTCCTTTCCTAAATAACCCACTTTCCCATAACGCCAATCCAAGGTCTGCCGTGCCGAGGGATGCGTGGCCGGGGGAGTGCCCGGTCGTGAGCGTGCCACGCCTGGAGCCAGGGCGAACTCCAGATGTAATCTGCGTTTCGCAGAAAAGCTCTTATCCGGGCAAGCAGGGCTCTGCCAGGATGGACCACTAGAATTCCCTCGCTAATCGTGGGAACAACATGGAAAAAACCAAAAAAAAATACAATTTAAGAAGTCGCCTTAGCTCAAATGCTACTTCCGTAGATTCGGAAGAACCTTTTTCCGATACAGACTCTGCTTATAGACCTCCCAGTAGGTCATCTATCACAACTGTTTCGTCTCTTGGAGATGTTGTACAGGTGGCTCCTGTAGTCGATGAACCTGTACCCAACTCAAAAACAAGAGCACGCAGAAAATGGACTTTCGATATGAATCAGTTCATATTGCGTACCTATCTACAACTTACATCTTTAGATACTGACACGAAACAATATGTTACACCGCTACATACACTATTTATGCAACAATTTCCTGATGTAACTGTATCTCCCCAACAGCTAGCTAATCAAAGGAGGGCCATTGTCCGTAGTGGACTACTAACCGAAGATGTAATTCATTCTATATACAACGAAGTGCAATCTGAATTAGCAAATGGTACAGAAACAATAATACCCTCTCAATCTTCATATTCCGAAAATAGCTCATTAATTAATTCCAATACAAAAACCAAATGGTCGCTAAGCGAACAGCTTGAACTACTGTACTGTTTTTATCAATCCAGAATAAGAGGTGGCGGTTACATCAAATACCTAGAAAAACTATTTAAAGAAAGAAACGCTAACAACCCAAAAGTTCAAATGTTTGATGGTAATAAACTAGCGACTCAAGCGCGCAGCATCATATCGCGTAAAGTTATATCCGACAGTACATTAGCAGAACTAAAACGAAGAGCTGAAATAGACTACAATCTTTCGGAAACGCCAATTGCAAATACCACAGTTAGTACACATATATTAAACTCAACTAATAATACATTAAACACAATACCTGAAGAACTTTCGAATGCCACAGAGACTTCACTTCTTTCTTCAAATTCAAACAATAATTTTAATGAAGCTATTCAAAATCAACCGAATGTATCTTTGGGTAGCTCTTCTCAAGAGTCAATAGTTGATATACCAAACAATTTCCTAGACAACATCAAAAGCCAATTTGAAAGTGCGTTACAAAGATTTCGTTATAGCAACCCTACTACTAGACCTCAAATCCCCAAACAAAATTCCTCTAAAAAACTTTCAAATATCATCCATTGCCTTAATAACCATATATTGCCACTGTACGTTAACCCAGATATTGATTTCCAAACACTTCATTCATTAATATATTCAGCTGCATACACGGCAGCATTAGCCAATGGAAGCAAGATAAAATGCTTAAATCACGAACGTGCAGATCGTAGGGATCGACATAAACCAGCATGGCAAAAACGCCTGGAAAAAAGAATAGTAAAGCTTAGATTCTATATTGGTCATACTACTCAATTTATTGCCGGTAACCAAAATCCTAAAATCTTAGCAACAGTGCGAGAGGTTCAACAAAAATACAGTATACATGCCACACATGAGAATAATAATTTGCAAATAATGGATTATCTCGACACACTTAAACAAAAGTTAAACACACTAGCAAGCCGTCTTAAACGATACTTAAAATGTACAAAACGTAAATCTGAAAACTTACTGTTTAATATTGCAGAAAAACAATTCTACAGAAAACTTTCATCGAATAACGATAACCAGTCAAATGATTTGCCTTCACCCGATGCACTTAAAGATTTCTGGGCAAGTATTTGGGATCTACCGGTAACACATAACGAAAACGCTGAGTGGATACACAATATTAAACAAGACCATATTCCAGAACAAAAGTTTGACTTTATTTCACCCGAAATATTTCATTATGTCCTGAACCGAAGCCACAATTGGAAAAGCCCTGGCACCGACAACATACAAATATACTGGTACAAGAAACTTACATACCTACACCCATACATCTACACTCATATCAACAAATTCATTGAATCACCTGACACATTACCAGAATTTATAACGCAAGGGATTACTTATATGATCCCCAAAAGCGCCGAAACTATAAACCCATCACAATATAGACCCATAACGTGCCTTCAAACCATTTATAAGTTAATTACATCCTGTATTAGTGAAAGCATATATAAACATTTAGACGATAATCAAATACTTTGCGAAGCACAAAAGGGATGCATCAAAGCCAGCAAAGGGTGTAAAGAACAGCTTGTAATTGATTCCGTCTTAACAAATCAAGTTCATAAAACAAAAGGTAGCATTCATTCAATGTTTATAGATTACCAAAAGGCCTTTGATTCTATTCCTTATTCGTGGCTCATCTATGTTTTGAAATTGTACAAAGTCAATCCATTATTAATCACCTTTTTAGAATCTGTTATGAAGACTTGGACAACTAAAATTAAAATTAAAACAGACTCTACAACTATTGCTACTGAATCGATAAATATTAAAAGAGGTATATTCCAGGGAGACGCTTTGAGTCCCTTGTGGTTTTGTATGGCTTTAAACCCACTTTCACAGTTATTAAATGACACAATATTAGGATTTAAATTAAAAAACAATAATGAACAGTATATAATATCGCACCTTTTGTATATGGACGATATAAAATTATTCGCGAATACAAAGGATAACCTTTTTAAATTGGCTGATGTAACTGAAAATTTTTCACGAGATATAAATATGAGCTTTGGGGTTGATAAATGTAAAACTCAGTCCATCAATAAAGGCAAAATTGATCAACAGTCGTATCCTCTTGCTACAGGAAAAGAAATAGAATCACTAGGAGAAAATCAGTATAAATATTTAGGTTTTAATCAATGCAGAATAATAAACCACAAAGAAACGAAACAAGAAATTACAAAACAATTCAATAAACGACTAATAAAAAATTTAAAAACTACTCTCAATTCTCGTAATCTTGTAAAAGCCATCAATACGTATGTTATACCTATTTTAACTTATTCATTTGGAATCATTAAGTGGACAAATACAGATTTATTAAAATTACAAACAAAAATCAATACAATGATGACTAAACACCGCAAACATCACCCAAAGTCATGTTCCCAAAGGTTGACACTTTCACGGAAAGATGGTGGCCGGGGTTTGGTACACATAAAAAATTTACACAATAAACAGATAACAAATTTAAGACATTATTTCCATTTAAAATCATCCAAATCGGAATTGCATAAATTCATAAACGTAACTGACAGGAAACTGACCCCACTGAACCTTTGCGCAACTGAAGTACAGACAAACGAAAGCCAAATCAGTAAAGAGCAAAGAGTCACGGAGTGGAGACAAAAATCTCTACACGGCAGACATATAGCCGACCTCGAAGAAGCCCATGTGGACAAGGATGCGTCCAACGCGTGGCTTAGACGAGGAGAAATGTTTCCAGAGACAGAAGCATTTATGTTGAGTATACAGGACCAAGTTGTTAGGACCAAAAATTACCGAAAATTCATTATGAAAGAACCTGACTTGGTCGATGTATGTAGACGATGCAATGCTGGTAGTGAAACGATTCAGCACATCACCGGCTCCTGTAGGGCACTAGTGCAAACAGATTACAAGCACCGACATGACCAGGTGGCAGCTGTGCTGCATCAACATCTAGCACATAAATTCAAATTTGTAGCGAAAAAAGAACCCTACTACAAATATTGCCCTGAAACAGTACTAGACAATAGCTCCATTAAAATATACTGGGATCGTACTATTATAACTGATAGGACAGTCTCCTCCAACAGGCCAGACATAACTTTGTATAACAAAACAGATAAAACTATTTACCTTATAGATATTGCCGTCCCTAATACCAATAACCTTCAGAAAACTATAAATGATAAATTAGCCAAATACCAGGATCTAGGAATCGAAATTAAAAGACAATGGAAAGCCGATACGGTCCACATAGTCCCAATTGTAATTTCATCGACTGGTGTTGTTCCGAAATCTTTAAAACATAATCTTACAACATTAGGACTTCCTCATCAAATTATAAATACTATACAAAAAGCAGTGATCTTAAACACCTGTCGCATCACTCGTAAATTTCTGACACCACTGTCACAACTTACAAACTCTACACTAGAACACTAACTCTGTAACGCTTGGGCTGCACCCCCGCGTAAATCAGATAAAATTTCCCCAAAAGGAGAAAAATAAATAAAACAGTAAAATAATAATGATATAAAAAATCTACATTACTCACAAGTCGCAAATCTCAAGTCTTATTTTAATACTAAAGCAAATAACAGTGCTATTCATAAAGCAATCATAAATTTTTCAACATCCGGAACCGCCTTACAACTTAACAACAATCAATACCACCCAGACGAAAAAATAGTAAAACCCGAATCCAAACTTGAAACCTGGAAGAAAAAAGCTTTACATGGTAAATATCCCCACCACCTAGATCAGCAGCATGTTGATAAAGAGTCATCCTTCACATGGCTTACAAAAGGAAACATCTTTGCCGAGACCGAAGGTTTCATGGTCGCAATACAAGATAATATCATCAAAACCCGTAACTACAGCAAATACATTATTAAAGATCGCAATGTTACTGACGACCGCTGTCGACTTTGTCACCATAACCATGAAACCATCGAGCACATTACTGGAGGCTGCGGTATGCTAGCTAAAAAAGAATACGTTCGCCGACATGACAACGTCGCTAAGCAGGTTCATCAGAAATTGGCTATTAAATATAAGTTGACCACTTCTGATGAACCCTATTACAAATATCAACCAGCTGGTGTTCTAGAAAATGAAATAGCTAAATTGTACTGGGACCGTGACATTATTACAGATAAGACAATAGCATGCAATAGACCAGACATCACACTTACATTAAAAAATAACAAAACGACTTACCTCATTGATATTTCAATCCCGAACACAGAAAACCTCCATAATAAATACATTGAAAAGATCCAAAAGTACATCCCCCTAGCAGACGAAATGAAAGATATGTGGCGACAAGACCAAATTAAAATAATACCTATTATTATCTCATCCACAGGCATAATACCTAAAAACCTACACGACTCAATTGATCAACTAGAATTACCCAAATATTTATATATGCAGCTTCAGAAATCAACCATTTTAGATACATGCTCTTTAGTTCGCCGATTTTTAAATAGTACTTCTCTTGTGCCTACTTCAGTGGCACTGAATACTTAGATATAGGATAGACGTAACTGCGGTCTTTGGCCTTAGTGCCCGTCCTCAGATACTAAATCCAGCTCGACTGGGAAACTAAAATATTTACATAAATAATAATAATAATAATAAGCCCCCTCAAACCCAACCTTTCGTCCGAGCAAAACACCTAGCTCACGTGGGGGGCGGACACGTGTACTATTGAAACTTACACGGCTAACAAGGCAATGGTAACCTTGCGAAGAGCATCATGAAAAGTCAATTTAAGAAGTATAATCTACGGCCGCTACCCGGGGGTCGCCGGGGCGTATCTGGAGCCGACGCTGGATACCTCAGCATGCGAACCGTTGGCGACGGGGGACTGAGCAGGCGGGTTCCCCTCGAACAAAACACTACAGCCGATACCGATTCACATTCATTTCCACCATCATCACCTAATAGCTTGTTCCCATCACCCAGCTCATCACCTCACCCATTTTCTTTAATATCTAGTCCACAATCATCTGTATCTTCATCAATGTCTGATGATGCTGTGCAAGAGGCATGCGCCAATAATTTTGCACCCGTCGCAGGCACCACCCGTGCGCGTAAAAAATGGTCAGAAGCAATGAACAGATTTATATGGCGCACATACCTAATAGTAACGAAACTTGAAACCAACACCAAAGGTTATTTAGAACCACTCTACCAACTTTTCAATGAAAAATTTCCGGACATGGAGGCTACTAAAAATAGAGTAGGATGTCAACGACGTGCTATCCTTAATAACAAGCTACTTAAACAAGAAATATTAGACGAAATAAAATCTGAGGTTGCAATTACTCTACAAACTGATACTAATTACCATGACAATCCCATTCCCTCAATAACAACCACCTCCCAAAGAATGCACTGGTCAGATGAAATCAATGAATCAATATTAAAAATTTATTATGAAGTTACTGATTTGGAGACGAATTTAACTGCATACAGAACCAAATTGTACCAGAGTTTTGTAGGACAATATCCACATCTGTCTCACTTGAGTGAACAAAGAATCGCAGATCAGCGTAGAGCCATAGTACATAACAAACTACTGTCACTGACTAAAATAAAACAAATCAGGGACTCTATCCACATAAATGAAAACGTAGAAACATATACACACACAAACTCTAATCTTATTCCAAGTAATTCACACGTTACCGTGGAAATTACGGCACCAAGATATGACACTGCAATTACAACAGATATCCCTGAAAGTAATGAAGTTGATCTACCACCAGAATTAAAAGAACACTTGAACCGTTTATTTGAGGAGACTGTGGAGAAATTTACAAACACTAACCCCACATCAAGGCCTCCTATACCAAAACTTAAAGTATCTTATAAATTAAATAACACTTTAAAATATATAAATAGTTCCTTACTACCTAATTATATTACACCAGATTCAGAGTTCGAAGCAGTCCAACTTATTATTTATTGCGCAGCTCACGTGACAGCAACAATATGTGGAGCTCAGATGCGAAATTCACAAAATAAAAGGCCACAATCTAATTACATTCCACCATGGCAGAGGCGCCTTCAGAATAAGATTGAGGAACTTAGAGTTCATATAGGTAAAGTCACCGAGTATAGTCGAGGCAATCATAGTCATAGGTTAACAAAACATTTAGAAAAAATTAAATATAAATATCTTGTTCACTCACGTCACGAAAATAATAACATAGATTTAACCCACTTCTTAGATACACTGAAACAAAAATTAAACGTATTAGTGAGCCGCCTCCGACGTTATAAGCAAACATCTTTAAGAAAAAAAGAAAACAAATTATTTAACAACAATGAAAAAGGTTTTTACAGGAAAATGTGCTGTCAAAACCAAACAAATTTTTCATCAAATTCCGTGGTACCAACTCCAGATGATTTGTCTCTATTCTGGTCCAACATTTGGTCTAAACCCGTTAACCATACAGATGCTGACTGGATGCTAGAATACCAGCAAAGCCTGTGTAGCTTGCCGAGTATGCATTTCAATAAAGTAAACTTAGATATGTTAAAATCAATAATAGCAAAAACTCATAGCTGGAAAGCCGCTGGATCCGACAAAATTCAAAATTTTTGGTATAAAAAGCTAACATACACCCACGAAATTCTACTGCACCACATTAATAATTTTATAGAGCAACCTGAAACGTTGCCACTTTATATTACTGAAGGTCAGACGTACATGATTCCGAAAGATAAAACCGATACATCTAACCCTGCTAAATACCGACCTATAACGTGCCTCCAAAATATTTATAAAATTATAACAGCATGCATCAGTGAGCTGATTACTAGACACGTAGAAGAAAATGGTATTCTTGCCGAAGAGCAAAAAGGCTGCCGGAGACGAACCCAGGGCTGTAAGGAACAGCTCATAATCGATAACGTTGTATCCCGTCAAGCATTCAGAAGTAAGCGGAACATATATTCAATGTATATTGACTACCAAAAAGCATTCGACTCAGTACCTCACTCTTGGCTCATAAAAATCCTCAATTTCTACAGAATTCACCCCACAATAGTTAAATTTCTAGAAAACACCATGCAAATCTGGCGGACAAAGTTAAAAATCTACACTCACAATTCTACTGTTTCTACAGATCCTATACATATTAGAAGAGGTATTTTCCAAGGTGATGCACTGAGCCCATTGTGGTTTTGTTTGGCTCTTAACCCATTATCGTACTTGTTAAACAATACTGAATCAGGTTTTAAAATTAAACATGAAAATAATTTCCAAAAAATAACCCACTTGATGTATATGGACGACATCAAACTATTTGGTTCCAATTTAAATGAATTAAATTCTTTAGCTGACATTACTCAAATATTTTCCGATGACATCAAAATGAGTTTTGGTATAGATAAATGCAAGATCCAGTCAATTAATAAAGGAAAAATTGAAGAAAACATTTATTCATTACCGAATCAACAACAAATAGATCCAGTCAATCCAATCGAAGGATATAAATATCTTGGTTTTTATCAAACACAACAAATTCACCAGAAACAAGCTAAACAAACATTGACCCAAAACTTTAAAAATAGACTTCATCAAATACTTAATACACAACTTAGTTCCCGTAATACATTCAAAGCAATAAACTCATTTGCCATACCAGTACTCACGTATTCCTTTGGGATAATTCAGTGGTCTCAAACAGATCTTAAAAAGTTGCAGCGTACAATTAACGTTCTTCTCACCAAATACCGCAAACATCACCCTAGGTCTTGTACGCAACGAATGACTCTACCAAGACACGAAGGAGGCAGAGGCTTGATCGACCTTCAGAACCTTCACAACAAACAAATACTTACACTTCGCAAATACTTTTACAGTAAACACAATTCTTCGATACACAGAGCTATAGTTAATGCAGACATAAAACTTACTCCCCTCAATCTCAAAAATACTACTTTTCTACCAAAACTAAGCAAAATACAAGAAAAAATTCAACAGTGGGCTGAAAAATCCCTTCATGGACGACATCGCGCTGACTTAACCAACACAGTCGTTGATAAGATTGCATCAAACGCATGGTTAAAGAAAGGCGAGTTGTTTCCTGAAACAGAAGGATTTATGGTATCGATCCAGGACCAAGTTGTAGACACGAAAAACTACCGTAAGCATATTATACGAGACCCAAATATGCATTCTGACTTCTGTCGAAAATGCCACACCAGCCCTGAAACAATTCAACACATCACAGGTGCCTGTAAAGCATTAGCCCAGACCGATTACAAGCACCGCCACGACCAAATAGCTGCTATAATTCACCAACACCTAGCTCACAAACATCAACTAATTACAGAAAAAGTTCCCTACTACAAATACGTTCCTGACATTGTAATCGACACTGAACTATTCAAAATTTATTGGGATCGGACAATTCTAACCGATAAAACCATAGCATGTAACAGACCTGACATAACCTTTCATGACAAAACCAATAAAATAGTATATTTGATTGACATAGCCGTCCCAAATACACACAACCTCCAATCAACTCACTCTGAAAAGAACAGTAAATATATAGATTTATCAATAGAAATTAAAAGGCAATGGCGAGTAGATACAGTTAAAACAGTTCCCATTGTTATTTCCTCAACAGGAGTCATTCCTAAAACCCTACATGCTTCTCTTAAATTATTATCTATGCCTCCTGGCACGTTCACTCTTTTACAAAAAGCAGCAATTATGAACACCTGCCGAATTGTCCGGAAATTTCTATCACTCGACTAACTATTTGGTCTGCACTACCGTTTAGCCAAAAGCCCGCAGTAGTGCGAAACCAACCCTACAAAAGGAGATTCTGTTAAAGAATATACCCATAAATAATAATAATAACCCCCCTGGGGAACCACCTTGCCGCGGTAGGGGGGCTTACGGAAAGCATGGTACTGTCATATACAAATAAAAACTAAGTAATTCTTATTACCCTTTCCAAACTAACGGTTCCAAACTCACTCTCCATTTCCTTATACTCCTTTACCTTCATCCTTTTCCCTATTTCATATTGATCATCATCCTAAACCATTTCCCTTACGCCAATCCAAGGTCTGCCGTGCCGAGGGATGCGTGGCCGGGGGCGAGCCCGGTCGAGAGCGTGCCACGCCTGGAGATAGGGCGGACTCCAGGTGTAGCTTACATTGTAAGCTAGCCCTTGTCTTGGTAAGCGGGGCTCTGCTGAGATCGACCAACTTATACCCTAGCTTCTCGTGGGAACAAACGTTATTGCTAGCAAGATTATTTGAAACCTGTGATAATACTTCATTAGTTGTATGACGTCTTTTAGCTCTTCTGTAACTACGTTTAGAACTAGAACTAGATGCAGATACCGACCTAGATGACCTGCTTTGATCTGAACTTGAATTTCTGCGGTGCCTATAACTTTTCCGTATGTTGTGTCGACATCTTTTCTTTTTACGAGACCCCATTATGAAAATCAAGAAATGAACTATATATAACTCTCAGAACCAAAAAAAATACAGCTGAATAAGGAAAGATAAGCTGATAGTTGTTAATCCAATCACCACTTATGTTCTTATATTAATGATTATCACTTATATTAATGTTCAGCAATTTTCACGTTTACAAAATAAACACGGCGATTTATCACGCATCGATCATAGGAAACATGCGATAGATGGCATGCTCAAAACTGCAATCAAACATGCGCGTTGTACATAACTTTTAATAAATATTTCAATTCCCAAAATAAGAAAGTTTTGACTGACCTTAGTTTCCAGTTTATACCATCTTTTACCATCAATTATTGTATGTATTTGTACCAAACAGGACCTCCAAAGTAAGTTTACTTTTCAAGGCGTCCAAAATGGTGGCAGGCGGTCACAATGTTAGAACTTTGGGGCGTTTTATCCCACTTCTGATTTGTGAGCTAATTTCTTTGGTAATTTAAAACCTGAACCACTATATGACTGGTTGCTTTCTCTTAAAACAGTATATTTTATATTCCTGAAAATACAGATGCTTACGTTCGGCTCGAATGCCGGGGAAAGAGTGAGTTCATCGCAAGAATGTACGCAAGAGTGATTGTAAAAGAGTGAGTCGCCTGTCATTCTTATAATATTGCCAGCCTCTAATTTAAAAAAATCCCTTATTCCTTTCAATCTAAACAAATTAATGGAGTGTCTGCTAGTGACATAAAAAACCACTTTTAGTAAAAAATATTCGATTTTCAATAATTTTTATTGTATAATTCAAAGTACTTTCCTTTTAAATTCAATATATAAACAATTCAAAACTAAAAATCAAAAGCAAGGTTTCTTTTACTTATCATAATAATAATAAGCATCCCAATAAAATTACCAACACATCGTCTCAAAAACTAAAAGTTGAATAAAAAAATCAGAAGTATAAATTATATAATCAATAATTAAAAATCGATTAAAATAAAACTTTATTATTTTTAACATCCCTACAGTTCAAACTGTGTCGGCTTTTCGTCACACATCAAAGGATCTTGCTTGCAAATAATTTAAAAACAAAAATGTTTCGATAGGTACCTACCAAAATTGAGGCACTGTATCCGCTGCAATCTAAACTCAACATTATTTCTATAAGAAAAATAGCCACAATTATTCTATAATGAAAAAAACGCCCGAAACTTTATAAGCGCCACGTCGTTAAATGAATATTATGCACTCTACAATAATAGATAATCTATACTAATCTATACTAATATTATAAAGCTGAAGAGTTTGTTTGTTTGTTTGTTTGTTTGAACGCTCTAATCTCAGGAACTACTGGTTTGATTTTAAAAAATCTTTTTGTGTTGAATAGACCATTTATCGAGGCAGGCTTTAGGCTATATAACATCACGTTGCAACTATAAAGAGCGAAGAAATAATGGAAAATGTGAAAAAAACGGGGAAAAATATTTATCCTTGAGAGCTTCCGTTGCGTGCGCTGCCAAAAACGGTTCTAGATACCAAAAATATATGTATGAAAGAATTAAGGGAACTTTTTACCGCGGGAAAACTTCGCATTCCCACGGGAAACCGACTTCTACGCGAACGGAGTCGCGCGCGGCTCCTAGTATTATAATAATCATAGTCCCATGATTTTATCAGTCCTATCGGCAATGCATGGAAATTCCTACAAGTCGCGAGTTGCAGTAGTTTCGCACGTGCCGCAGTTGTAGACTAATTTAGACCTTATTAGGTTGCATGATAGTTCATTTTACTAATCGGAGTTACCATGTTCCACGGTTTCAAGGACTAACCCTTTCGTGAAAGGCTTAGTTAAGCCGTTCCATAGGGTAAGTCAAATTGATAGGGTTTTACAATAACTTCTTCAAAAAACCCATACAAAAACCCCTTCAACGACTAAGTCAAATCGTCCCTGGTTACAAGTGCAGGATAGTCAGAGTAATGACAGTCACGGAGACCGAACATGTGAAGTGTGTAGAGTCTATACCAAGAGTCTGAATGCCGCACGAGTCTATTTACCTCATGTAGCATAAATAAATAAAAAAAATAAGTATTGTTAGCTGTAAAACAAAAGTAATGGGTGACTGGACATCCCTAGCATTCGATGGACATCACTGGTCGGCGTCACTGCCGGTGGGCGCGGATTTGGATTGAATCTAATGGCGGCTACATGTTGTATTTTCTACTGATTCATATTTAATTAAAGAGATGTTTAATCTAAAGGCCAATAAATATTGTTTTCTTATAGTATATATAATAGCAAAGATTAAATCATTGTTGTTCGACTTAAAGGCAATTTGCTTAGGAATTAAATTAACGGGCTGTTTTCTGCCTATATAACAGCCTGATTTAATTATGTATATATAAATGAAGAGAGGCTACAATATCAGACGAATAATTAATTGCCTTTAACTGTGTTGCGAAGGGCTACAATTATTCAGCGAAATCCTTGGAGCAATCGAGAGAACTGAAGCGAAAAAACTTTGAAGGTGGGATTTAGAAAATCTATTGATACACTCTTTGTCTGTCAGCAAACTAAAGGCCTATTAAAAAGAAAAAAGAAAAAAAAGATAGATTTTAAATCCTATTGAAACTCAAACACTAGTTGATTAAGAAACCGAATGGCAGCATGAAGCTTAAGAATGATTTTGAAAATTAAAACTGTTTGTTTAGAAAATGAGAAATTTACAGTAAGTAACTACTTACAGTCTTAAATTACATTAAAAAAAAATCAAGTTTTATAAGTTTTCCGGTAGCTTAGAAAAAAAAATGGTATTTTATTAGATTATGGTATATAAATATTGTCCTACCAATAATAATAAATGCAATAAGTAGCATTTTTTTGACAAAATGATCTTTACCCCCCGAATTATATGTTCATAGTTTTGGCAAACAAGCGCCGCGGCGACTTGTTCAAAGTGAAACTGTTTAGAAGAAACATATAAATAACGAGCGACCAGCCCACGCTTCGTAATGGTGTAAATTTGCCGACTCCCTTGCATTTTTGCTAACTTAAAAAAACTTTTTCTAAATGTTCTTTATTTACAAATTTAAATGATTAAATACCCTAAAATATGGAGAAAACCGCATTTTAATCCGTTACGTACTTAAGGAGGAGTTAGCAGCCAGACAGACAGAATTAGCGACTTAGATTTTATACTATGTAATGATTATGATGTTATCTATTACTAATGACCCGCCCACGCTTCGCTATAGTGTAATTTTGGCCGATTTGTTCACGAAACTTTGAATTTGGTGTAACTTAAAACATTTTTTTCCGGAATGTTCTTTATTTACAAATTTAAATGAGAAAAATACCTAAAAGAAGGCGAAAACCGCATTAATTAACCGCATCCGTGGCGTGGCTGGAGTTAGATGGCAACATACAAACAGCGATTAGTGACTTGTATTAAAACTATGTGATAATGATGATGATATAAGTAACAGCCCGGCCGGTGACAGACAGACTGACGGATAGTGTTAGAAACAGGGTCCGTTTTTACCCCTTGAAAACTAACATTTTCAAGTTAAAACTTTCAATAAAAAACCTTAGTTCTTGCAATTCGTAAAACTTTAATAAACGATTATGAAAATCGTTTCCAATTTCAAATTTCACATCATTGACATTGCGGTTTCGTTGCTCGGGGTCATTGACCGGTTGTGCAATCTGTCAGTTTGACATTACAGTTTTTTTTCTTACCATTGATCTTGGTAAGTGTGACAATCAATGAGCGGATAGTAACGCTTTCTTTATTCATTGAGGTTTTAGAACATAGGAAATTAGAGTTAAGGCGGTGGAAAAGGTTGATTTTATAGAGTTTTTGAGTAAAATTTAAATTTGTTTTTAAAAAATACAGATGAAAAATAACACTGGATCAATTTTGGGTTTTTGTTCGGTTGAAGTCAATTAAAGAAATTACTACCGACACTTCATACAAGAAAATGTGATGTTTTAGCGTTAAAAATGACACATGCTTAATTGTAGTATAAAAATAAAATATGTTTCGTAAAAATACGTTCAAAAAAAAGCGCTTCGCTTTTTGAAAATCACAGACCAAACTTAACAGTGCGAAGTTGATCTGTCGCTTTGACATAAATTTCTGCCCCCACCGCATACATATTTATACTAAACTATGCATACCTTACACCACTATAATAGAAAACATAATCACGGTTTTTTTACACACCGTCACACACGCTAACAATTCAATCAACCGGCGAAATAAGGCTAACGCTTTCAGTTTACAACGCATCAATGGCCAGTTACGACAGGACAAATCAGATGTTTATCGCGGGAGTTTCTCAAGATTTATTGGAAAATATAATTAAAAGGCTTGCAAGTGTGATTAAAGATTGGACACGTGAGGCAACGGGTGATTTGGCGCGCGGCAAGCGTTCGAGTTTTGAAATTCGCGCCGTTTTTGACGTTGACGTGTGTCACAGATGTCGTGGTCCTTTAATAGAATACGTGAAAACGTTGGTAAGCGTGCACATTCGTGGACCAAAAAAGATTTCATTACTCACAAACGTTAGCACTGAAATCAATTTGGTCCACTTGTTGGTACCAACATATGCTTGAACGTTCTGTCAAAATGACAGGTGGTTTAATATGGGTCAGTAAGATTGCATGTCGAGGTTTTTCCGATGAATCTGCTAAATATCTTTACTTTAAACAATATAAGTTCAATAAAACTTGTCCAAAAGTTTAGATCTTACTAATTAAAGTATTTAGTTGTCAGTTTGGCATTGACTGACATCCATCTGACATTGCTGCACACAGTGCACTACCTATCTTTTGTTTGCACTGTAAGCACTGAACGGTGACGTCACTAATGACGTCAGATTGCTCAGAATATGCAAACGTTCGTATTAATGGACCGACCGTGTGCACGCAAATAGTGCAGAAAGCGCGCTGACAGCAATTTCGGACCAGTATAAGAGAATATCTGATGTAATAATTTATAATTGAGAACCGAAAAGTTTTTGTTTGTGGTTATTAATAAATAATATGCAGAAACGTCAACGATGTCCGAAAAGTAAAACGTCAAGAAGACCCCAATTCGTCGTCTTATCACCACTTGACTGACTGAAGACTGTGTTTTCCCTGATTTCGATGGTATTCCACGTATCTATAGGTATAAAATATTAAAAATAATTCTCTTGATTTTTCTATTGACGGTTATATTGTAAATCAATATTTAAAATACGTTAAATCATCATTAGTTTACAAATATTCTCAATAAATATTGTTTACCGACCAAGTTAGATAAATTTCCAACGCTCATCTTGTTTTTTCCATGGAAAATCCTTCTGGAATGTTCTTAGCAGCCACTTCGGCTGTCAAAATCAATTATTTACTGATTCCGGGCCGGATTAATTAATGGACTAATTAGTTGTAGATAATTAATGAAAATATCGAGGGTAAGGATTAAGAAGCTTTTAGGACGCCTTGTTAATAATGTGAGAGGTAATATGAATTTTTTAACAGATTCTTACTAAGAATATCTGACAGACCTATATTACTGTAAAGTTTCATCTTAATCCATCCAGTAGTTTTTACGTGAAAGAGTAACAAACATCCATACATCCATTCATTTTTAAAAACTTTCACGTTTATAATATTAGTAGGATATTGATATTTAGCGAGGACCAAACAAAAGCACATCTACCGACTACATAACAGTCGAATAGAATCAAACAATAAAAAAATACAAGTTGAGATTATAAAAACTATTCAACAAACCTATTTATTAAAATGTGTTTAGTTTTTTTTCTATGACAGACAAAAATACAAAAACTATAACAGACTTCAAATAAATTATGACAACTTAAACCATATAAATTTGGCGTAGCCTTATACTCTATTACATAAAGATTACCCGAAACTCTCAATTAAGCGAGATTTGATAACAATCATTACAATAACGCATCGAATCGATGATCGCCTTCTATTACAAAGTCGGTTAATAACACACGAGTCTGTAATTCGCATAAACCGTGAACACGCACGCAACATTGAGTTGTAAATGTGGGTAGTCGCAAAAAATATATCTTTACAATTATAGCTGAAGAGTTTGTTTGTTTGTACGGGTATACCTCAAGAACTAGTGATTCGAATTGGATTATTGTGTTTGTGTTGAATAGTTTATTTATTGAGAAGGGCTATGTTTTACTGCTGAAAATTTACTAATTTTCACGGGAAATTCAATTTCGTTGCGGGTGAAACAGCAGGGCGGAAAACTGGTTATGTGTATACTTGAATATACGGTAATATGCACTTAATAATCATGAAATAACATCGTCTAGCTACATTTAATTTTGCGTTGTCGCCATGCTAAGGAATCTTTATAACATTCCGTCAAAATTAAAATGTTGGTACTAGGAATTCAGAAAACGACATATTTTTTTGAACACGTAGTAGTAAATTAAATTTTACATTCGAGTGTTATTAAATAACAACATCAACCTTTAAGAAAAACCTACTTACAAAATACCAACCAAATTATCAAAAAAGAAAAAAAAAACGATGTATCCGGGTTCGAACACTTATATGGGTTTTTAAAATATGTTTACACTAGGGGCCGCGCGCGACTCCGTTCGCGTAGAAGTCGGTTTCCCGTGGGAATGCGAAGTTTTCCCGCGGTAAAAAGTGCCCTTAACTCTTTCATACATATATTTTTGGTATCTAGAACCGTTATTGGCAGCGCACGCAACGGAAGCTCTCAAGGATGAATAATTTTCCCCGTTTTTTTCACATTTTCCATTATTTCTTCGCTCTTTATACTTGCAACGTGCTGTTATATAGCCTAAAGCCTGCCTCGATAAATGGTCTATCAAACACAAAAAGAATTTTTAAAATCAAACCAGTAGTTCCTAAGATTAGAGCGTTCAAACAAACAAACAAACAAACAAACAAACAAACTCTTCAGCTTTATAATATTAGTATAGATTTACCTACATTTTTATGTGGAAGTCGGTTTTCCGTGGGAATGAGAAGTTTTCCCGCGGCAAAAAGTACCCTATGAGTTATTCTGTTGTATAACCTATATTACTGTAAAGTTTAATCCAAATCCGCCCAGTCGTTTTTACGTGAAAGAGTAACAAACATCCATACATCCTTACAGACTTTCACGTTTATAATATTAGTAGGATAATAGCTCATTGACAACACATACAGTTTGGGTAAACATGAAAAATCACCAACTCACACTGAGCTAGCATAGTGGATTACGACTCAATCTCGCTATCTGTTAAAGCATGTATCTCTTACCGATTGTCAATATGTATCGATATTGACCACCGCTGAAAAGTTCTTAATTTAAAATTTTCTGTCCGGTAAAAAGTGTCTGGACCTGTCTTAACTAGTGGGCGTTTAGAAGCTGTCATAATACATTAAGGCCCAATTGCAGGGAACGTTCTAACCGTAATAAGAAGTAGTTACAATCGATGGTGGCGCCATTTAAACCTGAGTTAGCTAACCCGAAGTTAAAACGTTCCCTGCAATTGGGCCTAAAAGGTCTATAATAAACCCACCCTCTTATTTATTAATGAATTTTAAACCTACATAACCTATTTGCTTAATCTCTTTCACTTACGAAAGCTGTCGTATGAAATTGAGGGAGTCAAAACATATTTTAGCTCATGTAGATTTTAAGTGGGTTTTTCAATAAAGGGGTAAGAATATCTTGATTTAGGACTAATATTCCTTCAAAGAAAATAAATCTAAAGGTATAACGGGTGTAAAAGGACCCCTTCCGAAGCCTGAAACCATGTATTCTTAAGCCTCAATAGTAACTAAGTAAATTCATTAACAGTAGGTATATCCAGAAAACTCAATTTACAAAAGTTATTAAGGATTGAAAAGTGATATTCACCGCTTAAAGTCATAGCTCACACATCAGCTAATGGTTCAGGAGCGATGGTTTACATAGCAAATAAAACTAAAACACTATTTGGCAAAATTAGGTAACTTTTTTTGCTTTTAACGTAACCAGTACCCCTCCAGCAATGTTTTCGTTTTCGGAATAGTCTTTTTACACCCTGTATGTTATGTTATATAACATGAGTAATGTGTTACATAAGAAAGATCAAACATAATTAAGGACATCGAATTACGAATCCTCACTTAACTTTAATAGTTAGTAGAACTAATGATGAAATATGTAAGAGAACTATACTTAGAATTAAATTAATATGTATGTTATTTGAGGTTATTGTTAAATAAGAGTTTTAGATAATGGTACATTATTTTAAAGTAAAGTATGTTAGCGACTAAGGTTTAACTGACCATGACAAATTAGACATCTAACTATCCTAATATCCTACTAATATTATACATGTGAAAGTTTGTGAGGATGTATGGATGGATGGATGGATGGATGTTTGTTACTCTTTCACGTAAAAACTACTGGACGGATTTTGATGAAACTTTACAGTAATATAGCTTATACATCAGATTAACATATAGGGTACTTTTTACCGCGGGAAAACTTTTCATTCCCACGGGAAACCGACTTCTACGCGAACGGAGTCGCGGGCGGCCACTAGTAATGTTATAAATGCGAAAGTGTGTATGTGTGTTTGTTAGTCTTTCACGCAAGAACTATAGAACAGATTTTTATAGTTGATAGTTTTAATAGACTTTACCCAGGAATAACACATGGGGTACTTTTTACCACCGAAAAGTAAGTACAGTGTAATATTTGTGTCTTATTAGTCACGGATTTGTGCAAGGTTCCTAAAAAAATAGGTCGCCCCACATCTTCTTAGGTCTAAGTTATTTATTAAGGGCTGATTTTTCAATAGTCAGATAAATGCTAACTGACTGATTAGAGGTATGTTTTCAGTGTCACTTCATACATATGTCAAGTATTTATGTTCGACGTGCAACAAAAACATACTGATTTTCTGTCAGATAGAATTTATCCGACTATTGAAAAACCGGCCCTTAATCGTGAAATACCTATCTCAAATTAACGTATGCATATTATTTACTACAATAATACAAAGTATGTAACGTTGAAGTATAACTTTGCAAAAAAACAATTTATTTAAATTGACATGTAAGGTTTCCATTTTTCAAATCCTTTCAATATTTGCATATTGATTATAATTTATCATTAACAACCCAAACTGAAGATCATGTTACCTACACAGCTTGTTTGTTTGTCATTGACAGACGTCCAAAATGACAGATGTCGTGACGAGCTGTCACGTTTCTTGTACGGTCAGCAGAATAATTATTGGATAGCACTTCAAACTATGGATGAGATATTTTGCATTGATATGTAATGCGTGTATGATGCGACGGAAGATATCTTATGCTTAAGACAAGTGACCTATGCTTCGCATTTGTAAAACTTTTTACGAAAAAAAAACTAGTTAAAATATTTTTATCTTAAAAAAAATACTTAGAAGCACTCTTGGTAATATCTTTTTAATAATAGTGAAAACTTCATTAAAATCCTTTACGTAGTTTAGGAGGAGTTAGCGAACAAACATACAGACTTACAATTTTCAATATGATCATAATTTTCCATGACACTTTATTTGTCGATACTAACTCTAACAAGTTACAAAGTCATTTTAAATACTGAAAGGAAAACCCTCAGTAATAAATAATAACTGCAATTACTTCAATATAATTGTGGTTTGAAGATGTGAGTGTTGATAACTACGAGATTTATTGAACAATGAATAATTGATCGCAGTTTTAAAAAAAAACTGGTGATAATTCTATATAATAATAAATAAATCTCCAGACTGACACACTAACTTTGTGGCCCTAAACTAAGCAAAGCTTGTATTATAGGTACCACACAATGGACTAGGGGAGAGCCTAGTTACACCCAGACACGAGCCAATATAGAAAAACCATTTTTCTAAATTGGCCCGACCCGGGGATCGAACCCGGAACCATCCTTTTAGCAATTTGGTATATAGGTATACCGCAGAACCACAGAGGTCGTCAAAATATATATTATCAAAGTGTGAATTAGTCTAATCTATGCTGATATTATAATCCTGAAGAGTTTGTTTGAACACACTAATCTCAGGTTTCATTTACAGAAATATTTTTGTGTTGAATAGTCCATTTATTGAGGAAGGTTATATAATGTCACGCTATGAATTACAGGAGCGGAGCAGTATTGAATAATGTTGCCGAAACGGAAACACTTTCAAAGGATTCTTGTAAATGATGAAAGTTACGCAAAAAATAATCATAGCATTAAATAGCTTTTTCTATTATTAACGTGGATGGCACAGCTCATTAAGAATATACATAGCTCTTAAGTCCCGTAGTAGATAACCACTGGTGGCATTATATCCCGAGTTTCTCCGTGCACCTAGGTCCCGGCTACATTTCCATTCGAAAATACTTTTTTAACCAAATCAGATGCCTAAGGCACGGCTTAAAAGTTCCTGACAGGTGGGTGGTTTCTTTATAGGAATCATTTTTAAGAGCGGTGTAGATTAACACTAATAAAAGAAGAATGTAGGTACGACCAAAACATATTGGCTACACGATTAAAAGCCCCGAACGAGTGTGTTGTAAAAATTACGTAAGCGGAACATAGGTACATACAGACAGAAAAACATATATTTTCGCATTAATTATATTCTAATTTATGTATTTTCGTGTAAAACCTGATATAATTATTAAAATATTCATCTATATTCATTAATTCAATCAACCAACGTACGTTGATGTAAAGAATTAATATAACTAACTATATTTACTTAAAAAAAAAAAAAAACTATACATATTTTTTGCCTATATCGTAAATATTAACACGCAAAAGCAGACTAAACCATCAAGTTTCAAAGGGTTTTAATTTATATACAGGGTGTATAAAGACTGTTTCCATAAACGAAAACTGGGCATACCTGGAGCAAAAAAGCATAACAATTTTTTTTACGTTTTTTTTTTTTTTTTACATAATTGTCCCAAATTGCGTGTAAACTATAAAGTCTGCATTACCTTAAAATAAATAGTGTTTTAGTTTTATTTGCTCTGTAAACCATCGCTCCTGAACCATTAGCTGATGTGTGAGCGATGACCTCAAGCGGCGAATATCACTTTTCGATCCTCAATAACTTTTTTAATTTGAGTTTTCTGGGTATACTGTTAGTGAATTTAGTTACTATTGAGGCTCGAGAATACGTGGTTTCAGGCTTCGGAAGTGGTCTCTTTACACCCGTTATAAAGATTAATTGATTTCAATGATAGTAAAGTCCTTGTTATTAAATGTACTGGCTTAGTCATTACTTCCTGATTATATTATATATCTACTTACCTTATAGAATGCTGATAGTAAATGATTTTGTATAAACAAAAGGTCATGTTTACATTGCATATGGATACATATACGCATGTTTTGTAAATAATGCATGATAATTTATTTTATTTCTAATATAATAAAAAGACATATTAGCTTGGTCGTAATAATAATAATAAATCGAGAAGAAATACGATCACGTTTTATTTCTAATAATGTGTTTTTGATTTTAAGTAGTCAAAAGTAATTAAATAAGTAAAAAATAGGATTTAAAAGCACTGTTTAGCTGCTTTAATTGCATACGTTGCTTTATATAGATTAGATTAACTTAAATACAACAAAAGCTCAAATCTTATCTCTAAAATTAGATACGTAGATTACGTCAAAAAATTGCTGCTTTTCATACAAAGCCAGTATGTCTATATAGGAAGGACGATATTCGTGACTTTTTTTTTGTTTATTTTTTTCCGTCATGCGGAAAGGCAAAGAGACCCTTTTTGCAATGTTTATACAAAATGTCATCCAAAAACTGCTGACGTGTCAAACCAAACGTACGTCACTACTTAGCACGGCCATAGCCGTCCCAAAATTCCCACTACTGTCAAAACCTTTTTTTTTATGTCCCAGGAAAATGCCTACCGCATACTCGCCCCTCCAGGGAAAGGAGACTGGTTATGTCGGGCTTGTACCGACCAAAAACCTGAAGTAGTATAGTTGAAACCATAGACTTATTATTGGTCTTCGCCCTCGCTCGTACTTGGTTCGAGTATGCCTTAATTAGAGTATGCCGTAATTCGGCATACTATTTTATGCCGTATTTTACGAGTATCAGTGCTCCATCTAGTAAGAGCGAGAGCGAAGACCAATAATAAATATATGGTTAAAACCTTGGTTACTGAAAACTGCTTGTTTTGTTACTGTGACGTGTTTCTGTCGATTTCATATCAACAGCTATTTATCACAGTTTATTGAGACGCAAAAACATACATGTTAGTTACCATAGCAACACATTTAACAAGGCGCCAACCTTTATTGAGTTTGGCCGCTAGTTATCAAATAACTTTATTATTTCTGCGAGGAAATGTCAAATGACAGTAAAATGGATCGTTACTTGATCGTAGTTGTGCGATTAGGTTGCGTATCGAATTTGAAACCATAATAGTAGGCCGAAAACCTTAGTGGAATCGGATTAAGAAGAAGGTTTATCATGTTAATTTTTGTGATAAAATATTTTCCAGCCTTTATATAAAAGGTAAATACTAGTTTTAACGAGTATGAAAAAATACCGGGGAAAATAATCAAATAAAAAACAATTAATCCCCTAATCACAGGATATTTTAGAGTAGGTATCTGTGGTCTTAATTTACTTGAGAACAAAGCATAAATATTGAGAACTAGTGGCCGCCCGCGACTCCGTTCGCGTGGAAGTCCGTTTCCCGTGGGAATGAGATGTTTTCCCGCGGTAAAAAGTATCCTATGTGTTATTCTGATGTATAACCTATATTACTGCAAAGTTTTATCCAAATCCATCGAGTAGTTTTTACGTGAAAGAGTAACAAACATCCATCCATCCATCCATCCATCCATCCATACATCCTCACAAACTTTCACATTTATAATATTAGTAGGATAGCAAGAAAAAGAATCAAACGCTGTCGTTCCTACATAATCTCTTTCATTATTGTTTTAGTTTTAAGAAATCAATTGCATAATCATAGGTATATTCTATTCTTAATTTCACGCACGCACGTCGGCCATTTTTTAATCTATCTAGCTTGACATGTCAAAGGTCACGCAATGATTCAGCCAAATAAATAAAGTTGCTTTCGCTGGATTTTCGAAAGTGATTTATTTTTAGAGTTAGATAATCTAATAGGTTTTTAAAGCAAGTTTCGTTATGTAATTTTTATCGATGTCAAAAGGTTAGATTGCATATTAATTGTGCGTCATTTTTAACAAGATTTGACAGATGATAAGCACTTTTTCTTCGTAAATATTGCTAAGTGTTAGTCAACATCAGTTATTATAGTAAATGGACATGAAAACTTAAAACATTTGAGATTAAATTGTATTTTTTTTTCAAGAAAAAGTTACAATTATTTTGGCGATAAAAAATATAAAAATCTTTTAATTTATTTATTTATTTAGTTAAGATACACAAAACAAATTGTCACCAAAATTATACAATATAATATGACTATATAGCTAGGCAACAACTCAACACATGTGTAAACACAGCAAGTTAAAATTAAGAAAAAATATCATTATATGAGAGTTAAATAATTAAAAGAAGTTAATCAGAGATAATAAAAACAAATAAACAAAAAGAATACAAACAATCATTGAAGTTCAACATACACATTTCTAAATTTTGCTTATTTTATTTTTAAAAGAATACAAAGTGTCACCAAGGATATCAAAGGATCTGTGGTTGAGAACCAGTTCATTATATGCTCTACACATTCGAACTATATGAAGTATTATTTTTATAAGCCTCTGGCCAGAGTTACATTCAGAGTGCAATAATTGACACTGTCATAGAGTAAACCCTAAATAGCTGATTCCTCCCCCCCCTGGAATAAAATTAGTCTGAATCATATATTCATATATTTGTCATATCTTTGTCCAGGTCAATAGTTCTGATGCTTACCCCGTACATACAAACTTAGAAAAAATCTTTATTTAAGTATTTAAAACTAGCAAAGAATATCTACTGCTAGTGATTGAAACTATTAAATTTTCTTTGAGTCATCCTACTTATATGGTAGGTACGGACGGATTTGGATGAAACTTTACAGTAATATAGGTTATACACCAGAATAACACATAGGGTACTTTTTACCGCGGGAAAACATCTCATCCCCACGGGAAACCGACTTCCACGCGAACGGAGTCGCGGGCGGCCACTAGTTGCAACATAAATGTATGTTTTCAATTGGTTTCATTTTATTTTCATTACGACGGTGCCATGCCATGTTTCCCCACCATAGATATTATCAAGTCACAATTTTATAGAATCAGAAGGACAATGCAGTTCTCAATGCAATAAACAATGAGTGGAAACAGACCGGGGTCTTACTATGGTCCTTTCGATATTTACTTAATCATCATTATCATTATCATTACATAGTATAAATCTAAGTCGCTAATTCTGTTTGTTTGTATGTTTGACCGCTAACTCCTCCTAGAGTAGGTACTTAACGAATTTAAATGCGGTTTTCTCCATATTTTAGGGTATTTATTCATTTAAATTTCTATATAAAGAACGTTTAGAAAAGTTTTTTTAAGTTAGCAAAAATGCAAGGGTTCGCGAGCAAGTCGGCAAAATTACACCATTGCGAAGCGTGGGCGGGTCGCTCGTAACCTTATAAAAGCAAGAACCTATTTTAAACTTAGATTTACCTCGTAAAATATGGTTCATCTCTTCAGTTAACATAGCTGCCTAATAACATAATTTATCGTATACTAGCAGCAGCGTTTTTTAATAAGGGATTATTTTTAATGGCAAAGGTTACGCCGACTTTTTCTAAGCCGCTTAAGCAACGTCTTCAAACCTATAAAACAGAAGGTTTTTATAGCCCTTTTTACATAATTTTATGCTATTATTATCAAGCTAAGAACTGAAGTAGTAAAATACGAGTTTACCTTAAAAATAACATGGTGAAAAGCTTTGCGTAATCACAATTTGATTCCGAGTGGTCTTAAATTAGATGTTAGGTATCTATATCAGATTAATAACTAGAAAAAGAAGTATTATCAAAAGACGTATAAAACAATCAGTCAAAAGTCAGTTAAAACAATGGAAACCTTATCTTTCTTTATAAAAACTTCAATTCAATTTAAGAATTCATGCAATTATTTGTGGTTTAAAATTTTGCAATACAGTTATTTATCAGATTAGTTGAAACCTTGAGAGTTTAAATTTCATAGTATAGCGGTCAGAGTTTAGTTCTGAAGGTCTCAGGTTTATTTACCAGTCGAATAGTTCGTAATGGTTTACTTAGTAACGCTTAGTGATTAATTTGTATCCAGAGGCGAAACTAATTGCTAATGTAAACAGTCTAATCCTTAATTGATAGAACAGAGTGTTAGACAAGATATAGTTTTCATTATGTTATAGGTAAACTAGAGGCCGCCCGCGACTCCGTTCGCGTGGAAGTCGATTTCTCGCGGAAATGAGAGTTTTCCCGCGGTAAAAAATACACTATGTGTTTTTCTGATGTATAACCTATATCACTGTAAAGTTTCATCCAAATCCGTCCAGAAGTTTTTACGAAAGAGTAACAAACATACATCCATACTCACAAAACTTTACGATTATGTTCTGCTTGACGGAACAAATGACACTAACGTAGTGTGTGCCTAAATTGTACTAGATCCCTTATTTTTTGGGGTGTCGGATTTTTTATCTAGGATAATGTAATATATGAATGGGTATAGAGTAAAACTCTGAAACTACTGAGCAGTTTTTTTTTATTGAAAACGCTAGAGAATTTCGTAAAAACATGGTTAAGGTTATTCAGTAAAATGAATGAGTTAGGTATATTTAGAATAGGAAAAGTAAGTTAGTAAGTAAATTTATTTTTCCAATCGTCCAATCTAAGAAAACGAAAGCAAAGCTGAGAGCGAAATACTTTTTCTTGATTTGCGTCATGGTAATCCCAATTTCATTCGAGCGACATATATCGAAAACTTCAGAATAACCCCTCTGTTAGTTTCATCATTTGCAAAGGTCAGAAACTAACGGAGTTCAGTGCCACTCCTAGTTTATAAGTAAATAAATATTACATACAGAAGATAAACTGGGTTTAAAACATGAGGTTTTTTTTAAAAGTTTATTTATTACTTTAAAAAATATCGACCCGACATTAAAATAGCGAAAGTAAAAGAAGCGTTTTTTTTTTATATTTAGTCACGATTTAAATAGTAAAGACAAAATACTGTTACCTCATAATGTTAAAAGTTTGGATTTAAACGAAGACTTAGGCCCAGAACACACGGTGAAACGCAAATGCAACGAAACTGCAACTACTAATTACTTTTGAGTTGCATTTAAGTTTCTGCCATAGATTCCGTTGAGAAACCACACATGACGCGACCAGTTTGAAACCGGTTTGAAACGCGTTGCAAATCAGTCGCATTGAAACCGGCGTGCAGGAAACTCGCGTTGCGTTTCATTAATTTTTTGTCTTGGCGTTTCTTTTACAAAATGGCTGACGACGAACAAAAAAACATTAAACTTGTTTTAGAAGTGGAAAAGAATCCTTGCTTGTATAATACCACACTATCAAGCTACTCTCGCAAGACTGAGACTGATAAAGCATGGGCAGAAATTGGAAAAAAATTGAAAATGACAGGTGAGTTATCTGATTATTATTTAGTTTATTTAGGGCCGATTTTTCAATAGTCAGTTAAGCCTTCAGATAGGACTTATTCTATGGATAGCAAGATTGTGAATTTTTCAATTAGCGGATAAGCTCTAACAGAAGGTTAAACTCGATAACTGGCGGATAAACTTAGCTGCCTCTTTTTGCCTCAGTTAAGCAGTTATCTAACAGATTATTTGGCGTTTCTGTCATCATGCGTATGTAAATATAGGATAATTTATTTGTGTTTTGCTTATTTTTTGTAAAACCATGGATATTTTACTTTATTTGAAGACAATAATGTATAGTTATCAAAACGGGACAAAAATATATATCACAAGAGGTTTAATTTTGAATATCTGTGCAGTAAGCTATTGTTGACATCACAGATGTATAAATTTCTAGATGGAGTAATACGTTTGATGTGTGCGTGTCACAAATAACACACTGCTAAAGATACGCTATATCAAAATGAGGATTTTTTGAGAATTATATTAATATACTAAGTAGTTATTAAGACATACAGTAACATAAAGTATCTCTGAGTATATGAAATACCAAATCGATTTTTTAAAAAAGCATCAAAAATATTCTTAGCAATCAATATAATAAGATAGAAATACTTTCTCAAAGTTTACAGACACATGTTAAAATATATTGTATTTGTAACTTTTATTTGTATTTTTTTTCGGTGGGCTCCATCTAGTTTTCGGTATATCTATGTATTATAGTTGACGGCAAGTCTTGATGTCATACCTAAATTTTTTGTCAATTGGGACACCCGCTGTCAATGCGTTGAAAGTTTACAGTCCTTTTCTAACAACTGTAAAATATATAAGAATGTCTCTTTCTTGCACAAATATCATTAGGATAGCTAGCAGAGGGTTATCTGACCATTGAAAAATTGAAACTTTATTATTCGTCTCAGTTAAAGCTATCTGGCTGTTCGATATCTGGCGTTTTAACTATCTATTGAAAAATCGGCCCATAAAATAATTCTACACACAATAAGCCCATTGCCACGGCAATGCTGTCTGTGCTGCCAAAAAGTAATTATTTAAATATTTTCTTAAAGATAAAGGCGAAAGATTGGGTCCTAGGATCAGATCATGTGACATTAAATTAGGAGGGCGTTGACTTATTTCCGAGTTGCCAACGTTTGTTGTGTGATACGGTATTCCTTCCTTGGATCTCACAAAATTGTGCAATACACAAGCACTTTTTATTATATTATTGACCACTTCAGGGGTTCGGCAACGTATTGGTGATTCGAATATCATAAATTTTTCTGTTAACATGCCAAAAGCACACTCAACACTTTTTCTAGCACGGGATAATCTATAATTAAAGATGCGTGAGGTGTTGGTGGCAGTTCTTCCTGGAAAAGGTCTCATTAAATATTTTTCCAAAGGAAAGGCTTCATCTCCAACAAAGTAAAATGGAAATGAGTAATTATTTTCATCCATTGGCAGAGGACGTGGAGCAGGAATATTTAGTCCATCTTCCTCAATAAGGCGCTTCATAGATGAAACTCTGAAAATACCTGCGTCACTATTTCTACCTGCATATCCAACTTCTATCATTGTAAACAGACCATCAGCATCGGCACATGCCATTAAAATTACAGAATGATAATTTTTGTAATTAAAATTAGTAGATCCTGTATTCGGGAGCTTTTTTATTCTAAAATGTTTTCCGTCGATCGAGCCTAAACAATTGGGCATATTCCACAAAGTATAGTATCGTTCAGCTATTCGCTTCCACTTATCTTGGTCTGGAACCGGCATAAATTTATTATTTAAATAATCCCATATTTTTTTTGTAGTATCAGCCACAATCGTTGCAATAGTGGATTCTCCTCTAGCGAAGTATAAGCTCAATGCCACATATGTACTAGATGTACCTCCCAAATACCTGTAAACAAATAAAGCAACGTATCAGTTAAATTATAAGTATACATATAGTAGTGGTAGGCAACATATCTGTATCATATAGACAGTTTTTTTTTACTTTTTTACAGGTGCTGTTTGCAAAGAGAAATGGCGGAATCTACGTGTTGTTTATATGAGACATTTGAAACCTTTGCCAAGTGGCTCTGGAAGAAAAAAGAAAAAACCATACTATTTACTTGATCATATGCATTTTTTAACGCCATATATAAAACCGATGAATCCGCCTGAGGCAGGGAACTTGGCATCCATTTCATTAGAGAATACATTGGATGTATCAAACGATCTGCCAGACGACGTGCCTACCGAACCCCAGCAACCTACTGAGAGCTGTGATATAGAGCCTTCTCCTTCTAGTACACAAGATAATATTGATAATCCAACTCAACATTCTTCCAATCCAAAACGGAAGAAGTCTTCATTGCATGACACTGATAAACATTTTATTAATTATTTAAAACATAAATCTAATAAGTTGACTACATCTCAGACTTCCACAGACTCTGTTATGTCGTTTTTGAATAGTCTCGCACCAGAGTTAAGAGAAATGAATCTCCAACAATTTAAAATGTTCAAAAGACGTGTACTAAGTCTTGTTGATGATATATTGAATCCTTCTACGCCTGAACGTCCAACAACGCGTCAATTTATAACGTTAAGTAATGAAACATCCCATCAAACAGTATATTCTCCAATATCGCAGTATACGGAATATGGTAGTCCATATGTGCAGCCAGCACCAACACCTAATCCTCTGGACTTCAGCGGAATATCTACAGGAACTTTATCAAACTCTATTAAACCAGTACAAACATCTAACCCTCAGGACTTCAGCGGAATGTCTAACTCCACAGAATACACTCCTATGAACCAAGATGTGGATTTCTGAAAGTTCGTGTGAATGCTTCGTAGTTATCTAAAATTAATGACTAAGCTCATTCAAGTTTTAATTGTAAAATTTAATTTATAATTGTAAAATTTAATTTTTAATAATTGGAAAAATAAATATTCAAAATACTTACATAAGTGTTATTAATAGCCTTTCTTGAGGACTCACACATTCTCTCATATTAGTATTCTGTTTCTGCAAATGAGGTGTCATTATTTCAACAAGCTCAAGATATGTAGTTTTGCTCATACGATAACAATCCAAGAATTTTCTATCAGTTTCTTGTAATTCTTTAGCAGCCACAAACATACGACAGTTGATATTCTTCTCAATGTAGGGATGTATCCACATAGTTCTCCTTTTGCGCCTTCTTCTTTGTCGAAGATACAAATACATAACCACAATTTCTTCGTCACTTGAAGAACTCATTATGCAGACGTCTTATCTCAACGAAAACCGAAATGATTGTGGTTGCAGCGTGTGTGGAAAATGGTTGAACCTGGTTTCAAATCAATAATTTCAAAAGGGTTTCGTTGCAGTTGCGTTTCACCGTGTGTTCTGGGCCTTAGTATCGTTTTTTAAATATTCAAAGCTTTGGATTTAGATGATATTTGTTTTTATTCATACCTATTTTTAAACTATATTAGACGTCTATCTCTCTTTCTGTCATAATAGACAAAAACCAAACATATTTTATCTTATAGAAGTTTAAAATTCCTTTGAAAATAGCCTGATACACTTATTTATAAAAAATGCAATAAGCACCTTTTGTTGTGTTTCTGTGGTTTAATGATTTGGTTTAAACCAACATCGACATGCAACAGTTAGATTGAATGGTACTTACGATTCTAGATATTGTTTCCTAGCTTTAATTAGCTTTGTTTTGCTCTCTTTTATTATACCTACAATATTTTGAATACAGATTAACATAGGCATTCATGAAGTTATAGACACTGGAAAAAGAACGCGGGTCTCCAAGCATTACGCGACTGGAAATCGAACCCAGGACCTTCAGATAACCGGTCTAATGCTCTGACAACTGAGCTACTTTTTTCCAGTGTCTATAACTTCGAAAGTAATAAATTAGCATTCTAAATGCAAAACTAAAAGTAAAATCTCAATAGGCATTCATCTTATCATTAAAAATATATAATCAGTGCATATTTTATAAATATTTTATATTTGGCTTCTGGGAAATTGGGAATACCAACACACAAGTGTCAAAATTTGACAACTGAAAAAAGTGACACGCCTATCTATCTATCCCTCTTACACATCTCTGTGTATCGGCGGACAGAAAGTGATAGCTATATTTTTCAAATACATGCTTATAGGTAAGATTGTGCAAAAATCTTATAGGTTTAGTGTGATTTTAATTAATAAAACAACACCGACAATAATGGGAAAAAACGAAGATTTCAAAACAAACGTTCATTTATAGAAGCGCTATTATGGCGTTTTAATGATTTTAAAACTATTTCATAATAACATCTCGGCAATTTTTTATATATATTTTTTCGCTTTGTTGTTTGTTTTATAACAATTAGAGAAAAAATACTTGAAAATACATTTTAAAAGACATGTTATCATCATTACATGGTATAAATCCAAGTCGCTAATTCTGTCTGTTTGTATGTTTTGCCGCTAACTCCTCCTAAAGTACGTAACGGATTTGAATGCGGTTTTCTCCATCTTTTAGGGCATTTATTCATTCAAATTTGTAAATCAAGAACGTTTAAAAAAAGTTTTTTTAAGTTACCATAAATGCAAGGGTTCGCGTGCAAGTCGGCAAAATACACCATTGCGAAGCGTGGGCGGGTGGCTTGTTGATAATAAATCTTAAATAATTTACCAGAAAAAAAACAGAATTTGTTTGTAACATTTGCACTTAATTGCTAGTAGTTAAAAGTAATATATTTATTTATATTAAGATCAACATTAAGATAACAATTGAAGATTGGGTTTCATCGAAGTCTTCGAATTTTGATTGAAATGAAAGGAATGAAACATTTCACGGTGCAGCGGTCTTCAAATACTCCGCCCGCCGTTTCTTATGAGCGTCTAAAATCATAGCTATCTGCGGATTATCCTTCAAAGCATTCAAGATGTCTATTCTTGAAAATATATCCGTGACCGTCCTCGCAGTGGTCACAGGTTTGACAGTGCTAAACTTCTTGTCTTTATAAGTGGCCAGAAGCATATGAAACTCGGGCGTTGTTTTAGGCTTTTCAGCCTTTTTGCCTTTGCGCTCCATTTGCTCTATGAGTTCTAGAAGCTTCTCGACCATCACGTTCTGTTGTTCTAGCATGTGGTAGAGGTAGTTGGGAGTGGAATCGTCTGTGGAAAATTCTGAATCTGCTTTCGGTGGAGGGATATCGTAGTAGTCGTTGTCGCTAAGTCGTGTATCGCTGTTCATTTCTGCCTCGCTTCGGGGCATGAAACTGCGTCGCCCGTCAAAACTGGCAATGTATTCGTCTTCAGGGTTTAAAATCATATTGGCTAATGCTTGTCTGCTGTTTATATCGATGTTCTTGTTGGATAGATTGTCGTAGAGCTCGTTAAGTATGGTATGAGTTGCATTGTACGAACCGTTGTGAGTGTTCAACTGTTTGTCAATTATGTTTAGATCTCTGTACATAATATTAGCTGGTTCTTCTTCATAGTTTGGATAAGTGTTGTCAAGTCGATTAGGCACAAGTAAAGCTCGTCTATTCCTAGTTTTGCTGACATCTGTATTGTCTATGACGGGTTTGATGTTACGTTGTATGACACCTGATGCAGTGTCAGGTATGGTGTAAATTGGCATTCTCTTCATCACGAATCTGTCAAGGGATCTCTTTATTTCAGCATTGGTTCGAACTCTATTGATGTGGAACTTGTGGCATGCGCAGTGCCAAATCAGAACTGAAAATCATGTTTTTAAGAGATTAAAAAGTTGAACTTCAGATTGGAGAAGTTTTAATTGACTATTCATAAGTAAGTAAGTTGTTTAAATTGCTTTAGTTGGCAGTCTTAGATTATTAGTTGACAAGCTAGCACTTTTTTAAAAGCCTGGCGTTGACTACACTAAACTCTAGAGCTTCAGATCTTGGGTCTCAGTACCTGAAATTACTCTGCCCTCAACATTAACTATTAATAGGCTTAGTAAGGCTTTGCATGTATCTCTATCTTTAGCATTACATTGAAATACGCCGTTAATTTCATACCAAATCCATCCATCGCTAGATGTTTATAAAAATATAGATTATTTACTTATATCGTCTTGCTTGGCAGACATGATAGTTGTCTCTGACATTAACTATAAGATGTAGGATATCCTATTAAAAACTAGTATTTACTTGGCCAGTAAATAATACGGAAACGTCACAAAAGTCACAGCATTGTATTTAAATAAAAACTTACCGAGTAAATAAAATAAATTCAAAAACTCCATACTTTTATACGTGATTTCATTTCCATTTTTTGTTTTTTTTATCGCTACGTGTAGCCACTATTTTTGAACTACATATATTTTTCGTGTTTTTATTCAAGTCGTAAATAAATTTATGCGTTTGGTAAAGATTGATTTATATACTTTTAAAGTTGGTGTGTTGGTTTGTTTTACCTATTTAGAAACAGCCTTATATGCACACTTCGGAATAAACTTCATATTTGTTGTATGAATCCTCCCTTACTTACTGATTTTATTTAGTTTTTAGTACGTTTTTGATATAGCGGCAACGGAAATACATCATCTGTAAATATGTCAGCTAGCTTTTACGGTTGATAAGGTACAGCCTGGTGACAGACAGACAGACAGACAGACAGACAGACGGACAGCGAGACTTATTAATAGTGTCTCGTTTTTACGCCTTGGGGATGGAAACCTAAAAAGTAAACGAGTCATCGAATTGACAACAACTATATTATTTCTCATAAAGATTTTTAATAAATCAATCTAATTCTTTGACAAAATATCGCACAAGTGTAATTAACAAACACTATCTATTTACCTTTATTTTTCTTCCAGACATTTTGTATTTCTTGGTTAGTTTGCCTCTAGCCTGGATTAAGATCCTTAAAATAAATTAAAGTAACCTTCCGTCATTTTGTAAATATGTGAAGACTGATGAGTTAATTTGAACCTTATTTCAATAAACATTTGTATTGTTTCAGGTAGTACGGGGTGTGCACATAGAACCAGCTCATATTGTGAAGAAAAGAAGCTTAGACCAGCCCCTTAGGATTAGTATTTTTTATGACCACTCGGTCTATAGGTAAGAATCATAAGTAATCCTACTCATATCCCTGAATTTGTATACAGGCACATACTATCCTACTAATATTATAAATGTGAAAGTTTGTGAGTGTGGATGTATGGATGTTTGTTACTCTTTCACGTAAAAACTACTGCACGGATTTGGATGAAATTTTACAGTAATATAGGTTATACATCAAAATAACACGGTAAACCGACTTCCACGCGAACGGAGTCGCGGGCAGTCACATCCAAACATCCATCCTCACATCCTAACAAACTTTCACATTTATAATATTAGTAGGATAGTATGTGCCTGTATACAAATTCAGGTTGTTTTCGTCTACCTACCTACTACCAATCAGAGCTCCTTTAAACCGGTTTAAACTTAATTGAGTTTATTTATAGTTTAGTTCATATTATTAATTAAACAACAGAAGTAATCCAACTTCAAAGGTTTCACTAGCACAATGTCTTCATTTTGTAATTTAATTCTATATTAAAGTTTGTTTTGTAGTACCTATTAACAAAACCATTGTTTCTGAAAGGGTGACTTAAATATAACTAAAAATAATAATAATAAATTAATAGCCCATATAATTATGTCCCAATAGTTGAGTACAGGCCTCCTTCTCGGATAGCGAGAGGGTTTGAGCCGTAATCCACCGCGCTGGCTCGGTGCGGGTTGGTGTTGGATAATCCAATCCATGATCCCCTAACGATGTTTTCCCTCAAGAATAGCTAATCACTGTCACTTCACAATCACTTCACAACAACACCACCATTATGGACGCTCTTGGAAAATTCTTTGAATCACGAATGGGGGAATACGAGAACAAGCTGAAGAAAGTTACTGGAACATCGGCAGCCCATTCTGATGTAGCTTCACTTGCACAGGAGTTCAGCGAGTTCAAAACATTGGTTTGGCAGATGTTCACCAGGTTGCAGAAGGAGGTTGAAGCTTTGTCCCATGGTCTGGACAAACATGAAACTGTCCTGCGCAGAAAAGTGCTTTTGTTCCATGGGGTGCCTGAGAAACAAGGTGAAAAGTTATTAGATACGGTCAGTAAACTATTAACCGAACAACTCAAACTTGTTGATTTTAAGAAGACTGACCTGCAAGTCTGTCACCGTCTGGGCGCTCAGACCAATGAAAAGATACGACCTATCCTTGTGCGTTTCAATGATGTTGAACACCGACGGCTCGCTTGGGATAGTAAAACTTCACTCAAAGGTTCAGGTATAACTTTATCCGAGTTCCTTACTAAGACCAGGCATTCTATCTTTATGACGGCTAGAAAGCACTTTGGCATTACGAATTGTTGGTCAGCTGATGGGAACATATTTATAAATCTTCCGAATAAGTCCCGTCAAAAGATTGAGACTGTTGCGGCTCTTGAGGCCTTGCAACTCAAGTTTCCCAACCTTCCACCCGACAATGTTGCTGTTTCACATTTATCTGAGCCTAAAGCAATATCCCCGAGGAAGACTAGACGCCGACATTGAACTTCAGCTCATTATTATACCATATTATTTTTATACTAAAGTCAGAATTTAACTTGTTTTGTTTCGTTCATGTAGTTTTGTTTTATTTGTAGGCAATCTGTCTGTCAATGTCTTGTCATGTCCTTTCTGTGTTGCCATATTAGGACTTACTTTCGGGTAGTTGTTGAAAACACACACAATAAAAAGTGCTCTGTACATTTATATTAATTTATTGATAAATATCGCTTTCTTATGATCTACACAAGTGGTTAACAACAGTACCTACCTGCAGCACTAATTTGATTCATAAAAAACACTGCTTTTTACACCAAACACACAATGGAGTCAGTTGAACAGTCCATCGGCGACATGGTCAAAATGTTTCACACCCAAATGGCGGCTTTCCAGCAAGAACTTCAGAAGGTCTCAGGCAGTGGGTCAACAACATCATTGGAAACCCGCTTTGCTAATTTCCAGAAGTTTCTGCTTGCATCAGTGAAATCACTACAACAGCAAGTAGAGATGATTGCTCGTGACTGTGACCGCCTCGAAATGCACAACCGACGAAATATCCTCTTGGTTCATGGGATTCCAGAGACTGAGAAGGATGTACGGGCAGCAACAGTGAATGTTTTCGCAGAACAGGTCCAGTTAGTGAATTTTACCAAGGCTGGGTTAATTCGGTGCCATCGTATGGGTAAGACTATAATCTCCGGTAAGCCTCGTCCAATCTTGGCTGAATTTCGCGACTTAAGTCTCCGCGATGAGGCTTGGGCCAGCAAAACCAAACTCAAAGGTTCTGGGGTCACACTGTCCGAGTTCCTGACTAAGGTACGACACGAGGCCTTCATGGCTGCCCGCAAAAAGTACGGCATATCCAGATGCTGGACTAGAGACGGAGCGGTTTTTGTGCTGGACACTGCAGGCTCTCGACATCGTGTTGTCACCATATCAGATTTGGAAGCCATTCCTGATGTGCAGCCTGCGACTACGCCCAACCGATGTATTGCTGACAAGGTCCCAGACAACTGTTCGCCTTGATGAGTCTTTTTCTGATTGGTCGAACCTCAGCGCGGGTGTACCGCAGGGGGGTGTCCTATCTCCTTTACTTTTCTCCATTTTCATCAACACCGTAACCCAAGTTATATCCTCCAAATTCCATCTTTATGCGGATGACTTGCAAATTTATCGTCATTGTTCTCCTTCTGGCATCAATTCTGCGATTCACTCAATTAACCTTGATTTGGAAAGTATTAGTGGTTGGGCTAGATCATTTGGTCAAATCATTAATCCTAAAAAAACCCAGGCATTGATTATAGGAAGTAGAACAATGCGTAGTCGGCTCGATTTGACATCTTTACCACCCATTTTACTGGATGCTGTCCCGATTAGCATTGCAGACTCCGCTAAAAACTTAGGTGTAACATTCGATTCGTTCCTAAAATGGAGTTTGAATGTTAACGAGATTAGTCGTAAAGTGCACTACTCATTTCTTTCGTTGAAGAGTCTTCAAACCTATTTGCCACTATCTACCAAAATTTCACTTGCTCGGTCCCTAATCCAACCTATCATAGACTATGCGGATGCGTGTTACCCTGATGCCACTGAGGAGCTCTTAAATAAGCTGGAACGCTTGCAAAATCTATGCATTAGATTTGTGTTTAACCTTAAAAAATTCGACCATGTTTCTCACTTTCGCAAGCAACTCCAGTGGCTCCCAATTCGATTTCACAGAAACGCTCGTATTCTTTGCCTACTTCATAATGTCCTCCATAATCCCAACTATCCTTCATATCTCCGAGATCGCTTCTCATTCAATCATCCTGAGGACGCTACTTGTAGGCCTCTCAAGATGTACTTTCTCACCGTACCCACCCATTCCACTGATTTTTACTCCTACTCCTTCACAGTGTACGCAGTCAGACTTTGGAACTCACTTCCGGTTGAAATTCGCGGTATCAAAACTATCTCCTTATTTAAGAAAAGAGTCAGATCGCACTTTTTATCCCTCTCTTACGATTAGTATATTATTATTATTAAGCTTTCTTATCTAATTATGCAATCTATCTATTTGGTATTTTATATTACTGTATATAATATACGTATTATATTGTTATATTGTTGTATTTGTGTATAGTTTAAGTATCTTATTATCTGCTGATATACTTATATATTGTATTGTATATGTATGTATTATATTATATATAATTAATTTTAATTAATTTAATTATGCTACACACAATATTGCATTCCTCACTATCTCTCCAACAACAGGTCTGCTGGAAGAGATTTCATACTGAAATAAGCAGTACCTTTGTGTTTACTCATGTTTTTCTGTTTCTATTATGTATTATCTTTTTTGTGTAAATGCATAAATTATAAATAAATAAATAAATAAATAATCAAAGTTTAAGGTCCGATTAATTTAAATTTGAAATAAAGAGTAACTAGGAGGTAGTTTGAAAATTGTTCACTGTACGCAAGGTTGAAAACAAATAATTTTTTTTCATCTTTTTTTTAAAATCTTTAATTTTGTCTATTTCCAGGTTAGAGGAAGAAAAGTTTGATATGATAAATGTAAGTATTCTTAAATTGTATCTTGAAGTTCTTTAAATAAGTCAATTAATACTTTTTATTTTAATGTAAAATTTATTAATCTTGATTTTAATATAACATAATTACTAAAAAAAATATTCAGTTTTTAATGATTAAATCAGGCACAAAATCTTCCTTAGATAAGCGTTTTCTACGAAAATCCAGTTAGTAAACGATTATAAAATTTGTTTTTACATTTATTCGTAAGACATGAATATTGAAAAAGTCATGCATAATAAAATAATTTTTACTTACTCCTTTTTTTTTTTTTTTTTGTAGAACACAATTTTACCAGAAGCTGTCAAATTTTGGGAGAGAGCTCTCAAAGTGCGGAAGACCGGAGGACCAATTAAATTAAACAGGTATTTACTATTAAAATATTCAAGATTTTATTTTCTCATTTGTCATAACCATTTATGGTGTTATTTTATCCGTTGCAAGGCAACAATCAACAGGTAAAAATATTAAAATATAATTTACAACATTTTTATGAAATAAATAAAAAATGCAACATTATATTTTTACCCATATTTAAAACAAAAAGACCAAGTATTTATATACATTTAAAACTTACATATAAAGTCCCATATTTTAAAATAAATGTATTTTTCTATTATTTTGCATAACATTATTTGGCATAAACAGTATTTTGACATAAGACTTCGTAGCCAATTAAATGGTTGCAATTCGGACAGTAGTGGTTTCTGTATTTGCAACAGTCCATGCAATAGACGAGGCAGATGATCGGCAGGAGACTGAAATAAATAAACACAAATTTATGGCAACAAATAAGTAGGTACCGCTCAACCGCATTTGAAATTAAGTAGGTACCGCTTTTGAAACTTTAGGAGTTGTGTGCTGCACCTACGAAAAGTTTGAGAATCTCAGTTTTTGTTCGAGATAAATTTTTAATTATTATTGACAATTATGTCCTTTTACCAAATTTAATTTATCGTAATTGTTATTATAAAACAAATTCTATTTTTTTTACTCATATTTTAGCCCTTTGAATTTTAACAATAGTACAAAACGACAATGAAATCAAACTAAGAACAGTCAAATTAAATATACCTTACAATGGAAAAACACAGCGAACAAGCATTAATATTTTCTTCCATAGAGAATTCAAAAGATGTTGGCCGTTGTTCGATTTTCTGTGAAGTATTTTTTATTAAACAGACTCCTTGGAGTTTTTGAATTTCCAGCCAGTATTTTATCGTTTTTAACTAGATGTTTCAGTCGTGCTACCTAAGACATGCTTAAGATTTTACGTGAAATAACATAGAATAGATTTATTTATTTATTTATAGCAGCGCCGACAGCTATACATATAAAAACAATGTATTAAATACACTCGCTTTCAAAGAGGTAATATGTAGAGACATTTAGAGGCAGATTTAATGGGATGGCGCTTTTTGATAATAGTAGCTTTAGTTTTTTTTTTATCCATTTGTCGGCAGTGGAACCACCCAGTCACATATTATGAATAAAGTAGAGTTTGTGAAGGGCTTGTAGAGAAGTTTGTCATTATCTGAAACCCAGAGCTTTACCTCAAGCTTTTGTAGCGAGACCTAAACAGCCTTGTTTGGGCTTTACGTACCATTATGTTTTTTTTTGTTTTATTGACCAGGAATCGTAATGGATTTTAAGAGCGTTTTCCATAAGCTTCCTTAATTTTTTGAAATAAAACTACCAGTTTACATATACAACACCTACCACGGCATTTGTAAAAATGTCGAAACGTCGAAAAGTCAAAAATAATTAACAAACGCCTAAAAACCCGTTAAAATGAGTTAAATTTCAAGTTATAATGATCGCATAAATCTAAGAAGTTACATTTGTTATTTTTTAGTATACATAGCTAAAGTGTAAATGTAGATTAAATATTGTTTGATTTTGGTGTGAGAGAGTCTAGCTGTAGGCTCTGTCTGCTTATTAGTGGGCTGTCTGGACCGGTGAAATACCACCGTCGCACAGAAACCCGACGTGAAGTAGGGACGATGTTCCTGCGTTTCGTTCGGTGAGTGCGGTATCCGGTGACCAATTTTGTCAAAGGCTCAGCAACACACCCCCAACACCCACAGTGTTGCGGGGAGTCATGGGCGGCGGTGATCACTTACCATCAGGTGACCCGCATGCTGGTTTGCTTTGCTATCATTACATAGTATAAATCCAAGTCGCTAATTTGTCCGTTTGTATGTTTGGCCGTTAACTCCTCCTAAACCAGTTAAGGGATTTTAATGCGGTTTTCTCCATATTTGAGGGTATTTATTCATTTAAGTTTGTAAATAAAGAACAATCGGAAAAAGTTTTTTTAAGTTAGCCAAAAATCAATGTTTCGTGAGCAAGTCGGCCAAAATTACACCATTGCGAAGCGTGGGCGACCCAGTTATATATAAAAAAAAGATATACTCACCAAAACATGAGCAGTATGCAAGCGATCGCGTGCGTGACCGCGCCGGCCTGCCGCACGACGAGCGTGTGCACGCGCGCGCCGCAGCGCGGGCAGTACATGATCTTGCGGTGGCGGTTGTGTGGCGAGGCCTCTGTGGGGGCTGGCAGTATACATAATATTGTGTTTAAACGATGACGAAACAAAAAAAAGAAAAAAAAAAGAAAAAAAAAGAATAAAAAAAAAAAAAAAAAAAAAAAAAGAGGTTTTCTAAGGGGTTATGTGGTCTAAGTTGTGCTTTTTTTTTCGTAAGTGACGGATATTTCGACGTGGTAAACCGATTTTGTGGTCTTTTTAACACGCTATTATCATCTCCGGTCGTATGTAATGAGCAGTATGCTAGCGACCTGCCGCACGACGAGCGTGTGCACGCGCGCGCCGCAGCGCGGGCAGTACATGATCTTGCGGGGCGGGCGCGGGGGGGCTGGCGGGGTGGGTTTGTGTTTTTAAAGGAGGACGAGAAAAAAAGAAAGAAAAAAAAAAGAAAAGAAAAAGAAAAAAAAAGAAAAAACGAAAAAAAAGCAAAAAAAAAACAAAAGAAAAAGAAAAAAAAAAACAAAAAAAAAAACAAAAAAAAAAGAAAAAAGTTTTCTTAGGTGTTATGTGGTCTAAGCAGTGTTTTTTTTTGTAATGGATATTTCGACGTGGTGAACCGATTTTGTGGGCTTATTAACACGCTATTATCATCTCCGGTCGTATGTACGAGCGTGTGCACGCGCGCGCCGCAGCGCGTGCAGTACATGATCTTGCGGGGCGGGCGCGGGGGGGCTGGCGGGGTAGGTTTGTGTTTTTAAAGGACGACGAAAAAAAAAAGAAAAAAAAGAAAAAAAAAAGAAAAAAAATGAGGTTATTTTAGGGCTGATGTGGTCTAAGTAGTGCTTTTTTGTTTCGTTTGTAACGGATATTTCGGCGTGGTAAACCGATTTTGTGGTCTTTTTAACACGCTATTATCAGCTTCGGTCGTATGTGCAGTACATGATCTTACGGTGGCGGTTGTGTGGCGAGGCCACTGTGGGGGCTAGCGGGATAGGTTATATTGTGTTTTGTGTAAACGACGCCAAAAAAAAGTGGTTTTCTTAGGGGTTATGTGGTCTAAGCAGTGTTTTTTTTTTTTGTTTGTAATGGATATTTTGACGAGATGCACCGATTTTGTGGTCTTTTTACACGCTATTATCATCTCCGGTGGTATGTTACTATATTAGTATCCTACGATGATGGTTCTGTGGCAAGGTTTCTGTGGGGCCTGACCAAAGCCTGGCAGAATAGGTTTGTAGTTCAGTACCCACTTCTTAGCTTTAAAACTACTTTAAAAATAAGAGGTTGAAAAGCAAAAACAAAATGGTCTTTCATGTAAGCCAATGGGAAAATGTTAAAATTAATGACAATTAACAGTTTATTGGTAGATTTAGATAAATAATCAATGTCGCCACATGTAATGATACATAAATCGTACAACGAAGACTGTTTTATAAAGTTTACAATCTTAAAGAATAACATCAGATTCCCATTGGCTTACGTAGCCCTGCAATTATGACGATGGAAAATCCTTCTTCTTGCATATAACTCGGTTTTTTCTCTTAACAAGTTATCAGAATAGCTCGACTTTTGTTTAAAAAAACTTGGTCAACAGGTCTCATTTACCTTACCAATGTACACACGTTTCTTTATTATTTAATTTTATTTTGTTTACCATTTTCACTGTCAAAAATCCAACTGCAATTTTCTTATCGAGTAAATGTCTAATTAATAAAGATTTATTTCTTCAGTTTTCTTTGAACCCTCAATATGCTATCTATCATTCTTTACTTAACGTAATCCTTAACTAATAATTACCTGTATTAGGCCCAGTAACAATGACCCTGGTCGGCGGCGGCGGTATATCCACCACCGTATCCCTCCTCTGACTCCTCACATCTACTTCAGTATACGCTGGCGGGGGTTCGGGGAACTCCGCGACTTCTATCGGGGTGAGGGTGAACCCATCATCTTGGGGCGGGGTGGGCCGGTAGACCTGGGTCTCTTTGGAGGAGATGTAGGTGGGGATTGGTGGGGGTTGATCATCTGGGGAAGACAATTGTGATGGTTAAAATTTTAGTTAAGTGGTGAAGGTGAAGGTTTTGGTATGGAGTGTGTTGTTGAGTATGTGAGACTTGATTGGGCTTGCCAACTTTTAGAAGAAAAAGAGTATGATTTCAATGTGGGAAATTAAGAGTACGGACTTTTAAAGAAGAGTATCGTTGATTGAGCATTTTTAGAAGGTCTTATTTGGTGGTATTTGGTTACTATTTTTGGCGTTAGGTTGTATCTTATGAACAGTGACAGCTACAAAGTTAAAATTTTCCTTGAAGATGTGTTTCATTCTTTTGTTGGCCAGTGTTTTCTTCCTTACCTGACGTCTGTGGTCGGTTCAGTTCCAACCGACTGGGCGGCGTCGGCCGGGAGGGTCCCGGTTCCGACGCGACGGTGCTGCCGTGGCCAGAGTCCGGAGTGTCGGGAACTGTGATCCGGGTGTCCTCGAACGGGTTGTAGAGTATTGTGTCCTGGGAATATAAAGATAAACACATGTCCTTAAAGGTCGGCAACACACCCCCAACACCCACAGTGTTGCGGGTAGTCATGGGCGGCGGTGATCACTTACCATCAGGTGACCCGCATGCTCGTTTGCCTATTTAGGTATATTAAAAAAAAAAAGTTTTGTCAGATTAGTTAGGAGTCTATCAACTTATGGAATGTTAAAAAAGGAGTGTCATAACTGTAATAGTTAGATTTATAGTATTGCGCAGTTTTTGGAGGAAATTTAATATGAAAATAGGTCGATATACAACCAAAAAGCATTGCTCAAAAAGTTACATAATTTGGACCCAGCAGGGAACTTCTGTAACTTTTAACGTGGTGGCATCCGTGTGGCACGTCAGTAGGAGTTATTGTATGACAATTTTGATGAAGCAATAACGTCAATAATATTGAACCAGTATAATATCCAACTACTATAAAGCCAGTAGTTTTGTTTAAAAGTTACAGAACCTATCGGGCTTTTAAATTGAACTATAGTCGGAAGAAAAGTAATTTTAAATATTTTTAAAGATATCAGTTTTGGAATAAAGAGGATTTTCAGAATCGTTCGCGCTATCATACGAAATTAAAATTAAGTTTTTAAATTTATACCTTTATTCTAATCGTTAAGTACTTTGCCGCAAACCTGTCTTTGTTTAATAACCCCCTTATTTGTTCAAAGATTTGCCGTGCATTTTCCTCATGTCATATCTATTACTAAGGCTTTTTCAATTTATGTTATAGTTTTAACTTTATTTATAACTTGAGTTATTTATTCGCTAGTTCCACTGACTTCGAGAAGCATATGATATTCTTGCAGTAAATGAGTGTAGATAGATTTTTTTATTGTTTGATTTTCGTTCACAGTTTTGCATGTGTTGAGTTAAGATAAGTAGAACTTATTTTCCCAAATTCCCGTCATATAAGTCTAGGTATCTTTTACTATCACCTGGGTCATTCGGGGTGTAAAAAGACTGCTTCCGAAAACAAAAACTAGGGTACTGGTTACGTTTTGAGCAAAACAAAATTATTTTATGTTTAAAAAGTTTTTTTTTCTATTTGTACAAAATTGCTTTATACTATCAGATTTTGCGATGATTTCCAATTAAATAGGGTTTTAATTTAATTTTTTATGTAAATAATCGCATCTGAACCAACAGTCGATGTATGAGCGATAATTTCAAGCACCGATTATGTCTTATTAATCCTTAATAACTTTTTTAAATTGAGCTTACGGGGTATACTGTTAGTGAGTTTAGTTACTATTGAGGCTCAAGAATACATGGTTTTGGAAATGTTTTTTTACACCCGTTATTATTTGTTGAAGCGTGATGTTATATAGCCCTTAACCTTTCTTCCGGACCGGTATCTTCACCTTTATCATATTAGTCTAGAAAGCTTCATAGTTTTCAAACCTGTACAAAATCTCCCTGGGCTTCATCACGACTCGTCGAGGAGTTACCATCACGACCCGTCGAGGAGTTACCATCGTTGTCTCGACCCTCGGAAACGGTGCTGCCCGTCATGTCCTGCAGGTCTATGTAGACCACTGGCTGGGAGTCTTTCTTGACTGGTTGCTTAGGAGTCTGTGGCTAGGAAAAATGGTCTTGGTCAGAAAATATGTTGGAGGTAGGTAATTTTAGTTGTAGGCCAAAAAAAGATATCCAGGTTGTGTCTTGTGGCGACATAGATGGCGCTTATCGTCGCCAACATTATTTCCCGGCGGTACGCATACAAATTACTAAATACAGGGCCGATCCTATATCGCACAATCAAAGTGTTTACGCGGTTAAGTATACAAGGCGTCCCAAGACTACGGGACATCAAGGGAAATTACTAAGTTTAATAAATAAAATTAAGTCTTCTTTCAGCAAATTATCCTATCTACGATATTCAAGGTACTTTCCCTTGATGACCCGTAGTCTTGGGACGCCCTGTATATACGATTTCCGAAAATCTTCTCAGTGGCCCCGCTTGGCCCTAGACCCGTATTCTGTCTAGTTCTGGGAGGTCTCCTCTTTTACCGCCTTTTCCAATTGATTTCTCTCCGTTTATTTTAAGGTTTTTCCCCTATATTATTTAAAATGGATGAAACTCAAGTTTAAGCTTATCTAAACACTTCATTTTACAAAATGTTTGGAACCGCATTAATTAATATCCATTTATCAGCTGCCAAAATTTATGTAGGACCCGCGTTCCTTTTTCCAGTATTTATAACTTATTTATAATGCAAAATTAAAAGTAAAATCTCAATCATTAGCTTGTTTCATCTTAATTAGTAGTTAAATATCCTAAATGTATTTCTCATTTGATGGAATAAAGTCAGCTATCTGACGAAAGCACATAGATACTGGAAGAAATTTCGGTGGGTCAACGTAGCGGCGCGGTAGCTCAGTGGTCAGAGCATTGGACCGGTTTTCCAAAGGTCCTGGGTTCGAGTCCCAGTCGCGTAATGCTCGGAGGCCAGCGTTCCTTTTTCCAGTATTTGTAAGGCTATCGTCCAGCAGTGCTAAGCTCAATCAGGACAAAAACGTCTTACCCCCAAAATACTCATTTTGAACCTTACCACCTGCACTTCAAGACACATTTCACATTACCTGCCCATCAGTCTTCTGCCTCAACGGCCGTCGAGGCAGGTGGTCCCAGTTGGTGACGTCACTCGGGTTTACCACCGGGGCCTCGGTACGCCCCGGGTTCATGTAGGGATAGCCCTGGTAGGGCTCGCTTTGTGATGTGGACATTTTCTAGAAAGAAAGAGGGATTTGGAAGTTCGTGGGTGGTTTGGTGGTGTTTGGAATGGGCTAAGAATTTAGTGAATCGATTTGAAATTTTTTTCTCCGTGAATATCCTATATTGTCCCTGATGAACCTAGGCGTGAGTCCTCTTTAAGGAACGAGGAAAAGTGACCCATTCCCACTGGAAGCTATCTAGCTGGGTCGAAAGCTAGTATTTAGTATATGACATTAAAAAAAACTGTTAATAAATTGTTATTGTATTGTTATCCATTAAAAATGTTTGTGTTAGTAGCAGGTCATAGTTAAATTTGTGCCAAGTTTCATTCAAATTAGTTAGTTGAAGCGTATCTGCGTGAACAAGAAAAAACATCTTAATTCCGAAGATGGAAACTATTTATGTTTAAAAATATAAGGTAAAAGTACCAACTATGGACATTATAAGTATTTTTTTTTTGCGTTTTTGCTCTATAATTTGTACGTTTTACTATTTACGTTTCTAGGGTTTTGGACGTTTATAAATAGTGTATTTTGGTATAAATGAAGAATGTTGTTGATTTGTAAAATAAGACCATAACTAGCTTCATTAAAATTATCTAAATTAAATAAACCCTCAGCCAAACTCCAGTTATTGACATCTGATATCGAACACCTAAATATACAAAAAAACACAATTGGACACAGGTTTCATTTGCTGCTCATTTAAAAACGATAATAAACAATTAGAAACGGTTTACTAGTATTCAAGTACAAGGCGAAGAAAATATATATTTTAAAACCCGGCATTCGTCACGATTTTGTTAATTTAATATAATTTTCCACCAGCAGTTGTCTCTCTTACACATCAATAAAGCGTCATACAGATAGCGATAGTAATAATAGATTTTCTTAGAAAAAAAAACAAAATATCAACCTATCTAAATATCGAACAAATTTCATAGAATCTAAACGTATTAGGGTTATAAATTATATTTATAAACCCACACGTATACACAACAAAGAGAAATATCAAAACGTTTACCTTTAATTACATTCCAAACGGCAAACACACAATAGTTTCACAAACAAACACAAATTAACAACACACATATCAATTTGACATTATTCCTCCCGCTAGAATAATGTTCTAAATTTGAAAATTTCGCGAACAAAATGGCTGGCGTGTTTGACAAGCGTTCACAATTATGTGGTTTTGGCGTATTATCGGTGTGTTATCTATGTGATAAGATATATGTTTTTTATTGACAATGGCTGTATAAGTGTAATGGTTTCTATCTTTGTAGGTTAAGATAGGTTTTATATTGTTTTAATGCGAGTTCTGTTGTTTGGCTGATAGGCCTTTTTAGTCTGGTCTTTGCATATCTATTTTAATAAGGATACAGTTGTAGATACCTATGTAAAATTTTTATTTTCTTTTGATTTATGAATTATTTTTGATCACATACATTTTGGCTTGATATTGTTAAAATAATAAGATTGACACTACCAGAATAAGCTCAGGGTGCTTGGTTTATAAACAATGTTTCGCCCTTACCTCTAGATTTAAAAATCTCATTGATAAGATTTGAATCATTCGTTACTAGCTTTCCGCCGCTAAATGAGCTGAGAGAAAAGTTATTAGTTCAAAACAAAAATGTCTATGAGCAGTTGAGTCGCAAAACACTTTTGGACAACCTTAGTTCATTTTTTTCTGTCTGTCTTAATTAGTATTATTTTGTTTAGGTAAATCTGAAAAAAAAATGTGTCATATTAGCCGAGACCCCAACGTAAGATTAGATGTTATTTGTCTCGACCCTTTCCCCCCTTAAACATATCACGTAGGTAATTGATGTACCCCATAAATGTTCATTAGTATATGAGTTTTGTTCAACTTGGAACCCCGCTAAAATACTTTGTCGTTAATTAAATAAATGTTATTTGAAAACTAATAACATTATTGAATTATTTCGCTAATTGAATATCTTGATAATTAAACGGATACAAATAATAGGTTCTGTGTGGAAAATCCCTTAACTTTGTTATTAAATTATTCGTAATTCAAATATATTGGAAATCAGTCGTTAATTAATTAATCGTGCGATTCAATCATTTGCGAATAACAATATTTACCTTGTTATTTTGCTTTACCATTATTTCTTAGCTTTACTTCTTTATGTTGTAGATTTAGCTTGTATAAAATAAAATTGTTTGTTAAAATCTTATGGCCTGTAGAATACAAGCTAGCTAATTGGCTATTTTTTGTTTGTCAAGGCACTTTTTGACATTTACAGAAAGATGGTGTAAAACTGAATTCTTGTAACTAACTGGGCTGTGTAAATAAATTGTCAAATTTTAGATTTTACTTCTAGTTTTGCATTTAGAATGCTAATTTATTAATTTTTGAAGATGTAGATACTGGAAAAAGGAACGCGGGTCTCCGAGCATTGCGCGACTGGGAATCGAACCCAGGACGGTTATTTAAAAGTCCTGTGTTCGAATCCCCGAAAAATATGTGGGTAATCACGTCTTAGAAATTGCCCCCGTGCAAAGGCAAGTCTAATAACTAGTAGAAAAAACAACAAAAACAAACGAAATTTAAATTCAAAATTCATTTATTCAACATAGATATGTAACATATAGTTAATGAACGTCAATGTAGCAACTTCGACTTTGCCTAACCGTTACCAAGAGAAAAAAGCTGGCGGAAAAAAACTTCCAACACTCTTTTTCAAAATTTCTTTATCTTTTTAAAAACACCTTATTTACCAAGGAAAACACATAACCTCAGGCGAAAGCTTGTTAAAAGAATAACATTAAAAAAATACATTAAAAAAAACAAGCTAATCTGACAGTACCGTAACGTATTTTCCTTGTTGACAGTAAATATGGAAATGTCGGAATAATCCCTACTAATATTATAAATGCGAAAGTAACTCTGTCTGTCTGTCGGTCTGTCTGTCTGTCTGTCTGTCTGTCTGTCTGTTACGCTTTCACGCCTAAACCACTGAACCGATTTTGATGAAATTTGGTACGAAGAAAGAACTGAACTTGGGAAAGGGCATAGGGTACTTTTTACCGCGGGAAAACCTCTCATTCCCACGGGAAACCGACTTCCACGCGAACGGAGTCGCGGGCGGCCACTAGTACCAAATAAATATTTATTGCTTTTGAAAACAGAATAAGAGGGCCCAATGGAAAATTACTGGTTACAGGTTATTCGGAATTGGCGAAATTACTTTGATTATAAATGTAATGACTTCGAGCTTTGTACGTTTTTTTTAAATATCTGAAGATTGAATTTCATTATTCGTCTTTCTTTATATGTCAGTCTTTTATATACGGGGTGTAAAAAAAAACTTCAACTGACGTCAGTGAACACATTTCAATCATTTTATTTTTTATGTTTCAATTAAGGCTTAACAATAAATGGTTTCAGACTTCGAAAATGATCTAATGATTCGATTCTTTATAAAGTAAAGATATTTTGGCATTATTTGTTTCGAAGTTTAATTTACCTTAATAAGATTAGAAATAAAAGCATACTACCCACCGATCTATCTGGATTCTAAACGTAACATATTTCACCGTTTTAGTTCGGAACGCGCTGACATAAGTAAAATTTATTACCCTTCATTTGTTAAACTCAAAGGGGAATCATAATTTGGGTTTTTCCTGAAGGGCAAACTAGCAACAGGGCGTAGAAAGCTCTAGAATAATTAAATAATAATTTTGGAAGCTTTCAGGCTTTTGTTATTGACAGCATAGTCTTGGCATGTATTTTAATACTAAGACGAGCTTTCCGCCCTGCTGTTTCCACCCGCAAATTAATAGCTTTTCCGGTGTGATTTTTATATCAGAAGTGCTCACTACACTACATACTCGTAGTATAAAACAAAGTCGCTTTCCGCCGTGTGTGTGTCTGTATGCTTAGATCTTTTTAATTGCGCACGGATTTTGAAGTGTTTTTTTAATAGATGGAGTGATTCAATGGAAGGTTTATATGTGTAATAAAATATATAGGGAATGGGGTTTTACTCCGAATTAAAACACATACATTTAAACCTTCCTCTTGAATCACTCTATCTATTAAAAAAACTGCATCAAAATCCGTTGCGTAGTTTTAAAGATTTAAGCATACATAGGGACAGAGAAAGCGACTTTGTTTTATACTAGTAGTAGTAATTTAACTGGTTGTCAAAGCTTTGGCCTATCGCTAGGTTTTCTCCTGAAGAAATCTGACTCGCTAAATCAGTTATTAAATCCGAGAATAATTTTTCAATACGACCATTAATGTTCCATGGGCCTTAATATATTAAATTCCACATAATCTATAGAAGTCTATCAAATTATATCTATTACAACTTTTACTAAAAAAAACACAATTAATAACAAAAAAAAATTATATAACAACAAAAATTTAAACAAAATTAACGAAAGCTACTACAAAAAATAACAAAATAGCAATATGTCAAAATGTTCACTGCCCAACGGTCACTGGGCAAAGAGGAGGCGCTGCAGTACTGAAATGAAATGAAATTGAAATGAAATTACTTTATTGTACGTAGGATTAAAAACTAATCTCTTATACATTGTCAAAAGCATAAAATAAAAAAATAAAAAGATGACACGGGACACCCCTACATTCATCAGCAATGGCCGTAGTAGACCGAGAGAAAAAGCTGGCGGAAAAAACTCTCGGCACTCTTTTCGAATACTGGTTTTATTGTCTAGTAGTAGTAGAAATGCAATATGGCGACATGATGCTAATAATATTATCATTGTTCCAGGAAGTGCCCATCGCGCCAGGTTTTCATCAGAAATGGTAGAAGCCACTGCATCGACTCTTGTAACGCTGACACCATATGTGGAGAAGTCAAGGTTCCAGAACATCATTTGAATGTAAGAATACGTTTTTTTTATTAAAAAAAAAACTCTAGTTCGCAAAGAATGGTTTTATTTAAAACTAGAGGCCGCTTGCGACTCCGTTCGCGTGGAGGTCGGTTTCCCATGGGAATGAGACGTTTTCCCGCGGTAATAAGTAACCTATGTGTTATTCTGATGTATAAAATATATTACTGTTAAATTTCATCAAAATCCGTCCAGTAGTTTTTACGTGAAAGAGTAACAAACATCCATACATACTCGTACATACTCACAAACTTTCACCTTTATAATATTAGTAGGATAGTAGCTTTATGTGGCCGAAGAATCGAGTAGTCATAAATGTTCAAAGAGGTAAAGAGAAGAGATGCTTACCGCTACCGATATCGCCTCGTTAACGGTTTAATGTTGCATCTGAGCATTTCCTAGCAGAAGAGCGGAGTTCAAAAGTCCAGTTTGCAAAGGACGAATTATTCAATGACTCGTATTTTTAAGGACATAAAGTTGCAATTGTTACTGATCAAACGACACAAAAGCAAATCGTTAACTCTGTTAGGTAGTTGTAGTTTTAACTTTATTAATTAACATTGAGTAAATGCTTTTAATTCCAAAAGCCGGTTTTGGCGCCAGTAAGTAGTATGTAGATCCTGTTATGACTTATGGAAAGGGTATTTCCTAGACCCAGCTTTTAATTCGCAGTTAATTCATAGTTTTGTGACTCAATTTTTAACAAAACGTTACGTGAATCCCTAATTATTATTCAGAACAAGTTAATATCTTGGTCTTGAATAAATTACAATATGTATACACAAAGCACACGTATTTTATTAAATGTTAGTTCTAATGTCAAGTTGCTTCCAGTGTCATCTCTTGTGAGTTAAATATTCTGTTATATGTATTTCAAACAGAGCTTTTGTCGTACCGTATTGTGCTTACATTTATTTAAGCATTATAAAACTCGTAATTACATAGAAAAATAGTGAAGGAAACATGATATGCTGCAAAGCTATGATAGAAGAAGAAAAAATTACCGCTTTCGCGATAATAAAATTTTATCTTACGCGTCTTTTTCACAATTTAAAAATAACGCATTGAATATAATAATCGCATTAAAGCTTACGTTATTATGAAGCTCAGTAACTAAGGCCTTTAATTTATTTGACACAAGTGGCCGCCCGCGACTCCGTTCGCGTGGAAGTCGGTTTCCCATGGGAATGAGAAGTATTTCCGCGGTAAAAACTACCCTATGTGTTATTCTGACCTATATTACTGTAAAGTTTCATTCAAATCTGACCAGTAGTTTTTTCGTGAAAGAGTAACAAACATCCATACATCCATACATACTTACAAACTTTTACGTTTATAATATTAGTAGGATTCAGAACAACTGTAAAAAACCCACTTAATTTTCAATCTTAAAAGCAAAGTTCCTGTATATTTATTAAATTAACCGACGTCTGTACAAATTGCGGACCATAAATTCAGTTGCAATTGTATTTAAAAAGAGAACTACAGAGAGTAATGTAGTGGTTTGGTGTAAGGGAATTCTGGTTTGCAATTATTTTATTATTAGATGTTTGTTGTAGTTATACAAATACGGGTGTCTCCCTTTGTGCTGTGCTAATTAACTTACACTTCTTCTGCTCTATTCGTATTTGCAGCACATATTCATCTAGTGTCAGAGTTGTAATAAGAATTCGTTTGTCTACATACTAAAATTAAGTAAGTACTTGGTCCGTCGTTTGGCGTAACTTGAGGCTCCACGGTAGGTAATTAGGTTCTAAATGCATTGTGGCGACATAGATGGCGCTTATCGTCGCCAACATTCTTTCCCGGCGGTACGCATACAAATGAAACCTAAATACAGGGCCGATCCTAGATCGCACTGTTAAAGTGTTTACGCGGTTAAGTATATATACGACTTACGAAATCTTCTCAGTGGCCCCGCTTGGCCCTAAACCCGTATTCTGTCTAGTTCGTGGAGATCACCCATTTTACAAGGCAATATCTTCGAGTAAACAAACACTAACTAAACCGTTCCAAAAATCATTTGCCAAGCGTGACAAGAAAATGTATATATATAGATAGTTAAAAATTACATAAGACCCTAAAATAAACACAAGCCTAATTTTCTTGATCATTTATTACTAAAGTACAATTAACCTACTTATCTCCAGCACTGGTGACTAATTTGTTGTCCCACCACGCTTCGGGCTGCGGACGTCGCGTCAGTCTCACCAGTCCACTCGTAGCAACTAGCATATTCGGATCCGGGACTTGCGAAACTGTTGTAGTTGTAACCGTCGTTGTTTCTGCATCTTTAGTCTCAGCATCAGCGTCGCCAGAGCGGTGAAGAGATCGCTTTTTGGGAGGTGTGACTACAGATCCGAAAGCTTCTTCAGTTTCATATGATCCAGTATCGGAACGTTTCTTTTTGGAAGTGTTTCGGTGACGTGGAGGTCGCACTACGTCTTCGGATGGCGTTGAGCGCTTGTCAACTATTTCTGGACTCGATTCGGCCTTGGCCTTACCCCAGGGCAACTCGTCTTTAGTCCAGTTGTGTTTGGCTTCTTTTTTTATATTGACAGGTTCGTCGTTATCGCGAGATCTGAAACTTAATGATTGGAAGAGAGGTTTGTGCGAGTTTCGGGTGAATTCGTATTTGATGGGTGCATGCCTTTCCTTTGTCGGCTCTTTCCGTCTATCCTGAGGGACTGCGACACCTGTTAGCGGTTTCTTTCTAATTTGCGGGTTGGCATTTCTTTCTCGAGGAGATTCATCTCTATATTTAGTCGTCGTTCTCTGATCTTTAGCAAGCTCGCTGAGTCTCTTCAGCGATTCGAGTAACTCCTGCGGGGTTTCTTTCTTTGGTTTTAGTTCGTCGATACTGTAAGGATCCTCTGTTGTCCCGTCATTTTTATTCCACGGGAAATCGTCGCGGTTCCATAGAGCATCGTCTTCGTCTTTAATCGGTTTTGATTCGTGTTTCGAGTAACCAATTTCTTTTTTAAACCTTGTTTCTTGGTGATTTTCGTCTCTGTTTCTTGGGTACTCGATCTTTGGGAAGTCAGTTTCATCAAATATAGATCTTTCTGTAGTCGCTTTCATTAGATCATCAAGTAACGATGACCAGTCGATTTTGTAGGAATCATTTATCGTATAGTGCTGATGGGCAGAGTTAAATCTGGTTTTTGGAAACTTTTCCTCGTGTTTATCTCCGAATCCATCTACATTTTTAGTGTCTCGTTTGAACTTGCTTTCTTCTTCTGATCCTCCTTTATTACGTCCGAAATTTTCATTGTCTTCATTTTCTTTTGATATCTGTACTTTTTTTTCTTGTGCTAATTTGCTCAGAACTCCTTGGAGAGTTTGAACCATAGCCTCAGGTAGAAATTTCTCGGCTACTCGACGCAAGTCATCAACATTGGCTGTTAGCAGTATCATTGGTTTCGTGAAGTGCAGTAAACTTATTATGTTTAGACCTGAAATGAATTGCAGCTGTTTATAATAAGCCTTTTACCACGAGTATGTTAGTAAGTCTCTGATAGCGAAAAGGACTAAGCCGTAATCCACTACGTTGGCTCACTGCAGGTTAACGAATTAACATGTTGGTTTTTTTATAGTATTTTGAACTAACTTCTCTAAAAAAAGGTAATATCTTCTCCATATTGTGAAAAAAAAATCCTTTTTTAATTTGGATTTTTACAGAAAAAAATACTTACCTACAAAACACAGTCTACCAACAAACAACATTATACAAAATATACTTTTTTATCCACAACAGGCAGTTTATCTTCCATTGCCAACACTATAAAAAAAAACAATAATTTTTCAACTTCATATTCGTTTTATGGTTACGATTTGTATCGAAATGTAAATAAAATAAAAATTTACTGAATATTTTATATAAGTTATTCCGAGAAGGAAGTTAAACTTGACTTTTCAAGATTTATTTATAACCTTAAAATTGTTTAAGAGTAATAACTTTTAATGTTTTGATGCGATCTTGAAGAGATACAGTATAACTTTATACCATCTACTATTCAGTATGTTACTTAACAATATTGTGTTAACCTCATGAATAATTGGCGACATTGAGTGTTGAGTTAGAAATAATTTATATGTTCACTGAATGTACACGTTATGGTTGTATAATTTCCGAAAAGAGTGCTGGGAGTTTTTTTCCGCCGGCTTCTTTCTCTCGGTCTACGGTTAGGTAAAGTCGAAGTTTGTAACATTGACGTTCATTAAGTATATTATTATGTTACATATCTATTATGAATAAAAGATTTTTGATTTTGATTTGTTTTGATTTGATTTGATTTGACGATATTATTATTAGAAAATTTAAACAGTTTCGTTTACTAAATAAGGTATTTGGTGCTTACTCTTTTTAATCTGCCGTAAGTAAGCTATTTAAAATCAATGAGGTTATTTGGTTGTATACCATTTTAAATGTTACATACCCTGCGAATAACTATTTTGAAGCTCTACCAAAAATAACGGAATCGGGCCCCAGTACCTTTTATGTTTTTCACGCCTAAACCATTAAATTGATATTTACGAAATCGGGCGCAGAGATAGACTGAACAAAGTAAATGCGAAAAAAATGAACTGATTGAAATAGGACGTAAGATGGTAGAACTTAACAGAATATAAAATAAGAAACTTGCAAAGCCGAGGGCGAAAACCTCGTTCTAATTATTACCATACTTGCAAATATCGTAGGCACTTTATAAAATGGTGCGATTGACAGGTTATTAAACTGTCATTATTTTGGAGTAAAATACGATTTTTAAAAACAGAGAGGTTTAATTATTAAAAAATAATTAATATTAGTTTTTCATGAAATTGCCAGTTTAAATAATATTGTCAACTGTTAGGTACTTATAAATTTTCATGTTTTAGTGACCTGTCATTTTCATCATATTTCTATGCACCTAAACCCCTATAGATCTATAACTATAGAGTTTTTTTATTCTCTAGACTAATACACACACTAACTGTGTAGCCCTAAACTAAGCAAAGCTTGTGCAATAGATACCACACAATGGACTAGGGGAGAACCTAGTTACCACCCAGACACGAGCCAATATCTTACTAATATTATAAACGTGAAAGTTTGTGAGTATGTGAGGATGTATGGATGTTTGTTACTCTTTCACGTTAAAACTACTGGACGGATTTTGATGAAACTTTACAGTTATGTAGGTAATACATCAGAATAACACATAGGGTACTTTTTACCGCGGGAAAACTTCTCATTCCCACGGGAAACCACTAGTAGAAAATTAATTTACAAATTGATAAGATTCTGTCTATAGCTATAAACTTTCTACACTTACCTATATTTTAAAAGCTTTATACATTATTTTTCAGCCCTGCTACGTCTGCAACAGCACAGGCCACGATTGTCGCGCGCTGCCTAGAAATAAAGAGGAGTTGGCCATTGAAGAAACTCCTATAGAGATTTATGGAAACGGGTTGAATGATGGCGTTTTGCAGTCAGGTATTATTTTTATTTTACTGATATTTTACTAGGGTTTTGTCAGGAAATCTTGTAAGGCCATCAAAGGACGAAAGGGTTAAGCACTGTTTATGTTTAAAAAATAAAGAAGATATACTTATTTAGGTGTGATAAGGAAAGTTTTATATTTGATTTGATTTTTGAGTTCTGCAGTGAAACAGTTGTCTGTGTTCAAGTTATTAGTGCAGGATAGTCAGAGTAATGACAGTCACGGAGACCGCACATGTGAAGTGTGTGGAGTCGACACCAAGAGTCTTAATGCTGCATGAGTCTATACACATAAAAAAAATAGTTGTCTAAAATTTTCTTCCTTTTTACTATTTGACTTTTCTTCCTTTTTACTAATTGAATCTCTTGATATCAAGTCTAGTTGAAGCACGATTACCTACTAAAGGATTTCTAATGAATTGTTTCCAATAAACAATTGTATATATTTTTCTTTGTAACGTGTCTGAAAGCTGTCTGGGTGCTGATCTTAGTGTTTTGTTGTGTTTCTGAAAGAATCTTTTACTTAATTAAACTGCTAGTGGCCGCCCGCGACTCCGATCGCGTGGAAGTCGGTTTCCCGTGGGAATGAGAAGTGTTCCCGCAGTAAAAAGCACCCTATATGTTATTCTGATGTATAACCCATATTAGTGTAAAGTTTCATCAAAATCCATCCAGTAGTTTTTACGTGAATGAGTAATTAACATCCATACATCCATACTTACAAACTTTCACGTTTATAATATTAGTAGGATTGTGAAGAGAATGTTTGATAATATAGACTTTCAGACGAATATTAAGGACTCTCTATTGACATTATTTTCTATGAAAGATAACATTTGCTTAACGAATTTAATCTTAAGGTATATTTTCCCTAACTTCCAAACAACGTTATGCAAAATAAATTGAGAATTGTGTTTTCTGGTACCTTAATAAAATAATTATCATTTGCTAAATAAGTTTAATTTCGCTTGATTTTGCAACATCGTTACCTTATATTCTGCTCTTAAAACCTTCTTCAAAAAACTACCTATATTATGGTAAAAATCTTACAAAAATCCGCCACTTATTTCAGAACGAGTTAACGTACATACATACAAACCTTTTTCCCTCCTAAAACACCAAAACATTTGTCTTTATATAACAAAAAACTAGCGACCCGCCCACGCTTCGCAATGGTATAATTTTGCCGACTTGATCGCGAACCCTTGCATTTTTGCTAACTTAAAAAAACTTTTTCTAAAAGTTCTTTACTTACAAATTTAAATGAATAAATACCCTAAAATATGGAGAAACCGCATTTAAATCCGTTACGTACTTTAGGAGGAGTTAGCGGCCAAACATACAAACAGACAGAATTTGAGACATGGATTTATACTATGTAATGATAATGATAATGATGATAATGATGCTAATGATGATAATGATGATAATAATTATAATTATGATAATTATGATAATTATGATAATGATCATAATTATCATAATGATGATAATAATCATAATGATGATAATAATGATAATGATGATAATGATAATGATATCTGGTTATCCTCAGAGCTTGTGGACGAGGAGCCCATAGGCGTGACGGAGGCGGACTTCGTGCTGTACGTGAGCGCCGTGGAGACGGAGCGCTGCCGGCGCGGGCTGACGGTGGCGTACGCGTCGCACTGCCAGCAGGAGGCCGCTCTGGACCGGTGAGTTCTAGATCTAATGTTAGAAATATGTTGTACTTGTGGCCGCCCGCGACTCCGTTCGCGTAGAAGTCGGTTTCCCGTGGGAATGAGATGTTTTCCCGCGGTAAAAAGTACCCTATGTGTTATTCTGATGTATAATCTATATTATTGTAAAGTTTCATCCAAATCCGTTAAGTAGTTTTTACGTGAAAGAGTAACAAACATCCATACATCCATCCATACTCACAAACTTTCACGTTTATAATATTAGTAGGACTTACTATAAGAAAAACATGCAACTTACATAAAATAACACAGAAATAATGTTTGATAGATGGGGACAGAGCCTGTATGGGAAAAGAAAATGGTTGTTTTTACAATCTTTTCTGCTCATTTTTAAGTTTTTTTTTTTACATAAGAACTTCTAGACTTCATTGAACACAACTAAAACGAATTTAGCCAAATAGGTTGACGTTTTTAAATTTTGCGCTTAGCAACTGATCGCGATTCGTTTTTATTTAAAATAAACTGTCTATGCACACAATTGACTATTTTGGCTTGATTGAATACACACAACTTACGTACGCTCAACCTTTTAATAAAATAAGTAAGATAACGTAGTTCCTTTGTAGAATATTTTATTTTTACTGTACCTATTATTACTTGTACTTAATTTTTAATGTAGGTTTACATTTTTACTGTACATTACTTTAATCATTAATAAATAAATAAATAATTCCTACAGACCTGTGGCCGGCCACGCGAACTTCTGTCCCGGCGAGCTGTCAACGAAGTCCCGCGACCTGCCGTCCGTGCTGTCAACTGTCAAACACGAGATGCTACACGCGCTCGGGTTCAGTGTGTCGCTGTTCGCTTTCTATAGGTAGGTTAGAAATGTTTAGGTGAATATGTGTGTTTTTAGTCTAGATGTACCCTACTGTCTTACTTTAGAGTTGAAGTTGCAGAATATCGATTGTCATCATCATCATATTGTCTAATTATTGTTATCATTATCATTGTCAACTGTCAAACACGAGATAATGGTTTAGCGTGTCGCTGTATAGGTGAGGGGTTAGTTGTTGTGTGGGTTGTATGCAATGGTGACTGTAATTGTCAAATTGTGTAAATGAGATGTATCTTATCGTGTTAGTTTTAAAGTTGGAGTTGCAATATCGACGATGATCACCGTCATTGTTGTCATCATTATCATTATCATCATCATCATCATTATTATATTTTATTACAGTGTATTAAACATAATTCTATGTGGAACTAACAGTCCGGTAGCAAACCCTTTTTTGATTTTTTTGCAAGTACTTCATGATATTAAAAAAAATGTTTGTATACAGAGATGATAATGGAGAGCCCCTGACTGAAAGGCGACCCGACACAGGCAACCCACCTTTAGACGAAGAGTAAGTTACTTATATATTAATTTTAATAGTTCAAATAAAAATTAAATAAAAAACAAACGCTTCGTAGTTCATCATACGTGTATCATCGAAACAAAAATGCATACAATCGGTATACTTCAACAGTTGAATTAAAACCAACCACAATTATTACTGGGTAGACTATTTTTTAAGCTGAGATACTTAGCCTAGTTTTCTCTCCTTAAAATCTTTGTTTTTTTGTGATTAGACCAATTTAAACGTTCACTTCACTAAAACTTTAAACCCTACTCATAAAATTACCTCTTAATACAAATCCTACTAATATTATAAATGTGAAAGTATGTGAGGATGTATGGATGTTTGTTACTCTTTTACGTTAAAACTACTAGATGGATCTGGATAAAACTTTGCAGTAATATACGTTATACATCAGAATAACACATAGGGTGCTTTTTACCGCGGGGAAACTTCTCATTCCCACGGGAAACCGACTTCCACGCGCCCGGGTCGCGGGCGGCCACTATTTTTATATTAAACCATGATATCATGTAACAGACTCCAGATCCACAAGTGGTCGGCGCGCGTGGTGAGGAACGTCACGAGGCACAAGTGGCTCGTCCGCGGCGGGTACATGCCGCGGACCTTCCATGTCATGGTCACGCCTCGAGTGGTGGCCGAGGTACATACATAAATAAATAAATAGCCTATACATGTCCCATAGTTGAGCACAGGCCTCCTTCTCGGATAGCGAGAGGGTTTGAGCTGTAATCCACCATACATACGGGGTGTAAAAGAACTGCTTCCGAAAACAAAAACTGGGCATTGCTGGAGGGGTACTGGTTACGTTTCAAGCAAAGAAAAATATTTTGAAGATTAAAAAAAATTTATTTTTTCGTAATTTTCCAAAATTGCATTAATACTATCAGATTTTGCGATGATTTCTAATTAAATATGGTGTTAATTTAATTTGCAATGTAAATAATCGCACCTGAACCATCAGTTGATGTGTGAGCGATGATTTCAAGCGGCGAATGTGACTTTTCAATCTTAAATTACTTTTTTTAAATTGAGTTTTCTGGGTATGCTGTTAGTGAATTTAGTTACAATTGAGGCTCCAGAATACATGGTTTCAGGCTTCGGAAGTGGTCTTTTTACACCCGTTATATACAGTTATTTATATAGCCACTGTTAGGTAAAACTATATTTTGTACCGACTTTAATAAAAACCAGCAAATAAAAATGTGCTAGATTCTGCTAAATTCTGTATTTATGTTTAATTTTGCAACCCCAGAACTTTCGACCGGATGAACCGATTTTGATGGCATTTATCTATTATGGCCCAGTTCTGGCAATGGCATTTATAATATAAGGGAAAGCATATAAATCTTAAATTACGAAAGTTGACAAATAGAACTGAATGAGACAAAACATGGTTTTACTAATGAACAGATTTAGACTGTGTTTATTTGAAGGCAATTATTATCTTTCGTGTAATAATACAATTAAGAAAAAACTGCATAATTTTATACCTTTCTACCGAAAAGTTACTTCTAAGTTCTAATATCCCTATTATTTCTTTTCCTTTATTTCATTAATATATTGTAGGTTCGCGAACACTTCAATTGTTCGTCACTAGAGGGCGCCGAGTTGGAGGACCAGGGGGGGGACGGCACCGCGCTCACTCACTGGGAGAAACGAGTGTTTGAGGTCAATATCATCAACATCATTATCATTATTATCATCATTATCATTATAATCATCATTATCATTATTATCATCATTATAATTATTATCATCATTGTCATTATAATCATCATTATCATTATTATCATCATCATCATTACATAGTATAAAAAGCAAAGTTGATATTCGTGTCTGTTTGTATGTTTGTTCCTAACTCCGTCCTAGTAAATCACATTTTCGTTTAACTTCTAGGTATTTTTTAACTTAATTTTACTTTCAGAAAGAGTTTTCTTAAGTTATTCTTTATCATCATCATCAATACATAGTATATAGCCACTTTTCATGCCTGTTTGTTTGTTTATCTTCTTCTGTAACTAAATATCAATCCGTGGTATATGCTGCCTTCTCGTTTTTGAAAATACATTCACCACCTAATATCATTATTTTTCAATAATAGTTTTTTTTATCTACTACTTCTAGAATGAGGCAATGACAGGCACTCACACTCAAAACTCAGTCTTCAGTCGAGTGACTTTCGCTCTAATGGAAGATACAGGGTGGTATCGAGCGGACTACTCGCTCGCCACGCCATTAGACTGGGGGAAAAACCTGGGCTGCAACTTCGCGATGAAGTCCTGCAAGGAGTGGTTGAATATGCAAAGGTGGAGGTTTGTCCGGTTTTGAGATTTGATGTGACTAATCGGGGGAGAAAATTTGGGGTTGAGTTTTGGGGATGAAAAAATAAATGGGTTGGGTTTTGGGGGTGTAAATGTTGGTTTGATATTTGGGGTTGAGACGGGATGAGGGGGTGAATGTTGAGGGGTTCAGTTGGGGGTGAAATGGGGGAAAGATTTTACGGGGTGTATTTTTATGTAGTTCACGAAATTTACTAACAATTTGTTCTCTATATTATTCAAGTTTATTTTGTTAAAAAAATATATAATTATAGTATTGTTTAATCGATCATGTTATTGACTGTCATTAATCATTATAATTCTAATACAAACAGGGTGTTGTAATTTTTGTAAGTAAACACGAATGGATAGTAACATTTCTTAATACAAAACAAATTATTATTACAAACAGTACTAAACTATGGAAACTTAGATCAAATTGGTTTTAATACCAAACCCATTGTTTTAACGAAACACCCTTTTATAATAAATGTTTATAATACTGGGAGCACGCTTATTAAAAGTATTTTTTTTTGTAACTTATTTGTTTTTTTGTGCTGCCAAATAACATTACTAACATACACAATTTATTATTTCAAGCAACACCACCGATGACGTCACTTCGGAGTAAGTAATTGCTTGTTGCATGATTTTATAGCATGTGTAGATAATCCTACTAATATTTTAAACGTGAATGTTTGTGAGTATGGATGTATGGATGAATGTTTGTTACTCTTTCACGTAAAAACTACTGGATGGATTTTGATGAAACTGTACAGTAATATAGGTTATACATCAGAATAACATATAGGGTACTTTTTACGGCGGGAAAACTTCTCAATCCCACGGGAAACCGACTTCCACGCGAACGGAGTCGCGGGCGGCCACTAGTATAATTATAATATTAAATAGTTGCTTAGAAACAGCCAAAACGATATTACGTTAAATGAAGTAGACAAAATTGACTAGTTATGTTTTGTTTATTTAAACGTCGTTTTTTTTAGTTTACGGAATAATTTTTGAATTCATTTATTTAGGAGTGTGTGTTTTTGGGGTTGAAAATCTTAAGGGGTTAAATTAAGGGGTTGAGATGGGATTTATGGGTGAATGTTTGAATTGTTTGAAGACAAAGGAATGCGGAGTCGCTTAGAAAACTATTCTTATTTAATTATAATTACTGATACGTATTTTGCAGTGAATTAAAAACTATTTTATTTGCTGTTTTTCGAATACTTTCACTTTTACAAAACAATGCCTGATTGAATGCTATCTTATATATTGGAACATTGTATTGTTGTTAATGTGCTTGCTATTTTAATTATAAGAAACCCTAAATAATAACAAAAAAATACTGTAAAAATGCAAACAGTACCTATGTAAAAGTGCTATTTAGGCTCAATTTAACATGATTTTGGGCTTAGGTAAACGTCTGCTTACATCATGTATATTGTTGCCGATTCTGAATAACTTTCAAAACTAAACTTGATAAATCTTCCATCATTTTCTTACTTACTACATTGATTTCTGTACAAATTATAAAAGCAGACAAATTATTCTTAAGGTTAATCTAAAATGGCTCATCTCTTATATTCTTACTTAATAAGTGATAGCAAAAAGAGAACTTAATTCAGTCACATTGAATAAGTCGGTAGTTTGTAAACATTCTATTAATTTTCCAAGCTACCTTAACGGGACTGAAGAGATAGAGTAAGTACTAAGAAAACAAATATACTCGTAACATAAGCAATTATATTTTATAATAGGTATGATTTTTCATCTAAAAGTTTTTCATGGTTTCAGCCTATAGAAATAAGTATCAATGTGTTTTCAGATTTTATATTTATAACAAATATTGCGTGTATTTTTTCATGAACTCAGTATAAAGCTGCAACAGACCTATTATCTGTGCTCATCATTACGTTTTACTTTTTAGGTACATACCTATTCAACCCAAAACTATACGTTACATTCCTGATCTTGGTTTCAATACACCCAATAATGATATATGCCATTCTAGACGTAAAAACTCTTCAACTTTTGGGTAACTTGGTTTCTATCCGGGGGTATTCCTGCCAATGTCAATAAAAACTCTTTATACCCACTAATGACATATGCCATTCCAGACGTAAGAACTTTTTGTTTCTCCAAATTTGACGACCTCTGTGGTACAGCGGTATATGTACCGGACTGTTAAGCGGACGGTTCCGGGTTCAATCCCTGGGTCGGGCCAATTTAGTAAAAATGGTTTTTTTGATATTGGCTCGTGTCTGGGTGTAACTAGGTTTTCCCCTAGTCCATTGTGTTACACGGTTGGTGTGTCGGTCTGGAGATTTATTTATTTATGTAATACACTCATTAATGACATAATTAAATGATATTACAGACGTAAAAACTCTTCAATTTCAATTTTTTGATCATTTGGCTTCTACTCGCGGCTAATCCTAGCAATGTCAATAAAACTCTTAATTCCAACACACCCAGTAATGACATATGTCATTCCAGACGTAAGAAGTCTTTGTTTTAATGACATATGACATTCCAGAAAAACTTGTTTCAAAGCACTCAATAATGACACATGACATTCCAGACTTCTACCCGGGGGTAATCCTGCCAATACACCCAGTAATGACATATGACATTAGTGACGTGAAAACTCTTCATCTTTTGGGTGATTTGGCCTCTATCCGGGGGTAATCCTGCAAATGTCAATAAAAACTCATTTTTCCAACGCACCCAGTAATGACACATGGCATTCCGCATGTATCTAAGAATTCTTTGTTCTAACACACCCACTAATGACACCTGTCATTCCAGACGCAAGAACCCGGCGCCATTTTGTTCGCGCGTGAAGGGCGACCCGCTGCGCACCGAGTGCTCGGCGCGACGCACCGCGGTCGTGTTGTGTAACCTGGTGCGGCACGATAACTTACTGCCACGGGCTTATCAGGTGGGTAGACGAGATTATCATTATCATCATCAGTATCATTATCATTACATAGTATAAATCCAAGTCGCTAATTCTGTCTGTTTGTATGTTTGGCTGCTAACTCCTCCTAAACCAGTTGAGGGATTTCAATGCGGATTTCGCTATCTGTTAGGGAGTTTATTCATTTAAATTTGTAAATAAAGAACATTTGGAATAAGTTTTTTTAAGTTGGCCAAACATAAATGTTTCGCGGGCAAGTTGGCCAAAATTACACCATCGCGAAGCGTGGGCGGGTCGCTAGTACTGGGTAAATATAGGTTATATCTTTTAATTACCCATCTTGGGTAGCTAAACTAAAAATAAGTATGTAGTAGCGACTCGAGCACGCTTCGCAATGGTGTAATTTTGACCGACTTGTTCCCGAAACATTGTGTTTTAGTTAACTTAAAACAACTTCTTCCAATTATACTTCGTTGCTGCATCCTACGAGATTCAAGAAACCTGTAGTACGTTTTCTGCTGTGCTGCATCATCACACGATTTTTAGATCCTATTTTAAATAAAAATAAAATCGAATATTGACTCAATACCCACTCACTACTACGGTAGCCGGTGACAGATGGCGCTGCAATCATTCGTTTTCCGTGTGATGCATCATCCGCGTGTGCGCTGTTAAAATTAAGTTAAAAAATAGTGAAATTAAGTAAATTCTATCATATTTGTTATAAAAATGGGTAAAAGAACCAGTGAGAAGACAGATGATGAAATAAAAAAGAAAATTAAACAATTGCAAAGTGAGTTGTGACGTCAAAAACCTCCGGATGGTTACCAAACAGAAGGTTAGTAACGTTTAATTATGTACGTTCGAAAACTAAATATGATGCTACCTAGTGGGCTGTGCGATTCGTAAATTACAAACTTTGTGTTGAAAAACAATTATACGGCGATGTAGTTTTGTAAACATATTTTTGAAACCTAACGGTTAATTGAAGGCTAAATTTAAAAGAGATAAAATATCTCAACGTATCAATATATTTCCTCAGTGGTGGCACAAAATACCATCCGGAAATATTTTATACCTACCCGCATATTTTTGATACTTTATTTAACATTTTAATAATTTTTTCCTAAGGGGTAACACGCGATGTTGTCCGGGAATTATTTATTTTCTTAATAGGGCGGCACGTGATGTCATCCAAAAAATAAAAAAAATTCTGAGTTGAGAAATTTATTCATATTTAACATTTAATAAGTTTATTTTCTAAGGGGTAACACGCGATGTTATCCGGAAATAACTTCTTAATTTTCTTAATGTGGTGGCATGTGATGTCATCCAGAAAATAAAAATTGAACTAAGTTGAGAAATTTAATAGGTATATTTAACATTTTATAAATTTATTTCCTAAGGGGTAACACGTGATGTTATCCGGAAATAACTTCTTTATTTTGCTTAATGGGGTGGCACGTGATGTCATCCAGAAAATAAGAATTGAACTAAGTCGAGAAATTTAATCATATTTAACATTTTATAAATTTATTTCCTAAGGGGTAACACGTGATGTTATCCGGAAATATTTTCTTTATTTTCTTAATGGGGTGGCACGTGATGTCATCCAGAAAATAAAAATTGAACTAAGTTGAGAAATTTAATCATATTTAACATTTTATAAATTTATTTCCTAAGGGGTAACACGTGATGTTATCCGGAAATATTTTCTTTATTTTCTTAATGGGGTGGCACGTGAGGTCATCCAAAAAATAAAAATTTAACTAGGTTGAGAAATTTAATCATATTTAACATTTTATAAATTTATTTCCTAAGGGGTAACACGTGATGTTATCCGGAAATAATTTCTTTATTTTCTTAATGGGGTGGCACGTGATGTCATCCAGAAAATAAAAATCGCGCCCTCCTCAGTGCCCCACGCGAACCAACCACGCGAGCGAAGAAAATACAATACCTTCGGAGATTTTATCCATCTTGGGTGAAGCAAAAGAGTCAGAAGATATCTTTGGTAAGAATATTCCTGCGTAAGTCTCTAAACGTTGGGGGGAAAATACTAATCGAGGGCTTGACAAAAGAACAAAAGGATACACTATTGGCAAAAATACTGTATCGCTGGTATAGCTAAATTAACATCAGATAAACAAAGACTTAAATAAAATATGAATTTATCAAACAGCTTTCTGAGATAAATCAAGTATTGCTGGATCTTCACTATGAAGAGACAATGAATCGTAGACGTCTTAGCATCCCGACACAGCCCCCGCCGCCGCCGCGGAGTGCGCGCCGGCCGCCGCTGCCCCCGCGCCGTCGCCCGCCGCCGCCGAGCCGGCCGCAGGACCGACGTACTCGACGCTAAAGGTATCGCACCCTGGCCGTATTCATTACTAACGATATCCAAATTTTGGATACAGTTAAAGGATATAAATGAAGTTTGAACCACGTAACTCACCAGGTTCCAAAACTAACATGCCAAGTACCATTAAAAAAAAATAAAATAAATATCGAATTAGGTTCGATTGTTCCATGTTCTAATAGTAACGGTCAGTTTATATCGCCAATATTTTTGATACCAAAACGGAACGGTAACGGTTCCTTTAGGTTTATCTTAAACTTAAAAGCACTGAAAAAGTTCTTAAAATACCAACACTTTTATATGGAGGATATTCGCACGGCTACAAATTTTATCTTACAATTCCTACATAAGTAGGTACCTGTACATACATTTTACAGAAAGTATTATTTACGCATCCGTTTCAATGATATCCTGTACGAATTCACTTGCTTGCCAATTGGTTTGTCTTCGGCCCCATTTGTTTTTACGAAAATATTGGCTGCCCTTGCTGCCTAACGTTGTGAAGGCCAATGGCTAGTTGCTATACAGGGTCTGTCGTAATGAATGGATAACCCGTTACCTACAGTTGATCCGGATGTGAGGCTATAAGAAAATGGTGTTTTCTTGCCAGGGTTGTCAACCATAAGAAAATGGCGTAGACTTTTAAACTTTTTTATAAATTTCGCTATTTTTTTCATTTATTCCGCTGCCATTTCTTCAAATTTTGATGTATTTGTATAATTCTTTTAGTATTATACTGCTGAAGACGTGTATTATGTAATTTAAATACAATTTTAGGTGTTATTTACGTTGAACATTATCAAAATACTCATTTTAAGAAAAAGATTTCCAATTTTTTTTCTTTATGTCAACTTTTGATCATCTTCTGTGGAAAAAAAAAGTATGACGTTATAGCTGCCCATGATCTCAATAAATTGTCTAGTATGTGTAGATTCTAAAAAGGTATAACGATGTGTACTTTACAAGCAACATTAAGTTACAGGAGCGAGAACACTAATCAAGGTCGGAATTTTTATTTTTCATGTTATGTTATAAATGGTTGTAAAACTTCGTCATAATGATTTTATTCTATCAAGATACTTTGCACAAACACTATCGGGCCACTAATAGGATATTCAGAAGAAAACCCGGTTGTTTTTGGGAAAAAAATAACATTACTTCACGATAATAATGTAATGAAAATGTACAAATGAAAATTGTTGTGCTCTAATAGTTACATGCGACAAACATGTTGCGACAAGTTTATTCGAAATTAAAACGGATTTTAAAAATCGAACAAGACCGCATTACAAAGAAAAGGGTACTCATCACATCAGTGTGATTTTGACCATCGCATGTCCTTTTGTTCACATTGGCCCCGATTCTGAAAACACTCTCTAAACTAAACTAAAACTATCGCTGTCACTTACACATCAATAAGACCGAGACAGGTAATCATTTTAGTCCTGTCAAACTAAAATGTACGTGCAATATGACACGGCGAAGGCAATTTTAGGCTAGTCCTCAGCGCATTTCGTTCAATTTCACAATGATGTGGACTAAATTTAGTGAGACCAATGTAGCTGTCTTGTTCTAATACGAAGCATGAGAAAGTGACAGCGATATTTTTAATTTAGTTTTAGAGAGTGTTTTGAGAATCGGGGCCACTATTTTCGTCAATTTGTTACTGCTTTCTAATATTTGACTATGATTTTCCTTGTGATTTGGACTTGATAACGTGGTGATACTGATGACTTTGCTCACATTTACGGACATTGTGTTGTGCTATCGATTGAACTTGTTGTTTTGGAAAAGTTTTTGTGTAGTTTGTGTATCATGCCGCAACAGTATACGCCGGCCGAATACGCGAACATGCATTACATTTACGGTGTATGTAATGGCAGCACCAATAGAGCTTCTAGTGTTTATCGTGTAAGATATCCAAATGTGCGACATCCTGATTACCGTGTGTTCATTAAAGTGCACAATGCATTTATGGAAGGACGATTTCCTTCTAATTTTTTCCACTTTTCTTTGTAATGCGGTCTTTGTTCGATTTTTTAAATCCGTTTCAATTTCGAATAAACTTGTCGCAACATGTTTGTCGCATGTAACTATTAGAGCACAACAATTTTCATTTGTACATTTTCATTACATTATTATCGTGAAGTAATGTTATTTTTTTCCCAAAAACAACCGGGTTTTCTTCTGAATATCCTATTAGTGGCCCGATAGTGTTTGTGCAAAGTATCTTGATAGAATAAAATCATTATGACGAAGTTTTACAACCATTTATAACATAACATGAAAAATAAAAATTCCGACCTTGATTAGTGTTCTCGCTCCTGTAACTTAATGTTGCTTGTAAAGTACACATCGTTATACCTTTTTAGAATCTACACATACTAGACAATTTATTGAGATCATGGGCAGCTATAACGTCATACTTTTTTTTCCCACAGGAGATGATCAAAAGTGGACATAAAGAAAAAAAATTGGAAATATTTTTCTTAAAATGAGTATTTTGATAATGTTCAACGTGAATAACACCTAAAATTGTATTTAAATTACATAATACACGTCTTCAGCAGTATAATACTAAAAGAATTATACAAATACATCAAAATTTGAAGAAATGGCAGCGGAATAAATGAAAAAAATAGCGAAATTTATAAAAAAGTTTAAAAGTCTACGCCATTTTCTTATGGTTGACAACCCTGGCAAGAAAACACCATTTTCTTATAGCCTCACATCCGGATCAACTGTAGGTAACGGGTTATCCATTCATTACGACAGACCCTGTATATATAAATATATATATTGAATATTGATATGGCCACCAGGTTAACAGTTAAAATACGGGACTTTGCTCAGTTTGTGGGTACATAATAGCCGTTTGCCCGGCAATAGCATACTAAGCATTTTGAGAGGGAGAAATTTTTCGCTTTAATAAAATACCGAGATTATGACGCAAAGATGAGTAATAAATTTAGAATTAAAGAATATTTTCTTTGGTGGCAAAAACACATTAAGTATGTTAATAATCTTATTCGTACAGGTCATTTTTGTCTAGAAGTTTTTTTTTTTCAGACGCATCTCTTCCTTATCTGTTTTTGTAATGGGGAATCTGTTAACGGTCATTGGTCCCAGAAAGAACTAAAGCATCACATTATCTATTTAGAGCTCTTAGCTGCTTTTATGGGGTTAAAATGCTTTTGTAAAAACCGCAGAAATTCCGAATTACTATTAAGAATCGACTACAAAATAATGTGTGTGTATGTTGGGATAAAATTCCCACATCTTAATCAAATCACTCGAGAAAGATGGCAGTGGTGTGAGTGTGTAAAATATGTTTATTTATACGTCTTATATAAAGTCACGCGACAATGTAGAAGCGGAGCTTCGCGCGTATCAAACATTGATACAAAATGGGAGTCGCATGAATCATGTTTCAAAAAACTTGTTAAGAAATTTGGCCAACCAGAGATAGACATATTTGCGACGCGATTCAATGCAAAATGTTTAAAATTTATATCATCGTAACAAGATAACAAGATGCCAACAATATTGCCGCATTTACTATAGAATGGAACGATCATTTTTTCTTTAAATATTAAAATGCACTAGAAAATTAATAAATGAAGAGGCATTTTTGGCCTAGTCAACCCTGGTTTCCACAATTTTTCGCCGACAGTTACAGAATTAGGTACTATATTTTGGACCAGATGAAAACTTGCTTCTCTCTACTTTCAAAACCACCTATTATGCCAGTCTTACCCTGGTGTGCGCAACTTTATCCGGCAAGCGTTCGCCAAACAATCACTAGGTGACGACACCATCGACATTATCATTCGATCCCAATCTAATAATACGATTAATCAATATGATATTAGATACAAATTATGAGTAAAATTTTGCAGAAATTATAATTTAGATTGTTTAAATGTGTCAACAGCCTAGTTAATTTTCTTACTGAAAGATTTAGCAACGGCGCTAAGTACAGTACTATAAATTAATTTAGATCGGCACTATCACTAGTGTTAGGTAAACATATATGTGTAAATCATTGTGTAAATAGGTTTTAAAGGGAGTTTTTACAAAAAAAAAAAAAAAAAAAATAAGACCGAATTTACCGAAATATCAAAACTTTTGTTTGGGATCCTTATATAGTTCTGTCTTATCTAATAGATAAATATCCAAATGAGTACCAAATACCTTTGGAAATGATCACCATGAAACTCGCAGCCCTACTTGCGTTGTCCTGTGGACATACAGACGTTGTCACTTATTATATTATGTAATATCTCACTAAATGTAGCAGGTGTTGAAATAGTCCTAGACGCATTAGTAAAAACATCCGTTCCTAATAGGAAAAACTCCAAATTGATTATTCCATTCTACCCTAATCAACCTGGCATATGCCCAGCGAAGGCCCTCTCTGTCTGTATTGAGAAAACCAAAGATCAGCGACAAACTACAAATACAGATAGGTTATTTTTAACTATTAGGTAAATAACCATTTCGGAACGCTAGTGGCCCATCAATTAGTCGCTGGATTAAAACAAGTTTTGAAAAATAGCGGGATTAATGTCGTTCATTATTCATCTCATAGCACGCGATATGCGTCGACGTCGGCCGCGAGGCGCGCGGGCGTCTCTTTAGACGTCATCAAACGCGCAGCTGGCTGGACTGACTCATCCCTCTGCTTCGCTAAGTTTTACAATCTACCCTTACACAGTGTAGAACAATAAAGAGCCTTCGCTGATGCGGTGTTTAACATACATGAATAATTTACCATATTTATTAAATCCTTTGAATGATTATTTGTTATTGTCACATATGCTTCTATTATGAAGTCATTATTTTTTGTTTAAATTAATTACAAGAAACTTCATTGTATATTGATACATACAATTACAGTTTATTTCTTATCTGCAATGACGTTCTAAACATCTACAGGTTTCTTGAATCTCGTAGGATGCAGCAACGAAGTATAATTTATGGTTAATTGAACTTACCTAAGTGAACTTCAACCATAATTATACGAGGTGCTGCATCCGTAGAGATTCAGTTACCCAACCCTCCCTGCGTAGACCCCCAAATCATTGCAGAAGTTAACTCTAAAACGAATGATTGCAGCGCCATCTGTCACCGGCTACCGTAGTAGTGAGTGGGTATTGAGTCAATATTCGATTTTATTTTTATTTAAAATAGGATCTAAAAATCGTGTGATGATGCAGCACAGCAGAAAACGTACTACAGGTTTCTTGAATCTCTACGGATGCAGCACCTCGTATAATTATGGTTGAAGTTCACTTAGGTAAGTTCAATTAACCATAAAATATTGTTTATTTAGTTACAAATTTAGTGGAAAAGTTACCCATAAGATGGCGAAACCCGCATTAAAATCCGTTAAGTGGTTTAGGTGAAGTAAGGGACAAACAGATACAATTATCGACTTGCATTTATACTATCCTACTATAATATTATAATCGTGAAAGTTTGTGAGTATGGATGTATGGATGGATGTTTGTTACTCTTTCACGTAAAAACTACCGGAAGGATTTTAATGAAACTTTACAGTAATATAGGTTATACATCAGAATAACATATAGGGTACTTTTACCGCGGGAAAACTTATTATTCCCACGGGAAACCGACTTCCACGCGAACGGAGTCGCGGGCGGCCACTAGTGTAATGGTAATGATGACAATGATAATGAAAGTAATGATGACAATGATAATGAAAGTAATGATGACAATAATAATGATAGTAATGATGACAATGATAATGAAAGTAATGATGACAATAATAATGATAGTAATGATGACAATGATAATGATAATGATGACATCCCCCAGCACTTCGACAGCCTCCCCAACACTTCCCCCACGGACATCGCGCACTACGGCGGCTCGGTGTCGCTGGCGGACTACTGCCCGTACCTGCAGGAGTTCAGCTGGAAGCACAAGAACGTTCTGGTTAGAGGCAGCAAGTGCGTTTATGAGGAGAATACGCCCAGTGAGTTGTTATCTAAGATACACAGGGTTTTTTCTTTTTTTATAATATACGAAAGGAAACGAGCATGCGGGTCACCTGATGGTAAGTCACCGCCGCCCATGACTACCCGCAGCACTGTGGGTGTTGGGGGTGTGTTGTTGAGCCTTTGAGAAAGGGCGGCGGATATAGCACTCACCGAACGAAACGCAGGAACATCGTCCCTACTTCACGTCGGTTTTCTGTGCGACGGTGGTATTTCACCGGTCGAGTCAGACCAGTAATCGCTGCAGACAGAGCCTACAGCTAGACTCGAAAAAGGTGTAGGGTTTAGGGGGAGAGTTTCCGGAGGGAGAAAAAGTGTGTTGTTGGGATTGGTTGGTGAATTTAGCAGTGAAATACAGCGAAAACTATTATATATAGGTTGTATATGTAAAAAGAGATTAGCTACAACGATAGTAATGCCACACCATTAAAACGTAAACTGGGTATTCCAAGGGTAATCTTTCTTTTTACTTAATTGTACACTTACAGTAACTGACAGCAAGTGTGTTTATGAGGAGAACACGCCCAGTGAGTTGGTTGTACAGAGGGTGTAGGGGAGTGTTTCCGGGGAAAACTGGGGTTTGGGGATAAATAGTTTATAAATTTAACAATCAAACTCATGTTTTCATATTATAGGAAATTCATTCATCATATTTAAATGCCACATCAACATAAAATACTGTGTTTATTTCAAAAATGCAATAAGAGTGTTTTCCAAAATGAAACCTAGGTATTACATTGTACTGTAATGTAAACAAAAAGATTTCACATCAAATAGTGTTTTAATTTAATCTGCAATATAAATAATTGCGACTGAACCATCAAAATGATTTGCAAGTTATGACTCAAAGCAGCGGACACAACATTTTTTTTGTTAAGGTTTTTTGAGTTACTGCTTAGGCTCAACAACACAAAGTTTTGGCTTCGGAAGTGGTCAGCTTACATCCTGAATTTATTGTATCAAAAGTACATTTGTTTAAGATCAAACATTGTTGTTTTATCTTACAGAAAGCGATGTAAACTTCGCACTAGAGAATTACGGGGCTCATTCCAAATGTTTTGATCATAACAGCGACCGAGTGTGGGAACAGAAGTCTTGTAGACAAGTAAGTTATGGACTGACTAGAAAATAGTATACAAACCGGCCATTTTTGTTTGAATGTTTGTACGATTACTGCTTCTGAAGTATGTAAAGAATTTTGATACGGTTTCCAATGTTAATTAAATATTATTTTCTAGAAGGTTCTTAAGTATATTTGTTTTTTTTTTGAACTATGTAAAGTTCGAATTTAAGGTTTTGTTATTGTATCGTCAAAAGTTGAAGTGAAGCTTGGTGAAAAGCAAAATATGTAACAAGTATTTTAAGCTTAAATAGTTTAATTTTTAAGTAGTTTGAAAGATGCAGTAATTTTAGTTGCATATTTCTTTAACTTTGTTTTTTTTTTCAGATTCGAGAATGGCAGCACTGGGGTTCAGGTTGTTACAAATATAAATGTGAAAGTGGAAGACTGCATATTGTAGTAAGTATATTTATTTTTTTATTTACAGAAAATACTGTTATAAAATATTTACATTAATATTTACTCGATACAAAAAATACACGCAAAAGAAGGAGGATTTCATTTTTTAATTTGAATTATCCTTAGCATGAAACCTATTTGTTTAAACCTTATTAGAATAACAGGCAGAGAAAAATACTGGCGAATTTCTCAAAAAAAATTGACAGGTGCCATTAAGTCGCAATTAGAAATAAAAAATATGTTTCGTAATTTTATTTAATGGCGTTTTCAATATTATTTCACGAATGCCAGCCAGGAGTAGGTTCCTATCTAAAAAGTTTCTAACCATTTTTTTTACTTCGTTTTTTTGTAATGACTATTATTTTTTCAGGTTGGTAATTATACGTACACATGTTTCCATGCGGGTCAAGTTTTACAGGTATTTTTTTTTCTGTAATTGAAATTATTTTGTGCTTATCTAATAGGCTGAACAGTGAAAATAATTACCATAATCTTGTTTACGTTTAACTTAAAATTTTAAATAAATTCGAATTACATAAGAATTAAAAGCATTTTTTTTTCATTCAAAGAAGAGGGTGGATCTCAAACATTAGTTTACGAAACACATCGATAGATGGCGTTGACACATTATTTCTTTCCTCAGATTCGCATTATCAAGAAAGGTTGGCTCCACAAAGGTGGGATTGTTTGTCCCCCGTGCCGGGAACTGTGTGCCGATGAGTTTTCAGTAAGTATATAATATTTGTAAGACGTATTTAGACGACCTCTGTGGTGCAGCGGTACATATACCGGACTGCTAAGCGGATGGTTCCGGGTTCGATCCCCGGGTCGGGGCAATTTCGTAAAAATGGTTTTTCGATATTGGCTCGTGTCTGGGTGTAACTAGGTTCTCCCCTAGTCAATTGTGTGGTACCTATAGTACAGACTTTGCTTAGTTTAGGGCCACACAGTTGGTGTGTCAGTCTGGAGATTTATTATTTATCAGAATAACTTCAAAAGCATAAGAAGAAACCATTTGTCATGCCTATTTGAATTTAGACTCGATTAAGATGTATTCAAGTTATCATTTTGAGGTTGACCCTAATTCCCAATTAATTGTTAAATTCGTGTAGAAAAAAAAAGTTTACTTCTTATGCTTATTTCCATTATTGTAGAATATTTCTCAATTTAATTGCTTATAATTTTTTGCTAATCTATTTTCATTATTTTCAGTCACGCAGCGAATACTGCAAAGGCGGCGAAGAACCCTTACCTCCTAATTTATATCGAAATGACATATTAACTTGCGGAGCAATATCATATAAATCAATCACTTTAGCGACTGTAGCTGCTATTCTAATTTCCTCACTTTTCGGGTGAGCTGTCAAACTGACATTGACAGCCGAGTCTGTCAAACTGACAGTGACAGATGACAGCGGGGGCTGTCTGACTGAAATTGACATTTCTCATCGCCATTTTTGTATGATGTAAATGGAATAGATAGAAATAAGTAGGATTTTTAATCGGAATGCAAAAGACATCGAATTATTTTTGTTACCATGTTGTTTTTGTTTATTTTTTGTTAGGTATGATAAGTTATTTTTGTAGCTATGTTTTTTAATTTAAGTTAATTAATTTAATATATGTTGCAGCTGTAGATGAAGTCTGAATTTGATATAATGTGAAAGAGGGGTTGTTTCGAACACAAATGCTATGTTTTTATGTAATTATGTATTTTTTTTTTATAAATTGGTGAATTAAGAAATAAAGTTTGAGTTTTACAATTTCCACTTCAGCACTTTAACTGCAAGAATATTAAATATATTGTTTCAACATATAAAACAATTAAAAAAAGAATTGTTTTGATAAGTAAATATTCTATATTATAATAAACTACCCCTTTCGACGACCCATTTATCACCCTGTATATAACTTGGAGTTTATCTTTTCATCACATAATCTAGTTTATAATTGGGACTATTTATATGTTTAGGTATTATTATTTACTTACACATAGTGTGGTTGTGTTAAAAGTGTATTCTTATAAAATACTTGCATAAAACCTCTATATTATTGTAAAACGACGAGCAGCTATAAAAAATAAAAAACTGTACTTAATTTACAATGTAAATATAGATGAAAATCGATACAAATAGTTTATAATATCGATCTCTTATCTTTGGACCAATGCTGCTAATCTAAGGCAACTAAGAAAGAACAAAAAATATTAAACAGTAAATAAAAAAAACAATATTTTTTCAAATTCAGAATCAATGTATAATTGTGTATATGTGAAAGTATTTCTCAATGCCATATCCTTATTTACTATAATAAAACATAGATAGATGCCCATTTTCATTGTGTTTTTCCGATAAAAATTGTAAATGTCAAAATTGACATTGACATTTTACGAGAGAAAAAAAAAATATGGTTTTCGTTCCATCAATGAAAATGAGTGTGTAAATCTAAGAAGCAACTTAAATATTAAAACTATTGTAAATAAATGTGTAAATAATTTGTTTTGGTGCTTTAATGTGATTTTCGTTCATTCCTATTTATACTTTTTTATTTTTAAGGAAAATTGTATATCTCTTTTATACATTCTACGGCCCGGCAATGCTTCACTTTCTTATAGATTTCCTTTAAAAATGGTGGCTACACCTTACTTAGTTTTGGATGAACTACTGATGTAAAATTTGACAGTGTTCTATAAATCTAAAACTTTATCAAGGAATCTAAAAAATGACAAGTTTTTCGATGTAAATGTAAAATTTGGTTAAAACTGTCCAAACCAATTCCCACTTTATTTCTATGCATTTAAAAGTCATTAAATTGATTGGTTATTTTCAATGCTACCTACAGTTTTCTTCAGGTCAAAATATCTACGCCAATTTTACTTCAAAAAGTTACTTATGAAGAGATACCTATTATTATTCGTCGACTCAAATGTATTTGACAAGTAATATCAAAAAAAGGTAAATTTCTTGTCCTAAACTACAAAAACTGTTTTGTGAATGAAATTTACACCTTCAATTTTAAATAAAGTGAGGAGATCAATTCCGTAAGAAAATAATCGATCGGTGATTGGCACCGATTCTAAAAACACTCTCTAAACTAAACTAAAACTATCGCCGTCACTTACTCCACAATAGTATAAGACAGAGACAGGTAATCATTTTAGTCCTGTCAAACTAAACTACGTGCATTATGACACAGTGAAGGCAATTTAGGCGTCCTCGGCGCATTTTGTTAAATTTTACAATGGTGTGGACTAAAATTTAGTGAGACCAATGTACCTGTCTTTTTCTAAGACAAAGCATGAGAAAGTGACAGTGATATTTTTAATTTAGTTTAAGAGAGTGTTTTCAGAATCGGGGCCAGTTTTCTTTAATTATTTAAGAACTATAAAGTGTATTTTAAATTATGACTAAATTGCAAAAAACGAAGGTAAGACATATTTATACTGAATTTCTGATTTTTTATGTATGTAAACCTAATGAATATATATATGTAAACATGTGCTGATTGATGTAATACATGAATATTTTCAGTAATGCAATAGTTTTATTTTTGTACCAGTAAAAACATTTGTAACCTAATACCTAAACTAAACTAGGATATTGGCAAAGCGAACTGCCAAACGCTGAAGAAAATTAGTTTAATAACAACAAAGCCGACATATAAGCTTCTTCTTAGGTCAATTATTGGAATTGTAATAATAAATAATAATAATAAAAACTCTTTATTGCACAATAAAACAGTATTTTTCAGGAGTCAGTAAAAAAAAGCAAAAGGTGGCCTTATTGCTCTGAGCAATCTCTACCAGACAAACCATTTAATTACTACCGATTTTAAATATATGAGGCGCCCTCTATTTCGCTTCAATTCAATTTTGTTTTTAATTTTAAACTTAATTTGTAAGAGCGCGAGCGCTATAAAATCGGTCTTCCTTTTTGAAATGACAGAAATAATCTTTACTATTTAGTTTTTTCTTTTTCCCAACCAAAATTAATAATAATAAAAGTACCTACCTATAACTTATTAATCATGTTATTTTTTTAATATTAATCATGTGCTAATTTAATTAATTTTATCACACTTACCTATCGGTGTATTTTCAATTATTTTTTAATCATAATTAACTATTAATCAATACTTAAAAACTAATAAACAATAATGATCGGAAATTTAAGTATACATTTTAATGTATTATAACTAAAATGTGGCGGATATGGTTTTTATGTAAGTCTCTACTTAATTTTAACAAAGAATTAAAATGCATTTAAGTATAAAAGAACTAAGTACAGTAAAATTTGGTTTTCGTTACGATTTGAACAAAAAAAAACTCCAAATAAGTGGCCATAAAGTAAATGCAGTAAGCAGTTGTAGGTATCACACACTGGACACTGGACTAGGGGAGAACCCGGTTACACCCAGACTCGAGCCAATTTCTAAACATTATTTTAACTAAATTCTCCCGACTCGGGTATCGATCTCGGGACCTAAGGCTTAGCAATCCGGTATACATACCGGCAAAAAGGTCGTCTATGTTACTGGTATAAAAAACATTGATTTCATCATTAAGTACCTAACTTCATTACATTCGATGAAAGTCAAAATATCGAACATCAGCTTATCAATCAGTAGGCCGAGAAAAAAAAGCTGAGCACTCTCTTGTCCAACACCAAATTCCATAAAATCAAAATCATTTCCTAAAATTCTTTATCGGTAACCACCATTAAACCAACTTGACCCAATTCAACCCTTTAGGTATTACTTAGGTATTATTGTATTTTTTTCCTCTATTATGTCTACAAATATTGTTAAAACATATAACTTTATTCACCCCAGCGTTCCTAGCCCTATCGCAGGGCCAACTAGCCCCCAACGCGACAGCCCAACAAGACCCAACAACTACACTGATGCCCAAAGAACCCGAGCTACCACCAAACTCTAGAAAGAACTTCTCCATAAACGGAACGTTACTAGAAAATGTCCTAACACGGAAGGACAATGAAGGGGAAAAGGATTTGAACGAGCTAGAAGGGGTAGTTCTGGCGTTGAGTATGAAGAAGAATAAAAGCGGGATGCCGAAGTGGTACTCGCATATTAAGAATGCAGCGAAGAATTTGTTCACGAATATTAATCAACGGCGTAAGTACTTGTGTAAACTAAGAGTAAACGCCTCCAGTGTTTCTAGTAAAATTTATATGATATCGTAGTGACACGAGCAGTAAAAACTTTAGAGTGACATAAACTACTATCAAAAATCGTCAAAATTCCATTTTTTGTATGGAAATTTTTGACGTTTATTCTCATAGCAGTCCATGACAATTTGAGTAACAGAATCACCCCGCAGGTAACTTTGGCCCCGATTCTGAAAACATTGTCTAAACCAAACTAAAAAAGTAGCCGCTTTATTTGATAATTAGAATGAGTCAGAAAAATTGGTCTTACTGAATTTTGTCCAAATAATCGTTGTAAAATTTAACAAAATGCACAATGACTAAACATGCTTTTGGCGTATTATAAACGATGGTACGCGAAATGTTAGTTTTGCTGAAATAAAATTACTCCGTTTTTACCGTCTGTAATTACTATTGCTGAGTAATATCTAAATGTAAAGTTTAATTTAGAGAGTTCAAACTCGTTACGGCCCCTCTATGTTTTTTGAATTCTCGTTCAAATAGGTAAGGTAATCTATATACTATTCCAACTCACTACTAATCAAAATGCACCTCTTAAATACATAACCTACAAATAACTTTCTTCCAGGTTTCAGACAGATTCGTTTCCGCGGCCAAGACCCGAGTGTGACCATCGACTTGAAGGCCGACGCGATCGTCCCAGCACTGAAGGAATTGCTCGCTTCCAAACAAGTGCAGAAGATACTAAACGCACTGGCTAGCAAGGCGGCTATCGTCTACAGGGCCTTCCAAGAGGACTACGTTAAAGAGAATAGTTAATTTGTTTTTTAATTATGAAATGGTTTTTTTATTTAATTTACTAGTGGCCGACCGCGACTCCGTTCGCCTGGATATCGGTTTTTAGTGGGAATGAGAAGTTTTCACGTGGTAAAAAGTACCCTATATGTTATTCTGATACATTATATATATATGACCTATATTATTGTAAAGTTTCATCAAAATCCATCCAGTAGTTTTTACGTGAAAGAGTAACAAACATCCATAATACATCCATACTGACAAATTTTCACGTTTATAATATTAGTAGGATGTAAGTTAGGAACTTAGTAGTAAACATATAGGAGTATAGGTAAAAAACCTTAACGGTTTATTTCTCCTATTTTAACTATACCTAAGTACATATTTAGGTAAATTTAGTAGAAATAGTATCCAAAGTCATTTTAATTTGTAATTGTCTAGCCGTGTCTTGAAATGTAGGTATTTATTGTTAATTTAGGTGCTTACTTCCTTAAAAGAAAATGTATTCAAATTATTTTCTGACTAGTGGCCGCCCGCGACTCCGTTCGCGTGGAAGTCGGTTTCCCGTGGGAATGAGAAGTTTACCCGCGGAGTTTATGCGTTGTTCTGATGATGATCCAAATCCGTCCAGTCGTTTTTACGTGAAAGAGTAACAAACATCCATACATACTCACAACCTTTCACGTTAATAATATTAGTAGGCTCTATAAGTTACTGACTTAAAACTATAGCCATCTCTCACAATGTAGAAAGGGAGGCATAGATAGTCGTTTAATTCAACCAAACGGTGCCTAATTTTCTCAAAGGCTCAGCAACACACCCCCAACACCCACAGTGTTGCGGGCAGTCATGGGCGGCGGTGATCACTTACCATCAGGTGATGGTGGTTACCCGCATGCTCGTTTGCTTTGCTAAATTATATTTAAAAAACAAAGGATAATGAACTAATGCTTAGGCGGTTCTTCAGCACACGACGATTACTAGCACTATTTTTCGGAGCGTGTGACTTAGTAAGCGAAATATATCCATCTCCTAATCCTGCATACTTATAGGAATATGTGAGTTTATTTTTTTAAAAGGACTTTTCTATATATCTATTATCCTATAATAATTTGATTTCTTTCTATTTAAATAAGTAGGTAAGTACCTTCTTTTCTGTACAATTTATGCTAGCTGTGTACTTGAGTGAAAAGGTTACCTACTAGCTAAGTACTGTTGTCGTAAAAACTATTACCTAATTAAAATCCAAGTAAGTACAAATAAAATATAGTAATTTAATGATGTTTTTTCAATTATAATAGTTGCTAATGAATTGCTATTAATGAATTGCTATAATTAGGAGGATAGGTAAAATATTCACCTTCGGCTTGAGCGGTGGAGAAAAATGTTTCGGGTGACAGGTAAGAAAACTATTATTATTATTTATGGTGTTCGCAATATTAACTTATCAGGAGACCAATCACATACTTCTTTATAACTTACAGTATTACTAGTCGCTTCGCAGTGGTGTAATTTTGGCCGCTTCGTTCACGAAACTTCAAAATTACCTTATTTAAAAAAACGGAATACTTATTATTTTTATACTAAGTGAAAAATTCCCTAAAAGATGGCGACACTGGCATTATGATCCGTTAAGTAGTTTAGGAGGAGTAAGCGGACAAACATACAAACAGACACGATTAGCGACTTTGATTTATACTATGTAACTAGCCTTTACTTCCGCGGCTTCGCACGCGTCAAATTCGGAGTAAAACTCCTTTCCCTGTACTATGTTATTATACATGTAAACCTTCCTCTTGAATCACTCTATCTATTAAAAGAGCCGCATCGAAATCCGTTGCGTAGTTTTAAAGATTTAAGCATACATAGGGACAAACAGAGAAAGCGACTTTGTTTTATACTATGTAATGATGATAATGATTTCCAGTGATACTTCTTCTCGGCTGTTCAATAACAAGAGGCTACATATTGCTGCAATTAAAAAATGGCGAGCTAAGCGCTGAAAAAGAACGCAGATCTTTCCTACCGTCACTTCAGGATCTGTTATCTCTAAAGCATTACAAGAAAACGTATGAAGACCCGCTGTTTTTGATTCTTCAGGAGAATCGCTTGCATAATTATAAAAATCTTTATAAGACTGCTCGTCGGCTTTACAAAATGTTGAGTCAAAAGTCGGGACAACCACTTTTTAATACGAGGACACCAAGAAGCGACGGTAAGCCACACAGAACTTTAATCACACTTAATCACAGTAGGTAAAATTAAATAATTTTACGAGAGCATAGGTAAGTTATATGTTAGACAGTGCCATTTCTAGATCACATTATCACAGTTTATACTTTGTTTAAAGCGTTATGTAAAACACCCCGTGGTGTGGAGAACTTCCAAGGCCGGTAAATAAAGATGTTAGAGTGGACTGTAAATTTCTGGTTCAACGATTACGCAGCCTCTTCCACCCATGTACTAACTAATCTTTCACGTTAATCCGGTAAATAAATCACGCGCTTATAGACGAGACAAATGGCTTGTATATGAGTTAGGAAAGGAATAGGCTTACTGTGAGCGCTGCTACTCCAAGATTGAGGACCTGGTGGCAGAGCCAGCCGAGGTACGATACGTGTTCACGTCACTGGCACCAACAGTCCATGAGATCACAGCGAGCTCGCTTAAATCGCCACAAATATAGTGTCCTTATTGCACGGGCTATCAAATACACTTAGAGCTAATTATTACGAAGGATTGCACAAATAAATTAAGATATGTAAGGTACACCTTCAAACGACAAAGTGGCGACAATACAACCACGTCTTGCTTACGGCTATGCACCCTTGCAACTGTCCTTCATTCGATGCACGTCACATATTGTAGAAAAGGAGGGTAGGACGTAGGATACCTCTCATTAGGGATGTTACGGATATGGAATTTCGGTTTCGGTTTCGGATACGGATATTGATTTTTTTTTATTATCGGTTTCGGTTTCGGATACGGATATGAAATTATTTCGGATTATCCGGTAGTTTCGGATAGTTTCGGTGACGGATATTAGAATCTAGGAATTTCAAAAGTAATACAAAAAAAATAGAAAATAAAATGGTTTTTTTTATATAGAGGAGGACGATGGGTGAGAACGATGACGTCATAAACACCGCTACATTGAGCTCAGAGAGAGAACCTACACTTTGGCCACAGTTCTGTAAGCGGTTTATGGAACGTAGCCAAAAAAAACTTGTCGTAACGTGTTTCTTTTAGATTTTTAGATTCCGCCACTATCCGAAATTATCCGAAACATTTATTTCGGTTTCGGTTACGGATACGGATATTTTTTTATTTCGGATAACCGGTAGTTTCGGTTACGGATATGGATATCCTTAACATCCCTACCTCTCATACAAGCCAATATTAATCAAAAATATAACTAAACGCGGGAATATTTATTTAATACCCAACATACTTATTAAAAAAACAGTTTCTTTTGCTGTGGAAACTTTTTTACTGCACAACTGTAAAAATCTACCTCATTCCTTATTTGAACATACATAATTGAGTTTGACGACCTCTGTGGTGCAGCGGTATAGGTATATACCGGACTGCTAAGCGGATGGTTCCGGGTTCGATCCCTGGGTCGGGCCTATGTCAAAATATTTTTTTGATATGTAACTAGATTCTCTCCTAGTCCATTTTGTGGTACCTACCTGAAACACAAGCACTTAACGCACTTTCCACAGGGCCACATAATTGGTGTGTTAGCCTGGAGATTTATTTATTTATTTAGTTTGAGAGATATTAGTTATCAAGAATTTCTGAAATTACCATTGATAGATCCCGCATAAAAACACAAGCCTCAGCAATATAAATTTCCACGTATTTTTACGATATTTTCAGATCCTGCAGTAGTCAGCCCCCAAGGTCGTCAGGAAAAGGCGTCATTAGTAGTGGAAATAAATCCTGAATCCGTCATATCAGTCCTGAAAAATGTACTAGCTGACGAGAAGTTCAATTATATGATTCATAACGTGGTAAACAGAGTTTCTCGTGTGATAAGTGGGGTGCCTCGGAATAGTAAGGATTTGAGGTCTATGCTGTTTTGAAGATATTATCTAGTTATTCACAGGTGTTGTAGTATTTTGGTGTCAATATATGTTACTGAGGGCGCAGTGTGGGTTTTTGTTGTTATTTCGTTGTGAACTAACTGAGAGATATAGGTACTTAGGTATTACTCGGTATGCAATGAAATAAGGGGCAATAAAAATTTAATTAACAACGTACTTACTTATATTGATGAATTATGAGAAGGTTTAGTTTAGTTCTACTCTTCAGCGCAAATCGATAAATTTTTCAACTTTTTAAATGTGTAACTACTTAAGTGAATGCAAGATATCAACCTTCTCATAGTAAAGTCAAATTAAATGTAAAAAATATTTAGCACGAGTTTAGCTTGAATGAATAGCCGAATCGGTGCCCTATCCTATCACTTAATATCGTAAATCTTACTGACTTAAGCACCTTTACTGTCAAAAGCATTAGATTTTTTGTCACCGACATTTTTAAAAGCAATCACTTTAGTTTTGGCAATTTTGTGTATTTATGTATCATAGGTATTTATGGAATTCTTTGATTAAACTCATGTTTTGGAGATCACTTACTTCAGACGCTGTATGAATTGAGTGTTCCATTCAAACCCAGATTAATCTGTAAGATCACATCCTAGGAAATAGTTAATTTCTTTAAAAAAAAATACAAATTTTTTACTAAATCGTAAAATTAAAACTATCATAGAGTTAGTACTTTTTAAGACTTAGACCTTGCCATTTGGTTCAAACGTCAGAACTGAGTGTTTTAGTTTTTGGGTTGTACCTAATAGATTAAAAGACAATGGGCAAATTGGGCCCATCCTCCAATAGCAATAAGATATATGTCGTTGAATAGGTCTTTTCAATAGGAACAACTATTGCTATGACAGCTTTGTTGTAACAACTGTGCGATTTGAGTTATGAGACAAAATAAAAATCTAAAAAATACTACTTATTAAGTTTATTTATGTTAAATATACTGGGTGTAAAAGAGCTGCTTCCGAAAACAAAAACTGGGCATTGCTGGAGGGGTATCGGTTACGTTATAAGCAAAAAAAAGATTTTTTTATCATTACAAATTTTTTTTTTTTACCTGATTTTCTAAAATTACATTAATACTATCAGATTTTGCGATGATTTCAAATTAAATAGGGTTTTAATTTGATTTGCAATGTAAATAATCGCACCTGAACCGACAGTTGATGTGTGACCGATGATTTCAAGCGGCGAATATGACTTTTCAATCCTTAATAACTTTTTTTAATTGAGTTTTCTGGGTATGCTGTTAGTGAATTACTATTGAGGCTCAAGAATAAATGGTTTCAGGCTTCGGAAGTGGTCTTTTTACACCCGGTATATGTATACCTATGTGCTTTTAAATGCACCTTGATCAGCTACGGAAAATCTATATCGCGGAACATATCATCAACACGATTTGTCAGATAATCTCTCAAAAGCGCGACCAGAAATTGCTGCATACATAAAACAACATGCATTATATTTAAAGAGTATTTTGACGCAAAAACTAGCTATATTTTTATGGGATCTAAACTATATTCTCAAGCAATGTTGTATGTATGTATCGTTATTAGTATTTTGTTCTCATATAAATAGGTTTATTTATTTTTCATTTCACGTTTACAAAATAATACTGTAATAGATGATTCTGTAATAATTAGTTGATAAATTCGCAAAAAAAATGGTTTACTAAATCAACAACTTCTATTTCTAACCTAAAAAGAATATTTTTTTTTATATCAAATAACTCCAGCCACACAGCGAATTCTGGCATGCGCCTTTCTGATAATGGTTGCTTGTAAACAGACCTTTAATTTAACATATAACACGTGTTTATTGGAAGTGGGCCCACGGTTCATACATTTTTGCCCATTATCCTTTAACTTTTACAAATTTTTGACTAAGTGCTTTAAGTGTTTTATTATTTTGTACTAAATTTCTTCAAAATCTCACGTCTTTTACTAAAAGTTGAAAATAAAGAACACTAAGTGCAGATGCAGATGCACATAAAGAATTGTGCAGATATGGTACGAAATGCAGAAAGGGGAAAGAGGTAGTCATTTATTATTTTACGAGCGACCCGCCCACGCTTCGCAATGGTGTAATTTTGCCGACTTACTCGCGAAACTTTGCATTTTTGCAAACTTAAAAAACTGTTTCTAAACGTAAATTTAAATGAATAGATTCCCTAAATAAAAGATAATTATTTACGTAGTTTAGGAGGAGATATGTAATGATGATAATGATACCTATAATTAAATACTATGTCTACGCGCCACTATGCGGGCGCCATTTATTTCTCACACACTACACGCCACGAACATACATAGGTACTAAGGAAAAAAACACAAAATAAAATTATAAAAAAATATATTTATTTCTTTTATAACTTAAACTAATATTTTGGTACAGTAATAGCTCTTTTTCTTAAACCAATTAGGTTTGCAGTCGAATGTTTTTAGTTGACACAATTTTCTTATCGAAGTTTAAAATGTTCTTAATTTAAAATAACAAGACTATAAAATATGGCACAAAGTAATTAAAAAAGTTGAAATACGATTTAAAAAAAAATCTAATAGGTAAATTATTCTAAAACTAAAATAAAGATCACAATTCACAATTTTAATACATAGCCATTTCAAAAATTTTAAAGGGTAAAAAGAAAAAGTACAATAGAATTGGATTAGTGTTTCAGCCGAAAACTAGATGGCGCTTATTCCAAAATCGTGGTCATTGCAATTACAACTTTATCCTAATGAAAATAAGATACAGTAAATAAATCTGATACATTAGGTACGTACGAATTCGTACTTGGAGTAAAAAAGTATTTTTATTTTATTAAGAGTAAGAGTGAGAACAATATATCTGTCTCTCTCTAATATGCACTATGAGAGAGAGTGAGAGGCAGACAAATTTTGTTTCGACAAGAGATATTTGAGACAGAAAAAAAAAGTGATAGAAAAGGATATATTTTTAAGAAATAAAGAAAGAAAAAAATATAGGATTGTGGCAAAAAAACTAATTTATAAATAATAATGTTAAATTACTAGCTTAAAATAGAAATCATTGTAGCTTCAACGTTTCGCTGAATAACATTATTTTAGTTTTTAACTAATCCTTCTGTTTTATTTCCATATTTTCCGTGTGGAATGATTCCATGACGACATATTTTATTATACATTTCTGTTATTTGTCGGTCAGACTTACCTTAACGTTTAATTTTTTAATTTTACCTAAGCTCAATGACTTATGAATACTATAGACAAGTTATTTATAAAATTACCAAAAAGGATTTAAAAAAACAAAAAAAATTAAGACCATTCTAAAAAAAAACTTGAATATTACTAACTTAAATCTAATAAATGCTTTAAAATGCAATTAATTGAATATATAACTCTTAAATGATAGTTTCACTATATAAAATTCGCCTCTGTCTTAGAATAAATTGACATGTATTATAAAAAAAAAATGATTTGTTTGTTTGTTCGCGGTAATCTCTAAAACTTACAAACCGATTATTAAAACTCTTTCACCAGTAGAAAGCTACGTTATTATGGAAAGTCCTAGGATAATAAATCTATCTATATAAATAAAAATAATTCTGTTAATGTGTTGCTAAGCGCAAAACTCGAGAACGGCTGAACCGATTTGGATGATTTATTTATCGTTGTGTTTGTTTAAGTCTGAGGAACGTTCTTATGTCATTGCAACAATTTTTTTTTCCCATTTCAACCACTGCTATAAATATGACGAATACTTTTAGACTGTGTCAGGCCCATAACTTTTTTAGTGGGCATTTAATGACATAAAAAATCAATTTTACTTTGCTTAAGGAATTGATTTCTAATAAATAGGGTAAAATAAGATCTGTCGGACATCTAGTTGTATATAAATCTAAACAAACACAGCATCTTCTTCACAGTCTGTATAATCTGTAAAGTTGGAACTTTCTAGAAGGCTTTGCCGCTTGGTTTCGTGTCTTTTGCCGTCGGTGTGCGATGCCCACGTGAGATCTAGTTGTTTGTTGCAAACGGCGCAGTTTATAAGGCTTTCGTTGATCTGTAGATTAGAATAGTTTATTGAACAGTAAAAAAAAGTGAGTTGAAAAAAAGATGAATACTTTTCATACAATATTCATACATAAATAGATACCTAATTATACATAAGAAAGTTGTTGAAAAAATATAATGTTTGTTGCTCTTCCACGCAAAAACTACAGTTTTTTGACGGATTTGAATGAAACTTGGTATATAATGTTAGCTGTAAAACAAAAGTAATCGGTGACTGGACATCCCTAGCATTCGATGGACATCACTGGTTGGCGTCACTGCCGTTGGGCGCGGATTTGGATTGAATCTAATGGCGGCTACATGTTGTATTTTCTATTAATTCATATTTAATTAAATATATGTTTATTCTAACGGCCAATAAATATTGTTCCTGTATAATAGATACAATATAACCGGAAATAACACATGGAGTAGCGATTCTTGAAAATAAAGTTATGCATTTTATTTAAATTTTCATATTCTAACAGCATTTAAAAAGTTAGAAACCAATTTTGAACTACAAATTGGAACTTATTCTAAGTTGCAACTCCCTAAAAAAAACTAAATTTGAGAGAATAATTTTGATTTTGACAGTATTTTCTAAATTCCACTATAAATAAAGTACTCACCTGTCTTAGCAAGTGCGTGTCGTATTTCTTAATAAACTGACAGCTCCCCAACTTTGCCACATGCCTTTTTGTTTTGACATGTGTCAAACTGTCAATCACTTCCTCCTGACAGATGAGGCATTTGACTTGATCCTTATCCGTCACTAGACTGTGCCACGACTCAAAACTGAGTTTCATAACGTTTTCATCAACCATTATTAGTTTGTTTTTCTTTTTTTTTTGGGCTTTCACATTGCATTCCTTTTTTGAATTGCCGATTTTGAAGTTTTGTAGTATTTTGACAGGTTTTTCGTTGCCTTTGAGGAAGATTGTTTCTTTTTGTGTTTTTACTTCTACGTGTTGGGTATTGGGGGGTAATTTCTGTGTCTTTTCCATTTCGGATTTTATTATTGTGTGCACTTGACCTTCAATGTGTTGTGTTAGAGTCGATTTCGGTATGATGTCGTTGCATATTGTGCAGTGGTATTGTAAATATGACTGAAAAATAAAGTTATAAGCGATATTTAATAAAAAAAAAGTGCTGATTCAAATTAGGGATGTTAATGATATCCATATCCGTAACCGAACTAACGGATATCCGAAATAAAAAAATATACGTATCCGTACCCGAAACCGAAATAAATGTTTCGGATAATTTCGGATAGTGGCGGAATCTAAAAATCTAAATGAAACACGTTCTCGTACTCATTAAAAAAAAACTCACCTGCCGTATCAAATTGAGGCCAAATTTATCCACAAACCCGTGTTTCTTCAAGTTGTCGACATGCGAACGACTACCAACATGATTTTCTAAATTGCTACCATAAACAATTTCATCACATACAAAACAAAATCTCCTATTATCAATTGGCACTAAGGAGTTATAACAAGTGGCCAGTACGCAAAGAAATGAGTTTTTAAACTTGAGATATACGAACTCTTCTTCGGAAAATGAAGATTCTAAAATTGAATTTTCAGATGTGTTCAAATCTGACAGCGAACTGTCAGATGGGAGTAATTCTTCGGGTTGGGAGGCTAGAATGAGAATAAAGACATAATTTTATTACTTGAATAATATAATATAACGCATTTAAAACAGACATTATGACAATATGAAATTCTCTGTCAAAATTATGCGACTTTTATGCGAAAACATATTTAAACGAATGTAGGTTTAAAGTGTGGTTATAAAAGGGAGTAAGGTTTTCACTAAAATTATCTGATTCATATTTTTTCTATCTCCCAATAGCTTATTAGGTTGTCTATTTCGAAATGGTAAAATACTATCAATGTCATTAAATAATTCACCATTTTCACTATCATGCAATTCTCACTATGTTCACTATCATGCAATTCTTCACTTTGTTCACTATCATGCAATTCTTCACAATGTTCACTATCATGCAATTCTTCACCATGTTCACTTTCATGCAATTCTTCACAATGTTCACTATCATGCAATTCTCACTATGTTCACTATCATGCAATTCTCACTATGTTCACTATCATGCAATTCTTCACCATGTTCACTATCATGCAATTCTCACTATGTTCACTATCATGCAATTCTCACTATGTTCACTATCATGCAATTCTTCACTACATTCACTTTCATGCAATTCTTCACTATGTTCACTATCATGCAATTCTTCACCATGTTCACTATCATGCAATTCTCACTATGTTCACTATCATGCAATTCTCACTATGTTCACTATCATGCAATTCTCACTATGTTCACTATCATGCAATTCTCACTATGTTCACTATCATGCAATTCTCACTATGTTCACTATCATGCAATTCTTCACTATGTTCACTATCATGCAATTCTTCACTATGTTCACTATCATGCAATTCTTCACAATGTTCACTTTCATGCAATTCTTCACTTTGTTCACTATCATGCAATTCTTCACTACCATATAATGTTAGAAGTTATTTGCCCTTACATTTTAGGGCTTCACAATTAAAGTCCCATTTATTTTGAACTAAAACCCGCCGACGCTTCAACGCTTCGGTGAAATTTGACTTGGTAATAACTAAAACTAGCATTTTAGCTACTTTAATTTATTTTTCAGAATGTACTTTAGTTACTTAACTATTCGAATAAAATACCTAAAAGATGGTGAAAACCGCATCAAAATCAGTTACGTGTAGGAGGAGTTTGAAAGCAAACATACAAACAGACACGATTAGCATTTTTTTATAGTAACGATAACCACGCAAAAGTGACCGCACTTCAGTGGAATTTTAAGCCAGTACCTTTGTAAAATAAATATGTTCCTTATTAACTACACTTATTATTATTTTTATAAAATAACCACATCATCTTTTTGAAAATAAGAAAACTGTTATAACACAAATAAATGAGTTACCTTTACTTTCCAAAGTGCTCGATTCATTATCATCGTGAACTTTCTCAAAAAATGCGCTGTCTAAAATTTCTTTATCAACCACTTGACTGATTAATTCGTCTATCACTTTACTTGCGAATATGCTGTCACAAGTAGCTGCATCTTTAGTAAAATATTCCTTATTATTTTTAATTTTCAAATGATTGACATCTTTCAAATGATTGTTTAATTTATCGTGGTCAATCATCATATTGCATAATGTGCAATAATATTGACATCCCCTAGCCTATTAAATGGAAAAAAATATTATTAATAATCATAATGATAATGATGTTTATATTCATAATGATAATTACATGTTCGTATCATGAGACTAAAAGGTAACAGGAGAGTTTTAAATATAATAATTATTATTTAGAAGATTCTATGTCAAGAAATATCGAAATTAACTTGAAATATAATTTATATTCGACAAGTATTTAACATAAATGCTTTGTTTTATTTAAACTGTGCTTTCATACTGCATTAGTTAAAAACCTTTATTTTAATAACTTATTTTAAAACTATAGGCATAACTTCCAATAAAAATATTCAACGGAACTTTCAGTCTCAAATCTTTATACGAGATTTATAATGAATTAAATATACCATAACTATTTAATGAATTAAATGACATACCAATCTTATTAGGTTGAATCCCAAACAATGAATAAACACAGTTTTATTCATCAATCTAAAATGGCGTTCACTCGAAGTGTGATTTGCGTATTCAATTGAGGCTGAATGTAATGCAATATTACATAGAGCACACCTCCCTTTTATTATCACGTGATATTGACTGAGCAAAACTTTAACATTCTTCCCAAAAATTTCGAAAACCACTTTAATTGGCAGTTCATTTAGTTTTTTTAGTTTATCTAGAACTTTAACGTTATTATTTTGAATATCATGGTCAGTTTTAATGTTATCTGCAACTTTATCATTATGTATATTGATTTCGTGATTTACGAATGGTGGGATATTTTTCAGTTTATTGGGATCTAGCTTTTGTTTTAAATGTTTTTTTTCGATGTGATATTCAATGTCGTTGATTAATACCAAGTTGTTGCAGAGTCCGCAATGGTAAAACTTATCGTCCATCTGCAATAAAACATATATTTAAACAAAAAGGATTGGACGAGTGGAAAAGTCGCATTTAAAACAACACCTACCAAGTTGGTTTTTAAAAAAAACTTGCACAGTTTTGATCAACGAGTTTACATGCAAAACTATTGTGAAATTAACCGATATTAAGCTTAAAAATACTATTGCTAAGATCAGTTCTGATTCAGGCTTGTGGCACCTCTAAGAGCTAAACTAACTTCAATAAAATACTTTTGCACTCACCTTCCGCACGAAGTAATGTCTAAACGGCCAAACAACTAGACACTTTTTCACTTTCGCTAAGTGCTGTAAATCAGAACAATGTAGTGTCTTTGCTCTTATCACGTCATTATGCTTACACGCCATACAATAAAAACGATTAACCCTAATTTCCAACACCATGTGATAACAATTGTACTTTACATTCATTACTATATCGCTTAAATTCATTCTTACAAACGCAGGATGGTCGATCTTTGGTGTTTTAGCCATCGAAGCATACGACAGTCCATTCGCCTCGTTCGTATCTCCATTATCATTATGAATATTCAAATCAATATTATCATGATGAGTGTTCTCATAATACTCATTATCATTATGAATATAACTATTTTGTTTCGCAGCGTCCGTAAAGTAATTGCCGGTGACAACAATATTGTTTGCATCGAAATGGTAAGTTTCAGTATCATTTTTATATAAATCAAAATCGTACATTATATCCGAAGCTTTGTTTATAGCAAATAGTAATTTGTCTTCGTGTGTTTTGGTTTCAAAATGACTTGTCACATCGTTTTCGATAATTTCATTGCATATGCCACAATGGTGAATAAAGTTTAACTGAAAACATATTGTTAATTACCAACAATTGTTAAGAATATGTTTTTGAGCTGTTGATTATCATTACCTTTCTAATAATACTCATGTCATACTTCTCTATAGGCGGATTTTGAGACATAAGTTGATTATGACTTTCAGAATTAACATGTCTATCTACATCTGTACAAAATTGATCACACAATAGGCATTTATCGCCGCTTATGCAATTCCAATTCTTAACTGATAGAAACACGGTCGAATTTACAATGACACCGTTTGGAACTTTCTGTGCTAAAGTTTGAAATTTGGTATCTGAAAAGTAAAGTAATTTGAATTTAGGAGATACAATATTTTCAAGTTTGTCAATTCAAAGTGATAGATATTGACCGTTAGAGGAATAATAATAGTTTCCTAGAGGTCTAAAAATGGACAGGACTAAATAGCTACCCATCTCTGTCATATATTATTGTTGAGTAAGTGATAACAGTATCTGTAGTGTAATTTTGAATTTCGAATCGGCGTCAATTACAATTTCAGAATCAGACAACTTACCTCGTGCCATTGCACCTTCTTCTTCATCGTTCTGTTTATTTCTTTCAGCTAATAGTTCAAACTCCACAAACTCTCTTTTTGTTAAGTTACCGTCAAACCGTCCAGTGTTGAGTATAAATTTAGAAGTTTCCAGAAGTTCTTTGTTAACAAATATCGATATTTCTTGCTCATTGTCATTATTTTGTTGTTTAGTATCTAATTCATAATTATTTCTATCTTCTAATAGCTTTAGTAGACAATCTTGCAAATGTTTAATATATTCGCTGTCATTTAATTCTTCAACATTTTCATTACTAAGCAATTTTTCACTATGTTCACTGTCATCCAATTGTTCATTATCTTGCAATAGTTTAGTATCGTCACTTTCCTCAAATTTTTCACTATGTTCACTATCATCACAGCTATCTAAGTTTTCATTGTTATCTTGGTCACTGTATTGTTCGCTGTCGTTTTCTTGTGGATTAACTATAGACGATTCATCTCTGGATATAACTTCCATAGTTTTAGTTTTAGACTGAAAATAGTGGATGTTTTTGGTAAACATTGAGGTAAATAAAATAAATAAATAAAATACACTTTATTGCACAAGTAAAACAAATACAATTACAAAAATCAAATTTTAGTCGGATAAGGCAAAAGGTGGCCTTATTACTCAAAGTAATTTCTACCAGGCCAACATTTACAAGGAAAAGGTGAAAGAAAATGGATAGGTGCAAATAAAAAATAAATAAATACATAATGGTATTTAAAATAATAATATAAAAAAACTTAAAAATTACTTCTTAACACATACAATCATATATTTATATACCTACATAGAGGTAAATGAAATGTTTCAGCTAATTGTATTTAATTACAATGATCATCCCATTCTCTATTCTTTTTGTATGGCGATTTTTGTTTGATGAAAGTAGGTACCTAAAAATATCAAGTTATCCTCATAAATTTTATGCTCGAAAAATTTATTATCAAGGGAATTACGAGAGGCAATTTTAGAGGAAAAACCTTCACAAATTCAATTCATGATTACCTACACATTACATCTGCTGACGGTTGGTAAGAGAAACTATTGACATTAAAAAACACCCTAACTTCAATAGAGAAGATGGTTGAAAACTGTCACCAAGGTGGGATCTAATGAGCAAAATAAAAAAGAACAACCAGCAGACGAAAAAGCCGAAACATCAAGACACCGTCAGCGCCTACTGTGTGAACCCGGCAAATTATGCGAGAATATTACGGAACAGCCGCGTAACTAGCGTCGATTTGAACTCGACGTCGACGCCTGTTTTCATAGGCTAAATTGTTAACAATGGCGGGTCTCTAGCCAATGAAAACAGTTGTCGACGTCGAGTTCAAATCGACGCTAGTTACGCGGTAGCCCCCCAGATTGCAGTGAATTCGAAAATCGTTTTTTTTTTACTATCCTACTAATAATATAAATGTGAAAGTTTGTGACGATGTATGGATGGATGGATGGGTGGATGGATGGATGTTTGTTACTCTTTCACGTAAAAACTACTGGATGGATTTTGATGAAACTTTGCAGTAATATAGGTTATACATCAGAATAACACATAGGGTACTTTTTACCGCGGGAAAACACCTAATTCCCACGGGAAACAGACTTCCACGCGAACGCAGTCGCGGGCGGCCACTAGTAGTCTATGTAGACGTCAAACATCTCAGTCTACCCGTGACCACGGCATTTGTAAAAACGCCGAAACGTTGTATAATCAAAAATAATATAATAAACGCGTAAAACCCGTTAAAATGAGTTTAATTTCAAGTAATCCAACAATAATCAGTATTTTGGGTAGGTAAATATAGTTTTATCAATTACCCTTATCCCAACAGGAAGTGGGAAGTTACATCTATACTAATATTATAAAGAGGAAAACTTTGGTTGTGTCGAATAGGCTCAAAAACTACTGGACTGATTTTAAAAATTCTTTCAATATGTTCCAATTAATTGTACATCTTATAAATATCTACAAAAACGTCCGCGACACACTATACTTATCTCTGTCGAGTGAGGCACAACAACCATTTTTTTTATTCAAAAATCTTGATTTTTTTTGGACTACATTTAAACGCGTTTATTTTACTCATGCTATTAATCCTTATCAAAATAAATTATTTCATCACTAAGTACAGTTTATGTAGATAATATTTGGTCTTTGAATGATTAAAATTTGACGTTTGGTTTTGAAGTGATGGTGAAACTAGAGGCCGTCCGCAACTTCGTTTGCATGGAAACCCTTTATAACAACGTAATAATATTGTAAAGCACTGCAGCGCCCTTATCACAGGCATATAAATAGCTACTGCAGTAAAGGCTAACATGAAAAAAGTACCTATGTGCTATTTATTTACTTAGTTATTTTCTACTTTCCTAATGCACAGGAGACCATTATAAGTTTCTAAGGAGACCAACTTTGTAGACCATTGATGACCTGTTATCTCATTTTAACTGTCAACGGTAGATCCTGAGTTTGATTTTTGGGTCGGGACAAACTAGAGAAGTATTTTTTTAAAAATGGCTTTTCTGAGGGTGTAACTAAGTTCTCCCTTGAATCATTGTGTGGTATTTATTTATTAATCAAGCTTGCATAGTTTAGGGCCACAGTGTTGGTGGGTTAGTCTGGAGATTAGTTAATTATTTTTACTTTACTTTATGCAATAGAGTTTATACATACATACCAACATTATTTACTAAGACCAGGTGGTATTTATTAGCTTTAATCTCTTGCAAATATTGATTACTAGTGATTAATGGATGCAACTGTGCTATTGGTCAAAGTTTAAATGCTGTTTAGTAGGTAATACATGAATATTGAATATTTATCAGCAAAATGATTAAATTGTACCAAATATTTGATCATTCCTAGAACAGTGATTATTTATAAATTTTTCACCAATATGGACAAATAAAATATTTAAAAAGCCAACTATATTTTTTTTGTTAGTACTACTAGTAAGTATTACTTAAAAGTTTTGGGTGATATTACTTGTATTTATAAATGTTATTTAAATTATGCTATATAAGCCTTAAAATTTCCTACCGTAAATTCATTAAAAAAATATATTTTAAGGCTTTTATGACACTAATCTAGTCACTAGTAAGAAAGTAAGTTTAAAATAAGAATAGCAAATCAAATTGTTAATTATATACACTTTAGTTACTATCAGAATAAAGACAATACATACATACATCAAAATCTTTCCTGCTTATTTGGTAAATAAATAAATATTTTCTTTCTTTCTTTCTTTCTTATCTATTAAAAAAATATTTAATAATACTTAAAACTTTATACTTCTAAAACGTATCACTGACTTACTGGTTGAATTCCCATTGCGTCAATTAGAACTAGAACTACCCACAATGCTGAATTAACAAAAATATAAAACTTTAAAGCACAAACGAAATTTAAGCGAAGCCGAATCGAACCGAAAAAAACAACCACAAACAATCGCAACAAACACAACAAAAGTTATCAAAACAAAATAGGCTTGGGTAAAACGTAGTGATTAAATCCTCTTTGCTTGGGTAAAAGTAACAGACATATCAATGTATGTATCGATATTTTAGCATTTATAATCGACAAATATGCTTTTATGAAATTCAAATAATTAATGATAGATCATCAAGGTATTAAAATACTCAATGCAAAAATATTGAAATCTATACTAATATTATAAAGCTGAAGAGTTTGTTTGTTTGTTTGTTTGTTTGTTTGTTTGAATGCGTTAATCTCAGGAACTACTGGTTCGAATTTAAAAATTCTGTTGGATAGACCATTTATCGAAGCAGGTTTTAGGCTATATAACATCACGCTGCAACTATTAGGAGCGAAGAAATAATGGAAAATGGGAAAAAAACGGGGAAAATTGTTCATCCTTGAGGGCTTCCGTTATTATATATAACAGGCAGGGGATGCTACTACTCAATGTTTTATTTTGTTTGGATCACTGAATTTTGTTCCCCATTACATTTTTTTTAAACATTAAAGTCATCGATTTAAAATATTTTACTGGCCTATTTCATCAATATAAACACTATGTTTTGTTTATGCTAAGATTTTAATAATTTTGTTAAAGGGATGCAAATTAAGAAGTAAAATTCCTTAAAGTTGATTTATTATTAAAACATAATATTAAGATTTAAGGTACCGAAGTAGTTACTATTTCAATCTTATAGATTTTATTTCTTCTGTATACGCTGGCATTGTAATTAAAATAATATAGCCTTTTTCATCACGAAACAAACAACTTCTTAAACACAATAAAAAACGTAGAGAAATACTTCTCTGAAAACAACAAATTGGTTACTTTCATTATGGTTCTTCTACTCTATGGTCTGTTTATTTTTTACCAACCGACATTTAGGTATTACGTGTCTATTTTATTTTCATTATTTTTATTTTATTCGGCCGGCTAAATACCTATTCATAGTTAGCTTACTTAGCAGATACAATACAATGTAGAATGGGTGTTGGAGATGTGATTTACTTGCGAGGTTAAATCGAACATCGATTATAATGACATTGTGTGTGCAGAGTAGAAGAAATCCCTAGTTTGTTTTTGTTTTGGTTAATCTTATTTTGATGAAGTGGTCCAACTTTATATAAAATTAGGTAAAGTCGAATAGTTTTACACTTCTGTCGACATTTAATTGTTATAAATAAGATGTGTGTGTGCCCTGAAGTATATCCAAAATGCGTAGTTCTTTCAACGGTGTAATCAAAGAAATTCCCGGCATTTTCGTTGATAACTTTGCATTTCCCTATCTTTATAAGCCTCGGGCGTATTTTCTGAGTCATACGCACAAAGATCACACATTAGGTCTACAGGAAATAGAGTTATTGAAATATTTGGAAGAATACGATGTAAGGATTTATATGACTGAACTGTCCTCTGCCTTTGTCACATATAAAGACCACAGTTTAAAGAAATATATTCGAATTTTAAAATTAGGTAAGTAAACATATTCTATCTATGTAAGCTTAAGCAGAGTGTGTTATACGAGTTATAGAAAGTTTCCTATGGCTTTTGTCAAAACTTATTTTTAAATTCATATAATCTATCTCAGGAACATAGAAGTATTTTGTATTGTATATTTAAAAATAGTTCAACAAACGACACCCAGGCAGTGACACATTCACCAGTTGAAAATGAATAGAGTAGAAATAAGAAGCAGTTCACAGTACTTCAATTTGAATGACTGTCCTTTTTATATATTTGTGGTTTGAAATCAGCAGACTTACATGACTCTACCTACAGCATAACAAAGCTCTGCGATCCTGCTCACAGCTGAATTAAGTTTAATATTAATTATCTCGTTTATTTTTCTGGTTTATATTTAATTTATCTACATACAAATCTTCAACCAAATCTGTTAAGCCATTTTTTATCAGTAGAGCAACAAACACGCATAAATCTCAACATACATCATTTACTTTATAATAATAGTGGAATATTCAGGGTACACAAATTAACTTTGAAGTCTGTCGTTCTGTAATTATAATATTATCTATTTTATTACACAACTTATACCACCTCCACCTCTGCCTACTGTCTACAGCTGGAAAATGAATTGTACTACAATAATTTTAAATTTCATGTTTTTTAGGCTCAGAATTAGTAACGCTGCCAGCTATAGGACAGCATCCAGAAACACATGTCAATGTCAAAGTCATTCCGGCGGGTCACAGTTGTGGCTCGGTGATGTTCATGTTTGAAACACCGCTCAAGAGAATACTTTATACGGGTTGGTATCTTCTTTATACTAGCTTTAATCTATTTATGTTGCGATACACCTACAGTGTTATTCTGCAAAGGCTTTACACACGCAAAAAAAAAAAAAATCAATACATGATATAAGTCAAAATATATTTACGTTTTTATTTCTAATTTATTGTGCTACTGCTTTTGAATACCTATTTAATTATTATTTTTATATGAAGCACCTCTACACACCATACTATGTAGTGGTTATTTTAAAGTTTACTTTCGCGCACTATAAAAAAAGATCAAACTATTTTTTTCGAAAATACATATTTTTTATTATTACAAGTTTACATAAACTTTTTTTCGTCTTCACACACAGTATAAAAAATCTATTATTCTACCTTCTAGGAGACTTCCGAATAGACCCGAACGATTTGCCGAAGTACCGCTACTTCCACGACTCCAAACTAAACATCATATCGATTGACACACTTTATATCGATACCACGTTCTTATCGAGCGAATACGAGAATTTTCCGAAAAGGGGCGAAACAGTTGAACAAGCTCTGAGTGAGATAGCGATATGGTTAGAAAGAGATGGAGATAATCGGGTAGGATTGAATACATCGGCTTCTACGGGTTATGAGTATGTGTTTAATGAGATTTATGACAAATTAGGGGAGAAGATTCATGTTGACAATGAGAGATGGCAGTTTTACAGGTGAATGATATTGATTTTGTTTTTGGTAGCGAAATTGGGCTTAATAATCTTGTAGGCTTAAGTGAGTACATACAGTAAAGTCATGGGTGATTTGGTTTTTTTTCAACTTTTTTTTAATAGTGACTTTCGACTGATTTTAAAAAGTTTAAGTGAGAAAACTTAAAAAAAAAAAAGATTAATTATTCAAAAATTTATGAGAGTTATTTATTACAGCATAATTTCTTTATATTTTTTAGTAAACAAGGCTAAATAAGAAAACATACAATCATTAATTAAACAATATTTATATTTTTTTACAAATTACACATATTTTTTTTTATTTTATTAATTTTCAGATTAATACCCCACTTAGTACCAGCAATGACAAATCAAGACTCAAAAATACACTTATGCCACTACACAAATAAAGATAACTTACACACAAAATGTTTACCCAATCAAAATAAATCATACAATTTCTTAAAACTGCGTTTTTCCGCTCAACTATGGCGGCAATTCAACATCGATGATTTTGGTGTAAACAAAGTATCGAATAATCAAATAAATGTTTGTTTTGCCACTCATTGTAGTTCGACCGAATTAAAAGGGTTCGTAAATTATTTGGCGCCAAAATGCGTTGTAGGGTTCCCGAATGCTTATGTGACGGATGGGCAAAATGGCGGCAGAAAAAGAAAAAAGTTAGACGTGGGTAAGGAGAAAAAGGTTTGTAGCAAAGAGGTGAAAAGGATTATGCAGTTTTAGTTTTTATTTAATGAAATTTTTTGTGATAAAGTGTCCGATTAGTTTTACTGATAAAATCTTATTTTACGTTTTTGAAATGAAATTATGTATAGGATTTGTTTTTTTTTTGCCAAAGTCGATGATATTAGTCGAGCTGTAAATAAATTATTTTTGATAGAGGTAGATTTACCTATGTATTTGTTATTTATTATCTGTATTTGGACTAGAATTTTTAACTGAAAATATGTTTTAAATAGTAAATGTTTTGTTATTTTCGTAAGAATTAACCGTCTGTTCATACATTTTGTAATTTACCTACCTATGTTTATATATTATTGTTTTTTGTTTTGCGACTAGGTTAGAATATTCATCAATTTGATAAGACTACAGCTAGTCGAAATATTTTATTACGGAATAGTTTTTAACTGACTTCAAAAAAGGAGGAGGTTTTACAATTCGGCCAGTTTTTTTTGTCAATAGCTATTCTATGTATATTTGTCTAGGTATAAAAACTAAATTGTTTATTCTTTTTACATTTGTTTTAATTATTGTTAATATTCCAGTGTAGTTTTTTTTGTTTTTTTTTGTTTTATAAAATGTGTTGGTGAGTTTGGCGGTTCAGTTTTTTTATATTTATATATTTTTCTGTTTTATATTTGATAAGTTTATATTTATATATATTTACGTTTATTTTATACGTTATAGTTTCTATGGCCGAGACTCATGATCTTAATCAAACCTTCTTTTCCTGCTCTTCTGATTGTAGTTTTGCTAGTGCGGATAGTGCTTCTCCAATTTTGAGCCTGCATGACGAACTTTCATCTCTCACCTCTCTTCATGCGTTAAATTTAAACTTAGTGCACATAAACGCCCAAAGTGTCCCACGGCACTATTCTGACCTCGTAGCAGAGTTCGATGGCACAAACGTAGATGCCATCTTGATTTCTGAATCATTCCTGAAACCATCTCTTCTTTCCACTCAGTTTCCTATTCCTGGCTTTGTGTTGATACGCAACGATAGGGTGGGCAAAGGTTGTGGAGGAGTAGCTATTTACCTTCGGGCTGATTTACAGTTCAAGGTGATATGCTCTTCTCCTCAACAGTACTCTGAGTCTGCGGAATATCTTGGTATTGAGATAATCACAAACCGCACTAAACTGCTTCTCTCCTGCTTCTACATCCCAAATCTTCATATCGACTACTTTAACACGTTTGACAAATTCCTACATGAATTTCGCCCTGAGTACGAAAATATGGTGATTATGGGTGATTTTAATACATGCCTTTTAAAAAATGACTCCCGTTCCCAGAAACTTGAATCCCTGGCACATTCCTATAACCTTAATATTCTCCCGCTTACTGCCACCCATCAATCTCCTAATTGTGCTCCCTCCTTACTCGACCTCATAATTGTCTCTTCCCCACAAAAGGTGACTTGCCACGGGCAATTCTCCGCACCATTTTCTTACCACGACCTTGTATTCCTATCTTACCATATCCGTGTTCCAAAACGTAAACCCAAATTCCTGCTCCTTCGCAATTTCCGGGATATAAACCTAAAGGCCCTAAATCATGATGTTCAACAAGCGGACTGGGCATCGGTTGTATATGTCCCAAGTACAGACGATAAAGTTGCTCTTTTCACTAACTTGCTGCTGGATATTTACAACAAACATGCTCCAATCAAATCTGTTAAAGTCAGGCATAGTCCTGCCCCATGGCTCTCCGTAACTATTAAAGATCTTATGGCCAAGAGAGACAGAGCGAAGCGCAGATACAAGCGTTGTCCTTCAGACAATAATCTTACTTATTATAAGACGCTTCGCAATAGTTGCAACCGCCTGTGCCGGGATGCCAAAAGACGCTACTTCTTCGAATCCCTTAACAACCGAAGCACTACTGATGCTTGGAAATTCCTCAAATCGGTTGGTGTTGGTAGTGTTGGTAGGTCACAAGATGCTGTCACTTCTACCCTTGATTTGGATTTACTTATTCACCATTTTTCCCAACCACCCATCGTCCTAAGTCCAAATACCAAATTAGACACTTTAAATCTATTGTGTAGTCCTACAAATTCAAATTTTTCTTTTTCTTTTACTTACTGCACAGAGGAGGAAGTAAGGAAATCCATCCTCTCGGTATCATCGGCTGCAATTGGTAGTGACAATATGTGTTCCAAAATGATAACTTTAGTGCTCCCTTTACTATTACCTATCCTCACTCACATATTTAACCATTCCTTGACCTCCTGTTCGTTTCCTTCTTCATGGAAACGTTCTCATATCATCCCTATACCTAAAACTCATAATCCTAAATTCCCTGAAAATTATCGTCCAATATCCATTCTCCCTTACCTTTCAAAAGTTCTGGAACAGATTGTTCATCAACAGCTTTCAACGTATGTGTCTGTTAACAACCTCATCAGTCCGTACCAGTCTGGGTTCCGTCCAGGACATAGCACTGCCACGGCGCTGATCAATGTCACCGATGATATCCGACGTGCGATGGAAGACAAATTTGTCACCATACTTATCCTCCTCGACTTCAGTAATGCTTTTAATTCCATCGATTTTGACTTACTTTTGGGTGTGCTTAATTCAGTAAATATCTCTCCTCTTACCTTACCGTGGTTTAGTTCCTATCTTCGGGGTCGCTTGCAACGTGTCCATCTCGACGATGCTTATTCTGATTGGTGTGATGTCGAAGCAGGTGTGCCACAAGGAGGAGTCCTATCCCCCCTTCTATTTTCTATTTTTATCAATACTATTTCTAAAGTTATCAGTGCCAAATATCACCTTTACGCTGATGACCTTCAGATTTATCACCATTTTCCAGTTACCGACGCAGCATCAGGTATCAACTTTATTAATGATAACCTTAGATGCCTTAACCACTGGACTAAATCCTTTGGGTTTGTGGTTAACCCCCACAAATCTAAAGCAATGCTAATAGGCAGTAGAAGCATGCGTGCCCGTTTGGATGTCTCATCTTTACCACAGATTACCTTCGATGACTCTCCTATCCCATACACCGACTCTGCCAAAAACCTGGGTATTATTTTTGATTCTCACCTTGACTGGAGTGCAAATGTTGATGAGATTAGCAGGAAAGTTCATTATTCCTATCACTCCTTAAAAATCCTTCAATATTTCCTCCCCTTTAAAACCAAAATAATCCTTGCCCAATCCCTTATCCAACCTATAATTGATTACGCTGATTCCTGTTATTTGGATGCCACGGAAGATCTGCTAAACAGATTGGAGCGTTTGCAAAACCTTTGCATCCGCTTCATTTTTAATCTGCGTAAGTACGATCATGTCTCTGAGTATCGGAAGCAGCTCCGTTGGCTTCCAATCCGTTCTCGCAGGAACACACGTATCCTTTTCCTCCTGTTCAACATCCTACACAACCCTTCCTCCCCCTCCTATTTGCGTGAGCGTTTTCATTTTATCCACTCCCAAGATGAAGATTGTCGGGCGATAACACGCGCAAACCTTTATATGCCTTCTCATAAGACTGACTTTTTCTCCTTCTCTTTCACTGTTCATGCTATTAGGCTCTGGAATTCTCTCCCACATACCATTCGCGAATGCAAAACCATCGGACACTTTAAGCGTCTTGTAAGAGAATTTTATTTTTCGCAATTATAATTCTCTGTTTATATTGGGTCTATGTAAATTAATGTTTATATGTAAAGTATTTATATTAGTAAGTATGTGTATGTATTAAATATTTATAACATAGAAGTATGTATAAGTAGCAAATTATATTGTTGTATGTTAGGTATATTTTATGTTTTGTAAATTGATGTATGTAAGTACATATTATCAGTTAATGTATAAAGTAGGTACACTACACTAATTATTGTTCTCCATCAAACTCTCCACTGAAGGTCTGCTGGTAGAAATCTCATTATGAGATAAGCAGCACCATTGTGCTAACATTTCTCTCTATGTTTGTGTTATGAATATTTTTATTGTGTGTATGTACAAGAATTGTAAAATAAATAAAATAAATAAAAAAAACTTTTTAATGCAATAAGTAATCTTATTTGCAATTTATTTTTTCTGCATTGGTATGGTACGACCTTTTTTTTAGGTTTAATTTGCTTTGAATATTATGTATGACCACTTCATAACTAATGTGATATTTAGTAAGTAATGTGCTGTGCCTTATGTAAATAGCTTTACAATAAAGTTGTTTCCTTTATATTGCTTTTTTCTCTCTGAATCCCATTAAAAAAATGCTGTTCTATTTTTAAATTTGCGTTTCTTATAAATAACAACAGAAGCTTATATTATCAGGGTGAAAAAAGACTGCTACCAAAAAGTAAAAACTGGGTATTGCTCGTTACTTTTAGAGATATCTACTCGTTACTTTTAGAGAAAAAAAAGTATCTTTTTTTTCATTACATACAAACTGCTTACATACAAATTTCAAATCAAAGTGTTTTAATTCAATATGCAATTTTAAGTCATAAACTAACTAAATATCACAAGGTTGGGTCTTAAGGGCTAAAATGTTTTTGGTATCTAGGCATTTAAATAAACTGTTTTTATTCTTTGGCTTTTTTTGATTTAACAAGTACCTAGTTTCGGAGTTATAGCCATTTCAAAATTGTATGAAAAATTATGACTTTAGCAATCTGTGATTATCAATAAAATGATAATTGAAAACAACTTTTAATCTCAATATGTACAAATATATTTTTTTTTAATGTTCGACATTTTTTCACCACCCTATGACGTATTTGTTTTGACACTTATTTCCGGGAATCAAGGGGTAGGAATACGCGCAACAATTTATGTCGTGTTGAAGCGTGATTGGTCTGGCTGGGTACCTGCAGAATGTATGCTTGCATTCTTACCCTTTTCAGTGTTGTATTACCCACCATAATAGACTTCTTCTACATACGATTATTAAATATTAATTTGTTTTGTAAAGTTGGTTAAAATGTTCAATGATTTAGTGAAAAACCTTGATCCGAACAAAGCCCTAGAAAACCTTTTTGTGAATTAGCTCCTAAACAGAAAAAAATACGGGCAGAAAACTTTAATTTGTCTTCGGACGAAATAAAATATGCATAATCGGCGCAGTTAAAAGCAGATGGGAACGAGGAAATTGCAGAAATGTTGGAACATTTACTTAAAAATCCACAAGATGTAAAAAATTAAAAGGTGTAGGTATAGGTATCTGTTAAAGAAACAAAACCTGCGTTTTCACCGGAGGAGGCTTTGCTCTTATTTTTATCACTTAAGCAGACCAAGTGGCAATACAATACTTTAAGAAAAAGTGTTATCGAAAATGACAGCAATATATTTCCATCTTATTATCAAGTGCAACACGCGAAGAAGAAGAGTTATGATGCCACTTGTCATTCATAGTAACAGTAAAGAATTTACACTCATCAGTAAGTGGGGATTAGACGGTGCTTCTAATCAAGCCAATTACAAGCCAAAAATCCAAATAGATGTCGAAACTTTGGAAAGTCAAGTTGATGATTCAAACATATTCATGGGAAGCTTAGTACCAATCAAATTGGTTTGTGGCGAACAAGTTGTCTGGCAAAATGATTCACCCAATTCATCATACTGGTGTCGTCTTATCTTTTTTGAAATCGTGAAAGAAAACAAAGCAACTACCTACCCATATTGCGAGAAAAAAGTGCTATTGAGGGAGAGATTTCTAATCAGGTGGAAACAAAAATTGAGACTGACTTAATGAGGACTTAATTATACGGTTTGCAATCATTTTGGGGGCAATATCATCATGATATTATGCGACTGTATTTGGATTAATATAGCTGGTATTATATGCCTTCAAGTCTTCATTAGGTTCTTATGCATGGTGCAGCTATTATTGAAAGTCTTGGTCTTATATCTATTAGGCAGCTATTTGAAGAAGTTGCCGAAGCTAGAAAAAAAGATTTTCGTAGGGTTCGCCAACACCTTTCTAGATTTCCTAGAAAAGAAATGCAATAGAAAAGCTACAACTTAAGATATTTCAAATAATTTAATGACCAGCTCTGATCCAATCATTTCAACGAAACGTCACAAACTTCGCACAAAAAACATAAAATTTTGTCAGGTGAAGCACAGAGATTAATAATTGTCGAACAGACAGAAACTTTTGATGATGAACAGAACAATTTTGCATTTGTGAAAGAAAATAACCTTGACAGTGATTGAATTGTAACAGTGACTAGCAGTGATTGTGATTTTTTATTATTGTGTTAGGTCTATGAATGGCCCCTCGGTGGATTAGGCCTAAAGGGGACACAACTACAAAAAAAAACGGACTTCCGGTTTGCGCGCGGGAAAATTGGAAGTGAAAAATTTTTTCGTGAACTTAAAAATTCATTTAATTCTTTCAATTTTGTTAAATAGTGTACATTTTGTATATATTTTTAATAACTATAGTATAGAAGCTTAATTTTTATTAAAATGACGTCTCGGGCGAAACGCAAGAAAAAGAAGGAGGAGGCAGTAATATCAGGGGAAGACTCGCTGCTTTCGGACTCCGACTCCATGCACAGTGACTGCAATTCAGCTAAGTCCGATCCATATAAAACTTATTTCGTTCCCGATTATACACGTCGGTATCCTGAGGATTCTTCAGCTACAGATTTCGTTGTCTTCTTGGAATCAAACGATGAGTCCAAACCTATTTCAACAAGAGATATGATTTCTTTATCATCAACATTAAAGAAATATATAAAAGGCATAAAATATATGCAAAATCTTAATAAATACAAAGTTACAGTTCATTTTGACCGTGCAAATTTGGCAAATAGTTTTCTTAACAATAAGACTTTGTTATCAGAATATAAACTCAAAGCAACTATTCCTGCAAAAACTACTGAAATTACTGGTGTTATTACTAATGTGCCCATTAAATGGTCCAATCAAAAAATTTTTGGAGTGATTAATAGTAATAAAAAAATTATTTCTGTTCGGAGAATTCAAAGGAAGGTTAAAAATGAACAAAACTTTGAATTACAACCGACTAAAACAGTAATCATAACTTTTGCTGCCATTTATCTTCCTGATCATATTGATTTACAAGGCTGGAGGTTTCCAGTTAAGATGTACATTCCACCTGTAAAACAATGCTTTAAATGCCTACGGTATGGACATTTGGCTAAGTACTGTAAAAATAATGTTAGATGTTCAATAGGGCAGGTGACCCGGTTGTGGCCACCGACCCCTTTGTGGCCATTTGGGGTTTCAAATAATTATAACTAAGGCAAAAACAAATTTATTAATCTATGGTTTATATTATTTAGAATATTGAATATTGGTAGCACTGATACCGTTGATAGCTATGATGTGTCAAGCTTGACTTCGGTGCAACAAGCCATTCTTATTAGGTGAGCGCGAAATTGTTAAGATCTTAGTAAAAAGGCTAAGGCGAGCGGGTGACTAATAAATGTTTATTTTTTAAATCTTTGACTATTTTATGGATTTTTATGTTAATACTACTTGAAGAATATATTGTCTAAGTAGAACTAAAGTTATTTTGTCGCCATATGTTTATGAAGCGAGGTTATGAGCAGGTGGCCACTAATGGAGTCAAAATCATGTATTTCTCCATCTTTGGCCACGTGGCTGGCCAAAAGTGGTGTACATAGATACCCCACTTCTGGCCATTTATGTTTTATCGAGGTTTTTTTACTTGGCTTTACGTACCAACGTAAGTGTATTTTTTATTTTCAGAGTTACAATAAATTGCCTCAACCAAAATCAAATAGTGACACATAAGAAGCCGTGAAAAAAAAATATTCCAGTACTTACACATAAAATAACTTTAGCGTTGAACGCAATTAAGAATGGGATGCCCGTTTCCACTGTTAATAGAGATTTTAATGTACCTCGAACGACTTTGTGACATAAAATTTCTGGAAAAGCATCTAAAACTCTTGAACATGTAGGACCCCAGGCAGTTCTTGGAGTGCGCGTGGGATACCTCTTCGTGCGGCCGTCCTCTTTCCTGCTCTCTGGAATACTTGTGTTCCACAGGGAAGGAAAGGGGTTCGGCCCGGTGCAGCCTGGGCGTCCCACAACCGTGTTCCTATTAGGGTTCATTGTTACGGGATGGCGAAATCCCACACCGGGGCTGGTTGTGAAGCAGTCCGGCCCACGAGAGGGGGACTGCTGCAGCTGGGCGTAAGCCCAGCGTGTTGAAACGGCCGGAGGGGCGTGTGGCGTGTCGGTGACTCCAGCCGGTGAGGTCCCGGGTCGGCGGCGACGGCCAAAGACCCTGGGGTGGTTTCCAGGCCGCCGACACAGGGCTAGATCGGTGGCAAACCAAGGGAACGTGAGGGGGCAGGCGCGCCGCGGTTTGTCCCCTCCAAGCTTGAGGGGGCTGCCTCGGTGGCCAGCCGTCGGCGGGTTCGCAGCGAGGGCCTTAACAGGACTATTCTCGTGTCCCCGCCACTATACGACAGCCAGAAGGACAACTCCAGGTTTTTAGTCGGTGCGAGTCCGACGTAACCTTGTCTCCTTTCCCTGGAGGGGCGGGTATGCGTAGGCATTTTCCTGATCAACAAAAAAAAAGAAAAAAAGGCAGTTCTTGGAAATGAAATAGAGAATGAACTTGTCGTATGGATCAAAGACTGCGCTCGTGCTGGGTTTTCTAAAAATAAAGTATCTGTCAAAAAAATTGTAGTAAAGGGCCAAATTACCACTCTTTTTTAAAATAGACCTTCAGGATCGTGATTTGACGGATTTACGGCAAGATATCCTGATTTGAGGCAAAAAATGTGCAATTTAATTAATTGATTTTGATTACTTTAAATTCATCTGATTTTATTTTTTGATGGCCAGAACTGGCACACGACCATGGCCAGAAATGGCGTCAATCTGGCCAAAAATGGCACATACTGCCTTTATTTTTTTATTTTTATAGAATTATTTTTCTATTGGATGTTATTTAAAAAAAGGGTTTTCTTAGGCAAGGTTAATATATGTTTAATGACTTTTTGCAAGAAATATGTTCGTAATAACAAAAACCATAAATTAAGAAAGCCTCAAAGTCGAGAAAATCCTTAAAGTGGCCAAAACCGGGTCACCTGCCCTATGTGGAGATGCACATTCTTTTAAAGAATGTACAGTACCTAGGGAAAAGGCTACATGCTGTCACTGTAGAGGAAATCACATTAGTATATCTGCTGAGTGTCCTATTAAAAAGAAAAAAATTAATGATATTAAAATTGGTTTATCCTCTTTGTCTTATGCTTCAGTTGCAAATACAGAGAGTTTTCCAGCCTTAGGACAAAAGTTTGACCTGCTCAGTCACTTGAAAAAAGATAATAAATCTTTGAATTTATTGGTTGAGGCTATTGTTAAAATAATTACATTAAATAAAACAAAGGAAACTTCCATCAGTACTAAAAATATTTTACAAATATTAAGTGATATTTATGAAAAGTCATCTGCTAATAATCCATCCTAATGGCTCATTTAAAAATAGTTCAGTGGAATGCTCAAAGCATTAAAAGTAATAAATCTGAATTTACATATTTTCTTTATAGTAATGATGTTGATATCGCTTTAATAAGTGAAACTTGGCTTAGACCACATCATACCTTTAACATAAAGGGATACACAATAGTTAGAAATGACACTGGTAATACACATAATGGAGTTGCAATAATAATTCATAACAAATTACAATTCTTAAAAGTTGATACTTATTTTGATGATTCCTTACAAAATGTTGCTGTACAGATAAAAATAGGTGGTAAATATATTTCATTTGTTAGTGTTTATTGTCCTTCTAGGTGTCATTATTCAAAATTAAAATTTTCAAAATTAATTGATAGTCTTCCAACTCCAGTCTTTATTGCTGGAGATTTCAATGCATACCATACTTCTTGGGGTTGTCAAAAAGTGGATAAAAGAGGTGAAGAAGTACTAGATTCTTTTGATGAAAATAACCTTGTTCTGTTAAATTCAGGAGAAGTCACGACTGTAGGAACTTCGTCCTGGAGACCAAATGGCTTAGATCTTTCTTTGGTTAGTCCAGCTTTATCATGGGATTGTGAATGGTCTGTTCATGATGATTCCTTTGGAAGTTATCATTTGCCTACAATTACTAAACTTCTGTTGTCTCAAACTCCAGTTATATCTTCAGAACATTGTGTTCACTCTCAAAATGTCAGTAAGAAATTAAACTTGAATTTAGTTAATTGGGATTTGTATGTAAATATTGTTAATACTTCGTTGAATAGTTTTATGATTAATTCTGAATGTTCACTAGAAAGTTATTTGCAGTTTTGTGATATTTTATTGGCATCAGTTGAAAAATCTATGTCACAACAAAAAACGAAAACAAAGTCTTGTTGTCAATGTCAAAATCTTTGTCATTTATGCTCACGTTCCGTTTCAGGTTTTAGGGCAAAAAGGGCAAGACATTCCGTTCCTTGGTGGAATAGCAAATGTGCAGATGCTGTTAAAAAATGTAAAGATGCTTTTGTTGCTTTCAAAAATGATCCTTCTGTAGAAAAATATTTGATTTTTAAAAAAAATCAGGCTTCTAAGAAATTGACTATAAACTTTGAAAAACAGAAATCTTGGCAAGATTATTGCAATTCTATAAATCGTCTTACTCCAATTTCTCATGTCTGGAATAAAATACGCAGATTTAACAAAACTTTTGTTTCTAGAAGTGAAAATGATCATTGGGTAAATAGTTTTTTAAAAAAATACACTCCAGACTATGTCTCGAAACCTTTTATTTTTGCAGATAACAAATTTCATAGACAAAATCTTTCGTTGCTTGATCCGTTCACAATTTCTGAACTTACTGCTGCCATAAAATCAAGAAAAGATACAACTTGTGGTTTAGATGGTATTTCCTATAAAATGTTTCGTCTTCTCAGTCATAAAAATCTATGTAAATTCTTGATAATTTTAAATATTTTGTTTGAAAATGACTTAATACCAAATCAATGGAAAACTGATTGTCTGGTCCCTGTACTGAAGCCAGGGAAGGATCTTGATAGTCCAGATTCTTATCGACCTATAGCGTTGTCCTCTTGTGTTGGTAAAATTTTTGAGCAGCTGCTCAAACAACGTCTGGAATATTACATCGAATCAAATTGTATTCTTCCTAGTAATCAGTTTGGTTTTCGGCGTGGACGCTCGGCTAGGGAAAGCATTGCACATTTGTTATTAGATGCAAATAAATCCATAAAGGAACGGAATTATCTTGCTTGTAATTTTTTCGATGTAACAGGAGCCTTTAACAATGTAGGTTTAGAAACGCTTGCTAATATCTTGCTATCACTCAGAATTCCAAAAAAAATGGTTCTTTGGATATATAACTTTCTAAATGAAAGAATGGTCTATGTTAAATTGGGTAACAACTTTTATGGTCCACGTAATTCCTATAAAGGCGTCAATCAAGGCGGCATCTTGAGCCCTCTACTGTATATAATTTATATTCATAAATTGAATGAGATATTAGGCGCAAATGTTTCTAATCTGCAGTTTGCTGATGATCTTGTTGTTTATTGTTCTGGCAAAAAACTTAAAGATGTGCAAACGAATTTAAATAATGCCTGTAAAAGGCTTGAAGTCTATTTTTCTTTCTTAGGTTTAACTGTAAATACAGAAAAGAGTAAATCTCTTGTTTTCTCTAGAGATAAAGATTGTAAATTAGAATGTGTATATAATGGTAACCTTATTCCTAACTGTACAGAAATAAAATTCTTAGGTGTAGTATTTCAACAAAATTTAAGTTTTAAAAAATATGTGCAAATATTGATAGATAGAGCTGTAAAAGCTACAAATATTTTAAAATGCCTTACTGGTTGTCGTTTTGGTGCAGATCCTAAAATATTATTGATGCTGTTTAAATCATTAGTTAGAAGTCACTTTGAATATGCTTTTTTTTGCTTTGCTTCTGACAATAATTTTATAAATAAAATAGATAAAGTACAAAATAAAAATCTCAGGATAATTCTAGGAGCCATGAGTACTTCTCCGATTAATTCAATGCAAGTTGAAACTAACACTTGTCCCATTAAATTTAGGTTTGATTATTTGAAAAGAAGGTTCATAATTGATTTGATGAAAACTTCTAATAATGCGTTGTACAAAAAGATTTTGATATCTAATTACTCTTATTTATGTAAAAATTTTGATTTCATTAATTATTTGAAAAATGAAAATATTGCTCAGTATGATATTTTACCTTGTTATAGTGGAACATATGAAGGTAAGTTTTTTAAATTTGATGTCATTATAGACACAAATTTAAAAAATAAATATGAAGTATATGAAAAGTTATCATACTATGATAATTACCGTCAAATTTACACAGATGCTTCAAAAACATCTCAGTCTGTGTCGATAGCAGCTTATGATATTATTTTGAAAATTGCACATGGTTATAAGCTGTCCAATATTTGCAGTATTTTTACGGCAGAAGCTGCTGCTATTCTGTTTGCTTTAGATTTGATTAGTTCTGTAGATTCTTCTGGTAAATGGATTATTATTTCTGATAGTATGAGTGTTCTTCAAGCTATTAATAATCCCCGTCTTTCTAGTAAAATTCATCCTTTTATATATGAGATCCGGGAAAAGATTTATAAATTATCATTGAAACATAAAGAAATTGTCATTTTCTGGACACCAGCACACATTGGTGTTAGTGGTAATGAATTAGCTGATACATTAGCTAGTATCATTACAAATACTGATAACAACATTTGCAAATTAAAAAACATAGCAATTCCCATTTCAGAGTTTCTTCCTGAAATAAAAAATCAAATGATTAATAATTGGTTTCAATTTTGGCAAGATTCTCTTAAAGAAAAGGGCAAGTGGTATTCCGTATGTAACCAAAAAATTTCGTCTCCTTGGTTTACCAAGGGCTCTTTCAAAAATAGAAATTTTTATACAACAATTTGTCGTCTTCGTATAGGTCATGCTGCTTTTAATGAACACTTATATCGCATGAATATGATAACTTCCCCTTGTTGTTCATATTGTAATGAGTCAGTACAGTCATTGGATCATATATTTTTTGAATGTCCTCAATTTCATATTGACAGGTTAATTTTCATTGATGAGCTATTAGAAATTTATAAAACATTAGAAAATATCCCGCGTAATACTCAAGAACTTTTAAAAACAACTGAATGCTACTTACCTATGTATAAATTCATAAAATTTACAGTGTGTAATATCTGATGAAAATGTTTATGTATACTCATAACAAATATATATTAGCATTTTATTATTAAAGACATGGACTTGGTCCTTATTATGTTTGTTTATGAGGAAATAAAATATCGTCAATGTTACTTCTTATTGAAAACTAAACAAAACTAAGTCAACAAGAAAGAAGAAAACCAAATTATTGATGACATGGCTGTATGGGCATAGTCTCTTTGCCTTTCCGCATGACGGAAGAATCTAACAAAAAAAAAAAAAACAAAAAAAACGCACCTAGTTCTTAACCTCTAGGGTGGTGTGGAACAGCGAACAAAAGTTACAATAAAAAAAAAAATTGCGGCCAAAGCAGGGAAAATCTAAGCTTGAGCATAGATGCTAAAATAGGTTAAAAATACGTACTATGCATACCTAAAGTCAATTCTTTGAGATAATTTGAGATTTGCGAGATTTTAGCGTTTATTGGTTTTGCTTCATACAAAAAAAACTTTATAAGCTAATTACTTTGAAAATACTTAGTTATCTTGAAGACTGCCATAGTAAAAGTTTCATATAATCGATAGATAAATTAAATACAATAATTAAAATTGAAAAAAAAGGAACTTTTTTTTTATATGCTAAGTCTATTACCGTCCCCGATCGTTTGCGCCGTCAGCTAATAAAAAAAAAAAAATCGTTTATTTCAGTCAGACCAATGATCCATAGCAAATATGTGAGCTTGAGCCTAATTATTCCTCAAGCATTATTTTTCAATTGTTTAAAATATGATTTTAGGCAATGTCGGTGAATTTAGATTCTTTTGATTACCTATTGGTTTCAAGTTTTAGTGATGGTCTGCTTACACACTGAATTACAAATGCGAAAGTTTATACGTGTTTGTTACTCTTGCACGGAAAAGCTACTAAACGGATGAAACTTGCTACATAGATACTTTAAAAGCTTATGGCCCATAATAACACATGGGTTATTTTTTGCCGCGGTAAAATAACCCATTCTCATGGGTAAAACTAAGTATTTAGATGCAGGGCAAAAAGCTAGTATGTTCATAATTTCGATAGCACCCAACTCAAGGGGTTGATCCCAGAGCCTTCGGTATGAAATCCCAGTTCCTAACCACTAGGATGTTACTTGATTATTACCACGATTAAAAAAACCGGCCAGTGATGAATAGGACTTACGCACGAAGGGTTCCGTACCTATCCAAAAAGAAACGGCAAAAAGTCATGTTAGTTTTCGGGAACCACCCTTCGACTTTTGTATTTGATGTTGTATGGGAGACCCTCAAAAATGATTTTTTAGTATGTGTTATAGCGGCGACAGAAATACATCATCTGTCAAATTTGTAACAGAGAGTAAAGGTAAGTAGGTACCTAACAGACAGACGGAAAGCCATTATCTATGCGGAAAGCGGAGTTCTAGTAATAGGGTCCCATTTTTACCATCGGGTTCGGAACCCAAAAAATACGCTATTTGAGTAAACTTTTGAATTCCTAATTTACATAATCATAATTAGCCAATTTAAAGATAAATTAAATTTATTTTGCGGTTAATTTGAATTCCTAATTGTTTCTTATCGTTACTAAAACAGCCTCTTTCAATGAAGTTTTAAATAGTCATTTAGAGTTTGATTGCAATGGATCTGAAGCTGTTTGCAGCCTGTGTTTTGTGTCTTCTGATACATATTGCTAGCGCTTGTAAGTTCTTACCTGATATTTTTATCTTTCATAGCTTTAAGAAGGGAAGAACTTAAAGGTTTTGGTTAAAATTTTGAAATCGGTCGCCTTTGATTTAGGGGTTGTGCGGGTTTGGGGAGGGTGGGGGGGGAGGGTTCTAAACCCCCCCTGACCATTTTCAGCCGCCGGAAAAAAAAAGGGGGCGCCAAAAAAAAAATTTTTTAAACCCAGTAGCTCTCAATATGGCGACCTTTAGTAGCCAATTTATATGTATAAAAACTCGCTTCAAACATAAGTCAACGGAGTCTCGCTTCGCGGGACTCCTTTTTCTGGCAGTTTAAAAAAAGTAACCTAACTAACCTAACCCATTGATGTCAGATTGTGTCAACTCGGAGTAAGCAATGCTATTAATTACCTAAGAATTATGTAAACACACTTAATAAATACAATATGATTACCTCGATTGTATTTCCAAACAGAGTCCAATAACGTAGCCAAGTCGTAGAAAAAACACAAAACAATACGGAAGAACACATCCACATTTATAATCGAAAGCAAAGAAATGACGCGAGCTACGTACAAATTTGACATTAGAGCTGTCGATATCATTCATCCAAGATGCTAAATGCGTTCCGATTCACGTTAATCACCAAAAAAACATTGACAAGCTGTACTAAAGCATGAAAAATACGTTCCGGTTTACGCAATTGTGCAAGTATTTAGGAAATTTTGAAATTTTTTAAAAAATATTTAGACGCTACTCCGGCAGCCAAAATTACTTGTAGGGGGTTCAGACCCCTCCCCTCCACCTCCCCCAACCCCCCACAACCCCTAAATCAGGCGACCGATTTCAAAATCCAACCCCCACCGTCGCACAGAAAGCCGACGTGAAGTAGGGACGATGTCCCTGCGTTTCGTTCGGTGAGTGCGGTACCCGTTGCCAAAATTTTTTCAAAGGCCAGCAACGCACCCTCAATGCATATGAAGTTGTGGGTTTTATCACTACTACTACTTACATAGTCCTACTAATATTATAAATGTGAAAGTTTGTGAGTATGTTTGGATGTTTGTTGCTCTTACACGTAAAAACTACTGGATCGATTTGGATGAAACTTTGTAGTAATATAGGTTATACATCAGAATAACATATAGGGTACTTTTTACCGCGGGAAAACTTCTAATTCCCACGGGAAACCGACTTCCACGCGAACGGAGTCGCGGGCGACCACTTGTGTTATTCATATAATTATTCAAGCCCGGTGAAGCTGTAAAGGCCGTTAAGGGGCCAACAGCAGTCGACAGACAGAAAAAAAAACTAATGTTATATATTTTCCAATGTTCTGTAGTCTCGTTCTCCTCTGCGCCGAGAATCCCGGACAGCTATAAAGACTACTGCGATCCGCGACACTGCGCAGTCTACACCCGCACCACCTGTGGGTACAATAGGAAGAGCAATCGATTCCAGTGGTTTCAGAGCACTTGTCATCTGCTGCTGAACAACTACTGCGCTAAATATCGAGGGTTTTATAGTAAGTAGTTTTAGCTGTAAAACAAAAGTAATCGGTAACTGGACACCTCTAGCATTCGATGAACATCACTGGTCGGCGTCACTGCCGGTGGGCGCGGATTTGGATTGAATCTAATGGCGGCTACATGTTGTATTTTCTAATAATAATAATAATAATAATAAAATTCTTTATTGCAAATCAGTAAAAAGTACAGAAGGCATTAACTTAAACTAATACAAATGGTGGTCATATCGCTCTAAGCGATCTCTGCCTGACAAACCAAATAAAAAAAAGGGAATATACTTTAAGAATGCTTGCGGATAAGTACACTTATGCATAAGTCATACAATAAACTACATATAAATGAAGTAAATATTACATACATAAAATTAGTACACACAGAGTTAAATATATAATCAATACATATATAGATATAAATATATATCATAAATACATAAGTACATAAAATATATATAAATATATAGATAAGTATCTAAAATAGGATTGATGTTATCACAATTAAACATAACTATTAAAAGGTTTTAGTGACTAAATTTGTGCAGATAGGGAAAAATAAGTCGAATCTTCTGGATTTATACACACTGAGAGAGAAAGTGGTCTAGTAGAAGTTTTTTGAAGATATCGATATTCGCGGCTCTTTGAATCGAAACAGGTAACAAATTCCAAAGTTTAATACCTTCTACAGTAAATGACTTACTGTAGAAGTTTGTATGGTTAATAGGAGTACTGAGGGTTAACCTATTTGCAGATCGTAGAATGCGTTCATGATTGTCAGTTAGGTAGATAAAACGTTCCTTTAAATACCCCGGAGTCTTGGGGTCAAATAGGATACGGTAAAGGAGAGAGAGGACATGAGCATTCCGGCGAAAGCGGATCGGGAGCCACTTGAGCGTCTTACGAAATTCAGAGATGTGATCATATTTGCGAATGCCAAATATAAATCGAATGGAAAGGTTTAGCAGACGCTCAAGCTTATTTAATTGCTCCTCGGTGATGTCAGTAAAGCACACATCAGCGTAGTCAAGGATAGGAAGAAGGATTGATTGCGCCAGCGTAATTTTGGTGGGTATGGGTAAAAAGTTTTTCAATCTCCTGAGGCTACTAATAGCAGCAAACATCTTTTTACTCACACCTTCTATATGTGAATTCCAAGACATGGTACGATCGAAAATAAGACCAAGATTTTTAACCGAATCACTGTAAGGAATGATGATATTTCCAAAGATGACAGCAGGTAAATCATCGAAATCGATTCTAGCTATTAATTTGGGACTACCTATTATTATTACTTTGGTCTTCAAAGGGTTTATGGGTAATGCAAATTGTTTACTCCAGTCGGTAATGATTTTGAGGTCATTATTAATAGTATTGATTGCCGAAGAAAGATTGTTTATATCCGAATGACGGTATATTTGTAAATCATCTGCATACAAGTGATAGAGAGAAGATATTTGGGAAGTTATCGAGCTGATGAAGATAGAAAAGAGAAGGGGAGACAGCACACCACCTTGAGGAACACCGGCATCTAAGGAGCACCATGTCGAATACGTGTCTTCTACTCGTATGCGTTGCCGTCGGCCATACAAGTAGCTGCGGAACCATTCCGAGGCAGATTGAGATATGTTGATGGTATCAAGTAAAGTCAGTAAGATGTCGAAGTCAACACTGTTAAATACATTGCTGAAGTCTAGTAGAGTCAAAATAGTAACTTGTCTATCCTCCATTTTCAGGCGGATATCGTCAGCAATTTTAACGAGTGCAGTTACAGTACTATGTCCATGTCGAAATCCGGACTGTAGAGGGTTAAGAAGGTTGTTTGTAATAAGGAAATTGTTAAGTTGTTTGGACACTAGGCGTTCAAGAACTTTAGAAAGGAAAGGAAGAATTGATATAGGACGGTAGTCAGAGAAGGAGGTGGGTGAAGATTGTTTTGGAAGTGGGATGAGATTCGCGTCTTTCCATAGGGTAGGAAAAACACCTGTTTGGACTGAGTTATTACAGATTTTGGTAATCACTGCGGTCAAGATCTCCAGCAAAGGAAGAATCATGTTGTATTTTCTACTAATTAATATTTAATTAAAGAGATCTTTAATCTAAAGCCCAATAAATATTGTTATTTTATAGTAGCTATGAGTAGAGCTGCGGTCGGAGATGGACACTAAATACGGTGTAAGTTTAATTTAGTTACTAAAAGAGGAATTTTAGGCGGGATTTGCGATTTGGATCAAAAAAGAAATATTTAAGTTGGTATGTATAGTTGCTCTATCTGTGAACGGACAGTTTAATTAGGCAAAATTTAACGAGATTGGGGGTAGTTAATTAATGCACAAAGATGTGTAGATAAATAATCAATCATCTAAGCATGTGTAGGTTTCCTCACAATGATTTCACTCACTGTGTTGGTGCGTGGTAAATAAGTAAAAACCTACATAATTTGGAAAATATTAGTGATACACCCAAGTGGCAATCGAACCAGAACCTTCGTAATACTATCCCAGTTCATTCACCCTATAAAATCCTACTAATATTATAAATGTGAAAGTTTGTGAGTATGGATGTATGGATGTTTGTTACTCTTTCACGTAAAAACTACTGAACGGATTTGGATGAAACTTTACAGTAATATACAGGGTGATTGGTAATGCGATACATTCCTTCTAAGAGGTTAAAGTAGAGCTTATTTGCAGTCAATTAAGGCATAATATGCTATGTCCGAAAATTTATAATTTTTAAGATATGCAACATTTAAGATTTTTTTATAAAAAAAACCATTTTCGAAGTTAAAATGAATCCTTTTAGTAAAAATTCAAAATTGAGTTTAATATTTTGTTGTTTTATGGTAGCTTGATAACTAAAATGATATTTCAGATACTAGTCTATACTATAACCTCAAATTTCCCAAAGGATTCGACCTGGTCGCGAACAAATTCTGTACGAACTACGTGATGGATCTTCGCGACAGCTGCCCCAGCACCTGCAGTGATGAGATGCGACCCGTCTGTGGTACCAGTCGGGTGGACGGACATCTAGTTCTGTTCAAGAACGAGTGCTACATCGATCTGGCGAACTGTCGCGGCGGGTTCTTCGATGGTAATGTTGATGAGGTTTATTTGAGCCAAAGGCTAAAGGTAATGGGCGGTTTTCAATGGTAGAAGAGAGTTTTTGGGTTAAATCGATTTGAGATTAGATGTAGGTACACTTTCTTTTTTATATTACCAGCTTTTATATGTGAGATATTTAAGTTATGGGAAAATAAAATAGGTTCTACTGCAATTTTATATAAAATAGTAGAATTAAATTTAATGTTGTGTTACAGATTACGAAGGAATCGACATGAAGACATGTATCCTCGAATTCAAGGATGAATTAGAGTGAGATAGATACTAACTATAATAAAATGTGAACTAATCCATACTGCAATTAAAATGCGTATGGTTTAAAGTAATTGTTGTCTTTTTTGCTTCCTTACTCCTAAATAATAATTAACATAGGAAAAAACAATCGAACTTCTTAGGTTTTTATTTGAAATGAAAAACAAAGGACTTAAAACATTTATTTCCATTAAATTCTGTTCAGCCTTCTTCTTACAGAATGCGCGTTTATAGACCCACTATAAATATTATGTCGGTCCACCTTTTGTTTATTGAAAGTTATCTTCTTTTGCACATTACTAAAAAATGGCGGCAACTCCGTGTAACTTAGCAAATTCTGGACCGACAGCGGAATGATACCACGATGTGAACGAATGTAATGATTGATCGGATTCATATGATCGACCTTAAGTGGCACCCTCAACACTATGTCTTGTGCATTTAAAAAAACAAAAATACTGACAAATGTCAGTTGCAAGACGATCGTTCGCGCCATAATCGAAATTCAAATGACTGTGTTATCGATATTCCGATTTTTACGATCTAAAATTTATTATTTTTGCAAAACATGTTACATAAACTCTTACTGCTAAGTTAGGAAATATTTAACCCGACCGATGCTTATTTAATCTGTGCCTATTATTGATACTCTCTACAGGGTTACCTATATAGCGTAGTTTCTCAACTTTCCTGTCCTTATCCGGCAATGGTTCTTGGAAGTCATATTTCTCGGCACCCTTAGGTAGAGGCGGTAGGAAATTTGGCGTGCTGATAGTAAATCTAGAACGAATGTTAAACGATGTAGCGATAGAGTATTTACTAATAATAAAACTGTTTCTATTACCAGGGGTGGTAGCTACATCTTCGTCATACCATTTTCCGATAGTCATAGTGGCAGCTCGAATGTCACTAGCGGAGACATGTCCTTCGTAATATTCTTCGTAAGCGTCAGTCGTAGATTTATGTTTTCTCGGATCTCTTGCTCTTTTAGGTTTTTCCTCGCTTGAGAATACCTTTTCGTCTCGTTTCGGTATTTCGTAGTTTTCGTATGAATCATGTTTCGGAGCGTTTAGATTGACAGCTTGATACATGTCGTTAGCTTTTTGTACTGGTTTTACTGTTGTAGTAGTTTTCTTCGCGAGAAAGCCTAGAAGTAGCGTTTCTGTCGGTTCTGTATCTTCTTTGAATGGACGTTCGTATGATTGATCAGTATTGTCCTTAAGATAGAAATTGTCGTCAGGTTTCTTATTTTGGTCGTCGTTGTTTCCTTGTCTACCTATAGGTTTATCAATAAATTCCACGGCCAATTTCTTCTGTGGATGGTGTTGTTTTGGAGCTTTCTCGTTTCCATTAGGTTCGTCGTCATAATAAACATATTCTACATATTCCTGTGAATCAGGATTATCTGTTTTAGCTGGAGCCATCGCTTCTTTTGTTGTTGGGCTTATTTTATTAACCTCAGATAAAAGGTGTACCTTTTTGAATCTCTTTTTAGTAACGGGACGTCTTGGTTGTCGGGTGGTAAAGTCTGGTTGAGAAGCATCGTACATAGGTGAGTTTTCGCTAATTTTGTTGCCTCGAACTGGCTGTGGCATTCTTAGTCCGTGTTTTTGTTTTCTTGGACGCACTAGTTCAGGTTCCGCAGTTCGATACGGTTTTAACGGTTGGTATTCTTTAGAAGTGGTTGTTTTTGGTGGTGCAACTTCTCTGCGATCATCAATGTTCTCCCTACTGACGTCTATATTCCGATTCACGTCTTCATTGAATTGAGCTGGGTTTAATATAAACTCTGTTTTCAGATTTTGGTTGGCTTCGATTCGTTTGAATCTTTCTGCATCAGGTGACTTGAGTATTGGCCTTGGTTGGGCTGCTTGCTGTTCGATACTTTGTCGTTGAAATTGTTGTTGCTCTTCCTCTTGCATTTGCGTTTGGTAATTCACTCTTTTTCTCTTCGGTTTTAATGTAGTTATCGGCGCTTCAAGGTTGATGTGATATTTTCGTATTAACAGCTCACTTACTTTTTCGGCTAGGGCTTCGATATCTATACCGTTGTATTCGTTCTCTCTGAAATTAGCATCTTGTCTCATATCGTCGTTATAATTTTGTCGATCAGAGAATTTTGGTCTATCGACTTCCATTGTGTGTCTTCTTAGTGATTCGTGTAGTGTCTTTTTAACAGCTTTAGCTATATTGGGTTTTTCACGGCTTGCAGCGTCTCTGGCTCTTAGATGGAATTGGGTTCTATCATCTTTTTGCTCTTTAAAGTTAAAATTCATCATTTTCTTGATAAATGCGTTTGTGAGTTCATCTGATAGCTTGCCTGGCACTATTTTCCTGGCGAAATCTTTGAATTCGTCGATGTTTGCTGTGAGGAGTACGTATCCATGAGTAAAGACGATGGTCGAATCTGAGGGATGGATAATGTCATCATTTTTTAAGCAAGGTATATTCTACATAAGATTGAGACCGGCATAAGGTAAGAATTGATGTTAAGTGATTTTGGCTATCCGTGGTTAAAGGGAAATTAGTAGCAAAAAATAAATGAACACTAAACCCAAGTGTGCTTCTTTAATTCATTAATACAGGGCCGCAGCTAGAGATAAATTTAAAGATAAGATGAGTATCATTATTCAGGTTAGCCATTTTGTTTTTTGATTTATAAACATTTTTATTAGCTTACTTCAAAAAGTTATAGTTAAGTACTTCTTGAAGTAGGAAATTGCTCAATACTACTGTTGCCTTTTTAATATCATTACATAGTATAAATCCAAGTCGCTATTTGTGTCTGTTTGTATGTTTGGCTGCTAACTCCTCCTAAACCACACAACGGATTTTAATGCGGTTTTCGCCATCTTTTAGGAAATTTATTCATTTAAATTTGTAAATAAAGAACAATTAGAAAAGGTTTTTTTAAGTTAGCTAAAATTCAATATTTCGTGAGCAAGTCGGCGAAAATTACACCATTGCGAAGCGTGGGCGGGTCGCTTGTTAAGTAATAAGACAGATATTGAACAAACATTTTTAACAGTTATATCACAGCTTATAATAAGTATATATCAGTTATATTTCACTGCAAACTACTGCAAATAAACAATGTTTAACACTTACAAATGCTAACACAAAACACCAAACACATTTTAACTGAACCAAGCCATAATAAAAATGGAATAGGTTTTTGTACGTTAACAAAAAAATATTAAATATTTTTGCCTAGAAGTTTAGACGGTTGGTATGATCAGGTATTTTTTCTTTAAAATTAAAATCGTGTTTTCAGAATAAGCGTAAATGTATTATTTTGCAACCAAAAATAAAATGCGGTTTTAATGCCGCGAAATAACAAAAGGGCGAACTTTTTTGATTGACTTGATAAACTAATTAATAATTAGTAGTTTAGTAGTAGGTTAGAGGAAGTGTTTCAATAAAAATTGTTTTTTTTTTCTCCGCTTTGGTAGAACTTTGGTGATATGTTAGTTTCATGTTGTTCAGTTTTTTGAAATGGTGATAATTACTTTTCTGATGAATAAAATATATTGAATGCGACACATAACGACTGACATCAATATTTCATTATGCAAAAACGTTGCGAAATGAAATTTAATGAGTTCTTAGATAAAATGATGTAGCCCGTTAAAAAATCGATAATTTTCATTATTTATTAAAAGCACCATTATCTTCTAAGGCATCGTTGGATTTTCTTTACTTGGTATATTATTATATAAAAGCGTAAAAATTATATTTAACTAATTAGTTTTAAATATTCGTATCAAATCAAATCAAAATCAAAATTCTTTTATTCATCATAGATATGTAACATATACTTAATGAACGTCAATGTTACAAACTTCGACTTTACCTAACCGTAGACCGAGAGAAAAAAGCCGGCGGAAAAAAACTCCTAGCACTCTTTTTGAAAATTATACAATCATAACGTGTACATTCAATGAACATATAAATTATTTTCTCGTACCTCAACTCAACACTATAAAAGTAAAAAAATTAAAATTGCTACTACGAACTAATTAAGGACTTCTTCCCGCACCACAATTCGGAACCAGAGCAGACCGTTTCCCGAAGGCGGCACCTGATCACAAGTATGACGTGTGCTCCAGCCATCGTCCTACTCAACCATATTAGAGGGAGTTGGGCGACCCGTTGACACAACGCCACCGCCCCAGTCACTTTCGAGGCGAGCATGACTACCCTGGGCCAAATAAGGCACTAAAGAACCTCACAAAACAGCAAGTTAATAGGAAACCCGTACAATAAGTTAAGGTTTGTAGCCTATGTAGGTATGTTTAGCAAATTAAGGAAAATAAAATTAAAAAACTAATTTTATGGGGTTGATACCGAATATTTTTTGTAATGATTAGATAGGTGGATAAATAAAAAAACCAAACGCTTGATTAGATCATGTTTATTTTTATCACTTTTTCCGTTGACTAGAATATCCCAGTCCCTTATATATAAACATTAAATAAGAGTACTTCGTCCAAAACATTAGTTATTTTACTTTGCTATACTAAAAACGTCCTTATTTTGTATCTAGTTAGATTTGGTTTTTGCACTTCTCACGAACCGTATTCTGTCGGGGTACATACCTGTAATTATAAACATTATTTAGTTAGTACACACACACAAACTTTGCTTTATACTTTGTGTGTAGGTAGCCTATCAAAAGTGTTATATTATTTAAATTTTTGGATAAAACTATCGTTAAATGTAAAGGCATCTATTATTTAAAACTGTCTATACATTTAACAATTCAAAACGTAGCCATAGACAGCTATAACTTTCAAACTTCATATCCTACTATATTAACCGTAATCCGATCAAACAATTAAAATTTGTATCCAAATATCAGGGCCGCGCCGACCCTAAGCAGCGCCTGTGTGCGAAACCTATGAAGCGTCTTTTTAGTCAGTTTAGACAATTTTTTCATCTATGTTGTATTTTAAAAAAACAATACGGCGCCCCTCTTGCTTAGGCGCCTGTGTGCGCTGCATGCATCGCACGTATGGGCGGCTCGGCCCTGCCAAATATACATCTATAATTTAATTTAAAACTACTTAACCGCACCTTCTTCATCCATTATCGATAAAATACATAAAACTATCCATAAATGTAGCCATAGACATCTATGATTTAAAATTGTCTATACTATTTTCATCATTATATATAATATAGCCATAGACATCTTAAATTTAAAACTATCCATAACTATAGCCAGACACATCTTTAATTTAAAACTATCCATTACTTTAGCCAGAGACATCTTTAATTTAAAACTATCCATAGCTATAGCCACAGACATCTGTTCCATATCTACCGTAAGCCAAGTCGCGTCCGAGCCGCGGGGAGAAGGAGATGTTGCGGCCGAGTCGCGGCGTGTAGAACATGCGGCCGTCGCTCTGGCTGTCTGGCGGGCTGAACCTGATGACGTAGACAAATACTATCATCATCATCATAATCCTACTAATATTATAAACGTGAAAGTTTGTGAGTATGGATGTATGGATGTTTGTTACTCTTTCACGAAAAACTACTGGATGGATTTGGATAAAACTTTACAGTAATATAGCTTATCTTCTTATCTTACAGTTACTGGGCTGGAATGCTTACTGGATTCAGTTCATTCCAGTGCCGGTTTACATTTTTCCATTAAGCAATCCAGTACTGGACTGGATCACTGGACTGGAATAATGTAAACCGGGCATAAATGTCTACGATTGTTGATATCTACGACATTCGTAGCATTACTGCTACGACATAGATAGCGCTACGAACGTAGCATAGAACTGTACCATTATAAACGAGCACGCGGGTCACCTGATGGTAAGTGATCACCGCCGCCCATGACTACCCGCAACACTGTGGGTGTTGGGGGTGTGTTGCTGAGCCTTTGACAAAATATGTTTTCGCCTTCTTTATGTTATTTTTTCAATTAAACTATTACTTAAATAAAGCACATTGGTTTTTTTTTGGAAACAGAGACATAGTCAATGTCTACGATTGTAGATGTCTACGACATTCGTAGCATTACTGCTACGACTTAGATAGAGCTACGACCGTAGCATAGAACTGTACCATTATAAACGAGCACGCGGGTCACCTGATGGTAAGTGATCACCGCCGCCCATGACTACCCGCAACACTGTGGGTGTTGGGGGTGTGTTGCTGAGCCTTTGACAAAATATGTTTTCGCCTTCTTTATGTTATTTTTTCAATTAAACTATTACTTAAATAAAGCACATTGGTTTTTTTTTGGAAACAGAGACATAGTCAATGTCTACGATTGTAGATGTCTACGACATTCGTAGCATTACTGCTACGACTTAGATAGAGCTACGACCGTAGCATAGAACTGTACCAATTTACTTTTTCAAAACTTTAACGACTATAAATCTATTTTTTTAACATATTGACTTTTTTTTTGTTTTTGTGTTGATTACATATCAAGTTTTGCAAAAAGTCATAGAACAAATGTTATTGGGATTGATGTAGGGAAGCTGCCTGCAAGAGGTGATGCGCTAATTACAAATAACCCTGTATACTGCCTACCTGTCCAAGTGCGGCGTGGTGGCCCCGTCGTCCGCCAGGCGGCGTCCCAGGCGCGGCGTGAACTCCATGTTCTCGGTGCGCTTGTCGGACACGCTGCGGCCCAGGATCGGGGTCAGGACCACCTGGTGCGCTGGTGGTGGAGGAAGAATGTTGTTTTTAGTAAGTTGTCTAGGAGTGGGGAGTTTGCTGGCTTAAAAAAGATTTTCCCTTGGTAATTATTACATAGTATAAATCTAAGTCGCTAATTCTGTCTGTTGGTATGTTTGGCCGCTAACTCCTAAAGTACGTAAAGGATTTAAATGCGGTTTTCTCAATATTTAAGGGTATTTATTCATTTAAATTTGTAAATAAAGAACGTTTTTTTGAGTTAGCAAAAAAATAATATTTCGGGAATAAGTCGGGGAAAGTTACACCATTGCGAAGCGTGGGCGGGTCGCCAGTGAGACTTATAAAAACTTAACATAGCTCTGGTTTTCAACCCAGGCTATTGGAATCAACCCAGGAATAACTATATCAATTCCAAAATTCTGTTTAGACGTGAAAGTGGATCAGACAGATAGGCATACAGATGTTCACATTCATTACTTTAGCAAGAATAGTTAGGTTAAGAATAAGCTACAGAGTCCAACAACAAATTGGAAACTAAATAAAATTTACCTAATATATTAATAAATCCGGTAAAATGAGTTTTTAATTCAAATAATGTTTTCGTAACATCATTTTGTAAGTAATTGAGTTTTGAGCTTTGTTTGAGAGAGGCCTTTGCCCAACAATGGGATTGAAACGGCTAAATAATAATAATAATAATTAAACTCAAAAGAAAATATTTTCAACACTTTCTTTAATATATTGAGAAAAGATGGGACTAAAAAGTCTAGTCTACTTGCTTTTCATAACAAAATTCAAATTTTAGTTTGGAAAAACTAAGTATTTTTTTTGTGGAAAGTTTATTAATTTTGTCAGACTACTTATGTAAAAATATAATTAAGCACTCACGTTGCGATTGTTCGTCTCTCGTATTAGGAGCCGTGCGCAATTGGTAAACTAGAAAATAAAATAAAAAAACCTTTAGCGAAAATTTGGTACGAAGAGACTAAGATAGTAACGTAAAAGGTTGTGTAGGTATATCAGTTTATCAGCTGCCCAAATACTGACAGTAGGGTACCCTACAGGAACCACGTCAGAGGCCCTAAAAAGGTGTTCCCAAAAAATCGGACACTAGATGAATTTGTGCTGCAAAGTGCATGTTCATCACACGAAAGAAACAGTACCTAAAAACTATCTAATTTGCATTTGATGTTTATCAGATAAGAATTACGTAATTAAGATTTAGAATAAGTACTATGATTAGGTATAACGTCAACTTTAGGTATTTTGTATATTTTTCCCTAATAACGGGTGTAAAAAGACCATTTCCGAAGCCTGAAACCATGAATTCTGGAACCTCAATAGTAACTAAATTTACTAACAGTATACACAGAAAAGACAATTTAAAAAAGTTATTAAGAATTGAAAAGTCATATTCGGCGCTTGAAATCATCGCTCACACATCAACTTGAATTTGAAATCATCGCAAAATCTATAATGTATAAATGCAATTTTGTACAATTCCGTAAAAAAAACTGTTAGTTATAAAAACAATTTTTTTTGCTCAAGACGTAACCAGTACCCCTCCAGCAATCCCCAGTTTTTGTTTTCGGAAGCGGTTCTTTTACTCCCCGTATATTCATAAACTCAGTTAAAACCTTTATTAGCTAAATGACAGTTACTAATTTTTCCTATAAGTAGTTAGTATTGCAAAGAACAAGACATATGTTTGTTGATGTACGTTCAAAATGCGATTATGAACATTTCTGTTGGAATTCAAAAACATCATTAAATTTATCCCATTATTCGACGACTTAAATAAAAGGCGTCAATCTGAAGTTATTTCGTACCCTAGGTATTAACTATCATCCTACTAATATTATAAACGTGAAAGTTTATGAGTATGTATGGATGTATGGATGTTTGTTACTCTTTCACGTAAAAACTACTGGACGGATTTTGACGAAACTTTACAGTAATATAGGTTATACATCAGAAAAACACATTGGATACTTTTTACCGCGGGAAAACTTCTCATTCTCACGGGAAACCGACTGTCACGCGAACGGAGGCGCGGGCGGCCACAAGTTACAACATATATTGTTTTTAAGTAGAATCAGTAAATACCTCGATCAGGTTCCTCCACAACAGTGTCATAGGGCAGCTGGCTGTAGTAGAACTTCAGGGTGTCCGCTGCTTCCAGGAGCTTGAGGAGTAGCTGTCTGGGTTTTTGAAAATAAGGTTAATATTAGGTTATTTGTATGGAGATATGAAGCAGGTGATGATAAGGTTCTATGTTTCAATCAAAGGACTTGGTGTATTAAGTGAAGTAGAGGTGTGGGAATAGGAGGTTGTGACTTATGATATTTGCGGTAAGTTAAGCTTCCATTTGAATTATTTTTAAGTGATGAAGCTTAGTCATTTAAAAATAACTCAAATGTAAGCTCTCAATTTAGGAAATGGCTCGTAGACCTGTTCTTTTTATTTAACTAAATAACTAGAAATAAAGATCGTATAATTTTGAAAATTTAAGTGTAAGTACATAGAAACTAAAGATACTACTAAAGATACATTGAAACTAGAGAAACTACTGTATCGATGTTTAAAAATGTATCGTAAGTCACTTAAATTTCCACCCCCGAAATGTTAAATAACAGCACTAAATCTCGAAATAAAACTTTATGAGTATTATATAATAATATAGTTACTCTCTATTCTTTTCTACCCCTTTTCCCATTCCCCAACCATTTTCAACCCTCTATTCAACCCCAGTTAAACCTTCACCCACCTGTTGCCGTTACCATTGACGTCCATCGACCGTTTTCCGAGCCGGGGCCCGAACCAGAGGCCGCCGCGGTCGCTGTGCGCTTTGCTGTCTAGACCATCGTCCTATGAAAAAAAAAAAAAAAAAATTTTTTTTTTCTTCGTAGGTTGGAGTAGGTAATTTGGAAAAGTGATAAAAGAAATAAACGCGTAGTAATTTATTTAAGTGAGTTGAATGCTAACTTAAATTTTATACTTAAAGTTACATTATGGGTTAAAAATAACTTTTTTACACTTAAAAGTTATGGGTTAAAAAAATAAAAAAAATATTTTTTTTTTCTTTGTAGGTTGGCGAAGGTAATTTGGGAAACGGTGAAGATATGGAAGAAAAGCTTATTTGTTAGGTATAGAGTATATCCATAAACAAAAAACTGTTTTGCAGAAAAAAATAGTTTATATCAAAGAAGAAATTTAATTCGGAAAGACTACGTTGAAAAATTAAAAAAATTGGAGAGTAAACGTCAGAAATGAACGCGGAGTAATTTATTTAAGTGAGTTGAATGTGAACTGATATTTAATACTTAAAAGTTACATTATGGGTTAACAATATAAAAGTTTACCTACTAACTACTTTATTTTGAATAAATAATATTAAAGCAGTTAAAATACAATCATTCCAAAAATATCTAAGGAAATAATAATAGGTACATGAATATATAGGTAAGTATTATAAAAAAACATATAAATAGAAATATAAGGAAAAATGTTAAGTAAAGAAATATAAAAAGAGCTTACCTTAAGATCATCTCCCTGTACATACCCGTACAGATTCAAAACGAAGATGAAAACATAAAATCTATTAAAATACATGTTTCTCTAATTGTTTTTCCAAGTTTGCATTGAACTTAGTGACTGAGAGTTAGTTTTGCGACTGATGTGTTTCGTCTATTTCCATCTGTATTTATAGGGACGGCAGGAAAATGTCGTGTTGGAAAGGGGGTGACTGGGGTAGACGGGTATACATACGTTTAGGACATTTTCGGGATTTGATTAGGGATATTTTTATTTTTGAGGACTTCGAAAATATTAAGAATAAGATTTTGTCAGTTTTGTTCGTTCTAAAGTACCTACATGTTAATTAGAAGTTAATGTGTTAACGTTGAGTTTTATTTTTAAATCATGTTTTGTGTGGGATTCTTATATCAATTAGAATATTAGATAAAATTTCAAAACAGAAACGTAAGACATTATTTGCTCTTATAGGTGTGTCTTTTCTATCTCTTTCCGAAATAATAATAATTTTCTTATAATATATAATATTGTAAACAATACGTAAATAATAGTTTAATAATAAATGCCGTTGTGTATCAAATCACTATTATGAACGTTTTATTATGAAACAGTGAATGAAAGTATTATAATAATGATTGTTTTTCATATTCCTAAATTGCATTGCTTTGTTGTTTTTTTTTCCTTATTCACTATTCGTTTGGATATGACCTATTTTTATGGAATCTAATTGAACTTTGGGGAAGATAAATCCACTCTTATGTGCATGATATAATTTATTTGTTTTTTTTTGTTAAGAATACGCACTGTGAACTTCATATTTATTTTTAAAATATTACAAATATGAAAGTAATAATTTAATGTCATTTTAAATACCGTAATTCTGTATTTTCATACAAACATTATTAACAACATTTTGTGCAAACTATAAGTATTTTTTAATGATTTTGTAGTTGTTGCTTACCCTAGCCGGGTCTCCCCGGAGTAAAACCTATTAGTTCTAAATTGAAATAAATGTAGCCAAAGACGTGAGTTATAGTAGTTGATCTGATTCCGTCAATACTCTTGTTTTATTTATATACAGGGTGTAGTGCTTACGTAGAGGGTGATAGGGCGTGATCTTGTTTTTCTACGTGATAAGAAAAATATAAGAAAATATATAAGTAACAGTTTTCAATATTGAGTTGTGTGGTTAAAGAATGTCCTTTTAAGGTTTAATTATAACTAGAATAACAAATAGCACTTTTTACAAAAAAAAAAATCCTTAGACAGCAGAGTAATCCGCTAACAAAAGTAAGAAAGTGGAAACTTCTGTTTCAAAAAAGGAAGGTTCGCGATTTTTGCGCATAACCCACTAATGGTCGTATTATGAAACGAAAACTAACTCAAACTAGTATTAAGTCGAGATTTTACTTTTAGTTTTGCATTTAAAATGCAAATTTATTAATTTTGAAGTTATAGATACTGGAAAAAGGAACGCGGGTCTTCGAGAATTGCGCGACTGGGAATCGAACCCAGGACCTTTAGATTGATTCGATTCCTAGCCGCGCAATGCTCGGAGACCCGCGTTCCTTTTTCCAGTATCTACTTATAACCTCAAAATTAGTATTAAGTCGTTTGCAACAATCAAAACAACGCGAAATTTAGTATCACTACTAATTATGCAAATATCTCATATAATACGACCATCAATTATTTTGTTTCAGGAAGTTTTTTTTTTGTATTTTATTTTATTATTTAACATTTGAATAAGTGAGCAAATAAAACTAGTTACTTATATTTACGGAAATCGAGCCCACGACTCTTTGACAATTTCTAAATTGTTTACATACCGACCCATTGATAATGACCGTCCTAAAAATATGACACCTAAATAGAAGGCACACCTAAAAACTCAGATTTCATATTTATATTTAAGGTCAGTTTTTGCTGGGTGTATGAAAGATTTTTAAATAACTATTTTAAACTTTCGAGATATTCTAAACGTCATAAAGAAAGAAAAAAAGAAAAGGAAAGGTAGGTAAACTAAGTACTTATGTTTTCGTCTGTTTGTAACTTTTACGAAATTAATAAAAGAACTTGCTAGTTTTACGAAATCTATTAGTTTAAATGAGCCAAACAGGAGATTCTTTCTTCAATGGTACAAAAGACCTTTTTATTTTAACCTGTAACAAAATTGTATTCATAAAAACTCAATACATATGTCCTTGCGTATGTTACGATATTGCACTAGTAATTGAAGTAATTCAAGTGCTACCTACAATGAAGTGCAAAGGAATAGCTTTTCATAGATAAGCAAATTTGAACGGGACCTGGCGAGTGCGATGGAAGTTATTTTTCGGTAAAAAGTAGCCTTTTTTCATCTATGTTATTGAACAATGTCTATATCAAAATTCATTAAAACCGCTCCAGCCGTTTGGACATGAAAGCGGAACATACAGACAGACACGTTTTCACATCCTACTAATCCTACTAATATTATAAATGTGAAAGTTTGTGAGGATGGATGGATGGATGTTTGTTACTCTTTCACGTAAAAACTACTGGATGGATTTTGATGAAACTTTGCAGTAATATAGAATAACGCATAGGGTACTTTTTACCGCGGGAAAACACCTTATTTCCACGGGAAACCGACTTTCACGTGAACAGAGTCGCGGGCGGCCACTAGTTTATAATATTAAAAGTAAGGATTTATTTAAAGGTACGTAATAATAATAGCTCTATCTAGTTACCTGATTTTCTTCGGATGTGATCCCTCGTTTCTGCCCTTTGATCAGAGGATACTGTCGCCGGCAGCAAGACTTGAACGGCTTCACGATGCAGGAGTGATCACACACCCATTTAGGTCTGTTCTGGAGTGACAAAAGATAGTGAAATAGGCGGGAACATTACATTAAACTCATTCATTAAAAAATGAAACCGTTAAAAAACTTTAGAGCAAAAATTTTTTTTTTAATTTAACTTTAATCACTAAGTTCTAAACTCATTTAGTAAGGTTGATAAGTTAAGAGAATTAAGGGCTGGTTTTCAATAGTCAGATAAATGCTAACTGACTGATAAGAGGTGTGTTTTCATTGTCACTTCATACATATGTCAAGTATTTATGTTCGACGTGCAACAAAAACATACTGATTTTCTGTCAGATAGAATTTAGCTGACTCCTATTGAAAAACCGGCCCTAAGTCAAATTTCACGACATCACACCCGTGACGGGAAGTGAGAGGGGCAAAGAATCACCAAAAAAAAACGCATGTAATAAATGAATTGCCCCTTTTGGTTCGAAATCACTTAATTAACATGTAGACATGTTTTTGTAAGTTTAAAGAAGTAAACTAGAGTGAAAATGAAGACGCACCGATTCTGAAACCAATATCTAAACTAAAATGTAAACCACCACTTTTATACATTTTTACCTATGTAGGTACCTACGTCGGCAAAATACATGCATTCACATTATAGAACGAATTCCATTTTTTTTATTATTATTTTTTTACCTTATTTTTCCACAAGAATTCGAGGCGAACTGTGCTTTCAGACAAACACTGAAAAAATAATTGTGTCTGTAAATTAACATTGTAGTCATTTCATAATCATAGTTTGGGTTAAACACACTACTCAGTTATTTATTTGTATAATAATCTACCAAACAATCTACTAGTTCTGTTTGACGCGGGTTTTCGGAGGTTTAATATTTTCACAACAAAGTAATAGGTAGGTAAGAGTTATTTCTGCAATCAGTTTATCTCATAACAATTCAAGTTTTTTTTAGTTAAAACATGATACCACAAAGAAATGTTATTTTTTTCTATTAAAGGATACAGCAAGAAATTATTGACACACATACATACCTATTTATGCCCTGAAGCATTGCAAAAATATGTATTTATAAGTTTATAGTATATAATGATACAAGTGTACAAAGTTGTGCATTATACACGAGGCTGAGGGTGTAATGAACAACTTTGCACACTTGTATCACAATAAACTATTACCCCCTTATTATTCATGAACTAATTGTTAACCAAACGCACTAAAATACATTTCGTCTATGTCAAAATATCACACATTAGTTTTTCTACTGACAGAGATCAAACGTAGGTATGTCCAAACTCATAAATGTAGGTTAAAAATACTTATGTTATAAATAAGCTGAAGTAGTGTTTCAAACATAGAAAAAGTTAAAAAAATACTTACTTTTACAACGGCGACACATAGCTAAAGCAATGATATTAACACCCACACTGAATAAAAAGCTTGTCTTCTAAATAAACTAGTTTCAAACACCCCGCAGTCATTAACAGACGAGTTATGGTAAGTCTATCATTTTAAGTTTCAAACTGTGGTTTCAAACAATACAATTTAGAAGTGGAAAATGGTCTAACAATGACAGGAATAAGAATACATTGGTTGCTTGATGCTTTGATATATAGCTTAATAACGATTGATTGATAAATACAATTTTACAAATTTATTTTCATTAGCGTCGTTAGATTTATTTAAAACTAGTGGACGCTCGCGACTCCGTTCGCGTATAACTCGGTTTCCCGTGGGAATGCGAAGTTTTCCCGCGGTTAAGTTCCCTTAATTCTTTCATGCATATATTTTTGGTTTCTAGAACCGTATTCGCGGCGCACGCAACGGAAGACCTCGAGAATGAATAATTTCCCCTTTTTTTTCCCCATTTTCCATTATTTCTTCGCTCCTAATAGTTGCAGCGTGATGTTATAAAGCCTGCCTCGATAAATGGTCTATCCAACACAAAAATATTTTTTCAAATCGAACCAGTAGTTCCTGAAATTAGCGTGTTCAAACAAACAAACAAACAAACAAACAAACTCTTCAGCTTTATAATATTAGTATAGATATGTGCACCAGCGGCGATAAGAAATTTCTATAGTAAGATAATTTCAGGAAAATTTTGTATTAGTCTTATTATAAAAAAAATGTTAGTTTTAAGGTGACAAACATTATATTAGTGACTCACCTTAAATTATAAAAAAAGGATTCTGACGCAAATAAACTGTCGTATTTATTTGTTCCAAAAAGCAGTAGCTAACATTCAATTTAATTTACAAAAAAAAAGTTTTAAACTAATTTTATGATTACAGCGTTTGTTCTTCTTAATTTATTTATCAAATTATAATTTTCACACAAATTTACACGTTGAAGTGGTTATGAACATCCGTTTCGCTATCTTACCCCGCGCAAGTTGTATGTCCACGTACTGAAAAGCAACAAAAAACAATGCACAAGCTATTTACAACGAAAATATTGGATTACACAATTAAATTACATTTAGAAGGCTCAAGCAAACCACGCCGCGCAAAAAAGCATGAAAAACGGCGTTTTACGATAAGGTGTCTTTTAGTTACTAAAAACACATTTTAGTTACTTTATGAGCCGAATCGTGACCGTGGAGTTAGTTTTTTGCTTAGTACCTACGAGTATTCTATCACTTTACTAAGTATTAGGTGATAACCTGAGAGCAAAATATGAAACCTGAAGTTTACACTTCTGTCCGCTAGGAGCGCTGTAGGTAAAAGCATTTTTTACTGTCACGTGATCTATCACCTATCCCGTAGTAAAGTTATAGAAAACATTGTTACACAGTTAGAAGGCGTGAAATGAACTTTTAATGCATTTGTATTAGTGCCTTATTAGTATAAATACCAAGGCATTTTACCTATCTCATCTCATAACGCTTAGTTAAGAAATTCAGAAAATTATAGCAAAGCTGCATGTTGACGTTAAAACTCTATCATCAAATTAATATGTGCAAGCAAAATTATAGGCGCGAAAAAATGAGAATTAGGGTATTTATTGGACTTAAAACTAAACTTAAGTTGGTATTTTTTTTTAAATTAAACGTATAATACATATAATTAAATTAAACGTATAATTAAACTTGGGCTTAGGCCGCACTTAGCAACTTGATTGCAGCAACTGGCAAATTGCCTAGAGTTCACCGAGAATGCACTAAGATAGGTAAGAAGATAAAAAAAACTTTCCCTGATTAAAATAAAATAAAGGAGAATGACCATTTTTGTAGGGTTGGTAGTCCTGGTCTAGTATTCTGGTATTTTTATAGATGTGAAGCATAATTTTATTTACTTTGCTTTATTTCCATTGTTTTGAATCAAAATACTTACCTACTGCTAAAAGTTTATCTAGCAGATTTTAAAATTACTATTTTGCACTTTGTAGCTTCGAGTTTTTACTAAATACAGTATTATTTGATGTGGTTGAAAATAAGTACATGAAAAAGATTTTTATTAAAGTTTTAATTTCAAAATTAAATAGTGTTCTTATTTAATATGAAGCCGTATTTACTACGTTTTTCAGTAAACTAAGGTCTGAACTCATGAAGTGTCCGATTCAAAGGGTTAATATTAAAAAAAAATCTATTCCAATTCGTAGGTATAATATAAAAGTTTAAAGGTACTTACCTAAAACTAGGATTTACATAATTGTACATTTTATCTAAACCTAAACAAAAACTATTCACAGTATTTGTTCCCACTCAATAACAAATTTCAATTCACACACGCACGCACAAAGCATATTTCTTTACAATAATATATCGTTCAATTGCAAATATGGCTTGCTGTGTTTAGAAAATTGTTTTTACCATTTCACAGGATTGAAGAATATTTGATATTTACTAACTTCATCTTTATAGCATAATCTTGGGTTAACGATATTCAGGCGGACAGCTCCGTAATCCATTATGTTTTTTTTTTTTAATTTGATGCACCAAGAAAAACTTTTTTTATTAAAGTATCCATTTTGCCAAACTCGATACTTGCAGATCGGTTTAAAAATTGCATAAATCCTGTTTACCATTAACCATCTTTAGTTTTTTCCGTATTTGGATTTAAATTCATTTTTGATGCATTTAAACGAGCCTGTTATTGAGTTTGTGAATTGATTGTAGTGTTTCCTCATGAAATTAGTAAATTTATTAAATTCTGTGGAGATGCTAGCCCCTATATCGCCTGTACATTCTTTGACTTTTTCCTGTTGATTCTGTCCCGGTAGTGGTTGGGGCACAGTATCCTGCTGTTGTCGCCCTTGTCCTTTTAATTTTTTTAATAACATGCGATCCTAAAATAATGTCGGTTTGTTGAATATTTGTTTCTCTTTTCTTTTTACTAAATTTATTGTTAAGAGCATTAATTGCTTTACTGAGATTGTAAACACTATTGAACTAGCAAAGCGGTACTAACTATTTTCTATGTCTATACTTTAGCTACGTTTTTTGTAAATGTCAAAATAATTGGTAATTCAATAAAATACAACCTAGGTACCTACTTTAAAGCGCAGTTAAGATTACGTTTTTCTAAGCATTACTTTTTCTCAGCAATATTTACCAATGGAAATAACTAAACACCTAACCTTTGTTTTTCACTTTGTTTATCTACTGTAAAATAACAACTAATCAGTTTTACTTTCAATAGAATATAGAATAGAAACAATTTGCCATTGTACTTATCTTTCTCTAGAATCCTCTTAGTGTCTATAATAAAAGTATTATAAAGAAATAACTTACCTACCAATTGGAATAGAATATTTACCTCGTAAATAAACTTTAGAATGTTGTTATGTTTGTGTTCCGATGGTTTATCTTATATTATATGAAATTAAAAAGCTGCCAGTATTTTACCTTATTGTAATTTTATTAGCCACAAACACTTATTATCTACATTAAAGTTTTTGTTAGAGGCAAAAATATTTTGATCTAAGAAAATTAATCTATTCAATAACTTTAATAAACTTTGGCTCTAACAAACGGCAGAAGCGTAGCAGAAGCTTGAAAATTATAAAATAATGTTAAATTACCTATTATTTTAGTCACTCTATCTACATTATCGTTTTCATGTCAAACCTCGGGTTCATTTCTTTTCTTCGTTGTAATAGAATCAGCAATGATTTGATCTAGTCTCTGTTTCGTAACGTACAAGTTCTTTCTTAGTTTATAAACGATCTCAGTCGCCATATCAGCTGTGACATCGGGGAACTCTTTCTGGATTCGATCTCTTATCAGTTGAAAGTTGGTGTCAGGTAGACCATCTTCTATTTTAACAATGTCTATCTTGTCTACGGGAGGGCTTTCAACCGTTGTTTTTAAATCGTTCGCGAATGTGACTAGAAAGTCTTCTAATGCATTTTTGATGGCGTCTCTCGATTTTTCAGGTAAATCTTTGTGTTGGCCGTACACGTAGCCTGCCATGGTGTCTTTAAAGTTTTGTATGTATGACACTATATTGTCTTGTTTTGATATCTCTTTTTCGTCGATTGGATTAGCATTACACAGTAACAGCACGCCGAGAAGGCAGATGAAGAACTTTTCTTCTGTAATTAATTTTAATATATTTTTGATAATTCTATCATTTTTTAGGTAGGTTCTTATCTAATAAAAGTCGTGTTGGTTAAAAAATAATTTAAGATCAAAGTACAGCTTGTTTTTTATATGAGCAGATTTTCAAAGAAAATTGAACATGCTCCTTTAAAAAAAAGACAACCTTATTTGTACTTATATCAACACTGTTTATTTACAACAGCAGTTTTAGATTTAGGTTCCTTCTTGTATGTAAACCGTGAGAATCAAGTCGTATGACAATATATCAAAATAACCTTGACCAAAATGTTTGATGATGATAGTTTCATCAAACACAAAACTGCTTTAAACATTAAGAAACTACAACAAACCAAGAAAAAAAAAAATTAAAAAAAACTTTAAAAACTTGTTTATCCATTACTCACAACACACAAATACCAAAACACACTTTTAAACCTTCCAAAATAATTTGCAAACTGCTATAACTTTACAACACAAAAAAAACAAATCATAGGTCACGTGACTAAATCATTTCAGCCTATCTAAGTAGTAAAAAGTAAATAAAAACGGACTCACTCATGTTTTCGTGCGAGTGGCAGTTTCAGAAAAATAACAATAAAATGGCCAGGCCGCGAGAGCATAATCGGGACGGGTATATGCAGTACAGAGTCAAGAAAATATTGTAAAAAAAGTAAGAAAAAATAAATATTGAATAGTTTCGCATTTGTGAATCTCAGGAGAAATTATCACAGATGAGTGGCGTAAGTATTAGATTCGTGTTTAATAGACACCAAAGAAGGTAGGTATTTGTGAAATGTGAAATAAAAATACTTACATTTTTTTTTGTTTATAAATAATTAGTGCAAGCACGGAACAGAGAAGTAGTCTACTTCTCTGTTTCGTGGTTGCAAGCAACGAAGTGCGAATCTTATGTTAAGACAGTGGTGCTTACCTCTGTCACATTATAACCTTGACCGAAAAGACATTATGCAATCAAAATACTTGTAAGAGAAGGTTAGTGCAATGATGTTGCAGTGTTTTTAAAAGTTTAATTAATATTGTAGAGTTGGATTAAAAAAAATTAACGTAATTTTGTAGATATCTATCTAATTGAAATTTGTAGATTCTAAGGTTATTACTAATAATTTTAATAATAAGTATTAACAAATTTCTTTATATATTCTGGTGATAGTTAGTATGCAACCGTCCTTTCCAAGGTATTTGTATTTGTTTGTTTGTAATATGCTATTGTATTATATTTTAGGTCGACCTGTGGCATGTCAATGTTATTAGGTATGGATGCGATTTGAAAACAAAGGTCAGTTTTATTTAGGTAGTACCTATCTACATAATGTTTTTGTTCTAGGCTCGAAAATAAAATGCCTACTTACATGTGAGAGGCTTGGAAATGACTGTTTTATTACTGATTTACAAATGTGAAATTACACAAGGTTCAATAGCTCAATCATGCAGGCACGACTGAACAGATTTGGATAAAACTTAGCTTAGGTATAACTCGAGAAAAATTATATTTACACATTTTACTGTGAGTGACAGCTCGTAACGAAACGCTCGTTTCGACTAAGTCTATCTAGACTGTGTAAATTGCCGTTTTATGTGACAAAACAAGCAGTTGATCAGTTAATGGTAAGTTGTCATCAACGTGTAGGTATACACTCGTGCAGCAAAAGTGCTTTTTTGATATGCTACCTCCTTCGGCGGTCGTTGTAAAATGCGACTAAAGTAAAAACCAGTGTAGTAACGTCCTACTGAACGTCTACCATGCAAGACTATTATACCTATTAGGAAGACTTGTCTCCGGCAGTGTGGTAGCAATCGATGAATTAAGACCACATCGAGGCTTTTGTCTTCTTAACAGCATTTTCACTAGCGTCACGTCGGAAACGAGTGGTCCTGCACCAGCAATGAATTTAAGGCATTGCATAAAGAGGTATAATGATAAGGCAAGACAATTAAGGAAACCCAAAGATTAAACATCTGATGGAAGGCTATTAAATATCTGAAAGGGCGCCTGCGGAAATGTAGACCAATTCTTAATCTATGGAGATTAATTTTCATAATCATAATAGGTAGAAACTTACTTATTTTGGTATATTCTATGGCATTGTTACATCTTCCCATCACCTAACCCAAAAAAAATATAGGTTTTTCATGTTAAAATGATTCGGGAAAAAAATACGAAAGTCACAAACTTAGGTAGGTACGTATTTCGTATTTTACCTAACTTAATTATCTAACGTCTCAAAATATAAAGTCAAAAGAAATATAATACCATTGTTTACTTTACTAAAATATCGAATGTTATATGAATAGATAGATAGGTTGCTAATTGGGATCGCCAACTCAATTAAATGTTTTGTAAATAAACAAACTAAAATAAGACACTGTTTTGTAAACAGCCAGTATTACGCAGGGTTTCGTTGTAAAAGCAGGTAGGTAAGTATTTATTTTATAGTAGCTTTATAAATCAGTTAAAGAAAACTATACCTACAAATAGATAATCCAAAAATAATAATTTTGACTTAAATATTTGTTAGTTAAGTTTAGTAACGGTTAAACAGTGCTACTATTTGACTTCACGCAATTTCTTCCTCAATTTAAAAAGTTAGGTGGGTACCTTTTTAAATCATTTCATTCTTTTTCCAAAACATTTTTTTTTTCAGAAAATGTTACCTTTTTTCTACAGTGTGTCTACAAGTTTCTGCCAATATCGCGAGACATTTAATCCGATACCACCTACGAAGTCTACGGATAATTAAAATAAATGTCTTTTACCCGACGGCGACGATGTCTATTCTACAAAAGTGAGGGAAATAGGACGTAGGATTGGAAAATTCCATTTCATTGTTGTTTCACGCGTGAGTGAATATTTGTGTTGAAATACTCAGGGGTTTAAATAAAATTTCTATTTTTAGGGAGTGTAAAGGTGAAATAAGATTGCTTTTTTATGTTGAGCATTTTCTTTTATCTCTGGAGGATTAGAGTTATGTAGATCTACCTACTTAGTGGGTTGGTAGTAAGAAGGTATGTTATTTACCCACTGTTAGATATAAAACAAAAGTAATAGGTAACTGGACACCCCTAGCATTTGATGGACATCACTGGTCGGCGTCATTGTCGGTTTGCGCGGATTTGGATTGAATCTAATGGCGGCTACATGTTGTTTTTTCTACTAATTCACATTTTATTTAAGAGATGTTTAACCTATAGTCCAATAAATATTGTTTGCTTATACTACCTACATACAAAGCTGGTAGAAATTGACCAAAAGTCAAAATTACCTATACCTACCTAAGTAATTAAGGTCCCTTAATTTTTTTGTCCTTTAAATTATATTTAAATCATTAAGATTAAATAAAATCCTAAAACATGTTTTGCAAAATTGGTATTAGCTTTCAAAACCAAGCAAATAATTATTACTCATGACTAAAATATATAACCTATCATTGAGTAGGTAATTATATTAATAAAAAAAAACAAGAATGGTTTGTTTGGCATAACCCCGTCCATACTCCTTTACTCGATGCAAAAAGGATGCTCCTCGTTATACACTTGTACCGGGTTCCATATCAATTGAACTTCATACTGGCCTTTCTTTCATCTAACATAGCACATAGCAGAGCTATGTACATGGGTATTCACTAGGTTAAATTCAATAATGAAAATAAAGGAATAAAAAAAAATTCTGAAAAAATATTTGTTAATTAGTGTTGTAGATATTTTCAATAATTGGTAGCTTTTCTAACACTTTGGGTATTGTATTTTTATTTTCATCATCATCATTACATAGTAAATATAAATCCATGTCGCTAATTCTGTCTGTCTGTTTGTATGTTTGTCCGCAAACTCCTAAACCTTGACGGATTTTAATGCGGTTTTTACCATCTTTTAGGTAATTTTTTCATTTAAATTTGTAGATAAATAACATTAGAAAAAAGAATTTTTGAGTTAGCCAAAATACAATGTTTAGTGAACAAGTCGGCTAAAATTACACCACTGCGAAGCGTGGGCGGGTCGCTCGTAACAGTACCTATAGGTATAAAGTTTTACTATTTGGTTACAGGTCTTCTCGGTTGACAGGAGCTGTAATCCACCACGCTGGCTCGGTGTGGTGTGAGTTCAATCATCCAATCATGTGGGTTACCTACCTAAGATATTTTTCCTCGTTTATCGTGTCTGTTTTTAAGTAAGTTTGTAAGTAAAACACTGATCGCGAGCGCTTTAAAAGCAATTTTCACTCCATTCATGAATGTGTATTGGAACCTTAGTAGTTCAAATAGTTAAGTAGGTACGCGTTTGAAAAAGGACAGTTTTTTTTTGAGAGAAGCTAGCAAACTAGCAAGCGGGTCACGTGATGGTAAGTAATCACCGCCGCCCGTATACACCCACAATTACATATGCATTGAGAAATTGAAACCGCACTCACCGAACGAAACGCAGGAACATCGTCACTACTTCACGTCGGTTTTCTGTGCGACGGTGGTATTTCACCGTTCGAGTAAGCCCAGTCATCGCTGCAGATAGAGCCTACAGCTAGACTCTACCACTCTAAGAGCTTTTTATCCCTACTAATATTATAAATGCGAAAGTAACTCTGTCTGTCTGTCTGTCTGTCTGTTACGCTTTCACGCCTAAACCACTGAACCGATTTTGATGAAATTTGGTATGATGAAAGAACTGAACTTGGGAAAGGACATAGGGTACTTTGTACCGCGGAAAACTTCTCATTCCCACGGGAAACCGACTTCCACGCGAACAGAGTCGCGGGCGGCCACTAGTCAACTATAAAGCTTTTATCAACCTACAGTACTTTACTACATGATGTAAACAGACTATTTCCAAAGCGAACGTAATTTTACAACCATCCTCAATAAAAAATATTGAAGTGCTGTTCAGCGCCTGAGGTCAGCTACACTACCGATTATAATCAAGTAGGCTCCTTTAGCATGGAAATCGGTTTCCCGTGGGAATGAAAAGTTTTCCTACGGTAAAAAGTACCCTATGTCTTATTCTGATGTACAACCTATATTACTGTAAAGTTTTATTAAAATCCGTCCAGTAGTTTTTACGTGAAAGAGTAACAAACATACATACCTACATATTGAAATAGACATAGTTCAACAGCCTGGGATGAAAATAGGTATTTTTTTTACGGGGAAATAAGTCTCGTTCCCACGGGAAAATAACTTTTTTCACAAAGGAGTCGCGGGTACCCACTATAGCTTATTACAAAGGCTATCACATAACGGTAGTCATACGAAGCGCGATTCGATGCACAAAGTACCCTCAGTTTGGTTTTTAGAAGCTAAATATTTTTTTAACTGCAATAACGACTTTGTAAAGATATTAGTTAAAATCTCTAAAAAAATATTTTTAAATTGATTTTACCACAAACCGCGCATAGGTCTTGATCTTCTCATCCTACTACACTTACATCCAAAATGCAACTCAAAAAGACCCCAATCCTACTAATATTATAAACGTGAAAGTTTGTGAGTATGTATGGATGGATGTATGGATGTTTGTTACTCTTTCACGTAAAAACTACTGGACGGATTTTAATGAAACTTTACAGTAATATAGGTTGTACATCAGAATAACACATAGGGTACTTTTTACCGCGGGAAAACTTTTCATTCCCACGGGTAACCGATTTCCATGCTAACGGAGCCTATGAATTGTAATTCGATACAAAAGGTAAATAAAACACCCCCAGTATACAGGGTGTCCCAAAACTCGACGTCAACCCGAAACCGGGTGACAAGGCAAGTCATGCTGGTTATCAGAAAAATGTTTAAAAAAATCTAAGTCACGTGTTCTCAAAATTATTGGCATTTTAAAAAAACACGCAAAATTTCACACCCTGTGACAGTGTTTTTGCTGCTGTTGCCACAAATGTTCACTTTTGGAAACTTTTTTTTTTGATATGTAACCCTGAATAATGCTTCTCTAAACTGTTATCAACATTTCAAATCTAGCTCCTCGAGATTGCATAAAAATAGGACTTATTTCCAAGAAAAAAATTAAAAATTAAAAATGGCCTAGTTTTAACTGTCTGCATTGAAAAAAAATTGTATTACGCGAGTTAGGCAAGTTGTGTCAAAAGTTGGCGCATTTAGTAAGGATCCCAAAATGGTATGACACGTGGTAAATTGTAGTTGCTATCATGAACAAAAAAAAAAATTCGTAAAAATCCAGTGTTCAACAATTTTTTCTTACCTGGTTAAAAATATTCTAATGGGCCCAAGGTTTTCCAAAGAGTCGTAAATTGTAAGTAGTGACAAAGGAGTCTTTCTAGGAAGTGTAAGCGAGATAGTATTTGTGCTAAAGTGATTGAGTGAGACGGAGAGAGTCACCTTCTCAAGTGCGAGCGAGACAGGTATGGACGCTAAAGTGACTGAGATGGAGAGAGTCATTTTACCAAGTGCGAGAGAGACAGAGAGTGACGCCAGGTATTCGCTATTGTAGATACACATTACAAACCAGTCAGTACGTTACGTTCCTTCGTTTACTGCGCTTGTTTTCGTATTCGTTTGTGTTGATTTCGTACTGTTTACTTTTGGCTATGTTTATGGACTTGTGATTGCTTGCGATTTAGATTCGGACTGTTTGTTTTCTCTTAACGACGACCTTTGCTTTCCTCTGGACTATTGTGTGAGTGTGTGACAAGTGCCGAGATGTCTTCGTATACCACTCGCGAATACGCTAATATGCACCTTATTTATGGTGAGTGCAGGTGTAATGCCAGTGCTGCTGCCAGACTTTACCGCGAAAGGTACCCAAACGCTGCTCGTTACCCCGATTATCGGGTGTTTACGAATGTGCATCGGTTGCTCTTCTCAGAAGGCCGCCTCCCAAATCAAACGCATGGTGGAGGCAGACCCACCAACCCTATGGAAGAAGAAGTTCTACAGGCTGTCGAAGAAGACCCAAGTACTTCAGTAAGAGCTATTGAAACGAACACCGGAGTGCCCAAAAGTTCAGCCCACCGTATTTTAAAAAGAAATGACCTACACCCATACCACGTACAGCGAGTACAGACATTATTACCCGGTAACTACCAAGATAGGGTGAATTTTTGCCGGACGATATTAGAGAGGTACAGAGATGACCCACTTTTTCTAACAAAAATTTTATGGTCGGACGAATCAACTTTTAAAAAGGACGGCTACGTGAACATGCACAACCTGCATGAATGGCGTGTTGAAAACACTCATTTAACGAGACAGGATCGGTCCCAGTACCGATTCAAAGTTAACATGTGGACCGGAATTTTGAATGGCAAAATAATTGGTCCTTTTGAGTTGCCTGATGCATTAACTGGCGAGGTTTACTTAGACTTTCTTCAAAACCATCTTCCAAATTTATTAGAAGACGTGCCGCTAAGCATTTACAGAGAAATGTGGTTCCAACAAGATGGGTGCCCAGCGCACTTTGCTCGCCCCGTAAGAGAGTACCTCGATGAAGAGCTTCCTGGGAGATGGATCGGGCGGGCTAGACCAATCTCGTGGCCGGCCCGTTCACCGGACTTGAATCCTTTAGACTTTTTTTACTGGGGAGCTGTTAAAGAAAAAGTTTACGAGAAGCCCATTGGGAGTGAACATGAATTACGGCAGAGAATAGCTGAAGCAGCTCAATTTGTAAATAATGGACGATACGCTAGAAAGATAGCTCGATCTTTTTTAAAAAGATGTCGCGCTTGTATTGCCGCCGAAGGAAGGCATTTCGAACACTTATTATAACATTTTAAGAATTATTGTAAATTTTATTAATAAACATTGGTATTAAAATTTTGTTTTATTTAAAATTGAAACCTTTAACAATAAATGCTTATTCCAATGCACACACAAAAAAAAAAAAATTAAAAGTGAACAATCTGTTCATTCAATAAAGATAGACGAGTACATCAGTACAATGTACAATTCAGTTAAATTTAATCAGTGTGTAAATTGGAAGCGGCTCCAATGTAACCAACGATAAGCTTTGCAATTTTAACCAAGTAAGAAAAAAAGTTAAAAATGGGTTTTCATGGAAATATTTTTTTTTGTTCATGATAGCAGCTACAATTTGCCAAGTGTCATACCATTTTGGAATCCTTACTAAATGCGCCAACTTTTGTCACAACTTGCCAAACTCGCGTAGTACAATTTTTTTTCAATGCAGACAGTTAAAACTAGGCCATTTTTAATTTTTAATTTTTTTCTTGGAAATAAGTCCTATTTTTATGCAATCTCGAGGAGCTAGATTTGAAATGTTGATAACAGTTTAGAGAAGCATTATTCAGGGTTACATATCAAAAAAAAAAGTTTCCAAAAGTGAACATTTGTGGCAACAGCAGCAAAAACACTGTCACAGGGTGTGAAATTTTGCGTGTTTTTTTAAAATGCCAATAATTTTGAGAACACGTGACTTAGATTTTTTTAAACATTTTTCTGATAACCAGCATGACTTGCCTTGTCACCCGGTTTCGGGTTGACGTCGAGTTTTGGGACACCCTGTATATAAAATCAACAATATATTTATTCATCTAGCGACTCGCTATCTGTATCGTGCCTTCATGCTCTGAGACAAGGTAAATAAAACACCCCCAGTATATATAAAATCAACAATATATTTATTCATCTAGCGACTCGCTGTCTGTGTCGTGCCTGCTGTCTTCGTGCTCGGAGAACTCGGGTTCGCTTCCCGTGCCCGCCACTTCCATGGGGTCCTCGTCTTCCGACGATGATGTATCTGTGTAAATAACAAGAAAATAATTATAGGCATCAAATATTTTTTTAAATATTTTTGAAAAATTCATAATGAAAAACCATAGATTATGGAAATTATTTCAGTGTACCAAAATCACGCATCTTTATTTGTATACTGCAATAATTCCAAGCTTTTATAATTGTCAAAAAAACTTATGTTTTATACGCTAAAGTTTCAATAAAATTTAATTAAAAAAAATGAATTTTTCATAAACAAAATCAATTTTTCCATCTTTCAAAGTTGCGAGAACCACCCTGTATATAAAAATTTTCATTATTAACCAACCATTATACTCAAGAATAGCTTCTTGCGAAGTAGGTTTGTTGCTGTTTGCTCGTAGACTAGCGGTCAACTCTAACCGGCCTTTCAGGTTCAGTAACTGACATAGGTTTGATCGTCTGAAAACAAAAATAACAAAATTCAAAGCATAAAAAAATATAACTTTAGTCATGAGGACTATTATTTTTTAATAAACAAATGAATTAGTAACACCGTCTATTTGTTGGTTTATGTTACAATTAAACAAATATTGATAAAATTTGGTATTAAGACAGAATGCTACATAGAAACTTGGGAATTGGGGATTGGAAATGGGTATAGTTAAATGTTAGAAATAATAGTATAGAATAAATAGTAGTTATATTTGTGTATTAAGTAATATTTTCCACTTCATGTTTGTATAATTAATATAATTTGTAAAATTATATACATATTGCAATATGGAACCTTTCGCAGGCATTAGTACTAAGTCTCCTTTTAAATTCGGTTTGCCAGGGAGAAATCGCTCAAAGCGATATGGCCACCAATTGTGATTGTTTAAGTTAATGTTCTATGTATTCTACTTTAAGAAGTGACATTTTTAGTAAGAGGAATACATTTTTTTAATATTATTTGCATATTATAGGTAAACCTTTAATAATAAAAAAATTAACAAAATAAATAAATAGTCATATTTCTTACAATAGTGGTAAAACCGTTAAAATAATATTTTTTTTACTCATTGAAGTAAATTCATATACTTCTAATATTATACCTGTGTGTAAAAACGCCCAGCAACTGTGCCAGTTGATGACAGGAGGACGAAGCCGTCGCCAGTAATATAGCGAACTGCGAGTGAAGCAGCGCCTCCAGCCATGTGCACACGCAGCCGCATCTGGAAGTATCATAGTTATTAGCAGAGATATTAGTAACCGTAACCGAAATAATCTGATATCCGATATAAAAAAATATGGGTCGACGACATTTCGGACACAAAAAACTCGGACACCTTGGCCAATGTGTGGTAAAAAATAATATTAAAATTTAAAATCTATACATTGGCCAAGGTGTCTGAGTTTTTTGTGTCCGAAATGTTGTCGACCCAAAAATATCCGTATCCGTAACCGAATCCGAAATAAAAGTTTCGGATAGTATCGGATAGGGACGAAGCCTATTTGAGTCAAGTTATGACAAGTTGTTTTGCCGCGCGGTGGATGTCAAAGGAATTTTAATGACAAATAAATTAAAATTTCTTAAGAATCTAATATCCGTTACCGAAATTATCCGAAACTAACGGATAATCGGAAATTATTTCATATCTAATATCCGTATCCAATCATTATCCGAAATTTTATATCCATAAAATCCCTGGTTATTAGTTTTATACATAAGGGGTTTTTGAACTACGTTGATTTGAATAGAAAGATGATGATAGGTTGGTGATTTTGAAGTGGTTTTCGATCTGAAGAGATAAAAATAGGTATTTTTGTAAAATTATTATTGTGTTTTGTCGTATAAGAATATATCTTTTTTATGAGGGAAGAAATCGTTTTTTATGGTAACTCAATTAGGGGTTACCAAAAAACGATTTCAAAAAATTTAACCTAAGCTTACTTTAGTCTAAAATACTTTACCCAAGTATAAAAATCTAAAGAATTTCTATGCTAATCCTACTATTAATTATAACTATATCAAATGCCCTAACCCAAAAACTACCAAGCACTATGACCACTATTCGACATGTCTTAACAATTTCTGTTATGTGTAGTCTATGAAAATATAGAATTTATCCATCTCATCTAACACTTACTGGCTCGTCTTAGTAGAGGCCATGTGTATTAATGCATCTAACAACATGGGAATGCTGTCCGCTGGCAGTTTGGAGACGGTCTTCAAAGCCACCGCTCGGTCATTCCGCTGTAGCACTGTTAGCACCATTCTACGGATGAAAAATGAAGGTTTTTTATGACAGGTTATAGAAAATAAAAACAAAAATTACGGTTGTAGGTTCTCTAGGTCTAATCCATATTATAAACGAAAGTGCTTGGCAATAGTGCTATTTTGACTTGCTCGCAAAACATAACAGAATTTTGGCCGACACAAACAAGCTATATCTTAATTTTATTTACCCACAAAATAATCCAAAAAATATAATGCTGAATTATAACAGACAGACAGACAGACAAACAACAAACTGATGCTTAAAGACTCTGTTATACCTCTTGAGGTTTGAAGCCCTGAAAAACATTATTAAGTATAAAATAATATATATGTTACGGCTAATACCCGAAGTGCGGCTACACCTAGTTTTAGCCGGTTAGAAGTGTTTTTTATATGGAAAACTGTAAAAAAAAATTAATCCTATGTATACAAAAACTGGCTTCAATCATGAGTCGACGGAGTCCCGCTACGCGGGACTCCTTTTTCTGGGTGGTTTCAAAAAAGTAACCTAACTAACCTAACCTATTGATGTTCTAACCGGCTAAAACTAGGTGTAGCCGCACTTCGGGTATTAGCCGTAACATATATATAACTCACGATTTATCATTAGAATGCAGCCCCTGCATCAACAATCTGGTTAAATTATGATGGACCGGCGACTTGTTGCTCGACAAATCCAGCGACAAGTTGGCCAGTCGGGCCTCCATTGGCGCTTCCACCTGTAGGCAACAAATATATTACTTAAATATTTTAAGGCTTTTTCAAAGAATAAACTTATTAATAGTTTTTAACAGAAGGTGTAAAGGGTTACTTATTAGGAATTTCTAAACCTAAAGCGTATATGCTTTAAACAATGGGTAGAAGTTAAATTTAATAGCTATAGTAAGGGGAAAATGTACGTAAATTAATGTTTGATTTTTTTCAGGCCTCTAAAAAAATTGCATAAATATTTTATGGATATTTCGATACTAACTTATCTTAGTTAAAAGAAAACACATTTTTATATCTGCATCAGTAATTTGCAAAGGCTAGCGCGATTTAAAATACACGCAGCGCCATCTACATGCATCTGACGTAAACCAGCCAAAGACCAGTTACAAAAACACTCGCATAGCGCCATCTACATGCATCTGACGTAAACAAGCTTTCCTTAAAAACCAAGTACAAAAAACACTAACCGTAGCCCCCGGCGTCGCTCGTTTCCTGGCCACACCCCCCATAGGCTCCACATACGTAACATCTTCTGACTTCTGTTTCTCATTGTTGGACAGTTTGCTCCGTTTGCTCTTTGTATCACCCCGGATTACCACTTGTGTCTTGGATTTTAAGTCTGGTGTCTGCATAGGAAAATTTGAGTATTATTTCTATGAATTATTATGCTATGAAAGTGTTCAGATGACTATAGGGTAAAGACGGATATCGGGATCAAGGGCAAAATGTGTACCTTAAACGCAAAAAACAAAAAAAAACTCTTTAAAACAAATATATTATAACCGGTTCTCATATATAAAAACACTCAAGAAAACTTAATACAACACTCAACAGTTATTCATAAGCCAAAATACAAAATTTGGTAAAAAACACCTCAAAAGTTGCACTCAGCTGTTCTCTAATAACTTTTATCCAGTTGAAAGAAAAAGACTATCTTCCATTCCTATCTATATCTTTCTTTCTAGATCTTTCTTTAAAATTCATTGACCTTAAAATTGACATTCCCCAATATTTTATAACATGACTAATGGCCTCCCGCGAATCCATTCGCGTTGAAGTCGGTTTCCCGTGGGAATGAGAAATTTTCCCGCGGTAAAAAGCACCCTTTATGTTATTCTGATGTATAACCTATATTATTGTAAAGTTTCATCAAAATCCGTCCAGTAGTTTTTACGTGAAAGAGTACCAAACATCCATCCATACATACTCACATACTTACACGTTTATAATATTAGTAGGATACTAACCAATCGTTCAAATACGATCCCATGCGGCTGTGTGTATCCAATTTGCAACTGTTCATCCACCACTCGGCAACACTGAGCGGGTAATGGCTGGGCTAGACCTGAGGTCACTTGGATGGTAACTGAAGGCTTTATCGGCTTTGTTGATGAGCTGTTTATAAAAAGAAGGGAATTATTAAAATTAATTGAATGTGACATGTAACTTTTAACTATTTATTGACAATAAAGGACTGCACCCCTTGTGTGTTTATAACACTAAGTTTAAAACCGGCCAAGTGCGAGTTAGACTCGCGCACGAAGGGTTCCTTACTGTCATTTACAAGTAAATATTCTGAATACATCATTTGTGAAAATTTCAGCTTTCTAGCTATCACGGGTTATGAGATACAGCCTGGAGACACAGACAGCCGAGGCTTAGTAATAGGGTCCCGTTTTAGCCTTTGGGTACGGAACCCTAAAAAGTGTTTATCAGATTATAATAATATAGGCAAATTGGGAATCTAATAAAAGCATTTTGTTTTTTGTACATTACTGTTAGATGAACAGCACCCAAAAACAAACAAACCTTAGCAAAGTAAAAACACTTTCTAAGCCACTCATTAAAAAAAAAGTAACAAAACAACACTTACCCATTTAACATATGTCCGTAATAATGTATAACCCCACTTCGAGTCACTGCTGCCAAACCAACTTTCACTCCACCGTCTTCGCTCTTCACATTTACATCAACCATTTTGGGAGCGTCCTCTAATACAAAGTTATATGTCGGTGTAGATACAACTACGGGTGATGACGTTGATTTCTTTCTTTGTCGCTTCGGAGTGGGTCCATCTCCATTTTGTAGCGGTATGTTGTCGTTTGATATTGTTATGTCCCAGAAGGAAAGTAAACGCTCGTTTCTGAGAAATAAATTATTTTATGTTAAAGGTTTTGGTGGTCAATAAAAAGAATTAATAACAAAGGAAGGTTATACTGGGGCCATATACAGGGTGTTTGGAGGGTAAGTAGCCAAATGAAAATGGTGGATAGGTGAGGCTTTTAGCTCTTTACTTCCACTTATTTAATTGCATTTTGGTTAAAATTTTTGAATTTATTCGATTTTAAAAAAAATCTGAAGAAAATCCCCGATTTTGTCATTAAGCGAAAATAATTTTAATTTAAAGCCTAATACTGTTTTATTCAGATGCAATCATAAATTAATACAATTCATTTCATATAAAGTTACAGTGGGTTCATAAACTTCGTGGAACCAGTGGGAAAAAAATGTTCAGCCAACTTTGCTATGTAAAAACTAAAAAAATTAAGAGTTGGAAAATTTCATTTGCTTTTAAACTACATTTTTTTTTTATATTACAAAATCGGGGATTTTCTTCAGAACCTCACCTAGCTAATATCCTCACCTATCCGATATTTTCATTTGGCTACTCACCTACCAAACACCCTGTATAATGTTTTCGAAATGTTAAAATAGCAAGTATATTAAGGACTGATTTTTCAATGGTCAGATAAATGCTATCCGACTGATAATAGGTATGTTTTCATTGTAACTTCATACACATGTCAAATATTTATATTCGATGTGCAACGAAAACATGCTGATTTTCTGTCAGATAGAATTTAACTGACTATTGAAAAATCGGCCCTAAATCAAATAAAACTAAAATATTATTCTTTCAGCTTAGTCAAAAAAAATTATCATCATGCGCTGGAACCTAATATAGTATTATAGCTAGTATTTACTGCCTATTCAAGAACTTAACATAAAAGAGGCCATCATGTACGAAACTATAAACTTTCTAGTAGATATTATTGACAAAAAGCACTCACTGTGACCCCTCCAACAGCCAGCAGGAATTGTTCAACGTAGCCACAGTGAGTATCGCCTTCTGTGACGCATTGTGTCCGAGTTGTTTTATGACGGTGGCCTCTGAATTGTGTAGCCTCCACACGCTGATCTGCCATGATGCTGTCACTATGAATGTGGCAGAGGTTTTCTGAAATGTTATAGCTGATTAATATCTTTAAATGAAATAAAGGTACATTTTTTAACTAAAACAAGTTTTTATGTTTGATCAGATAATAAAAAGATTCATTTAATTTTTATTCTTATAAAAGACAGTTATTAAATACTGGTAATTTTATGAATATTTCCCCTCTTGAAATTTATTTAGAATTGAAGTATAACCTATCTTTTTGTCTTTTTATCTACAAAACTTAGAAGAATAGTTTTAAAATACCTTATCAAGAATCATTTGTAGATAACTCTTTCGTTTGTTAACAATATATGATATCTTATTGAGAAGATACATTCTATTTTTTTGTGAATTTATAGTTAAGCCTTGAAAATAACATAAATAGTAATAAAATTAATGTAAATCAATACATTTTTGCCTAAGACATTTTTAATAAAATATTAATTGTTTTATGAGGTAAAATAAAATTAAATTGATGACAGACACTTCTTGAATTAAAATTAATTAAAACTTCCTACTAACTGATTGTTAATATCATTTTTTCTTATGTGTTTTCTAAGTTAAATGCACTTTGTACGGCGTTAAAAAAGAATTCTATTTTGGTTTCTGATTCAGGAAGAATTAAATAGTCCTTTGTATGTCTTCCTCAAAAAAGTAACTTCATATTGCCTTAAAATATTAAAAAATAGACCATAAGGTAATAGACCAACATACCTGTTTGTGTGGCACAATTTTCACAGCACTACAACTTTGCTTCTTATTTTCTAAGCTTATATTATACTCATTTTTCACACTACCACTCTCTAAGTCCCATTCCGACACCACATTTCCTTTGCTAACACTGTACAATCCATGTTGAGAGTGCCAATCAAGACAACACACAGCATTATTTTGAATTCTGCTGCTTTTATCATTTAGGACTGATTCAACTTTCGCTTGTGCTACGGAATACAGCAAGATTTTACCGCTGCTTGTTCCCAGAGCGATATATTCAGTCACATCTGTGCTAGTACTATTTCTTTTGCCTTTTTGTCGATGACCCTGAAAAGAGGTTATGTTTTTGTATACGTTTCATTTTTGGACACTCTCGGGTCTATTATGTACTTTATAAGATGACAAGAGTTCAGTATAGTGTGTAGCTGCCGTAGAGAACGGAAAAGAAATGTAATTATTGAGATAAATGCATGTAATAACCACGTGTAGACACTCACCGAGGTAGACACGGTTACCCATTGTAAACATGAGGCGGGAGAACTTAAATGCAGGTTTGGAGTATACTCCTGTTTGAGGACATTTGTTTCTGTGTCCCATATCCTAAGTCTGCCGTCGGAACTAATGGCACAATAATAATTTCCATTTTCCGAAAACGCACACTCTGCCATCTTCAACTTATTTCGCGGACTGACTGATTGATCATTCGTTCAATCAATTCACTCACCCACAACTTGTCATTGTCAATGTCATTAGTGTGCTCAACAACAAAAATATTTTTCCTAATATTCTTAAAAATCTATCAATAATATTATAACTGAGATATTATTTATTATACAAGGTGTTTTTATTGATATCCCATAACTTTAAGGTTATATTCTTTGGGTTAAACGATAAAAAAAAAATATTATGTAACATAGGTCCAAACCAAATGTGGATTGTTTCGGAGATATCAACAATCTTAGTAAAATTAGTCCCGTAATTTTCACCAATGCAACAATAGGGGATATGCATAAAATTTTAAATGGCCTAAAATATTTTTTTCTTGAATACTTATTATCGTTATATTATGATGCAAAAGTTTTTTTTTAATTTATTTATTATTTAAACCCCAAAAATAATATTTAAAAAGTGCAAAATAAGGGAGCGAAATTCAAACTTCCAAAACGGGCCACCATTGGTCGAACGTAATGTGACGTCATCTGACACGACATTGCATTCATCAGCGTCGAAACTTATACTGTTTCACAAGTTTTTGTGAAAAAAATAAATAAATTTAATCTATATTCTTGTGCTGATTGTAATGAAGTTTAGTTTAGATTGGTAGTGAATCTTTGACGATGACTGAAGCTGGTTCTGTCATAGCTCATTAGGACAATCTACCGAGAACAGGTGCATTTATGATAGCATATAATTTTGCATCTGTCGCATCTCCAAGGCGCGATGTGGGTTGTGGTGGTACAGCAAATGACAACCACAGATTCTTCTTTGATATTTGATTTAATGTGGTTTACAATTTGATGTTGCGTGTTCAAAGGTTGGTTGGCAAGTGAAGTTATACAAAGAAAAGAAACAAAAACTAGACCAAATATGTAGTTGAGACGTATTGCTATAGAAAAGACGTAGGCGCGCAGACAGCATCGAAACCCGATTATACGAGCGCAGAGATCAGAGGATGTTTCATAGTATATTTAAGACCATAATCCTTTACCTGAAATAAATCAACTACCGTAAAAAAATCTTAAAACCACAACAGGAATAAAGTTTTAATAGAAAGTTATAGCTACTGATCTTTTCTTATAGGGTAGGTTAATTTTATACCGAATTTTCTAATGTTCAATAGCTAATGCAAAACTTACTTTTTACTAATTCACATTAAGCTGTATATAAATAAAGTATACTTTCGTTAAAATGATCTTCACAACAATATGAATAAGATTTAGGAGATATATTATCCCTTCTCATCACCTTACACGACCGTCTTCGTATTTTCGCATCACTTGAAATACGAAAAAAACACTTTCTCGGGTTTTTTTCGAATAGTATTTGTGCACTCCGGTACTATGCAATACTTATAAGAAAATTTTTTGGCTTCTTCCATGGTTTTAAAGCTATTAAAACTGTAAATATGTATGAAATAACTGAAAAGTTCATAGTAAAGTCCCACTGGACGTGTCGTGTGACGTCACGCAAAGCGCGCGCAAAATGGCGGCGTTTCAACTGCTCTAATTTTTTCAATGTTTTAAATTTCGTTTTTAAAAATATCTAGAGTGTTTTGAAGCCTTTTAATATTTTTTTCTATGTTATAAAGGTGTAAGCTATTAATTTAAGACAAGAAAAAAAAACATGAATATCCCCTATTCCTTATAAACTGCGTACGTAGTAGTACTAAGTTTGAATAAGGGAGGAAACAGTAGTAGGCGTGGCGGTCGATTGATAAACACTACTTTTACAACTTTCGTTAACAAATTCATTATATTTTTAAGGTACAGATAGGTGGCGTTGTCTTATTCACATAAAGGTGTGTTGTATTGGTGGTCATGATTTTATTTAATTATTTTGTATGAAAAATGAAAACGACTTTTTTTTAAGATTTTAAATATATTGCATATGCGATTTGATTCCATTTTATGAGCTTATTCATTCCCTAAAGTTATGGGATATCAACAAAAACACGTTGTAGGTATATTTTATTTAATATATTGGATGGGAACTATCATAAGAAGAAAATTAAACTGTAGGCTCGATTCGAAACTGCAAGTACTAAACTTAAAAAAAAAAAGATCTTGCTACGTTAATTGAAAAGGAAGAACTTTGAGTATTTAACCATTTTAGCTAAAATTAGGGTTAAACAAAGAAAAGGAATACAAGTAAAAATGTTTTAATGCTTGAGGAAATTAAAATGGAATCATGTTTTTTTCTAGGTGGTTTAAGAGCACTTCACTCTATTGTAGGTAAGTACTAGGGATGTTAAGGATATCCATATCCGTAACCGAAACCGAAATAAATGTTCCGGATAATTTCGGATAGTGGCGGAATCTAAAAATCTATATGAAACACGTTACGACAAGTTGTTTTTGGCTGCGTTCCGTAAACCGCTTACAGAACTGTGGCCAAAGTGTTGTTTCTTTCTCTGAGCGCAATGTAGCGGTGTTTTTGAAATCATTGTTCTCATCCATCGTCCTCCTCTATATAAATAAAACCATTTTATTATCTATTTTTTTTGTATTACTTTTGAAATTCCTAGAATCTAATATCCGTAACCGAAACTATCCGAAACTACCGGATAATCCGAAATAATTTCATATCCGTATCAGAAAACAAAACCGATATAAAAAAATTCAATATCCGTATCCGAAACCGAAATTCCATATCCGTAACATCCCTAGTAAGTACCCACCTAATTAAATGTGGGTCCAGCGAGTTTAATTTTTAAACTAATTTTATAATAAACATAACTGCGGAACCTAGATTCTTACTTTAATCTTATCGAGTTAATAACGTGGGATTGAATTAACTTATTAACCTTACTTGCTTCTCATTTACAGCGTCCATAGAATTAATAAGAACTTAATCAACTACTTTGGTAGCTGCATAAGTGTTAATGTCAGGTTATAAAAACGAAACAATTAGTTAACTAGTTATTTATTTATCTAATTCCTGTCAGATTGAATTAGCCAAGAGTCCTCTTAGCACACTCAGACTGATACAGAATCTTCATTATTTCTCGGTCTACGTCAGTGAGTGACACCCCTTTGCCCATATTTAGTGATTTCTGCCAAAGAAAGTCCTGTGGAACAATTAATTATTATCGATTAAAGATTGTTTAAATATGTATATTAGGTATATAGACTTTAAACTATTCTTTGTCATATTTGTGTTAATAACACAAGATTTTTTAAAGCAACCTTTATTTTGATTTTACGCTGCTTTTTATTTCTTACTTTTTACATAAGTAGGTAGTACTTATCGTAAATGCGAAAGTTTGTAAATATCGGTGTTTTTTACTCATATACCCAAAAGATACTGAACGAATTTGTATGAAACTTGGTAAATAGATAAACTTTAATCTGAAATTACACTTGGGGTATTTTTTACCGCGGCAAATTAAGAAATGGATAGACTGAGATTTGATTATTTGTGCACCACTTCGCGTAAGATCGAATAAAGCTTTATAGCAATTTCGTACAAAAACCAGATTAAGATACTGAACACACACTCAAACAGACAGACACACGGGATGACTTTGTTTTACTTACTATTCCAAGAAGAAAAAGATAAGATAAAATACAACGTTTAGATGACTTTGTGTAGTAGATCTATTAAGAAGAAATAAAGAAGGTAAAATACAACGTTTAAACTCCTTTGTCTAGTAGATCTATTCTAAGAAGAAATAAATAAGGTAAAATATAACGTTTAAACTCTTTTGTCTAGTAGATCTATTCTAAGAAGAAATAAAGAAGGTGAAATACAACGTTTAAAGGACTTTCTCTAGTAAATCTATTACGAAGAAATAAAGAAGGTGAAATACAACGTTTAGAGGACTTTCTCTAGTAGATCTATTAAGAAGAAATAGAGAAGGTAAAATACAACGTTTAAAGGACTTTGTCTAGTAGATCTATTCTAAGAAGAAATATAGAAGGTAAAATTCAACCAACGTTCAAAGGTGTAACCGAGGTCTCTCCCATCAAACAGTTGGAGCACATAAAGTTGGTCGGCGCATGCGTGACGCTGTAAAAATCGTACGTGGTGTTTAGGAACCCTGTTTCAGGCTCTTGTCGGAGGTACACTCTTTTCTCTGGAAAAAAATAGTTAAATGTATGGATGGTATGGTTAAATATAAAGCCAACATCCATTTAAATAGTTTATTCACTTGAGAGAGGATATTTTACACAGTAAAAGTAAAGTAAGTTTTATCCGTTACAATTCCAGTTAGTAAGTCTGTGAGATTTGAATTTCTTTTGACTGTCTAAGTGACAGATGACATATTGACATAATTATCAATCATCAATATACTGATGGTCGCTACAAATGTTTTTGAAATCGACATGGAGGCAGACTCACTAACGGCCGAAACCAATATTCTACTAACATTTGACGCCATGTTGTTTGTGTAACTATGGTTACTATTATCCATGTTTCTGCGTCGCAATAAACTATGGTAGATAGCTGTTGATATGGAAATGACAGAAACACGTCACAAACAAAACTAGCAGTTTCCAATTACCAAGGTTTTAACTATAGTAGAATATTGGTTTCGGCCGTTAAACATGATTTAAGGGTGACTGGCAAGGGGTGCCACGATGGTAAGTATCTGGCCATAAATAACGTCATTGTTAACAATATTCTGAAGGTAATACCTATGAAAAATCACGCTTTATAATTTGACGTAAAAGACTTAGGTATGCTTTTCAAATCGTTAGTGTCGTGTATCTGCCAAAGCCACGATGACCCAAGCTTCATAATGGTCCACCGTTCGTACCTGTGTTGGCAGCATGCGCTGACAGATTTTCAGCTTTTATAAAATAACGAAGGTCTGGGGTTCACTGGCTCTTAAAATATTGCGGTCACTTTTTCATACTACGTAAGTATCCGGGAAATAAAGCAACCTTTACCACACATACCTACTTACAATAATTGCGCCTATTCATACTTATTTAGTACCTACTAGCGACTAGCGACCCGCCCACGCTTCGCAACGGTGTAATTTTTACCGACTTGCTCACGAAACATTGATTTTTCGCTAACTTAAAAAAAACTATTGTTCTTTATACAGGGTTATTTCTAATTAGCGCATCACCTCTTGAAGGCAGCTTTTCTACATCAATCCCAACAACATTTAACCAACGAATAATTAAAATTAACATTTAAAAAAAATAAGTTTTTCCATACAAATTTATTAGGTGCATCTAAACGGTACAATACTCTACGCGCACGCAACTGGCGTGGCAGGCGCGCGGGCGACGGGGGGGGCGCGACCGGTTTAGGAACTTCTTACAAAATACAGAGTTATAAATAACAGAGCGCGCAAATTTGTTTTAGTTTTTTTGTTTTATCAAGTTTTGCAAAAAGTCGTAGAACAAATGTTATTGGGATTAATGTAAGGAAGCCGCCTGCAAGAGGTGATGCCCTAATTACAAATAACCCTGTATACAAATTTTAATGAAAAAAATACCTAAAGGATGGTGAAAACCGCATTAAAATCCCTCAACTGGTTTAGGAGGAGTTAGCGGTCAAACATACAAACAGACAGAATTAGCGACTTGGATTTATACTATGTAATGATGATTTGCAATAATTCACAAAGTTGCAAGTATAAAAAGTGGAGGACTAAAAACGCTACCTTGAGGCACCCTAGTCCAGTCGACAGTGATGTAATTATTTCTGTCATGTCGATTTGACATCATAGGCACGCCTAAAATCCGCATCAACAAATTAATTGCATGGGCGGCGTGGCCAGGTGCACCGTCAGCAAATGTATTTATGTTTAGAGTCTAAAAAACAAATCATTAATTTATTCGCTTTGAATAGAAAACTATGGAAATAGAAATATCGTCTTTAAATTGGCAACCATGAGAGGGTCGATTCTGTAATCAAGAAACTAAATAATAAATAGTTATTCCCTTTTTTTTCCTTAACATACTTCTAGTATTAAAAAAAATGTGCAACTCCATTGAGTGTTCTTTTTTGCAACTTTTAGTAAAAAAAGTGAAATTTTTAAGACAGTAAAAAAACTCATATCTCACCAAATTAACAATATCCTTCTGAAACCCATAAGGCACATCATCACGGCCGTAACTACCAAACCAAATAAAATGGTTGCTATCCACTATGCCCTGAAGTTCTCTGATTTCTTGGAAAGTTATACATGAAGCGTGTTCTATGGCGTTCATTGCGTATTTGATTTTGTGGTAAGCGTGTGTATTTTCTGGAAGGTTACGCAACGAAACAATAATTAAAATAAGTATTATAATGAAAATGAATTACTAACGAGACTTTAGATGACTGCTCTCTGAATGCTAGTTATCACTCTGCCTATCTTATTATTTTACGAAAGAACGCAGTAGCCGAATCATAAACTTTTATTTAGCAACTCGGTAGGTTCTTAACCTACAGATTGATTGATTAGTGGCTTTCTACAAGTATGCAGAGTGTAAGTTTTTCACCGAAAACGCTGTTAAGTTTAAGCGTTAGTATCTCTATAACGTAAAAAATAGCGGAGAACAAAGTTTCACAAAACAAATGTAAACACAAAATAACGATATTTAAAACCGGTAAAACATAATCACAACAAACTTACCCAAGTAACGATCTAACCCGTATATAATAATGCCTAATGGCCATAGCCTATTTTCGTAATAAACCGGATTTCGTCTAGCGTGGATAACGTTTGTTATCACGGGTTCAACGAGATAATTGCATTCGCGATCGTAATGATTGTTTAGGTAGTTACGATCGCTCGTTGTCACCAATGAACCGTTATGTCTGCTGAGCTGAAAATGTATACGACTTTTTAAGTAGTGATAGATTTATGTTTATAATGTTCTTTGTTTTCAATAAGTGACAGATCAAAGTTGAGCTTTGGTTTGAATACAATAATAATAAATAATTCGTTTTTAATTTTATTCCATCGTGATATGCAACTCAAATGATAAGGCAGTGACTTGCAATGTGCTTAAAATACTGACACGATGGTCGCTAATCTCCATGAGATCAGTGGCTACCACGTTAGCTATTGATAACCAGCGTTAGTAATAAGCTTTGTATACGTGTAAGGTCGGGTTACTTGATTGTGCCAAAATGTAACTTCTACTAAAACTCAACTTCTTGTAAAAGTAGGCAAAGATATAATTAGAAAGTAAAAAAAACTAATGAGGAATACTTTTAGTAGGTAGGTACATAATTATGTGTAAGTTTATATATAGGTACCTCCTCAAGCGACTTTTTCATGCTGCTTTCAGAAACGTTAATTGGTTTATCTAAAAAAAAAAATTAAATCTTAATTGCGTATCCAAAAAGGGTTTCATTTAACATTATTAATATTAGTAATCGGGACACCCTAACATCGACGGGCATCACTAGTACTTACACGTCAAAATAGTAACCCGCGTATTGCTTTTCAAAATATGGCGGTTGCTTTTTTTTAACATAAACAAAAACAAACTTTACCGTGGTTTGGAACGCTGGCTTTTAGCATTTCTGTTATTATAACAGCAATGTTGTGTTCATTTAGACAGTGGTAACCGATTATTGTTTCCTAAAATTAACCAATTATTCGATTAGTAGGTACATAACTAAGGCCCAATAGGGGATATTCATGTTTTTTTTTCTTGCCTTAAATTAATAGTTTACAACATTATAACATAGAAAAAAATATAAAAAATCTTTAAAATACTCTAGATATTTTTAAAAACGAAATTTAAAACATTGAAAAAATTAGAGCAGTTGAAACGCCGCCATTTTGCGCGCGCTTTGCGTGACGTCACACGACACGTCCAGTGGGACTTTACTATGAACTTTTCAGTTATTTCATACATATTTACAGTTTTAATAGCTTTAAAACCATGGAAGAAGCCAAAAAATTATCTTATAAGTATTGCATAGTACCGGAGTGCACAAATACTATTCGAAAAACACCCAAAAAAGTGTATTTTGCGTATTTCAAGTGATGCGAAAATACGAAGACGGTCGTGTAAGGTGATGAGAAGGGATAATATATCTCCTAAATCTTGTTCATATTGTTGTGAAGATCATTTTAACGAAAGTATACTTTATTTATATAGGTACAGCTTAATGTGAATTAGTAACAAGTAAGTTTGGCATTAGCTATTGAATATTAGAAAATTCGGTAGATATAAAATTAACCTACCCTATAAGAAAAGATCAGTAGCTATAACTTTCTATTAAAACTTTATTCCTGTTGTGGTTTTACGAATTTTTTATGGTTGTTGATTTATTCCAGGTAAAGGAAGATACAGAAAATTATATTGAATACAATTTAATAAAAGAGCAAGGAGAAAAATGTAGGTACTCTACGGTTGAGGAAAGGAGTTTTGCCGCATATATTTTTGTGTCAATATGTAAATGTTTTGGTGTATTTTAAGTAAACTGCTGTGTGCATTTATGAATAAAAATCTATATTATGGTCTTAAATATACTATGAAACATCCGCTGATCTCTGCGCTCGTATAATCGGGTTTCGATGCTGTCTGTGCGCCTACGTCTTTTCTATAGCAATACGTCTCAACTACATATTTAGTCTAGTTTTTGTTTCTTTTCTTTGTATAACTTCACTTGCCAACCAACCGTTTAACACGCAACTTCAAATTGTAATCCACATTAAATCGAATATCAAAGAAGAATCTGGGGTTGTCATTTGCTACACCACCACAACCCACATCGCGCCTTGGAGACGCGACAGATGCAAAATTATATGCTATCATAAATGCACCTGTTCTCGGTAGATTGTCCTAATGTGCTATGACAGAACCAGCTTCAGTCATCGTCAAAGATTCACTACCAATCTAAACTAAACTTCATTACAATCAGCACAAGAATAAAGATTAAATTTATTTATTTTTTTCACAAAAACTTGTAATACAGTATAAGTTTCGACGCTGATGAATGCAATGTCGTGTCAGATGACGTCACATTACGTTCGACCAATCGTGGAGCGTTTTGGAAGTTTGCATTTCGCTCCCTTATTTTGCACTTTTTAAATATTATTTTAGGGGTTTAAATAATAAATAAATTAAAAAAAAACTTTTGCATTATAATATAACGATAATAAGTATTCAAGAAAAAAATATTTTAGGCCAATTAAAATTTTATGCATATCCCCTATTGCAGGCAACGTTTTAACTAGGGATGTTACGGATATGGAATTTCGGTTTCGGTTTCGGATACGGATATTGATTTTTTTTATATCGGTTTCGGTTTCGGACATGAAATTATTTCGGATTATCCGGTAGTTTCGGATAGTTTCGGTTACGGATATTAGATTCTAGGAATTTCAAAAGTAATACAAAAAAAAATAGATAAAATGGTTTTATTTGTATAGAGGAGGACGATGGGTGAAAACGATGACGTCATAAACACCGCTACATTGAGCTCAGAGAGAGAACCAACACTTTGGTCACAGTTCTGTAAGCGGTTTACAGAACGCAGCCAAAACCAACTTGTCGTAACATGTTTCATTTAAATTTTTATATTCCGCCACTATCCGAAATTATCCGAAACATTTATTTCGGTTTCGGTTACGGATATGGATATCCTTCACCCTAGTTTTAACCTCGGGTTAGCTAACTCAGATTTAAATGGCGCCACCATCGATTGTAATAAAAATTAGTTAAAATCGATGGTGGCGCCATTTAAACCTGAGTTAGCTAACCCGAGGTTAAAACGTTCCCTGCAATTGGGCCCAAAGGATTTTAACATACCTATTCACTTTTGTTTAAAAACTGGACCAATCCAATTTACATCAGCGTATTTTATTTAAAACCCTACTGAAGGGGAGAAAGGTAAGAATTGGTGCATGAGAATAGTACCAGACTGAATTTACCATAGAATCATGCACGCAGTCACAGTTGTGTTTTCTTTATAGGTAACTTCAGTTGATACTGACAGACCGGATTCCGGTTCATATATCTTATCCGGGAAACCCTATTAGACAAGATTGTTGCGACGACGACATGAAATTTATTTAACACAACCCTTACTCAGCGAATTAACACTTTACGACTGACAATTACTTCATAATAAAGTGCGATTAAATAATTTTAATTAATTACCAGCTTAAGTTAACTGTAGGTAAATAACGGTTCTAAAAAGTCCATCAAATACTTACGATAACATTTTTGGAGTAGTCAAAGCTCTGTAGCGAGCAAAATTTCTGTTTTTCCGGATTTGTGATAAACAAAAGTCGACCCTTGTCAGTTGATTTAAACTCTTTATTCGCTTTGAAGAACTTGATGCATATCTCACGTTCTAATTTCTCTAAGGTTGTTGATATAATATCTTGCGAGTGTAAGTCTGAATGTAAAAATAATTATGGTTGTTTAAGGATTTTCTACCTTTTATTTGTTTAAAAGACTTTAGTTTAAACTAAGATTTATTGAGACGATAATCGCAGATTATTCGTTGATTAAATTATTTTTTTACAAAATATTTAAATCAAGTACGGGCGTGCGGCGACAGCAAAAACGTAGTATTTTTTAAGAAAACAATTGTATAATTAGTGATATTAAACGCCTTGCCTTGATATACAATTATATAGGAACTGTATTATAGGAATTCCAGTTACGGACTAGAAATATTCCAACCTACAGGAACATTTTCAAGAATCACAATTACAATCAAAAAATTACCTTTGAAACTGGTAAAACAAATCACAAAAACAACGATCTTACCATAATCCTTCGTATTTATAGTATAGTACACCACACCGTCTTGCCACAGTCTACCCTCAGCATAATGTATGGAAAACACAATCGAAAATAGTAAATATATTCTAAAAATCATTCTGCAACTTCGATTTAAAAAACAGCTATATTTAAAATCCAACTTACTATTTCGCAAATAAAATTCTCAATAAATCAATTTCTGTACAATAAATATAATATTTTACGATCGCGCACAAACGCGCGCTATTATTTGTTTTTTTTTATCAACAATTGTTGCTGGATTGCATTGGTTGGGTAAAGCTATATATTAACACTTGTCTTATAAAAAGAAATTTAGTATTACATTATATTTCAAAAATATGTTTAGATTATGTAGTTTTCAACAATAGTTAAATATTTAATCACTTTTAATGTAAATATCACAGTTTATCACAGATTTGTATGGTTAATTATACTTACCAATCGTCTTTCATAGGTCATCATTATATTTCATTTGTAAAATGACAACTATTTTCAGTTGAACAGTCAAATCTCATGCACCTAATATAAACTAAATGGAAGGTATAGGTTACAAATATTGTGAGTATTAGCTTTTTGATGTAATTATTTTATCATTATCATGTATTCTCTTGGGAGAAAAATTACAAAACAAAAACTTTTTAAACACTTAGCCTTTTTGGCAATTTGATTTTGTTATATTTACATTAATCTTATCTGTGTAAAATTTTGTGACTTATCTCAATACTTCTTGAATTACCACTATAAAATTGTATAAATGCTTAAACTTCAACCACTTTTGTCTTTTTTGTCATCAAATATTTCCTTAGTTTAATATTCCTTAAGTTAATAATGCGTAATAATTATTTGGAAAAAAGGATAAATTACAGACTTGTCTTTTGTATTAACTTGACAAATACAAATTCTATTATTTAGCCAATTTTGACATATAGCAATATTTTGACATTTGACAAACCGGGATTGCAACCATTTAATTGGCATAAAATCACAACCAACTTTCTATTTTATTTGATTTCTCCGTAGTCTTTAGAGTACATAACCACAATAAAATGCAATAAAAAAATAATACATTTCATCTTATACCACCTTCAATATTATAAGTTTTTAACTTTTTCATCTTAAAACTAAAAAACAATCTTCTTTCTTCAGGTGACAATAAATAAAACACTGTCAATATTTTTCTTCACACTTTAGTCATATATACTTAATACTAAAAAGTTGACATTAATTTTTAATACAACATTAGGAAACCTAAAATGTTTACTGCACTTATACATACACATTTTCTGTCAAAATATTATAGAGTTATTTCATTTACATTCACTGTAAATTAAGAGTATTTCTTTAAAAAATAAAAAAATTATGGGCAACATTAAAATTGCAGTTTTGCAAAATATTGGTTAGTGTGTAACATAAATAACTTCTTTAGAATGTGACAGAAGATAAATGGGATGGATTTTCAATTTGACAGTAGATTGCAACTTAAGAGATCCTTACATTTAAATCAATAACTTAGAAATACCTAAGGTCATGGCATAATTATAAATTGAGGTATTTGAATTGAGTCAGAAAAAAAATGGTGGCTTACAGATGCATACATATACTTCCATAAAATAGTTAGTTGTTAAAAATAATATTCAATCAACGCAACAAGCCTTCAAAATAGCTACTTGGTCAGAGTAAATATTTAGCTTGTATAGATAAAAACCAATAATGCCATTTACATACCTAAGTCATAACTTAAAAAGTGACTGCAATATTAACATCCAATCAAAAATCCACCCCTATCACACAGAAACTAACACACTTACATGTAAACAAAATGAAATCTGCACAAACTTTGACTAAGCGAAGAAATAATAGGTCCGTAACCCTGTGCATTGTCATACAACTCAAATAATGGTGCGGCCACAAGTTTGTAGTTCTTAGGCACAGCGAACAGAGCCCTGTCTTGTAATTGGACTAGGAATAGACGTTTGTGCTCTTTAGGTTTAGTTATGTGGGGGGGAATGTAAGGATATTGGGGGGGTTCGAAGTTGGGGCGCCACCAGTTACCTGAAATGTTGAGATAGGAGTTTTGTTAAGAAACAACTGAGAAAATGTTCATTGAAAACTTACTTGCTAAATAACTAAAAAATGTAAATAATTGCCATTACTCACTATGCAATGGAAAATAAAAATTGTTTTTTTTAGTTTCACCAAACATAAAGGTAATAAGCCATTGCCACCGATTCGGCACTGTACCGCAAGTAGAGGTGAAAATTTAAAACTCATAAACATTACTTTTAAGATAGTAACAATATATTTAAAAAAAACATATTTTTATAAAAATAGATTTGGAAAATAGTTTTTTTTTTTTTGTAAATGTTTAGTTGGTAGCAATTGGTTTAGTATTCATTACGTTTGTATCCCCGTGAATTTAACGAGTTGGTTTCAAATATAGCTAGGTATAGGTAGCTTACCAATTGTGTCTTCAATGAGCCATTCCTGCTTTACACCGTCTTGCCTGCCAAGTGTTTCAGTCAGCAACCTTTTCAACCCCTCAATTTCATCCTAAAATTAATAAAACAAATTTATTATTTTAGTGAGGTGTAAATTTTTTTTAATTTTAAATTTCGAGTACAATTGCATATCTTAAGCCAGTTCCGACTTATTTAACAAATATTACTTTAAAAGTAATTAAGTTAGTGTGTGCTAGTGATGATTATTTATTTATGGCAGACAGTAAACAAACACCCAGTGAGGGGTAGTTGTTCTAACTGCAAACATGTATATGAACAGACACTTAAAATATGCTCTTTGAAAAACATCACAGGATAAGAAACATTAACTTTACAAGCTAAATTGACTTAATCTTAGTTAAAATAAATAAACCAACCAAATCTTGGAAAAAAAGGCATGGTTTAAATTAACTAACCGTAGAACGAGAAAAAAGCCAGCAGAAAAAAACTCCCAGCACTCTTTTTGGAAATTAGGTATACAATCATAATTTTGAATTAAATCGTGTACATTCAGTTAACATATAAATTATTTTCTCGTACCAGCCCGCTCAACATTATAAAAGTTTAAAAACAATGTTTTGCAGATATATCTTTATACCTCTCCGGGATTTAGTTCTCCACCGGGCAGCTTGAAGAAGGCAGTGCCGAGCTGCAGCAGCAGCACATGTGGTAGTCCGTGCTCGTGGACTAGGAGAACACCCTCCACTGACCTGTGATGAGGAAGGTTTAGCTTAGACCCTTATGAATGTGTCTTGAAATGAAACTTTAGTCAGGAATTAAGTAGTTTTATAAAAAATCTAGTATTATCTGTGCTAATATCATATTCGATGTAATATGGGATTATAACTTAAAGTTTGGTATAGATAGCGATCAACTTCGAGTATCATTTTTTAATACATCCATGTGCCTCGGAGTCTAGTTATATTAAATTGTCAGGTAAGTGTACATACCTGAAAATTTAATATAATTAGAATTAGACATATATTCTGTTAAGGATATTGTCCCATTTGTAAAATCTAAAACTACAAAAAGAAGATAGTTTAGATAACTATTGCTAAATACTTCTCTTTTTAAAGAAATAACTTATGCATCTATAATTGACAACCTATAACTGAGGCAACTATAATAGATTATTCATAAAGAAAGAGCTAATTGATGAAAAACACTGAATTTATGATGCCAATTTGAGGTTGTCTAATTCTCATGAGATATATTACGCTTAAATACATCAGCATTTTGTACATTTGGAAACATCGCAAAAGGTTTCGAATATAATACCTACGCAGATTAGGGGTAAAAACATAACCTAAACTTACCTATATTTGGATGGTCACTAAACGACAAGGTGGATGATGAATAAGTTATCCTTAAACAGCTCTCTAGCTTATTAAGTACCTAGTCATAAAACACGCTAAAAAACTGTAGCATTTACCTCCTCATGCCAATTTTGACAAACTCCTCACGCATCCTCTGAAACCTGGCTGGCACCGACGCATCCTTCTCAAACAGCGGCTCTTTAGTTCCAAACGTGTAATTCGTGAGTGGATAAAGGTTTATCGTTCTGTTCAAAGTAAGACTAGACGCGTTATTCTGGCTATTTTGATGTTGGACTACAGGACGCGCGGCGGGCCATGGCTTGTTCGGGGTACCTGGTGCTGGCGGCATTTTGGGGGCACTAATTTCACAGAAACGTTAGACTGACCGGTTATTTTGGAAAGTGAAATGCACTGGAAACACGGGGAACTGGCAAATTCACAGGGAAATCTAAAATTACACAAGACGAATTCCAACCAAACAATCACCGGCAGCCATGAATGAATGAATGAGTGAGTGAAGTGGGCGAATGACAAATACGAATGTTTTTTTTTATAACATTGTCCATGCAGCCGCTTTTTTTGCCTGATCGATTGCCAGTCTAAAATATACCAACTTAAAAAAAAGAGCAGGGTATTTTTCTTATTGATCAATGTTCATTTATACTCTAGCGTTATCGATAACCAAGGCTTATTAAAGAATGCATTCTATTCTATGAAATTACTTTTGTACTGCCTATCGGAACTCGACGAGACCCTAAGCAGAGAGGTATTTTAAAGGGGGCGACGGCTCTCGCTTTCTCCATCATTAGAAAAGTCATTATTTTCTTTAATATTTAATATTTAAGGCAAATACTAAGTAAATAAAATTATATGTGCATTAATTTCTTAAAACAATTACTTAATTAAATAACTATCTTTGCGCCCAATACGTTTAACGTTTATTTCCTACAGGAACATCACCTGCCTTACTAAATTTTTGGTAATAAAATACTTGTTTATATTCTACCTAGTCTTGGATAGAAGTGATTTTCGCGTGGGAATGAGACTTGTTCCCGGGGTAAAAAAAATAGACTATTTTTATCTAAAAATTTAAATGCTCTAAGATGGTTATGGATGTTTGTTACTCTTTCACGTTAAAACTACTGGACGGATTTTGAAGAAACTTTACAGTTATAGGTAGAAACCGACTTCCACGCTTACGGAGTCGCGGGCGGCCACTGTTTTTGAGTGGTAGAGTCTAGCTGTAGGCTCTGTCTGCAGCGATTGCTGGGCTGACTCGACCGGTGAAATACCACCGTCGCACAGGAAACCGACGTGAAGTAGGAACGATGTTCCTGCGTTTCGTTCGGTGAGTGCGGTATCCGGTGCCCAATTTTATTTATTTATTTATATATTTTCTTAAAGGTCAGCAACACACCCCCAACACCTACAGTGTTGAGGGTAGTCATGGGCGGCGGTGATCACTTACCATCAGGTGACCCGCATGCTCGTTTGCTACCTATATTACATAAAAAAAAAAAAAAAAAAAAAAAAAAAAATATTTATAAAGGTAAAAAGAAAATAAAATATTATTTTTCGATTAGCTTATATTATACAAATTATATCAACATATTTTCTTTATGTAGATTTCATAAAAAAATTAGGAGATATCGTGATTTTAATGTGTTGCGCCGATAACGTAAGAATTTGAGAAACCACCTACCTACTTCGGCGTGACAGATGTGTCTCGTCATACGGCCTTCGACAGCGGAGGGGCAGTGTGAAGAGTGGATGACGAACTCTTCCTATGTCGACCAGTAATAAAAACTATAACTGGTAGCTAGGCAACGGATTTCGCTGTTGACTGTCATATAAAATTCTTCTTGTAAAATGTTTGCTATGTGTTTGCTATTAAACCATAATTTTAGTTTTCTCCTGTGTTTTACTGGGTAAATACATTTCTCACATGGTAGCAGAGCGAAACAATATCACGGGATAATGTCTGTTGTGAAAATTAATTCACTTGGCCGAGAAAACTATGACACATGGGTAATTCATGCAAAAGCTTACCTAGTCAAAAATAAATTGTGGAAACATTTTAGCAACAAGTTCGTGATCACTGGATCAACAAGTCAAGAAGATATAGACGCAGACGAAGTTGCAAAATCTGAGCTGTTACTTCTCATCTCTTCATCGGAACTTAAGCAAGTAAAAAACTGCAAAACCGCAAAAGATGTCTGGGATACACTGCAGTCTATTTATGCCAGCAAAGGACCTGCACGTAAGGCAAGCCTTTTAAAACAACTAATCCTGAACAAGTTGCATGCAAATGGTGATGTTCGAGAGCACCTAATGACTTTTATGGATACAGTCGACAAACTGAATGATTTAGACGTTCAAATTAACAACGATCTACTATCCATTATCATGCTCTACAGTCTCTCAGAGGAATACGAAAACTTTAGAATTGCAATCGAGACACAGGATACACTACCGAGTCCGGAGAAACTGAAAACTAAAATTATTGAAGAGAGTGACGCTCGACGACGCAACACCGACTTCAACGAACCAAGTACTTCCGAAGAAGCACTCTACGCAAGTTGTAAAATATGCAAAAGACAAGGAAACATCTTTAAGCGCAAAACTCACAAAATCTGCACCAATTGTTGGAAGAAAAACACCTTCAAAAAGGAGAAATCCAATCATTCCAGCAAACCTGAAAATAATCACTTTGTTTCACCACAGCAGCAATGTCTACTAACGAACAAAGCTCACAATAAACATATTTGGGTGCTAGATAGTGGCTGTACTTCTCATATGAGTTATCAGAAAAATTTGTTCAATAACATGAAAAGTACATCAAGGAAACTAAATTTTGCTAAAGATGATGTATCTGCTGAGATCAAAGGCACTGGAACTGTATCTATTAAAACCAAAGCTGGAAAACTAGTTACAGATACTCACCTGATGAACACGTTGTACGTACCCAGCCTGAGTACTAACTTATTGTCAGTCGGCAAGATGACGGATGCTGGTTGCACTGTCATTTTTTCCAAAACAAAAGCAACTGTCAATAATCCAAAAATCGGTATTACAATTACAGCCGAGAAAGACTCAGATGGACTATACTACGTCAAACCCCAGAAGCCAAACGATCGCAATAATCTTGCCAACATTGAAATTACAAAACCGGTGGCAAAATTATCAAACACTTCAATAGAAGAATGGCACAAAAGATTAGGACATATGAATACTAAAGATATGAAGCTAGCTCTTAAGAATGCCAGCCTCATTGGCTTGGATTTTGATGAGAATGAAAAACTTCCAGAGTGTGAAGCCTGCATTCGAGGAAAAATGCATCGAAATCCAGCCTCTACAGACAGAATCACTCCAAGAACAACAGAACGCCTCGAAATTGTTCATAGCGACGTGTGTGGACCAATACAGACTCCCACACTAGGACAAAACAGGTATTTTGTCACGTTTATCGACGATTTTAGCAAATACTGCAAAGTCTACTTGATGAGGAACAAGAACGAGGTACTCAGCAAGTTTAAGGAGTTCAAAGCGTCTGAAACCTTTACAGGAAACAAGATAAAATTCCTGCAAACAGACAATGGCACTGAATATGTCAATTCCGAATTTAACGCTTACCTCAAGCAACATGGAATCCAGCGAAGGCTCTCCGCTCCTCACACTCCTCACCAGAATGGTGTTGCAGAGAGGAAAAATCGCACACTAGTAGAAAAAGCTAGAACTATGATGCTAGAGGCCCACGCTCCGTTATACTTGTGGGGTGAAGCTATACTTACCGCCAACTACCTCTGCAACAGGGCAATCAACCAGAGCATCGAAGGAATGACACCTTACGAAAAATGGGTAGGAAGGAAACCCTGCGTTAACCATTTATACGTTTTTGGCTCCAAAACATTCATTCTTTTAAAAGGCTCTACACAACATAAATTTGCAGAAAAAGCAATCCCAGGAATGCTAGTTGGATACTCTGAAACTTCGAAGGCATTCAGAATATACGTACCTGCAAAAAGACGAGTCATTATCAGTAAGGATATTAGGGTGATGAAGAAAATGTTCTACGATAGTCAAAACACTACTCAACCTTTCGACACACCTCAACCCGAAACTGATGAAACTATAAACAATGACTGCAACGGGATTTTAATACTGCAAAACAATGATACCCTGCAACAACAAGGTACTCCAGGGCAAGAAAACATAGTTCACAGCACCGATAATGTACAAAGTGACTATGAATCTATCCATGAAGATGACATTAGCCCTGACGACAGACAAGACAATCTTGTGGAAAATATAGCTACGCAGGACGTAAGGGAACCTCATAATGAAGTACCTGAACCTGAACGGAGACAACTTCGTGACAGAGCACGGATCGCTCCTCCAAAAAGATTCGATGACTTCATTATGGCAGCAATTGACGCAGAAAAGTCTGAGGAGCCACAAACCTATTTCGAAGCCATAAACAGTAGCGACAAAACTAACTGGCGCAATGCAATGCACAGTGAATTTACCTCTTTGAACAAGAATCAAACCTGGGAACTTGTAGAATTGCCTAAAGGCAGAAAAGCTTTACCTTGTAAATGGGTCTACAAGAAGAAATTAAATCCAGACGGTACAATTGATCGCTACAAGGCCAGGTTAGTAGTAAAAGGATTCTCACAAAAACCAGGGCTAGATTATGACAAGACATTTAGTCCTGTTGTCCGACTTAGTACCATAAGAGCGGTATTAGGATTAGCTGCTCAAGAAAATATGTGTTTACGACAATTCGACGTCTCAACGGCCTTCTTAAATGGCATTGTACAAGAAGAGATATACATGTCGCAACCCGAAGGGTACAAAGATGGTACAGCGAGGGTGTGCAAATTGAAGAAGAGCCTTTATGGACTAAAACAAGCTCCTCTCTGCTGGAACACATGTATATCAGAATATTTGACCAAAACCGGTTTTACCCAAAGTACGGAAGATCCTTGCTTGTACATTAAAAAAGGGCTTTTAATAGCACTATATGTGGATGATGGTCTAGTAGTCTCAAAGAACGAGGAAATAACAGAGAATTTCATCGAACAACTAAAACGCCGTTTTGAGATAACAACAAAACCTGCATCTTATTTTCTTGGAATGGAAATTCACAAGGCTGAAGACGGAACTGTAATACTTGACCAAAAATCGTACACGAAGAGGATTTTGGACAAGTTTGGAATGGCTCATTGTAAGCCAGTTCCAACGCCTGCTATTAAGCCTTCTCAGGATGAAGAAAATGATAATGAACCTGATGACAGCAATTTTCCATACAGACAGGCTGTAGGAACCCTAGCCTACTTAATGGTCGCTACGAGACCTGACATTTGCTACGCCGTAAGTGTCGCGTCCAGACACCTAGAAAATCCTACAAAGCTTGACGTAAAGAACCTGAAACGAATACTCAGATATTTAAAAGGAACAACTGAAATGGGTCTGGTATTCAAGAAATCGGATCGGAATGGTATCATAGGTTACAGTGATGCAGACTATGGAGGGGATGCCAAGACTGGTCATTCAACCACTGGAATGGTATTTTTATTTAATGGACCAATATTGTGGAAGAGTCAAAAACAATGTGGTGTTTCACTCTCCTCAACTGAAGCCGAACTAGTAGCCTTAACTGAAACTGCGAAAAGGGTTGATAACGAATCGGCAATCAAACTGTCTGAAAACCCCCCTTACCAGTTTCATCAGCGAACAAAGCACATAAAGTTGAAACACTTCTTTATAAGGGAATGTGTATCAAATAACGAACTCAGAATTGAACATGTGCCCACAGAACTGCAGCTTGCAGATCTCTTCACGAAGCCGCTCTTCGGTCCGAAGCTGAAACAGCTCACCAAGAGGATTGGACTAGAAACCCCAACACATAGAAATTGGACTTAGAAATCGTCAAATTTCTCAAAGTTCGGTGGGTGTGAAGAGTGGATGACGAACTCTTCCTATGTCGACCAGTAATAAAAACTATAACTGGTAGCTAGGCAACGGATTTCGCTGTTGACTGTCATATAAAATTCTTCTTGTAAAATGTTTGCTATGTGTTTGCTATTAAACCATAATTTTAGTTTTCTCCTGTGTTTTACTGGGTAAATACATTTCTCACAGGCAGTACAAATTATTATCAAAGAAAATAAATGATCTCGGTGATAATTTAAACCCTGTAGCCTGTAGGGTAATAAACGAAATAATAACACATTTTTGAGATCAGTATACTTTATTCTTTTTATATAAAAAAAGGATTATAGATACTTGATACCTCTAAATGGCATTTATTAACTTAATATGTAGCTCGATACATAGGCTAGGTAGCAAGTTTATCTTTCAATACATTAAAGTAAGTCTACTTATTTTCCAAAATCCTAAATACTTTTTTGGACGTGTTTGCTATTAAACCATAATTTTAGTTTTCTCCTGTGTTTTACTGGGTAAATACATTTCTCACATGGTAGCAGAGCGAAACAATATCACGGGATAATGTCTGTTGTGAAAATTAATTCACTTGGCCGAGAAAACTATGACACATGGGTAATTCATGCAAAAGCTTACCTAGTCAAAAATAAATTGTGGAAACATTTTAGCAACAAGTTCGTGATCACTGGATCAACAAGTCAAGAAGATATAGACGCAGACGAAGTTGCAAAATCTGAGCTGTTACTTCTCATCTCTTCATCGGAACTTAAGCAAGTAAAAAACTGCAAAACCGCAAAAGATGTCTGGGATACACTGCAGTCTATTTATGCCAGCAAAGGACCTGCACGTAAGGCAAGCCTTTTAAAACAACTAATCCTGAACAAGTTGCATGCAAATGGTGATGTTCGAGAGCACCTAATGACTTTTATGGATACAGTCGACAAACTGAATGATTTAGACGTTCAAATTAACAACGATCTACTATCCATTATCATGCTCTACAGTCTCTCAGAGGAATACGAAAACTTTAGAATTGCAATCGAGACACAGGATACACTACCGAGTCCGGAGAAACTGAAAACTAAAATTATTGAAGAGAGTGACGCTCGACGACGCAACACCGACTTCAACGAACCAAGTACTTCCGAAGAAGCACTCTACGCAAGTTGTAAAATATGCAAAAGACAAGGAAACATCTTTAAGCGCAAAACTCACAAAATCTGCACCAATTGTTGGAAGAAAAACACCTTCAAAAAGGAGAAATCCAATCATTCCAGCAAACCTGAAAATAATCACTTTGTTTCACCACAGCAGCAATGTCTACTAACGAACAAAGCTCACAATAAACATATTTGGGTGCTAGATAGTGGCTGTACTTCTCATATGAGTTATCAGAAAAATTTGTTCAATAACATGAAAAGTACATCAAGGAAACTAAATTTTGCTAAAGATGATGTATCTGCTGAGATCAAAGGCACTGGAACTGTATCTATTAAAACCAAAGCTGGAAAACTAGTTACAGATACTCACCTGATGAACACGTTGTACGTACCCAGCCTGAGTACTAACTTATTGTCAGTCGGCAAGATGACGGATGCTGGTTGCACTGTCATTTTTTCCAAAACAAAAGCAACTGTCAATAATCCAAAAATCGGTATTACAATTACAGCCGAGAAAGACTCAGATGGACTATACTACGTCAAACCCCAGAAGCCAAACGATCGCAATAATCTTGCCAACATTGAAATTACAAAACCGGTGGCAAAATTATCAAACACTTCAATAGAAGAATGGCACAAAAGATTAGGACATATGAATACTAAAGATATGAAGCTAGCTCTTAAGAATGCCAGCCTCATTGGCTTGGATTTTGATGAGAATGAAAAACTTCCAGAGTGTGAAGCCTGCATTCGAGGAAAAATGCATCGAAATCCAGCCTCTACAGACAGAATCACTCCAAGAACAACAGAACGCCTCGAAATTGTTCATAGCGACGTGTGTGGACCAATACAGACTCCCACACTAGGACAAAACAGGTATTTTGTCACGTTTATCGACGATTTTAGCAAATACTGCAAAGTCTACTTGATGAGGAACAAGAACGAGGTACTCAGCAAGTTTAAGGAGTTCAAAGCGTCTGAAACCTTTACAGGAAACAAGATAAAATTCCTGCAAACAGACAATGGCACTGAATATGTCAATTCCGAATTTAACGCTTACCTCAAGCAACATGGAATCCAGCGAAGGCTCTCCGCTCCTCACACTCCTCACCAGAATGGTGTTGCAGAGAGGAAAAATCGCACACTAGTAGAAAAAGCTAGAACTATGATGCTAGAGGCCCACGCTCCGTTATACTTGTGGGGTGAAGCTATACTTACCGCCAACTACCTCTGCAACAGGGCAATCAACCAGAGCATCGAAGGAATGACACCTTACGAAAAATGGGTAGGAAGGAAACCCTGCGTTAACCATTTATACGTTTTTGGCTCCAAAACATTCATTCTTTTAAAAGGCTCTACACAACATAAATTTGCAGAAAAAGCAATCCCAGGAATGCTAGTTGGATACTCTGAAACTTCGAAGGCATTCAGAATATACGTACCTGCAAAAAGACGAGTCATTATCAGTAAGGATATTAGGGTGATGAAGAAAATGTTCTACGATAGTCAAAACACTACTCAACCTTTCGACACACCTCAACCCGAAACTGATGAAACTATAAACAATGACTGCAACGGGATTTTAATACTGCAAAACAATGATACCCTGCAACAACAAGGTACTCCAGGGCAAGAAAACATAGTTCACAGCACCGATAATGTACAAAGTGACTATGAATCTATCCATGAAGATGACATTAGCCCTGACGACAGACAAGACAATCTTGTGGAAAATATAGCTACGCAGGACGTAAGGGAACCTCATAATGAAGTACCTGAACCTGAACGGAGACAACTTCGTGACAGAGCACGGATCGCTCCTCCAAAAAGATTCGATGACTTCATTATGGCAGCAATTGACGCAGAAAAGTCTGAGGAGCCACAAACCTATTTCGAAGCCATAAACAGTAGCGACAAAACTAACTGGCGCAATGCAATGCACAGTGAATTTACCTCTTTGAACAAGAATCAAACCTGGGAACTTGTAGAATTGCCTAAAGGCAGAAAAGCTTTACCTTGTAAATGGGTCTACAAGAAGAAATTAAATCCAGACGGTACAATTGATCGCTACAAGGCCAGGTTAGTAGTAAAAGGATTCTCACAAAAACCAGGGCTAGATTATGACAAGACATTTAGTCCTGTTGTCCGACTTAGTACCATAAGAGCGGTATTAGGATTAGCTGCTCAAGAAAATATGTGTTTACGACAATTCGACGTCTCAACGGCCTTCTTAAATGGCATTGTACAAGAAGAGATATACATGTCGCAACCCGAAGGGTACAAAGATGGTACAGCGAGGGTGTGCAAATTGAAGAAGAGCCTTTATGGACTAAAACAAGCTCCTCTCTGCTGGAACACATGTATATCAGAATATTTGACCAAAACCGGTTTTACCCAAAGTACGGAAGATCCTTGCTTGTACATTAAAAAAGGGCTTTTAATAGCACTATATGTGGATGATGGTCTAGTAGTCTCAAAGAACGAGGAAATAACAGAGAATTTCATCGAACAACTAAAACGCCGTTTTGAGATAACAACAAAACCTGCATCTTATTTTCTTGGAATGGAAATTCACAAGGCTGAAGACGGAACTGTAATACTTGACCAAAAATCGTACACGAAGAGGATTTTGGACAAGTTTGGAATGGCTCATTGTAAGCCAGTTCCAACGCCTGCTATTAAGCCTTCTCAGGATGAAGAAAATGATAATGAACCTGATGACAGCAATTTTCCATACAGACAGGCTGTAGGAACCCTAGCCTACTTAATGGTCGCTACGAGACCTGACATTTGCTACGCCGTAAGTGTCGCGTCCAGACACCTAGAAAATCCTACAAAGCTTGACGTAAAGAACCTGAAACGAATACTCAGATATTTAAAAGGAACAACTGAAATGGGTCTGGTATTCAAGAAATCGGATCGGAATGGTATCATAGGTTACAGTGATGCAGACTATGGAGGGGATGCCAAGACTGGTCATTCAACCACTGGAATGGTATTTTTATTTAATGGACCAATATTGTGGAAGAGTCAAAAACAATGTGGTGTTTCACTCTCCTCAACTGAAGCCGAACTAGTAGCCTTAACTGAAACTGCGAAAAGGGTTGATAACGAATCGGCAATCAAACTGTCTGAAAACCCCCCTTACCAGTTTCATCAGCGAACAAAGCACATAAAGTTGAAACACTTCTTTATAAGGGAATGTGTATCAAATAACGAACTCAGAATTGAACATGTGCCCACAGAACTGCAGCTTGCAGATCTCTTCACGAAGCCGCTCTTCGGTCCGAAGCTGAAACAGCTCACCAAGAGGATTGGACTAGAAACCCCAACACATAGAAATTGGACTTAGAAATCGTCAAATTTCTCAAAGTTCGGTGGGTGTGAAGAGTGGATGACGAACTCTTCCTATGTCGACCAGTAATAAAAACTATAACTGGTAGCTAGGCAACGGATTTCGCTGTTGACTGTCATATAAAATTCTTCTTGTAAAATGTTTGCTATGTGTTTGCTATTAAACCATAATTTTAGTTTTCTCCTGTGTTTTACTGGGTAAATACATTTCTCACAGGCAGTACAAATTATTATCAAAGAAAATAAATGATCTCGGTGATAATTTAAACCCTGTAGCCTGTAGGGTAATAAACGAAATAATAACACATTTTTGAGATCAGTATACTTTATTCTTTTTATATAAAAAAAGGATTATAGATACTTGATACCTCTAAATGGCATTTATTAACTTAATATGTAGCTCGATACATAGGCTAGGTAGCAAGTTTATCTTTCAATACATTAAAGTAAGTCTACTTATTTTCCAAAATCCTAAATACTTTTTTGGACGTTTTTATAAACAAAAATTTGAGTAGATGCACAAAATACAAAAACTTAAGACTCTGAAATTTTTATCTGATTTGATACATTCACTGTATTATTCCATTATTAGCAATTTATGTCCTTCCAAACTATATACATCTATTGAACTTGACATCAAATATATTTCTTTTATCATGCGCAATACAATTTTAATGAAATTACAACAAAATTTAAGTACATTGTAATTAGTTCCATTTCCCTATATACAATTAACATGATACTTCATATTTTTCATTCAAAACTTGTTTCTTACTGTTTTATTTCTGTTTCAGTTGTATTTTTTGCACTGTCCCCATCTTTTCTATTAATATTTTGCATTAGCTGCTTGTATGTGTCTATTATTCTATTCTTTCTGTCTTTTGTATCTGGAATAGAATCTTTTTTGATATCCTCGGATTCTTTTGTTGTTTGGTCAACCTCAGCGTCAATATATTGAATGTTTGTGTCGGATATACTGTCTAAATTATCTACATATATAACACTACCAGAAGTAATGCTTTTGTTTGACATTGGGGAGAGTTGAGAATCAGTAGACTTGCTATCTGAAGTAGCCACATCATCATCTAGGATTTCTATAATCTCTTTATCTTCTGTCTTCACTGTTACAATAGGAATATTCATATTTTCCAGATCATTTAGCATCTTATCGTCTGGGAAGCCGTCAAAGGACATGTCATCGCTGCTTAGTGATATTCGATTGTGGCAATCTCTGTTTGGAGCCAGATTTTTTGTGAGTGTCACTACATCATCTGGATCTGATGTGTCAATTATCAGTTCTTCAATGTTTTTAGTTTTGGTATGGCAAGATTCTTTGTTATTATTTTCTATAGCGGTCGTATCGGTGTCGTTTTCTATAGTTATGACAATTATTTCAGCTTCTTTATTCTTTGTCTTTACGGGATCTACATTAGTAGCTGTATTTTGACTTTTAAGGACTACTGCATTAGTTTCACTTTCTTCGAGCATTGTAAAATCATTGGCAATTATATTTCCTTCTTCATTATTTGTTTTCACAGAATTATTGTCAGTGTCTTCAATTTCTTCTTTAATTGCTATTATGTTATTTAGTTTTTCATTAGCTACATGACTTTTATTACTATCCTGAGCACATTTACCGTCATTTAGAATCGGATTAACATTTTTCATGTTGCCAAGAAGTTTTTCAAGTTTTGAGCGTTTTTTCATGAATTTGTCATCTTTTTGAATAATCATATCAAGGACAGCAACATTGCTTTCTACTTCTTTTAAATTATTCTCTGATGTTTTTAGTTCTTTATCAATAAATCTGGTATCTATTGCGACTTGCATAGGAATTGCATCTGAAATATAAAAAGAAAAGTAATTTAGTTTACTTACAGCATATTAAAAAATGGTGTGATAACAAAATTTTAAGATAACATTGAATTTTGAGGGTCTACATATTAGAAATACAAGGAAGTTTTAATAAACTTCTTTTTTAGTTTCTCCTAAACAATACGAGGGTGCGTTTTAAAGTTCGCGGAATGGAAGGGTTAGAGGTTGGGGAGGGGATTCATCATTATCATTACATAGTATAAATCCAACTCGCTAATTCTGTCTGTTTGTATGTTTGGCCGCTAACTCCTCCTAAACTACGTAATGGATTTAAATGCGGTTTTCTTCATATTTTAGGGTATTTATTCATTTAAATTTGTAAATAAAGAACGTTTAGAAAAAGTTTTTTTAAGTTAGCAAAAATGCAAGCGTTCGCGAGCAAGTCGGCAAAATTAAACCTTTGCGAAGCGTGGGCAGGTCGCTCGTCGATTATAAGAACAAGGGTGTCAATATAACCGGAGAATACTACGCATCAATCCTGGAGCGTTGAGGGATTCAGTTAAAGAAAAAAGCCGAGGAAATTGTCGAAAGGCGTCTTGCTTCTGCACAATACGCCTGTTCACAAAATAAATAAAATAAAATAAAAATCATTAATTTCATCATTAAGTAACTTAATTACATTCGATGAAAGTCAAAATATCGATCATGATCAAAAAGCGGAAAAAAACTCGGCACTCTTGTCCGTCACCAAATATACAAAATGGCCAAAAAAAAGACCTGGCCCCCTGCGATTATTATTTACTTTTAAACTTGAAAAGAGTGCCAAAAAAAAATTCAAGCGATGAAGATGTGTAGGACGCAGTTTCAGCGTATTTTGACGCCCAGAACGAACCATTTTTTTCGATGGTATACCTACATAAACTAATTGAAAGATCTGAAAAGTGTATTAGGGTAGCAGGTGAATATATAGTAAAAGAAAATTTAATTGCACCCCTCATTCCGCGAACTAGAAAACGCACCCTCATATATGTATGACTTTGCTTTCTTTCTTTCCAAAAAACAGTTTTCCAAATAAATGCAAAAATATCTATAAGTCATACTGTATTCTCAGCTAGACCTACTTATAAAGGGATGTATCCATTAGTAAGGAATAAATGAATATAAGGTTTTCTCTCTTTGTCAACGGCCAAGTAGCACATGCTCACTTCATTATTGAGCGTATTATGCTATTTAATATATGAAAATTACCCTCATCATAGTCTCCAAGGTCTGGACACTCCCACCACACGGGGCTTGGACACGTCAGTATCGCCATGAAGTCCTCTTCATCCAAACCTTCATCATCCATTGCTCGCACCAGCTCTTTGACGTCCAAATCTAATGTTACCGCTCTTGGCACGCTTCGTTTGGCCATTTGAGGTTCTCCACCTAATATTGTTAATAAAATAAACATTTAAATGAGAGAAGTACTAAACAATAGCAATTTTTAGTATGACAATGCTCATTAGGTAAATAGAATATACAATTACCTTTCTTCGGCACATATAATTTTCTTCGCACCACACCATCCACTTTGCACACGGTTTTATATTTGTGTTGGGGTTTCAACCAATTGTGCTTGATTGCCCATTTTCTTTTAGCAATGCCGGGGCAGTATTGATCTTGGTCTTCAACTTTTTCAATGTTTTCTTTCACTTTTATTCTTTTACATTTCTTTATTGTAATATTTGGCTTGATATTGAAACTGTCGGGTTCCGGTTTTGATTTTGGAGCGTCTATTGTTATTTCAGGCGGAGTTATTATTGGTTTATGTCGCTTAGTAGATTTATGCGACAAAGACTTGGTTAGTGGCACATCTGTTATATGATCTAAACTGAAGCCTGTATTTTTCGTACTCGTTGTATTTTTAAGTTTCGAATTCTCCTGCGTTTTGTTGTTGCTGTTATTTTTCGATTGTGAGTTGCGTGGGGTGCCCTTGAGTAAGTCTGTAATATTTTTCATACTTCGATCGATGTTGCGTAGTCGTCTTGTTACATTTGTGTTTGCACGTTCTTTGCTTGTAAAGCGTTTATTAGACATGATTAGGCTGTAAAAAAAGTAATCAAAACATTTAGGAAACTAATTGCACCTTTTTATGGCGAAAACGTAAATAAAACCAGTAGAAGAATGAAAATTGCTAGGGTAGGTGTGATTATTAAGAATAAATTAAAACAAATAAATTATTTCGATATTTACTAGGTACTCATACATACTGCTTTATCTACCTACCTAGGTATCAATAGTTACCTGGCTTTTTTAGCTGCAAGATATAAAATTAGTGACTGCAGTAAAAAATTAAAAGTTATTTGTAAAGCATACCAAAAGTAAACTGCCGCAATTTAATGAACTATCAAGTTCTTTACGTTACCATTCCGCAGAAGGAAAGTAGGTAGACCCAAAACAGTGGTAGGTGGCAAAGCTAGATTTACTTACAGAATACTTCGCTAATAGGTTCTATGCTAGGCAGTAAATCAATGAATAAGGCAATATATACTTACAAATGTACCTCGTTCTGTGATAAATGTAATCAACTATCTACCTGGGTTAGGCAATTTCACGATCACAAGCAAAATAAAAAGTGGTACGAAAAGAATGAATGATGAACGAACGAAGCGTACGCGATCAACGAGACCTAAATGAATGAGCTAATTTTGCATAGTGCGGTGCCGCCGTACTTAAAATCGTATCGATAAACTTCATATTGATATTTGATAGAAAAGGATGCCTTCATTTGCAGGCATTTTAAAAAAATATGAGCTAAGTTCATCAAGCCTTTTCAAAATCAAGTAATCATTGTCTGCTATTAAGTTCTGCGATTATTTTACACACTTTTACAACTTTCAGAAGCAACAGGGAAGCAACCAAACCTTAAAAGAAGAGAATGAATGAATGCAACAAGTGCCAACTGCCAACTGTCAAACAGACCATTCATTTGAGTTTTGTTTTTGTTTATTTAGATTTAGTTTTTTTATTTTAAATTAAATATTTCTTTTGTTTTACCATGTTTGATTGTTACTTTTGTTTCAAAAGCACTGCATAATTCATTTTAAGTTAAAATCTATTTCGTATCAAGAAGCATGTCAGGATCAAAGAAGAGAACAGTTTGTGGAGTGTGCAATAAAACTATTGTGGGTAATCCATACAAATTCAAGGCTCATTTGTACTTGCATAACGCAGTTAAACCTAGGTTCCAGTGTGAACACTGTGATAAAACTTACTTTCGTGCTGATACTTTCAAAAGGCACGTTAAATCTCACCTCGGTCTACCGCAAGAAAAAAAGTTGCATATTTGTGATTACTGTGATCGAGGTTTTGTGAACAAGCGCAATTTGGTACTGCATTTGAAAATCCACGACGATGTTCCAATTACAAATAAATTCAAATGCATGGCCTGCACAGCTACGTATTGTGAACGTCGGTTACTGGACTTCCATATTCGAAAAGTTCATTACAACTTGAAAAACGAAGACTGCCCACCTCTCCCTAAAATGTTGAACGAAACTTGGATTGAACCTGTTAAAAAGACTGATGTTTTGGTGGAAATGACGAAAATTAACAATAATGTTATCACAATCAAAAAGTGTCCGATCAAAACTGAGAAACTTGATTTAAAGCCGAAGCAAGATAAGACTGATCTTAAAGGGTACATAAAATCAATTTTTGCTAAGACTCAAACACATTACTCAAAAGCTATTTGTGACTACTGTAACAAAGAGATGTTAAAGAAGAGTCTCACATCTCATATAAGAGAGAAACATTTGAAAATACGCAAATTTAAATGCAACAATTGCAACTTAACATTCATGAGACATTATCAGATGGTCAACCATATTTGTGGTAAAACAAGACGTAAGAAAGTTAACAAATCTTGATATTTAAGTATATTCATTTATTTAATTGCATGCTATGTCACTCTTTACACATTAGTTATAAGTTATTTGTATTCTTTAATGCCTTTTGCAACAAATTATTTATCAAGGGTATTACTTTATCATGGTTTTTGTTGAATTTAAAAAATTTGACATTACAAATTTCTGCAAGATATCCCAGATCTAATTGAACTTAACTTTGTTATAATAGAAAATTTTAAGTGGAGTTAGTGTTTAAAAGGGGTTGCCAACATTGTTTTGACTGCCTGATTATACAGAGCTATGAATATTATAGAAATAAATGTATATCTTGTTTATATTTTAAATAGTTATAGTAAAAAAAGTGTCTTCCTGTATGCCTTCTATAGCACAAATTATTAGGATTCAATCTTTATTACAATATTTACCCATGTGTGCATCATTATTTAATATAGTAGGTATGTACTTTTAAGTATTTTTGTATTTAAGACTGCCGAAGAGTGCCTCTAAGTTTATAGTTGTTGACAATATTGTAAGTGCATTGAAAAATTATATAAAGTTTTATAACAAAAAATATTTATTATGTTTTTATAAAACCCCGGTCCTTATATTAAGTTCTCAGAACATACCAGACTGTTAAGTGGAAGGTCCCGAATTTAATTTTCGAAATGAGCTAAATTAAGTCTTTGGAATGGAATCTAGCCCAAGTCTAGATTTAACCATGGTCCATCATGTGATTTCATTACAGATGGGCCGAGTACTCGGTTGATACTCGGTAATCGGCGGGTTTTTTGATACTCGTACTCGGCCGAATAACTTGGTTGTTAAATGTCGAGTATACATTGAGAAAAGCAATATATTTAGGTGGATATTATTAAAACAACAGTGTTAATCAAAAAGTACTAATTTAGGAAATCTTTTACAATCTTAATTAATAAAATCAAAATTATGCTAATGTGTAGTTAGTGAGACAAAATTAGGAGAACAATAATAAAAATAATCAATAATTAAAATTTATTTGTTTGGTGCCCTGTCCACCATTCAAAAGTAATCTTGTTTTTGGCTAACAAATTTTCGCGTTCCTTTGTACTTATTTACGTCCGCGAAATGAGTAGGTACACGGTTGAAAAAAAAATGAACCGAGTAAAACTCGTTACTCGGCAAAAGTGTTGCTCGGCGCTCGGCGCATCTCTAGTTTTCATTAATATGAACTTTAGGAAAGTTTTTAATTTGATTCTACGGTAGGCCTTGAATTATTGTTACTAGACCTTAGGTTTCCCCTAGTCCAAAAAAGTTTTAAATTGTATTTACTTTAAATTTACGTATATATAAACCTGCATAATCACCTTGATATGTCGATCAGCTTCTGCAACTAATAAAAACAAAACATCTTTTTTTAAACTACTATTTTGAAAATGCGTCAATGAATAAGTGGGGAAAGGTTTTTGCCTTCTTCGGTCTCTAAAACAATAAAAAGTTATTTGTCAATGTCACAAACTGTCTGTTTGACGAATATCTGTCAACTGTCATGTCATTGTCATGTCGACTCGCGAAGGTGGTAGTTGTCCGCTTCCAGATATTTTTTTATGAAAATCCACCTTTTATTGTAACAAAGGATTGTTTTAATGTTAGATCTACATCGTGCGTGCAGTGATTATTGTTTTACCTCTGACCAGTTTTTAAAGTTGTGTGTTTTATGAATATTTTGTTGTGATTTATAAATGAAAAGTTGTGCCAATCCGTACTGCTCAAATTCAGCCCATATCATGTGAGTAAACTATTTTATCAACTTTTCCTGGAATTCAGGTTACGTAAAACTCCTTTCTAACTACGTATCCAACCTATTCTTCAGACTCGGTTATGTTAATTAGAAATATTTAAATTTTTGATTAGTTACACCTCAGTTTTGTATTATGATCGCGTCCTTACCTCAGTCAGGGAAATGTGGCTCGTAAATTATTTATTATTACGTCATTTCCATTCGTTTTTTATAAAAAGAGTCTTTTGCATCTCTGGCTTTCGAGAAGGAGAGTATTTTAAATAAAATTAATTGGTTAAGTTGGTTTAACAAAAAGTTTTAAAATATGATTGTTTATTTCTAAAGTTTATAGACATTTATGAACATGATTATCTTGAATATTAACAGAACCAAAATGTTTTCTCTGTAAGTTAAACTCATAAAATTTCTCCTTTGTCAGTGCTTACAAGTTTTACCTCAATAGTAGTTAAAGTAGGCAAAACTCTTTAAATGAACCTATAATAACACATTGTATGATTAAACTGCATTATCATAATCTACTAAACTAAAACTAAACCCATGAAACATTAAATTTATTCAAGTCAGATCAAACTGTAGTTTTATAGTAAAATAATAAACTTTCAAAAGACTTAACACAAACAATCATACTAATATTATAAACATGAAAGTTTGTAAGTATGTATGGATGTGTGGATGTTTGTAGAGTATTTCACGTTAAAACTACTGAACGGATTTGGATGAAACTTTACAGTAATATAGGTTATACATCAGAATAACACATAGGGTACTTTTTACTGCGGGAAAACCTCTCATTCCCACGGGAAACCGACTTCCAAGCGAACAGAGTCGCGGCCCCTAGTAACTCTAATGACCTGTAAACTTAATTTAACTTAAGACAACTGACTTTTAAATCTAAGGTTAATGTGTTGACCCTCACTTGTTTAGACATTAACATATCCAAATCTATATTAAATAGAATATACACAAATTACTGAGAAAAGAAAAAAGAGAAAGCAGCTATTTTACAATTAATCACAAAATACCCTCCAAGGCTTGCTTTATTTTTGGAGTTATGACAATCCAGCGATTTGGCACCGTTCCAGCAAAGTGATTAAATGCTATTTCATCTCAAGATGAACATGTGTGGGTGAGCAATCATTTATCAAGGAATACATAATTACATTTGTCCTATAAATGAAACATTTTATGAGTTTTTTAAATAGTGTCTATGTTTTTTACGACATTGATGCCTTATGTTGGTAACTTGTTGGAAAAGTGTTATTTTGTATAGAAATAATCTAATATAATACATATTTTACATAAAACTAAGTACTGCAAAGATTTATGACCTAGACCATTTGATACTTGGCTGCTATTACGAAATCGAAACTCGAAAATATCGGATCGCGAAAGAATGATTTCTTCTTCTAAAATTTTATTTTAACCCAGTCTTTTGCGATCCGATAATTTCGATTATTGAATTCGTAATAGCGCCCCTGAATAGAGTATATCCCTTTTTATTATTATCTAAAAATTACTGACTTCCTCAATAAACCTTTAAAATAACAGGTGTCTTAAAACCTAGTACTTAGGTTAAATACTAGTTATTCATAACAATTTTCTATCTCAAAGAGTAGGTAGATGCAACAATGGAGAATGTTACTAGGTATGCCATATCGCTTGAAATTTTGTCTCAGTAAAGCCTGTATGCATACAAATACACTAGTTTTTGTTGTAATCAAAAATACCCAGTAGTTTTGATTTTATAGGCATTCAAAGTTTCGAAAAATATCGAGTCCCGCTAACAGTCACGTGACCGCTTGTGACGTATTACAACAACGCGCCAGCGGTGGCGCATATAGCTGGCGCAGTATTTTATTTTATTTTTTTATTTATTTAACATTTAATGTATTATTTTTTTGTGTTTTCGGTCGCGTATTAGTAAATATAAATATTATTCGTTATTATACGTTAATAGTAAATATTATTCTATTAATAAATTGGATATAGGATTCGAAAAAAGGTAATCGTGTAATCTATCTATAAATAGATAAATTAATGACTGCGCATTATTTATCAAGAAATAGTGATTTTGTTGCCGCCGAAATGTTTGATATGTTCTAAACTGTTTTATCAAAACAAAATAACCAATATAATAAAAATACTAATGGAAGAATGCAAGTCCAATAGTAGAAGTAGGTACCTACCTACCTATCATTATTTTTTTTACGTTAAAGACAACAAATCATGTATCATAGTTTTGTAGCTATAGGTATGTACGTCCTTCTAATATTATAAATGTGAAAGTTTGTGATTATGGATGTATGAATGTTTGTTACTCTTACACGTAAAAACTACTGCCCCCCAAGTCAAGTGGCAAGTGATAGCGATAAAAACCTATTTGCGATAGCGAGTGAATAGAAAAAATATGTATGAAACTGTCAAATTGCAAGCTTGTCAAAAATGACAGTTTCATACAAATTTATTCTATTCACTTGCTATCGCAAATATCACTTGCCACTTGACTTGGGGGGCTGGACGGATTTGGATGAAACTTTTCAGTACACATCAGAATAACACATAGGGTACTTTTTACCGCGGGAAAACTTCTCATTCCCACGGAAACCGACTTCTACGCGAACGGAGTCGTGGGCGGCCACTAGTATGTATACAAAGATACCGCTCTTCTAAGTAAATTTAAATAAATACATGTATTGATTTAGTAATAACTAGCTTTAGTTAGCAGCTTCGCCCGCGTTTCCCTCGGGAACTGTACATTTTCCCAGGATTAAAAGAAGCCTATGGATTATTTCAGTCTTCGTCCAGATCCGTTCAGTACTTTTTGTGTGAAAGATAACAAACACAAACACAATCTTCCGCGTTTATTATATTACTAGGAAGTAGGATACCTATACGATCTAGATGTAGTTGAACGTTACAGATGCACTTTACCTTTACCATTTTATTTAAGTAATTTAATTTATTTTTTATTGCAAATGTAGATGATATGAACTAAACCTTTTTTATTTAGTTGTATTTTTACTAACAAATTGTTTAATGGTATTGGTTATGTTCAAGTTAAAAGATTTGGTGATGTATGTATATATCCTTTGGAACTGTAAAAAACAACTTTTCCGGCGAATTGATAGTTGTATTTTTACATTTAGGCAAAACACATGATTTCCTAGCAGTTGGATTAGACATTTTTATAAGTATTTAGGTTTAATTTAGACGACAAGTGCGCGCGACCGCGAGCGTACTGAGTGAGCCAGACCGAGCGAGTTGTGGTGTGACGTCACACCGCCACCGGCAGCCCGCGTCGTGCGGTAGCAACTTATTTTACTTATAAATCGAAAACTAATTGACGCATCGAAATAATTCTTTCACCAGTATTTTTTATTTTTGACAGAGAATATGAAGAGATAATAATCAAAATTTGTTAACATTCTCCATTATAAATATTTGTACAGTGCCTTATCCTACTAATATTATAGTGAAAGTTTGTGAGTATGGATGGATGTTGGTTACTCTTTCACGTAAAAACTACTGGAAGGATTTGGAAGTAACTTTACAGTAATGTAGGTTATACATCAGAAAAACACATAGGGTACTTTTTACCGCTGGAAAACTTCTCATTTCCACGGGAAACCGACTTCCACGCGAACGGAGTCGCAGGCGGCCACTAGTTATAAATATTTGTACAGTGCCTTATTCAGTATAATATACCTACATATAAAAGTTCCTGACCCACAAGAACATGATAAGCGTCTTGTTACTGTGAAACAATGAAATAATTGTTTGTTTTATCATACTACTCATTTACAAGGAGTCTGTTAATTTTATGGTAGACTATTAATTGTGAGCAAGAGAAATGAAATGTTAGTTAACATGACTAATTGTTACCAAAACAAAATGACTACAAATAGTAAACTACCACAGGGAAAGCACTAGCTTTCAAATAAAAAAAATAAGACACCATATTTTGAGTGTCGTATGTTTGTACTTTGTTAGTTGTAGAAACGTGCTTATCTTAAGCTGCGGTTCGACTTAGCATAGCTAACTGGCAGGAAATAAGGCGATAAAATAATAAAGTAATTCTGTAAACAAAATATGTAAATAGGGCAAAGTAATGATTATAAGGACTTAGTTAAGTTTCGAATAAAGAAAACGGAACAAAATCGCGTCTTGACGACTAGTTTCATTATAATTTGATCTGAATTTGTGTATGGCTGGAATAGTGGCATGCATAAAAAGGGACAAACTTCTAATGTTTTACATTGTATATTAACATAGAAAAATAAACGACTAATTGAAAGTAATTGCAATTCTTGTATCTCTGTAGTATAGGCTAACAGGCTTAAAATGGCCACATCAAGCAATTCAGCGACGTACAATTCATAAGCTGAATTCTTTGCAGCCCCCCAAGTCAAGTGGCAGGTGAAGTTTTCGTCATAGTATGAATGGAAAAAAATGTATGAAACTGTCAAATTGCAAGCTTGATAAAAATGTCAGTTTCATACATATTTTAACTATTCACTCGCTAACGCAAATACCACCTGACACTTGACTCGGGGGGCGGATCTGCTACATCATTGCTTATTTTCGTAAAAGCTTTCTTATTGGTGAATCGCGCTTGATTCACTTTAGTTGCAGATTGGTATTGAGTGTCGATATTGCTAGAAGAAAAATTAAAACCCTACCATTTATGGTTTGATGGATGTTATTTAATCGGTAATTATGTAAAAATAAGTCTTATTCGCTTCGTGGATACGCGGCATATCGCTAACTGCGGTCTGACATAAATGACCGCTTTTATATAAAATTGATCTTACAACTTTAACATTTCATTATATTTATGCCTCTTTCACACATTGCAATAGGAAAGTAGTCAGTATTTCTATTAATTTTTGTCTCGTGAACGTGAAAGTGCGTTCGTTTGGAATCTGCAAAGTCATAAAACGAATCAAGACATTCTTTAGATCAGAAATTATAAGATAGTAGGGTCCAATTAACCAATTAAAAAGTAACCAATTTCCACTACTTTTCTACATGAAGCCATTTTACATAGAATAAATAAATAAATAAATAAATCTCCAGACTAATACACCAATTATGTGGCCCTAAAGTAAGCGTGGAAAGCAATTTTAACGAAATTTGCCCGACCCGGGGATCGAACCCGGGACCATCCGCTTTACAGTCCGGTACATATACCGCTGCGCCAAAGAGGTCGTCTCAAACATAAACGACTCATTGAAAGCTGTTGTTTACCATGCTACTATTCTATACTAGATATACATATAACTATACTATAACGACTTCTAGGCCTTTTCCACAAGAATATATTGTATTACTTTATCACAGCACGCAACCCTGACATGGAGTATCTGTAGATAATTCAGGGTTAACTCTACTTCTATTCGTATGAAGTTTTCTTGCAGAAATATTGACTGTAAGGCTATCGTGAACTGAGCACGCGATTTCTACAAATGACTCAAATTTATCAACTACGAGTGAATTTATGAACCTACATGGAACATGGGGCCAACAAAGTGACTTTGTCCATGAGGGAAAATATTTTTTAAGCGATAGTCATGTAAAAGAAAGTAAATATGTATGTTATATTTAAAATATCTAATTATATTTAGAATGATATATTCATTCTGTTCGCCAACCTGCTTAATTTCATAATATGAACGATCCTCTTTCACTGCTGGGTTTGCCTGGAAGAAATCGCTTACTAGTGATAAGGCCGCCTAGTTGTACTTTTAGTTTATAATCTACCATTTCTGTATATATTTCTGGTGTGTACAATAAATAATTAAATAAATGTATTACTTTGATTAGCTATTTACAATCTACATACTCAATAATTTACTTAAAACCTACGTCATTGCTTTTGTTATTTTTTTACTAATTACAATTCGAATAACGTCATTCCATGTTAAAAACTTTATAACAAATTTTGTAAAAATGCGGACAACCAACAACTCTCTCTCTCGCACCTATACATAATATAACTTATCAGACTGCAATAGTATCATTATCCTCATTTCATTATCATTATTATTATTACATAGTATAAATCCAAGTCGCCAATTCTGTCTGTTTGAATGTTTGTCCGCTAACTCCTAAACCAGTTGAGGGATTATAATGCGGTTTTCGCCATCTTTTAGGTATTTTCTCATTTAAATTCGTCATTCAAGAACATTTAGAAAAAGTTGTTTCAAGTTCGCTAAAAACAATATTTCGTGAACAAGTCGTCCAAAATTACACCATTGTGAAGCGTGGGCGGGCCGCTAGTACACGTTTATGACTGTGTATCTTGTAAGTGCCTAAGTAATATTGTTTCGTGTATGTCCCATTTGTGTGTTATTGTCATCAATTGATACAAGTCTTGCTGTTAATGATACGCGCATATGTTGGACAGGGCTGTGCAATAAATGTTTTGGTTATTGCGAAAATTTGACATAATCTATATCGTTAAGTTGATAGTATTACAGCAAAGTTGCTAATTGTGTCTGTTTGCGTGTTTGTAGGTACTGTAACTCCTCCTTAACCATTAAACAGATTTCAATGAAGTTTTGACTGTCTATTAGATGACTTTTTTATTTCAATTTAAATACAGTGAATTCATAGATGAAGGTTTTTTTACGTTAACCAAAGTTCAACGTGTCGTGAACAAGTTGGTCAAAATTACACTATTGGGTGGGTCACTAGTAAATTAAAGATAAAGGGCTATACAGTAAACTGAAGGTTAAGGAAAGATATTTCCGTGGGCTGATTAGAAACGACCTTCACCCTTCTGTTAAGTAAGTGGATGAAAAGTATCTTTTATCGAATTTTGTTTAGTAAAAAAAATATAGCGAGTTTGGCAGGAAAATTTTACTAAGGTCAACGTAGAGAAGGAAACGTAAAAAAATATTTTCTGGGTGTTTCGTTCGTTTGAGTGATTGTAAGACCTATTTTTGTTCTGTCCGTATTATCTTTCGAATCTATACATAACTAGTGGCCGCCCGCGACTCCGTTCGCGTGGAAGTCGGTTTCCTGTGAGAATGAGAAGTTTTCCCGCGGTAAAAAGTACCCTATGTGTTATGCTGATGTACAACCTATATACTGTAAAGTTTCATCAAAATCCGTCCAGTAGTTTTTACGTGGAAGAGTAGATAACAAACATCCATCCACACATACCCACAAACTGTCACGTTTATAGTATTAGTAGGATATTAGACTAAAGTAAAGGTAAAGGAGGCGCGAGTCACTAATACTAATACTTTGACATTAGATTCAGACGATTGTATAAACAGCAAAAAAGTTTTATATAAACCAGTGTGAAACAAATAAATTAACGACTTGCTTGGCATTTAGATATAAATCGAGATATTTTTATAATCTTTTTAACATTATTTTTTTAACTCTAAATAGCAATGCATTAGGAAAACTGTAAAAGCTAAATTTTTTTCTTCGCTTAAAATTTTTTACGATCAAAATCATCATTACTTACTTAGTATCTCTATAAATTCAAGTCGCTCATTCTGTATGTTTGTATGTTTGTCCGCTAACTTCTCCTAAACCACTTAACGGATTTTAATGCGATTTTCGTAATTCTTTATGGAATTTATTCATTAAAATTTGTAGATAAAAAACAGTCAAAAAAAGTTTTTTTATCTAGCCAAAATTTGATGTTTTGTGAACAAGTCGGCCAAAATTACACCACTGCGAAGCGTGGGCGGGTCGCTAGTAAAATATAAATAAAGATACTTGAAAAAAGACTTGAATAATCTTGGTTCTTGCTATTTAAGAGGTATTTTTATTTGTTTGCAAGTTTTAAAATTTGTGACAACCCTACACAATTGGCATGACAACCACCTACATTATGGGCTTACTCATATCGTATCAGTTTATCGTCCTGTAGTTTCAAAACAAATAAAGATGTCTGAAGATCTGCCTACATTGTTAATCAAATTGTGCTTTTCATTATCGTTATGAATTGAATGAAAAACAAAACGTCTCGAAAAAATTGTAATTAAGTATATTCCTATTTTGCCCATTTTCCACTTTTTAATAATACGATGACACGAATTTGTTGTGTTTAATTTAATTAATTTTGTTTTTATCACAAAACAAGTTAGGTATATACAACATAGGCTTATTTTGAGCTTGTTTTTCTAGATTTAAATAACACATCAAGGCTAAAACTATAAAGAAAGAAGCGTTGAAGTCGTTTCAAATGTTTATTTATTTATTATTAATTCTTTTATATACACACGATAATATAAAAAATTACAAACATGTAAAGAAAATTTTGCCACAAGTGTCCTACGTTTGTTTACGAAGACGGAAGTAAAATTAAATCTTATTTTCCTATGATGATGCCCTTGTAGCACAAAGTTATTTGGCATCAGAGTTTTTTAAAGGACTCTGACGTGAGTGATTCTGTAACTCCAAATGGTCCTGACTGCCATGAGAATACATTTGGCCGTACAAATAATGTTTTTTTTTACAGAATAAGAAGATCCGAAAGTTACTAAGTTTAAGTAGGGTAGTGGCTACTGTCAGTACTTTTCAAGTCTTCATTGTAGGCACTAAAATTAAATTAAGGCTAACGCGTTGAAACTAAATCGCCCCGTTTTTTCACTTTGTTGCACTTTACAAAGTAACTTACAACTAGGAAACTACCGTGAATCCGATAAAAATCTTCATCGCGACTATATCCCATAAAAACTGCGTTATTGACCTAGATAATAAGAAATAGTTGCAGTTAATAAAGTAGTTCGCAAGTTAACCTCAAACGATTTATAGCAAAGTTAACCTCAAATTATGATTAATTGGCTAGTAAGCGGTATTAGAGCGCTGCCACACGGGCGTTGCCGCTGCGTTGCGTAGTCGCTCCGACGACTGAGCGATAACGCTTCGTTTTTATTTCATATAAATTTTAACCTAAGCCACACGTGCGTTTAAAAAGCGTGCGGCTCGAGAAGCGGACGACGCGACGAGACGGAGCGACAACGCAGCGCAGCGCAGTATGTTTTAGAAAATCATAGACTGTTGCGTTGTGATTGTGACATCGCAACGCTCGTGTGGCACTCTGTCCGTAGAAGTTACTGCGTTGCGACGACGCTCGTGTGGCACCGCTCTTACTTTGTAAAAATGCATTATAATGCCATTTAATACGGGGTGTAAACAGATAATTTCCGAAGGGGAACCATGTATAAAAAATAACTACACAGTCACCAACAAAATATCCTGAAAATTGAAAAAAAAAATTGTAAAGTAATGTTTGCCACCTGAGGTCAACTCCAACACATCCGCTAACGGTTGAGACGCTATGATTTACACTGCAAATTAAATTAAATCACCATTACATTTGTAAAAAAATAATATCCGAAAAGAGTGCTGGGAGTTTTTTTCCGCCGGCTTTTTTCTCTCGATCTACGGTTAGGTAATGTCGAAGTTTGTAACATTGACGTTCATTAAGTATATGTAACATTTCTATGATGAATAAAATAATTTTTATTTTTTTTATTTTTGATTAAATGCTAAATCCTGTCCCCACCTTACTTGGAGGTTTGGTCATACAATAGCCACTATCATTTGATTGTAAAATCATCATGCGCAAGATCATGCAATTGACCGTCATGATCATACAATTGTCAGCTGTCTTGCGCACGCGACGCCTCGGCTGTGGCGTGACGGTGCCACGTGACGTACTGTTAGCGGTAAAACAAAAGTAATCGGTAACTGGACACATCCCTAGCATTCGATGGACATCACTGGTTGGCGTCACTGCCGTTGGGCGCGGATTTGTATTGAATCTAATGGCGGCTACATGTTGTATTTTCTACTAATTCATATTAATTAAAGAGATGTTTAATATAAAGCCCAATAAATATAGTTGCTTTATAATACATAAATTATGTATATTTATTAATATGCATATGTATTTATACAACCGCCCACGCTTTTTGGCCGACTTGACCATGAAACATGGAATTTGATCTATATTAAGAAAAAAATGGGAGTGCCCTGTATTTTTGGATTTAAGTGAAAGAATGAACTAAGAGATGGGGAGAAGCGCATTGAAGTCAGTTAAGTGGTGGGGACAGACACAATTAGCGACTTTATGCTATGTAATAACTAGGGGCCGCCCGCGACCCCGTTCGCGTGGAAGAAGGTTTCCCGTGGGAATGCGAAGTTTTCCCGCGATAAAAAGTACCCTATAATTATGTTATTCTGATATATAACCTATATTACTGTAAAGTTTCATCAAAATCTGTCCAGTAGTTTTTACGTGAAAGAGTAACAAACATCCATACATAGACACAAAATGATAATGATGGATTTATATTATAACTAGTGGCCGCCCGCGACTCCGTTCGCGTGGAAGTCGGTTTCATGTGGGAATGAGAAGTTTTCCCGCGGTTAGAAGTACCCTATATGTTATTCTGATATATAACCTATATTGCTATAAAGTTTCAGCAAAATCCGTTAAGTAGTTTTTACGTGAAAGAGTAACAAACATCCATACATCCATATACAGGGTCTGTCGTAATGAATGGATAACCCGTTACCTACAGTTGATCCGGATGTGAGGCTATAAGAAAATGGTGTCTTCTTGCCAGGGTTGTTAACCATAAGAAAATGGCGTAGACTTTTAAACTTTTTTATAAATTTCGCTATTTTTTTCATTTATTCCGCTGCCATTTCTTCAAATTTTGATGTATTTGTATAATTCTTTTAGTATTATACTGCTGAGGACGTGTTTTATGTAATTTAAATACAATTTTAGGTGTTATTCACGTTGAACATTATCAAAATACTCATTTTAAGAAAAATATTTCCAATTTTTTTTCTTTATGTCAACTTTTGATCATCTCCTGTGGAAAAAAAAGTATGACGTTATAGCTGCCCATGATCTCAATAAATTGTCTAGTATGTGTAGATTCTAAAAAGGTATAACGATGTGTACTTTACAAGCAACATTAAGTTACAGGAGCGAGAACACTAATCAAGGTCGGAATTTTTATTTTTCATGTTATGTTATAAATGGTTGTAAAACTTCGTCATAATGATTTTATTCTATCAAGATACTTTGCACAAACACTATCGGGCCACTTATAGGATATTCAGAAGAAAACCCGGTTGTTTTTGGGAAAAAAATAACATTACTTCACGATAATAATGTAATGAAAATTTACAAATGAAAATTGTTGTGCTCTAATAGTTACATGCGACAAACATGTTGCGACAAGTTTATTCGAAATTAAAACGGATTTTAAAAATCGAACAAGACCGCATTACAAAGAAAAGGGTACTCATCACATCAGTGTGATTTTGACCATCGCATGTCCTTTTGTTCACATTGGCCCCGATTCTGAAAACACTCTCTAAACTAAACTAAAACTATCGCTGTCACTTACACATCAATAAGACAGAGACAGGTAATCATTTTAGTCCTGTCAAACTAAAATGTACGTGCAATATGATACGGCGAAGGCAATTTTAGGCTAGTCCTCAGCGCATTTCGTTCAATTTCACAATGATGTGGACTAAATTTAGTGAGACCAATGTACCTGTCTTGTTCTAATACGAAGCATGAGAAAGTGACAGCGATATTTTTAATTTAGTTTTAGAGAGTGTTTTCAGAATCGGGGCCACTATTTTCGTCAATTTGTTACTGCTTTCTAATATTTGACTATGATTTTCCTTGTGATTTGGACTTGATAATGTGGTGATACTGATGACTTTGCTCACATTTACGGACATTGTGTTGTGCTATCGATTGAACTTGTTGTTTTGGAAAAGTTTTTGTGTAGTTTGTGTATCATGCCGCAACAGTATACGCCGGCCGAATACGCGAACATGCATTACATTTACGGTGTATGTAATGGCAGCACCAATAGAGCTTCTAGTGTTTATCGTGTAAGATATCCAAATGTGCGACATCCTGATTACCGTGTGTTCATTAAAGTGCACAATGCATTTATGGAAGGACGATTTCCTTCTAATTTTTTCCACTTTTCTTTGTAATGCGGTCTTTGTTCGATTTTTTAAATCCGTTTCAATTTCGAATAAACTTGTCGCAACATGTTTGTCGCATGTAACTATTAGAGCACAACAATTTTCATTTGTACATTTTCATTACATTATTATCGTGAAGTAATGTTATTTTTTTCCCAAAAACAACCGGGTTTTCTTCTGAATATCCTATTAGTGGCCCGATAGTGTTTGTGCAAAGTATCTTGATAGAATAAAATCATTATGACGAAGTTTTACAACCATTTATAACATAACATGAAAAATAAAAATTCCGACCTTGATTAGTGTTCTCGCTCCTGTAACTTAATGTTGCTTGTAAAGTACACATCGTTATACCTTTTTAGAATCTACACATACTAGACAATTTATTGAGATCATGGGCAGCTATAACGTCATACTTTTTTTTTCCACAGGAGATGATCAAAAGTTGACATAAAGAAAAAAAATTGGAAATATTTTTCTTAAAATGAGTATTTTGATAATGTTCAACGTGAATAACACCTAAAATTGTATTTAAATTACATAATACACGTCTTCAGAAGTATAATACTAAAAGAATTATACAAATACATCAAAATTTGAAGAAATGGCAGCGGAATAAATGAAAAAAATTGCGAAATTTATAAAAAAGTTTAAAAGTCTACGCCATTTTCTAATGGTTGACAACCCTGGCAAGAAGACACCATTTTCTTATAGCCTCACATCCGGATCAACTGTAGGTAACGGGTTATCCATTCATTACGACAGACCCTGTATATATACTCACAAAATTATAATGATGGTAAATCCATTATAATGAGTAATGATTACGAAATTTAATATGTGTTTTTTGTGTGTTTACAAGATTGTTTCGGCGATAAAGTTATCAAGAAGTTTCAGTAGTCGGATGTTTATGAGCTGTTGTTTTGATAATTATTAGTAAGTATTTGAAAATTGAAGTATTGATTGTGAAACACTTTAATAATAATAATAATAATTAAAGCTATAAACACTTTTGCGATTCCAATTTTAACGTACTCCTTTGGAATAATTCAGTGGAATAAATCTGATTTGAAAACTTTACAGCGTCTTATCAACACCACAATGACAAAAACTAGGAAACACCACCCGAGATCGTGCTTGCAGAGGCTAACTCTTCCAAGACGTGAAGGGGGTAGAGGTCTAATAGATATTGTAAACCTACACAATAAACAGGTGTCGAACCTAAGATCTTACCTCCTGAATTCAATATCTCCTATACACACAGCTATAGTTCAAAACGATCTTAAATACACACCTCTTAATCTAAATGATAATACACTACAACGCAATGAAATACAGACTGACAAACAGACCAAATTCAGTGACTGGGCCCGAAAGTCTCTTCACGGTAGGCATTTTAACGATTTGAACCAACCTCACGTCGACAAACGCGCGTCGAACGAATGGCTCAACCGTGGCCAACTGTTCCCGGAGACCGAAGGCTTCATGGCTGCAATCCAGGACCAAGTCATAGAAACGCGTAATTACAGAAAACACATTATAAAAATCCCGAACACTGTTGATACGTGCCGCCGATGCAATAGCGGCTCAGAGACAATTCAACATATAACCGGTTCCTGTAAAGCAATAGTACAAACTGATTATAAACACCGCCACGACCAAGTTGCCAACATCATCCACCAGAAACTTGCATTAAAATACAAATTAATCACACCGCCGTCTACACCTTACTATAAATATAATCCAGAAACAGTACTAGATAATCCCACCCACAAATTATACTTTGACCGTGCCATTTTAACCGACCGTACAGTTCACTACAACAGACCAGACATTACTCTTATAGACAAACTCAATAAAACAGCAATTATAATTGATATAGCAGTACCAAATACTCACAACTTGCAAACTACTATTTCGGAAAAACTAAATAAGTACATAGAACTAAAAGACGAAATAACAAGAATGTGGAAACTTCAAAAGGTCACAATAGTTCCAATAGTCATTTCTACCACAGGTGTCATACCAAAAACATTAAACCAGTCACTAAAAACATTAGAATTACCAGAGCTAACCTATATTTATCTGCAGAAAGCTGTTATTTTAAACACTTGTAGAATAGTACGCAAGTTCTTACAGAATGATGCCCTAGTAGAATCTTAGACTTTAGGTAAAGAGATGCCGTCCACTTGGCTTAGGCTCGTGGTACGATACCAGCTCTCCAGCAGAAATGCTTGTAAAAATAAAATATGAAAACAAAATAATAATAATAATAAAGCCGTTTATTTCAAATCTCTCTTTGTTTACAATATATAAATACAATATTTAAATTTAAAAAATAAAAAATAAAATTCAGTATTCTAAGTATTTAGTTAATGCTAGTATTATTTGAGATTTGAACCCCAATTTGGGTAAAGGCCTCCTCCATCCTGTTCCATGACTCTCTGTCTTTGCCTAACTTTAACCAGTCGTTTCCTGCAACGTGGATTATGTCATCAGCCCACCGTTTTAATTGTCGGCCAACCTTCCTTCTCCCTTCTGGTCCTTTCCATCGGGTGGCTTCGATTGTCCACCTTCTGTCTGAGTAACGTGAGATATGTCCTGCCCATTTCCATTTAAGTGAAAGTGCGTGTTTGAGAGCATCGGTAAGCTTAGTTTTCTGCCGGATCTTTTCATTTCTAATTCTATGTCTTCTTCTTATTTTTAACATACTCCTTTCCATTGCTGTTTGACTGCATTTGATTCTTTGTTTTATTTTGTTGGTGTAAATCCATGTTTGGCAGCCGTACAATAAGCATGGTAATAAGTGAAACACTTTAGATCGTATTAATGACTTTCAGTGAAACTTTTATTGCGAGACTTAAAATTAACTACAAAATAATTGTTTTAATATCCTTATTGATTAATTATTAATTGTGAACATATTGCGATTCCTACAATCCTACTAATATTATAAACGTGAAAGTTTGTGACTCTTTTACTCTAATTGATAATATCGCTTGAACATCGTGGGTTATTTTTGCTCTACCGTTTTCTTTTTTCATAGTATTTTTATCTATTCGGTGACCTACTTAGTGCGATTATCATTATTATTTGTTTTGACAGACCGTAGGTTACCGTGTAAATAGTTGAGACACATTTTTTGTTTTGTTTCTTAGAGTTCCGTAATCTACGAGTCAAAACGGGAACCTATTCTTGAATATAGTCTAAGGGCGGGTTGCATCACAACTACTTAACGTGTCTGTCAACGTTAAAAATGGCGTTAACCACTGTCAAGCTAGAAAACGGGTTGTTTCACCAATGTCGTGACTTTTTTGTGACGCAACCCTTTGTATTTGACGTACGTTAAACATCTGATGTAATTGTTAAAAAGTTACGTACGTAGATACGTTAACCAACTGTTTGATACAACCCGCCCTAAGGGTCAAAACGGGAATCTTTTGTTAAGACTCCGCTGTCCGTCTGTCTGTCTGTCTGTCACTTGGCTGTCCGTATATGATCCGTAGAGAGAGTGGTAGAGTCTAGCTGTAGGCTCTGTCTGCAGCGATCACTGGGCTGACTCGAAATACCGCGGGCTGAAATACCACCGTCGCACAGAAAACCGACGTGAAGTTTTCGTTCGGTGAGTGCGGTATCCGGTGCCCAATTTTCTCAAAGGCTCAGCAACACACCCCCAACACCCACAGTGTTGCGGGTAGTCATGGGCGGCGGTGATCACTTACCATCAGGTGACCCGCATGCTCGTTTGCTACCTATATCATTAAAAAAATACGTGATAGCTTGACAGTCAAATTTACAAAGATCATGTGTTTCTGTTGCTCCACTCGTGCAGCATTAACACTCTTGGTGTCGACTCTACACACTTTACATGTGCGATCTCCGTGACTGTCGTTACTCTGACTATCCTGCACTTCTAAGGAGAGCACTGAAAACTGCTAAGCGGTTATTCTTTACTAAAATTATTGAGAGGTTAATTTTGTGAGTTTGTGTGTTCGGGGTTTTCCTATACTAAAATTAAAATTAAAGTAAATGCGAGTTTTTTGGTATCACGATAAATAAATAAATAAATCTCCAGACTGAACACACCAACTGTGTGGTCCTAAACTAAGCAAAGCTTGTACTATAGGTACCACACAATAGACTAGGGGAGAACCTAGTTACACCCAGACACGAGCCAATTTCGAAAAAACCCATTTTGACGAAATTGCCCCGACCCGGGGATCGAACCCGGAACCATCCGCTTAGCAGTCCGGTATATATACCGCTGCACTACAGAGGTCGTCAACGATCCTTTTATAGACTTCGGAAGGAGGATAAATTTGTTTTTTTTCCTGTTGTCGTTTATTATTCGTTAAGATATACTTACTTTATCGCGATAATCATACGTTTATTGTTTCAAGCGTAAAATTGCAGCTGATAAGGCAATCCCCTTAGAGATAACAAATAAAGTGAAAAATAATGGATGTAAGCTATTATTCAAGTGGGTTTAGATAATGGGATCTTGTGTTTGTTGAGAATAATAAGTTGATAGTGCGATTTAGGGCACGTATGAAACGATAATTATATATAAGGTGCGAATGGCGTTTTCTACGTTTTGCTTTATGCTTTACATTTTGTTCAAAAATTCCACCCTGTATAACCTACTAGTGGCCGCCGGAATGATAAGTTTTCCCGCGGTAAAAAGTACCCTATATGTTATTCTGATGTATAATCTATATTACTGTAAAATTTCATCCAAATACATCCAGTAGTTTTTACGTGAAAGAGTAACAAACATCCATACATACATACTTACAAACTTTTACGTTTATAATATTAGTGGGATTCGCCTATCTTTTATGCGTTAAAATAACCATAAATATAAGTAACCTATGCCATTCTCTGCTAACATAGATTGCTAGTGAAAGAATTATTAAAATCTGTTCAGAAGAATCAGAGATTACCCCGAATAAACAAATTAACAAACTTTTTGTTAGGTATAATATTAGTGTCAATATTAAAATATGTTTTTCTAAAGATATGGTCGTCGGTTTCTTTATTAATAATGCTGTCTACCTAATATTTAGAGTTGAATAACCTTTATTTATCTTAAAATACACCTATACAATCTAACTTTGGCTTGTATGTTCCGTGAAATGAAGTTAATTTTGTACCGTGCGTGTGGTAAAATTAAAAATGATTTTTTACATGACACCTTTAGTTAGCTGTGACTTCGGGATATCGCTTTGTTAGAAAACTTTTATCTAACTTATTAAATACTCGAAGTCTTTCTGTGAATGAAAAATTGCAAAATCCTACTAATATTATAAACGTGGAAGTTTGTAAGTATGGATGTATGGATGGATGTTAATTACTCTTTCATGAAAAAACTACTGGAAGGATTTGGATGTAACTTTACAGTAAAATAGCTTACTAAAGAGCCGCCCACACTTCGCAATGGTGTAATTTTGGCCGACTTGTTCCCGCAACATTGTTTTTTAGCTGATTTAAAACTACTTTTCTTAATGTTATTTATTTAAATGAGAAAATATCCTAAAAAATGGCGAAAACCGCTATAAAATCCGTTAAGTTAAGTAAGGAGTTAGCGGACAAACATATAAACGGACAGAATTAGCGACTTGGATTTATACTATGTAATGATGATACTATGTTATGATAATGATGATGATACATCAGAATAACACATAGGGTACTTTTTACCGCGGGAAAACTTCTCATCCTACTTCCACGCGAACGGATTCGAGGGCGGGCTCTAGTCGATAAATAAACAGTAATTTTTAAAAATGTTTAAAATGTATTTTTTATCGTTTATTTACATAAAAATGTATTAATTAAGTAATCTAATAGTTCGGCCCAAAGGTGCGCGAACTTGAATCGTACAAACCTAAACTGTCTAAAAGCTAATCTTAGGATGCGTTTTTTTGCGCACCGTGGGAACATATGGAAGAAGTTAAAAACAATCATCTGCTACACGTTCCCGTATTATTATTAGGTCATTGGATTCGCCATTCATTTAAAAAAAGCCTCTCAGGTCAAACCATTCTTTTTTTTTGGTCGGTAAAAAGTTAAGCACGCCGCAAAATCGGTTAAAAAACGCAGATAAAAACGTTTCACGCTATTATTATTTAACTTAACTACTTAGAACTGTTAGATGATAGGTTTAAACCACTTAGAAACACGATTTTAGCAGATAGATAGACGGAGAAACTTTGGGTTTTTTAACCAAATGGTGTAGTAATAATAATAAAATGATAATAACACCAACTGTGTGGCCCAAACTAAGCAGAGCTTGTACTATAGGTACCACACAATGGACTAGGGAAGAACCTAGTTACAACCAGACACGAGCCAATTTGGAAAAACCCCATTTTGACGAAATTTATGGGGATCGCACCCGGAACCATCCGCTTTACAGTCCGGTTACTACCGCTGCACCAAAGAGGTCGTATAAAGAAAGTTAAAAAAACCTTACAACAGATTTAAAAAAAATAGGATGTATTCATTCACACTAAAATGATTAGAAGTAAGATATAAGCTCCAATTTGGTAACTATGACGGTAGGTATATGAAAATAGGTATCTATGACGCTTGAGTTAATGCAGATTTAGCATCGTGGGCTCCCCCCTACTATTAGGCATCTAACTTGGCTTGACGAGTACAAGAGTGGAAAATTCTATCTTGACTTGATGCATTGAAAGATAAGCCTTAAGTATGTAATCTTCAGCACACTCCGATTATTTTTACAATGTTCAAACTTTCCTAAGTGAGCGCGAAAGTTATTTTAAGTAACGTATAAAAATATTATAAGTTTAATTTAAATTATTTGTTGCCGAATTGGGATCATTACTCCAAAACTACATAAACTATTTGTTTGAAAAATTTACAATATTTTTTGGAAAAAAATATGAAATAATATTTATTTTACCTATTGAGGAAGTTTTTCTAACTAATAAGTATTCAAACCTGTTACAGTTCTAAGAATTATTTTTTCCTGTTCTTAGAATTGTTACAATTGTTAAATATATGCTAAAACGTTAAATTCGTCACTCAAATTTATATACTAACTGGAGGCTTTGTGGCATTAGTCCATACAAAATCGAGACTTCATATTACATTACCAAATTTATCTGATTTTTAGGGTTCCGTACTTAAACGGTGAAAACGGGGCCCTATTGAGAAGATTTCGCTGTCTGTCCGTGTGTCTGAGTGTCTGTCACCAAGTTGAATCTCAAAAATCTTGACAGCTAGACAGTTGAAATTTTCACACTATTTTTATTGCGTTATAGCACATGAGTAAAGAAACTGAACAGAGACAAAGCTACATACGAATGCGCTGTGACAGGTACATCACTACAAGTGCAACGCGTGTGTGTGCGTGACCACTGGCCGCTTGTCACGTATGAGCCGAAACCGCTTCAAACTAGATCAGCCAGTGGTCAATCTCAGGGCGTGCAGGCGTGACGCGACGCTCGAACGTTGTGCGTGTTTTGTTTTTGTTTTCGAGTTTCTCACATAATACGTAGTAATACTTTTGTTTTAGTTTTTAAAAAGTATTTAAAAATATAGGAAAAGATTCTTTTTTTTGCCATTATAAGGACTTTAATGAAGGTAGTGTGAAATCAGGTTTTTTGATAATAACTACCTCCTGACAATTTTATTGAATTTGTTGAATTGCTTGAGCAAAAATTTCGCGAATATTTTGATCTTCATATTAAAAATGTTAATATTGGTAATGAAATATTAGCACGTTTGCAAGATTGTACATTTCATATGCCATGTGAGTGTTTCCCATTGGTTTATTTGAAAAAACTTTATATTAGATTTAGAATTTATCATTCGATTAAAAGACACAACAAATTATTAAAAACCAAAAGTAATAAAAAAAAAATATTTAGAGTATGTAATTTGTAAAAAAAAAAACCTATTTTAATAAAAAATTTGAAAAAAAAGTACATTTATATTTTTAATTTATTCAATTGTGCCAACCCTACCAAAATAGGTATAAATTTTGCTAGCTCTTTAGAAGCTTTGTCTCTGTTCAGTTTCTTTATACTCATGTGGTTATAGTAACAAAGATTAAAAAACAAAATAAAACAAATATTTAAGGCTCCCATAGAACAAACGCATTTCGTTTCTTTTTATAGATAATGCTACGGAACCCTTCGTCCGCTTTTGCCACTCGCACCTTACCAGATTTTTATATTTTTTATCAGTTCTTCCGTGAATAAGTCGACTAAAACTACTCTAGTCTATCTCCAGCATATCAAAAGCGAAGTGCCAATAACTCCTATAATCTGTTGAATTCAAAAGTGTACATACAAAGTTACACAAATATCGGAATAAGGCCTTTCAATTCAAAACGTTAAAAAAGTGAATATCTCAAAAAATTACAGATAGGAGGTATTGGTACTTCGCCGTCGATATCATACAAGTAACTTAATTACATGCGATGAAAGTCAAAATATCGATCATCAGCTTATCATCAGTAGGCCGAGAGAAAAAAGCTGGCGGAAAAAAACTCAGCACTCTTTTTTCCAACACTAAATATACAATATCAAGGCATACAACTACACCAAGACAAGATAAAAACGTAAGGTCACTCGCGTTCAATTCGCGAAGTCCACATTTCCCTCCAAACCCTTAGTTATGGTAGCTAACTCTAAATTACATAAACAAATTTACAACTCTCGTCATCTGTGACCCATTCCACTAATTCACCGAGTTTCTTCAAGGTCGTTTCAATTTACCGCCCTTTTATTAGACGAAATGCGTCCAACGTTTTAGTTAGAGTTATGACGGCCCAATAAAAACAAATTGGTAAGTGTAAACAGGGCCTTGAATTTCTTTGGTAGCAAAATACGGTACTTGAGCTGTATAAGCGTGTCTTTTATTCAGTTTATTTTAGTTTTGGTGACAGCTATACTTTGCATGTAATCATATCTAATGTTTCAACCAAAATGAGGAAGTTAAGAAAAGGTTACATAATTAAAACATGGCTACCTAACCCCTAGTTAATTTTAAAAATAAAAATCTAACCTAAAATCGTCTCATTGGTTATGATCTTGGATGCCACGGACGGACACACATAGGTATAGTAACTTCATACTAATGTCATCCTTTTATTCTTTTGGCATTTGGAAATAGTAAGCACTTTGAAACATAGATGGCGTTAGACGTATTTTAAATCGCGCAAAACGAAAAAGTATGCCAATCCTTGTGTTGATTCACATGTACTATACAGATACAATAAAATTGTTAGTTCAATGACCTTGAGAGCAATCGAGTCGCTTTATCTGTGGGTGTGTCGAGTTTATTATTATTCTACTTGTTATGTGCTAGTGAATACAAATCAATAAAATACAATTTATTGCCAGAGCACGGCATATGAGCACGTTTCATACTCTGTAGAAAGATACTGACTCTACATAATTCTAAGTATTGTAGATAAGCATAATTAATGTCATTTTTTGAACAAAAAACAAGCAGAAATATATCAAACTGGTGACCCGGCCACACTTCGCAATGGAAATTTGGTTAACTTAAAAAAACTTTTTCTTAATGTTCTTTATTTACAAAAAATGTAAAAAAAAGCTAAACGATGGTAAAAACCGCATTAAAATCCCTCAACTGTTTTAGGAGGAGTTAGCGGACAAACATACAAATAGACAGAATTGGCGACTTGGATTTATACTATGTAATGATGATGTGTCTTCCTTTTGACTTCGAAAATAGGGAAGGTTAAATGCCTTCAGTGTGTTTTTTATCAACACTGTTTTTGGTATTAACTAATCTTTTTTTATTATGTAAAGATTTTATGTTACTTTGTTAATCACAATAATTATGATTATTAAAAATATGTTTTTGTACCAGACAAAATCTACCCGATGATAACATTTATGTAAATAGCGTATAACATACACTCACTTATCTTTATTCTACGAAAAAACATACGATTGTAATTAGCGAAAATAGTTCAACACATGTCAAGATATAGCATATCAACAATAAAATGTGTGAAGTAAGGCTAATTGATAAGGCGAGAAATAGCGAGATCCGAAAGAGATGTGGAATGAAAGAAGATATTGTGACAAAAATTGAGAAAGGTATGCTTAGAAGGTTTGGTCATTTAGAAAGGATGGATGAAAGTAGGAATACGAAAGAGATACAACCGTATATCGACCAAATTGGCGAAAAAAGGGCCAAATCAAAAGTACCCGTAATCGACGAGCATGTATGAAGAGATTGATGTGTGTGAAAGACGCGCAAGAAGTATGTCTGGACCGAAGTATATGGCGATCCATAGTCTCTGCCTACCCCAATGGGAGACAGGCGTGACGATATGTATGTATGTACGAGGGTCAAACTGAAAGTTCTTAGAAAATCAAAAACTAAGCATTCTAGCAAGTTATTAGTTTTATTATATCTTTTCAAAATAGCGTCCATTTACATCAATACATCGCTGCATTCGATGGAACCATTGAGAAAAGCACCTTGCCCACTCGGGCTTAGGGGTCTCTTCGACGGCGTTTTGAAACGCAGCCACTGCTTCTTCGGCGTCCATAAAATGTTTTCCTCGAAGTTTTTCTTTTATTTTCGGGAATAAATAAAAATCGCAGCGTGCGAGGTCGGGGCTATACGGCGGGTGACCCAGTAATTCCACGTCTGAAGTCGCCAAATTGTCGATCGTTTGCCTGGCGGTGTGCGACGAGGCATTGTCGTGATGAAGGAGGATCCTGCTGCGAGGTCGTTTCTCTCGAACTTTTTCCAAGACAAGTGGCAAACAGTTGTTAGTGTACCACTCTGCATTAACCGTTTTCTGATCCTCTAAGACAACTGTCGCGTAATGACCTGTCTTTCCGAAGAACGAGGCCACCATCTTTTTTCCAACACTTCGACCTCTCTTCACTTAAGTTGGCAACTCTTCGGAAGGAAACACCCACTGAGCAGACTGTCTTTTGGTTTCCGGATCATAACAGTAAATCCAGCTTTCGTCACCCGTTAGTATGTCGAACACAGCATTTGAGTCACCTCCGTTAAATTTTTGGATCATTTCTCGGCACCAATCAACACGGCGGAGTTTTTGAGCCTCGGTCAAATTATGCGGTATCCAGCGGGCACAAAGCTTCCTGACGGCTAAATGTTCATGAAGGATTTTGTGCACTTGACTCATACCTATGCCTAGACTTGTCCGAATCTGCTGATAGGTCACTCGTTTGTCAGTCTCTATCATACGCCGCACAACACTGATATTATCATCAGTCGTCGCTGTAGAAGGCCGTCCCTCACGCAAATCATCGGTGAGATTAGTTCGACCACGTTTGAATTCATTAAACCAGTTGTAAACTGTGGCACGAGATGGGGCTTCATCGTGAAAAGCCAATTGAAGTCTATCATAACTTTCAACAAGACTTATATGACATCGAAAGTCATAAAAAATCATTGCACGAAAATTTTCTCGGCTTAAATTCATTCTGACGTGCACAGACAATTTTCAATTTGCCGCCAAATCGTAAAACAAATGACAAATGAATGAAATGTATACTCAATATTATTGGTAAAGAGTTCTATTTTCAAAATTTAAACTTATTTTTTTAATATAATGCTTTTAAGTTGCCAGTTCTAAAAAACTTTCAGTTTGGCCCTCGTATGTAACAATATAATAAATACAGATAGTTTTTAGTTCGTCTCTACTGACTGTTTTTTTATACTTGTTTATACAAAGAAATATATGTATTTAACTTAGCAACAGACGTTATGATAAATAAACGATAAGAGATATGACTTAACCGATTGTGTACTTCCGTTGGCAAAAAAAATATAATTAGTGAAATAATCGTTGTTTTTTGATTTGTAGACAATCTTATCAGAAAATTACCTTGAAAAAGTGCAATAAACTCTTATACTATTACTAGTAGCCGCCCGCGACTCCGTTCGCGTGGAAGTCGGTTTCCCGTGGGAATGAAAAGTTTTCCCGCGGTAAAAAGTACCCTATGTGTTATTCTGATGTACAACCTATATTACTGTAAAGTTTTATCCAAATCCGTCCAGTAGTTTTTACGTGAAAGAGTAACAAACATCCATACAGCCATACTCACAAACTTTCACGTTTATAATATTAGTAGGATTATTTCGCTGGAGAGTCGGGTTTTGTGTAATTTTGAGTACCTTTTCAGTTGCTGAGCTCTCCAGCAAGTCACTTGACTTCAAAAGCGATGCCCTACTTCTAGGGTAATTGCGTAGATATAGGTTCTTAATACTAAACCAAGCCTTAAGATTCTTCACGCGCCAGTAATTCTATTAATAATGACAGGATACACTAAAATTCAATGTAATTAGAAGTATTTCTTACGACCTTCGAATGTGCGGAGTTTACAAGTAATTGGCAGATAAATCTAGTTTGTAGCTACGTAGCAATATACTTCATTTAGATTGAAAATGTGATGTTGATTGCTACGGACTCATTTCTGTTTTTATTTGAAACTAGCGACCCGGCCACGCTTCGCAATGGTGTGATTTGGCGCGAATTCTTCACGAAACATTGAATTTTGGCTACTTTAAAAAAACCTTTTCCGATTGTTCTTTATTTACAAATTTAAATGAATAAATTCCTTAAAAGATGGCGAAAACCGCGTTAAAATCTGTTAACTGGTTTAGGAGGAGTTAGCGGACAAACATACAAACAGAAAAAAATAGTTACTTGGTATTATTTATTTTATTTATTTATTTATTTACTATGTAATAATATTAAGTTTAAAATGGAGTTGCTAAAACACTGACAAAGTTCTACAATATTAATTAGTTACTGATGTATTGTAATTTAAGCTACTTTATATTATGTGTTCTATATTTTGTCTATACTAAAAGGATAAACCGTCTCTATCCGTTGAGAAGTGAGGATGAACTTAGAATCGGCACCATTGTGTATTAATCTAAGAAACGAAGTAATTCATTTGATTATCGGTAGACGAAGTTATCGAAGATGTTCTTAGAAAATAAGAATAAATGTGTAAGAAATTATCCGAAAGATATAGTGTAAGCACGATATTGTAAATTTAATGTGTATAGGTGTTAGATGTGAGGAAGACAGATATATTGTACTAAGACTGTTGAATGAAAATGAGTATCTCAATTAATTGAAAAATTATAAAACTTTCATTTATTTAAATATATTTATTTTGATAGATTATAATATAAATTTAAAATAATTATTGAAACAGTATAAATGATCCTTTTTTTTTGACTCATTTGATATACAGTCGCCTTGAAATGCAATTGCTGTGAAAAGTTTTGTCGAATAAAACCAATAAATACTGAAATATACTAGTTATCATGGTAAAATATCCACTTCTGACTTTAATAGGAGTAAGTTTACGTATAGGCCTAAAGAAAATAAGATCTAACACAGTGCAACAAAGTCTAAAATACGTTTTTCTTGTTTCAGATTTGACCGAAGCCAGCCAAACACAAGACTGACAGTTTTATACCCACTTTGACTATGTAGTATAGAGTTTATTGCAAACTCAACACACATTCCATTATAGAAGAAATATGAACTGATAACTTGAAGATAAGGAACAATAGAAAGGTAATGTAATTTATAACAACGCACATTGTTTATAGTCTTATTTATAAAGTAGAATAGAAAAAAGATGACGTACTAGTTGGGAGATGGTCTCATCCTAAAATAGCGAGAGGAACTGAGCCTTAATCCAACAGGCTGGCTCAATGTGGGTTGTTGGAGTCACAATATGGTAGAACGTGTAACACATGGGTGTCCTAGCGATGTTTTCCCTCATCATTAGTGCGTAATTTGGACATACCTACTGTGAAAAAGTAGTTATGTGCCACTTATGTCCAAATTAATTGGTTCAGTTCAGTTCCTATCACGCACTTATTATAAAGAGTTAAAAGATTATTTATTTTTTGGGTAACAGTTGATATAAGCGGGTCTCTTTATCAGTCATTGATAAAAATATAATAGCATAGACAATCATATTTTCCAGTATTTTCAAGGAACTTATAAATACTTATTATTAAAAATAACACTACCATTTCTTTCACCCATTTCAATAGAAATCGCACCAAACAGAAACTTTCAAGAAATGGTGGGATTTCAATATCACTCCTCCATCTATACTCCACACCACGCAAACAGTTACCCACTCCAAACAAACAAACGAATACACCCATCCAACTAAATTCCACCACTAACGCCATCTATACCCTGCCCCCTACAACTTATCTCTTTACAACCTCTCTACACAGATGTCGTCGTCGGCCAATGCGATCCACTCGGTGGTCGAGGAGCGAGAAGGCGACGAGGCGCAAGAGAGACTACTGGATGACAAGCGGGTCGCCATAGTTACCGGCGCGGGGGACGCGCGGGGCGTGAAGCCGTCGAAGAAAGGTAGGGGATTTTGAGCTTTAGTGTGAGTGTGGTAAAGGCGAAAGTAGCTTTGGCGTCGACGAAAGAGAGAGACTACTGGACGACAAGCGCGTCGCCATAGTTACCGGCGCGGGCGACGCGCGGGGCGTGAAGCCGTCGAAGAAAGGTAGGGGAAAATGTGCTTTAGTGTGAGTGTGGTAAGGGCGAAAGTAGCTTTGGCGTCGACGAAAGTGTGAGTGTGGTAAAGAGTAATTTTGGTGTCGAAGAAAGGTAGGTAGGTGGTTTTGAGCTTTAGTGTGAGTGTGGTAAGGACGAAAGTAGCTTTGGCGACGAAGAAAGAGAGAGACTGCTCGATGACAAGCGCGTCGCCATAGTTACCGGCGCGGGGGACGCGCGGGGGGTGAAGCCGTCGAAGAAAGGTAGGGGATTTTGAGCTTTAGTGTGAGTGTGGTAAGGGCGAAAGTAGCTTTGGCGGCGAAGAAAGGTAGGGGATTTTGAGCTTTAGTGTGAGGGTGGTAAGGACGAAGTTGGGAAGTTATTTACGCTGTTATGTTTGTTTGGATATGAATTGTTACAGAGATTGGTAATTGGTAGAGCTTAGGAATGTATCTTTGTTGCTGAAAGTTTTATTAATGAATGTTATTATTAATCAAGTTTATCTATGTTGATTCAATAAACTAATCAATTGACTTGGAATATCATAATAATACTAGTGGCCGCCCGCGACTCCGTTCGCGTGTAAGTCGGTTACCCGTGGGAATGAGAAATTTTCCCGCAGTAAAAAGTACCCTATATGTTATTCTGATGTTAAATTCATTAAAATCCTTCCAATAATTTATACGCGAACGAGTAACAAACATCCATACACATCCATATTTACAAACTTTCACGTTTATAAAATTGGTAGGATTTTATTGTATGTATGATTTTTTAACAAACTTTTGAACAATTACAAAACGTTTAGACGGTATTATAATTCTGAATATTTTATATGAAAATTAATCGAAATTCTAAATTTCAAAGAATCTTTCATATTTATATTAATATGACGTAAAAGCTAATATCACAACTAGGCTAAGCGACATCTTGCACCGTAAAACATTTATAACAGAAATGTAGGGTAGTTATTCTCATTTTACATGATTACCCTCGTTTCAATACACTAATATGCCAAACACATATTGTACTAGAATTCGGTCAACATTTTGATTAAAATCTCTGTGATAATATTTGCGTGTTTATAAATAAGTGTAGTTTAACTTAGAAAGTTGAAATGGCGAGGAAAAAGTATAAGAAAATTTTAACAGGTACGTTTCTTAGGTGAAAAGTTTGATGTGTTACAAAAAAGATTTAAAAAGTGAGCCAATAATTATTAGTGATTTTTGAATCTCCTTGAGTTTTTGATAAAACTTTACAGTTTAGTGCGATATTTGTGTAAATGATTGCAAAGTCTATGTATTTACTTAAAAAATATAACTCTTCCCATTTATGTACCAAATTGAATTAGTATTTTCGCAAAGCTAAATAAAATACTTTATTCTACTGTCTATAAGAGTGTTTTATTAAAGAAATAAACGTAGGTAGTAACAGTGTCAAATATTTCTACACGAGGGTTTTTTCCGCGAAACATGACTGTCTGGGGCAAAGTAAATATGCAGTTTTAACCATAATTACAACAGGTAATTAAAAACCCTGTAATGCCATGAACACATAAATTGTTAAGGTTATGATTTGTTTTTGAAATGAGTTGAAAGTAACTTAATTTTGGAAAGTTGCTTCTTGTTTTTATGTTGTGATGAATATATCTTTGCGTATATAAATCATCATAAATATATATCCTACTAATATTATAAACGTGAGAGTTTGTGAGTATGGATGTTTGTTACTCTTTCACGTAAAAACTACTGGATGGATTTTGATGAAACTTAACAGTAATATAGGTTATACATCAGAAATACATAAAGGATACTTTTTACCGCGGGAAAACTTCTCACTCCCACGGGAAACCGACTTCCACGCGAACGGAGTCGCGGGCGGCCACTAGTACCTACGATATAAATCCAGTGTAGGTAGGTAAAGAGTTTATGGAAACCATCGTTTAAAGTCCTCTAAATCCTTTGTTTTAATATTGAAAAAGTTACATAAAGACAAGCAGAAGTGACATAAAGATAAACAAGGTACCTTTTGTTTTATACACAGTTTTTTTTAATTAGTATGTTATCTAAACATAAATTATGCCAATGCCATTTGCTTGTAAGTTAGTAAAAAAAGTTTACCAAAAAAAGTTAATATACAATTCTTTTGTCATGCATCTTCCATCTATGGCATCTAGCCAGACCGGTTCATTGGAGCATCCGGTCAGTGAACTATCTGTCATAATTAGTACTAAATGCCAATATACTGAGAAACGATTAGCAAGGGGTCAACGACCTCTTTTATAAGGACTATTACGGGTCTAGGATATTCAGAGATATAGGTTTTTAAGGGGAAAATCTGTTGAGGTTAGTTGAATGTGATATTGAAATAGTATTATAAATTGCTTTGAACACGAACTGTCAAATAATTCAAGAACTTTATTTTGTTATTTTTTTATTATAGGTGCGTGTTACTCATTCTCATATTATAAGAAACAAATTTTATAGAATTGGCAAACCGGCCAAGTGCGAGTCGGACTCGTTTGTTAAGATCATTTTCTACTTGTTTATTAAAATCGAGTAAAAATTGCTTAAGAAATACGTTTGTTGTATGGGAGCCCCTCCTTAATATTTACTTTATTGTTATTTAATTATTTATTTTGAAAGGAAAAAATATTAATTTATATACAAGTAAATATTCTGTGGAACTTTGATTTGCGTCTACCTGTTTCCGTTTTTAATATTGAGCAAAAAAAAACACATTTATTGTATGGGGATCTCCGTTATATATTTTTTTAATTTTTAATATTTTGTGTTATAGCGGCAACGGAAATACATAATTTGTGAAAATTTCAGCTTTCTAGCTATCGCGGTTTATTAGATACAGCCTGGAGACAGAAATACAGTCAGATAGACAGCGGAGGCTTAGTAATAGGGTCCCATTTTTACCCTTTGGGTAAGTAACCTAAAAAAAGAAATAACACTTTTTATTTGCAAACAAAAGTTTCTAAATTTTGATAATTGTTCCCAGGGGTAGAATTTCTTCTTAGGGTATAACAGCCTCTCATATCATATTTTTTTATTTATTAGCATAATCACATATAATTACAAATGTAGGCTGCTTCTAGATTCCAAGTGCCTTGACACTAACTAAGCTAAGTAGATATGTTTGCACGTTTATATATTTGTCACCTTAGTATTTAATAACCAACCAATTACATATTTACCATAACCTCAAACTCGTTTCTATGTGTTAATAGAATATGCAAATAGCATATTACTTAGCACTATTTACATACATCATTGACGCAAACATAAATTTATGTATGTATAACTTGTTATCCTACTAATATTATAAACGTGAAAGTTTGTGAGTATGGATGTATGGATGTTTGTTACTTTTTCACGTAAAAACTACTGGACGGATTTGGATGAAACTTTACAGTAATATAGGTTATACATCAGAAAAACACATAGGATACTTTTTACCGCGGGAAAACTTCTCATTCCCACGGGAAACCGATTTCCACGCGAACGGAGTCGCGGACGGCCACTAGTTTTTAATATTTCTTTCTAATACATGTACTCGTATTTACGTATCGCCAGCAGCATACGCTTGTTAGGGTTTAAATAAATGTAGATGGCACTGCATGTTATTTAAATCGCGTTCACGTTTCATCATTTTTATGCAGGTAAACAAATCACTTTTTATTTTATAACTTACGTGTTTTACAAGTAAGATACAAAGATATCCTATTTATTGAATTCCTGATTGATTCATACAGTTACAGTGATAACCTTTCAAAAGTTCACAAAGATTTATTTACTCAATAATAATTAGTAATCTTCTGATAATAGTATCTTAAGTCGTATTTTAAAATAAAACAAGTTTTAAATCTAGCATTAAGTCGTTAGCAAAATCTAGTATAATTTAGGCTCAATGTATCACATTCAATGATATAATATCCGATTTGTACAAATGTCCGTTTAAAAAAGGCCTTAGTTAGATCGACTGCTTAAAAAAATGATTAATCTGACTATCATTTTATAACACGACTAATAGAGTTACTCTCTCATATATTTGAGACATACATTTTCCCCCTACTTGCGAACACTGTAGGTACTAAAGAATATGACTGATTCATTCAATAATTGATTGATGAATGATTGATTGATTTACAAGACCTTTAAAATGAATACGAGCCAACATACTTGCAAAGATATTAGGCACTGTTTTGTGAAAATATTTTTTAAAACTCTTAAGATTTTATCACAAGACAAATTTGTATTTTATTTAAATAATGTTCGAGTTTTTACTTTTAGTTTTGCATTTAGAATGCTAAATTATTAATCGTGAAGTTATAGACACTGGTAATGCTCGGAGACCCGCGATCTTTTTCCAGTGTCTTTAACTTCTAAATTAAATAATGTTTGTTAGTTTTTAATTGACTGAGATTAATTAGATTTTACTTGGGGTTTTTTTACTTCAGTATCCAGGTAGGTATCCAATTAAAATTGTTTCATTTGATTTATTTGTAAACACCACGCAATATTTGACATTGAAAATATTAATAGTGAAATGAAGAGGCGGAAATTCCTCTCATTTGATGGATTAACGTCAGCTATATGACGTAAGCACATAGATAGATACTGGGAGAAATTTCGTTGGGTCACCGTAGCGGCGCGGTAGCTCAGTGGTCAGAGCATTAGACCGGTTATCTAAAGGTCCTGGGTTCGGTTCCCAGTCGCGCAATGCTCGGAGACCCGCGTTCCTTTTTCCATTATCTATAACTTCCAAATATTAATAGTGATTTAATTGAGACAGGAATGCATTTTAGTTTGCATTCCTTAAATTAAATTAAATGAAATATAAATTAAAAAAGATCTAAACAATATTTTTCTTAAATAATAAGGTTAAGGTCTTATCAAAAGTAGGCATATTGTAACAGGCCATAGATCTGATAGTGAAAGGACCCAAAACTATTTTATAAGAAAACATCAGCAAATATTCTTCCTTTATCATCCCAGTAAAGCTAGATGACTTTAAGACTAATCTAACAGCAAAAACTAATATGAAACCATTTCTTTACTATTAATTTTGAAGTTATAGATACTGGAATAAGGAACGCGGGCCTCCGAGCATTAGCTATCTAAGGTCCTGGGTTCGATTCCCAGTCGCGCAATGCTCGAAGACCCGCGTTCCTTTTTCCAGTATCTATAACTCCAAAATTAATAAAAAAATGCATTTAAATGCAAAACTAAAAGTAAAATCTGATTTCTTTACCAACCTATTTCTTTCGTATTTCCAGTAAAACTCCCCGAAGACGAGCCGGCCGGCGCCGGGCGGTTTACGATCGGGCCGGCGCCGGCGCGCGACTGGGAGATGGTGCCGCCGGACGGCCGCTGGGGCTGGTTCATACTCGTTGGTAAATATTGTATTATTATGACTTCATCCCGCAGTGAGCCAGCGTGGTGGATTACGGCTCAAACCCTCTCGCTATCCGAGAAGGAGGCCTGTGCTCAACTATGGGGCATATATAGGCTATTTATTTTTATTTATTTATTATGTCTATGATGGAAATATAGTGTCAATATAGCTAGAAGATTAACTGATGGTGTAGCTCTGGTGTGGTGTAAGAATTATAGAAATTAAAGTATCTCTATTACAAAATTCATCAAAATCGGTTCAGCCGTTTAACATAGATAGTCATACAATACATATTAATAGAACATATTCATGAGTATTAGTAGTAGATGGTGCTTCTTTATTATACAACATTGTATTAATATGTTTATGATGTACATAAATACATCTATGGCAATTCTTGATAGTGTAGCTTTTTGGTGGTGAAGGAATTATTGAAACCGGTTCAGTAGTTTCTGAGATAAGTTGTTACAAACATGGGGGTGGTTAATACTCGTTGGTAAATATTGTATATGTCCACGACGGAAATATAGTGTTAATACTAGGAGATTAACTGGTAATGTAGCTGTGTAGGGATTTTAGAAATCTGGCATTCTATATTGCAAAATTCATCAAAATCAGTTCAGGCGTTTAATATATAGACAGACAAAATAAACATTTTCGCATTGAAGATATTCATGAGTGTTAGTAGTAGATGGTGCCGCCGGACGGCTGCTGAGGGTGGTTCACACTCGTTGGTAAATATTGTATTAATACATCTATGACGACCTCTGTGGTGCAGCGGTATATACACCGGACTGCTAAGCGGATGGTTCCGGGTTCGATCCCCGGGTCGGCCCAATTTCGTAATATGGTTTTTCGATATTGGCTCGTGTCTGGGTGTAATCTATCTGGTCTATAACACAAGTGCTTACTGCAACTTACTTTAGGGCCACATAATTGGTGTGTTAGTCTGAAGATTTATTATTATTTGGTATTTCTTCTTTTCCCCCCCCCCAAGGTGCAACAGTGGTAAACATCCTGATCCCCGGCACAATAAAATCCTTTGGCGTGTTACTATTAGAGTTCAACGACCTCTTCGACGCGACCCCGGCCGCGTCCTCGGGTATAGTGGCGCTGTGCTACTTCCTGTACAGCAGTTTAGGTAAGTTGTTAAGGGCTGATTTTTCAATAGTCACATAAATGCTAACTGACTGATAAAGGGTTTGTTTTCATTGTCACTTCATACGTATGTCAAGTATTTATGTTCGACGTGCAACGAAAACATACTGATTTTCTGTCAGATAGAATTAAACTGACTATTGAAAAACCGGACCTTAATAAATTAAAAAATATAATAAAGTTTTAAGGTAAGTTATTTAATAATTTAAAAAGTATAATAAACTTTTAAGGTAAGTTATTTAATAAATTTAAAAAATATAATTAAGTTTTGGGTAAGTTATTTAAAAATTAAAAAATATAATAAAGTTTTAGGTGAGTTATTTAATAAATTTAAAAATATAATAAACTTTAAGGTAAGTTATTAAATAATTTAAAAATATAATAAACTTTAAGGTAAGTTATTTAATAAATTAAAAAATATAATAAACTGGTTTTACCCTCCTGGCTTCGAATGCATTAACTTTATTTTAGAATTGACTGAATTATCATGTTTTTCCTATAGGTTAAATGTGTCAATAAATATATTTAATGTTATTCTTTTATAACAGCTAACCTTAAGATTTGAAATTTTAATCAGCCGGTATGTCACTCCAAATTTTATTAATTTGTGTAATGTACAAAATTTCATCCAAATCGGTCCAGTTTTATTTGCGTGATATTTATTGGATTACGCAGTTAACTAAACTGAAATTTATTTATTTAAGTAATAAAAGCAATATATTTTTAAACAGAAAACAAAATCAGTTTCCTAAAACGCTAACTTACCGATCAGGGACTGAAAACGGTTAAGGTTTACCGGTATTTCAACCTGTATAAAAAAGCGGTACCTTAATTTTATACCGGTTACGCAATCCTTGAACCAAAACTCTACCGGTTGTTTTAAGGTTTTCAGAATCGCTACCGCTATCTTATAAAGGTATGGCATAATTATACCTTTAAAATTCATACAGGTTGAGTATTAAAGGTATAACCCATATGATTTTTTCGGTATCGTAATACGCTCGCTCGATACAAATAAAGTCGATTTTCCGACAGCAGACCCACACATTCTTGAAATAAAGTGATACTTTTATTTATGTAAAGGTTATACCATAATATTAGAAGTATACCGAAATGTTATGGTGAAGGTTTTTTATTATATTCTTAAAAATACGGTACCGAAATGAAAAGGTATGACGTCATACCGTATTTTAAAGGTATGCATATTTAAGTGTATTAAAAAAATAAAATACTGAAATAAAACGGTATGACGTCATACCGAAATAAAAGGTAGGCCTAATTTAACCGGTTTTCGGTCCCTGTTACCGATGAATATAAGTATCGAAAATAATGTGTCGCGATTTAAAAGACGCCCAACGCCATCTATCGACCTTTTTCCGCACTTCATTTATCCTTTTCCATCATAAACTCATTTTTATTTAATTTTCAGGTCCGCTATCGTCAATATTATCAGTGAAATGGTCGTACCGGACCGTGACGCTCATTGGGGGCAGTTTCGCAGCTTTCGGAATGATATTCAGCAGTTTAGCGTTCAATATCACGTATTTATATTTTAGGTGAGTTGATTTGATTGCTGAATTTGATTCGAGGGTTTTTTTATAAATAACAGATAAGTGCGTGGTAGCCTAGTAGCAACAGGAACGGGTCTACTATACCGAAGGTTCTGGGTTCGATCCCCACTAGGGTGTACCACTAATTTTGTCTTTTTCAAATTATGTACATGTTTATCACGCACTAACGGTGAGGGAAAAACATCGTGAGGAAACCCACATAATTGGCTGATAATCCATCATGTGCTCCACCAACCCGCACCGAGCCAGCGTGGTGGATTACAGCTCAAACCCTCTCGCTATCCGAGAAGGAGGCCTGTGCTCAACTATGGGACATAATATATAGGCTATTATTATTATTATTAATAACAGATATTAAGAACTAAAATATTTGTTTAGTTAAATGAAAGTAAATAATATCCAAATTTTGTCTGACACAACCCAATTAAATAGGAGGGAATTAATAGTGTTTGTTAATATTTCCATAATGTTAAATACTTGGAACACAGTATTTAACATTTTGTAATTTAATAAAAATGTTACTTTTTAAAGCATACCATAGTTGCAGGGTTCGATTCCCAATAATTTTATTTAGTTTTTTTTGAAGAGATAACTGCGTGAGAAAACTCACATGTAGGTAATGATTGTCTGAGCCGGCGTGGTGGATTACGGCTCTAACTTTTTTTAGTTGAAAATATGTCTTCTTTACCCTAAAGTGGGGTCCTTTAAAATAAACCTTCTAAGACTAATATATTAAATACTAGCGACCCGCCCACGCTTCGCAATGGTGTAATTTTGGCCGTCTTGTTCACGAAACATTAAAGTTTGGCTAACTTAAAAAATCTATATTTACTAAATAAATGCCCTAAAAATGGCGTAAACCGTATTAATATCCGTTGTGTGGTTTAGGAGGAGTTAGCGGACAAACAGACAGAATTAGCGACTTGGATTTATACTATGCAATGATAATGATGATGATAACGATGACGATAATGATGATGATGATAATGATGATGATGATAATGATAATGATGATAATGATAATGATGATAATGATAATGATGATAATGATATACAAATAAATGTTAATACACAACCATCCCCCCCTAGTTTCGGTGTGATGGTGGGCACGGGCGCGGGGCTGGCCTTCCCCCCCACCGTGTACATCGTGACGTCATACTTCGTCAGACTGCGGGGATTGGCCAATGGTGAGATTTTATTGAATACGAGCGACCCGCCCACGCTTCGCAATGGTGTAATTTTGGCCGACATGCTCACGAAACATAGATTATTGGCTAACTTAAAAAAACTTTTTCCGTTTTTTCTTTATATACAAATTTAAATGAAAAAAATACCTAAAGGATGGTGAAAACCGCATTAAAATCCCTCAACTGGTTTAGGAGGAGTTAGCGGCCAAACATACAAACAGACAGAATTAGCGACTTGGATTTATACTATGTAATGATGATAATGATGCCAATAGGTTATTTGATGTTTTTAGAGTGATTTTTCGGTGAGGCATGAAATTTGAGACAGTGAAATGTTTTTTTGTATGGTATTGTTTTGGGGTTGGTCTCGGGTTCGATTCTCGCGACGAACGGACATGAATAGCGACTGCTTATTAAAACTTATTCTTTTATTTCTATGTCGAATACACTATTTATTAATGATAAATAGTTTGTTTTAATTAATATTCGACCTGCAATGAGAACATACAATTTAAAAACCAGCCAACATTATAATAATGATTATTGTTACACAGGTATATGCATGTCTGGCTCCGCATTCGGTAGTATAATACTACCGCCGGTGATTAGACTGCTGCTCGAGACTTACGGATATCAGTGAGTATTAGATTAACGGCCGAAACCAATATTCTACTATAGTCAAACCCTTGGTAATTGGAAACTGCTAGTTTTGTTTTTTGTGACGTGTTTCTGTCATTTCCATATCAACAGCTATATCTACCATAGTTTATTGAGACGCAAAAACATGGATAATGGTAGCCAGAGTTACACAAATAACAAAACGTCAAAGGTAAGTAGAATATTGGTTTCGGTCGATATATAATATAGACCCTGTTAAGCAGAAAGGTGTTAAGTGCCAAAAATCGGATATTGAGTTAAGTATACCACTGTTTTTGTAAACATATAATCTAATTGTACGCAAAAAATGAACTCTCGAAATATTATATATTTTTAGTTATTTACAAAAAATAGGTTTTGCAAATTTCACTACTCCACCTTTTGAAATTAGCACAACAGTGTTATGTCAAAAAGTTCAGTTCTGCATATTAAGGATACGTTGGAAGCCTGATATATAGTAAGATTCAAGTGCAAAACCTTTTAGAAAATGTTCATAACTGAATCTCATTTTTGCAAATAAATTGCCAAGTGCGAGTCGGACACGTGCACGAAGGGTTCCGTAATATTTTTATCCATAAAAACGGTAAAAAATAAATGTTTTGATTTGGTGCCACCCTTTAATATGAATGTTATTAAAATGAAATAATTCATTTTACAGTGAATATAAAACTGAATATTTCGTGAATATCAGTTGTCGTTAATAAGATCAAGAAAAAATTGCCAAATAAACACGCTTGGTGTATGGGATTCCAATTAAATATTTTAACTTTATTTCATTGTTAGTGTTTGTTATTATAGCGGCAACATAAATAAAACATGTGTGAAGAACTTTCTAGCTATCACGGTTCATAAGGAGGCTTAGTAATAGGGTCCAGTTTTTACCCTTTGGGTACGGAATCAAAAAAGAAAGATTGGATTTAGGTAATTAAAAGTAAATTGACACCTTTTGTTTAATTGCTTCCTGCGCCACCGAGAAGCACACTTGGCATTGGCAGTGTTACCAAATACGTACGTTGTAATAGTAGGGTAATATTATAGACGTTTTGGTATTTTTTACCCGTCTTAGAGCCGGTTTTTTAATAAACAAATAAAATGGCAAATATTGAACTGTCCGATAGCTTTAACTAAGACGAAAAATAAAGTTTCAAATTTTCTCAGTGGTCAGATAGCCCTCTGCTAGCTATCCTAATGATTTTTGTGACTAGCTTCACGTTAACTCTGTGAGGACGAGACTTTCTTTAGTATTTTACGGTTGTTAGAAAAGGTCAGTTATCTTTCAACGGATACGAATTTCGCCACGGTCAGAACTAGATCAAATTGACATGGATCAACACGGAAATCACCATCTTTCGAATAAAAAACAATCATCGAAAGCACCTTCTCCCAGTCGTAAGCTCGGAGGTAACAAATATAGGTAGAGTAAACCACCGCCTTTGGGCACCTCCTCTCCAACAGACATAAACCTCAGTTCTGGAACAGTATAAAGAGTGCTTTACGGTTCGGAAACGTCTTTCTCAACTCGGGTGAATGATTGGGGCATACCTGAATAGCAGACGCCTAACACATCATCGGCGACATGGAAAAGAAATGTGGTACCCATGACCTGCTGCTTTCCACAGGGCTCAGTTTCGAGCTACTCTTGTGGAACGTCAGGTATGATTGGGTTCCTCGAGGCGCACTCCTCAGGGGCTTAATCGTGATCTGTGACGCCGAAAACACGCTCGTTTTGGCAACATAAAAGACAGCTGCCTGTCTTGCAACCGCTGGTGTGGCCACCGTTATCGGGAGCCGGCAGAATATTGGGCAATAGGTGGCCCCAAACAAAACAGAAAGAGTTGTGTTTTGTGAGGCGGTAGAGTCTAGCTGTAGGCTCTGTCTGCAGCGATTAGTGGGCTGACTCGACCGGTGAAATACCACCGTCGCAGAGAAAACCGACGTGAAGTAGGGACGATGTTCCTGCGTTTCGTTCGGTGAGTGCGGTATCCGGTGCCTTAATTTTCTCAAAGGCTCAGCAACACACCCCCAACACCCACAGTGTTGCGGGTAGTCATGGGCGGTGGTGATCACTTACCATCAGGTGACCCGCATGCTCGTTTGCTTTGCTATATTGTTTAAAAAAAAAAACATCTTCTGTGTGCGAATTGTGGTTTCGTGAGTTTGGATTGAGGTTGATTCTTGGGGTTCGTCCGTCCGTACGTCCATCCGTCTGTCTATCTATCTGTAACCAAGCTGTATCTCATGAACCGTGATAGCTGTGAAATTTGCACAGACGAATATTAAAAACATTATAAAATAGTTAATAAGAGGTGCGCCCATACAACACAGTTTTTCTGCTATATTGTTCTCGAATTAGTAAAGAAAACTGGTATACGTCTTAAATAACACTTGTTTTTAACATAACTGGGATACCAAATAATAATTAAACAATAATGCTTACGCATATCTACAAAAACGTTATTTTTACTGTTTTTAATCGATAAAGGTACGGAATCCAAATATTTTAAGATCATTGTAAACTGTCCTGTTGTTGTTGTTGCTGACTATGTATGACTGCCCTCATATGATTAAGAAATGTTTGTGTTTTGGTCAGTGGATTGCACATCATCGAGTGTAAACCTACAAAAATGTTTGTTTACTACCTACTTTAACTCTTGTTGCATTGTAAACAATAATAACTTATAAGCTATATTTAAGTAAATTCTCATTGTAAGTGAATTTAATTCTTTATGAGAATAAAGTTTCTTTAACCATAACCCTTCGTGTACGAGACCGACTTGCACTTAACCGGAGTTTTGTCATAATAAGATTAAATTCAAGACAAGAAAATTATTAGTTTATTAAGATTTCCTTATTTCCAACAGTCAAAACCAAACTTACTGTAAAATTCAATTTTGGGCCCCACCGCGAAATCAGCGTAGTATTAAGATTTTCTTAAATTATTTTTAATTGTTATAAGTTTATACACAATAATAGTACAAAAAAGCGAGTGAACGCGAAAGTCAAAAATATTACCTATCCATTTAAAATTGTTTGGAAGTTCAAGTCTGGTTATTTTTTTTATAAATAACTTTTAATCTTCCTATATACGGGGCTTTTTTAACGTAAAACTTAATTTAAAAGTAAGAATTAATGAGATTTATGTTTTTTCTCTATCTTTTTATCGTCGTAAAGTAATTTGCAAAAGCGATTCAAAGTGACTTAATGCTTTTAAGAAACATATTTCGAAACATAGAGCATTAAACAAAAAGGTGTTAAGTGGTATTTTCACGATTATTCATCAAAATTATAATTTCTATTCAAAAATGTTTATGTTGTCATATAAACAATACTGTTTTATAGGTGTAAACAAATTTTTATAAAAAAACATTCATTAGTTTTGCAGCTACACGTTTTGAAAAACCAGCTGATGTCAAAAATCTTTAATCGCGTCTAGCGAAAAATGACAAAAAAGCACTTAACACCTTTCTGCATAACAGTATCCATATATTAGTGGCCGCACGCGACTCCGTTCGCGTGGAAATCGGTTTCCCGTGGGAATGAGAAGTTTTCCCGCGGTAAAAAGTACCCTATGTGTTATTCTGATGTATAACCTATATTACTGTAAAGTTTCATCAAAATACATCAGTAGTTTTTATGTGAAAGAGTAACAAACATCCATACACCCATACATACTCACAAACTTTCACATTTATAATATTAGTAGGATTTTTTGGAATGTAATTACATGTAAAAAGTGATAAAAGAATGTATCTTTGTTTTTCCGATCTTGTATAAGTTTTTCTAATAGTGTTAAAAATATATATATATTAGGATTGAACATGATATTTGATTCGATCTCAAACCGTTCAAATCGTTTATAACCGTTTTGGCAAATATCTCTTGCATACATCCATCTCTTTGTCCCGAATATATCCGTTTCTTTCCCTTAAATGTAACTTTCTATTTCACAAAACACTTTCGACGTTCTTCTCACATACACCCGTCTCTTTCTCTCACATACATCTCTTTCTCCCCCTGCCATACATAAAATCTCTCGTCTATCTCTAGATATCTTCCTTTCTCTCTAACACACACTCATCGATATCTCCATCCCTCTCTCACATTCTCGGGAGTATCCCTCTTTTTCCCGCATACTTCCATATCAAATCAAATCAAAATTCTTTTATTCATCATAGATATGTAACATATACTTAATGAACGTCAATGTAACAAACTTTGACTTTACCTAACCGTAGACCGAGAGAAAAAAGCCGGCGGAAAAAACTCACAGCACTCTTTTTGAAAATTATCTTTCTATATCTTTCTCTCATATGCATCTATCCCTCTCTCTCCCTCCTGCCACACATAAACTCAGTTCTATGCATCTCGTTCTATCTATCTAAGATACCCCCATCTCTAACTTTTTGATGACTTCGGGTCTTAAACGCGGTCATATTGTATTTAGATACATTAATTATATGTACATGTACCCGAAGTCATCAAAAAGTTATAAATAATAAGCGCGAGAGTTTAAAACCAAACCCCCATCTCTTCCCACAGAGGGGCAGTCCTCCTTCTAGGCGGGGTGATGCTAAACGTGTGGGCGGCGGCGCTACTATTCCAACCAGTGGAGGAACACCTCGTGAGGAGGTACAACGAGCCCCAGGAGGAAGAGGACGAGGAGGCGCCTCAGGTAAGACGATAAAAAAAATGAAAAAATGTAAAAAAAAATGAAAAAATGTAAAAAAAAATGAAAAAATGTAAAAAAAAAGAAAAAATAAAAAAAAAATTTTTGGGTGTAAAAAAAATTTTGGTGGGGATTTATGCGTGTTTTTTATTTTTTGGGGGTAGGGAATGAGGGTGGGAGGTTGGGAGTGTGTGATTAATTAAAGTGGGATGATAGTTTTTGTTTTTTTTTGTTTTTTGGTAATAGAGTTTTGTTAAAAAGATTCGCAGTTTTTTTTTAATAAATTAGGTAAACTTAAAAAGTTAAACATAATCTTTGTTTTTTCGGCGCGTGACATTGTTAGTTAGAGATAAAGTTAATGCAGAAATCCAAAAAAAAATGCTAGGTTTTATGTATAATTGTATTTTTTTCTATTATCTACTAAGATATCAAGTAAAAGTGTATCAGAAAAACCTACAATTATAACTGAAATAGGACAAATATATGCAAATTTATCAATGATGTTTATTACTATAGATACATTATTTATGCTCACCAAACCACAGAAAAAGATTTCAAAGTTCCCATTCACACAAACTATAAAAATAGACTCCTAAATATAAATGAATTTTCGATAAAAATTGGTACAACTCAAATAACTTATCTATGTATTTAATATCATTAAACTCTAAAAACTATATATATCCGAAATTTGACTCCGCGTGTGTATTTTGACATTAAAAGTGTTTTTGAAAATGAAACCGCAGTTGACATAACGGATTGACATTCACGTCAAAATATAATAGAAAAAGTAAGCGACACCCATTTCTATACATGAATGTTTGTCTGTCTGCACGCTTCTGTATATATTTATGTATGTTTGCATGTGCTTTCAATGTGTTTTTAACCAAAGTTTTTGTAAAAAAATATATTTTTTGTTATCGCTTGAGCAAAACTAATTTTATTGCACGATTTTTCTCGATTTATTGATTATTAACAAAATAGCTGATGTTTTTTTGAATATTTCTAATAAATAATATTAAATGCTTGCCCTGATTCGCCTCATTTTTAACTAACTAAACATAAACACACAAAAATAATCACTTTCCTTAAATTATGCAATTGTTGTTTCATTTTCAAAAATAAACAAAAAAATTAAATGATTAAAGGACGTATAATAATTATAATGTTCTTAAAGTGCACAGTCGAAGTTAATGTATATTTTTTTGATAAAAATGTGCATTTTTTGATATTTTTCTATTTTTTGTAGATTTAACGAAAGTGGTTGTTAACTAACCTAGCTAAAGGACTGGTTAAAGCTTAGCTTATTTTAATGCTAAAAGTGTCCAAAGACAAAATAGTTTTGTGTAGAAAAAAAATACATTTAAATTTTTATTTAAATATGTTAAACATTATTACATAATTATTACTACTATTGACGATTGATAGCGAAGAATCGTTACTCATACGGTCGGTCCAGGGATAAGTGACCGCTAGTAGCATTATATCCCTTAGTATACAGGGTGATTGGCAATGCGATACATTCCTTCTAAGAGGTTAAAGTAGAGCTTATTTGCAGTCAATGAAGTCGTATCATACCATGTCTGAAAATTGATAATTTCTGAGAAATGCAACATTTAAGATTTTTTTATAAAAAAAACCCCATTTTCGAAGTAATGAACCTTTTTAGTGAAAAATTAAAAGTTTAATGTTTTGTTGTTTTATGGTAGTTTGATTACTAAAATGATAATTTAGATTCAAATTTGCTAAAAATAATAGTCCTTATTTTAGAAAAAGTCAAGAAACCAAGAACAACTTTTTAAAAAAGTTAAGTCTTATGGCTATAAAAAGCGATTTTCTAAAAAAAGACCAACTGATGTTGCGTACAAATTACATAAAAAACTTCTCCAATTCATTAGCTATTCAAAAAGGTACATTTGTCATACTATAACTAAGTATTTGATTGACAACTCTACTAATAAAGAAGTAACTTCTCTCTTAGCACGCCTCTACATTGTGGTTACCGCGCACTTTTGCAGTGTTTTCTTTGTTTGATGTCGACGTCTTACACAGGGATAATGCAATAACATTTAAGATCCGCCGTTTTATAAATACATTTTCTGGAAAATCAAGCCTTCAAGTGTGTAGCTTTTGCAGTTAATTAGAAAAAAAGAGTATGCTGAGTGCGGAAAAAGTTATTTCTATTAAAAGAAAAAAGGTAACTACATCTTTTTCATTAATCACTACACATCACTTGTTGTTTTTTATTTGGTCGATGTCACCAGCTCTTGTGGTTGTTGCTAGATTTCTGCGAAAAACATCTATCATTTCTTCGTCTACTTCGCCGAACTCGAGGTCTACTAGATTCACTTGTTCGGGCGGATACAAGCTTTATTTTTCTGAGACGTCGATACGTCCCCGAAAACACTCTAACTTTTGACACACGTTGATTACGGAAACGCAATAAGTACTTTTTTTGCTGTAACAGTATTGCCGTTTCACCATCCGCAAAATAAGAAGAATATCTGTTTATTCTTCATTACAAAAGGCCCTTGCCCACAGCAAGCGTTTGTAGCGATGCTATCGTGCGTTCGTATCGATACCGTAGACTAGCAGTCGCTAACTGTGTGCCTTCATAGCGACGATTCAGTCGCGATGCGTTAGTATTGTCTTTGCATCGATACAGTTGCGATAATGTAGCGCGTTGCAAATGCGACTAACATGCGTTTACTTAACTCGCGACAGCATCGCTACAAAAAGTCTTGGTAGGTAGGGATCCTAAATGATACCATTTCAAGAGTTCTTAATGAAAATATGTAGTTAGTTTTCTTTTAATAGAGGTCACTCTTTCCGCGCTCAACACATTTTTTTTCTATTTGACTGCATAGGCTGCACACTTGAAGCTTTGGCATTTTACAAAATAGATTTATTTAACGGCAGACCTTTATGTTATTGCATTATCCCTGTGCAAGACGGCGACATCAACCAAAGAAAACACTGCAAAAGTGCGCTGTAACCACAAAGTAGAGGCGTTCTAAGAGAGAGTTTACTTCTTTTATTAGTAGAGTTGTCAATCAAATACTTAGTTTTAGTATGACAAATGTACCTTTTTGAATAGCTAATGAATTGGGGAAGTTTTTTATGTAATTTGTACGCAACATTATTTGGATTTTTTTTAGAAAATCGCATTTATAGCCATAAGACTTAACTTTTTTAAAAAGTTCTTTTTGTTATCTTAACTTTTTATAAAATAAGGACGATTATTTTAAGCAAATTTGAATCTAAAATATCATTTTAGTTATAGCTTGATAACTTATCATAAAGCAACAAAACAACTTAATTTTTAATTTTTCACTAAAAGGATTCATTTGAACTTCGAAAATGGGTTTTTTTTATAAAAAATCTTAAATGATGCATATCTCAGAAATTATCAATTTTCGGACATGGTATGATACGACTTAATTAACTGCAAATAAGCTCTACTTTAACCTCTTAGAAGGAATGTATCGCATTACCAATCACCCTGTATATACATTTGTAGAGTTTCTCCGTGCTTTGGAAGGCACGTTAAGCCGTTGGTCCCGGGTTCTATTCCATCTCGTATACTCGTCAAGCCAAGTCAGGTGCCTAGTAGACAGGCGGCTTGAAAAATACTGACAGTAGGGTGGCCACTACCCTACAGTAACCATGTCAGAGGCCCTAAAAAGGCATTTCCCAAAAACTCGGACACTAGATGAATATGTGTTGCAAAAAGTGTATATTCATCACACGAAAGAAGAAGTAGAAGACACATTTATTGTTACATATAGCACAAAAAATACTGATATTTCAAATAATTTATGTCTCTTACCAGTTTTTTGCAATTTAACAATGTCCCGAACAAAAATAATAGATATTTGGATTTGGTTATAAGTAATAAAGCTTGTTTGGTAAATCGTTGCGAGTCGCTGGTTGTAGAGGATCTTCATCACCCATCGTTGCTTCTCGATGTACAGTTTCAATCGGCTAAGGTGCTTAAAGCCCCTCATCGTACTGTCCACCTGTTCTATAAAGCCGATTACGAGGCCATCAACGCTAGAATAGCAGCTGTTAACTGGAATGTACTATTGGGTAGTGTTGATATTGATGAAGCCGTCGAGCGTTTCTATTTTGAAATTCATGGTATAATAAAGGACTTGGTACCCTCAGTTACTGTCAAAGATAATAATCGTCACCCTTGTTGGTACTCTAAGTCTCTAATAAAAATAATTTCAGAAAAACTTAAATTTCATAAAAAGTGGAAAAAATATAAGCGAACCTCTGACTATGATACATTTAAAATGCTGCGTGACCGTCAAAAGCGAGTTCAGTCTAATTGTTACGAAAAGTTTATTTTAAAATCAGAGACAAACATTAATATAAACAGCAAGTTTTTTTGGACCTTTATTAAATCTAAAAGAAAGTGCAGTGACATTCCGGATACAATTGAACTTGACGATCGTATAGCCAACAGTGGTCCTGACATCTGTGAACTGTTTAATGAATACTTTCATTCAGTCTTTGAACCTGCCACATCTGTTCCTTCATCATTTACAGATGCCTCGAACTCCTTTTCTTCCGTAGCTATCGGTTCGTTAAACTTGGACCCTGCTTTAGTCCTACGATATCTTGAAAAACTTGATATTTCAAAAGGCTCCGGACCTGATAACTTGCCTCCTATTTTTCTGAAGTCTTGCAGTTTTTCATTAGCCTTGCCCATTTCTTTACTATTTAGCAAATCCTTAAACTCTGGTATAATGCCTATCATTTGGAAGCGATCACTAGTTGTCCCTATTTTTAAATCAGGTGATCGGCATAAGGCCGCTAACTATAGACCAATTTCTAAACTGTCTTCAATTGCTAAACTTTTTGAAAAGATGGTGTATGATCAAATATATCCTATTCTAAGACCAACCATAATCCCTGAACAACATGGTTTTATGAGCAAGAAATCGACCGAGTCTAATCTTTGCGAGTTTGTACATAGGGTTGCTATTGCAATGGACAAAGGATATCAGGTGGATGTCATCTACACTGACTATTCCAAAGCTTTTGATAAGATTTCACATATTCTTTTAATTCGAAAATTGCAGGAGGCTGGCATACATGGTGATCTTCTTCGCTGGCTTACCTCATACTTAATGAATCGTAGCCAAGCAGTGGCAGTTAAGGGTTTTAGTTCTTCCTTTGTCCCGATTTCGTCCGGTGTCCCGCAAGGCTCACATCTGGGGCCCCTATTGTTCAATGCGTTTGTTAACGACATAGTTAAGGTATTTCCTAACTCATCAGTGCTTTTGTATGCTGATGATATGAAAATATTTAAAGTTGTTTCCAATCATGAAGACTGCGTTTTACTGCAGCATGATTTGGACAGTTACGACTCGTATTGCGACGGTAACTACTTGCATCTTAACCTTGAGAAATGCTTTGTTATGTCGTTTTCTCGTAAACGTCAACCAATAACATATATGTATAAACTAAAACAAGAAGTCCTTAAAAGAGAACATGAGACACGTGATCTAGGGGTTGTGGTTGATGACAAACTGTCTTTTAATTCCCATATAAAATATATAATTGCTAAATCCTTTCGTATGCTTGGATTCATTCTAAGAGTAAGCAGAGATTTTAAGTTGCCTTCTACTTTGATCTTACTTTATAATTCCTTTGTCAGGTCTTTGCTAGACTACGGGTCTGTTGTTTGGAACCCGCAATATAAACAATATGTCCATGAGCTAGAAAAAATACAAAACAAATTTTTAAAGAGCCTCAAATATAAATGTACTATTTCGAATGAGCCTGTTCCAGATATTCATTCACTTGAGAATAGAAGAATGGAGAGAGATATTGTGTTTCTTCTCAAGATTGTATCTAACAACATAGACTCAACTTACTTATTGCATAACATTAATTTCAGTTGTCCCCGTTTAAGCTCACGCCATCCTGTACCATTTCAAATACCAAGAACTAAAACTAACTATGCTAGCAATACTTTTCTGTACAGAACATGTGAAAATTGTAACAAATACTGTTGTAATGTTGATATTTTTTATAATTCCATTGAATACATTAAAAAAACCGTTAAAGATAGTATAATGAATTTGTAATTTTAGTTGGAAATAATTTTATAACAACTTAATAATTTTTCTGTTTTTTTTTTATTGAGTTTAATTCGTTGCTTTATTTATATATATTTTTTTTTACTGTAGATTTTTATTTTATATACCTAATTTAGTTTTTTGTGTGTTCTTTTTCTTTTAAAGTTGATTTGTCTGCCTTAACTGTACTTACCTTATTGAGGAAACTTAACTGGTTTTGGCATTATTTACTGTATTTTGCTATAATTAATTATGTATACTGTATGTTTCCCAAATAAACAAATAAACAAATAATGATGTAGCTACATTTTGACCTTTTAATTTTAGTCCAGCAAGCAATAGTAAAATAAACAAAAAAAAAGAAACTAAGTTAAAAGAAGACATTTTTTATTTGGTAAAATATGCTTGTAGTCTAATTAAACTCATCACCAAGATATCACTGAGAGTGAATTCATTGGATTCAACTGTCGCAAAGAGAAACTTAATTAATAATTGGCAGACAAGGACCCTCTTTTATGTGCTTTTCATGCGATTATAGTATAAACGATTGATACAAATATATTTTTAACTTTACTAGCTTTTGCTTTGGACACTTTAAAACAATAATCAACGTCCTTTATTTAGAGTTATTTCGTGTTATGATAAAAACAAGTGTTTCCTAGATTGGATTTTGTCCGTAAATTCTAATTGGCTAAAGGTAGATTCTTCTATTAATGCTTTGACTGATATAGTGTATATGTTTTTTGTCATTTCATATATATGATATTTTTTTACATTCAACGTGCAACTAGTTATAATAATGCAATATCAGAGAAAATTAAAGTAATCAATGGAAATACTTGTTTTTGGCATTAATCGGAAAAGTAAATCTGCCGCTTTTACGATAACGTAGAAAACTGTGCCTTAGACAAAAATCAACTTAAACAGCTACTTTAAAAAGAAACTTTTTAAAAATATATATTCCCTGTAAAAGGCAAATGTGTCCATAAGTTTTCTACCTGCTTTTGCAATTACGTTGAAAACTGTCACCTCTACATGTCTATCTACAAAACCTTCTCATAATACTTTCTCTCTTTTTAGGACGATATACTATTCGAAGAAGAAGAACCCGTAGAAGCGATCGGCGAATTGACACAAAACGGCGCCGAGAAACCCACCAAAGACACCTTTCAAACTGTCAACAGTCAAAACCAACTGCGACAGAACCTGTCAAAACGAAAGCTGTCATACACGCGACCAATGAAGACGCAATACAGTTCAAATTCGATTGCATTAGAAAATATACAGGACGGAAAGAAATTAGGATCTCAAGAAGCTTTTGGTAGAAGATTGAGTGTGGCTGGCGGGCCGAAAAGAACCTTATCGACTTCTAGCTTCGCGTATATATCTACGCCATTCTATGGATCGACTATGTCGGGTTTCGATCAGCCGAACGAGTTCGCTTCTCAGTTCTCGTTGAAATCGATCACGGACAGTGTTGCCGAAGTGGCGTATTGCTGTTTCTGTTGTAAAAAACCTAATAAAAATGAACGGAACAAGTTTTTTGATATTAGTTTGCTTAGTGATCCGATATATTTAGTGATTTTGCTGTCGAGTAGTACAGTGGCGATTTCTTGTACGAATTTCATTATTCTGCTGCCGTCGCATGCTAATAATATCGGTTTTGACAAGTCGCGAAGTGCCTTATTATTGAGTACAGTTTCGGCGTTAGATTTAGTCGGTCGTATAGGAGGGTCTACGTTAAGCGATTTGAATATCATGCCAAAGTCGTTTTACTTCGTCGGGGGGTTGTTATTTTCGGGTATAACTTTAGTTATATTACCCTTTTTGTCATCTTATATAATGATATCGGTTTGTTGCGCACTTTTCGGTTTAGCTTCAGGGGTAAACAATGGGGTGACTACGTTAGTTATGGCTGAAATTTTAGGGGTAGAAAGACTAATGTCAACATATGGGATCAGTCTGTTTGTAAACGGTTTGTTACAATTAGTAGGACCGCCGTTATGTGGACTGTGGTACGGTCAAGTTGGTAATTACGCATCGATGTTTATCACCTTTGGTTTTATTTTCATCGGTGGGGCATCACTATGGTTGATGATGCCGTTTTTGAATCGACGCAAGCAAAGGAAGTTAGATGAGAAACTAGCTCCTAAAGTCTAGGGTTGCTTTTGACAGTGTCAGTGTCAAAATCTTGACAGTTGACAGCTCGCCGTGTTGGGTTTGGAGTGGGAGAAAATGACATGGTTTGAGCTTTTGGAGAAATCAGGGAAATGTTTACATGGATTGGATTTTTATTATGTTACTAAGTTAGATTTTGACTTGTGCCAATATCAATTTTGACATGTCAGATTTTTATAAAGTTTTGATACTTACAACTTGAAGTACATATCGTTAAAATAACTTTTATTATAAGCGCTTAATTAAAAGTTGTTCATTGAAAAATATGTTAAATCATGCAAATATGTCTTTAACCATTCTTAATTTTTAAAATAATCATAAAAGTATTTTTTTATGAAATTGGGTGTGTTTTTCTGTAAGATACTTAAAAAACAGGGTTAAATAATGTTATGAAAATAAAGTTATTAAACAACTATAGTTACCTTTAGAGGCTTCTACATTAACAAATAATTATTAGTTTAAAATAATAACAATAAAAAATCTTATCACAAAACAATGACATATCATCACATTTATATTATATAGTTAATTATATAACAATTCTAATACCATTTGTGTATTATTATATACTTCCATTACATAAGTTTTTATTATAGGATTAGTTTAGAAAAATATAAATATAAACGTAGAAAATTACTACGTTAAATTGGCTGCATTTATAATTATAATGAAATCTTTCGTATTTTTTTACATATTAAAATACCAAAATGTAGAATTAGTATAAAAAATCAGTTTTGGTCATTCCATTGGGTTAATAATCGGTACATATCTGTGAATTTTAATTGTTTTAGACTAATCTAAATTTTGAATAATGGATTGAATCTTTTTTGAAATTATATTTCAAGAACTTATGTGTATTGTGTTAATGATATTTACTCGACATTTGTTAAAACATTTAATGAAAACCTTGACTAAACAATGACTTAAATATTTGTACTTTTTCAATGTATGTTAATTATTATATCTGTATTTTGTATGTTTTATCTTAAAAATCATCAAATAGGAAGAGTTTTTCCACTTAAATAGTAAAAATTAAATATTTTTGTACGAATTACGAATTATTGTCATGTTACTTAGATAATTAAAACTCTTTATTAATTGATGGACGTTTTGAAGACCTCAATGATTTTCTTAATATTTTTTAAATAATAAAACAATTTAGAAAAAATATTTTTTCTTTATTTTTTGACCTTCTTGTTAAGTAGGTTTTGCGTAAGAAATTGGAAAGGAAAATAAATAACCAACTTTCTAAGGTACAAAATTAATAAATCTTTAAATCAATTTCCGAATTGCGAAATATTTTTTTATTGTTTTTTTTTCGTTTTCAGTTGGAACCTTTCATAGAAGAGGAAGCCCACGAAATCGAAGATTCAAACCCAAAACTAATATTCACTGAAGAGGAAGAAGAAATTGAGAAACAAGCGAACGGATCACCCCCTCAAATCAATCACGATGATAAGAAAATATCATTCACTCGCTCAGCTAGTGCTGCCCTCGTGACGATGAAATCAGATGTCGATAGAACTAGGAAAATATCGACACCTGCTACCGCGAAACTTGGACTCCAACATATTAATAGCAAAACGTCAAACCACATACCAAACAACCAATCGTTTTTAGAATCGGTGCCAGAGGGTAAAACTAGTCGCGTCAATTCACAAGAGACTTTTGTTAAGAAATTAACGGTACCAAAAACGCCTAAGCGAAGTCCTTCAACGTCCAGTTTTCAGTATATGTCGACGCCGTTTCACGGTTCTACGTTATCGGCTTTCGAGAAACCGAGTGAATTCGCATCGCAATTCAGTTTGAAGTCTGTGACAGATAGTTTAGCGCCAATTACGTACTGCTGCGGACTGAAAAAACGAAAAGCGACAGAGGACGATTCGAAAAAAGAACCGAGCAAATATTTCGATATTCAACTGTTGAAAGATCCGATTTATTTAGTCATTTTGATATCGAATTCTACATGCGCGATTTCGTATACGAATTTCATTATCTTGGTGCCGTCCTACGCTGCTGAATGCGGGTTTGAGAAATCTCTAGGGGCGTATTTGTTATCGATTATTTCTCTACTCGATTTAGTCGGTCGAATCGGTGGTTCGGCGTTGTCAGACGTAGTGCCTACTCCGAAGCGTTATTTCTTTATTTTCGGCCTGTTTTTATCAGGTTTAAGCCTAGCTTTGTTACCGAGTGTGTCTAGTTACTGGGCCATGAGCGTATTTTGCTCGATATTCGGTATCGCATCGGGAATAAACGTGGGTGTTACAGCACTAGTGATGACCGAAATGTTGGGTACCGAGCGACTCATGTCTTCTTACGGTATTAGCTTATTCGTTAACGGCATCCTACAGTTAGTCGGGCCACCGATTTGTGGGTTATGGACGGAGAAAACGAAATCACACAAATCGTTGTTCGTTACTTTAGGTTTTATTTTGCTTTTCGGTGCGAGTTTGTGGATGTTAGTGCCTTTAATAAATAGACGGAGAAAACGGGCGGCGAAAAAAGCCGATGTTGCGGTAGAAGCGTGAGATTAGGTTTGTTATTTTGCCGCCGAAAATGTGACAACTCAGCGAGCAAGTGCGGTTCCTCGTTAACGACAAATATGACATTAAGTATTAAAAAAAATGGCGGTTTTTGAAATTTACAAAATTTGACCTAGCCCTAAGAAAGAGGTCGAATTTTCGTTTAAAACTTTTAAATTTACTTTTGCTATTGTTAAAATAAACCTCGGGAACAGTTTTTACAACCTTACGATATATTCTACCTTATTACCAAGGCTCGGTAAAATTTGAAATTTTAGAATCACCGCTTTTTTTCCTAATGTCAAATTTGACGATTACAAGGAACCATTCTTGAACGACAGATGTCATGTTAAATGGCGCGTAATATTATAACCTAAAAATACTTCACTTTAGAAAAATGCAGTTTTTTTACTATAATTAAGTTCCTCGTCTTTTATTCTAGTTATTTTTTAAAACTAACTTTGTAATTAGATGTAGCGAAGTCGAATAAGTATAAAATATTTAAATCATATACAAATGTACAGTAAAATAGTGTATATTTATTTTTATATTTGTGCAATAATCTGCTTATAATAATCAAAACTCATTGTTAACGGGTATTTCCAGTTACTAAATAAATAGCCTATTTAATTTTACAAATTATAATATTAATTTACTATTTAGGGTAAGTAGGTACTTATATTTTATTTTCAATTTAATATAAAGCTTTGATTTATTATTGCTTTATTTGCTACTTAGATATAAAAAATTTAAGCTTATTTTTAATACAATAAAAAAGGCATCAGAATTATATGGTACTGGATAAAGCTATTGCTGTTGTGTACATCTAACAGAGAAACAAAAGAAAAGGACAGATTTTTAAACCCCTATGTTGGTATAACGGGTGTAAAAAGACCACTTCCGAAGCCTGGAACCATTTACTCTTGAGCCTCAATAGTAACTAAATTAATTAACAGTATACTCAGAAAAATCAATTTAAAAAAGTTATTAAGTATTGAAAAGTCATTTTCGCCGCTTGAAATCATCGCTCACCCATCGACTGTTGGTTCAGGCGTTCAGGTACGATTATTGTATGAGTAAATTTATTATATGAGTACATTGCAAATTAATTAAAACAGTATTTTATTAGAAATCATAGCAAAATCTGAAAGTATAAAAGCAATTTTGTACAAATACGTAAAAAAATATTATTTTTTGATCATATTTTTTTTTGTTAAAACTCCTCCAGCAATGCCCAGTTTTGGTTTTTGGTAGCAGTCTTTTGTCACCCCGTATTATTACAAATTTAATGAAGAGAAAAAAACGATTTTGTTTTATTCACGTCCTTTTTTGTTTAACACGCTTTGCTATCATACGCAATAGGCATCGTCCTTTTTTACAAGTTTAAATGCAACTGTATTAATCTATTGAATAAAATCTGTCTTTTTCTTGCACCTTTGTACAGTCTTGTCTAAAAAGAGTTGAAGGTATGGAAATAATTACGTTCACACGTAACCGAAAGTGCTATGTTTTTTTAGTTATCTTTTTTGCCAGGCTAAAAAAATCGAATTCTATGATCAATAGTTTTGTAAAAAATTCTGGGACCATTAGAACACAGAATAAATAAAGATTCTGAAGATAATATTGTTCGTAGATTAATCTTACTAAAAAAAGAACGTTCAAAATAAGCGCCCTTCTTTCCCGCCAACTCTTTTTTGACAAACTGTCAGTTTCAATAGGTAAGCGATCTATCCTTTTTAAACTTTTGACTTGATGTTAATATTGCTTTAGATTTTATATTTTTACATAAAAATATTAATGCGGCGTAATGTGTTTAAAATCTTTTTAAAACTGTTATAGGTCTATTAGTTTTAGTAGGTTTTTAAATTTTTTATTTCTTTTTTGTTTCAGCACAATGTAAACCTTTATTTTACTCATTTTTCATTCGTGCGTTTACTAATGCGATGTTATTTGTTAAATTTTACAAAAAAATCAAATTGACCTTTTTAACTGTTTTTTTTTTTAAGTAAGTATCATAACTTTTGATGTAAAATAGTTGTTAAACCGTCGAAAATGACAGAGTCAATTTAAAACAAAATACGCTTTTTTCATATTGTTGAACAGTTAAAGTTACTGAACAAATAATAGTTTTAACTTTACTTTGCAAGCTTTGTCATGTGTGATTTACTTATAAATATGCTAAAATTGCCCAAGCATAATTAAAAGTGAGCATATTTGAGAAGCGCAAAGATAGGATCAACACCAGTGTAAATTATAAAGTGCCATAAGACATATTATAGCAAATCAATGCCTTATTAAATAATATTAAGAGTTAATCATAGTTATGTAGAAGCAAAAATTTATCGATTTACACATTTTAATCGTATCGCGAGTTTACCAAACACAGTGATAAATTGACTAACTCGAATATAAAATGGTGATTCATTTTGACTGCAATTTCATACGGCAGTTTTTTTGGCAAAATAATTACGAATATATAAACGATCTACCTATAACCTGAGAAGTAAACACACTATAAACCTATATAAGTTAATATGTTCTGTTTTTGCCATTCTATGCTTCATGACTGAATGAGACAAAACATAATTGAAATAAAACAGTGGGGGTGTCCTCTAACTCGAATATCAATACCTTTGAAAGGTATCGGTGTTGGGACTCTTGAACGAAATCGGTTTTCGAGTCGCAATCGTGTAAAATCTTGAATGAAATTGCTGAATGATGTTGCTGCGTTTAGTATTCAGCAATTTCATTCGAAATTTTACGCGATTGCGACCGATACCTTTCAAAGGTATTGATATTTTCGAGTTACGCGACACCCCCACTGGTCTATGATGTTTTTATCCATTCAGTGACCATGTAAAGCCAACTTGACTCAGGCATTTTTAATATGACTGAGTCCAGTTTTCTTATACATATTTGTAATATTATGTCAGCAACATTGACGTATGATTTTGGTAGATCAGTGAATGCCATTTTTCTCTCGCCCATTTTCTACAATACCTCAAAATCTTTCTTATTTCTCCTTATATTTTTTTAATTATTCATAAATGTTTTTATTTTTATCTTTTGTTTTTTTTATCTGTCTGTCAAAATGTGGCAGAGATAAAACTTATAGGTAACTAATACAAGTTTAAAATGTGTATAAATGTCATTATATAAATCTGAAAAAGTCATAAAGATGACTAAATATCTGTTTAGCTTTCAGATTATTATTCACTGGGTTTACTTCCTTATATTTTGTGTAAATCGTTACGTTTTGTTTTCTACAAACGCGTATTCCATAGCGTAGTATTATTGTAATTATAAGGCTAAATGACTTATTCATAAACTCATTTAAGTAATCTTGATGAGCTGAAATATGTTTGTCCCTCTCAATCTTATGTGACGAATTCTAAACTGAAAGAGACAAAACTATTGTAACTAATCCACATAGATTTAAAAATGGGTTTATGAAAAGGACTGTAATTTTAAAAGCATAGAAGAGTTCAATAGCAATTTGTTGTAAACCGAATTTAAAATGTCGTTTGCATTTAGTTTAGCGGAAAGCTGAAAACCCAGTCAGATCTGATTTTTAATTTCACAAACAATTCGTTCAAAACAGTTTATGCCAGCGCTATGTAGATGGCGCTAACTGTCTGTCAAATATTTTAACTTTAGTTCGCTTCCATATTCTTATTTTAATTCAACAATTCGAGATTTTAGGACGCAGGTTCGAGTTATAGGGTGTATGTAACCAATGGAAACCAAATCGTCATTTTTTTGGTTAATAAACGTTTTTTTTCTTGTTCTAAAACTGGTTGGTTGGCTTTCCAATGAGAAAAACATCGATCATGACCGCTAACTTCATTTTGTTACTTAATAATGTTTGATAAGTTTTTTTATATCTTTATTAAGGCTATACATCATATTGATTAAGTCAGCCTTACTATACTTATTTATATCTAAATCTCTTAAAAACAATGATTGAACTATAAAACTAAGGAATCTATAACTGTTGACAAGTTGGAAGTTGTTTGATAAGTTATAAGTGAAGTTAGCTTTTAGAAGGGATCGCGGTCAGTGTGTTTCTTACAGGACAATACCGCAGGTTACCAAGTATTTTTAGCGGGAGTGTGGAGATATGATTTGCGATCATGCAAGTGTCATTGAATTGTCATACTCATTCTAGTTCAATTTGTATATATTGACCCACAGATATTGACCATACAGCCTGTATCTGCCCTCCATTGGTTATAATTATGTATTTTAAGTTCCTACTTTATAATTAAAAACAAAAAAAAATGTTTTCGACCTAATATTTTCGGGGCGCCCGCCATAAAAAATGGTTTTGGAATGTCCACTTAATTATTTATTTATCTACTGCTTATCCTGAAATAAATAAATAAATAATCTTAACACAGGTATGCAAATCATATCGATCGATACTCTGTAACTTTTAAAAAATCGAACAATCAATCTAAATTTAATTTAGGGTATTAATGTACTTAATATATGTTTTTTTTTTAATAAATATGATATTTTTTATATGTTTTTTTATTGTTTGTCTAAAGTCCTAATCCGAACGTGCCAATGTGTTTTCATTAGGTACCTACCTACTCAGAAAATCTAAATATACAAGGTGTCCCAAAAGGTTACGTAGAAGGGAAGGGGGGAGGTAGGGGTGGTCACAAGGGTCACCAGAAAAATTAAAAATAAAACCCCTCTGAGTATTAAAAAAAAATGCCATTTTTTTAAAAAGTAAATATTTAACCCATTGTTTTACACCTTACCCCTACAAATATTGCTGTACTAGTAGCCGCCCGCGACTCCGTTTGCGTGGAAGTCAGTTTCCCGTGGAAATGAGAGGTTATCCCGCGGTAAAAAGTACCCTAAATGTTATTCTGATGTATCCTACTAATATTATAAATGTGAAAGTTTGTGAGGATGTATAGATGTTTGTTACTCTTTCACGTAAAAACTACTGGATGGATTTGAATGAAACTTTGCAGTAATATAGGTTATACATCAGAATAACACATAGGATACTTTTTACCGCGGGAAAACATCTCATTCCCACGGGAAACCGACTTCCACGCGAACGGAGTCGCGGGCGGCCACTATCCTACTAATATTATAAATGTGAAAGTTTGTGAGGATGTATGGATGGATGGATGGATGGATGTTTGTTACTCTTTCACGTAAAAACTACTGGATGGATTTGGATGAAACTTTGCAGTAATATAGGTTATACATCAGAAAAACACATAGGATACTTTTTACCGCGGGAAAACATCTCATTCTCACGGGAAACCGACTTCCACGCGAACGGAGTCGCGGGCGGCCAATAGTAACCTATATTACTGTAAAGTTTCATCAAAATCCGTCCAGTAGTTTTTACGTGAAAGAGTAACAAACATCCATAAATCCATGCTCACAAACTTTCACGTTTATAATATTAGTAGGATTAAAAAAAATGCTGTTATGTAATCGTCAATAACCCTTTATCAAATTGTAATAAAAAATATCAATACATAATTATCTAACCAAGATTTTAAAGAAAATTAAGTTATTGTCCAGTCAAGGACGTAGTAATTACGATTTCAATCATCTTCCTCCAAGTGTACTGAAAAAAAGTACTACGCATCTCGGGCGAGTAACTGTAAAAGATAGGTAATTTTATTGCAATTCCAAAATGGTATAACAACTATTTGAAAAATTCATATTCATTCATAGGACATTTAAAAATATTTTTCGGGAACAATACTCCTGCAAAACAAAACATATCAATAAAACCAGTCTCAAATTTACTGCCCGTTATAATTTTCAAGATTTGAGTACAGACGTATAGCGACATTGAGACAGACAGAGAAAGCGACTTTGTTTTATACTATACTAGTGGCCGCCCGCGACTCCGTTCGCGTGGAAGTCGGTTTCCCGTGGGAATGAGAGGTTTTCCCGCGGTAAAAAGTACCCTATGTCCTTTCCCAAGTTCAGTTCTTTCTTCATACCAAATTTCATCAGAATCGGTTCAGTGGTTTAGGCGTGAAAGCGTAACAGACAGACAGACAGACAGACAGACAGACAGACAGACAGACCGACAGACAGACAGAGTTACTTTCGCATTTATAATATTAAAAGTAGGGAAAGTAGGGATAGTGTTTGATGAACGATAGATGCATATTGTTAAACGATTTTGTTTTAAAGTATGAAGTATGAATATTAAACATTATTTATACACATCAAATTCAACATACAACAATGTTGAAAATAAGTACATTCTATTTCGCTATCTTCAATCGAGTCCGCACCATGGTCACTTGTCACTGTCAACTGTCAATCCAATAAAAAAAAAACAATATAACCTCAACAATACAAACAAATCCTCATGTGGCTGTTTTTACAAAATAAACTGTGTATTATGTATTAAATATGACTTCTTTATATATCGATAAAGTGTGTGCTGAAACTCCACTTGCGCCTATGATTGTGAATTTCCAAAATGGTTACGCTACCAATCATTTCAAGGCTTCGAATGCCCTTGTGTACGAATCTGAGAATTCCCAAAAAACGGTTGCTGTCGAGGTTGATGGTCTAGTCTATGCTGGAGAACCAGACACTAGAGACCTGGGTAAGAGTTTTCTCATTATTCGAAATAAGAAGACAGGAAAAACGCGTATTATAGACGCTGGGTACCTAGACATGAAACCAGTGATAAACACCAACTTGGATACATCTCAGCTACTCGAAAGCAACAATTTAGAGCTCAGCAGGAAGTTTGGCTCCAAGAAAAATAAGCAACAAATGGAACAACGCGAAAAACTTAAGGTTAACGTCGAAACTGTCACGGAACAAATTCAAAATGTAGTTGATAGTATCACTGAAGATAAATTGGACCTTTCTGTTTACAATAAAAACGATTCTGATGATTTCTATGTACCACCTATTGACCGGTCTGCAGACCGTGTAGAAAATGTCTATGATATAGATAAGATATTGACGGAAGAAGAATTTGACAAGATATATTCAGAAATTGAGGGTAAGGAATACGTAGAAGAATTAACACCAATTTTGAAAACTATGATAACAGATAAGAAATCAGCAAAACACAAAGTTTTAGCTCTATATGCTAGCACATTATTAAAATTAAATGCAATCAATGTACGAGACATAACCAAAAAGAACTTTGAAGTTTGTCCATTGTCACCGACACTTAGTGCAAAAGTAATTTCAAACTTTACATCTATTCAAAATGGAAGACGGACAAGATCTATCCAGTTGAAAGACAAAACACTATGCCACGCTATAGTATTTATGCTGCTCATTAACAATCTTAAAATAGATTTAGACAGTTTATGTCAAGAATTAAAACTTACACAAAATACTACCTCAATGAAAGTTAGAGTCACCGGAGCCACCATAATAACAAGTGGAACCAAAAAAGTAGTTCAATTAAAACTTCCTTTAAATGTCCAAACTGGCCTGAGAAGAAAAAGTGCTAAATTTTGATGAAAAATTACTTTAGTTTTAAGCTTAAATAAATATTGTTATATTTCTATCTATTTCCTTTTTTTTCTACATACCTACATCTCGAACACATTGTGTCTGGAGAGTTTTTTGTACGCTTTTTACAACATGGAACTTGGTTAATAAAATTAAATACCTGTGTACTTATGTTATACATAATAATAATATCATTTCATGTTTTGTTATTAAAATTAAACATTTAAAAAAAATTAAGTATTACTTTAGTACTTACTTATTAAACAAAAAAAGATTTAAATAAGAAGGTACTTTTTAAGATCACAGTAATATGAAAGAGACATGCAATAATTTATTTTAAACCAAACAAAAAAAAAGTTTCTCTTAGCATTTATTTTACGAATGGTTATGTTCGCACTAAATAGCTCAAGCATAAATTAAATTAGGGGATATGCATAAAATTTTAAATGGCCTAAAATATTTTTTTCTTGAATACTTATTATCGTTATATTATAATGCAAAAGTTTTTTTTTAATTTATTTATTATTAAAAACCCCTAAAATAATATTTAAAAAGTGCAAAAAAAGGGAGCGAAATTCAAACTTCCAAAACGCGCCACCATTGGTCGAACGTAATGTGACGTCATCTGACACGACATTGCATTCATCAGCGTCGAAACTTATACTGTTTTACAAGTTTTTGTGAAAAAAATAAATAAATTTAATCTTTATTCTTGTGCTGATTGTAATGAAGTTTAGTTTAGATTGGTAGTGAATCTTTGACGATGACTGAAGCTGGTTCTGTCATAGCACACTAGGAAAATCTACCGAGAACAGGTGCATTTATGATAGCATATAATTTTGCATCTGTCGCGTCTCCAAGGCGCGATGTGGGTTGTGGTGGTGTAGCAATGACAACCCCAGATTCTTCTTTGATATTAGATTTAATAAGGTTTACAATTTGATGTTGCGTGTTCAACGGTTGGTTGGCAAGTGAAGTTATACAAAGAAAAGAAACAAAAACTAGACCAAATATGTAGTTGAGACGTATTGCTATAGAAAAGACGTAGGCGCGCAGACAGCTTCGAAACCCGATTATACGAGCGCAGAGATCAAAGGATGTTTCATAGTATATTTAAGACCCTAATATAGATTTTTATTCATAAACGCACACAGCAGTTTACTTAAAATACACCAAAACATTTACGTATTGACACAAAAATATATGAGGCAAAACTCCTTTCTTCAACCGTAGAGTACATTTTTCTCCTTGCTCTTTTATTAAATTGTATTCAATATAATTTTCTGTATCTTCCTTTACCTGGACTAAATCAACAACCATTAAAAAATTCGTAAAACCACAACAGGAATAAAGTTTTAATAGAAAGTTATAGCTACTGATCTTTTCTTATAGGGTAGGTTAATTTTATACCGAATTTTCTAATGTTCAATAGCTAATGCAAAACTTACTTTTTACTAATTCACATTAAGCTGTATATAAATAAAGTATACTTTCGTTAAAATGATCTTCACAACAATTAAACAAGATTTAGGAGATATATTATCCCTTCTCATCACCTTACACGACCGTCTTCGTATTTTTGCATCACTTGAAATACGAAAAAAAACACTTTCTCGGGTGTTTTTCGAATAGTATTTGTGCACTCCGGTACTATGCAATACTTATAAGAAAATTTTTTGGCTTCTTCCATGGTTTTAAAGCTATTAAAACTGTAAATATGTATCAAATAACTGAAAAGTTCATAGTAAAGTCCCACTGGACGTGTCGTATGACGTCACGCAAAGCGCGCGCAAAATTGCGGCGTTTCAACTGCTCTAATTTTCGTTTTTAAGTTTCGTTTTTAAAAATATCTAAAGTATTTTGAAGATTTTTAAGCTATTGCATAGCTTTTATCTCAGGCTCTGAGCGCGGGGACCGAATGTAAAAATTCCGTAACGAAAAAACCTAACACCCCCCACTCCTACCGGCACAGCTGTGCAGCAAAGTCGTGTATCGTCGGTTCAGTTCGGCAGCCTTCGGCACGGTGTTTGGGTGCGTGCGACTAGACGAATCGAGCCGAGGCGCTCCGAAATTGGAGGAGTATGTAAACTTAAATAAAAAAATATTTTAAATCAACAATATTATCTTTTTTTTTTAGATAGATGCTATGCAATAGCTTTACCGAGGCAGTCCTCGAGTGCCACACGTCATTTTTTTTTTATATTTTTTTATATGTTATAATGTCGTAAACTATTAATTTAAGGCAAGAAAAAAAAACATGAATATCCCCTATTGATTTTGTAGGTTTTTTGGTTGCCTTTCTGCACACTGAGTTTCGAAATTCGCCCGCTCTGTGCAGTCAGCACCTATCCTTTTTTTCGTTTACGTTTATTTATTGCTTTTTCGTAGTATTTAATTGTAGCTAGCTAGTATATGTTTGTGTGTGTGTGTTGAATATTGTGAAGTGGACATCCTGGATTCCAAGTCGGCAGACTTATCACCAAATTAGTCAGGCATTGTAGGAGCGATCTAGGTAAGTCTTTCATTCACTCAGATGCGCCCAACTAATTAAAACAGTAACTTTATTTTGGCCACACAGCTTATACAGGGTGTTTGGAGGGTGAGTAGCCAAATGAAAAAGGTGGATGGGTAATGGCTATAAACTATGTATTTCTACCCCGATTTTTTAATAAAAGTTAAATATATTTTTTATATACTGTTAGAACAAAGCGAATTTTTTTTTATTTTAAAGCCTAATACTGTCTTATTCAGATACAACCAAAAATTTATACAAATCATCTCATAAAAAGTTTCAGTGGGTTCATAAACTTCGTTGAACCAGAGGGAAAAAATGTTTCCCTGCAAACACCCTGTATATTTTATTGTCTCCCAATTGGTTAGTTATTTCGATTTTAGTATTCAGTCCACTATTTAGTGTCCACAAGGTATTAAGACAAACTTAGTGAGCACATTATTTATAGGTACCTACATACAGGGTGTCCCAAAACTCGACGTCAACCCGAAACCGGGTGACAAGGCAAGTCATGCTGGTTATCAGAAAAATGTTTAAAAAAATCTAAGTCACGTGTTCTCAAAATTATTGGCATTTTAAAAAAACACGCAGAATTTCACACCCTGTGACAGTGTTTTTGCTGCTGTTGCCACAAATGTTCACTTTTGGAAACTTTTTTTTTTGATATGTAACCCTGAATAATGCTTCTCTAAACTGTTATCAACATTTCAAATCTAGCTCCTCGAGATTGCATAAAAATAGGACTTATTTCCAAGAAAAAAATTAAAAATTAAAAATGGCCTAGTTTTAACTGTCTGCATTGAAAAAAAATTGTACTACGCGAGTTTGGCAAGTTGTGACAAAAGTTGGCGCATTTAGTAATAGTACGAGATCCGACCGCGTGATTTATACGTTCATATGTTTGATTAATAAAATATAATTTTTATCGATATTTATAACTAAACCAATGCAGATCCGCAAAGGTGGCCATCCAAATTTGGCCGCAATTAATTTTAATTAAAATGTAATTAATTATTTATTTTTTAACAATTACGTTCACCTGTAATTGTTAAAAAATATATTTCATTAGAAAGAAATATACCTGAGATACCGAAAAAGTTCAAGGTGCCATCCCTCACTTGGTCGCAACCTAATGTCAGCCAGGTGTAAACAGGTATAATTTCGTTAAATATATACGTTCATAATGTATTATCATGTTATACATACCAAATTGAAGATTAATTTTTTCCCTACATGATGAGATATGGGTGCCTATGCAGAAATGCCCGCAAATAGTGATTGCCAACGATTAAAGATAAATAAAAGCGAGAGAAATTTAAGATAAACACCGTTTGTCGAATAAAGATAGAGCATGCCAGCTGCTTGTCGTTTTCATGCTACTGCACATGCGTCCATAGGTGCTCAACTAGTAGCTCGGATATTTGCTTGGAGTTTAAAATACTCCAAAAATTGAGCAGTAAAAATAATATGTCATAATAATTAATCTACAAAACTAGTGTTTTCAATATTTTTTTAATTATATTCAACTCAAACAATAACTTTTAACTGTAAGACGTTAATTTGAATCTATATTAAAATTTATCTTTATACAATTTTTTTTTTTATTATTATTTTCATTAATATAAATTTTCGTTTATTTTCCTTGAATCCCTGATTAAAGAACCGAATTAAAAACAATGGTAACAGAATTAAACAGAATTGATTTTTTAATTCTGATGAATTCTGTTTCCATTGCTTTTAATTCGGTTCTTTAATCAGGGATCTGATTAATATGAATTTTTCAGTTTTATTTTTTGAAACTGCACTTCTTGCTTTTCATTACACAACAAAAAAAAACTTCTTCATTTTATTCTTACGTTTTAATAACGTTAAGAATGAAATATATCAATATTAATAATAATAAAGTTTTATAATTTTGGACTTGAAAAAAAAACAACGTGGCGCATAAGACTCTCAAAAACATATGATTGCAATATTCAGTACGGTATTTAGTTGAGCACCTTATCTATGGACGCATGTGCAGTAGCATGAAAACGACAAGCAGCTGGCATGCTCTATCTTTATTCGACAAACGGTGTTTATCTTAAATTTCTCTCGCTTTTATTTATCTTTAATCGTTGGCAATCACTATTTGCGGGTATTTCTGCATAGGCACCCATATCTCATCATGTAGGGAAAAAATTAATCTTCAATTTGGTATGTATAACATGATAATACATTATGAACGTATATATTTACGTATTTGTTTACACCTGGCTGACATTAGGTTGCGACCAAGTGAGGGATGGCACCTTGAACTTTTTCGGTATCTCAGGTATATTTCTTTCTAATGAAATATATTTTTTAACAATTACAGGTGAACGTAATTGTTAAAAAATAAATAATTAATTACATTTTAATTAAAATTAATTGCGGCCAAATTTGGATGGCCACCTTTGCGGATCTGCATTGGTTTAGTTATAAATATCGATAAAAATTATATTTTATTAATCAAACATATGAACGTATAAATCACGCGGTCGGATCTTAGACTATAAGGATTCCAAAATGGTATGACACTTGGCAAATTGTAGCTGCTATCATGAACAAAAAAAAATATTTCCATGAAAACCCATTTTTAACTTTTTTTCTTACTTGGTTAAAATTGCAAAGCTTATCGTTGGTTACATTGGAGCCGCTTCCAATTTACACACTGATTAAATTTAACTGAATTGTACATTGTACTGATGTACTCGTCTATCTTTATTGAATGAACAGATTGTTCACTTTTAATTTATTTTTTTTAGTGTGTGCATTGGAATAAGCATTTATTGTTAAAGGTTTCAATTTTAAATAAAACAAAATTTTAATACCAATGTTTATTAATAAAATTTACAATAATTCTTAAAATGTTATAATAAGTGTTCGAAATGCCTTCCTTCGGCGGCAATACAAGCGCGACATCTTTTTAAAAAAGATCGAGCTATCTTTCTAGCGTATCGTCCATTATTTACAAATTGAGCTGCTTCAGCTATTCTCTGCCGTAATTCATGTTCACTCCCAATGGGCTTCTCGTAAACTTTTTCTTTAACAGCTCCCCAGTAAAAAAAGTCTAAAGGATTCAAGTCCGGTGAACGGGCCGGCCACGAGATTGGTCCAGCCCGCCCGATCCATCTCCCAGGAAGCTCTTCATCGAGGTACTCTCTTACGGGGCGAGCAAAGTGCGCTGGGCACCCATCTTGTTGGAACCACATTTCTCTGTAAATGCTTAGCGGCACGTCTTCTAATAAATTTGGAAGATGGTTTTGAAGAAAGTCTAAGTAAACCTCGCCAGTTAATGCATCAGGCAACTCAAAAGGACCAATTATTTTGCCATTCAAAATTCCGGTCCACATGTTAACTTTGAATCGGTACTGGGACCGATCCTGTCTCGTTAAATGAGGGTTTTCAACACGCCATTCATGCAGGTTGTGCATGTTCACGTAGCCGTCCTTTTTAAAAGTTGATTCGTCCGACCATAAAATTTTTGTTAGAAAAAGTGGGTCATTTCTGTACCTCTCCAATATCGTCCGGCAAAAATTCACCCTATTTTGGTAGTCACCGGGTAATAATGTCTGTACTCGCTGTACGTGGTATGGGTGTAGGTCATTTCTTTTTAAAATACGGTGGGCCCCAAAAGGGGCACTCCGGTGTTCGTTTCAATAGCTCTTACTGAAGTACTTGGGTCTTCTTCGACAGCCTGTAGAACTTCTTCTTCCATAGGGTTGGTGGGTCTGCCTCCACCATGCGTTTGATTTGGGAGGCGGCCTTCTGAGAAGAGCAACCGATGCACATTCGTAAACACCCGATAATCGGGGTAACGAGCAGCGTTTGGGTACCTTTCGCGGTAAAGTCTGGCAGCAGCACTGGCATTACACCTGCACTCACCATAAATAAGGTGCATATTAGCGTATTCGCGAGTGGTATACGAAGACATCTCGGCACTTGTCACACACTCACACAATAGTCCAGAGGAAAGCAAAGGTCGTCGTTAAGAGAAAACAAACAGTCCGAATCTAAATCGCAAGCAATCACAAGTCCATAAACATAGCCAAAAGTAAACAGTACGAAATCAACACAAACGAATACGAAAACAAGCGCAGTAAACGAAGGAACGTAACGTACTGACTGGTTTGTAATGTGTATCTACAATAGCGAATACCTGGCGTCACTCTCTGTCTCTCTCGCACTTGGTAAAATTACTCTCTCCATCTCAGTCACTTTAGCGTCCATACCTGTCTCGCTCGCACTTGAGAAGGTGACTCTCTCCGTCTCACTCAATCACTTTAGCACAAATACTATCTCGCTTACACTTCCTAGAAAGACTCCTTTGTCACTACTTACAATTTACGACTCTTTTGAAAACCTTGGGCCCATTAGAATATTTTTTAACCAGGTAAGAAAAAATTGTTGAACACTGGATTTTTACGAATTTTTTTTTTTGTTCATGATAGCAACTACAATTTACCACGTGTCATACCATTTTGGGATCCTTACTAAATGCGCCAACTTTTGACACAACTTGCCAAACTCGCGTAATACAATTTTTTTTCAATGCAGACAGTTAAAACTAGGCCATTTTTAATTTTTAATTTTTTTCTTGGAAATAAGTCCTATTTTTATGCAATCTCGAGGAGCTAGATTTGAAATGTTGATAACAGTTTAGAGAAGCATTATTCAGGGTTACATATCAAAAAAAAAAGTTTCCAAAAGTGAACATTTGTGGCAACAGCAGCAAAAACACTGTCACAGGGTGTGAAATTTTGCGTGTTTTTTTAAAATGCCAATAATTTTGAGAACACGTGACTTAGATTTTTTTAAACATTTTTCTGATAACCAGCATGACTTGCCTTGTCACCCGGTTTCGGGTTGACGTCGAGTTTTGGGACACCCTGTATATCAAATAACAGAAAGGGATAGAAAAGTGTATGTTTTATTTTCGAATCCAGTTAAGTACAATATGCAAGTACTACATTTCTCTCAAACAGTGGAACCTTGCCTTTTGTTAGCTTCTAAATTTAATCATTGTATTACTTACTTTATCCGCCTGATGAAGAAATCGGATTGTCTCATTGAATGTGGTATTGTGATTATTCTTACTACATTTTGACTCAATTTCGTTTCAAAACGCCCATTTACTTAATAGTAGGTATATCTTCAACTTGACACTAGTTTTAGGTTGTTTAATGACAGACATGAATATGTATATCCCTTGCACTGTGGTGCAGTATTTATATAAAAATTAAAAACTGCAAATATTGTTATTTTCATTTATTGATGTTCTAAAATAATATGATCACAAGTTTTCAAGATATGTGCATGTTAACATACAAAATGATATGACACAATACAAGTTTAATGATAATATAAGTTGCATAATTATAATATTTCAACTGCTACTCTTAGAGAAACTTAAAAAAATATATAAAGTTTACAATCTAGCTGCCTAGTTTCTTTTTAGAATGAATATCTATACCAATGGACATCGAAACAATTATATTTACTGGAATGTCAATTGAAATGTTAATGAGAGTGCCATTTCAGGTTTACTGTTGACGCACCAATTTATACTCAAATAATGCTGCTAATGTTTTAGTAATTTATGTTCTTTGGCCAAAAAAAGAAAGGTAACAATTAACATAAAAAAGCTGTCTGTCAAAATTTAATCAAAGTGTCAAAATGCTGATGATAAATTCTAGTAATTACAAAAGTATTTTTTGCGTTTGAAAACAAACGCTGGTTATAAGATAATATGGAATTCTTTGTATTAACAAAACCAACTTTAACCCGATATACTAAAGGTGTATTAAGCTAGTAAAATGTACAAAAAAATATGAAATAATTGTCTGTTTTTTTACAAAGCTGTAATAAACATATTCAAATAAAAGTTTTATATCTCGAGTTTCTGACTTTATTAAATTACATTTTTTATTATTATTATTATGAGTAGTAATAAGTGATTAGATTATGCTGTCATTTTCATATGTAGCTGTCAATATTTTGACTTAGATTGGTAGCTGCCTTGCGTTTTACAAAAATACAATTATTTAAGAAATGAAATTTAGGTTATAACATGAAGTAAAAATAAATGTAAATCACAATATCCTTAAAAACTAAAAAGATTAAACATAAAATATAATAATGGTGATAAAATAAACATTTTCTTTAATTTTTAGAGATCCATTGTTCGTTTTTTACAAAATTTTGCCTAATTTTATGATAGTTTTCAGAGATTCTAGTCTAAAAATAGTTAGTTTTATTTACATTTAGTGCCCTTTTGACTGTACCTACCTACATTTATAGATGCCTCATTTTAGACCGACATTTTTTGTTTTTAAAATAGGATCAATATCCAAAAAATGAAAAATATACAAAAACTAAAACCAAATTAATGTCAAAATAACATGACAGGTTACATTTTACTTAACACAACCAAAATGAGTGAGTATTTATAAGTAATTTCCTATACACAATTAGAATCAAAATCTGTTTATTAAATGTTTATTTATAGTCAAAACAAAAACAAATAATTCGACTTATATTTGCAACGTTAATAATTGAAATTACATCTTATTGTAAAGATATAAAGTCTAATTTTAATTCTAGCTGTATTTAAGAATTTAATGGTATGAAAATATTTACAAAAAACCAAGTCATAACAGAATTATTATTAACAAAAGTGAGGTTCTCAACATTGAAAGATACATTATTATTACTCAAATGTAAAAAAGGAGGGCGTTACTAATATTAATATTGCTTGTGTGTAAATTTATATATAAATATGTATAAAAATTACACTTTATCTTAATCTAGCGCAAAAGTGCGATGAATTATACTCAAAAATGTGGAATTGTATCGTTCTGTACTCTTCATTTATGTTTAAAATTGATATGTTTTAATAATTCCACTAGAAATTTACAATACAATACTAGTACATTATAGTTTAATAGTCGGACAAACACATTTATTAGACTTGATATTATTAAAAAAGTCTATTTTTTATCATTTTTGGCAGATAATGGCCCCGATTCTGAAACACTATTTAACCAAACTAAAAATATTGTCGTCACTTTCGCCTATTTAGCATTATGAATGACAGGGTACCTATATTAGTGTCATAAAATTTGTCTCTAATCATTCAAATAATTATTGAACCAAATACATTGAGGGCTCATACTTTCGTCAAGTAAGTTATATCAACATTTATTACAGTTAAGTAAATTTTTACTCAGAATCGGCATAATTATCTAGAATATAAAGATATTTTGCCAAACAATATTGTTTTTTTTCTGAAAGGAAGTTAAAAAATAACTTGTTTAGTTTTAGTTTTAGAATCTTATTCAATGTTTGTGTCTGACTATAAAAATATTCACTTTATTAGTAGAAATCTACAGTCTAGATGGTATATGACAAAAAAAAGCTTATTTCGCTCATAAAATACAATAGTCAAAATCCAAAAAGTTTTATATTTCTAATAAGTTGAGTCCCATGTTTTCTAATAATGAGCAATTGTCATATAAAAGTTTACGAAATCGTTTGGTTATTTTGTAATAGTCTAATTTGGCCGGATATTCCTTTTTTTACACTATTTTCATTATAAAATAGCTCAAAAAGACATTATTTCATTACTTTTTATCTCCTCTATTAATATTTCACACCTAAAAAACCATTTTGACACCAAATTTCAATATCATTAAAATTTCATAAAAATTTAGCTACCGAAAATCACGTGATATTCATATTTATTTACAAGGCAGTAAAGTGTGATTTGCTTTGATTGCGGATCTCATTTTCTTCACAAGAGGCGATGGTTGTATTAATATTGACACTTCAGTACCGTGGAGGCTTATACGATTCATTTCATCCTCTGTGCCCTAAGGAATAAGACATAAAATTGAATAAAGTAGAAAATAAATGTACCTACACTTCGTGAAATTCGTGAAATCTTTCTAAACTAAGTAAAATACTTTAACAAGAATTACACCGACTTTTTTTTAAGAAGGTTATAAAACGAAGGCATATAAACGAAATTGTACAATATTCGTAATAGCGTTTTACACAATTTTATCTTTTGATGTTAGACTTTTATCGATATTTTAAAAGAATTATTTTTTCTAATTTAATGTTAAGAATATATAAAATTCTTCTATTGCTGAAATTAAATAAGGATAAAGGGAACTTTGGAAATAGTTATTGAAATTACAATTTACTTCAACAGAATACAAAAACTTACCTTTAGAAGATTCAGTTGTCTCCCGTTAACTTGCGTGAGCGCCCACTTGCCCGCCGGCATCTTTATTCTACATTTTGCATCCACATACGTTATATTGCACTCATTGTCTAGTTTTATACCTGGAATTAACATTATTAAATTATATTTTAATAAAAATAAAAACATTAAATTTGACTCAAACTATTGATAAAGATGTTGTAAGTGTGAAAACTACAGCAATAGGGGTTTGTTTTGAAGTCACATTGTCAAAATTATATCTACTAATTGACTTTTTAAGTCAAATTCTTTAAAATGCTCCTATGAAGATTTAAAGGCTACTGATTTTTTATTTATAACCAAATTTTTTTTTGTCAGTTAATTAATTTATTGATATTTAAATTGTACTACTGTAAGGTGATTATTTTGAAACCTTAGGCCCGTATAATATTATATTACCAACAAATTATTAATATTTATATCTTACCTATTGGTTCCTTATCCTTTTTATTAATGACATAGATTTTAGCCAACGGCACTCTGTGGTACAATACATCCACCTAATAATAATAAAAAACGTTAAAATTCCTATGCTTAAAGTTTATTTTTACAATGCAATCAGAATATTATTTTTATAATTATGATAAAATATGGTACTTATGAAAAATTTACAAAACAATGTAATTATATTATTAAATTACTTATTTTTAATGTAATATTTTACAAATAAGAATAAATAAATTCCCTTATAGTGAGTGCAAACCTCATTAATTTTGTGGAGGAGATAGCGGACAAACATACAAACAGACAGATTAGCGACTTGGATTTATTCTATGTAACTAGCTTTTACCCACGCGGCTTCGTACGCGTTGAATTCGGAGTAAACCTCCTTTCCCTATACATGTTAACCTTCCTCTTAAATCACTATCTATTTCTATTAAATCACTATCTATTCGGAGTAAACCTCCTTTCCCTATACATGTTAACCTTCCTCTTAAATCACTATCTATTAAAAAAACCGCATCCAAATCCGTTGCGTAGTTTTAAAGATGTAAGCATACATAGGGACAGAGAAAGCGACTTTGTTTTATACTATGTAATGATAATGAGTACATACAGTGTGTGTATGTGTGTGTGCGAGCGCGGCGGCGTGCGCGCGTGTGTGCGTGGCGACGCCGTTGACTGCGATCAGGCGGTCGCCGGCCGCGCGCGGGGGCGGCGGGGGGGGCGCGCCCGGCCACTTACACACCCTAAAAAGGGGTTTGTCTTATTTACCATACTAGCGACCCGCCCACACTTCGCAATGATGTATTTTTGGCCGACTTGATCACGAAACATTAAATTTTGGCTTACTTAAAGTAACTTTTTTGAAATGTTCTTTATTTACAAATTTAAATGAATAAATTCTATAAAAGATGGCGAAAACCGCATTAATATCCATTACGTAATTTAGGAGGAGTTAGCGGACAAACATACAAATAGAATAAACGACTTGGATTTATACTATGTAATGATATGTACATATTACATTCCCTGATTTTATTATAGTAGTTTACCACTAATGAAAATATTGAATTTTTAATTATTAAGAAAAACGGCCCGAAAAAAAAGGTATCTAATGAATATAGTGATGTTAAAACATATAAATAGAGGCTTATTTCATCAAAAGATAAATGAAATAGTTTACTTAAAGGGAATTAAAGGCAGCTTTATTCATAGTTTATTGCAATCAAACATATAATTGTAGTACAGCCTAGAAATTGTACTTATTATTTCTAAGAAAGTAAACTGAGTTTAAAGAGAAAAGACAGAAACAAGGATTTTGATGAAATTCGGTAAACATATTAATCGTTTGTGCAATAACAAGAAAAAAACTGGAAAATTCAAAATTTGTTATTCAAATCTTAGGAATATGATTCCAAACCTAAAAATCAATAAAAATACTTCCAGAACTTCAGTTTAACAAACATAAACCTGAAAATCAAAAACTTATAATGAAAATAACCTTTTTTTTAACAGACTACTAACTACATACCAAACACATATTTTCACAAACACTTACCACAAGTAATGGTTATACTCGCACACGACGGGCGTGTCTCTGGTGCTTAAACACGCCGGCACCGCGGACGCCAAACGCTGCTCCGAGCGGAGCCGCGCGGCGGACGCTACTATCAGAGGCTGCAGGGGTGCTAATGGGGGACCTGCCCCTATTTGTGGATATTTGAAAAGGTCTGTTAAAAAAGCTGTTTGTTTTTTAATTTTTGAATATCACGTGATATTCGTGAGTACTACTACTTAAATAATAGTTGTTTTAATATTTTTCCGTTGTCATGTTTTTTATTTTTTGAATATCACGTGATATTCGTGGGTACTAGGACGTGATTAATGCGTATTCCTGCTTCAGAATTGTTAATTACTTTTTTGATATTACTTATAAATAAACTAGATAGAAAGCGATGAATAAAAATTAATTTTATATAAATATATTTAAAAAAAATACACGATTGTATGGGCAACGTTAAGCTTTATGAAACAAAACTGCACAATAAGAACGAAACAAGTCACTGTAATTTAATTAAAAAAAAAAAAAATTTAGTTCAAATGATCATTATCAATGATAATTTCGAACCCCGATTTATAAGGGGGTCGATGACTTTTCGGACACAAAAAACTCGGACACCTTGGTAAAAAATAATATTAAAATTGAAAATCTACAATTTGGCCAAGGTGTCCGAGTTTTTTGTGTCCGAAAACTCATTGACCGGTTCAAATGATCATTATTAATGATATTTTCGAACCCAAATTTTTAATAAACTCACCATTACTCAAAGAGCTACTTCTTCTTCTAACGTTGTCAGCTCTCATTTCTTGTCGCGATCTATGCACCACTTTCACAGCTGATTGTACACTCCTAAAAAAGAATTCTAAACGTACTTAATTTAATTTGAAAAAACACGTAAATGGTGGTGAAAACTGCATTAAAATCTGTTACGTATTTAAGAAGGATTTAGCCGATTAACATACAAACAGATGCGAATTTATCAAACACGCAAAATTAGTTTTGATTTGATTAGCGTCTAATGATTGGCAGCTAGAAGCTAGTAGTTCGCATGAAAAATAAGTTATTTTTCCAATTTTCTCGTTTTTAATTACGTTTTATCTCTCCATTAAAAACTTTTTTAGACTTCATTAAAGCAAAAAAGAAATCAGTTAAATCGGTTCAGCCGTTCTCGAGTTTCGCTCTTAGCAACACACCAAGCGATTCATTTCGCGTAGAAGTCGGTTTCCCGTGGGAATGCGAAGATTTCCCGCGGTAAAAAGTACCCTATGTGTTATTCTGATATATAACCTATATTACTGTAAAGTTTCATTGAAATCCGTCAAGTAGTTTTTACGTGAAAGAGTAACAAACATCCATACATCCATCCATACATACTCACAAACTTTCACATTTATAATATTAAGTAGGATATAGGCAGATAACAATAAAGGGCGTGAAAGCCTGGTGGCCACAAGAACTAGGCTACTATATCTAAGTCCCCACAAATTGGGTGTAACACAAATTTGTTATTTTCAAAATGGTGTAAAGGACAATGGGCCAATTGGGACCACCCTCCAATTGCAATCCTACTAATATTATAAATGTGAAAGTTTGTGAGTATGGATGGATGTATGGATGTTTGTTACTCTTTCACGTAAAAACTACTGAACGGATTTGGATGAAACTTTGCAGTAATATAGGTTATACATCAGAATAACACATGAATACTTTTTACCGCGGGAAAACTTCTCATTCCCACGGGAAACCGACTTCCACGCGAACGGAATCGCGGGCGGCCACTTGTAAGATATATGTCGTTGAATAGGTCTCTTCAATAGGAACAACTATTGCTATGACAGCTTTGTTGTTACAACTGTCCGTTTTGAGTTATGAGACAAAAGAAAATCATTTAAAATACTACTTTTCAACTGTGGGACGTATACGGGGTGTAAAAGTACTGCTTCCTAAAACAAAAACTCCGCATTGCTGGAGGGGTAATGGTTAGTTACGTTTTGAGCAAAAAAAAAATTTTTATGATTAAATAAAAAAAAAATGTAATTTTCCAAAATCCCATTAATACTATCAGATTTTGCGATAATTTCTAATTAAATATGGTTTTAATTTAATTTGCAATGTAAATAATCGCACCTGAACCATCAGTTGTGTGAGCGATGATTTCAAGCGCCGAATATGACTTTTCAAGCTTTAATAACTTTTTTAAATTGAGTTTTCTGGGTATGCTGATAGTGAATTTATAATATTATTTAGGCTCAAGAATACATGGTTTCAGGCTTCGGAAGTGGTCCCGTTATAAGCTGTCACACCATTTACATCCCAAAATCGACTCTATAACAACACACTTACGAGTCATTATCATTTTCCTGTCTATTCGGACTGTCGTGTCGTTTTCCCTGCCTGCCCCGTAGTCTACTCAGAAATGACAGTTCAGTCAGACCACGCTTCCATATAGGCTTGCCTGGGGCGGGCTCTCTTTCTAGAAGGTACAGATGGAATAGTTGTGTTTAGTTTGTGGATTTTGTAGGTGTAGATAAATTTGTTGATGATGGTGCTGATTCGGGATAAGATTTTAAATTAAACTTAAAATATTGGCGTTAACTTTCGTAGCAATGGTATAGGACATATGGGACGTAATTTTAGTCATCATCAGACCGTAATTTTAGTAGGTAATTTAAAAAGTCGTTGACTTTTCGGACACAAAAAACTCGGACACCTTGGCCGGGTTGTGGTTTTTCAATTTTAATATTATTTTTTACCGAGGTGTCCGAGTTTTTTGTGTCCGAAAAGTCAATGCCTTAATTTAAAATATTGCGTTAAAACTAGTTCTCAGCGCGCATTTTGTAATATGTTATGATGCGCAATTTGGACTTAATTTCGTTTTTTCTTATTATTTATATTTTTAGTTTCGTAAAAGAGACTTTTTTTAAATCGGGGCCATTATAAATACATTTTAGGGATATTTCATTTTCATGTCGTAAAACAATAACTTGTACAGCGTAATCCAATCTACCAAGTGTCTTGGATGCGGGCAAGAGTAAAAACAATTTGCAATTGTACATTTTTAAATATCCTTTGATAAATCTGACTGATTCTATGGTGCCTACAGTATTCGTGGATTAAAAAATTATGAAGAATTTTTTTTGAAAATTACTTAATTTTCTAAATAAATGGTTACTAATAAAAAAAAAAAGTAATTAAAAACCTTCTCAAAAATCTTATCTACATGAAAGTGAAAACCTTATCAAAATCCGTTTCGTAGTTTCAACGAAGTTCCCGAACAAACATAATACACGAATTGCAGCATTCCATGCTACTATTAAATATAGCAATTTACATTAAAACTTACCAATTCTTGCATCTCTCTTCGGACTATTATTCTGCACTCTTCTCCTCACGTTTTCCCTGATCCTAATCGTCGAATCATACTCATTATGACTAAACGACCTTTCCACGTTACTCGTCCTTAACACACTCGTATTAACGTTCACTATCGGAGCTCGATTCACTTGAACACTAACCGGATTATCACTTCTATTCACTTCACTTCTACTCGAATCACTAATCTCGTTATTATCACTGTTGACAACACTAGCGGTGTTGCCAGTAAACAAATATTCGTACGGCGACTCCGCCGTCACGGCTTCTAAGTTCGGCAACGATGACTTTCTCAGTTTGTCTTGATTCTTTATCTTCCTCAACGGCAGTGGCGACTTCCCGTTGGAAGTCGACGCCATGCACAGCCTCTCGTACACCGCGTTGACGCCCGTCACGTTGGCATCTGTCACGTTGGCATCTGTCACGTTGGCATCTGTCACGTTGGCATCTGTCACTTTGACATCTGTCACTTTGACATCTGTCACTTTGACGTCTGACGGATTGTCGTCTGTCACGTTGACAGTTGTCATTAAACTGACGTGGCCGTACTCGGAGTCGTCGGTGAAGACGGTTCCGTAGCCGTTGGTGGCCTCGCTTTCGGTGTTGACGATGTTGACAAAGCTGTCAGAGTTTGACGTTTCGGTTTGAATTTGGGCGGGCAGGTGCTGCTGGAATTCGAACTCGAATACGTTGGTTTTAGGGCCCATTATGGGGATCGCGGTGTGCGGGGGGTCTTTGTTGGATACTTGGATTACTGTGATGTTTGGTCCCTGGGTTTCACTGAAAGGGGAGAATAGATATTATCCTTAAGTAAATTTTTTGCTAATAAAGTTTGATAGCACAAATAAATATTTTGACATGCGATTTCTTGTTTTTATGTATTTAGCTAGAAATTTTATATAATGAAACTATCATATTTAAACAAAATATTTCTAATAACAATAGCAAATTCATTTTGCCATTTGATATATTTATTAAACAAAATTTCAATATTTACTCATGCTGGAAAATCTCCAACTTATAATCCTAATGGTAGCGAAAGAAAACCGTTTCCAAATCGTTCTGCTATACGTAAAAGGAGACTGTTCTTAATAGTATAAATGAAATCTTTACTAAACATACGTATTGAAGTTATAGATACTGGAAAAAGGAACGCGGGTCTCCAAGCATTGCGCGACTGGGAATCGAACCCAGGACCTTAAGATAACCGGTCCAATCTCTGACCACTGAGCTACCGCGCGCTACGGTGACCCAATGAAATTTCCCCCAGTATCTATGTGCTTACGTCATATAGCTGTATCTATAACTTCAAAATTGATAAATTAGCATTTTAAACGTAAAACCTAAAAGTAAAATCTTAAACATACGTAAATAAGAAAAAAATACACACCTATTCTCACCATCCTCTTCGCTGCCACATTTCTCCCCATTACTAACCACCACCGTCTGCCTGTACTTATTACCACTATCACCATCAAACTCCATATTATCCACCCCATCGCTAATCCTGTCGATTTCCGCGAAGAACTCTTCGTCCGACTCCGAAGCACCATTCCGTTTCAGCACCGAATCGTCCAAACATATATTTTGACCGCAGATTTTGACATTTTTTTGACAGTCATTTTGACTAGTGCTCGGTAGAGGTGATGACGTGTTTGGATCGGCCCATTGGGATATGTCGATGGCTTCGGGGGGTATTGCGGGGGGTTGGGACGGGAGGGTGAGAGGGGTAGGTTCGGGGGGTAAGGGGCGAAGGGCGCGGGTGGTGGGCGGTTCTATGCCGGGCGCTCTGGAATTAATAGAAAAAAGATAATGCTGGGAACAATGGAAAGAGAAAGATTGATTGAAGTTTAGTTGGATTGATGTGTCCGTATTGTTAATTTCATAATGGCGGAGGACCGATTTTAATGAAATTTGCAATGGAGATAGTGCAAGATACTGACAGGGATATTGGCTACTCTACTCTAATCGTAGGAACAAGTCTATCAATCATGGGGAATTTTTTCGCCAGCTTTTTCCCTCGGTCTACTACGGCCATTGCTGATGTAGGTAGTAGAGGTGTCCCGTGACATCTTTTTTTGTTATTTGTGATTTTACGCTTTTGGCAATGTATAAGAGATTCGTTTTTAATCCTACATACAATAAAGTAATTTCATTTCATTTCAAAAACATACTAACTTAATCCACTAATTTCGAGGGTCGATGACTTTTCGGACACAAAAAACTCGGACACCTTATTAAAAAATAATATCAAAATTTTCACCACAATTTGGCCAAGGTGTCCGAGTTTTTTGTGTCCGAATCGTCATCGACCCAATTTCGAATCTCCATAGAAACTTACCTAACCGGCGGCGTCAGAGGCGTGGGCGGCAACGGCGACGTCGGGTCGCGGGCGGGGGCGCGCGGCGCGGGGGGCGCCCCCGTACCACGCCCCACGCAATACACGTTCTCGCCCGCGGACAGTATACGCAGCTCGTGCAGCTTGGTACGGAGGGTGTGCACCCAGTCTTGCATTGACTGCCTGGGGATAAATTAGTGGGAATTTTCTTTCGAGTTTCTTTTTAAGGATTCCGCGAATACCGGAATGACACGCATTAGTACGGGATAAGACATTTATTAAAGTCGAGTAGGAAAACAGCCTCTTAAGAAAATATGAAATAGAACACCCTTTGATAGATTTTTTGAGGACTACGTGAGCAATTTTTTACTTTTTTATTTTTGTATTTCGTGGGATCTCGAAGAAATGGTTTGTGTCATTATCATTACACTAGCTTTCCGCCCTGCGGTTTCACCCGCAACTAAATGGTTTTTCCCGTGAGAATATCTTATGGAACTCTATTTTTCCCAAAATAAAATATAGCCTATGTTACTCGAGGATAATGTAGCTTTCGAATGGTGAAAGATTTTTTTAAATCGGTATAGTAGTTTCGGAGCCTATTCATTTCAAACAAACAAACAAAAACTCAAATCTTTCCTCTTTATTATATTGTGCTAATTGTGTCTGTTTGTATGCTATCTCCTCCTAAGCCAAGTAACAGATTTTAATGAGGTTTTCGTAATTTTTTTTGTGTAACTTTTTCACAGAAATTTGTAAATAAAACATTTTGAAATACATATTTAGTTTTTTTAGGCTGGCTAAAATTCAATGTTTCGTGAAGAAGTCAGCCAAAATTACATTCTAATTGTTAATATTACTATTACTGTTAATATTTATATTATTATTATTATTTTTTAAACAAAAACTATACTATTGTGTAATATGAAAATTATTGACACAATTATACTATAAAGTAGCCTAATTTCACGATATTCCTTTAGGATAACAACAGAATTTATTAACCGTTGCATGATTTATATGTATGCGGACAAACATACATGAATGGCTACTTCACTTATGACAACTACACACGAATACGAATTAATCTTTAGCGACATACTTATAAATATACGTCCTTATTCATAAAGCATTGAAACCTATATAAGTCAAAATATGTGTTGTCCCTGTCAATCTTGTGTGACGGGTTCCATAACTGGAAAGGGAAAACATATTAAGGGCCCTTAGTCCTGAAGTCACCTCTAAAATTTCATATAAATGCACATTAAGACGGTGTTTTACAATAATAAGTCTTATAAAATCGCAAACTAATAGATTTTTACCTTTTCTATGTCGTGACTGTTTTAGATTTCTGAGAAATTGAACATTTTATTAACTTTTTGATGATAAATGTGTTTCGAGGCCGTTGATTCTATAGGAACCGCGTTCCCCGACCCCCCCCGCCTAAGGCGTAGAATCGTAGCGAAATCTGAATTTTCGCTGACCGCCTAACCCCCCTTAAGTGAACCTATTTAGTCAGAGTTTTTAAAAGTTGTATGCCTGTGACGTACCGATCTTCTTTTGTTTCGTTGGTTGTCAAAGACACACGTCTTGCGGCAACTCTGTATCACGTGAGCCATTTTGTTTAATTATGTGAATAATTACTTCTATGATTTATTTGTATTTCTGTTAATAATATTTGAATAAGTAAACCGATGTTATTTTCTGACGTTGTTATTTATTTAACTTGCTTCCCATATCTTTTCTAAAAATATTATAACTACATATAGGTCTATATTGCATTTATGAAAAAAAGACGAGGTATGAATTCAGAAGGGAAAAGGAATTATGAACCGCGGCACATTTCGTTGTAAAACACTTTTATATCAAGTTTACTCATACTTATCTATACTTATACACATTTCGACATTTCCTTCTTAGAATCAAATTTTAACTACTTTACCACACTGTGTCTTATCGATTCTTGGAACAGTTTAATTACCTAACAATTGAAGACTTAATTTCGTTTATAATACCAATTTTATTACTCGCCGAATAATGCTCTTTACAAATATGGATAAATAGAAAATAATATTAACAGACAAAAACATATTAAAACTGAAGTGGGTTTCCCGTGGGAATGAGAAGTTTTCCCGCGGTAAAAAGTACCCTATGTGTTATTCTGATGTATAACCTATGTTACTGTAAAGTTTCATCCAAATCCGTCCAGTGGTTCTTAAAAGAGTAACAAACATCCATACATACTCACAAACTTTCATGTTTATAATATTAGTATGATAAGATTAGCACCTTTAATTCCTTATTCTATTCATATGAGGTTATTTTTCAAAGAAACTAATGCAAACAAACAACTATCTCATATGTTGACAAAGTAATTTTGTAAGTTATTCACAATTTTGTTTCAACTTGTGAATGAAATAACCACATGATTCACTGTTTTTAATTACAAAAGAACAATTATCATAAACAAGTTTATGATCTTTTGTTCTTACTAAAAAACATGTTCCGTCAAACTTGTATGTTAAGTTACATACTTTAGTTGGTAAACAGAAGGATTGTTTGGTGGAACTAGCCCTTGTTAATTTTAAGGAATGTAAAGAACTATAAACATTTTCAATATCTGCTTTTTAAGGAGACAAGCTCGACTAGTTTTAGTATTAACCACTTTATTCATGTTTTGTCATTGTCAGTTAAGGAAAGTGTCACAGAAGATTGACTCTTCGTCTTTTAATTATCAAAAAAAGAGACAAGCTAGCAAACGAGCAAGCTGGTCACGTGATGGTAAGTGATCACCGCCGCCCATATACACCCACAATTACATATGCATTGAGGGTGCATTGCTGGCTTATGAGAAATTGGGCACCGGATACCGCACTCACCAAACGAAACGCAGGAACATCGTCCCTCTTCACGTCGGTTTTCTGTACGACGGTGGTATTTCACCAGTCGAGTCAGCCCAGTAATCGCTGCAGGCAGGGCCTACAGCTAGACTCTACCACTCAAAAAATTATATTTATGTACAGAGGTCAATGAACTCTTCAGCACTAACTTCCCCAATGAAAAACTCACCAATCCGGAGCCAGCATCCTCACAGACCCGTGCTCCGTATCCACCAAGAAGTCATACTCATTCCCCACCCTCGGGATAACACTGGCAGTCACATGCCGGGCAGTCTTCAAGCAGGCCCGCCACGCCGGGCAGTGGGTGAGGGTGGTGGCGTGGTCCCGGTCAGGGTATTGCTCTAGGTAGGGCGTGCGACCGTTGTGGACGCAGAATAGGGTCCACATCGGTTTGAGGGGTGGCTTCTGAAAAGTGGAATTGAGTGAGAATAGCGGTAGGTTTTTGAAGATTTTGATGTAACTTCAACTAGATAAGTTGGTACCAAGTGTTGATAACTTCATGCTTCAGAGAAGTGCAAGCTTATAATTAAATAATCGGGTATAGCATATCAGTTGTTTTATAATTGATTGCCTGATTTGTGTACGAAAATTGAGGACTTAATTTTCAAATCAGTCAGTTACTGTTTGTTTAGATTTAGAAACATAAAATGAAGTGTCTAATATTTTAACTAGAGTATTAACACAGCTGTAAATGCTAGTGGTAGTGAAAAGCTGGTCAATTCACAAATAATACTTACATGTTTCAGATTTAAACATAGAAAATGTAATAAAAAATAAAATTTTCAAATCATATTTTTCAAGTTTTATATTATATTTTTCTTTTACCTATAATTGGTTTATGTAGATAGGTTATAACTGTATGCCTAAATGGCTCTACATACAGTAACTCATCATATTTTAATACAAAAGGAGAAGCAATAAATTTTAAATTGGCTTAACCTTCATGCAGAAAAACCTGTTTTTAGTATCTCATTACCTATAATGCACATGAACAATGTATATTTCTATAGCATGTTCTGCTTTGGTATAAATAAAAGTCAAACATATATTACCATTAATCAATAACATTATAGATATCTCAGTTATAAACCTATTTTATTATCGCAACACTTACTTTATGTCCTAAAGGCCGAAGTTTACTGCTAGCGTGATCAGCCGGTACCCGCTTGAGGTATGCATTCTTTTGTATCTCTCGGTAATACACCGGTCCTTCATCTCTGTTAGACGACATTGTACTGAAACAAAAACAGTTGCACTTTGTGGTACTTTAACTTTGTAGGTATGTTTAAATCTGTTTTCTAAATCTAAAAGACACATATTTAAAATTGTTGAGCTTAAAATATTAAATTAATAACAGAGGTTACTGTAGAAACACATTTTTTAGCTTCCAGATGAAAAACCAACACATTTTTAAAAAACTTCTAATTTTAAGCAAGTTAAAACTGAGTAAGCCTAGGGTTCTTAATTAATTCAATTACCTAAATAATCTAGATAACTTAAGTCCTTAACTGAATGGCCTTGTCGTTTAAATTCACGTCCACTCATTAACTAATTAAATACAATGGTCGACATGTGACTCAGTTTATTCTTTGTATTTAACAGACCTCTAAAGAAAGTTCCCCTTTTAGTACTTACATATTAAACCTACGACAAAATTTGTTTATAGCCAGTGCTATACGTGTTACAACATCTAGAACGTTTAGTTAAATTACTGGTGCATAGGAATTTGCGCAATATGCCTGTAAACGGACTTTTTTATGCATAAATAAATGGAATAATGAAAGGAAGTGAATTTACTTACCTTTTAAGAACGATTAGAGCTAAACACTTAAAATTGTGACATTATAACAAAATAGTTAGCCTTAATCGATAGTCGGTTTCTTATTAAATCATTTAGGTTCGTCGGTCCCAATTAATTTGTTAATATTTTTACGAAAACAACAAAAGGCAAACAAAGCGAAATCGCCATTTTGAATGTCATTAAATCTGACAATTGACATTGACATAAGCATGTAGTTGCTATATCAGAAAAACATTTATTCAATAAAATGTTGCTTCTACTTTTTCTAGTGTTTTTAGGGCGCCCGCAGACACACGGTTTTTTCCTGATCCGGAATTCAGATTCGGAAACCTGAATGCTCAATTTTCATACAAAATGTTCAACACGATGCACACGTCCTTACTATTTCCGAACGGAAAAATAACCATTTTGTATGAATTTTGTTACCGAATTACTGAATTCCGGATTAGAAAACCTAATCAGGAAACCGTGTGTCTGCGGTAGACCTTAATTACAAAAACAGATTAACATTCATTATTAAATAAATTGATTGAATCAAGTTGAGTACTTACTAATAACATTTTTTTTTATTTATACTAGCTATATATAAGGCTAGCATTACAAAGTAAGTACAAAAATATTATTGATAAAAAAAAAGCTCTTTCACCCTTTTAAAATTCGTTTGCATTCTGTCACCTGTGTGCACTATCAATTTTTTTGGACCGCAGTAATAGTTGTCAAACTGGTTGACAGGTTCTCTGTCATGTCACGTATGTACGTCAGTCAATTGTCAGTGTCAGTTCATACAAAAGTACGGCAATTTGGTTGTTTTGGTTAATAGTTTTCAGGATTTCCATTATAAGAAAATTGTATGTAAGTACGAATGTAACTTAATAAACAATAGTTCTCCTCGTATAGTCAAGTGACTGTACATGTTAAATCGTACTATAATAGCTTTTGTAGCAAAACAAAATCATATAAATTAAGTGTTGTCATTGTGTAGTTAGTAAATTCGCCGGTAAAGTCGCTGCAGTCGCAAAACATTAAATCACGTGACCTTTAAAACCGCCAAAACATTTGTCATCTGTCTGTCAGTCATATTTTGCCGATGATTGTTTGTATTTTCCTCTACGAAAAAGCCATTTCCCCTGGAAATTACCTTGCATTTATTAAAATAAAGAAGTGTGTGCGAAACAAGTGAGCAATTTCAAAAGGAATCCGTGACGGAATAGACAAATAATGGCCAAAGTGCATATAACCAATGTCGTTGTTCTCGACAACCCAAGCAATTTTTTGAATCCCTTTCAATTTGAATTGACCTTCGAATGCATAGAGGAGCTTAAAGAGGATCTCGAATGGAAGATGATTTACGTCGGTTCGGCGGAAACGGAAGAGCATGATCAGGTTCTAGATACAATTTACGTCGGCCCAATTCCGGAAGGAAGGCACATGTTTGTTTTTCAAGCACCGCCTCCTGACGTTAACCGTATTCCAGAAAACGACGCTCTAGGAGTAACGGTTGTTTTATTGACGTGCTCGTACCGCGGGCAAGAGTTCGTTCGCATTGGATACTTCATCAACAATGAATACACTGAAAGTGAGCCGGAGTTACGCGAAAATCCACCGGCAAAACCGCAATTCGACAAAGTAGTTAGAAATATATTAGCTTCCGAACCTAGAGTGACGAGATTTAAGATCAATTGGGTTGAGCCTGATATGGCGGCGCCTACGGACTCAAATGACGTAAATCTAGAAGCATCTCATGCTCCGAGCAATGACTCTTATGGGGCATCGTTCAATGCAGACAGTCAGATTAGCGGTATTGAGTTCCAAGGTAGTTTAAGTGGGTACGGAGACAATTCTAACTCAATAGCACCTATGGAATGTTGATGTAAGTATAAATTGTTTACTAATTTTAATTATTTTTAATGTATAAGTGTTACCTATTAAATAATTATTGTCTGTTTCCAGGTAAATCTTAGTGAATGAATGGACTTGAAATTATTTATAGTGTAAAGTGATAATGACTAAGGTGTGGATAATTTGTCTGTTTTAGGATGTAAATTGTAAATTTCAACGCCTGCCTTATAAGACACTTATCTGGGACAGGTTAATGATTGTGCTTAAGTTATCATCTTTGCTCTCATGAACAAAATTTCTAGATAATATTTTGTAGATTGAAATAAAGTGTCTTCATTTATAACAAGAACAGTCATTTTCGAATGTTCCTAGATCTGTGGGTAAACTAATTATGTATTTGTTGATAAAACATGAACAATTTATAACATGTGCCTGTTTTTTTTTGTAGATTTTAGATCTGATAGTAACACAATTTTAAACAAAAGAGCCTGTTCAATTTTTTTATACATTTGAAATCTATTGGCAAGTTAGTAGAGAAAAATAACACTCATATTCTAGTGATTGAATAACCCTTTTTTATTTATTTATTATTTTTTACACTAATCACTAACAGTCTGACAGTATTTTTTTCTTTTTCTTTGTAGGTTTAAAATGTATTTGGAAAATTTTGCATGTCCGAGACATTGTGTTTAGTTATTGTTTGTTCAAATAATGGGAGTCACTTTAATTACGTCCTTGCAAAAACTGTAAGTTCTTGTTTTATTCACTTGAGTAGGCACAAAATTAACTATTGGTGATGCCAGTTTCTTGTACTTGGAGAGCAGCATTAAATAGTTTTTTTTGTATCATCTAAAAAGTCAAGCAACTAATGCATTAGTGATTCATTTCTTTGTAAGTGCGAAAATCGAATTTAGAACGTAACAAAGCATTGACATTGAATATCACCTGCTCATAAGTTAGATAGAAGACTGCTATTTCAGATTCAAATCAGATTCAGAAATCAATAGATTTATGGAATTAAAATTCCTTTTGAACTTTCTTCGACGGTTCGTTCGATTTTCGCAATCGTGATTTCGTAAATCATGCAAAAAACAAAATGTTGTCTTGAAACAAAACTTGACAAAATATTGCTTTGTAAAAATTGCTTAGTTTTTAGTAGTTATGTCGATTCCTAGTTATTTCTTAAGTTATTATTATTATCGAAGTTGGTGCCGATTCTTAGTTAAAATATAAATATTGTTATCGCTTACTCAGCAATTTTATAAGACCGAGACATTTTGATACATGATATAGACTGAATAAGATGATATTAAGGTACCTGTATTTTTCTTAAACTAAGCATGAGTAAGTTCCGACAATATTTTACTTTTTTGTCAAAGAATTAGAGCCATTAGTTCCACACGTTAGGCGAACTCTTAGGGCGGGTTGTATCAAACAGTTGGTTAACGTATCATACGTACGTAACTTTTTGACGATTACATTAGATGTTTAACGTACGTCAAATACAAAGCGTTGTTTCATCACAAAAACAAAACTGTTCCTCAATGTTATTCGAGTTGTCATTAAAAGTAAATCATTACTATCATTTAAAATATATGAAAATAAACAGAATCCATAGGTATTGATAAAAGCTTTTCAACAAAGATGTCCTGTCAACACAAGAGAAAAGTTACGTTAACCAGTGGTTGGATGGCCGGTCAACGTAATCGTTAATTTTTAACGTAACAACCCGTTTTCTAGCCTGACAGTTGGTTAACGCCATTTTTAACATTGACAGACACGTTAAGTAGTTGTGATACAACCCGCCCTTAATTTTAAAATTTAGACTTCGCCTTTTGTGACGACCTAAGATATTTTTGATAGTTCTTAATAGCTTTGATAATAGAAATGTAAATAGCTGTCATTAACCCAAAAAGTTTCTTTAGTTTTAGTGATTTTTCTTGTGTTTAGCATTTTTTATCATGTTTAACCAATACCTACTTCTAATGTTGTGACTAAAATGTGACGTTCTTTTTTAATTTTAGTTCGTTTTTTTTGACAAGGCACTGTTAATATGAGTGTTTCAATTTATTGCTTACTTACATAATTTAAAAACTAATCCAAAAGAAAAGGCACAAACTGAATAAAAGTGCTGAAAAGTGCGGGACACAAATATAGAAAAAAAGTAAAAGTTATTAATTTAGTAGACTCTAATGTGAAAATTGTAATACAGCCTTGATAGTAGAAAAGTAAGACTAACTAATTATTAAAAAAACATAAAACCAAAAATAAAAATGAAATTTTTCTCTTATTTGGCAATCATGAATAATAGCATAAAACAAAGTTTTGTCAAATTCCTTTCGATTGTAATTTTTCATATTCAGTGTAAGATTTTCATATTTATAAAATACATGACGTGCAATGGCTTTTTATTTTACAATCCCTGAAGACATTTAATGAATGAAAAAATACGGTGTTATTCAGTTTTATCCGTTAAAACTTGAAATCCGTGCCAAAAGAAATTAGAAAAAGTAAAATAATTTGAAAAGTACGTTTTATAATCATCTTCTGAATGGTTTAATTAAAAGTACCTAATTGACGCTTCGGAATCGGCAAATAATAACTACAAAACGATTTTTTTACAAAATATGCTAATAATAAGAAAATTATTAATTCTTTTCTATGTAGAATGTTGTTGGTAGAAGGAACCGAAATAGGGGATGCGGTTGTTATTTTTATTTATCTTTCTTATACAAAACAATTTTACATACGTAACAACGCCTATTTGAGTTAGTTTTTTTAAACACAATATATTCTAAAGTAGCACATTTTTACGAATAACCTATATTAAGAACCTTCAAATTGTTCGCACATGCCTAAACCAGTTTTATAAAAACTATTTTTACCGTAGTATTCTCGTTAAACCATTTCTAAGTATTTATAAGTCAATTTGCCATTTAATAGGTCGTCAAAGGCAGTAAATAGAAGCTAGTGATTATGCCCCTTGCAAAGGCTTGACTTTATTTATAAACTCAGGGGTGTTAACTTTGATATTTACCCTTTTAATTTAACCCACTTCGCATAAAGGGCTCACACTTGGTAGGTTTGACACGTGGTCACTAAATATGTCTGTGTCTAAGCCAGAATATTTATTTAAAAAAAATGCATTTGAACGAATTTTTACCCTTTTATGATTAAACGGATGAGCGTGTTTAGAACTCGCTATAAGAGTTTGTTATAATACCTATTCATGGTCTTATCGATGAAATTACTCGTTCTTTAATACTTAAAGGTTTTTAAAAAAGGTCATTGCACCCCAACAAGTTATTTCCACAGTAAGGACTTTGGTTAAAAAAGACGTATTTTGAGTTGTTTTTTTTTGTTGCGATGTTGCGAATTTTATTTACTGTGGAAATACTATTCATGTTAGTATTCTAACTATTGATTGGTTAAATAATCAAAGATTGTAACAAATTAGCTGTGCAGATACTGTCAAATTAAAATGAGAGTCAGAATGGCGGGTGTACCGTAACAGATTTGAACGAGTCATATATCAAACTTTAGTACCTGGGATGTACTATTTGGTACCTATCAAAGAAATTGGCGTACCTCTTTAAGAACAGAGATATAACCAAAAGCGAGTACACCCGCCACATTGACTGTCAGAATGGCGGGTGTATCTCCAGTTCTCGGTTATAGACATGTTGGTGACTTATTTTAAGTATACCAAATTTTAGTACCTTTGGTGTACCTTACATAAAAGAGCACCACATCACAAAATATTGCTTGATTCCAAAGGAAACCAAGATCTTGGTTTTAGATACATTGTAGCGACATAGATGGCGCTTATCGTCGTAAACATTCTTCCCGGCGGTCCGCATTTACACATATGACGCCTAAGTACAGGGCCTCAAGTCTGATATTTTAAGTAAGGGGACCTTTTTATTGTCTATAATGTGCTTGTCGATGAAATATAAGCGAATATGGTAAAAATTTTGAAATCGATCGCCTTTTTAAGGGGTTTTGGGGTGTGGGAGGGGGAAGGGGGGAAGGGTCTGAACCCCTCCTGACCACTTTCAGCCGGCGGAAAACTTGGTTTCCTTAGAAAAAAAATGTTATCGTAACAAAAATATATATACCCACATGATAAATCAAGATTTATGCTTATTTATTTTGTGCACAGCAAATTGGTTTAGGCTTAGGCTGAACGCATCAATTTTACCTTTGCCTTTAAAAATATAACTTCCTACCTACATTTGGGTTAATTATTCTAAGTTCAAATTCATTCTGTCGTTAGACGTACTTACTGACTAACACTCCAACCGTACAGACACGGTCTCGCGCCAACGTATATCTTTAACGTGAAGTGCATATCATTGGTTCCCCTGGGTGATTCTCGCAAGAAATCACCTCCAGGGCTAAATTACTTAAAGGTACCGGAGCCCCCTCAATCAGCTCAAAACTATCCCGGATTTTCGCCCGGACCCTGGGCGACGAGTACGGCAGCGCTGCCAGGTAGCATATGCGAAAACGGGAAGGTAGGCAAGAAGGAGAGGAGACTACGACCAAGAACCAGCGTTTGGAGACAAGACAAACCTATATTAATTACCATCTTTAAGGTCAGTCAATTTTTCCCTCCCTTTTTGACTTAGCGCTTTACCCCCCACTATATATACAAAAACTGGCTCCAATTATGTGTCGACGGAGTTCCGCTAAGCGGGACTCCTTTTTCTGGGCGGTTTAAAAGAAGTAACCTAACTAACCTAACCTATTGATGTCGTAATGTGCCAAATCGGAATAAGACATTGCTACGGCGGTTGCGTTCCATTTCACGTTTTTCACATAAAACCGTTCGGTTACGTTCCGTTTGGCATAACTGTGAGAGTATTTAAGAATTTTTGGAATTTGTTTTAAAATATTTAGCAGTAGCTCCGGCAGCCAAAATTACTTCTAGGGGATTAAGACTAACTCCCTTAAGCCCCCTACACCACCAATACCCTCAAATTCGGGCGACCGATTTCAAAATCCAACCCGCGAATATCATTAAAATTTGGTTTTTTCAATAGTTTTGCAGCAAAATTTTGTTTTTCGGCATAAATAAACTTTTATTTAAAATTTTAATAACAGAGGCTTTGAATTATTTTGGGAAAACAGGGTAAAAAATGGGTAAAAGGAAAAACAATCATCAAAACACAATATAAATATTCCTTACTTTATGACCAAGGAAAGAACATCTATAAAAAAGACTTTAACTTTGGTTATTTATTTCATTCAAATCAAGTTTGGCGTTTTTTTGGCGAAAAAAAATTATTGAATCTGGCGAAAATTTGAAAATTACGTCCGGTAACCCTGAATGTCGCAACAATTAGTCGAAGGTCTGCGGCAGGAGAGCACAAGTGCAGCATAATCTAAAGTAATGTGTTGTGTGTGAGAGTGATTATTCTGTGTGAGAAAGAATCACTGATTAGGTTGCGAAAGATTACAAATACTACGAGTGACATGTAAACTTAAACCAATGAAATAAACATATCTTTTATTCTATGTTGTGAGAGTGCGTCTAAAAGACCACAAAGCAATGGCGAACGGTAAGTAATAGTTAATAACTATTCATATCATTAATGTAAAAATGGTGTAGACTGTAATGTGTTGGGAAAATATGAATAGCGCTATAGGTGTAATAATAAAATACTAACTTTGTGGTTGTAAATTCAGTGAAAGCTTGTACTTTGGGTTCCACATAAAGAACTAGAGGAATATCTCATTACACCCTCAGACATGCCAAAATTATAAAGACATATAACTTGATTGAGACTAGGTTTCTTTTGCTTCAGTCAAGTATAGGTACATTCATTCATACCGCTGTGCTACAGAGTTTACTATTATCTTTTGTAATAAAAATTTAGAGTAAAACAACATTTTATTTTCAGACACAATGGAAGAAAAGGAGAAGAATATTGAACTTAGATCGCACCAACATTTTCATTATAAATAATTATGAGACTATTCCAAACGAAAGTTAGATGGTGCATGAGTGAGAGACAGAGATGTGCTGCCGGCAGATTTTGACATTTTTTAATGTATTAAATATCACAACTTGTGTAATGAATATTGCCTGAAGTATATAAATAAAAAGACCTTCATGATAACACATTTTTATTTTCATAAATTAAACATTTAAGTTTCATGCACCAAACAACCTTCAAACTAGCCCCTGACGACGCGTCAAGGTTCTTTGGCCTCACCGCCGCCGAACCCGGACCTCCCGGTCAGAGTCACCATACTAATAAATTTATAGCAAAAGCACCATGATTATTAGTAGGTGGGTATCTATCTATCGAGCACGGCGAAATAAGCGACATCAATCATTTATTTTAAATTAAGTTTAAAGTTTTCGGTAATTGAACACCCCTAGCGTGAGACGGACATCACTAGACGCAGTCATTGACGGTTCGCGGGGATTCTTATATATTTTTGCAAATGTCAGCTCGCAGCTCAAGCATTGGCTGAGCTAGGAATATTATCCATGTTTGGTGTGTTTTATACAATTTGCCAGTGAATCAGTGAAGAATTGCAGTGAAGAAGCCCCTTTGAAGAAACAGCAATATTTTATTATATTTTATTTGTAAGATGTTTAAAGAAAAATATTTATTTCCAGATTGCTAAAGAATAACAAAGGTATTATTACAGCTTAGAGCTTATTGGTTGCAAGATGCTGAAAAAATGTTGACCTACAAAGAGTTAGAGCACTACATCAGGGGCTAGTTTGAAGGTTGTTTGGTGCATGAAACTTAAATGTTTAATTTATGAAAATAAAAATGTGTTATCATGAAGGTCTTTTTATTTATATACTTCAGGCAATATTCATTACACAAGTTGTGATATTTAATACATTAAAAAATGTCAAAATCTGCCGGCAGCACATCTCTGTCTCTCACTCATGCACCATCTAACTTTCGTTTGGAATAGTCTCATAATTATTTATAATGAAAATGTTGGTGCGATCTAAGTTCAATATTCTTCTCCTTTTCTTCCATTGTGTCTGAAAATAAAATGTTGTTTTACTCTAAATTTTTATTACAAAAGATAATAGTAAACTCTGTAGCACAGCGGTATGAATGAATGTACCTATACTTGACTGAAGCAAAAGAAACCTAGTCTCAATCAAGTTATATGTCTTTATAATTTTGGCATGTCTGAGGGTGTAATGAGATATTCCTCTAGTTCTTTATGTGGAACCCAAAGTACAAGCTTTCACTGAATTTACAACCACAAAGTTAGTATTTTATTATTACACCTATAGCGCTATTCATATTTTCCCAACACTTTACAGTCTACACCATTTTTACATTAATGATATGAATAGTTATTAACTATTACTTACCGTTCGCCATTGCTTTGTGGTCTTTTAGACGCACTCTCACAACATAGAATAAAATATATGTTTATTTCATTGGTTTAAGTTTACATGTCACTCGTAGTATTTGTAATCTTTCGCAACCTAATCAGTGATTCTTTCTCACACAGAATAATCACTCTCACACACAACACATTACTTTAGATTATGCTGCACTTGTGCTCTCCTGCCGCAGACCTTCGACTAATTGTTGCGACATTCAGGGTTACCGGACGTAATTTTCAAATTTTCGCCAGATTCAATAATTTTTTTCGCCAAAAAAAACGCCAAACTTGATTTGAATGAAATAAATAACCAAAGTTAAAGTCTTTTTTATAGATGTTCTTTCCTTGGTCATAAAGTAAGGAATATTTAGTCAGTAAGTACGTCTAACGACAGAATGAATTTGACCTTAGAATAATTAACCCAAATGTAGGTAGAAAGCTATATTTTTAAAGGCAAAGGTAAAATTGATGCGTTCAGCCTAAGCCTAAACCAATTTGCTGTGCACAAAATAAATAAGCATAAATCTTGATTTATCATGTGGGTATATATATTTTTGTTACGATAACATTTTTTTTCTAAGGAAACCAAGTTTTCCGCCGGCTGAAAGTGGTCAGGAGGGGTTCAGACCCTTCCCCCCTTCCCCCTCCCACACCCCAAAACCCCTTAAAAAGGCGATCGATTTCAAAATTTTTACCATATTCGCTTATATTTCATCGACAAGCACATTATAGACAATAAAAAGGTCCCCTTACTTAAAATATCAGACTTGAGGCCCTGTACTTAGGCGTCATATGTGTAAATGCGGACCGCCGGGAAGAATGTTTACGACGATAAGCGCCATCTATGTCGCTACAATGTATCTAAAACCAAGATCTTGGATTCCTTTGGAATCAAGCAATATTTTGAGATGTGGTGCTCTTTTATGTAAGGTACACCAAAGGTACTAAAATTTGGTATACTTAAAATAAGTCACCAACATGTCTATAACCGAGAACTGGAGATACACCCGCCATTCTGACAGTCAATGTGGTGGGTGTACTCGCTTTTGGTTATATCTCTGTTCTTAAAGAGGTACGCCAATTTCTTTGATAGGTACCAAATAGTACATCCCAGGTACTAAAGTTTGATATATGACTCGTTCAAATCTGTTACGGTACACCCGCCATTCTGACTCTCATAAATTAAACATTTAACGAAGGTATAGTTCAGAAGGTGTAAGCTTAGCTTTTTATTAGTGTGAGTGTTCAACAAAAGTAGGGTTAGACAAAAAAATATTTATCTAAGTGTACAAAAGACGAATAAAAAAAATTAAACATGATTTATTTTAAGATTACTATGTATTAAGTACCTAATCAAATTAATTAGAGTTCAACCTTGAATGTGAAACGAAAAATGAAGAAAACGTAAACAGAAACAAATTCGTATTTAGGTATAATAGGATATACCTACAGGGCGTCCCACGGCTATGTCACATGGAGGGAAAGAACCTTAAATGTTGAAGATAGAATATTTTACTAAAATAAGTTTTTTTTTAAATTTTAAAACATTTTATCTGCATTATTACATTTAAAAAAATAATGGTTCAATCGGGAATCGAACCCGCTACGTAAGAAATAAAATAACCTGTAATTTTATGATACGGATCGGAACTCTTCATTATAGGGATTATAGGGATTATTTTGCCAAGTAACATAGTGTCGGAAATAAAAGGAAGACCATGAATTTTATCAATTTTAATACAAAATTAATCAATTTATCAAATGCTCAAAATGAGTCCCATGCTGTTGAATACAAATTCCTCTCCGCTCCCCGTCCCCGTACAAAGTCATACCAAGTCTATCTGTAGGTATACACTCACACTAATACAAAGCGCAGCTTACGCCTCGCGAACTATAGGTACCTACGCTATGGGCCCCATACAGGGCCGCGCCGACCCGAAGCAGCGCCTGTGTGCGAAACCTATGAAGCGCCCGTGTGCGAAACCTATGAAGCGCCTGTGTGCGAAACCTATGAAGCGCCTGTGTGCGAAACCTATGAAGCGCCTGTGTGCGAAACCTATGAAGCGCCTGTGTGCGAAACCTATGAAGCGCCTGTGTGCGAAACCTATGAAGCGCCTGTGTGCGAAACCTATGAAGCGCCTGTGTGCGAAACCTGTGAAGCGCCTGTGTGCGAAACCTGTGAAGCGCCTGTGTGCGAAACCTATGAAGCGCCTGTGTGCGAAACCTGTGAAGCGCCTGTGTGCGAAACCTGTGAAGCGCCTGTGTGCGAAACCTATGAAGCGCCTTTTTTAGTCGGTTTAGAAAAAATTTTCAACTATGTTGTATTAAAAAAAACAATCCTCTCTTGCTTAGGCGCCTGTGTGCACCGCACACATCGCACGTATGGGCGGCTCGGCCCTGGCCCCATACCACAAAGGACTAACTAATACATATAAAGAATCCCAACATTTTACTCTAGTTGAACTGTTCGGTCATAACTATGATTTTTCTCTGGGTGATGTAAAAGATACATACGCTAGACCTTACCGTTTGCTTGCACGTGAGTAGAGGAAAACAGCTTCTCGGATAGCGAGAAGGAAAAATAGCATTGTCAAAATTAGAGCAAAATAAACGGAAGTACAATTTCTTCAAAATGTTTGAACTGAGTATTCCATTTAAACGGCTTGTCAGATTAAACTAAACTTGGAACATTGAAATAAATGAGAACAAATGTTTTTACTAATTTTTTACTAAAAATGAAATACCAACCATCGAAAGTTATTTAATTAATTAAGTACCAATCCCTGAAATATGCCCTTTGCCTGTCCCAGTAAAATTAATACTTATTTACCTGTACATACCTATGCAATTTTAATATATTATTTTGAGAACGTCACAGCATTGCAAACGTCCATAAACTTATTTATTTAAAGTACTGAGGCAGGTACTCATGATTATTATCTGCAATATTTATCATCTTAAATCAATTGTTACTAAGAAAGTGAATACCGTCAGCAAAAACTTGTTCCTACCGTAGTTATTTATTAGTTTTAGTTGTTATTTCTCGTAGGTTGTCTTAGTTACAGGGCCGGATCTAGGGGGGGGCAAGCCGGGGCCCATGCCCCGGGCGGCAAGCTCAGGGGGCGGCCAAATTCATTATTTACAAAAAAATAACATAATAATACCTTCTTAACTTTGACCACGGAATAAATAAAAGTTCAATTACAGAACTTTCATAAATAAAAAAAATAAATAAAAGTTCAATTACTAGACCGATACTCAGGGACAGCACATGGAACATGTGACGTATTATTCGTGTGGCGCCTCTTTAGGCGTATTTCAAAATGCGCACCCGTTCGCTCGCAGGAACGGAAATTATGACAAGGTCATAGATTAATTTGCTGAACAAAAAGCTCGAAAAGTAAATTTTAATTCATAATAATTGCAATTGAATACACCAATTTTATTTTTATTTTTACTATAAGTACCTATAACTTTTTATTTTTAATCCTATCCTGTGCAGTGTATAAAATATACAGGGTGTTTGGTGGGTGAGTGCTAGTAACTATTTACTTCCACTTATTATATTGCATTTTGGTTCACGTTTAAGAATTTACAACATTTTTAAGATTTTCCTAAGAAAAGTCAAATATTTTTATATTTACTGGCCCCGATTCTGACTACACTCTCTAAACTAAACTAAAACTATCGCTGTCACTTAACGTTCAATAGTATAAGACAGAGACAGGTAATCATTTTAGTCCTGTCAGACTAAAATGTACGTGCAATATGGCACGGCGAAGGCAATTTTAGGCTAGTCCTCAGCGCATTTCGTTCAATTTTACAATGATGTGGACTAAATTTAGTGAGACCAGTGTACCTGTCTTTTTCTAATACGAAGCATTGGAAAGTGACAACGATAATTTTAATTTAGTTTTAGAGAGTGTTTTGAGAATCGGGGCCACTGTCTGACCAAACAAAAATAATTTTAATTTAAAGTCCAATACTGTCTTGTTCAGATGCAATCATAAATTTATACCAATCATCTCACAAAAAGTTACAGTGGGTTCATAAACTTCGTTGAACCAGTGGGGGTTTTTTTTATCTCAACTTTGCTATGAAAAAAAATAAAAACATTAACGAGTTTGAAAACTTTATTTGCTTTAGAAACTTCTACAGCTAATATACTTTATATCGATATGCTAAATGTAACTTAAATAGTAATCTCAACTAAAATAGTAAGTTAGTCCTCAAAGACGCCTGGTAAGGAAGGTACGAACACCTTCAACTACATATGTAGGTAAAGAGTTTTGTCTCATTCTAACAAATCTATGCCTATTGTTGTATCTATTTTGTGACCAGGCAACATTTCTCTTATTTGCTATTCTTATGTACTTATAAAATAATGATTTTATTTTCTGACTAACGATACGAACTAATACGGCCACCTAGTTGGGTACGGTCCTCAGTGCGTCGTGATCATTTTCAATACACTGTTTCCTTTAGGAGCCTCTCTCTAAGAAGATCTAGTAAGAAACTCGACGGGAGTCGGATCTGATAAGCGATGAAACCAATTTTGTTGAATGTCGCACCTGCCGGTTTGAGAGGTGTATTTATAGGGAAAACTTAAGGCTGTTACCACAATCGTGACCACGGGGTCGGTAGCGGGCGCGGGCTGGAGGAAGCAGATTGTTCCCGACAGTAATCTTTTAACGTTCGAGTTCATTTTTTGGTCGCCTCTTGCGAAGGTCGCAAATAGCAGAATATTCTGCGGCTTCCACCACCACATGGGTGGTGAGGGACGGAGTAAAAGGAACTCCTAGATTCAGTCTCCGTGAACCGGTTCTACATGACTTGCAGCTGGTGAAATGAGATTTGCTAGCATGCGTAAAAGTCACGCTACCGTTGGTCATGACTGGCTGATACGTTTATTTTCAAGCAACATCTTACTCCAACTGTAGAAAAGTGTAGGTCACCGAAAATCTACGCGGCCCGAAGTCAAAAGTGGGAGATAGCAGGAGTCCTTAATTCGAGGCAGGAAAGTGAAGGGAGAGTCAAATGAGATAGCATAATTGTTTAAGATTTGTTAGAATGAGACAGAAGTTTTTATCTACATAGGTAGTTGAACGGATTCGTACCTTCCTTATCAGCCGTCTTTGAGGACTAACTTACTATTTTAGTCGAGATTTCTAATTATTAATGTTACATTTGTAGCATATGTAGGTATTAACTGAAGAAGTTTTTAAAAGCAAATGCAATTTTCAACTCGTGGTTTTTTTATTTTTTTTCATAGCAAAGTTGACATTATATTTTTTTCCCACTGGTTCAACGAAGTTTGTGAATCCACTGTAACCTTTTGTGACATGATTGGTATAAATTTATGATTGCATCGAAATAAGACAGTATTAGGCTCTCAATTAAAATTATTTTCGTTTGGTCCGAGAGTAAATTAAAAAAAAAAAGACTTTTCATGAAAAAACCGGGGTTTTCCATGGGAAAATCTTAAAAGTATTGTAAATTCTTTAACTTGTATCAAAATGCAAATTAATAAGAAGAAGTATATAGCTAATAGCCTCGCCTATACACCATTTTCTTTTGGCTACTCACCCAGCAAACACCCTGTATATCTTACGCGTTCATATCTATACATCTGTAAATAAACAGGTATAGCACGGAAAGAACAGCAAATGATGCATTATTTCCGGAAGGGCTATTTGTTAGTGGACATCTGATAACTGAAATTATAAAGATGATAAAGGTAAAAATAAATATTAGTGGTTGGGGGCGGCGTTTTCAGATTTTGCCCCGCCTAAAAAAAATTGAAGATCCGGGGCTGCTTAGTTATTGCCGATTGATACATGATTGTTATTGAGATATACATAAAACATTTAAAATCATAAGAAAATAAAAAATAAATTAAGTACCTTCTTATTAATGAATATAGTAAAAACACACAAAGATGACGACTTTCTTTTAGGTACTCAAACTATTTACATATCACTCTTATTATTCTGATCCTATCGTAAAAGATAAAATCTCCAGTGCTTGACAATCACAGTTTTTCCCAACCGCTCAAGACACATTTAGGTACATATTAATACTGCTTTTTTTTATAAATTATATATGGTATAAGTTCTTAATGGTTAGTTATTGTGAACTGTAAGTATTTTATAGTTAGTTATTGTTAAAGTTTGTGTTTATTTTCAGATTCCAACTACATTACTGTAGTTCAAATGTAAATAGGAAGGACTGTAGGTGCAGAAAAGTTGGTGATTCTGTAATAGGTAAGTAAATATTATTTTTATTATGAAGTTATAGATACTGGAAAAAGGAACGCGGGTCTCCGAGCATTACGCGACTGCTAATCAGCGATCCTTTTGCTAGTATCTATAACTTCAAATTTAATAAATTTGCATTTTAAATGCAAAACAAAAAAGTAAAATTTCAATTTTTATTATGGTTAAATTAAATTTTACCTCTGTGGCGCAGCGGTATATTTTCCGGACTGTTAAGCGGAAGGTCAATTCCTGGGTTCAATTCCCGGGTCGGGTCAATTAAATTTAAACATTTTTTAAAAATTGGCTCGTGTCTGGATGAAATTAGGTTTTTCCCTAGTCCATTGTGTAGTTCCTTAAAAACTTTCACTTGGTTTAAGGCCACACAGTTGGAGCGGTAGTCTGGAGATCGATTATCATTATCTACCTACTACTGGTAAATCAGAGGGCACGACGAATAAGATAACCGATCGCAATTCCTATTAAACGACAACTTTTCTTAAAAGCTATAAATCTCCAGACTGACACACCAACCATGTGGCCCTAAACTAAGCAAAGCTTGTACTACAGGTACCACACAGTGGACTAGGGGAGAACCTCGTTACCACGAGCCAATATCGAAAAACCATTTTTACGAAACCCGGAACTATCCGCTTAGCAGTCCGATATATATACCGCTGCACCACAGGGGTCGTCAAAAGCTCTCCTATCAACGAAGCGCAGTTAGCATTTGAAAAGGTGGCTTCCATGCCCACGTCGTGGCACTTGGGTTTGGTTCATACCGGTAAAGAAGCAAGCTAAGACTAAGACGACCTCTGTGGTGCAGCGGTATATACACCGGACTGCTAAGCGGATGGTTCCGGGTTCGATCCCCGGGTCGGGCCAATTTCGTCAACATGGTTTTTCGAAATTGGCTCGTGTCTAGGTGTAACTAGGTTCTCCCCTAGTCCATTGTGTGGTACCTACCAAGCTTTGCTTAGTTAGGGGGCCACACAGTTGGTGTGTCAGTGTGGAGATTTATTATTTATTATATTAAACCGGATTATAAATTCCAGATAAAAGAATGACGCTTCAAAGGTTATCAGCCCTTCGCGGCTTGATGGCCAGCCAGCCGACGGCGCTGGCAGCCTATATCGTACCCACGGCCGATGCCCATAACGTGAGTTTTTTAAAGGGTTGTAGTACTTATATTTTCCGAAAAGGGTGCTGGGATTTTTTTCCGCCGGCTTTTTTCTCTCGGTCTACGGTTAGGTAATGTCGAAGTTTGTAACATTGACGTTCATTAAGTATATGTTACATATCTATGATGAATAAAAGAATTTTGATTTGATTTGAAACGATAGATGGTAGTTGTGGATTGCGGTTTAATCCGGGAAAAACTATTAGAAAGCTATTTTAGGATCGTCGCCGTATGATCGGTTAGAATAGACTATTTAACTCCAAAATATTTGCTCAAACCGCATTAAAATCGGTTGGGTTGTCTAGGAGGATATAGCGGACAAGCACGATTAGCGACTTGGATTTGTACTATGTAATAATACATAGTTTGGTTTCATTGTACACTACATTGCATATAACAATTGTTTATATTCGACGTGCAACGAAATCGTACTTCTAATCTGTTGCATAGATATTATCCGGCAATCGAAAATGTAACCCTTCATGTCTTTATTTATTAAGAAAAATGAAGTGCCAGTCAAGTTTTGTAAAACAAAAGAACAATAGGTAATAAATTAGCTGTAAATATCGATTCTAGTCGGAACCAAATGCGTTTAAGAAGTTGATATTGCAGGCAAGAATATACTTTTCACGAGATTTCAGATTTTTCATTAGCACAATTAAGATAAAATTCAGATATTTTGAAACTAACGAGTTTAATGTCACTTCAACAATATGACTGTGTAATATAATAACACCTAACATATTAATACATCTCGGTGTCAGACAGACGAACGAACACACAGACAGGCAGACGGACGGAAAAACAGTGGAGTCTCAATGAAAGGCGGCCTGTCCAATAGCGCAGCGAGGCTGCGGAGCGAAGAAATGCAGATTTATTAACCAATAGGATTGAAATAAATTTCAGAAACCGTTTTATCTCGGTTTACTATCATCATTACATAGTATAAATCCAAGTCGCTAATTCTGTCTGTTTGTATGTTTGGCCGTTAACTCCTCCTAAACCAGTTGAGGGATTTTAATGCGGTTTTCACCATCTTTTAGGTATTTTTTTCATTTAAATTTGTAAATAAAGAACAATCGGAAAAAAAGTTAATGTTTCGTGAGCAAGTTGGCCAAAATTACACCATTACGAAGCGTGGGCGGGTCGCTAGTTAGTTAATATTTCTTTGTTTCTCCCCTCCGTGCTTATAAACAGGCAGCCATAGGCTCCTGCTTTTAGCCTTTCGATACGAAGCCCTAAAAACCCTTCCATCTTCCCCAGTCGGAATACATAAACCCGACGGACGCCCGGCGCGCGTGGCTCACCGGCTTCACCGGTTCCGCCGGCACCGCCGTGGTGACCAGAAACCAGGCCCTCGTCTGGACCGACGGAAGATACTACACGCAGTTCGAGAAGCAGGCCGATATGACCGCCTGGACGCTCATGAAGATGTGTGAGTATTGAAGAGATGAGGAGGTGTGATGGAGAACTGGTGTGATAGTGTAGTGGCCAGCAACTGAAGAACTAGTGTGATAGTGTAGTGGTGGTGACCAGAAACCAGGCCCTAGTGTGGACTGATGGCAGATACTACACGCAGTTTGAGAAGCAGGCCGATATGAACGTATGGACGCTGATGACGATGTGTGAGTATTGAAGAGATGAGGAGGAGATGTGTGAGTATTGAAGAGATGAGGAGGAGATGTGTGAGTATTGAAGAGATGAGGAGGAGATGTGTGAGTATTGAAGAGATGAGGAGGTTTGGTGGAGGACTAGTGTGATAGTGTAGTAGCCAGCCACTGAAGACAAGGGGTCGTGTGGACCGATGGCAGATACTACACGCAGTTCGAGAAGCAGGCCGACTTGAACGCCTGGACGCTCATGAAGATGTGTGAGTATTGAAGAGATGAGGAGGAGATGTGTGAGTATTGAAGAGATGAGGAGGTGTGATGGAGAACTGGTGTAGTGGCCAGCAACTGAAGACAAGGGGTCGTGTGAACCGATGGCAGATACTACACGCAGTTTGAGAAGCAGGTCGACTTGACCGCCTGGACGCTGATGAAGATGTGTGAGTATTGAAGAGATGAGGAGGAGATGTGTGAGTATTGAAGAGATGAGGAGGTGTGATAGTGTAGTGGCTAGCAACTGAAGACCAGGAGTCATACGCTCGTCTGGACCGACGGCAGATACTACACGCAGTTTGAGAAGCAGGCCGATGTGAACGCCTGGACGCTCATGAAGATGTGTGAGTATTGAAGATGAGGAGGAGATGTGTGAGTATTGAAGAGATGAGGAGGTTTGATGGAGAACTAGTGTGATAGTGTAGTGGACCGATGGCAGATACTACACGCAGTTTGAGAAGCAGGTCGACTTGACCGCCTGGACGCTGATGAAGATGTGTGAGTATTGAAGAGATGAGGAGGTGTGATGGAGAACTAGTGTGATAGTGTAGTGGACCGACGGCAGATACTACACGCAGTTCGAGAAGCAGGCCGATATGACCGCCTGGACGCTGATGAAGATGTGTGAGTATTGAAGAGATGAGGAGGTGTGATGGAGAACTAGTGTGATAGTGTAGTGGACCGACGGCAGATACTACACGCAGTTCGAGAAGCAGGCCGATATGACCGCCTGGACGCTGATGAAGATGTGTGAGTATTGAAGAGATGAGGAGGTGTGATGGAGAACTCGTGTGATAGTGTAGTGGCTAGCAACTGAAGCCAGGCCCTCGTGTGGACCGACGGCAGATACTACACGCAGTTCGAGAAGCAGGCCGATATGACCGCCTGGACGCTCATGAAGATGTGTGAGTATTGATGAGATGAGGAGATGTGTGAGTATTGAAGAGATGAGGAGGTGTGATGGAGAACTAGTGTGATAGTGTAGTGGCTAGCAACTGGATAGTTATTGCAGTTTTAGAAGCAGGTAGAGTAGAATTTGAAGAAGAAGATACGCTATTGCAGCATGTAAGTATTGAAGGTATTAAAGTGTGTGAGTATTAAAGAAAAGGAAATGTGTGAGTTTTGGTCCAGATTTTGAAGATAACAAATATGGAGGTTTGGTGTATAATGGACCAGGTCTGGATTAAAGTATGGAAAAGAACTAGAAAGTCTGCTTGTTGAGTTGCCATTGAGGTACGTTAAATATAGATTTTATGAAAGTGGCATTTTTTTAAATTGTACATATTAATTACGCACTTACGGTGTGAAAAATTGCCATGAGAAGATTTATGTGACTGCATAATTATTCGATCAAAAGATGCCAGAGTGGTTGGTATCGGCACAATCGTATGTATAAGCACATTCATTAGGTTTAGATATATGTACCTCCTTTTTTGAGTTGTAATGCAAGCTTATTTGTAATTTCAATTGGTGATTACTACTGTGTTTATTATTAAAGCAATGTCCCTAGACTCTTAAAGACTCCTGTATCCTAATAAGTGATTTTAAATAAAAAAACGTAAATCTAAAATCAACTGACCTATCTCTTTTTCTCGCCTACTAAGCCCTCACATCTATCGCCTATTATCACCATTTACAACCAACTACACCCCCCCAGCCCTCCCCGACACCCCCACAATGGAGAAGTGGCTGTCCACACAGCTGCAGCCCGGCGCGGTGGTGGGGGCTGATCCCCACACCATGACGCATAATGAATGGACGCCACTAGAGGTTTGTGATGCAATGTGAATATCACGTGACGTGTGGTGTGACACTTTGAGGATTTGAATATCACTTGATGTGTGGTGTGACACTTTAAGAATTTGAATATCATGTGATATTGTGGTAGATGATTGTTGCTTGTTCACACAAAAACTACTGGATGGATTCAGATATTTTGGTATAAGTATGTAACTTAAACTTGTATTATTAAACATGTTTTGCGGGAAAAAGCCAATTTCCCTAAGGAAACACATGTAACGGGAAGTTGGCAAACTCATCTTTTACAGTTTCAAACAGGCCCCGCTTGGTCCTAGACCCGTGTTTTGTCTAGCACTTGGAGGTCTCCCCTTTTACCGCCAAACCTGCAATTGCATAACAAAACAGTTTCAAACAAAATTGAAAAACGAGAAACCTTACTAAAATAACAACTTTCCATTAATTTCTTTCTTAATTGACCCTTAGGTCCAATACGCACTGTCGACTTGTCGCCGGCGACTCAGTCTCTCGGCGACCGAAACGTAGGCCGCAACCGGCGACCGAGTGCGTAAACACTAATTTAAACTAAAGAAAGTCACAGTTGCCGGCGACTGAGTCGCCGGCGACAAGTCGACAGTGCGTATTGGCCCTGAGAAACGCTCAAAGTTATTTTCTCATAATTGAATATAGGTACATATTTTAAGGTTTTTAATATAATTCATTAAAAAATATTGTCTATATGTACGTATCTTTAAATTTAACTAACTCACAACAAATATAACCGCAGTCGGCTCTGAAACAAGTCAACATAGAGCTGATCCCGGTGTCTACCAACCTCGTGGACGATGCCCGCAAACAACTAAACGACCCGCCGCCGCCGCGGACCAACAACGAGATATTCCCGCTGCCGTTGAAATATACTGGTATTTATACACACACACATACACACATACACACACTCACATACACACACTCACACACAACACTCACACTCCCACTATCTTACACTTGTTAAGAACTCACTCTGACACTTACTTACACTCTTTCTCTGCATCCCTCTCTCTAGCACATTCTCTAACATAAGTACACAAACACACTTTAACATTCATCAACCTCGTGGACGATTTTCGCAAGCAGCAGCACGACCCGCCGCCGCCGCGGACCAACAACGAGATATTCCCGCTGCCGTTGAAATATACCGGTATTACTACACACACACATACACACACTCACACACAACACTCACACACAACACTCACACTCTCACTATCTTACACTTGTTAAGAACTCACTGACACTTACTTACACTCTTACTCTGCATCCCTCTCTCTCACACATTCTCTAACATAAGTACACAAACACACTTTAACATTCATCAACCTCGTGGACAACAAACAACTAAACGACCCGCCGCCGCCGCGGACCAACAACGAGATATTCCCGCTGCCGTTGAAATATACCGGTATTCCTACACACACACACACATACACACACACTTACATACACACACTCACATACACACACTCACATACTCACACACAACACTCACACTCTCACTATCTTACACTTGTTAAGAACTCACTCTGACACTTACACTCTTTCTCTGCATCGCTCTCTCTCACACATTCTCTAACATAAGTACACAAACACACTTTAACATTCATCAACCTCGTGGACGACGTCCGCAAACAGCAGCACGACCCGCCGCCGCCGCGGACCCGTTGAAATATACTGGTATTCCTACACACACACTCACACTTACAATTTCCTACACGCATACACTCAATTTACACTTTCACTGTCAACATACTTACTACATAATACACACTTGTCTACGTAGTAGGGTCGTCCAGCTGTTTGCGAACATCGTCCGATGTTCGCAAACAGCTGGACGACCCGCTGTCCCCACCGCGGACGAAATATTCCCGCTGCCGTTGAAATATACTAGTATTTATTATGAGTATACGTATACAAATACACACCCTCACTTTCTTACACTCAAACACACACGCTCACTTCCTCACACACAAACACACCCTCACTTCCTTACACACACAAACACACACATTTAACTCTCACGGAATATCATATGCATATGCACACACTCTCTCACACTTGTCATCGGCACCAATGTCTTATACACGCACACTTATAACTCTTATCTTTTTACAGTTTTAAAAACCGGCAGCTATTTATTTTTCAGGAAAAACGGCCGGTGATAAAATAGCAGAAATACGCAAAAAAATGGCGGAGAGAAAAGCCACCACGCTCGTCATTACTGCGCTCGATGAAATTGCCTGTAAGATTTTATCTATTTAAGCTAATTTATTTAACTACTAAGTATTGAGGAAGAATTTTTTTGAGTTTGTGCGTGTATGTGTGTTTGTTACTCTTTGAAACAAAAACTGCTGAGCGGATTTGGATGAAACTTAGTGTATGGACTTTGTTTACGCTAAATGGCTTTTCCTGTAAAAATGAAAATAACCTTATGTATCCAGGTTATAGTCTATCCATATTCTAAGTTTCACCCAAATCCGTTCATTACTTTTTGTGTGAATTAGTTTCAAACACTGATACTTCCAAACATTCGCATTTACACTAATATCAGAGAATATTCTAATATTCACCCTCAAAATATCTCGTTTCCTTAGACACCCTAAACCTAAGGGGTAGCGACATAGAATACAACCCAGTGTTCTTCGCCTACCTATTAATAACGCCGTCAAACGTCACTCTGTTCACTCAAAACGGACAGCTGTCAAACGAAGCGCAAGCACAGCTGTCAAACGAGAACGTCAGTCTGACAGTCTGCGATTATGACGCGGCGACAACGTTCATGAGGGATATGGCGGTAAGTTATAAATATAATGGTGGGATTAATGTTTAAAGTCTATTCGCGTTAAGAAAATAGTGACAATTACAGGATAAGGGTGTGTTCACAGTGGAGTAAAAGTACGAAAGAAAAATAATAATTTTATAAACAGTATTTTCGGACATGCCGCATGCACTTGCTGTTTCTATGACTATGCTCTCCACAGTTGCATTTAAATCACACAATTTAAAGTACTTATAAACATTGTAAATTATGTGTCTCTCTCCACTATGGATTATTGATCCACTTTTATTCTTTGAAATAGGGAATATGCATAAAATTTTAAATGGTCTAAAATATTTTTTTCTCGAATACTTATCATCGATATATTATAATGAAAAGGTTTTTTTTTATTTATTTATCATTTAAACCCCTAAAATAATATTCAAAAAGTGCAAAATAAGAGCGCGAAATTCAAACTTCTAAAACGCGCCACCATTGGTCGAACGTAATGTGACGTCATCTGACACGACATTGCATTCATCAGCGTCGAAACTCATACTGTTTTATAAGTTTTTGTGAAGAAAAGAAATAATTTTAATCTATATTCTTGTGCTGATTGTAGTGAAGTTTAGTTTTGATTGGTAGTGAATCTTTGACGATGACTAAAGCAAGTTCTGTCATAGCACAATAGGACAATCTACCGAGAACAGATGCATTTATGATAACAGCATATTTAAATTTTGCATCAAAACCCGATTTTACGAGTGCAGAGATCAGAGGAGTGAAAGCTAATTATTATGTTTTATAAATTATTTAAGACCATAATATAGATTTTTATTCATAAATGCACACAGCAGTTTACTTAAAATACACCAAAACATTTTGATATTGACACAAAAATATATGAGGCAAAACTCGTTTCTTCAACCGTAGAGCACATTTCTCCTTGCCCTTTCATTAAATTGTATTCAATATAATTTTCTGTATTTTCCTTAACCTGGAATAAATCAACAACCATAAAAAATTCGTAAAACCACAATAGGAATAAAGTTTTTATAGAAAGTTATAGCTTTCTTATAGTTCAATAGCTAATGCAAAACTTATTTTTTACTAATTCACAATAAGCTGTATATAAATAAAGTATACTTACGTTAAAATGATCTTCACAACAATATGAACAAGATTTAGGAGATATATTATCCCTTCTCATCACCTTACACCACCGTTTTCGTATTTTCGCATCACTTGAAATACGAAAAAAACACTTTCTCGGGTGTTTTTCGAATAGTATATGTGCACTCTGGTACTATGCAATACTTATAAGATAATTTTTTGGCTTCTTCCATGGTTTTAAATCTATTAAAACTGTAAATATGTATGAATTAACTGAAAAGTTCATAGTAAAGTCCCACTGAACGTGTCGTGTAACGTCACGCAAAGCGCGCGCAAAATGGCGGCGTTTCAACTGCTCTAATTTTTTCAATGTTTTAAATTTCGTTTTTAAAAATATCTAGAGTATTTTGAAGCCTTTTTATATTTTTTTCAGTGAAGGTGAAGTATTCATTTTTTCAAAATTTATCGTTGGACAAGTCACGCAAAATCCACAACTATTTTCTTCGAAGGTCAGACTTCAACTGGTCACTGTGAACCCGACTTTTTAATTTCTAGCATTTTAATTGGCTGGGGGGCGTGGCCAGGCCGGCTGACAACGATCACTCACTATTTTCTTAACGCGAATAGACTATAGATTGTTTGTTTTAAATCTAAATATGAATAGAGTTTTTAATAGTAAAAAAAGGTAAAGTTAGTAATTAAAAATGACTGAAGTTAATTAAGAATGATTTTGACGATTCTGAAGTAAAGTGAGTTCTCAAGGGAAAACCCTCCACTTATAATTTAAAAGTATTTTCCGCTATTTAAAAAGTTATAAAATTTTAATGTTAGGTTACAATTCCATATAATAAAAAGTTGTGTCAAAATACGTTTTTTAATTTGTAAACATGTTATTTTCATAGCCTTTTTATGAAATTAAGGGTTTAAGCACATTGCTTCAAACGTGTTCGTTGTTTTTTAAGTCTTATTGGTATTGTAACAGAGTTTATTTTGGTCTGCAGGTATCAAACTTCAGCGACGGCAAAGAAACAGTCGTGTGGATGTCGGGCGATTCTAGTGAAGCTGTTTATAGAGCGGCTTCCGGGGTACATATCATTATCATCATCATCATTATCATTATCATTATCATTATCATTACATAGTTTAAATCTAAGTCGCTAATTCTGTCTGTTTGTATGTTTGGCCGCTAACTCCTCCTTAAGTACGTAACGGATTCAAATGCGGTTTTAACCATCTTTTAGGTATTTTTTTCATTTTAATTTGTAAATAAAGAACAATTGGAAAAAGTTATTTTAAGTTACTCAAAAATCAATGTTTCGTGAGCAAGTCGGCCAAAATTACACCATTGCGAAGCGTGGGCGGGTCGCTAGTATAGTATAAATCCAAGTCGCTAATTCTGTCTGTTTGTATGTTTGGCCGCTAACTCCTCCTTAAGTACGTAACGGATTTAAATGCGGTTTTCGACATCTTTTAGGGTATTTATTCATTTAAATTTGTAAACCATTGCGAAGCGTGGGCGGGTCGCTTGTTACATACCTACCTACTATGGATATTGCACTTATGGCGCAATCTCATCTTCAATGGCCCCAATTCTAAATACACTCTCTAAACTAAATTAAAACTATTCCCGTCACTTACTCATGAATAGTATAAGACAGAGACAGGTAATCATTTTAGTCCTGTCAAACTAAAATGTACGTGCATTATGACACGGGGAAGGCAATTTTAGGCTAGTCCTCAGCGCATTTCGTTCAATTTTACAATTGTGTGGACTAAATTAAGTGAGACATGAGAAAGTGACAGTGATATTTTTAATTTAGTATTAGAGAGGAGTTTTTTTTTTGGAATCGGGGCCAATATGTAGTTCACACGTGTCGTGGAATTTCCGACGCAGCAGAATTAGAAACTGACTTACAGCGTCGCATTGCATTCATATTGTACCTAACATCGGTCAATAGCACTCTTACTTAGATGTAATTTAATTGTAATTTTAATTTCAATAAAACTTTATAACTCCAAAATCTTTTTTAAAAGTATTCTCCGGCTGTAGAAATCGTAATTCACTCGTGTTTAATATAGATTAATTTATTTTATGTTTTTTTATAGGTTTTTCTGTAACTATGTACCTACATAAAAAAGAGAATAAACTGCTTATGATTTTGTGAAAAAGAATCATGAACCTTTTGTCAAAAATTCTAAATTACTTAATTGTTCTTAGACTGTTCTTTATATCACTTTTTGCATTTATAATAACATGTTTATATTACAGTCGGCGGTGATTTGTAAACCACTGCAAGTCATCACTGAAGTGTCTCCTGTGCAACTGATGAAAATGAACAAAAACGAGGTGGAATTGAAGGTGAGTGGGACAGATGTATGCGGCGTGAGCGAGATGGATGTATACAGAGATGAATGTATGCGAAGACGAATGTAGGCGGTGTGAACGAGATAGATGTATGTAGATTGTGGTGAGATGTATGTAGATTGTGGGAAAGAGATAGATGTATGCGGCGAGAGGGAGATGGATGTATACAGAGAGAAATGTATGTGAAATAAGTGAGATCGATGTAATGAAGATTGTAGGAGAGAGATGTGAAATTTAATTAGATATACGGGGTGTAAAAAACTGCTTCCGAAAACAAAAACAGGGCATTGCTGGAGGGGTACCTTATAATTAATTGAGGTGATTGTATTTTCTGGGTGTACTGTTAGTGAATTTAGTTACTATTGAGGCTCAAAAATACGTGGTTTCAGGCTTCGACAGTGGTCTTTTGACACCCGTTATGTATGCAGGTTGTCGGAGTGAGATAGTCACATAAAGGACATCTTCAATTAATAGAAACAAGTGATTTCTCAAGAAATCTTCATACACTTCTGCATTTAGATTGTTGAGCAGAAAATTTGGTCCAATTAAATACCCATCAATGATGCCCTTCTACACATTGACTGAAAACCGTCTCTGGGACCCCTTCGGTCTTTTATTCGGGAGTTTAAAGCTTATTTATCGGCCCAGTAATGAGCATTATGGTAGTTAGTGATCCCGTCCTTATCAATCTTCAATTCATCGGTCCACAGAATTGCATGCGAGTCCTTTGAGAATAGTAACGATTTGTTAAATCAGGTATTAATAATTCCTCAAAAATCCAGTCTCTGTGGGTTTCATTGTTATTATCTCAGCATGTTGCCTGTTTTTATATAAAAAATCTGTTACTTTTTTTCTTTTTATGTGCAATAAAGAATATTTGTATTTACTTCAGCTACTTGTAAGTTTTATACTTCAAATGAAAGCTAGTTAGATAGAGATATTATAATTTGCACATTTCATTACTTGGAGTAATTTTTACAGAAAATTGTATTTTTTATCGAATTTGAAAAAAACTAAGAAAATGATACTTTTTAAACGCGTAATTTTAAAACGTTTGTAGCTTTTCAACATATTATTAATTATTATGAACTATTGGAATGTCCGCTATGCAACAATAACAAAAAACTCTAAATCCAGCATTTTTTTTTAAATTTAAATTTTAACCGTCTGAAATCGAAATAAAAATAAAAAAGATAAAATTGAAATCACTAAAAAACGGTTAACTTTTGCATACGACATTATTGGTCAAAATCGGTTGCTTTTGACCTAACCTATCACCCCATAACAGGAATACGTGTCATTAGAAGCCACCCTGTATAATGAATGAATAGAGACTATTTTACCGTAAATCTACATTTTAAACACAATCCTACACAATTTCTACCTCTTCATTAAAAATCCCCACTATTCCTATCCCGCAGGGTATCCGCGCCTGTCACATTCGTGACGGCATCGCCGTGGTAAGACTGTTCTGTTGGCTCGACGCCGCCTTGAAGCGAGGACAGGAGGTCACCGAAATGATGGTGGACGACAAGCTGCTGGAGTTCCGCAGGTTAGTACGGGGGAGAAGTAGAGTAGGCGCAGGTTAGTGGGGGAGGTACGGGGGAGAAGTAGAGTAGGCGCAGGTTAGTGGGGGAGGTACGGGGGAGAAGTAGAGTAGGCGCAGGTAGTGGGGGAGGTACGGGGGAGAAGTAGAGTAGGCGCAGGTTAGTGGGGGAGGTACGGGGGAGAAGTAGAGTAGGCGCAGGTTAGTGGGGGAGGTACGGGGGAGAAGTAGAGTAGGCGCAGGTTAGTGGGGGAGGTACGGGGGAGAAGTAGAGTAGGCGCAGGTTAGTGGGGGAGGTACGGGGGAGAAGTAGAGTAGGCGCAGGTAGTGGGGGAGGTACGGGGGAGAAGTAGAGTAGGCGCAGGTTATTGGGGGAGGTACGGGGGAGAAGTAGAGTAGGCGCAGGTAGTGGGGGAGGTATGGGGGAGAAGTAGAGTAGACGCAGGTTAGTGGGGGAGGTACGGGGGAGAAGTAGAGTAGGCGCAGGTTAGTGGAGGAGGTACGGGGGAGAAGTAGAGTAGGCGCAGGTTAGTGGGGGAGGTACGGGGGAGAAGTAGAGTAGGCGCAGGTTAGTGGGGGAGGTACGGGGGAGAAGTAGAGTAGGCGCAGGTTAGTGGGGGAGGTACGGGGGAGAAGTAGACTAGGCGCAGGTTAGTGGGAATCCGTGTTACAAACGAATAAACTTCTAAGGTTAAAATCTAATTATGCTCATATCAAGACACACGCATTGACAATAGTTAAAACCTTGGTTACTGCAAATTGCTTGTTTTGTTATTGTGACGTGTTTTTCAGACAAATTGTAGGTGTTAGCATGAAAAAGTGCAAATCAAAGTTGCAAATAATAGAATTGCCGTTAAGCTTAGCTATCACAAGTTTGAATTAATAAAAGAAATAAAAAAAAATTAGGACTGTTATTTTTGAGATCTACAACAGAACAAATATTCAAAAAAAAAAAAAGATATTCACCATACCATTTAGATACAACTACACCTACAAAGTGTCTTTTCTTTTTTACAATAAAATTTTATTTACCCACTATCAAATATCAACTACATTTACCAAACAGACAAGAGAAGGACTTCATGGGCCCCTCGTTCGCGACCATCCCCGGCGCGGGGGAGAACGGGGCGATTATCCACTATAACCCCAGTAGGGACGGCCCGCAGAGGGTTATTACGAGTAATGATATGTTCCTGCTGGACTCTGGCGGTCAGTACAGGTGAGTGGGAAGGAAAAATGGTGGGAAAATGTTGCTTTTAAGACCTAATTTGATACTAATTTGGCGTTAAAAGGGGAGATCTCCCAGTGCTAGACAGGACACGGGTCTAGGGCCAAGCGGGGCCACTGAGAAGATTTCGGAAGTCGTATATGTACTTAACCGCGTTGAAATGTTGATAGCGCGATATAGGATTTGCCATATATTTCGGTGACATTTGTATGCGTACCGCCGGGAAAGAATGTTGGCGACGGTCAGCGCCATCTATGTCGCCACACTAATACTAGCTTTCCGTCCTGCGGTTTTACCCGCAACTATAGTCTATTCGCGTTAAGAAAATAGTGAGTGATCATTGTCAGCCGGCCTGGCCACGCCCCCCAGCCAATTAAAATGCTAGAAATTAAAAAGTCGAGTTCACAGTGACCAGTTGAAGTTCTGACCTTCGAAGAAAACGGTTGTGGATTTTGCGTGACTTGTCCAACGATAAATTTTGAAAAAATGAATACTTCACCAATTCCAAAGAATAAAAGAGGATCAATAATCCATAGTGGAGAGAGACACATAATTTACAATGTTTATAAGTACTTTAAATTGTGTGATTTAAATGCAACTGTGGAGACCATAGTCATAGAAACAGCTAGTGCATGCGGCATGTCCGAAAATACTGTTTATAAAATTATTATTTTTCTTTCGTACTTTTACTCCACAGTGAATACACCCTTATTCTGTAGTTGTCACTATTTTCTTAACGCGAATAGACTATAAATGGTTTTTGCCGTGGCAATATTATAAGGAAGCCTATTTTTTAAAAATAAAATATAGCCTATGTTACTCGTGGATAATGTAGCTTTCGAATGGTGAAAGAATTAAATCGGTCCAGTAGTTTCTTTATAATATTATTATAAATATAAATATTAGTATAGATAAAAGGATTTTGGCAGTTTGGTTGGTAAATTTTTATTTATGGAAAACACTAGAAACACGATTTTGGGCCTAATTTGATAACAATCAATTACTAATGGTCGTACTTTGAAACTAGAGTTAAGTCTGAAATGAGTATTAAGTCGTTTTTTTACATTTTCAACGCACTTAAATCTATGATTTATCTTTGCTAACCAAATATGCACAGTGCACTATACACTCTTCACACTGAATTAAACGTCTTTTTTCCCCTTTCTAAATACCTCGTGATATTTCAACCAATTAGGTTCTTTATTACTAAAATTATTATTCTTATTTTAATACTTAACATTACTTCATTAGGATCTAGTTAGTGGTAATTTTTACTCTGTTTCTTTATTTCTTTAATTCTTATTAAATCTAATAATATTCATCCACAATTCTTATTTAAATATGCTTTATCCCCCACTAGAGATGGAACTACAGATATAACCCGCACTCGTCACATGGGCGTCCCTACGGAAGAACAGATAGATGCTTACACGAGGGTGTTAAAGGGACAGATGAGGATCGCATACTCACTGTTCCCTAAGGGGGTTAAGGTGAGAACCTTTAAAATAAGATCAGCATTAGCATTGTCATCGCTTTTATTATCAAGAACATCATTATCATGATCATCGCATCATTATCATTACCGTTGGTATAATTATCAAAAGCATTACCATTACTTAGAAGCCATTACTTAGAAGCTATAAAACTAAGTTACCATTTATGTCTGTTTTTATGTTTGTCTTCAAATATCTCTGTACATATTTCGATTTTTTCTTATAGATTTATAAGTAAAATCAAAATGATTTATTTAGTTAACCAAATGTAATATTTCGTGAAAATGTCGGCTAAAATTACATCATCAACGTAAAATAACATACTTCGAATCTACTTTATTTATAAAAAGCGCAGAAATTACCTAAAAGATAGCTAAGGCTACATTAGAATCTTTGTTTTCGAAGGAGTTAATGGATAAACATACCAACAGAAACGAATAGCGACTTTGCTTTATACTATGCAATGATAATGATGATGATGATAATGAAGCAAGTTTTAATAAATCGCACAGGGCAACGTCCTAGACAGTTTCGCCCGCCTGGACCTCTGGTCCGTGGGCCTCGACTACGCCCACGGCACGGGGCACGGCGTGGGGCACTTCCTGAACGTGCACGAGGGCCCCAGCGGCGTGTCGTGGAGGCCCTACCCCAACGACCCGGGGCTGGGGCCCGGCCAGATACTTAGCAATGGTAGGTTTTTGAAGGGAGTAGGGAGAATTAGGGGGTTGGAATTCATTATATGGTTGGGCATACTGACGAATTGCTGACGATATTCAGCTATATGACGTAAGCACATAGATACACTATAACTTCAAAATTAATAAATTAGCATTTAAAATACAAAATTAAAAGTAAAATCTCATTCATATAACTATTTACTGATTTGAGTGTGATGTTTTGCTTTATGAAATTACATTTTTTATCCGCAGCTAAATGCTTTTTCGCCATAGGAATGTGGTATTTTCTAGCCGTGAAGATAACCCAATCAAGTCTTTCTACAAACGAAATTTCATCACAATCCATTCAGTAGCTTTTCTTTTAAAGATAACCACTCACACTATACGATATTCACCACTTCAACTACTATATCATCACGAGTAAAACTTCATATTCATCACGACCTGTGGTGCAGCGGTATATATACCGGACTGCTAAGCAGATGGTTCCGGGTTCGATCCCCGGGCCGGGCCAATTTCGTCAAAATGGTTTTTTGAAATTGGCTCGTGTCTGGGTGTAACTGGGTTCTCCCCTAGTCCATTGCGTGGTACCTATAGTACAAGCTTTGCTTAGTTTAGGGCCACACAGTTGGTGTGTTAGTCTGGAGATTTATTATTTAAACTTTAAAAATCGTAATTTCCATCACCTTAGAGCCGGGCTACTACAAAGTGGGTGAATTCGGAATACGACACGAAGATCTCGTTCAAACTGTTGACGTGACACCGGACAGTGATCATCCCAGGGTGAGTGAAATACTTTTGGAGAATGAATGAGTGAGTGAGTGAGTTGAATGGGTGAATGGTTTGAATGAGTGAATGGTTTGAATGAGTGAATGGATTGAATGAGTGAATGGTTTGAATGAGTGAATGGATTGAATGAGTAAGTTGGATTAATGGGTGAATGGATTGAATGAGTAAGTTGGATTAATGGGTGAATACGGTATACGTCATGAGAATCTCGTGCAAACTGTTGATATCACACCGGACAGTGATCATACCAGGGTAAGTGAAATTCTGTTGGAGAATGAATGAGTGAGTGAACGAATTGAATGGGTGAACGGTTTGAATGAGTGAACGGTTTGAATGAGTGAATGGATTAAATGAGTGAATGGTTTGAATGGGTGAACGGTTTGAATGAGTGAATGGATTGAATGAGTGAGTTGGTTTAATGGGTGAATACGGTATACGTCATGAGAATCTCGTGCAGACTGTTGACATTACACCAGACAGAGATCATCCCAGGGTGAGTGAAATTCTGTTAGAGAACGAATGAGTGAGTGAGTGAATTGAATGGGTGAATGAATGAGTGAATGGATTGAATGAGTGAATGGATTGAATGAGTGAATGGTTTGAATGAGTGAATGGTTTGAATGAGTGAGTTGGTTTAATGGGTGAATACGGTATACGTCATGGGAATCTGCAGGCTGTTGACGTAACACCGGACAGTGATCATCCCCGGGTGAGTTGTATACTGTTCATGAATGAATGATTGAGCAGGTTGATTGAATGGGTGAATAGATTGAATGGGTTAAATGAGTGAAAGCATTGAATGAGTGATGGATTGAATTAGATAATGGATTTAATGTTTGAATGGGTTAAATAACGGGATGAATAAAAACTAACACACCAATTATGTACCTTTAAAGTGAAATGAAAATGCAATGTTTTATGGAAATGTTTCATCCAAAGGCAAAGTGTCTGAAGGGCGACTTCGACGGTCGCGGGGTTTTAGGCTTCCATACTCTGACCGTGGTTCCGCCGCATGGGAAGTGTGTCGATGTCGACATGCTGACCGATTTCGAGGTGAGTTTTGTATACAGCGTGATTCATAAGTGGCTTTCGAACCGAAAAATAAAAGTTATAAATTGACAGCTTATGCTCCTAACTTAAGCTTAAGGTTTTTTTCTCAACAACATTAAAAAATAGTATCCCTTTTTAAAAACATTTACACTTTTGGGTCGAAAACCACCTATGGATCTAATACTTTATAATCTTCTTTAGTCATAAGTTTAGCATAGTTAAAATGTTTCTTTCATTGGTTCCATACTTGAGAATTTGAAGTTGGGAAATATTTAAGTAAAAGTATATCCTTTTTTATTCTATTTATTTATTATAAAGATAAACAACATTTTACAGAGAAAAAAACTACATAATCCTATTAGGATTGTGTGTAGCTACATAAGAGATGTGAAACAGAGGGTATGGGTATTTTAGACCATAGCTTTAGATCAAAAGCAACACAAGAAACATCGCTTATCACATACATAGTATAAAGCAAAGTCGCTTTTCGTGTCTGTTTGTTTGTCCCCACACCTTCTAAGTTTTCACCATAAGATAACAATATTTTTTTACATAGTTTATTACAACATTATTTTTACTATCTAACCATTTTCAATAGGTACATTTCATAGTTTATATAAAATATTAAATGGTATGTCGATACATTAATATCTTTTTTTCCAGTTGAACTACCTAAATGCGTATAATCGTAGAGTTTTCAAGACTTTAGGTCCGATTTTGCAAAAACGCGGTTTCAAGGAAGAATATGAATGGCTTGTGCGCGAATGCCAACCTCTTAGTAGGGATAAAAAGGTAAGTTATATAATTAAAAATAATCCTTACTCTATATTAGAAATGGGAAAATGTGTATGTCTGTCTGTATGTTCCGCTTACACGTTAAAACTGGTGGACTGATTTGAATGAATATTGGAAAAGAGAGAGTTCGACCCTCTGGGAAGAAAATAGGCTACTTTTGACCCCAGGAATAAGTTTCTTTCTGATGGGAAAATCACTTTTATCAAGAATCTAACTAATATTAAAAGTTTCATTGTGTACTTGTTACATTTTCGCACAAAATCTACTGAACTGATTTGAATGAAATTGGAATAACACATAGGGTAATTACCCCATTTTCACGGGGAAAAGCCATTGTAACTGAAACCGGGCGTAAAATAATCCTACTAATATTATAAACGTGAAAGTTTGTGAGTATGGATATATGGATGTTTGTTACTCTTTCACGTAAAAACTACTGGACGGATTTTGATGAAACTTTACAGTAATACAGTTCATACATCAGATTAACATATAGGGAACTTTTTACCGCAGGAAAATTCGCATTCCCACGGGAAACCGACTTCTACGCGAACGGAGTCGCGGGTGGCCAATAGTAATTAATAAATATTCATTTCATATATATTTTTTGTTGCAGCCTCCATCAAATGATATAGAAGAACTTATAAAGTTTGTCAATACATAGTGATTATTTATTTACCATCAAGGAAAACGTGCATAAAAATTACGCATTTATAATTTGGAATGTTATGTCCAATTTGTGTTTGTTTTTAACATGTTATTTCGTACTGGAAAATGGTGGTTTTTTTAATTTATATTTTTAGTATATTTAACCTTTTTATAGTATAAAGGGTGTAAAAAGACCACTTCCGAAGACCATGTATTCTGAAGCCTCAATAGTAACTAAATTGACTAACAGTTTACCCAGAAAACCCAATTTAAAAAAGTATTTAAGTTTGAAAAGTCATAGGTATTCGGCGTTGAGATTATTTACTTTGCAAATTATATTAAAAGCCAATTTAATTTGAAATCATCGCAAAATTTGATAGTATAAATGTATTTTGTACAATTACGTATTTTTTTTCTTTTAATCATAAAACATTTTTTTTGCTCAAAATGTAACCAGTACCCCTCCAGCAATGCTCAGATTTTGTTTTCGGAAGCAGTTATTTTACACCCCATATTTAACCTTTTTTATAGTATAACGGGTGTAAAAAGACCACTTCCGAAGACTGAAACCATGTATTCTTGGGCCTAAATAGTACCTAAATTGACCAACAGAATACCCAGAGAACTCAATATAAAAAAGTTATTTAGGATTTATAAGTGATATTCGCCGCTTGAGGTCATCGCTCACACTTCAGCTAATGGTTCAGGAGCGATGGTTTACATAGCAAATAAAACTTAAACAATATTAAATTTAAAATAATGCGGAAATTTTATGGTTTAAATGCTATTTGGCATTTTAAAATTAAACTTTAAAAACGTACCCCTTCATTTTTCGTTTTCGGAAGCAGACTTTTTACTCCCTGTATATAGTTTTTTTATATCTGGTCTTTAAGGACTGTGTTTCGAAATTTTTAAAGAGAAAATGCATGGTTTTGCCTTTAAAATAGTATTGGTTAAGAAAGTGTGAAAGATTTATCTTTAGTTGTCTAATTATCATATCGGGCTATTGTAAAGATTATCTGATTAAAAACAATACTTTAATAATGTACGTCCCGTCTTGTAAAGTTTTGAATATATAAATTAATTGAAGTTATTTAATTTATAGGGCGTAATAAATATGCTTTCTTAACTTATTTTTATATTTCACAAATAAAGGGGTAAGTAATTTACCGTTATTAAAAGTTATGGGGTAGGTAAGATTTGTTCGTAGACAAAACCTAAATGGACAATGCTAGAATAATATTTAATTGATTAGAATCAATAATAACCTAGTGATTTCCGATATATGCGAATAATTTAAGCAGGGCTGTTTTATTAGTACGGGTCCCAGTAACCTATCGTTTGACCTTACTAAATCGTATTTGTCAATTGTATGCACTCAGTAATTCAGACGTCTTTTCACTGTTGTTAAGTGCCTTAGAATATCTGTATATGTACCTAAGAATAAGTGTTTATAAAGTCCTTTTTAAATCTTAAATCTTGGCGTATGTTATCTATTATTTGTTCATTTTTAACTGCGGGAAAAAATGGGAGTGAAAAGTTATTGTATCGAAAATAAAGTGGCAAAATTAATTTGGAAGTTTATTTAGTAGAATGTAGTTCTCAGAAAGTTATTCTAACCATGATTAAAGACAACAATCTGTCAAAGCAAAGTGCACCTTAGTTAAAAGAAATGAGATATAACTGTTGTGAAGTTTGAAAGCGTGTAGCTAGGAACTAAATGTCACTGTTCCCAAAAATCAGATCGATCGCGCCAATCATTCCTATCGTTAAACAAACAAGCGACAATTCAATGTTTTATGCGTCGGATAACTCTGATAAATTAATAAACACAAAAACCTTAATCCACGGCTGGTATCTATAATAATAATGAGTGATAACGCGTACGATAATAAAATATTAGTTCCCGCCTTGCGATCGATATGAAGAGTCGCGTGCTGTTGTTTCTGTAAGTACCAATCCTCTTCTTCTTTATTATTAGTCTCTCAGTTAATCCTACTAATATTATAAACGTGAAAGTTTGTGAGTATGTATAGATGTTTGTTACTCTTTCACGTAAAAACTACTGGACGGATCTTGATGAAACTTTAGTTATATAGGTTATACATCAGAATAACACATAGGCTGCTTTTTACCACGGGAAACCGACTTCCACACGAACGGGGCCGCGAACGCCCACTAGTTAAATTATAAAGCTATTAGGTAAATACATCATTCGAATATTGTTGAATTTGTCTAGTAGCTTTATATTAGACTAGCTTTCCACCTTGCGGTTTAAATCACAGCTAAATAGGTAGTCTCACCCGTTGGAATGGGGTACAAGATATCAATAAACTAAATTTCATCCAAATCCGTTCAGTAGTTTTTGCGTGGAAGAGTAACAAACAAGATACACACAAACTTTTGACTGAATTTTAATTACACTCAAAACAGTTTCATCGGATGCAACTCAACTCAAAAGCTCATTTGTACCTATAGGTATTATACAGATAAACCGCTGTCTTATCTAAGAGATTTGTTTATTTTTTTGTCATTATATTTCGCCATAACCCGACAAAATGCTAAACAATTTTTCATTCAGCAACTCTGAAAGTAACAACATTAAGAAGAAACTGAACCTATATTATTAGTAAAGTTTTATTTTTTAATACCATTTCATTTGAATTTAGAATTTTGGTTACAATACATATTAAGATTATTAAGAATAGGTACCTCAGTATTCACACGCTCTGACCACATAGAGAACCACAAGCAACGGCTATAAGATATTATTATTTAGCTTTAATTACCTATTGTGTGCGGGAAAAATACACATACCTAATATTTGCCACGTTTCTGACGACAATGATCACTGAGTCGACTACTTTCAATGTGTTTTTATCGGACAATACAATATGTCGTCAAAGATGTCTTAATTAGCTTACTATTTGGCTCAGACTGGCTCGGAATATCAACCGATTTCGCCTACTTTTGGATGCCGCATTTTGCAAGTACATCTGCTTCATCTATTCTAAGTACGAAGACCTAAGTATTCCTTATCTATGGCCTTATTACATTGTTTTATCTTTATAAAATATAGATGGTGCGTGGCAGTGGTTTATGGCCATATCCCGATGGGAGATGTGGCCTGGGCCGAGCCTAATGCTCCTGTACTGAGTAAGTTATATTTTACTGTAGAAATGCTAAAAAATCTAGAGATAAAAGTTTTGACAGTTATGATGGCAGAGCCTTCATTCCGTTGATCCACCCTGAAACAGCCAGCCTAAGGTGGAAACTCGGAAATGCGTGTTCATCTATCCACCCTAAACTATAGACTGTTTCAGGGTGGATAAACGGAATAAGCCCAGAGCCTTCAATATGTAAGAAAATAGCCAAACTCCAATAATAACTTATTTTTAAAGTAGGTGTCTGACACATTTGATTTCTGGTGATTAAAAAATAATTATAGGGCTGAAGGAACTGGGATACTAAGTATACCGAAAGTTTCGAATTCGACCTCTACAGGGGTATACCCTGAAAGGGTACCTATACCAAATGAAAATAACATCCATTATTCCGTAAATAACATGTCGAATATACCAATATATAAATATACCTTTCGGGTATAGCGACAAAAGAATAAAAATGCATAACACTACAATTTGACAACTTTTATATGTTTCCAGCTGTAAACCCAGCTAAAAGTGCGATATCAAAATCAAGCGCTCTGGACAGACTAACTGCTCTTCGAGATATAATGCAGGAGAATAATATCCAAGCCTATATCATACCGACAGCTGATGCTCATAGTGTAAGTTCATTAGATATCGACTATCAGCACTTAGATTTATCTGACAATCAATAATATTGAGTTCACTGGTCATAAAAAGGCTATGTTTTATAGCTTTTAATATCGTGAACACAGCTAACGGCCGAAACCAATATTTAACTAACCTTTGACGCCTTGTTATTTGTGTAACTATGGTAACTATTATCCTTGTTTTTGCGTCTCAATAAACTATGGTAGATAGCCGATGATATGGAAATGACAGAAACACGTCACAAAAAACAAAACTAGCAGTTTCCACATTCCAATAACCAAGGTTTTAACTATAGTAGAATATTGGTTTCGGCCGTAAGTAACTAATATTAAATGCTATAACTAGATTTAAAATTTATCATCTTTTACTTTGAGTTATTCCCATGTATCTATTTATTTATTTTGAAGTACCTATTTACAGTACTACGTTTTTGTTTCAAGTTCCTTGCATTGGTATCACCATCTTCTATATTTTAGCACCTAAAAACTTGGCTGTGTTCTGATTACATATAAGAGATAACCAGAGAAATGACTTGATGTTAAATTCATGATATATTACCTACGTGTTTATGAAATTATGTTTATTTTTTGAAGTTTCGCCATTTTTCAAATACCGTGGTCACGAAGTCCCCGATATATTAGGTAGACGTCTACAAAAGGAAGAAACTATAATATTGTCGACTTCAGCGCCATCTGTTTCTTGATTTTCTCGCATAATTTCAAACTTACATGTCGTCATTTTTTATACGATAATATCCATTCAAACGAGCTTTCTTTAAACTTTGTTACTTGTATACATTTAGCTGTAAGTTTTCCATGTAGATATAACACACATAAACACAGACTAATATTTTATTTACAGTCAGAGTATATAGCACCTTCGGACGCGCGACGCGAGTGGATATCAGGCTTCACAGGATCAGCCGGCACTGCTGTGGTCACTGAAAATGAAGCGCTTCTGTGGACTGATGCCCGATATTACCTACAGTTTGACATGGAGGTCAATAACACGATATGGCAGCTTATGAAAAGCGGTAAGAAATTGATGCGAAACTCGACTGTGGCCCCGATTCTGAAAACACTCTCTAAACTAAACAAAAACTATCGCCGTCACTTACTCATCAATAGTATAAGACAGAGACAGGTAATCATTTTAGTCCTGTCAAACTGTACGTGCATTATGTCTTGGCGAAGGCAATTTTGGGCTAGTCCTTATCGCATTTCGTTCAATTTTACAATGATGTGGACTAATAGTGGTCTTTTTCTAATACAAAGCATGGAAAAGTGACAGTGAATTTAGTTTTAGAGAGTGTTTTCGGAATTGGGGCCTGTATCTATTGATTGGAAAAGCTGTAGGTCTATTCTATAAAACGAAACGTGAGCACTTTGCCTTCGTTACGGGCCAATTGCTATTCTATGTGGCTTGCGTATCGTTGACGTATTTGAAATCCGAAAGTCAACCGAATTCATAAGGGTTTTGACGTAAATTGCTATTCTGTAATCCCATTGACAGCACGAATTTCGTCGGTTCAAACGTCATAACTTTGTTTCGTACCGGTAATTTGTCATTTTTATGTCGCTGTATTTCTTCTAAAAAGTGATACTGGCAGGATTTTTCAAAGGTTAGAAGCCAGAGTATCCCAAAAAAGCAAACCAATTACGTTAATTAACCTTTAATAAAACGATATCAAATGAGGTATCGTTTGTGCTTCGTAAGTAAGTTTTTTCATGTGTGCAATTATTAATGATGAATATAAATGTTTTATTGATTTTTAACCTTTTTACATAATTACATTGTGCATTCTGGCCATGCTGTTAACGTTGTGCTACTATTTCAACCTAAAAGAAAAAGTAAAGCAATTTATCTTGTTATAAAAGTTAACTAGGTATAAATAACAGTGACATAATAATGAATTTCTAAAAAAAATTGTTAAATTCATAAAAAAAATATATTTGAATAAATTGGTCTAGTATTTATGTTTTTGACATTTTTTTCGTTTCTTTTATGTAACTTAATGTAATAAATCGGGATACAAATAATGCCACAAGCGGTCACCCATCCTTGGACTGACCGCGGCCGACGTTGCTTAACCTCGACGTTCGAGTTGATAGTCGGGATCGCAACGGACCACCCGAGCTCCGCTCTGCCATGGGTCTTGAATTTGTTAATGGATTCGATAGACGTTGAAGAATCCGATAACGTATTATCGTTTTACAGAATTGATCGTTCGCGGTGATCACGTTTCGTTTACGGGTTTCGTATTCGTCAACGTTTCGTTTTACAGAATAGACCTACTGTTCTATAATTGGTGCAAAACTTGACTGTGTTGGTAAGGTTCTGTAGCGAAATAGATGACAGTGTTCCAGTACCTAAGTACGTCTATTCTGTAAAACGAAACGTGAGCACTTTGCTTTCGTTTCGGGCCCGTAACGGACATTTGCTATTCTATTGGCTTTCTTATCTTTTCATCAATCATAAGGTTTTTGACGTAAAGAATAGAAATTTAAGTCAAAACCCTTATTATTTCGTTGACTTTCGGATTACAAATACGTTAAACGATATGCAAGCCAAATAGAATAGCCAATGTCAGTTTCGGGCCCGAAACGAAAGCAAGTGCATACGTTTCGTTTTACAGAATAGACCTAAAGGGCAGGATAGTCAGAGTAATGACACTCACGGAGACCGCACATGTAAAGTGTGTAGAGTTGACACCAAGAGTCAATGCTGCAAGAGTCTATAGACTTATCAAGTAGTCAAACCCTGAAAGAAAGAGGCAACGAAAAATTGTTATTTAATAAACGATTTATTTACGCGTTTTTGGGTAATAGGAGAAAAATTTAACCTAAAAAATGTTTACCATAACGAAGGTTTTTATAATTAAATATTAACGATGATAAAACTATTTGAGGCAACCTTCCTACACCGCAATAAGGGCCTACATTAGCTTAAGTATGCTTTGTCTCTGCCCGATACACTAGTTACACTAGTTGTCACATAATATTGACAGACACAATATTACAGCTAATTTAGGTTTAAAGTTTTTGGGTAGAAGCCAAAATTGCCCAAAAGTTGAAGTTTAAAGTGTGTTTATAACTATGTAGCTTGGATTTGCTCAGTAAGAAGTAATCATATCATCTTATCACGAACATTTGTCGCCTCGTAGCTTCAAAACGAATAAAGAGGTTTTTTTCTTTAATTTTGAATTCGACACAATCACTAGTATTCCAAAGGCTATATTTAAAAAAGCCGCAGCCATGTTTTCTTTTTTTTTCTTTTCAGATGACACAAGCGTAACAGATTGGCTGGTTCGAAATGTTGGTACTACCGCGGTGGCGGTAGACCCCACTACTTATACACGGGCTCAGTGGACTAGCTTGGAGGTAGATAAATGGGTCGATGACTTTTCGGACGCAAAAAACTCGGACACCCTCGTAAAAATAATATTAAAATTGAAAATCCATAGTTTGGCCAAGGTGTCCGAGTTTTTTGTGTCCGAAAAGTCATCGATCCAGATAAATATATGATTAAAATGAAAAAAAGTTGGCATACGTAGTGGTTATGCCTTTTCAAAAAGTGTTTTTTATATCTGCTCATGCTTCTGTTCAAGGTGATGACCTAATTGAGGGCTTTCGGTCCGAATCGACGTATACTTCAAACAATAAACAGAACTATTTTATAATATACTAGTGGCCGCCCGCGACTCCGTTCGCGTGGAGGTCGGTTTCCCGTGGGAATGAGATGCTTTCCCGCGGTAAAAAGTACCCTATGTGTTATTCTGATGTTTAACCTATATTAGGTACTGCAAATCCATCCAGTATTTTTTACGTGAAAGAGTAACAAATATACATACATCTATACTCACAAACTTTCACGTTTATAATATTAGTAGGATTGTTATCGATGTCCTTCAAAATTAATCGATCGTTGCATTTTTTTTGTAATTTTTCAATAACCATCTACTATATTTTTATTTATTTATCAGGTCTCTATATTTTCTTGCAGAGTGCATTAACAAGTGCAGGCAAAAAACTGGAGCTTATAAAAGAGAACTTAGTAGATTTAGCTCGAACACAATACGGTGATAATGCACCACCGAGGCCTAATAAACCTCTATTACCGCTGCCTGTCGAATACACTGGTAAGTTTAAAGAAAAGTGGATGAGCTAATTTTATTTAGGTACAGCTAAATACTAAAGCTACTACATTTAAACTGATCTTAGCGATAGATAATTTTCAAATGTAATAAAAGAAGGCAGTTTATAAACTAATAAAATTGAGTTAAATATTGAAACAGTTGGGACATCAGATTTAAATTGCGTTAAAACTGAAAAATGGTTTTATATTATTAATTAAAATTAAGGTTGGCGATCTATAGTTTTCCTTAATGATAATGAAGCTCTATGAAGCCTGTAATATTTTTTTGGTCTAGTGTATAAAAGACTAGTGGCCGCCCTCGACTCCGTTCGCGTGGAAGTCGGTTTCCCGTGGGAATGAGAAGTTTTCCCGTGGTAAAAAGTACCATATATGTTATTCTGATGTATAACCTATATTACTGTAAAGTTTCATCAAAATCCGTCCAGTAGTTTTTACGTGAAAACATCAGTAGGATTGTATAAAAGATGTTTATTTGAAAAAATACTAGGTAAGTAAAAACTTTTTTGCAAATACGTTTTAATGAGTACCTACCACTTTTTACATGCCTGCGTTACGACAAATGAGTTAACTAAACCAATGTTAATGCGATGAAATATTGTCTAGGTAAAGCAGCCCACGAGAAAATATCAGATTTGATATCGCAAATGAATGAGAAAGGCGCCACAGCGTTAGTTCTGTCTGCACTCGATGATATTGCTTGTAAGTATAACAATAACTAAAAAACGGGTTTAATAGTATAAAGATTGAAAACATTACAGTTCGTTCACATTTTGCTGTAATTTTAGGAGTTTTTGAAGTTTAAATTTAAAATGTAACTAAATAAATACCTATTAACACAAAAAAACAGTTTTTTTGGTAAATTGGTGTTTTGCCAGACGATGACCACTGGTGCTGATTCTACATTAAGGCTCTCTAAATTAAACTACTAAATTAAAATATTTTTTATTGCTATCACTTACTCAGCAATAGTATAAGAAAGAGATGGGTAATCATTTTAGTCCTGTTAAACTAAAATTTGCGTGCATTTCGACGCGGCGCAAGCAAGCTTAGACTCGTCGTCAGCGCATTTCGTCTAATTTTACAATGATGTGGACTAAATTTAGTGAGACCAATATACCTGCCTTTATCTGATACTAAGCATGAGAAAGTGATGGCAGTATTTTTAATGTAGTTTAGAGAGTGTACCCAGAATCGGGGCCACTCTCTATCATCCTCTCAAAAAAACAGTTTTACCGTATAAAAATACAGATTATTCGTTAAAGCTATGATTTTCTTCAACTTTTCATAAAGAAAGAGCAAATTTAAGGCTCCGTGCCTCAAATTAATAATTATGAATTACTTTTCAGACACATTAAACCTTCGCGGATCTGATATTCCTTACAATCCAGTTTTCTTCTCATATCTTATAATTAGGACTGATGTGGTAAGTTATTTAAATTGTTTAATTTATTTATAATTTCACCCGCAATTAGTTAAATGGTTTTTCCCGTGGGAATGAAGCATTTTTGCTTGTGTCCGAAAAACCCACATATCTTACGGAACCCTATTTTTTCCTAAATAAAATATAGCCTATGTTACTCGTGGATAATGTAGCTTTTAAGTAAATGGTGAAAGAATTTTTTAAATCGGTCCAGTAGTTTCTGAGCCTATTCGACACAACCAAAGTTTTCCTCTTTATAATATTAGTATAGAAGTATAGATATAGTTTAATATAAGTTTATTGTTTAAAAGCTAATAAAGTTAAATAAAAAAAAAACTTATAGGTCTGTCGATAATATTTTTTTTTAAATGTAAGTACAGTTAAGTACTTTCTAAGACATTCTCTCCCAGTTGTACTTAATAACAAAATGAAAGATTTAGAAGATTATATTATTAATTATTTTCATCAAAAATAAACATTGTAAAATTATATAAAATAAAAATAATAATAACCGGTGACAATAATGTAAACTCACAATTAAGGCCTTGAATTGTACCTACGCCAAACTGAAAGTTCCGGTTTTTATGAGCGTGTACCACTAATTTGGTCTTCCAAATTATTAACTGCATAATATTAAATTCTTACGGTGAGGAAATCATGGTTAGGTTATGCTACATCCGATAATTCATCGAAACCACGCCGTACATATAGGCTGTAATTTTTTCATTTTTTATATTTTTGTTTTGTATATCGGACTGTTAAACGGTAGGTCCGGGGTAACAAATCGGATCGGGGATCCTAGATCGGTCTAATTTAATAAAAAAAACAAATTCGCTTGTATCTAAGCATAACTAGGTACTATAATCTATTGTGTGGTACCTACAGAACAAACTTTGCTTACGCCGGAGCCCAAATAACGAATCATTGATCCGAGAGTTGGGACGATCTGAGATCGTAAACGATCTGCGGTTCGATTTCCAACCTGCGTCCCAATAACAATGATATGCAATCGCTGTCAGTGATGCAAAACCGATCTCTTCATTGTAAATAAAATGTTAGTTGTACCAATCTTTAAAACGTTATGCCAAAGTTCAATATCAATATCAGTCGAAATAACGAGATAACGAAATAACGAAATAACGAAATAACGAAACATGTTCAATGGATGTGTCAAAATCTATAGATCGGTTATTGGGATGATGGTTGGCACCATTTTCATACGAATATGCCAGAAAAAAGATCGCTTGCCGCCCATGGATCGTTCGCATCTTTGGATTGGTTTCACAATCTGTAGATCGTTTATTGAAACAGTTTTGAGAACATTTGGATCCGGTTGTCAATCTTAGATGCCTTAAAATGGATTGAGATCGTATATTGGGACTGGGCGTTAGTTTAGGGCTACACAGTTGGTGTGGTAGTCTGGATTTTTTTTTTCCGTAACTTTGGTGCTTTCTTTAGAACCACACAATTGCCTAGAGATATAGAAAATGAAAATCTAAATCTAAATCAAAATCAAAAATAGAAGTATAGATATAGAAGTATAGATAACTTTTTTCGCGGCAAATCGCGGCAGCGGTCGGCGAAGCACCACAACCCTGATATTTTTAAACTAAAAATTATTAACTAGTTCGGAGAACATCAATAGGTTAGGTTAGTTAGGTTACTTTTTTGATACCATCCAGAAAAAGGAGTCCCGCATAGCGGGACTCCGTCGACTCATGATTGAAGCCAGTTTTTATATACATAGGTATATATATTTTTTACAGTTTTCCATATTAAAACACTTCTAACCGGCTAAAACTAGGTGTAGCCGCACTTCGGGTATTAGCCGTAACATATACATTACCTAGGTATTGTGTAGAATACCAGATTATACACATTGCCGGTAACATTATAGATTCTATAATTTATTTTAGGAAGCTCCATCAAACATAGTTTTATTTTGGGGCTCGGGAACACTAGCTCGAAACGTAGTTCAACATTTGACCACAGAGGGCGTTGTTTTACACGCGAAGCCGTATAGCGAAGTGTATACGTATTTAGAAGGGGTATGTATGAAAATATGTTTGTTATTCTAACCTAACGGTCATTCTAATCTAACGGTCATTCTTTGGCAGCTTTTAAATGGGTGGTGCAAAAAATTAACTAAATTTCTATGCATAGTATTTACATTACATAGAATAGCTGTCGCGCCAAAAGCAATTAAATAGTTTTTTTTTAATCATGGTGCACTTATACCTACTTAGGTTTTTTTTGAATTTGACTGTTGTCAAATTTTAGCTAATGTAGATATAAACTCTGTTTTGAATAAGGAAGGAGGAGAATCTATTTCTATCTTCTAAAAATCAATAACTTGTTGGCTTTTCCATAAATACTTAGGTATGTGTTTTAAACTTAAATAATTTTGGTATTTTTAGATAAATGATCGTGCGTCAACTATTTGGTTGCCACAAACTGGTAGTCATGCACTCTATACTGCGGCTGAGTCGGTAAGATTTGACTTTATTACTATAGCAATAAGGTTCATTTTAGAAGCCAATTAAATTGTTAATTTTCTTACATAAAATTAGTACCTAGTAACAATATTTATTGGACTTTAGATTAAACATATCTGTAATAAAATATGAATTATAGTCTATTCGCGTTAAGAAAATAGTGACAACTACAGAATAAGGGTGTATTCACAGTGGAGTAAAAGTACGAAAGAAAAATAATAATTTTATAAACAGTATTTTCGGACATGCCGCATGCACTTGCTGTTCTATGACTATGCTCTCCACAGTTGCATTTAAATCACACAATTTAAAGTACTTATAAACATTGTAAATTATGTGTCTCTCTTCACTATGGATTATTGATCCACTTTTATTCTTTGGAATTGGTGAAGTATTCATTTTTTCAAAATTTTACGTTGGACAAGTCACGTAAAATCCACAACCGTTTTCTTCGAAGGTCAGACTTCAACTGATCACTGTGAACTCGACTTTTTAATTTCTAGCATTTTAATAGGCATGATGACAGATTTTGAAAAACTGTTGTATCATATTCAGAAATATATACTTATTGTAAAAAATATCATATTTCGGAAAAAAAAGCATGATTTATATGAAAAAAATCAATTTAAAATTTTATGTTTAAAATTCCCACCAAAACGCTCCAAAGTGTCATGGCGTCAATTTTGACGTCACTCTTGAGCAGTGTTACCAACTCGAATTTTTATAAATCCTTCCGTACGACTCTAAAAGTTGGTAGTTTCTGACCAAACTCAATTCGAAAAGTAGGTAGATCTACCAACTTCTTTTTTTCAAGATTTAGAAGGAATCTGCACGGTCGTATAATATCTATAACCGATTATTTTAGTAAAAATAAATTATTTTTCTGACTATTTTTAAAAAAGCAATAAGAAAAAACTAAATTGTTAATTTTTAGAATAAAAACAAAATAAAAAAAATCTCATCCCACTAATTTACCCCCTAAATTTGGGGGGAAAACCCCTAAGTTGGGAACCATGCTCAATAGTGACGTCATTCGCTCTGATTGGCGTTCAGAATATCATGGCGGACTGTAGTATTTTGTAGATTTATATTTTAAAAATATTAATTAATCTCGCTTTAATTATAATAATACCTTGTTATTTTTTAATATTTTATTTACGTTTCATTAGATGGTAGCATAATTTTTGTGTATTTTATTCACAGTCATCATGCCTATTGGCTGGGGGGCGTGGCCAGGCCGGCTGACAACGATCACTCACTATTTTCTTAACGCGAATAAACTATAGTGGAAAATACAAAATGTAGCCGCCATTAGATTCAATCCAAATCCGCGCCAACCGGCAATGACGCCGACCAGTGATGTCCATCGAATACTAGGGATGTCCAATAACCGATAACTTATGTTTTATATCTAACACTAGGCCCTTATAAAATTTATTTGAAAATAAATACGACTGTAAATAAAAAAAAAATAAGAAACAGAAAACATAGGAAATATTAAAAAAAAAAACTATGCCTACTGTAATTTTTGAATGACCACTCTACTTTCAGGGTAATGTAAATATTCTGAGCACGTTATCGCCCGTTGCACTTATGAAGTGTGTCAAAAATGATGTGGAATTAAAGGTAATTGACACATTTGATTAAAACTATTACAAATTATAATCCTAACGGCTTGAAACATTACCTACATATACACTTACCTGCGTAACAAGTAATAATTTCGGCTAATGACATATTTTAACCCTATACAGGGCGTCCCAAGACTACGGGACATCAAGGGAATAGAAGATAGGATATTTTGCTGAAAGAAGACTTTATTTTATTTTAGTAATTCAGAACTTAAAGAATTTCTAAAAATTACTTGCTTGCTTTATGTAATGAAGCATAGTCTCTATTTCTGTCCGTTTCCGTTTGCATGTATATCCGTGTAAACCTTCTGAACCAAATAACGTATTTTTCTACTGTCATTAAGATCATTTTTAGATAAGTTTATTTTATTTCAAGCAATTAACATAAAGTTTTTCCAAAACTACTTAATCCATTGTTTTTGATTAGTACCTATACCGTCCATGAATCCTAATCATTGTTTCCTGCATATTTTTCTTCTCATTTATTCATACATGTCAGGGTTTTCGCTCAGCCCACATCAAAGACGGCGTGGCGCTGGTTCGATTCCTGCGTTGGATCCACGAGGAGGTCGACGCGGGGCACAATGTCACGGAAATACAAGTTTCTGACAAGCTGGAGGAGTTGCGGGGGTGAGTGTTTTTGTAATCACGTGATATTCGTATTTTGTTATAACGTGATATTCATTTTGTGGTTGTTTTATTATTTGACAAGTTTACTGTTAATAAATATTTAGAAGATTATATTATATCTAGGTAAAAAAAGGTAAATTGGGTGATAGATTTTAATCAATCTCTAATAGAAGTTTAAACCACTCGCATATACTAGTTTAATTTTTCTTAACGGTGTAATGTTAGTGTTAAAACAATGAAGTTATAATGTAAAGCTTTAAATTTATAATGTTACATCCCTAAGATTTACACCATCATTCCTACCAATGAAACTCATTTTACAAAGTGTTGCACCTATCTGAAAATTTTACAGTAAGTTAATTAAATTCTATTAAACGCGTTATAATAATCAATTTATTTTACTTAATATTTCGCCATTATAACACTCCCCTACTACCCCTTAACACCCCCTGATATCCCATGATATTGACCCCTCGTGATATTGACCCCGCGTGATATTAACCCCGCGTGGCATTGCCAGTGAGGAGGTAGACTTCATGGGCCCGTCTTTCGCGACTATAGCGGGCACGGGGGCCAACGGCGCCGTCATACATTACTCCCCGTCGAGGGACGGGGAACAGTTCGTGGTCGGGAGGGAGGATATGCTGCTTGTGGATTCTGGAGGACAATATAAGTTGGTCACCTTTTAAATTAGTATTAGCATATTCTGATAGACAACTTTCAGGGCAAATAGTACACTAAAATGATTAAGATGAAGATCCTGAAATTTAAGCAGGGATTGAAATTTACTTTCGCAAATAAAGTGGTTTATGAAGGCGGATCTCATTAGGAAAAAATGTCGCCATTCGTGTCGATCCGTAACGCCTTCTAGATCACGATGTAAGCATGTATCTATAAAAAGCAACTCAATTGTTTTTTTTATTATAATTAAAATAATGCGCACGTTATACCAATATTCTGCTCTTTGTTAGATAACAACAATAGTAACAGAAAATAAGCACAATAAAGCTTCCTTTCTAAATTATTATCATTAACCTTTCGGCGTGTTTGAAAATTGAGTCATTCAAAATGTGTATGACATAAGAAACAACACGTGACTTTCTTTTAAAATTTAAACCTTATCATCAAAACAATAAAATCTAAACTTCTAGGGACGGCACAACAGACATAACCAGGACTCGTCACATGAGCTCTTCTCCGACTGATAAACAGCGACTTGCTTTCACTAGGGTATTGAAGGGACAGATCGCATTGGGCACTGCTGTGTTTCCGAAGGGGATTATGGTGAGTTAGATAAGTTACGATTTCTTTTTTTAACTAGCTGACCTGGCAGAACCTGTCTTAGTTCTCTGAAAAGAAGCGTCAAGCAGTAAGGCATATTTAATAGAACCCGGATTTTTTTTAAACATACTAGATTTTAAATTAAGTAACCAGAATACCCCATTTTAAATCCCCGTTAATCTACTAGACTTTTGTTAGTCCCTGCTTAAAGACTAGTTACTTGCTTTCTTCTTGTGTTTTTTTAAATAGTATCAAAAGTTTTGCAGATTACGCCGAAAATAAATATAAACAGACGCACACCTTATTTAAAATGTGTTTTTTAATAATTGATTTTCTTTTCCATCAGGGTAACGTTCTAGAGATCCTAGCTCGTAAATCTTTATGGGATGTAGGTCTAAACTACGGCCACGGCACGGGGCACGGCGTGGGGCACTTCCTGAACGTGCACGAGGGCCCCAGCGGCATCATGGGGGCCCCGATGGCCGGGGACCCCGGGGTACATGAAGGCATGATTTATAGTAACGGTGGGTTTTATTATAGTTAGCTCTACTCTAATTTATGCACTTTATTTATTTAAGATTTTTTTTATATATTTTTCATACTTCCCATAATAGGCATGATGACAGATTTTGAAAAACTGTTGTATCATATTCAGAAATATATACTTATTGTAAAGAATATCATATTTCGGGGAAAAAAGCATGATTTATATGAAAAAAATAAATTTAAAGTTTTATGTTTAAGAATTTCCACCAAAACGCTCCTAAGTGTCATGGCGTCGATTGTGATGTCACGTTAGAGTAAACACAGTGCAAACACAAACGTTCTTCCAAATTCCAAGTTCCATGAGTTACGTTATTAAACCAAAATGCTCAAGAAATAAAACTGAACTCTGAAAACAGGTAGATCGTAAATAAAATCCGAAAAACATATGAGATGAATAAGAAAACATAGGTTAGGATCACTTGTTTACTCTAACGTGACGTCATTTGGCGTTCAGAATATCATGGCGGACTGTCGTATTTTGTAGATTTATTTTTAAAAAATATTAATTCATCTCGCATTACCTAATTATAATAATAACTTATTGTTCTTTAATATTTTATTTACGTTTCATTAGATGGTAGCATAATTTTTGTGTATTTTATTGTCATCATGCCTATTCTTCAAATCAAGTTGAGCCATTATTAAGTGAATGATAAACAAATATTTTGTCGAAGTCCCGACCTTATAGGTATTGTATATGACTCTTTATATAAGCAGGCAGGCGGTATAAATCCTTGAAATAAATCTGCAAATGTGTTCATTGGTGCGAGCATGGAACTTTTGTCGATCGTTTATATCATTAATTTGACATTTGTTTCGTTAATTTGTATGAACAATAACGACGGCAACTATCAAAATAACGAAATTAACGATCGACAAAAGTTCCATGCTCGCACCACATATTAGTAAAATCGACATCCGTGTCTGAATGTTTGTTCGATAACTTCTTTTCAACGGCGAAACCGATTTTTATGTTGTTTTCACCATGACTAAGATATTTTTTTCAAAAAGTATTGTAAGTGTAAAACTCAGAAAAATACTCATAATTTTGTGTTTTTGGTAAATATAACTCCGTATCGCTACTTTATTATTATTCATAATAAGTATTTGTTATTTTATTAATTCCAGAGCCAGGATATTACGAGGAAGGAGAATTCGGCATTCGTCATGAAGATTTAGTAGAAGTTATCGCCATTGATAAAAATACTGATCACATACAGGTGCCTACTTAAAACTTACCTCCCTTATTTCTGAACGTACCTATTTAACGCTGATTTAGGCCTGGGGGGCTACCGCGTAACTAGCGTCGATTTGAACTCGACGTCGACCACTGTTTTCATTGGCTAGAGACCCGCCATTGTTAACAATTTAGCCTATGAAAACAGTTGTCGACAGTAAGTAGAAACGGAAAGTATTTTTTTACAATTAGCTCCAGAGTTGTTATCCACCGGTTTTTTATTACCTGCCAACAATCGCATACTCTACTTACACCATTGAAAATCTTAATAATTTATTTCAAAATTATTCACCGGTACTTTATTACCCGCGAACAATTCAATAATCTACATTCACCATTTCGCACTGTCTACAATCCTATAACGTACGGCCGCACGTAAAGTTGGCACTGCCCTTCTACCGCGTAACTAGCGTCGATTTGAACTCGACGTCGACAACTGTTTTCATAGGCTAAATTGTTAACAATGGCGGGTCTCTAGCCAATGAAAACAGTTGTCGACGTCGAGTTCAAATCGACGCTAGTTACGCGGTAGGTCCCCTGATTTATTTTTTCCCAACAATTACCTGAAGAATCTAATTCCCAGGCCGCAAGTCTGGTGGGCGACTTCTCCGGCGCGGGCTCGCTGGCGTTCAACACGATCTCGCTGGCGCCGCACCAGACCGCTTGCATCGATGTCGGGCTGCTTACTGAGTTTGAGGTTATTCATTGCTGATATCAATATCATTACATAGTATAAATCCAAGTCGCTAATTCTGTCTGTTTGTATGTTTGGCCGCTAACTCCTCCTAAAGTACGTAACGGATTGAAATGCGGTTTTATCCATATTTTAGGGTATTTATTCATTTAAATTCCTAAATAAAGAAAGTTTAGAAAAAGTTTTTTTAAGTTAGAAAAATGCAAGGCGAGCAAGTCGGCAAAATTACACCATTGCGAAGCGTGGGCGGGTCGCTCGTTAAGTATATAACATTTTAAACAGGTCCTAGGTATTAACTTAGAATGTTACTATTACTGTATTTTGACGACCTCTGTGGTCCAGCGGTAATAATACCGAACTGCTAAGCGGATGGTTTCGGGTTCAATCCCCGTCAAATGGTTTTTTTTGACATTGGCTCGTGTCTGGGTGTAACTAGGTTCTCCCCAAATCCATTATGTGGTACCTATAACACAAGTGCTTTACTGCAACTTACTTCAGGGCCACATTATAAGTGTGTTAGTCTGGAGATTTATTATTATTATTATATTATTACTTAGTGTTAGAAACTTGAAGTTTGTAAGATGTTAAAAGTAGGTAGGTAGTGTATTGATACGCTTTGGCAAGTAGGTATTTCTTTAACATAGGCTTCGACTAACATACGTACAGTTAATTACCTATATTGTGAAAAAAGTTTTGAAGGAAATCTCATCTTATCTTACGTCCTGTAATTCTAGCCTTCTAAGCTAAGCTTTTTTAATGCAAGTCTAAAACTAAAAAAAATATATAAGGGGCGATTTAATATACATATAACTTTAATTTAATGAAGAGATTGAGGAATTGTTTTTTCAGATTTTACGTCAGGCAAGATTTTTAATACAGATGTTATAAAAAACTGCATCTTTCAATTTCTTTCATCTTTTAAACTTGTATTTAAGTATATTTTTCAATGTAACCTTATATTTTCTTTTGTTATCCAGATAAACTACATCAACGCATATCACGCCAAAGTTCTACAAACTCTTGGACCAATACTAAAAGACAGAGAACTGAATGAAGACTACAAATGGCTCGAGAAAGAATGCGCGCCAATCCACAATTCGTCCGCCTTAATTTACCTGTCACCTATTCTGACCATTGTTAGTGTTGCCATTTCAAAAATGTTTTAGTGTAAAGTTAAATGCTTATATATATATGCTTTTTTTTTTAGTTTAATTAGTTTTAATAAATATCTAGTCTGCCTTTAAGAGCTAAAATCATAAAGATCCTAATAAACTGTAAATTATAACTTGCATTTCTAGTTTTAAGTTTAATCAAATATCTACATGTAAGTTCTTACTGCCAATCTAACTGACTTTGTTTCGAAATTAAAGTTTTAATAAACTTCAATGTATTTTACATAATTTTATCTGACGTTAGTATTCCTACAAACCAAACTATTTTTTGTCACAAAGAGAAGGTAAATATGAATTAAGATCCCTTATAATTTTTTTTGTTTCCTACATAAATAATTAAACTTCCACTTAAATAAACTATCACATAAAAATGTACCTAGTCTTCGCCAACTTATTTTTAAAGCTTTATTATGTCTTTCAGAAAGGATTTAGATTGGTTTATAAATTAATTCCCGCAAATTAGAACACTTATTGATTCCAATAAGTAGTCTTATCTCATAAAGGTCCAGATAACTGAAGACAACTATTATAATCTTCATTATCATTACATAGTATAAATCCAAGTCACTAATTCCTTCTCTTAAACTACTTAACGGTTTTTAATATAATGATCATATTATCATAACTAAATCTTTCTTTAAAATCCTTAACTTCATTTGGTGTGATTTGGTAAATACTCATTTGACTCTTATCCATTTTACTCAGGAAAATAAAACATGTCCGTGAATAATTAAATTAAAGATTTACTTAACATAATCATACACTGTCTACATAATACAATTGATCGACATCTAGTTTAGGTTCTGTCGCGGTAGTGCTTCATGTTGACGAGCACCCAGGCTGGGATTGCGCACCAGCCTACTATCATACTGACACCGAGGAAGAGCAACTCCTGTAAATGAAGGAACATGGTTAAAGATAAGCATAATAAAGGGATCACAATCAGTGTTTTTCACGGGGAACAGTCCTGGATGGTAATTCTAATATGTAATGCGGATTGGTAATAAAAAACATATTAATAGTAAGGCTATAAACATGCCACTAGCTAATTACAAGGTACCTTATCAGATAGCGAGACGGATTTACTACTTCAATGTAGGTACTTAAACTTCAAATTCTCAATTTAGAAGCAAGCGGATAGATGCTTGACCAAAACAATGGTTAGATTATAAAAGTTCTAAGTTTAAAAATGTAGGACAGTTACTGAAAGAGTTAAAATTGACGTTGAAATGACAGAAGAATCAAACTTTTTGGAATAATTGATTATAAAGTGTCTAAGTACTCGAGATAACCTATTTGGACGAAAAATTACGTAATGCGCAAAAATATTTAGAGCCTATTTTTGACTCACTCATTATAAACTAGCAAAAAGCTTGCAAAACCATGACCTTAAATACGGTTGATGTGTTAAAATAATTGTTAAATTACAAATAAAGGTTAGAATTTGATAAATACTTACTCCGCCAGAAACCTTGTTCCTGGGTGGTGTAGCAATAGCGCTCATGTTTCTAACTTGAGCCACATTTTTAAGTTGCACACTGCTTCTCAACAGACCTCTAACAGCGTTCATTTTTCTATTGGAAATTAATTTTCAGCAGGAAAACAAATGAATGTCAATCGAACGACCAATTTTTAATGCAGCAAGTAAAATGTTGCCATTACCAAATTGGCTGTCAAACCAAATGCCATCCATATTATTTTTATATATTACAATATTGAAGAAAATAAGTACAAATTTACTAATAATTATTATAATTAATAACAATAATTATATATGCATAATTGTAATTTGTCGAACAGTAAGATACCTAAAGGCTTTTAACTAAGACAGTTTCACTTTAAGTTTTTCTACTCGACAATAGATGGCGCTATTCCAGAAGCCGCATTTTGTTTTACTCAGTCAATTGAACAAAATTATGTTGAGAACTAATTTAATGAAATAAAAAGTTAATATTTGATTCGAGCTTAAATCTAGTGTTTTTACAACACTTCTTGGTATAATATATTCCATAAGCAAGCTAAACTATTAGCATTATTTAAATATTCAATTAAGTAGGTATTATGTATGTAGAAACTTACAATTTTCTTGAATTCAATAGCTAACGTAGACCCAAACCTACATACCTAGTTTTCTTTTTTTTCTTAAAAAGTGCAATTTGCTAAAATCTTTTTTTTAATTATAAGAATGTTTAACGAGCGACTTAATATTTTTATCAGACGTACCTAATACAGTTTTCACGTAGTTTTGACGTAGCTTACGAATATAATTAATTATACACTATAATTTAAGTACCAGCATATCTGCCGAACAGGTGCCATATTTTTTTTTCAGATCTATACAGGACAGAAAAATGATTTTATAAAATTTGTACTAACTTTTTTAACTTTTAATCGTCTACAATGACCTATTTAGTGAACTAACGTACGATTTTGGTTATTGAGGTCATTAGGCATCTTGTCATGCAAGTAAAACATAAATAATAATAATGATAAAAATAACACATTTCAAAATAACTAGTTTAATAGACGAAAAATCGGCAATATTCTTAAAAAAAACTAAATCTCGAATATCTCAAAAACGGTTAGGTTTGGGGTAGGGTGTTTCATAGTGAAATCTGTCAGATATGGGGAGTACTATACACCCTTAACGGGAATAGATCGACTAAACCAATAACCCTGTATACACCTATATACCTACTATATACTCTGACTATATTTCCACTGTCCTCCAATGTAATCTTAATTTGTATTGAAGTAAGTACCCAAAACTATTTAGTTATTGAAGGAAATGATTTTTATCGGTATACGGAACGGAACACTCTGTTATCTATAATTTCATTACACATTCATACCTACATTTTGGTTATTAAAAAAAGGTCATTGGTTGATATAATTTACTGTTTATTAGTAACATAGTATTATAACATCACGTTACCCGCTTGCTCGTTTGCTAGCTTATCTCAGAAAAAAAAAGAAAAATCTAAATGAAACGACCATAAGTATACAATCAGAAAGTTTATTAAAAAAGCAGTTACAAAAACTTTACATGATAAAGGTAGTTTCTAACGATCTAGACATACGGTCTTATCCAGAAACACATTTCATTGAAAAAAAAAATGTCAGTCACGAAATTACTTAGGACAGACAGAGACAAGTATAGTTTTGATGGTATATGTTTGAAATGTGTTTTGGAAATAAGTAGGATAGAGTTAGGTATTTGTATGTTGTTGTCTTTGTAGCTTGTTTTTGACATTTATTTATGTGACTTTTTAAGATAATGTAGGAAATTATTACTCGTTAAAAAAAATCTGCATAGTTTTAAGTGGCCTTTCACCCTAAAGGTTAATTCGATATTGTAAGATTTTTGCACAAAAGGTACTAAAATCAACCATCTGTGCTCTTTGTTAGTTCTAAATCGATCATGTTTGTACCAAATTCGCTTCGGGTCGTAAGTCACTTAAATAATCATTGTGTATAATTGTATAATTAACAACTTCAGTTTTCGCAAACTTTAGGTGGCAAATACCTACTGAAAGACAAATAGTACGACTCAGTATTAATTCTGTTGTGGATGTTTCAGTACTTAAATTATAAAAATCAAGGAACACATTTTTAAATTCGAGATTGCAAACATACAGAGACGCAAGTTTGCGCACAGAAAAGTACCTATTTCTTTTTTCGTTTACATAACACCTTCATTTATTTACACAGAAACCTATTCACTATTTATGGACATTAAAAAACTACTTACGTTTTTAAAATGGACGAAAACAATTTGACTACACGAAAATTGGGAACACCGATTTCTGGCAACACTTAGAAGGACAATTGCAGTGTGCACAACCAATTTTGATATTTCACCTACTGGTCGGAACGATTATTGAGACGTCTAGAGTAGAAAATACCATATAAAAGTTTCAAAACTACAAAAATATATTTATCGAGTTTTTTCTTCAATTTTGGTCGTCGATACAAAAATTTTAGACGGTTTATAATTGCATAATACCAAAAGTGTGAGCTACTTATCTCAAGGTCTTAATTTAATGATGGGAATCAATAGTTTAAAGAAACTAATGGGTTTAATCTACTTATAATCCACGTAAAATTCACTAAAACTAATAAATCATTGCACTATTTCGACTAGAAGCTTTGATTATGTACAAAGTTTAATTTTTTAAATGTATTTTATGATAAGGAAGATAATCAAAGCAATAGTAACTTGAGATTCATTAAAAATGGTATATACTTTATGACTAATAAATACGTTAATCTGTGCGTGAATAACTGTGAAAATATAAATGATTTATTTATAATACGCTTTGATAAATACTTGCAGGCATTTTAGGAATGTATTTTACATGAAAAAGATCACTTATGTTAAGCTTAAGCAATAATAATAACTTATCTTAAAATTATACATCGCTCAAAATTGTTCTTTTGAAAATGAGCGACACAAATATTTAACTAAGTAAATTTAAAAACAACTACGTAATGTGCGGTTGCAGACAAATTAAATCGACTAAGAAAATTATATCATTCATCACCTGACGAAAACATCAAATTTGCAAATACTTACTTAAAATTTAAAACATTCAAGTTTAAATTTAATATTTCACACAGTTTAACCACAGCTTTGATGAAAGTTTTGTCCTATATTAAACCATATTCATGATTTACGTAAGGTGTAATTTTATCATTAATACTAGAATTAATTTAAACTCACCTCCACACTCAGGTTTTTGGAATTAAGATCATCTTTAATTTAATATTTCTCTAACTTAAATCTTATGGAACACCTATATAGTGTAAGAAAAACAAACATTCTTTATTGATTGTTCAAACATTATGACAACTCTGTTTCTACGTTACACAAAGTTAAACATTAAGTTTTACTTGACCAAAATCTGTGAACCACTAATACGGAGTTTACACTTTACGTTCTTTAAGATAACACCGACAAATCTCCCTCAATTATACGTCACTCAATTATACATTCCTCAATTATACATAGCCCAATTATACATCCCAATTATACGTTGCCTAATTATACATCCCTCAATTATACGTTGTTTAATTGTTAGTGCTGTGTTTCTGATCGATCGCCTGGAAGTACTCGGTAAGTTCTTGGTCGGCTCGCGGCGTCCAAGCCACGTTCAAAGCTATCGTGTCGAGAGCCACGTTAGCTCCGGGCAGGTGGCCGAATTTCTCTTTGAACTGTAATTAAATTGGTGTGAATACAGTGGGTATAGATGGAAAACTAGGGAATCGACTGGGTTTAGTTTGGGGTAATTTAAAAGACCTTTTATAAAATCTCTATGGCATAGCAGTATCCATACTTGACTTCTAAAGTGGCCCCAAGTTTGATTATGTAAGAAGTTACTATTGAAAAGATTTTTTAAATTTACTAGTTCCAGGTTGTTTCTTGGCATTAACTTGTTCTAAATTAAGGGCCACGCAGTTGATGTGGCCGTTTGAATATTTATTCAATTTTGTACAATTTCTCTCATTTGATTTTACTTTAAAAGTTTTTCAAACAAAAAATCTGTGTGAAAGTGAAGCCACATCAAAATCCGTTAAGTATATACTTTAGGAGTCAGCGAACATACAAACAGACACAAATGGCGAGTTATATGTTTACACAGTGATTTTTAAGCGGCTTTTTACTAGAAAGCTATATGATTTCGACCTATAAAGTTTTGTAATTAGCTTTCAGTAAATCAATTTTGTATGAATATTTTAAGGAACTTAAGTCATTCATTTGCGCTTTATATTGCAAAATTATCAAGCTATAACTTTGATTTGTCAAAATTTATATTATATAATATTTGGAAAGAAATCATAAAGTTAGAAAAAAACATAATTTTATGTCAAAATGTGTTCTGCCTAATATTAAGAGATTATACACTCCATATCAAAAGTTTTAACCGAATCACTCGGCATACTCTCTAACGGCCGAAACCAATATTCTACTATTAAAATCTTGGTAATTGGAAACTGCTAGTTATGTTTATGTGTCGTATTCCTGTCATTTCCATATCAACCGCTCTCTACCATAGTTTATTGAAACGCAAAAACATGGATAATGGTTGCCATAGTTACACAAATAAAAGGCGTCAAAGGTTAGTAGAATATTTTTTTTTTCTCTTCTTTGGCCATGGTGCAAATATGTTATGCACATTGTGCCAGTGTCAAGTTTACTAGTAGAATATTGGTTTCGGCTGTTAATAACCGTGTACAATACTGACTTGATGGTATTGCGCGGGCTGCGTGAGACAGTTGGCGGCCGCGAGCAGCGCGGGGGGCGGCGCGGGCGGCGGGGACGACGACAGGATTATAGACTCCCAGCGCCATCTAGTTGATGGGGGGACAACGACGAGAGGTAAGACACGTGTTACAGGAAATAAGGTTCTTGAGACACGAAATAAGGACGAAAATTATGGATATGGGACAAAAATAAGGAAATGGGATGGAAATAAGGAACGTGGGACGAAAATAAGGAACGTGGGTCGAGAAATAAGGGACGCGGGATAGAAAATATGAGACGTGAGATGAGAAGGAACGAGGTTTTAAAGCAATAAGGACTGTGGGACAAGGAATAATGAACGTGGGATAAAAAATAATGAACGTGGGACAAAATATAAGATTAGGAACGAAAAATAGGGAATCAAAAAGGAGAAAAAATAAGGGAAGATAAACAAGGGACGATGGATGAGAGACGAATTAAGGATTACAAGAGACAGATGAAAATTATGGCACGAACACACATAGAGAAAAGACATAAAACTAAGAGCATGGTATTCTTAACACATAGATATTACCCTTTATTTCACAGTCTCAAAACAAAGCTTTGCACCAAATAACCTTACTTAACCAACAAGATCTCGTTAAAAATATTAAAATCGGTTCATTTTACGATGAGGAAATCTAGGCACACAAAACCACTAGGTATGTTGTATCCACAATTTCCTTAGAGTTAGTGGAAATCTTTTATATCTAGTTCACAAACCAACTTCTACCTTATCTAGGCATAAATTTATTTCTCATTAAAGAAACAAACACATTGGTCTACTTACTTGCAAGCGCTAGAATATAGTGTAGTGATCCATAGATTCCAATCCGGACTGCGCTGTGCCTCGCTCGATAACACTGAGTACGCGAATCTGAGAATAAATATAGGGATTTAAACGCAAATACGTACCTACTTTTAATTTCCTTCATATTGGCCTCGATTCTGAGTACACTCTCTAAACAAAATTAAAAATATTGCCATCACTTTCTCATACCTCGTACCAGATAAAGACAGGTATATTGGTCTCACTAAATTTAGTCCACATCAATGTAAAATTAGACAAAATGCGCTGACGACGAGTCTAAGCTTGCTTGCGCCACGGCGCGTGAAATGCACGCAAATTTTAGTTTGACAGGACTAAAATGATAACCTTTATTGAACTATTGCTGAGTAAGTGAAATAATATTTTTAGTTTAATTTAGAGCGTCTTAATGTAGAATCGGCACCATTCATATTCAACTAGTATCAGAGTTCTTGGAAAGGTTTAGGGCCTCTGAAGTGGTTTTCTGGCTTATAAGATTTGATCAAAAGACGGGTCAAGATATCTTGAGTAATATTTGATATCTTAAATGTGATTTGTAGGTATATCTGTCCGCCTGTCGTATGCTCTATTTTCATGTCGAATTGGCTCAAAACAAATTTAAATAAATGTAATTTTGAGAATTTCGCAATAGCCATAGTTCAACAGCCTAGGATGAAAACAGGCTACTTTTTATCAGGCACAGACAAGTCGCATTGCCACGACAACATCACATTTAACATAGACTAAGTCACCTACAACTCTACAAATAAGTTATAACTAAGATGTCGCTGATACCTACCTACTAGTCTACATGTAAGTCTAAATACAATCTCACTTAAAGCTTTTAGCTTTAACAGACATAACCCCACCTCACCAATAAAAGGTTTAATAGATATAACCCCGTCCCACTTATAAAAGCTTCACTAGATATAACCCCGTCTCACCTATAAAAGCTTCACTAGATATAACCCCGTCTCACCTATAAAAGCTTCACTAGATATAACCCCGTCTCACCTATAAAAGCTTCACTAGATATAACCCCGTCTCACCTATAAAAGCTTCACTAGATATAACCCCGTATCACCTATAAAAGCTTTACCAGATATAACCCCCTCTCACATATAAAAGCTTCACTAGATATAACCCCGTCTCACCTATAAAAGCTTCACTAGATATAACCCCGTCTCACCTATAAAAGCTTCACTAGATATAACCCCGTCTCACCTATAAAAGCTTCACTAGATAGGGCAGGTGACCCGGTTTTGGCCACTTTAAGGATTTTCCCGACTTTGAAGCTTTCTTAATTTATGGTTTTTGTTATTACGAACATATTTCTTGCAAAAAGTCATTAAACATATATTAACCTTGCCTAAGAAAACCCTTTTTTTAAAGAACATTCAATAGAAAAATAATACTTTAAAAATAAAAAAATAAAGGCAGTATGTGCCATTTTTGGCCAGATTGACGCCATTTCTGGCCATGGTCGTGTGCCAGTTCTGGCCATCAAAAAATAAAATCAGATGTATTCAAAGTAATCAAAATTAATTAATTAAATTGCACATTTTTTGCCTCAAATCAGGATATCTTGCCGTAAATCCGTCAAATCACGATCCTGAAGGTCTATTATTTTAAAAAAGAGTGGTAATTTGGCCCTTTACTACAATTTTTTTGACAGATACTTTATTATTAGAAAACCCAGCACGAGCGCAGTCTTTGATCCATACGACAAGTTCATTCTTTATTTCATTTCCAAGAACTGCCTTTTTTTCTTTTTTTTTGTTGATCAGGAAAATGCCTACGCATACCCGCCCCTCCAGGGAAAGGAGACGGGTTATGTCGGACTCGCACCGACTAAAACCTGGAGTTGTTCTTCTGGCCATCGTATAGTGGCACACACGAGAATAGTCCTGTTAAGGCCCTCGCTGCGAACCCGCCGACGGCTGGCCACCGAGGCAGCCCCCTCAAGCTTGGAGGGGACAAACCGCGGCGCGCCTGCCCCCTCACGTTCCCTTGGTTAGCCACCAATCTAGCCCTGTGTCGGCAGCCTGGGAACCACCCCAGGGTCTTTGGCCGTCGCCGCCGCCCGGGACCTCACCGGCTGGAGTCATCGACACGCCACACGCCCCTCCGGGCGCATCAACACGCTGGGCTTACGCGCAGCTGCAGCAGTCCCCCTCTCGTGGGCCGGACTGCTTCACGACCGGCCCCGGTGTGGGATTTCGCCATCCCGCAACAATGAACCCTATTAGGAACACGGTTGTGGGACGCACAGGGTGCACCGGGCCGAACCCCTTTCCTTCCCTGTGGAACACAAGTATTCCAGAGAGCAGGAAAGAGGACGGCCGCACGAAGAGGTATCCCACGCGCACTCCAAGAACTGCCTGGGGTCCTACATGTTCAAGAGTTTTAGATGCTTTTCCAGAAATTTTATGTCGCAAAGTCGTTCGAGGTACATTAAAATCTCTATTAACAGTGGAAACTGGCATCCCATTCTTAATTGCGTTCAACGCTAAAGTTATTTTATGTGTAAATACTGGAATATTTTTTTTTTCACGGCTTCTTTTTTGTCACTATTTGATTTTGGTTGAGGCATTTTATTGTAACTCTGAAAATAAAAAATACGTATCGAAACACTTACGTTGGTACGTAAAGCCAAGTAAAAAAACCTCGATAAAATATAAATGGCCAGAAGTGGGGTATCTATGTACACCACTTTTGGCCAGCCACGTGGCCAAAGATGGAGAAATACATGATTTTGACTCCATTAGTGGCCACCTGCTCATAACCTCGCTTCATAAACATATGACAACAAAATAACTTTAGTTCTACTTAGACAATATATTCTTCAAGTAGTATTAACATAAAAATCCATAAAATAGTCAAAGACTTAAAAAATAAAAAAATATTAGTCACCCGCTCGCCTTAGCCTTTTTACTAAGATCTTAACAATTTCGCGCTCACCTAATAAGAATGGCTTGTTGCATCGAAGTCAAGTTTGACACATCAGAGCTATCAACGGTATCAGTGCTACCAATATTCAATATTCTAAATAATATAAACCATATATTAATAAATTTGTTTTTGCCTTAGTTATAATTATTTGAAACCCCGAATGGCCACAAAGGGGTCGGTGGCCACAACCGGGTCACCTGCCCTATAACCCCGTCTCACCTATAAAAGCTTCACTAGATATAACCCCGTATCACCTATAAAAGCTTTACCAGATATAACCCCCTCTCACATATAAAAGCTTCACTAGATATAACCCCATCTCACTTATAAAACTTCACTAGACACAACACCATTTCACATATAAAAGCAAGTCATTATCGTTATCATCATCATTATCATTATCATTACATAGTATAAATCCAAGTCGCTATTTGTGTCTGTTTGTATGTTTGGCTGCTAACTCTTCCTAAACCACACAACGGATTTTAATGCGGTTTTCGCCATCTTCTAGGGAATTTATTCATTTAAATTTGTAAATAAAGAACAATTCGAAAAAGTTTCTTTAAGTTAGCCAAAATTCAATGTTTCGTGAGCAAGTCGGCCCAAATTACACCATTGTGAAGCGTGGGCGGGTCGCTTGTATAGTTATAATAACACAATCTCACCTATAAAAGCTTCACTAGATATAACCCCGTCTCACCTACAACACCTTCACTAGATATAACCCCGTCTCACCTAGATACAGCACCATTTCACATATAAAAGCAAGTAAGTTATAATACCCTCACCTATAGAAGCTCCACTCGCTGTCTGTAGCGGCCAGCGCCGCCAGCAGCGCGGGGCGGGCCAGCGCGGGCGCGGGCGCGCGGTACGATGACGTCACGGCGCGCCACACCGCCTGCCACGCGGGCAGCCCGCGCGCGCGCACGCCCGCCGTGAACGCCGCCTAAGAGAGGAGACATTACATGGCATAAGGGCCGGTTTTTCAGTAAAGCAATAAGATAGGACTTTTTCTATGGAGAGCAAGATTGTCATTTTTTGAATTAGCGAATAAACTCTTATCAGAAAGATTAACTCGAACCAACGTCATCATCATCATTATCGCCATCATCATCCCTACTAATATTATAAATGCGAAAGTAACTCTGTCTGTCTGTCTGTTACGCGTTCACGTCTAAACCACTGAACCGATTTTGATGAAGTTTAGTATGAAGATAGATTGAACTTGGGAAAAGATATAGGATTAGGAGGACTTTTTATCGGGATGAAAAGGGTGGAAGGGATTGAAATAGGGGATGAAAATTTGTATGAAATTTCGTGCAATATAACCGAATTCCAAATTCCAAGCCGCGGGCGGAAAACTAATAATTCATTATTATCTTTATCATCACTATCAATTATCATTACATACTAGGTATAAATGCAAATCGCAATGTTTGTCCACTATCTCCTCCTAAACCATTAAATGAGTTTTAATGCGGATTTCGTCATCTTTAAGGGATTTTATTCACTTTTTGCTAATAAAATACATTTGGGAAGCTACGAAATTACCTACGATAAACAATTACGTTGACGGTAAATCGATGCCATTGGCATGGATAACGTTTTATTCCATTCTCTTATATCCTAAATTGCCAATAATCACGCACTCACCTTCTTGTAAATCAGTGGTCAGCTCTCATTCCTCAAAAAACCCACCTTATTTCGACTATAAAGCCTAAAGTTGCCATCACCCACTAAAGTTGCCATCATCCACTAAAGTTGCCATCAGCCACTAAAGTTGCCATCGCCCACTAAAGTTGCCATCCCGCATTCACCTCCTGGTAAATGAGCGAAATACTCCAACCGTCTCATTCCAACCTTCTTATATCCTAAATTACCAATCATCCCGCACTCACCTCCTTGGAAATCAGTGGTCAGCTCTCATTCCTCAAAAAAACCCACCTTATTACAACTACCAAGCCTAAAGTTGCAATCACCCACTAAAGTTGCCATCACCCACTCAAGTTGCCATCACCCACCAAAGTTGCCATCACCCACTAAAGTTGCCATCACCCACTAAAGTTGCCATCACCCACTAAAGTTGCCATCATCCACTAAAGTTGCCATCACCCACTAAAGTTGCCATCACCCACTAAAGTTGCCATCACCCACTAAAGTTGCCATCACCCACTAAAGTTGCCGTCACCCACTAAAGTTGCCATCACCCACTAAAGTTGCCATCACCCACTAAAGTTGCCATCACCCACTAAAGTTGCCGTCACCCACTAAAGTTGCCATCACCCACTAAAGTTGCCATCAGCCACTCACCTCCTGGTAAATGAGCGGGATGCTCTCGTTCCTCAGGAACCAGCCGTCGAACAGCTCCACGGCTTGCTTGGTGACGGTGGGGCTCTCCCACTCCACGCCGGCGGTCAGCAGCGCGCCGGATAGCCAGCTGTGTGGAATAGGAAGTTTTTGTATAAATAATGTTTTTATTGATTGGGATCAAGTAACTTGATTGTAATGACTATACAGGGTTAATTTTAATTAGCGCATCACCTCTTGCAGGCGGCTTCCTTACATCAATCCCAATAAAATTTGTTCTACGACATTTGCAAAAGTTGATAATTAACACAAAAACAAAAAATAAAAACAAATTTGCGCGCTCTGTTATTTATTACTCTGTATTTTGTAAGAAAATCCTAAACCGGTCACCCCCCCCCGTCGGCCGCGCGCCTGCCACGCCTGCCTTTTAATATTAATTTTAATTATTTAATGTTGTGGGGATTGATGTAGAAAAGCTGCCTACAAGAGGTGATACGCTAATTAGAAATAACCCTGTATAGAGAAATGGGGAAAATAGAACATTATTGTTTTCTCACGATCAAAAGATGAACAAGAGGTAATATAAATTTAACATGATTTTATAAAGCTTCTAAGTAAGTAGGTATGAAGATTAGAACGGCAGCTAAATACTTTACATGTTTACTTTTTAGGTATTTTACAAAAAAAACTTTATTACTTTTTTCCTTACGAATGTTTTATATAATTTTAATTCCAAAAAATGTATTCCATGTAAAACCTCGATAAAACAACTTTTAAACGTTCAGGATCTGTCTAAAAATTTTGAAGATTATCCATTACAAAACCAAACACTTGAAATTATTTCCTTTTAATTACATTTTGTTATGTCAAAAAGTTTTAATCAGTTTTTTTCTCTACACAATTTTATATTTCGCATTATATCAGAATAAAGACATTTGCATGATGCCTCTACAACCTCTCTCACAGAGTCGGATAACCAACCAAAGCTTTCGTCTAAAAAGCCTAAATTATCTTCCAAAAAACTTTCGTATATAAAGCCTAGTTAAATTATCTTCCAAAAAACTTTCTTATATAAAGCCTAGTTAAATTATCTTCCAAAAAACTTTCGTATATAAAGCCTAGTTAAATTATCTTCCAAAAAACTTACACCAAGTCATCATCAGCCTTCTCCCCCTCCCTATACAGCTTCACACTCCTCGGTGGCAGCGTCGCCAACAGCGCATTGACCCGTGGTCCGATGGACGTGAAGCGCAGCAGCTGCCGCCACCAGGACAGGTGGCCGAGCACCACGCGCCAGGGGGCCCAGTGCTGCTCGGTGCTGAGGTGGGCTGGAATGGAGTGAGCTGTTTATAAGTGGGGTTGAAACGATACAGGGAGACTTCTAATGTCACGTATAGCTGTTAAGAGGTGATAGATTAGGTCAAAAGCAACCGATTTTGACCAATAATGTCGTATGCAAAAGTTTACCGTTTTGAGTTATTTCAAAAATTTAAATAAATGAAATTTGATATAGTAAGTGACTGAGCACCACGCGTCACGGCGCCCAGTGCTTCTCCGTGCTGAGGTGAGCTGGAATGATAATAATAATAAATCTCCAGACTAACACACCAACTGTGTGGCCCTAAACTAAGCCAAGCTTGTACTATAGGTACCACACAATGGAAGGGAGAACCTAGTTACACCCAGACACGAGCCAATATCTCATTTTGACGAATTTGGCCCGACCCGGGGATCGAACCCGGAACCATCCGCTTAGCAGTCCGGTATATATACCGCTGCACCACAGAGGTCTTATGGGGGTGAGCTGTTGGCAATAAGAGTTGAAATTTGATATAGTAGATGGCTGAGTACCACGCGCCAGGGGGCCCAGTGCTGCTCCGTGCTGAGATGAGCTGGAACGGGGTGAGCTGTTTATAAGTTGGGTTGACACTTGGTGTGACAGACTGAACTGTTTACAACTTGAGTTGAAACTTAATGTAGTAAATGTGTGCAAATCCGTTATGGATTTTTGTGGATTCGGACAGTAATTACTATATATAATTTCAATTAAATGGATTTATGCAAAGTAATGCTTGATTCCATTAATTTTAATAACTAGAGTTGTAGATGCAAATAGTCGTATTAAAGGTACCTACGTAGATTGTATCATTGTTAGGAATAGTCAAAGTTGAATGGAACAATATCACCTCATTGAATGTTTCAATAATAAACATTATCAAATTGACATCCTATTAATTAAAACTTAAAATCTTGCTCGAACACTTGATTTTCATTCATGTTTGTGTGCGTGGGTGTTTATGGTTGGGCTTGAGTGAGTGTACATGACAACTGTCATTGACAAGGTGTCATTTTAACCTCGGGTTAGCTAACTCAGATTTAAATGGCGCCACCATCGATTGTAATAAGAAGTAGTTACAATCGATGGTGGCGCCATTTAAACCTGAGTTAGCTAACCCGAGGCTAAAACGTTCCCTGCAATTGGGCCTAAGTCATGTACACAATAACTCACCGGCGGCGGCAATGGCGGCACTAGTAGGCAGTCTGCCAGCTCGACTGAGAACAAACGCGTCGTCTAGCAGCAGCGAGCGCTCGGCGGGGTCGCCGCTGGAGTACAGGGCGGCCGCGCGCTCCGCGGCCAGCGCGCTGGACTGGAGATTGCAACGTGTGATAAATAAATAAATCTCTAGACTGACACTTAGTACACGTTTATAAATCTAAATTATGATTGTATAATTTCGAAAAGAGTGCCGAGAGTTTTTTCCGCCAGCTCTTTCTCTCGGTCTACTGCGGCCATTGCTGATGAATGTAGGCGTGTCCCGTGTCATTTCTTTTAAATTTTAGATTTTATGCTTTTGACAATGTATAAGAGATTCGTTTTTCATCCTACGTACAATAAAGTAATTTCAATTCATTTCATTTCATTTCACCAACTGTGTGGCCCTAAACTAAGCAAAGCTTGTACTATAGGTACCACACAATGGACTAGGGGAGAACCTAGTTACACCCAGACACGAACCAATATAGAAAACCATTTTGACGAAATTGGCCCGACCCGGGGATCGAACCCGGAACCATCCGCTTAGCAGTCCGGTATATATACCGCTGCACCACAGAGGTCGTCAAATGTTAAGGTTAACTGTGTAAGTGAGTGAACCTTCTTCTATTAAATAACTGATAGATAGATAGATATTAGGTTACGATGAAGATTTCAAATTTATATTTAAACAAATATTTTTCTTAATCCTACTTCAGTATTATTTGCTTGCAATAGCTCAATTTACTCAATAAAAAGCCGTAACATATAAAAATACATCTGTCTCTCTCACTCACCTCTCCATTCATGACTTGTGGAGCGACTCGATATAGCCCTCTCGCTCCCACGTTGTACCTCACCCATTTGTGTTTGCCCAAGTCTGGAATAACCACTGCAAAAAAAAAGCAAAATTACATGTTGATTTCATTATGTTCTTACTTATTTATAGTCCCTAATGCTGGATTATTGTTATTGATTAATCAAACAATGATTTCGCTCTCGGCTTCCTTCGCGTGGAAATATAATGTCCCTAATTTAAAGATCGCTTCTTAATAACGTATTTTTCTCCCAGTGAAATGTAAATTGGTTCAGTAGTATTGTAAATTACACCGAACACACAAATTCACAATCTCTATCCCTTCATAACATTAGTCAAATGACAATCCTTAAAACATCAAAGACAGGAGTGGTAGTCTAGCTGTAGGCTCTGGTTGCAGCGATTACAGGGCTGATTCGACCGGTGAAATACCACCGTCGCACAGAAAACCGACGTGAAGTAGGGACGATGTTCCTGCGTTTCGTTCGGTGAGTGCGGTATCCGGTGCCCAATTTTCTCAAAGGCTCAGCCACACACCCCCAACACCCACAGTGTTGCGGGTAGTCATGGGCGACGGTGGCCACTTGCCATCAGGTGACCCGCGTGCTCGTTTGCTAGCTTCACATAAAAAAAAGACAAAGAATACTTACTCTCATGCTCGTTCATCCACACTAAATGAGTGACGTTTTCTGCCCATCGCGAAGTGCGTGGGGTTGCTTTTGTATCATTACCGGTGTCGTACCTGCAATACAATTTAGACTTTACACAGAGTTAAACAAAGTTGAAATTCGAGTAGGTCTATTTGTTTGACAAGTCCTTTTAAACCATAAGACGGTTTTGGTACAATTTTAATTTTATTCAAGGAATACTAAATACGAATGTATACTAAAATAAATTGGTAGTGTAAGAGAAAGATTTTTTGTAAATGCAGTTGTTTCATTTTTAACGTCGTTCAATTATATAACGGGTGTAAAATGATCATTTCCGAAGCCTGAAACAATGTATTCTTGAACCTCAATAGTAACTAAATTCAACAGATTAACAAGAAAACTCATTTTAAAAAAATATAAAGGTTTGAAAAGTGTCATTCGCCGCTGCAGATCAACTCTTACACATTAGCTAATGGTTCAGGTGCAATGATTAGCAAACATTTTTTTTACGACTTGATTCCTTTGTGCTTAAAAAATCTTCCCATTATTTACTACGCCAAAACGCATTGATACTACGGGAGCTACGACATACTACGGCAGATTTCCCATACTACGCGCGTAGCAATTCTTTCTTAGTTTTTTACTGTGATAAAAATATGACTATTTTTTTTAATTAACCTGCAAAATACATTTTACATTCTGCCTAAGATTCCACACAACCTACAAAACATCACACTTTCACGTTTCAACACCTACTTTCCTAGTAATCCTTGACTCTAACCACCTTTTTACCTATAAAACATCACATTTTACCCTACATTTCAGCTACTCTACTCACCAAGTCCCATTGACCAAGTGTTCCGTCCCGTTCCACTTGACCTTCTCATTCGCCACGGGCCCCACCGTGAACGTGAGCGGGACGGTCCAGGCGGGCGGGGGCGGGGGGCGGGTGGTATTATACTACCTAGTGTTTTTTAACTAACTGACCAATGAACGGAACCTTCTAACACACACTTTCATTCATACACAACTCATTAGTATCATGACATAGTTATTTTTCTCTCTTTAACTTAAACGGATATTTTCCTCCGTTTAAGTCTCTTCTTTTCCATTTTATTCATTGCAGATCATACTTTTCACCTTACCTTGTTAAATCCTTATTTCAAGGCTCCTTTCTTCTGTTTATATACTCATACTTTTCACCTTACCTTGTTAATATCCTTATTTCAAGGCTCCTTTCTTCTGTTTCACCTAAAAGACATCACATCATACATATATTATTACTATTTAACTCACCAAGTCCCATTGACCAAGTGTTCCGTCCCGTTCCACTTGACCTCCTCATTGACCACGGGCCCCACCGTGAACGTGAGTGGTATAGTCCAGGCGGGCGGGGGCGGGGGGCGCGTGGTATTATACTACCTAGTGTATTTTAACTAACTGACCAATGGACGGAACCTTTTAACACACACTTTCATCCATACACAACTCATTAGTATCATGACATAGTTATTTTTCTCTCTTTAACTTAAACGGTTATTATCCTCCGTTTAAGTCTCTTCTTTTCCATTTTATCCATAGCCGATCATACTTTTCACCTTACCTTCCTTATTTCAAGGCTCCTTTCTTCTGTTTCACCTAAAAGACATCACATCATACATATATCATTACTACTTAACTCACCAAGTCCCATTGACCAAGTGTTCCGTCCCGTTCCACTTGACCTCCTCATTCGCCACGGGCCCCACCGTGAACGTGAGCGGGACGGTCCAGGCGGGCGGGGGCGGGGGGCGGGTGGTGCGGGGGGCGGCGCGGCGCGGGGGCGGGGGCGGGGGCGCCGTGGTGGTGGCGTTGTCGTCGTCCGTGTAGGTGTAGTTCTCTGTTGGTAATGTTGCCTAGTTTAGAGAGCTGTATGCTTGGTGAGAATTTTTGTTGTGTTAATACGTGAAATATGTTAGGTCATGTGACAGAAAGAATATATGAAAACTTGTACAGGGACCTTGGCAGTGTCGTTCAAGCACAAGACTCTATTTTTTTCTATTTACTGACACTGAGGACCCCAACAATTTTATTAAAATGAATTATTTGGCATGCTTAAAGACTTGCCGAGTTTTTTTATTTTAAAATATCCGAACTTATCAAAGTTTTCTTAATCGATTGGACCACCAGACATAGTTTACAAGGTCTATTTAACCACGAGTAGTATTAGAGGACTAGACTTAGATTATGACTTGACTCACCTGGCTCATAAAACAGCTCATCCAGCTCAGCTCGCAGATCGTGCGTGAGGTGCGCGCTCAGGATCTCAGGAACCGGATCAGGTGGCTCGGCTGACATTATGAACCTGGGAGATTATATATTGTTATAGTTTAGTATTGTCTTTTTAGGGTTCCGTACCCAAAGGGTAAAACGGGACCCTATTACTAAGCCTCCGCTGTCTGTCTGTCTGTCTCCAGGCTGTATCTCATAAACCGTAATAGTTAGAAAGTTTAATTTTTTCACAAATGATGTATTTCTGTTGCCGCTATAACAACAAATACAAAAAAAAATGTAAAAAGAAATACAATGAACGTGTTTTTTTCGAATATTTTTTGCTCAATATTAAAAACGGTAACAGGTAGACACTTCAAATTTTCACAGGGTTTTTTTTTTCAATAAAGTTAATAATAAAAGGGGGCTTTTTTTAATGATAGTACGGAACCCTTCGTGTGCGAGTCCGACTCGCACTAGGCCGATTTTTTATTATTATTAGGTGGATAGTGTGTAAGAAAGTTATTATAAATATGTGTCAGTTAGAATGTATGTTATTCCAATTACTAACAGATCTAGTAATTTCAATAAATCTGTATAACTATATTTTGGCTAAATATTTCACTTACCGAGTCCTTCTTACCTGCCGGTGCCCAATTTTGTCAAAGGCTCAGCAACACACCCCCAACACCCACAGTGTTGCGGGGAGTCATGGGCGGCGGTGATCCCTTGCCATCAGGTGACCCGCATACTCGTTTGCTACCTATATTTTATAAAAAAAAAACCCACCTCTGCTGCGTGACGTGCACGTCGCCGCCCACCACGGCGGCGGCCAGCAGCGGGTACCCGGGCCGCGAGCACCACGCGTCCCACGCCGTGGTGGCCACCGACGAGTTGCCGCCGGGGCTGGTTGGCGACCATCAGCGCCATCTATGTCGCCACACCACAAACAGACCCACCTCTGCTGCGTGACGTGCACGTCGCCGCCCACCACGGCGGCGGCCAGCAGCGGGTACCCGGGCCGCGAGCACCACGCGTCCCACGCCGTGGTGGCCACCGACGAGTTGCCGCCGGGGCTGGTTGGCGACCATCAGCGCCATCTATGTCGCCACACCACAAACAGACCCACCTCTGCTGCGTGACGTGCACGTCGCCGCCCACCACGGCGGCGGCCAGCAGCGGGTACCCGGGCCGCGAGCACCACGCGTCCCACGCCGTGGTGGCCACCGACGAGTTGCCGCCGGGGCTGGTTGGCGACCATCAGCGCCATCTATGTCGCCACACCACAAACAGACCCACCTCTGCTGCGTGACGTGCACGTCGCCGCCCACCACGGCGGCGGCCAGCAGCGGGTACCCGGGCCGCGAGCACCACGCGTCCCACGCCGTGGTGGCCACCGACGAGTTGCCGCCGGGGCTGGTTGGCGACCATCAGCGCCATCTATGTCGCCACACCACAAACAGACCCACCTCTGCTGCGTGACGTGCACGTCGCCGCCCACCACGGCGGCGGCCAGCAGCGGGTACCCGGGCCGCGAGCACCACGCGTCCCACGCCGTGGTGGCCACCGACGAGTTGCCGCCGGGGCTGGTTGGCGACCATCAGCGCCATCTATGTCGCCACACCACAAACAGACCCACCTCTGCTGCGTGACGTGCACGTCGCCGCCCACCACGGCGGCGGCCAGCAGCGGGTACCCGGGCCGCGAGCACCACGCGTCCCACGCCGTGGTGGCCACCGACGAGTTGCCGCCGGGGCTGGTTGGCGACCATCAGCGCCATCTATGTCGCCACACCACAAACAGACCCACCTCTGCTGCGTGACGTGCACGTCGCCGCCCACCACGGCGGCGGCCAGCAGCGGGTACCCGGGCCGCGAGCACCACGCGTCCCACGCCGTGGTGGCCACCGACGAGTTGCCGCCGGGGCTGGTTGGCGACCATCAGCGCCATCTATGTCGCCACACCACAAACAGACCCACCTCTGCTGCGTGACGTGCACGTCGCCGCCCACCACGGCGGCGGCCAGCAGCGGGTACCCGGGCCGCGAGCACCACGCGTCCCACGCCGTGGTGGCCACCGACGAGTTGCCGCCGGGGCTGGTTGGCGACCATCAGCGCCATCTATGTCGCCACACCACAAACAGACCCACCTCTGCTGCGTGACGTGCACGTCGCCGCCCACCACGGCGGCGGCCAGCAGCGGGTACCCGGGCCGCGAGCACCACGCGTCCCACGCCGTGGTGGCCACCGACGAGTTGCCGCCGGGGCTGGTTGGCGACCATCAGCGCCATCTATGTCGCCACACCACAAACAGACCCACCTCTGCTGCGTGACGTGCACGTCGCCGCCCACCACGGCGGCGGCCAGCAGCGGGTACCCGGGCCGCGAGCACCACGCGTCCCACGCCGTGGTGGCCACCGACGAGTTGCCGCCGGGGCTGGTTGGCGACCATCAGCGCCATCTATGTCGCCACACCACAAACAGACCCACCTCTGCTGCGTGACGTGCACGTCGCCGCCCACCACGGCGGCGGCCAGCAGCGGGTACCCGGGCCGCGAGCACCACGCGTCCCACGCCGTGGTGGCCACCGACGAGTTGCCGCCGGGGCTGGTTGGCGACCATCAGCGCCATCTATGTCGCCACACCACAAACAGACCCACCTCTGCTGCGTGACGTGCACGTCGCCGCCCACCACGGCGGCGGCCAGCAGCGGGTACCCGGGCCGCGAGCACCACGCGTCCCACGCCGTGGTGGCCACCGACGAGTTGCCGCCGGGGCTGGTTGGCGACCATCAGCGCCATCTATGTCGCCACACCACAAACAGACCCACCTCTGCTGCGTGACGTGCACGTCGCCGCCCACCACGGCGGCGGCCAGCAGCGGGTACCCGGGCCGCGAGCACCACGCGTCCCACGCCGTGGTGGCCACAGACGAGTTGCCGCCGGGGCTGGTTGGCGACCATCAGCGCCATCTATGTCGCCACACCACAAACAGACCCACCTCTGCTGCGTGACGTGCACGTCGCCGCCCACCACGGCGGCGGCCAGCAGCGGGTACCCGGGCCGCGAGCACCACGCGTCCCACGCCGTGGTGGTCACTGACGAGTTGGAGCCGGTGCTGGTGCTGAGGGCGCGCCAGAGGTCTCTGGTGGGAAGAGAAATATTTTAGGTTTAGGTTTAAAGAATTTATTCTCAGAAAGATTACAGGAATCACTTAATTGAGGACAGAGTTTCTTAATAACAATTTGGCATTTGGCAGTTTTAAGCTATTATGTAATAATAAATTAAATTATCAATAATACCATAGAAAACACTTATGTAATATCACAAGTGCCCTCCACGGCATCATTGATAATTTTGTAGAATATAATCAGACAACTGTGACTTAAAACTGTTAAATGATGTTACATTCTTTAGTTACATTCGTTTTTTAGTTTTTCTATTCTGTTATTTTGGTAATTGAGAATATAGTCAGGTCAATTTAAACATTTGAAGCTTCATGTATTACCATCAAGCTGAAAATCAGTAAGATTGATAAAATATGATTGAAAATAAAATTTGAAGTTTTACATCTTTCCCCTGTAGGGAAAAAAATATATTCAAGGTTTATTCACTCGTGCATATTATGACGATAACAACTTGTACAACTTTTTGAATCGTTAATTTAAAAACGTATTTAAGTTAAAAACGTAGGTATTAATTTTCAGCTTGATTGCAATTTATGTACCTTCGCTCTCATTTTTATGTTTAAATTGACCGGACTAATATGTGTGGCAAACAGCAAAAGAAAGTAATTACAGAGACTAGAGAATCACACTGAAGAAAGAAAAATAGCTGTTGTTAAGGAAATTTAAAGGCTTTTAATTGATTGTAAGGTAACCAGCTTCAGAAAAGATTTCAAGAATTTACAAATAATGAATCTCGTAAATACTTATTAAGTATTAAAAAACGGAATTAAATATACAAACATAAAATCGTAGCACATAGGTATGTTTCAATAAAAAAAACACAAGCAGTTCATTTCTGTTAACATTACCTATTTATTTTGACTAACATTCTGACTACAAGGGTGGGGCCCTTACTATTGATAAAAGAACTTGAGGTTTTTAAGCGCTTTAACAGGAACTCGACTCAGTAATACGGTTAACAACCCAATGAGTCTTTAAACCCTGAATCCTAAGCCTATTTTGAGTATAAGACTGGAACTCTAAGTCCACTTTAAGACGGAGTCATTTTGAAATGACTCAGATTATTAAACGACTCAGTCGACAAAAGGTTTGAAGCTTTCTCTTGCGAGCGAATCATTGATGTTATTGGACGCGCCTGATTTTTTTTGTTAACTGTAATATGTGTTTTTATTTTGTTTATATTATTTCATTTTTATTTGTGATTTTATAACTAATGTAATCACTTGTTCGTATGGCAGGGACTAGCTGAAAACCAGCATTACATTACACATTGTATCATTTTTTTGTACATGTACATAGTTTAGTTATGTTTGTGTGTGGCAGAAATAAATGGTTTATTTTTTTTCCTGTCTGTCCATTGCTGTTGGCCCCTTGACGGCCTTCACAGTTTCAACGGGCTTGGGAATGGTTTATTTTTTATTGAAAAGGTCTAAAAACCTCTTTTCATCAGCCTACTCTTCACCCTGCAGTATACGGGGTGTAAAAGAACTGCTTTCGAAAACAAAAACTGGGCATTGCTGGAGAGGTAATGGTTACGTTTTGAGCAAAAAAAATGACTAACAGAAAAAAAAACGTAATTTTACAAAATTGCATTTAAACTGTCAGATTTTGCGATGATTTCAAATGAAATAGGGTTTTAATATACCTAATTTGCAATGTAAATAATTGCACCTGAACCAACAGTTGATGTGTGAGCGATGATTTTAAGCGCTGAATATGACTTTTCAATCCTTAATAACTTAAATTGGGTTTTCTGGGTATACTGTTAGTGAATTTAGCTACTATTGAGGTTCCAGAATACATGGTTTCAGGCTTCGGAAGTGGTCTTTTTACACCCGTTATATACCGGACTGCTAAGCGGATGGTTCCGGGTTCGATCCCCGGGTCGGGCCAAGTTCGTAAAAATGTCTTTTCTATATTGGTTCGTGTCTTGGTGTAACTAGGTTCTCCCCTAGTCCATTGTGTGTATAGTACAAGCGTTGCTTAGTTTAGGGCCACACAGTTGGTGTGTCAGTCTGGAGATTTATTTATTACTAGCAGTGCCCGCCACTTCGTCCGCGTTGAATAGTTGCAGCGTGATGTTATTAGCCTAAAGCCTTCCTCAATAAATTGTCTATTCAACACTAAAAGAATTTCTCAATTTGAACAAGTAGTTCCCGAGATTAGCGCGTTCAAACAAACAAACTCTTCAGCTTTATAATATTAGTATAGAAGTATAGATTATTAATTTATAATGTTACCTGGCGTCGGCGCTGGCGGCGCGGTGGTCGCGCAGCAGGCGCGCCAGCGCGGCGCGGCCGGCGTCCTCACCCACCGCCTCCACCGCCATGCTCACTATCGCCGCGCCCTGGGGTGTGTCATCATCATCATTATCATCATTATCATCATTATCATCATTATCATTATCATCATCATCATCATTATCATTATCATTATCATCATTATCATTATCATCATTATCATTATCATCATTATCATTGTCATCATTATCATTATCATCATTATCATCATCATCATTAAAATTAACATAATTAAAATTATCATCATTACATAGTATAAATCCAAGTCGCTCATTCTGTCTGTTTGTATGTTTGTCCGCTATCTCCTCCGAAATTACGTAACGGATTTTAATGCGGTTTTAGCCATCTTATAGATTTTTTTTTCATTTAAATTTGTAAATAAATAAAATTTTGATAGTTATTTTAAATTAGGTATTTAAAATTCAACGTAACGGGAACAAGTTGCGCAAAATTACATCATTACGAAGCGTGGGCGGGTCACTAATATTTATGAAGTAATAAAGAAATATATTTATAATGGATAAGGAATTTAACTTAGTTAAAAAATATGTTATTGAATTCATGTTTTGTTATATAAAAAAACAAAACTGTCGAATAGAGAACTTTTTGAATTCGTTTATAAATGCGTCTACCACAAATTTGATTCAATTAAACTTTATTTAGGTTTTATAAAGTCGCACATACAATGACGGAAAACATTTTTTTATAATGAAGAAAACCATATTTCCGCCAAATCTATATGGTATAAACATTAATGTAATAGAACAATATAACCTACATTTGTTTACCGAAAAAGTATCATCACATCGAAAATCTAATTCTTGAAAACATTACTTTGATATCGGATTATACTTAAAGCTTTTTAAATCCATTGAACAGAACCTTTGCTTCCTTATCTTAAAAATCCATCATCAACCCTTACCTTATGTAGCGACAGTTCGTCGGTGGCGCCCTCTATGTCGGCTCGTTCCAATCTAGGAGACGCTACGGCTCGCACTGAGTTACTGGCGTCCAATCTATGAGAATAATATATGAGAATATACTTAGTACATTTATTTAATGAAAGAAATAAATAGATTGGCATCTTAAAAGTGAAACTGTAAATAGAACATATTTTTCATATCTATATTAAGATTCGATTAAAGGGACGCTTTACTACGAAGATTTAACATAAACAATACGAGAAACATAAAACAGTTATTTAGATTAAATGAAAACATTCTTATGTTAACACAAATAGGAGATCAAAACCAAGTCGTTAAAAAAAATTATGTTGTTATTTTTCTTTAATTTCTGCAAAAAATATACTTTTACACAATGCAAATAATCAACAAAAACAACAACTTTTTTTTTACGCCTTCTAAAATCTATAAAACCATTACTATCACTTTCCAAACCTCAAAGCAGGCAGTATATGATCCAGCAGCAGCGAGTCGGCTCTATGCGCGGGCGCGGCTGCTTTCTCTCCCAGTACAGACGTGAGCGCCGACATCAGCCACTGAGAGCTCCACCAACGAGGGGAGACCAGACCGCCGAACCACTGACAATGCAAATTTATTAATTAACAATGAACATTATTCTTTAATATTAACATTCGTTAAAGTTATATTAGAAAAAAAAACGAATCTTAGTCATTTACAGATTAAAGAACTAAGTTGATAAAAAGAAACTAATGCGTCCTAGTGGTTTTAAAATAAGCATTCGACTACATTAATCACAAAGTACTACTTTATTAAAATTACACGATTATGATAGCAGATGTATCTTAAACTATTAGAATACTTTTAATTCATCTTATTAAACCTTGTGCAATTCCGAAAGTACCACTAATATAGAAAAAAATCATTTTAAGAACATGTTAAAAATGGAGTACCACAAGGAAGTGTTCTTAGATCACTTTTATTCATTATTTGTTTTAAAGATTTTCCAAAAATCATTGACCATAATTGAACGCGTTATAATCGGCAAAAATGGGTTTCACTTAATAGTAATCTCATTTATTTTGTTTTTTTTTTACATCTCCTATACCAGCAAATTAACTTATAGAATTATTTTATTGTCCGTCTATCTGTCCCTTTTTACCTGCTGAGCGAGAAGTCTTGCAATGGTCTTGTAATCTGACAATATAGCTGGTGACAACGTGATGAGCCCCCACCCCTCTGAATAAGGGTTGCCACCCTCCACCACCAAGATATCTACAGAAATAGAAGAAAAAAAATATTCCCATAGTAAAAACAAAGTCTCTATACGCGTCTGTTTGTACGCTAACTGCAGACAAAATAAGTACACATAGAATTTTGATTTTGTTTTCATTTATGTTTAGATTAATTATAACAATATAATCCTCAAATAACGGGTGTAAAAAGACCACTTCCGAAGCCTAAAACCATGTATTCTTGAGCCTCAATAGTAACTAAATTCACTAACAGGATACCCAGTAAACTCAATTTAAAAAAGTTATTGAGGACTGAAAAGTCATATTCGCCGCTTGAAATCGTCGCTCAACTGTCGGTTCAGATGCGATTATTTACTTACATTGCAAATTAAATTAAAACCCTATTTAATTTGAAATCATCACAAAATCTGATAGTATTAATGCAATTTGCGAAAATCGGGTAAAAAAAATATATATTTTTTAATCATATAAAAAAAATATTTTGCTCAAAACGTAACCAGTACCCCTCCAGCAATGCTCAGTTTCTGTTTTCGGAATCAGTTCTTTTACACCCAGTATTTACGTAGTCAAACATTACTCTCTTGCAAATTTGATTAACCAATCATTTATAACAAGTGTATAAAATTATAAAAATTAAGTTAAATCACTAAAATTTTAGATTTTGAGCACAGTCTAAATAAGTTTAAAACAACTTACCGAGTTTGGGTAGTGGATATGACGTATTCAGTTCATATGAAAACTGCTGTACCGTTTCCTGCACCCATTTCAGTAAAGGCCTGGTAAATTAAATTAAATTAAATTATAAGTATTTTTAAATATTATAATTTTTAGTACAAAGCAAATCACTATGTATTTTACAATCATAAAAGTTTTTTTAAGGTTTTTCTTATCAAGGTATTAAGCAAGAAGTTAGCTGTCATTCATATTTAGGATACAAAAATCACCAAATTGAATTTATTTAATACTAGATTATCAAGCAATGCTCAGAAAAATAATTATCGTTCTCGAAAACACTCAATTAAAATACACTCGAAAATTCTTTCTTTTTTACTTTTTCCATAAATTGTTTAGTACCACCATGCCCCATCTCGAAATCCACTGCTGTCAGGCTGTAAGACATTCAACAATAATCTACCCCACAACCTCCACCATTATCATCACCATCATAATTACACCCTGTTATGCAGAAAGGTGTTAAGTCCCAAAAATCGGATATTGAGTTAAGTATACCACTGTTTTTGTAAACATATAATCTAATTGTACGCCAAAAGTGAACACTCCAAAAATTATATATTTTTTGTTATTTACAAAAAATAGGTTTTGCAAATTTCATTACTCCACCTTTTGAATTTTGCATAACAGTTTTATGTCAAAAAGTTCAGTTCTGTATATTAAGGATACGTTGGAAGCCTGATTTATAGTAAGATCCAAGTGCAAAACCTCTTAGAAAATGTTCATAACTTAATCTTATTTTTGCAATAAATTCTTAAAAAAAATTGCCAAGTGCGAGTCGGACACGTGCACGAAGGGTTCCGTACTATTTTTATCTATAAAAACGGTAAAAAATAAAATGTTTTGATTTGGTGCCACCCTTTAATATGAATGTTATAAAATAATTCATTTTTACAGTGAATATAAAACTGAATATTTGTCAGTTGTCGTTAATAAGATCAAGAAAAAAAATCCAAATAAACACGCTTGGTGTATGGGATTCCTCTTAAATATTTTAACTTTATTTAATTGTTAGTGTTTGTTATTATAGCGGTATCATAAATAAAACATGTGTGAAGAACTTTCTAGCTATCATGGTTCATAAGGAGGCTTAGTAATAGGGTCCAGTTTTTACCCTTTGGGTACGGAATCATAAAAGAAAGATTGGACTTAGGTAATTAAAAGTAAATTGACACCTTTTGTTTAATTGTTTCCTGCGCCACCGAGAAGCACACTTAGCAGTGTTATTTAGCGAGCGCTCCGTTGTCGCTTCGTGTCGATTCAAGGTCACGCGTCGCCAACGGTTAGCGGAATATTCCACTGTTTGTGTTTACGTTTTTTACGTAAAATCATTGCAAAATGTGACTTTTTAGCAAATAATTAGTGCAATAAACTTATTTAGACTATAGTGAATGTGAAAGCGAATCTTCAACAATGGAGACGGACTTATTAGTTAGTAGTGAAATAGTTAAATTAAACCACAAAGTAACGTGTGAAATAGTAAGAGAACTATCAACAAATGATGACGGAACTTTTACAGTACAGTGTCACCAGTGTAATCATAAGAACCTCATCAAAAATTTTTTAGAATGGACAAATGGACAATCTAAAATAAAAACAATGAAATGCAAAAATTGCACAAAAACTAGCGTAATAAAGATTTGCATGTTCGTGAACCTTCGACACACGAACGGCAAGTTTCCCAGAAGGCGTATCCCAGGCAAAAAAAGTAACAAGGCGAACGGAAACAAACCACAGTGCACCTACAGAATCTGGACCAAACCCGCAAAATAAGCCTAGCAAGAATGGCACACATGTACCACCAATTTTAATCACGGACGTGACATACAAATACAAAGATAACAGGGACACAAAAAAGATGTCTATGTGACCAACTTGTGAGAGATTTAACAAAAATAATAGGCAAGTACAATGGTCGCATTATCAGAAACGAGAGAAGTAAAAATATCCTCATCACGCTCACCGACTTAGAGAAGCGAACAAAGGCAATAGAAGACATCAAAAGCTTCAAGCCAGACCTCGCTTTTATAGCACCAAAGCCCAAGTCAGAACAGATAAAAACAACAAAAATTATAATTAGAAATATGGGACACGACTATTCCATCGAAGAACAAAAAGACGAGATGGAAAAGTGCATAGGCATTCGCCCTCTCAACATGAAAAAAATAACAAGTGACGTACAACTTTGTATATTCAGTGGCGACTTCTCGTACAACGAGATAGCCGAACGAATGAAAATTACGACAGAATCGTTTTTCTGCGCACAAAAACTAAGACCTGAAAGATACAAAGTAGGGTCGGACAGAGTGCTTCAATGCAAAAATTGCTTTAAATTTAATCACGCAACAAGTGCATGTCACGCACCTAAAAGAGAAAAAACAATATTGATTAAAAACAATCAGAATGAATCGGTGAGTGTGTGCTCAAACTGTAAAGACGTGCAGCCTGAGCAACACACTGCAACACAGAGAAAATGCCCTCTTTTTAAAAAGGCAATAGAGATACAAAAGAAAAAGACTGAGAAAGCAGAAGAAAAACACACCAATAACTTATTTACATCTCACCCAACGTCACAAGTCACAAATAGGAAATCGAGATCTCCAGTACGCAGATCAACTATTGTAAATGGCACATCGTACGCACAGCAAACAAGGACTTTAAGCAATAATAGAGAAACCGAGCAAAACCAGTCTTGTGAAAAGTTTACTAAAGAAGAAAAAATTACAATATTTGATAAAACTATGGAAAAGTTCATAAAACTAATGAAAGAACTTAGAGATATTCTACTCAATTAAAGGTTGTAAGAAATATTTAAAGATCCTGCATATCAACGCGCAAGGTGTAAGAAAAAAGTTTACCGAAATAAAACAGTTGATTCAGAAATACCATGTGGACATTGCTATCATTAACGAAGCCAAAATCAAACTGGACAACCAAAAATTTAATATTCTGAATTACGACAAGATATATGAACAGAAAGCCAACCATCTTGGTACTATTATATACATAAAAAGTGGCACAAGGTGGGCTCAAACCAAACTAGTCAATTCCTTCAATGACGAGGAGAGAAACATCGAAGGATGCAGCTTTCGAGTTTTTACCAACTACACAACTGGAGAATACATCACAATTAAAGGTATTTATGTTCCAATTCCGAACCAAAATGTAATGTCTGATGAGTTCGAGCAACTGATTAGAGAGGAGGGTGCCATAATCATAGGAGACATGAACCTTAAAATGAAACTACTCGGCCACCCAAATGATGGAGGTCTTGGGGTTCTGCTACGAGACATACATAACAACGGAGACTGCAAAATTATACATTCTAATCAGCCATCTAGACCTACTAGTATAGGCAACAAACACATACTAGATATGGCAATTACGACATATGACCACTCAGACCTAAACATAAAATCATGCAAACAAATTGAATCCATAGGTTCTGACCACATGCCTTGGTTAACCACAATCAACTTGGAAAACGACTACGAGGTACCAGTCAGTCGTAACCTTAAAGAATTAAAATCAAACCTGAAAAAACGAGACGAGTTTGAACAAGTTTTAGCAACGAAAATGGACCCTTACGCTCAATTAGAAACAGACACAGACTGCGACAAATTTATCGCACAATTAGAAATAGCTCTTGTACAAACGCTGGATGAGTTCGCACCGCTCAAACAAACCAACCCCAGAGATAATCTTCCCGAAAACATTCAAAGGTTGATTGAAAGAAGAAACAAGGCAAAAAACATTGCATGGTGTCTAAGATTTACAAACAGATACAACGAATTAAAGAGAGAATACAACAGATTGAAACGTCATCTAGCTAAGAAAATTGTAGAAAATAAAGAAAGAACCTGGACTAAAGTTTTAGAGGATAAAACAGACAATAGAAGAAAAATGTGGGGTATACAAAAAGCGCTGAAAAAAACACCTCAAAGGCTCCCCCGTATAGAAAATTGCAACACAGAATTAGAAATTATTGATAGTCTAGTGAATACGGCAATCATTCAAGTATCTGATATAGCCCAAGAAGACGAAAATACAGAACAATATACACCCTTCCACCCATTAGAAGCAACGTCACATGCAGAGTTAAAAGTAGCCCTTCGTAAATTCAAAAGTAAAAAAGCCCCTGGTCCTGACCGAATAACAGCGGACGTTCTTAGACTGGGTGGCGATACGATAATAGCTATATTCAAGAGAATTATGGACTACATTATTAACACGGGATATTTCCCTAAGAGATGGAAAGAAAGCACGTGCATTTTCTTGCATAAACCAGGAAAGGACTACACAAAACTCAAGTCATACAGGCCCATAAGCCTTCTTAACATCATGGGCAAATGGGCTGAACGCATTATCCTGTCGAGAATAAACACGGAAGTCAACGAACTGATCCCCGAACACCAACATGGATTTGTTCGTCAAAGAGGCACAGGGACACAAATACTAAGGACCGGCAAATACATCACCGACGCCCTGGAGAAAGGACAAAGTGTGGCAATGATCTCCACTGACCTCAGCAAGGCATTTGACTCTATAAATCATAAAGGTCTTATAAAGAAAATGTATGATGCAGGAGCACGAAATAACATCATAAAAACTATAGAGAACTACCTATCAAAAAGAACTACCAAAGGCAGATTCAGAACCACAACTGGAACAGAAAGAGACGTACCACACGGCGTGCCACAGGGCTCGATCTTAGGACCCGTGCTTTTCAATTTATACGTCGCCGATCTACCCAAACCACCAGTCGCTGGTCAGATGCTGTCTCAATACGCAGATGATCTGTGCATTCTCAACGCAGCGGAGAAGCCAGATCACTCTACAAGGCGTGCAGAATGGGCTGCGGAGGAGGTTATCGACTATTACAAGAGATGGGGCCTCCAATGTAACGTCGACAAAACGGAGTGTATCATGTTTTCCCGCAAAAGACCTAGGCGAGAAAACACAAACAGTGGATACAGAAACTACATAAAACTGAAAAGTGAACGGATTGAATATAAGAACCAAGTGAAATACCTGGGTGTCGTATTCGACAAAAGGCTGTCAATGAATATAAACACAAAAGAAAGGGTAGAAAAACTTAAACGAGTAAGAGGCGCCCTTAACTCCATCATAGGGTACCGATCCAAAGTGAACATCGAAACAAAACTGCTCATAATACAGACATGTCTCTTGCCGGTACTTGATTACGGAGTCATACAACTCTTACCGAGATACAGTAAGAGCAATTTATTAAAACTTGAAAGACAATACCGAATGGCACTGAAAGCTGCAGGTGACTTCCCAAGTCGCACTGAAACCAAAACCATCTGGGAAATGCTCGGACAAGACCCGTGGCATCTCAGAGCACATGATCTCCATCATGATATGATTGAGAAACTCACATCATTGACGATCAGCGGCCTAGAAGATCCCGGTCCCGCATACACGAAACATGGACAATTTAACCTGCTCCTTCTCTCAAATAGAATAGGCGACATAGAATACTTACACAAATCCGAGAGGGCTAAACCGCTACACAAAAGAACGACCCTCCCCCGTCAGCATAGGCTTTGACGCTTAGAGTCACTCCTAGTTTATAAGTAATTTCAGGTCTAGGACCTGCTAAGATCTTAAATCTAATACTTCTCACACCTGTGTCACATAACTCAACTGTGCGAGTAAAAACCACAGATCAGGCTGTAAAAGATCCCCTCCCGGACAAACTGCGCCAAAATAGACACCAAAGGCACTTGGGAATTATATTTTTAAGTGACATGTAAATTTTTAACCAATGGAAAATAAACACATTCTATTCTATTCTATTCTATTCTATTAGCAGTGTTACCAAATACGTACGTTGTAATAGTAGGGTAATATTATAGACGTTTTGGTATTTTTTACCCGTCTTAGAGCCAGTTTTTTAATAAACAAATAAAATGGCAAATATTGAACTGTCCGATAGCTTTAACTAAGACAAAAATAAAGTTTCAAATTTTCTCAGTGGTCAGATAGCCCTCTGCTAGCTATCCTAATGATTTTTGTGACTAGCTTCACATTAACTCTGTGAGGATGAGACATTCTTTAGTATTTTACGGTTTTTAGAAAAGATCAGTTATCTTTCAACGGATACGGATTTCACCACGGTCAGAACTAGATCAAATTGACATGAAACCACACGAAAAGCACAATCTTTCGAAAAAAAACAATCATTGAAAGGGCCTTCTCCCAGTCGTAAGCTCTGAGGTAACAAATATAGGTAGAGTTGTGGGGTCCTTCTCATATATAAATATAAAACATTAATTTACTAACACTATTAAAATACATTTATTTAATACACAAACAATATCTATACATATCTAATATTAATACGCAACTCATATCATCACACTAACAAATTAATTAATTGCACTCCTTCCGGCGCAGTCGGCTAAAATAATAAAGTACCGTTATCTATGCGGCCGGCCCCGGCCGGCCTTAGATAGCTGCGCGCGCGCCGTGCGTCTTTTGTTTACCTAGCCGGCACCGGCAGTCAGAATTCATACACCGTGCGAAGCGCTCGCTAATCGATGCTTGCTTTTTGAGTTCTACCTACATTATTTACGTGCCTTGTTAATTGTACTTTCTGTCGCTACGCTTAAGCTTATATAAACTATTAAGTGTATTATATCGCTGTAAACTCGTTGCGCGATAATGTGTAGTGTTGTGTGTGCCTGAAGAATAAATCTTTGAACTATATTAACGGATTTCAATTACACCGTGAGCCGTGAGTAAATACACCCACTCAACACTTCCATACTGGTGACCCCGACTAAAGAAACAAAATGAGCGACAGCGGCGATTCTACTGAAACGGCTGGCAGTAATGTTACTACCCGCCGTTGTACTCCAAAAGTACGCAGGCCCAACCAACCAAACCCGACGGCGCCTGATAGTGCACGGACGAATTTAAAGGTACCTCCATTCTCGCCCGATGACCCTGAAATATGGTTTGCGCTTCTTGAAGGCCAATTTGAAAATTTTGAAATTACGGATGACAACGCTAAGTACATACAGGTGATTACAAATCTGGACATACTGCATGCTAAAGCCGTCAAGGACATAATCGTTAAACCTCCACTGCGAAACAAATACGACAAAATTAAGGCAGAGCTTATTCGTCGATTATCAGCTTCTCACGAGAAGAAGGTTAAGCAGCTGCTTACACATGAGGAGCTGGGGGATCGAAAGCCGTCGCAATTCTTACGACACTTACAAGACCTCGCCGGACCCACGGTTCCAGCAGATTTCATCAGGACAATTTGGAGCAACCGACTACCGAACAATATTCAGACGGTGCTGGCGTCCCAACCGACACACTCGCTCGAGCAGCTGGCAGATTTGGCCGACAGGATTCAAGAGGTAACCTCCCCAACGATGCATGTAGCGGCTGCTTCCTGCTCCGGAGCTTGTTCCAGTGGTGCACATGGCGTCAACACTCCCAGCGAGATTGCTGAACTGCGTAAAATGGTTGAACGGCTGGAATTAAAAATGGACCAGCAGTCCCGGAATTCGCGTTACACAGGTCCAAGGAACGCACGCCCTCGCCCACGCAGGCGTTCTTCTTCCCGCCCGAGGTCACGTTCGAGCTCTAGTTACAGAATGTATCCGGTATGTTGGTATCACTCCAAGTTTGGTACCCAAGCGATGAACTGCCTTAAACCGTGTGACTTCAAATCGGAAAACCCCACCGGCGATCGTTAATGGCGACGGACGGTCGCCTTAACTCAGCCGGTCGCTTGTTCATCATGGATCGTACGTCAAAGACTAAACTGTTAGTGGACACGGGCAGTGATATTTGTGTATACCCTATTTCGGCAATTAAGGAAACTAGACTTAAGACCTCCTACCAACTCTGCGCTGCTAATGGTTCTACTATCGACACCTATGGCTACCTGCAGCTTAATCTAGACCTGGGCCTTCGTCGTACATTTCCCTGGAAATTTGTCGTCGCGGACGTTACAAAAGCCATTATTGGAGTTGACTTTCTGTCACATTATAAGCTCGTAGTCGATATAGGTAACCATAGGCTCATCGATAGCCTAACCAGTATCAGCACTGTGGCCTCTGTAACCCTAAACAACAACCTTGTGTCTAGTGTAAAAATTCTGACTGCAGGTAATGACCGATATCATAACGTTTTAGCTCAATATCCTGCAATCACACGACCTTCTGGAATTCCAGGAATTACTAAACACCACACAACTCACCACATACGAACAACACCAGGTCCCCCAATAGCATGCTCTCCCAGAAGGTTGGCTCCCGACAAACTCAAGGTAGCTATAAAGCAGTTTGAAGCGATGCTTGCCAACGGCACGGCACGTCCATCCGACAGTCCTTGGTCCTCGCCTCTTCACTTAGCCACCAAAAAAGACAATGGTTGGCGCCCCTGCGGCGACTACAGATTGCTCAACTCCAGGACTATACCAGACAAGTATCCAATACGCCACATTCACGATTTTGCATTTAACCTATCCGGCAGCAAAATTTTCTCTACTATAGATCTAGTGAAAGCGTATAATCAGATCCCGGTAGCCGAAGAGGACATACCTAAAACAGCAATCACCACACCCTTCGGCCTATATGAATTTCCGTTCATGACCTTTGGCCTGCGAAACGCGGGCCAAACTTTTCAAAGGTTTGTTGACGAATTAACTCGCGGTCTGGACTTTTGCTACGCATATTTAGATGACTTTCTTGTGTTCTCGAAAAGTGAAGAGGAACATGAAGGTCACTTACACTTGCTATTCTCCCGCATGAGTGATTTCGGAGTCTTGGTTAACCCAGCCAAGTGCATTCTAGGAGCCACAGAGGTAGACTTTCTTGGTTATAGGATATCTCCAAACGGCACTAAGCCCTTGGAAGACAAGGTTCAAGCCATTGCTGATCTTCCCAAGCCTAAAACAGTCCGAGAATTGAGACGATTCCTCGGAATGGTAAACTTTTATAGGCGCTTCATTCCAAATGCCGGTCGCATACATGCCCCTCTAAATGCCTTATTAACAGGTTCGGTCAAGGCTTCTCAGAAAATTTGCCTCGAAGGAAGTGCACTAGAAGCATTTCAAAATTGTAAAAAGAGCCTATGCGATGCCGCTTTGCTAGCACATCCCGACCCTGAAGCAAAATTAGCGCTTGTAACCGACGCTTCAGATACAGCATTGGGGGCGGTTCTACAACAGTTCAAAAGCGGTAGTTGGCAGCCCCTTGCCTTTTTCTCTCGTAAATTGAGCCCGACACAAACTAGATACTCACCATACGACAGAGAACTCCTGGCGATCTATGAAAGTATCAAACACTTTCGATACATGCTAGAGGCTACCAATTTCACCATTTATACAGACCACAAGCCTTTAACTTACGCATTTCACGAAAGGAAAGCTAAGTGTTCACCACGTCAATTCAGGCACCTAGATTTCATTTCACAGTTTTCGACTGATATCAAACACATCTCAGGTAAGGACAATGTGGTAGCTGACACACTGTCCCGGATAGAGGAACTACAGACGCCAGTGGACTTAGAAGCACTTGCTCGAGCACAAGTTAACGACCCCGAGCTCGATTCATGTCTTAAAGGTGAGAATTCTCTGCAGCTGGTGAAGAAGCAGATCCCAGGCAGCCATGAACAGTTATACTGCGATGTGAGCACATCTACTGCTAGACCCTTCGTCCCGAAAGGTTTGCGCCAAAAAGTATTTGAATCTCTCCACTCACTTAGCCACCCTGGAGCCAATGCCTCTACAAAACTTATCGCCCAGCGGTTCGTGTGGCCGGAGATGCGTAAAGAGTGTCGAGCTTGGGCTCGAGCATGTCTAGCATGCCAACGTTCTAAAGTGACACGCCACGTCTCATCGCCTTTAGGAACACTTAAGGTCCCTTCGGCAAGATTCCAATTCATCCATATTGATTTGATAGGTCCTCTGCCTCCATCAGACGACTTTCGCTACTGCTTGACAGCCGTTGACCGATTTACACGCTGGCCGGAAGCGGTACCTCTTACAGACATAACAGCAGAGACGGTGGTAAAGGCGCTATTGTCGTGCTGGATATCGCGCTTTGGGTGCCCCACTGATATTGTGACCGACAGAGGTAGGCAGTTCGAGTCAGCACTTTTTGAACAGTTGTCAAAAACAATTGGCTTTAAACATCGACGCACAACTGCTTACCACCCACAATGTAATGGGTTAGTGGAACGTTTTCACCGCCAGTTGAAAAGCGCAATCACCTGCCACGCTGACACCAAATGGACTGAAACCCTACCATTAGTTCTTCTTGGGATCAGGAGCGCTTTTAAGGAAGACCTACAGAATTCCTCAGCACAGCTAGTGTATGGCGAGACATTAAGACTCCCGGGAGAATTCTTCGATCAGAATTCTATTAATCACAGCACGGACCCGACCGAATTTTCTACACGTCTTAAACGTTACGCCAAAAACTTACGCCCTGTCCCGACCCAACACCACGCCAGTAACAAGGTATTCGTTTTCAAGGACTTAGCCACTTGTAGCCACGCATTCCTGAGGGAAGACGCGCTACGAGGCTCCCTTCAACCTGCGTATACTGGACCACATGCCATCATCAAACGAGGTGACAAATACTGTACTCTCAACATAAGAGGCAAAAACACTACAGTGTCTATAGACAGAATTAAACCTGCCTATATACTGTCAGACACAAATAATACAGACTCCATCCCACACACACCACACTCGACACCGTCATCACCATCTAGTAGTACACAAACAACTCGTTCTGGAAGACGAGTCAGGTTCCCAGAATATTATCGCCCTTAACCAGGTCTCTGGGGGGGAGTATTGTGGGGTCCTTCTCATATATAAATATAAAACATTAATTTACTAACACTATTAAAATACATTTATTTAATACACAAACAATATCTATACATATCTAATATTAATACGCAACTCATATCATCACACTAACAAATTAATTAATTGCACTCCTTCCGGCGCAGTCGGCTAAAATAATAAAGTACCGTTATCTATGCGGCCGGCCCCGGCCGGCCTTAGATAGCTGCGCGCGCGCCGTGCGTCTTTTGTTTACCTAGCCGGCACCGGCAGTCAGAATTCATACACCGTGCGAAGCGCTCGCTAATCGATGCTTGCTTTTTGAGTTCTACCTACATTATTTACGTGCCTTGTTAATTGTACTTTCTGTCGCTACGCTTAAGCTTATATAAACTATTAAGTGTATTATATCGCTGTAAACTCGTTGCGCGATAATGTGTAGTGTTGTGTGTGCCTGAAGAATAAATCTTTGAACTATATTAACGGATTTCAATTACACCGTGAGCCGTGAGTAAATACACCCACTCAACACTTCCATAGAGTAAACCACCGCCTTTGGGCACCTCCTCTCAAACAATCATAAACCTCAGTTCTGGAACAGTATAAAGAGGGCTTTACGGTTCCAAAACGTCCTTCCCAACTCGGGTGAATGGTTGGGGCATACCTGAATGGCAGGCGTCTAACACATCATCGGCGACATGGAAAAGAAATGTGGTATCCATGACCTGCTGCTTCCCACAGGGCTCAGTTTCGAGCTACTCTTGTGGAACGTCAGGTATGATTGGGTTCCTCGAGGCGCACTCCTCAGGGGCTTAATCGTGATCTGTGACGCCGAAGACACGCTCGTTATGGCAACATAAAAGGCAACTGCCCGTCTTGCAACCGCTGGTGTAGCCACCGTTGTCGGGAGCCGGCAGAATATTGGGCAATAGGTGGCCCCAAACAAAACAGAAAACATTTTGCTGGGTGCGAATAGTGGTTTCGTGAGTTTTGATTGAGGTTGATTCTTGGGGTTCGTACGTCCATCCGTCCGTCCGTCTGTCTATCTGTCTGTCACCAGGCTGTATCTCATGAACCGTGATAGCTGTGAAATTTGCACAGACGAATATTAAAAACATTATAAAATAGTTAATAAGAGGTGCGCCCATACAACAAAGTTTTTTTGCTATATTGTTCTCGAATTAGTAAAGACAACTGGTAGACGTCTTAAATATTCACTTTAAATAAATAAATAACTCGTTTTCAAAATAACTGGGGTACCAAATTAAAATTAAACAATAATGCTTACCTATATCTACAAAAAACGTTATTTTTACCGTTTTTAATTGATAAAGGTACGGAACCCTTCGTTTACGAGTCCGACTTGCACTTAACCGGAGTTTTTACATAATAAGATTAAATTGAAAAAAAGAAAATTATTAGTTAGCTAATTAAGATTTCCTTATTTCCAACATAGTCAAAACCAAACTTACTGTAAAATTCAATTTTGGGTCCCACCGCGAAATTAGCGTAGTATTAAGATTTTCTTAAATTATTTTTAATTGTTATAAGTTTATACACAATAATGGTACAAAAAAGCGAGTGAACACGAAAGTAAAAATATTACCTATCCATTTAAAATTGTTTGGAAGTTCAAGTCTGGTAATTTTTTTCATAAATAACTTTTAATCTTCCTATATACGGGGCTTTTTAACGTAAAACTTTATTTAAAAGTAAGAATTAATGAGATTTATGTTTTTTCTCTATCTTTTTATCTTCGTAAAGTAATTTGCAAAAGCGATTCAAAGTGACTTAATGCTTTTAAGAAACATATTACGAAACATAGAGCATTAAACAAAAAAGTGTTAAGTGGTATTTTCACGATTATTCATCAAAATTAGAATTTCTATTCAAAAATGTTTATGTTGTCATATAAACAATACTTTGTTATAGGTGAAAACAAATTTTTATTAAATAACATTTATTAGTTTCGCAGCTACACGTTTTGAAAAACCAGCTGATGTCAAAAATCTTTAATCGCGTCTAGCGAAAAATGACAAAAAAGCACTTAACACCTTTCTGCATAACAGTATCCAATTATCATCAGACGACCTCTGTGGTGCAGCGGTATATACACCACACTGCTAAGCGGATGGTTCCGGGTTCGATCCCCGGGTCGGGTCAATTTCGTCCAAATGGTTTTTTGATATTGGCTCGTGTCTGGGTGTAACTAGGTTCTCCGCTAGCCCATTGTGTGGTACCTTTAGTACAAGCTTTGCTTAGTTTAGGGCCACACAGTTGGTGTGTCAGTCTGGATATTTATTATCATCATCATCATTATCATCATCATCATCATCTTCATCACCACAATACTCACTCGCTCTCATCCAGCACACTTTGCTGGTCGGCGTACACGCTCACTTCCGGCTGCGCCTCGTCCTCCCCCTCGTCCGCGGGGGCGGGGGGCGGCGCGGCGGGGGCGGGGAGGGTGCGGCGCTGCAGCCGGCACACGCAGAGAGAGACCATGTAGGGCGGCATGGGGGGGGGACGGGGAGAACTCGTCTTGTAGCTGGAAGAGGTTCATGTGTGGTAATCATAAATCATCATCATCATTACATAGTATAAATCCAAGTCACTAATTCTGTCTGTTTGTATGTTTGGCCGCTTACTCCTCCTAAACCAGTTGAGGGATTTTAATGCGGTTTTCACTGTCCTTTAGGTAATATTTTCATTTAAATTTGTAAATAAAGAAAAATCAGAATTTTTTTTATTAAGTTTGCCAAAAATCATTTTTTTGGGAAACAAGTCGGCCAAAATTACACCATTGCGAAGTGACCTTGTTAAGATATAATGTGAGGTAAAATTCGGGACGTATTTGTATGATCATTGTAATGTTATTTTTAGATAAATATATCCGATTTGTGTCTGTTTGTATTGTATTCGCTTACTTCTACGTTAAAAATATTGTTACAGTACAGTGTCAATTATGTGTTTAAAAAAAGAACATTATTTTAACCCATATTAAATGTAGTGTTTTTAAAATAATAATTTAATATCCAAAATATATTAAACCAAAATCATACCCTATAACTTTACAATAAAGTCCAATTCTAATCATCACCTTCAATAAGTACCTAATTTCTCTAGTCAAGGTCACACATCTGTGCATACAATAGGGTATTTTAAACCATGTAAGAAAAAATATAAAAGTGAATGTTTATAATAGATTTCGTAACTATAATATGAACGAGAAACGTTGATATTAATTCATAGAAATGCATTTTAAATTGTATATCCAATTTTAAAATCGACTTTTATAATCTGTTTTTGAAATGTCAAAAACGCTGTTCGCCATGACGTGACGTCACTCCGATAGTAAATACATTGTAGTGCTTTGAGAAGATTTGTAGAAATTGACAAGTTATTAAGTTTGTGAATGTTTATCCATTGTTTTATCCAATGATAAGGGTTATAACTCATATTTCCAAAATTATTTTCAATTGCTCTCTAACAAAATTGCATTGTTTACTATCGGAGTGACGTCACCAGTCGAAACAGCATGTTTCCGCGCGTAATTTTATAATCATAAATAAAAAGTATGTTTTATGGCATTTTTCAGTAATTTAAAATAAAAATAAAAATTCTACAGGTTCAGTGCACCTTCAAGATGGATTGAAAAAAGTTTTCAAAAAAGTGGGAAATAGCCTATTGTTGTCGCGAGACTCGACTTGTCCGACAATTTTAGCGCCTAATTATGACTAAAGTTGTTTATAGGGGCTCACTGATTAAAACGTTCTACAGTCAACGTTGAAAAATTTTACGTTATTTTATTTAATTAGAAAAAAACATACAGTTTTAATAAAAATATACCTTTTTTGATTCTTTTCTACGATTAAAAATGTGCTATTATTAAACTTTAATAGGATTATAATTAATTATGATGTGAAGCTTTGACTTACCAATCTGTGTCCTAAGTAGAAGCCGGCCTCTTCTGTAGCCACAATTGGCATGTTTGTTAGTGAAACATGGAATCTGAAAAATGACAATCAGTTGAAAATATATATTTGATTTGAATTTACGCATTTAATTCACTTGAGTCGCGCGTACGGAGTAGACGTGTCGAACTATTCGTTAGCAAAATACTTTTTAATCCTCAGTGTATTTTAAACCCTAAACGCACGAGTTAAGGACGTAATCAGCCTGCCTACTTTACCAGTGAGTTTCTACCAGATACCCCACAGTGCATCAACTGCACCATGAGTGTGCTTCGATCACCAGATGGAGGTGGCACTTCCAACGAAGAAGTAAATTACTTAAAGCCGAACCTGATAAAATATAACTCGTCGTCTGATCCAGATATATCAAATATTATTCACCGTCAAAAAAGAAAATTTGTCGACGGAAATGACGAACTCAAAGCTGAAATGTCGGAACTAAACCAAAAACTATCGAAAATGATGCAATTAATAACCTCAACCAGTAATACCCAAACAGAAAACGTAAGACAACTTGGAAAAGATATCAACTCAGTCAAAGAACAAGTAGTTGCAATAAATAATAATCTGGAAAAAATTACTGCTGAACAAACAAAAATAAAATCTGATCTGGAAGTTTTGGTCCTAGAAAATAAAAAAAGTCAAGAAAAAATTGAAATCTTGGAATTGGACATTCGATCACTAAAAGATACAAAACACCAAAATCCTGAAGAACTATTTCAAGAAATGAATGAGCGAATCTCTAGATCCAAAAACCTTTTAATCTCTGGTATACCAGAATCAATTTCAACAGACATTGATTCTGGTATACCAGAGATTAAAACAGAGATACAGAATCTCAACCGTATGGGAAAATACCAACCAGGCAAAAACCGCCTTATTAAGATCAATTTTGCTTCCGCTGACGCCACGAAACAGATTCTACGAAACAAGCACGTATTACAATCAAAAGACATTCGCATCTTCTCTGACCAAACACCACAGCAACAGAAACATTTTAATAACTTAAAAGCAGAGCTAAATCGGCGTACTCAAGCTGGAGAAGCTGATCTAACAATAAAATATATAAAAGGATTGCCTACTATTTCAAAAAACTAGAAAATACATTACCTTTACAAAAAGTTGCGTTACATTTAAATGAAAATAATAATAAAGCAAAAACAGATGATATTGTTCACAAAGTACTTAGAAGTTATGAAGAGATATGCCCTACAAAAAAATCCCTAAAATGTCTTTACGCAAACACTCGCAGCATAGTCAAACCAGGCAAATTCGATGAATTAAAGAGCATAGTTCAACTATTCCCATGTAAAATACACATCATTGCACTCTCTGAGACATGGATTAAGACCGACGAAGAAGCCAAGCGTATGAAAATCCCTGGCTACAACCATTATTATAACTACAGACCTAAAACAAAAGGAGGCGGTGTATCTATCTACGTACTGAACACTCTGAAGAGTTATTTAATTGATGAGTCTATTATTGAAGATAACCACTTTCTATGGATACATTTAGATAAAATGGCCCTAGATATTGGCATCGTTTACAAACCAGGTCGAACGAATGATGAAAATTTTCTCGAATCCTTTTCCCTGCAGACTGAACTAAGAAAAAGGTCTATCATATTTGGAGACTTCAACTATGACTTACTTAAAAACGAAGAAAACACAGAAAAATTTAAGTATATCCTAAAAGAAAGTGGATTAAAAGTTTTGAACAAAATCAGTAAAAAATACTGTACACGAGAAACAACTACCACAAAAACTATACTGGACCTTGTTTGCACCAACTTGAAAGATAACAAAATTAATTTAAGTACAATTGATTCGGCCATGTCGGATCATAAGCAATTATTTTTAGAAATCCATCAATATCAACCTAAACCTACCACAAAAATCCCATATACTGCAACAGACTATGCGAAATTACATAAAGATGTCAAAGAATATTCTATCGAATCCAGCATGAACAATGATTATAACAAGTTTGAACAAAAGCTTCTTCATAATTTAAAAAATTGCCAAGTAAAAAGATGCAAAATTGTAAACCCACCAAAGCAAGACTGGATTAATAAAACTATAATGACCCTTATCGCTAAGAGAAATATTTTGTGGCAAGACCTAAAAAAAAATCCTGATGATAAGGACATGCGACAACAATTCGTAGATATGAGAAATCAAGTAACAAAAAGCATAGAAAATTCCAAAAGAACTTATTATAAGAAAGCTTTTACCGACTGTGCAAAAAAACCAGGCAAAATGTGGAAACTTCTCGAAGAACTATCCCTAAACAAATCACGAGACAACTTTAAACCAACGAAGCTTGAAATTAACAAGAAAACAATAAGCGAAACAAATGAAATTTGTGAACATTTTAACTCTTATTTCTCTTCGATTGGGTCAATATTAGCAAAGGAAGTACCAGAAAAGTACCATCATACCAAATCGCCCGAAGATACTGTTGACATAGATTCCTCAAACACTTTATCTAATTTTGAACCAGCAACAGTTAAGGAAATCAACAGCCTTATTGATAGTTTAAGCAATAATTCAAGCTCGGGACTGGATGGAATCACAACCAAAACAATAAAATGTGTAAAAAGTTTAATTATTCCCGAATTAACAAATTGCATAAATAAATGTCTGGAGCAGGGAATCTTTCCAAACAGTTTGAAGATCGCTAAAGTCACACCAATATTCAAAACAGGTAGTAAAACAAATCCTAGTAACTATCGGCCAATTTCAGTCTTACCAGTTATTTCTAAAATATTCGAAAAAGTCATCTACAGCCGGCTCCAAAAGTTCTTAGTGTCGATAAATTTTTTATATGAAAAACAGTATGGCTTTAGACCTAAAACAAGTACATTATCGGCAACAATTGATCTTATTACCAATTTAAAAAATAAAATAGACCAAAAACAACTGGCTCTAGGGGTGTTTATAGATCTCAAAAAAGCATTTGATACAGTTAGCCACGAAAAGCTTCTAAAAAAGTTGCATGATATCGGTATTACTGGAAGTGCTTTTGAGCTCCTAAAATCATATGTATCAAATAGACATCAAGTAGTTAAAATAGAAAAAAGTCAAAGTTCATCACAGATCATTACGTACGGAGTCCCCCAGGGCTCAATTTTAGGGCCTTTATTTTTCTTGGTTTACATTAACGATATACATGGCATTGGCCTAAAAGGGGACGTTAATCTTTATGCTGACGATACGTGTATATTTTATTTTGGTAAATCTCTAGAAGAATTACTAAAAGTAGCGCAATCAGACCTATGCATCCTGCATAATTGGTTTCAGCAGAACCTCCTAACAATAAATATTGAAAAGACTAGCTATGTCATCTTCGCAGCAAAGAATAAAAAAATTGAAACATTGCATCCTTTAACAATTGAAAACGAACCAATATCTCAGAAAAAAGAGGAGAAATATCTAGGTCTTGTATTAGATAGCCAACTAACCTGGAAATCACATATTAAAAAAGTTTGTTCAAAGTTACGATCTCTAACAGGCACTTTAAAAAGCTGTGCAAAGTGTCTATCAAATTCTGTGCGCTATACCATATTTAACTCATTAGTAAAACCATGTCTTGAATATTTAATAGAAGTCTGGGGAGCAGCAGGAAAAACTAATTTAATGTCTGTTCAAAGGGCTTTAAATCGACTCATTAAAACGTTATTTGGATTTAACTTTCTTACGCCCACAGCCAAATTATTTAAAGACCTTCATCTAATGAGCGTTAATCAAACATATGTTTACCACACCTGCCTACTAATTAGGAAAATCCTTAATAAAGACATTCGTAGCCAGATATCTTTTACAAAAAGAATTCAAGTACATAAACGGCTATTGAGAAACGCTAATACGCTGGTACTAAGAAAACCAAGGACCAACTATGGTTTAAAAAATATAATGTTTGAGGGGACCCAACTTTACAATAAACTTCCTAATGATGTCAAAGAAACTTCTAATGTATCAAGCTTTAAAAAGTTACTCAAAACTTACGTAATAAATAAGATCAATGTAATCTAAATATAAAAAGGCATTATAAAAATAAATTTATCGTTCTATGTAACAATTACTCTAACAAAAAAAAAAAAAAAAAAAAAAATTAACAAAAAAGTAAAAATCTAAAATATGTATGTGTATGTGAATGTATGCATGTGTCATGTAACGTTATATGCCAAATATATATATGTGTGTGTGTATGAATATGTATGTATATGTATGTGTGTGTTTGTATGTGTGTATGCATATATAGGTAATTACCTACCAAAACTAAATCTATTCTAAGTCCTTGTCAAAATATGAATAAATAAAACATACACGTAAAACTAGCTTATACAGATTTTATTAGCTATCACATACTTATTAAATAAAATTATAATACTAAATAACGTACCTCGTAAAATAATAAAAAAATAAAATTTAAAACAAAAAACAAAAAAAAAATTACCATCTTCGATGCCACCTCCATTGAATCATACTCCACGGCCTTTGTTTGGACTTATCGCCATTGAGGCGACAACAAAAACAAACTGTTTGGATTGATACCCGACATTTTTGTTTTTACCCTCAAAACTAAAACGAAGTAGTGCGTTGAAATTTTGTTACTTAATTTCATGTTTTAGATTAATGATTCTGCTCTGTATGTTAGATTTAAGTACAAATAAGTGAAAAAATGTTTTTCTCAGTAAGTGAATTTATGTAAAATTCTTATGAGAAATAAATAATCTTTAAACGTAAACGTAATGCAAATTTACGAAGTATATCGTCTTAAGTATTTCTTACTTCTTTTTTTTCTGTGTTAATAAATATTTGCGTTATAATCAATCTTTGGGAATACCTGGTTTTTTATGCTAATTCTTGAAACAAACTTTTCTTTATTAACTCTGTAGGCATTTCAGAGATATCCTACTAATATTATAAATGTGAAAGTTTATGAGGATGTATGGATGGATGGATGGATGTTTGTTACTCTTTCACGTAAAAACTACTGGATGGATTTGGATGAAACTTTGCAGTAATATAGGTTATACATCAGAATAACACATAGGATACTTTTTACCGCGGGAAAACATCTCATTCCCGCGGGAAACCGACTTCCACGCGAACGGAGTCGCGGGCGGCCACTAGTATTATATAATACATACGTATTCTTAAGCTACATAACTAACCGGTCTCTAACGATGGTGATTTTGAACGTGGCTCGGAAGTGTGGCTCGTCGAGACACGGGAACGCCGACCGCGCATGCGTCAACCAAAATCTTGACACTGCGCACCGGCTGTGTTGTAGATAAAAATATGTAAAGAACAACTCATAAAAAGCAGGGATGTTATGGATATAAAATTTCGGATACGGATTGGATACGGATATTGGAATTATTATTATACCGGATAGGGATACGGATACAGATATGAAATAATTTCGGATTATCCGTTAGTTTCGGATAATTTCGGTTACGGATATTAGACTTTGTAGGAATTTTAATTTCTTTGTCATCAAAATTCCTTTGTCATCCACCGCGTGGCAAAACAACTTGTCATGACCTCTATCCGATACTTTTATTTCGGATTCGGTCACGGATATGGATATATTTTTATATCGGATATCCGATAATTTCGGTTACGTATTTAAAGTTTTCAATTAATTTAAATTTAAATAATGCATAGTGTGTGAGTTTAACAGTAGTAGTCAACGTACAAAATATTTTCTGCTTCACGACCTACTTTAGTTATTATGTACTTACTGTTTAGAAGATCCAGTTAGGAAGAATCCACGTAATTTATCGTTCCTTTCCAATTTCGTTATGAATCGAAGAGACAGTGTGTAGTTGTATTTACGACGCAGTTTGTCCTGCAATAAATTCATATATTGCACACGTTTGTCCATCAAAGTTCACCTACCAAGTCATAAAGCATAATTTCTTTTTTTTTACTACGTGTTATGTTAAGGAAATTGTAAATTTAGAGACGCAAATGACGCAACACTGATTTACTTTTTTTATTAAGGGCCGGTTTTTCAATAGTCAGATAAATTCTATCTGACAGAAAATCAGTATGTTTTTGTTGCACGTCGAACATAAATACTTGACATATGTATGAAGTGACAATGAAAACATACCTCTTATCAGTCAGTTAGCATTTATCTGACTATTGAAAAATCAGCCCTAAATCAATAATCCTTGGAGGTCTCGGTTTCGACTCATGCGTCAAACCCAATTAAGTATTATTTTTCAATCCAAGGTGAAACTAGATCTAGATGAATCTATAAAGCGCTGCAAGTATTTTAAATCAGTCTAACTTTCCCAAATTGCCATTGCTACCTAAAACAAAATCTATATCCCCCCAAACAGTCAATATAATAAATAATAATAATAAATAAATCTCCAGACTGACACACCAACTGTGTGGGCCTAAACTAAGCAAAGCTTGTACTATAGGTACCACATAATGGACTAGGGGAGAACCTAGTTACACCCAGACACGAGCCAATGTCGAAAAACCATTTTTACGAAATTGGCCCGACCGGGAATTGAACCCGGAATCTTCCGGTTAGCAGTCCTGTATATATACCGCTGCACAACAGAGGTCGTCAATATCAAAACCGCACCTTAAACTCGATATAAGTCTGGTCAGCCTGCGGGTAGTCCAGAGTCTTGGCCACTTTAGGTCCGAGCGACCCGCCCGACTTGAACAGAGCTCGTTCCGTCACGTTCATGTCTCGCACGTTCAGGACTAGAAAGGTGGTATCGCGGTCTACCTTGAAGTCTATTGAGACCTCACCTGGAAGTAGGTATAATAATAATAATAATAATATATCATTTATTTCTCTTTCTTACATATAAGTTACAAGTTTACAAGAAATACAAGTAGGTATATAAATTAAAGTGGTGGACAGAAGTTAATAATGAATGTTAGATAAGTGTGTATTATTCCACTTATATGTAATTATCTTACATTGAAACACTGATATCCTAGCTAGGATAGATTATATAGGTATACGGAGATAGTAGAGTCAATTATTAGAGAGAATTAATTAAGCGAGGGCCGCGCTCTTTTTCCACTGTCTAAAACTTCAAAATTGATTAGGCGTTATGAGTTCTTTGTAACAATTTTTTTTTGACTTTTCAAATAAATATGAGGGAAAAAACTTTATCTTCATTGACTAAACACCACTCAACACAAATGTTTCAGACAGGTTAAAAGGCAGGGCGATTTGTTTCTAATAACGATTTTTTTTAAAAACTGGCAAATCGATTACTTAGGCCCAATTGCAGGGAACGTTTTAACCTCGGGGTAGCTTCGAGTTAGCAAACTCAGGTTTAAATGGCGCTACCATCGATTGTAACTACTTCTTATTACAATCGATGGTGGCACCATTTAAATCTGAGTTAGCTAACCTGAGGTTAAAACATTCCCTGCAATTGGGCCTTAAAGTACTAATCATGTAAACAATTGGTGACGTCAATTATTTTTTCGTGTAAAAATGTACAAATGATGAAACCACAAGAAATAAACCTTTTAAATAACTTTTCTAACTCTAGTTGTAAATAGGAGATTTAGCACCTAGAATAGTATCATAACTTACCCCTTAGTTCGCCAGTAGTAAGATTCGGATGCAGCCATAGACTGTAGTGCTTCGGTATAATAAACGTGGGTAGTCTCGCTCCACGCCATGGAAACACGGCCCCGTTGGACGCTATGCGTTCTCTGGTGGTGAAGATAACAGATAGTTAGTAGTTGAATTAGTTTAAGGCGAAAATCACTTGCACCTCATGTTTTTCGAGGCTAAGTCGATAGTAGGTTAAACATAACTAGTTAATCCTACTGAGTTATAAGTCACTTTCATTATAAAAATTATAGAAGATATATACAAAAGACAATGGGCAAATTGGGCCCACCCTCAAATAGAAATAATATATATGTCGTTGAATAGGTCTTTTCAATAGGAACAACTATTGCTATGACAGCTTTGTTGTAACAACTGTGCGATTTGAGTTATGAGACAAAATAAAAATCTAAAAATACTACTTATTTAGTTTATTTATGTTAAATATACTGGGTGTAAAAGAACTGCTTCCGAAAACAAAAACTGGGCATTGCTGGAGGGGTATCGGTTACGTTATGAGCAAAAAAAAATGTTTTTATCATTACAAAAAAAATTTTTTTTTAACCTGATTTTCTAAAATTACATTAATACTATCAGATTTTGCGATGATTTCAAATTAACTAAATAGGGTTTTAATTTGATTTGCAATGTAAATAATCGCACCTGAACCGACAGTTGATGTGTGACCGATGATTTCAAGCGGCGAATATGACTTTTCAATCCTTAATAACTTTTTTTAATTGAGTTTTCTGGGTATGCTGTTGTGAATTAAGTTACTATTGAGGCTCAAGAATAAATGGTTTCAGGCTTCAGAAGTGGTCTTTTTACACCCGGTATATGTATAACTATGTGCTTTTAAATGCACCTTGATCAGTTACGGAAAATCTATATCGCGGAACATATCAGCAACACGATTTGTCAGATAATCTCCCAAAAGCGCGACCAGAAATTGCTGCATAAATAAAACAACATGCATTATATTTAAAGAGTATTTTGACGCAAAAATTAGCTATATTTTTATGGGATCTAAACTATATTCTCAAGCAATGTTGTATGTATGTATCGTTATTAGTATTTTGTTCTCATATAAATAGGTTTATTTATTTTTCATTTAACGTATACAAAATAATACTGTAATAGATGATTCTGTAATAATTGGTTGACAAATTCGCAAAAAAAATGATTTACTAAATCAAAAACTTCTATTTCTAACCTAAAAGATTATTTTTTTTAAATCAAATAACTCCAACCACACAGCGAATTCTGGCATGCGCCTTTCTGATAATGGTTGCTTGTAAACAGACCTTTAATTTAATATATAACACGTGTTTATTGGAAGTGGGCCCACGGTTCATACATTTTTGCCCATTATTCTTTAATAATTTTATAGCGAAAATTTCTTTGAGTAGCTGAAATCGATGTGCAAGCAACTATCGTCTAAAAGTGATCAATCATGAACTTTGACGATGTAGTTTACTAGTAATGCGTAATAACATTTTAAAACTCCCTTTATGGCTTCCTTATCAAAGTCCTGTTTTTAACATCCAACTTACTTATTAGCAGCAGAGGCCTCAGATCCGGTTGTCGGTGAACCCGGCACTAGCAAGTTGTCCACAAGACAGGGGCAATCTGCAAACATACCCACTTAGTAACTATATTCATAAAACTTATCTTAAATCAAAAGTAATCAACTTTTGCTGCAATATTTAGTTAAACAATTTCGATATTTTTATTTTCAATATTAATAATATTAAGTATTTGGACTAACAAACCGATTATTAAACAAACCTAGTGAGTAGGGGAGAATTTAGTAACACTCGGACACGAGCCAATTTGTAAAAACCACTAAGTTAGTTTTAAAACTATTATACCTATTGAAATTAAGAGCGTCTAAATAAATTCTCGTCATCATAATATCCCCCACATCTACTTCAACCGATAACCTACTAAAGTACCAAGGCCTATTCTCAACATATACTTCTATTTCCTACTTTCCATCACATACCTGGCTATTGTCTATTTACTTCTATTTCCTACTCTCCATCACATACCTGGATGCGGCGACGCGTAGACCACGATCAGCGCCACTCCGAAGATGGCCGCGAATATGGTGGCCGTCAGACAGACGGCGCGACGTTGGGAGCACACCGCTATGGGGGTTTCAGCAGCCTCGCGGGCCTCCCGTGCTTTATCGGAGTCTGTGTGAAATAAGGGATAGTTTATAGAATGGGTAGTGGCCGCCCGCGACTCCGTTCGCGTGGAAGTCGGTTTCCCGTGGGAATGAGATGTTTTCCCGCGGTAAAATGTACCCTATGTGTTATGATGATGACCTATATTACTGCAAAGTTTCATCCAAATCCGTCCAGTAGTTTTTACGTGAAAGAGTAACAAACATCCATCCATACATCCATACTCACAAACTTTCACATTTATAATATTAGTAGGAAGTAGGTAATATAACTATAGATGAAGTTTTAAAAAACAAAATGCAAATAAATAAGATTTAAAAGTGAACACATAACACAACTCACAATAACTGTGAGTGATCAAATAAATAAAGTATCACTAGGTAAATAGTTAATTTTATAATTGGTACAAAACCAGAAAAACCACTATACCAGAAAAAGGCCTTGGTCTGTCTAGTTGTCTAATTTTTCAAAAATTTTTATCAAATAAACAAAATTGCTCTGAAAACAGCGAGCACCTATAAACAACTAAGTAGTCACAATTAGGCGCAAAAATGTCCAACACGTACAAACAGGGCCCTAAGAGAGGCCCTGAGTTGCAGTAGGCTCTCGATTGGATAGTTTGACACCTTTGGTATTCTGCTAACAAAAAAATTAATCCTACAAATGCAATGCTGCAAACTCGAAAGCAATCTCCATTAGATAATTTGGTACGTTGCGACCCAGTGCAGCGATTTTAACTATTGATACTGTTTGGCTTTTGTATCTTAAAACCAATAAAGTCTTATTTTAATAAAGACATACACTCAGTATTTTATCTTTCAATTATACGTCAAAACTGTGCGAAGCCCTCTCGGGTCACAGGTAGGTAAGTAAATTATAAAGAAGGTAAGTTCGTTCTATAAGGTGAGATCGTTTCATTTGCAAGATTGGCTGAGAGTAACAAGATATTCCGCTACGTAGATATACCGTGTTACTTTTTAATAATTTATTAAGAACAATACGATACAGCCGTCAAAAATAAGGCCGGTTGGAGAACACTTTTTTTTTTTTTTTTTTTTGTCCAGGAAAATGCCTACGCATACCCGTCCCCTCCAGGGAAAGGAGACGGGTTATGTCGGGCTTGCACCGACTAAAAACCTGGAGTTGTCCTTCTGGCCGTCGTATAATGGCGGGGCCGCGGGAATTACCTGTTGAGGCCCTCGCCGCGAACCCACCGACGGCTGGCCACCGAGGCAGCCCCCTCAAGTTTGGAGGCGCGCTGGAACAACCGCGGCGCGCCTACCCCCTCTTGTTCCCTTGATTGGCTACCGACCTAGCCCTGTGTCGGCAGCTTGGGAACCTCCCCAGGGTCTTCGGCCGTCTGCCGACCTGGGGCCTCACCGGCTGGAGTCGCCGGCGCGCCACTCCACCACCTCCAATCCGAATCGCGGAGGATCGGATGCCGCGGCCGCCACGCCGCACCACCCGACCCCCCACGATTACCCCCCTGGGCGCTCAACAGAACGAGGGCCAAAGGCCCTGCTGGAGCCTCCCCTCCTAGGGTGCAACTGACCGGGCCGAGCCCGGCCAGAGCCTCCCCTCCGGGCGCATCAGCACGCTGGGCTCCCGCCCAGCTGGAGCAGCCGTCTCGTGGGCCGGTCTACCTCACGACCGGCCCCATGTGGGACCGCTTAGCTTCCCCCAGTAGCTGGCTTGCTACGGGGTACTAAGCCCCCCCGCCGCGGCAAGGCGCGATCCCTTGGGGGGGCGGTTGGAGAACACTGGGGTAGGCCTTTGCCCATTAGTGTGTCATTTACGTAATTAAAAAAAAAACTCAAGAACTTCTCAATTTTCTTGTAAAATAATTATAAGTTAATACTCATGCACTTTACATAAATAGATTAATCATATTAAACCTTCCTACTTTCCAATTTTTACTTCCTTTTTAATTAATCAGATTAGGTACCGACCGTTCTATTTATAAGCATACGACCTTTGACCGTTTGAAATAATAATGGAATGAAACCTTTTCGGTCGACCCCTGTCAATCAATCGGATTGGTTTATCTTTTTTATAAGTGGCGGGTATTTCGAAATTGAAAAGTTTGAGAGAATTGATTTGGGTTTTAATACTCACAAATTGGATACGAGAATAAATAGAAGAAGTAAAATTTATTGGATTTAAATTAAGTAAAAAATTATAGAAAAAATAATTTTCTATTTTAAAATTTACACAATCTTTTAGAACAAATTTAAATATGTGCGCAAACATGACAAAACAGTAAGGATACATCGGAAATTCACTGTTTCAAGCATTAGGTAACTTCAAGAAATATTTACTAACGTTAGAGACAATTCTACATTTCTAATTTTGAATTTCATGCAAGAAAATATTGTTTTCTTCCTAGGCACTAAAGAAGTAAGTAATATAAAGGAACAATATTTATCAATATCAATCAAGATTAAACATCTCTTTAATTCAATATGAATTAATTGAAAATACAACATGTAGCCGCCATTAGATTCAATCCAAATCCGCGCCAACCGGCAGTGACGCCGACCAATGATGTCCATCGAATGTTAGGGATGTCCTGCGGGGCTATCGCGTAAGCCAATGGTAATCGAATGTCATATTTTCAACAATTCTGGAAAGGGTTAAAATTCATGAAAATCAACACGGTTTTGGGCTTAACAGATGGCGACATTGATTATCTACCTATTAATCCAAAAAAACTTTTTAATTTATCAATTTACACGTTATCCAGAATTGTTGAAAAAATGACGTTCGATTACCAATGTCTTACGCAATAACCCTGCAGTTACCGATTACTTTTGTTTTATAGCTAACAAGTAGATACACTTACCGGCTAAAAACGCCACATCATCTAAATCCTGGTCCACCATGTTACGCCACGCTGCTGCAACAAAACATATTACCTTTAATATTAACAAACAAAATAAAAAAAAGCTTATTAATTTCATTCATTGTTGGCTTTACTCAATACTCAATACTTTTTTCTACCATACTTTTACCGTGAGTATGGGATAATATCCTGCGGTTAAAAGTATGCCAAATGTTATTTCAGGGTATTCAGTTTCAGTTCTATACACCAAGTTTCATTCAAAATTCAGTAGTTTTTGCTACAATATCTACTATACGCATAAGTGTTGTGGTCTATCTTTTTAACCGACTTCCAAAAAAGGAGGAGGTTCTCAATTCAAATCAAAATCAAATCAAAATTCTTTTATTCATCATAGATATGTAACATATACTTAATGAACGTCAATGTTACAAACTTCGACTTTACCTAACCGTAGACCGAGAGAAAAAAGCCGGCGGAAAAAAACTCCCCTCACTCTTTTTGAAAATTCGGCCGGTATGTTTTTTTTTATGTATGTAGGTAGGTACATCGATTATTTTTCTTACCTTTAGCAGAGCCGTTCCTATCGGCCTTGTACTTGCCGACTGGCTCCATTTGAATACCGTCCATTTCACGGACTCGCCCGCATAACGACTAACCACCTGAAACAAACGGATAAAAAAAACTAAAAAAGTATATAAAAAAAAGTGCGAGTCGAACTTGCCAACTAAGGCCCAATTGCAGGGAACGTTTTAACCTAGGGTTAGCTAACTCAGATTTAAATGGCGCCACCATCGATTGCAATAAGAAGTAGTAACAATCGATGGTGGCGCCATTTAAACCTGAGATAGCTAACCCGAAGCTAACCCGAGGTTAAAACGTTCCCTGCAATTGGGCCTTAATCGATCTCCGCTAACACGTTTTCAAGACATGATCTCGAACTCAAGTTCCTTACTAATTTATAAATTACGTGAGCGGGTCCCACGCTTCGCAATGGTGTAATTTTGGCCGACTTGCTCACGAAACATTGATTTTTAGCTAACTTTAAAAAACTTTTTCCGATTGTTCTTTATTTACAAATATAAATGAAAAAAATACCTAAAAAATGGTTAAAACCGCATTAAAATCCCTCAACTGGTTTAGGAGGAGTTAGCGGCCAAAAATACAAACAGACAGAATTAGATAATGTAATTATAATGATCATCAAGAGCATGTAACCTATGATCGATCGCAAGTTCGATCTCAGAGTTGACATTGAGCTTTAGGAACGGTCCTAAGTCCTTCACATAATACTGGATCCTGCTGCAAAAATGCTACGTTTAACACGGTTACCTTTTCTAAGAAAACAAGTTTTTTTTATAAAACTGGTAACCCCAACCAGAGGTAAGTTTTCATAGGCAGCGGTATAGTATCATGCTCGAAAAATAAACGAAATATAGCTTTTTAAGTGAAAAACTATTTTTTACTGTTTTGTTATGCACTTTGATTGGCAGCCTGTCATAAACATAGGCATAGAGTATAGGTATAAAAAGCGTATTTTTTTACGTTTTGAAATGGAATTTAAGCTCTTAGCATTTTCAGGCATGTCCCTAAACATTTACTTAATTTTTTTTCTAAAAAGTGATGTCTTTGAAATTACCAACTTAATGGTCGTTCTAAATGACACTTTAATTTAATCATTGTTCAAGCTAGTCGATCTAAGGACTTTCTTCATCAAACTATTGGTTTGATCGGATGCGATGTTAGAGTAAAAAATACAAAATTTTTCAATTGTGAAAAACGTCTAAATACTAATTTCAGACTGTTTCTTTTCAAAGTACGACCATCAAGCATGTAAACATAGTCATTTCATGTTCTATAATTTCATGTAAGGTTTAAAAGTTTTATAAGTATAAAAATTTTGAATATAAGTAGGTTGGTACTTTCAAAACATAGAGGTGTTATCGATTTTTAACATCTTGCGAGTATTAAATTATGCGACATACCTAAAAACAGCCTATCTTTTAATGTAAGACCTTTAAAATTGATTTTATTTCACCATCAGGAGTCCTGAGTACATATTTAAAATTAATGTTGTCTTAAAAAAGATGCATAACCCCAACAACAAAAAAACTATATTAAAAATCCCCCCCGGTCATCTATAATCCCACGCACCTTTGCCGCGAAAAAAAAGAAAAAAAGTCAAAGGAAAACATGTCATTGAGCCTACCCTGTCATTAAAGTGCAAAAAGGCGCCAAAACAAAGCACACGCGTAGTGCGTAATCGTCTCATTATTTTTTTCCCGCCTTTTAACATGATGCCCCATTGAGGGGGGATCTACGGAAAGGGGTTTTCAGGTGACAAGAGCAAATAACGATTTTTCAAGTGAGTGACGGCGCGAGTGAATGAGACTGGGAACGAATTAGTGAATGACAGATGTAATGAGAGTATGTACTTGGTGTTGTGTAGGAATTGGGTCGTAAGTTTTAGTATGGAAAACTTGTTAAGCAAAAATGATATCCTACTATTCTACGAAAACTAATATACCTAATAGCGAAAGTTTTTTAATATTTTTTTGGATAAAACTTGGTATGCTTAAATCTTTAAAACTTCGCAACCGATTTTGATACGGTTATTTTTAATAGATAGAGTGATTCAAGAGGAAGGTTTGCACGTATTATAACAACTTATGGCCGCCCGCGACTCCGTTCGCGTGGAAGTCCATTTCCCGTGGGAATGAGATGTTTTTCCGTAGAAAAAGTACCCTATGTGTTATTGTGATGTATAACCTATATTACTGTAAAGTTTCATCCAAATCCGTCCAGTAGTTTTTACGTGAAAGAGTAACAAACATCCATACATCCATACTCACAAACTTTCACGTTTATAATATTAGTAGGAAGTACAGGGAAAGGAGTTTAACTCCGAAGTGAACGCGTGCGAAGCCGCGCGGCTGAAAGCTAGTTCATAATATTAATAAGAAGGTATTTACGTGCAAGTAACTTTGTATTTTTCCTTTCGCACTTAGCCACCATTTTTCTAAAGCCCTACGTTTTGTTAAAACAGCCTGTGTAAGGAAATGACTCCAAGATTGGCAACATCCGAAGAGATCCTGCAACCGGAAATTACAATTTACTCATTCGGCGACTAAAAAATTGCATTTTAACTTTCTAATATTCTGCGGCTCTAAAGCAAACGTGCTGATGGTTTTTTTTTAAAGGATAAAAAACAATGGAATTGTTTATATTATTTCTATGTTAATTATTTTTTTGGGGACCAATAACTTTTTTTATTGCTGGTATAGAAAGTAGAAAACTTTTTACTCAATGATGTAAGTTAACAGTTCTAATTTACTTTAAGTTTATAAGAGCTGTTAAAATTAATGAAATTAAGATAAAATTAATGGTCCTTAAGATTACGCGATTAAAACCAAGTAAGGTTAGATACGTAGGTAACTACTAGAAGGGTACATAATTTATTGGACTTTAGATTAAACATCACTTTAATAAAATATGAATTAGTAGAAAATACATTAGATTATTATTAGCCATTAGATTCAATCCAAATCCGCGCCAACCGGCAATGACGCCGACCAGTGATGACCATCGAATGCTAGGGATGTCCAGTTACCGATTACTTCTGTTTTATAGCTAACACTGCCTACAATTTATTTGATGACCATATTATAAATATATATACCAATAAATCATATTGTTTCCTCTCCCAGTAATGTCTCCAGCCACGGTCAACTTACGGCCTCCTTTTCCTACCATGATTTTATCTTTCTTTCCTACCGTATTCGCCCTCCTAAGCGCAAGCCAAAATCCATCCTTCTCCGCAGCTACGGGGGCATAGATTTGGAGGCACTTCAGCATGATGCAGGCAACATTGATTGGAGCTTGGTTACTGAAAGTCCTAGCATGGAAGAGAAGGTCGCTATTTTTACGAGGTTGTTGCTGGCTCTTTACGACGTACATGCACCGCTGAAAATTGTAAAATTAAGGCACAAACCTGCACCCTGGCTTACTGAACCGATTAAAGATATGATGGCTGCCAGAGACAAGGCAAACAGACGACATAAGCGTTGCCCCACTGAACAGAACTTAAACAACTTTAAATATCTACGCAACAGGTGCAACCGCATGTGTCGTGAGGCAAAAAGACGGTACTTTCATGAATCGCTACATAATCGCAGTCCCGCTGAAGTCTGGAATTTCCTGAAATCCGTCGGCATCGGCAAATGTTCTAATGATATAGCTAAAGATTTTGACTTAGGATCACTCAACAATCATTTTTCCACTCCTCCTGTTGTTCTGGACCCTAATGTCAAATCTTTGACTTTGAAGAGTCTTGCTGATGCCTCTCCCTCACACCCACCTTTCAATTTTTCTTATTCCTCTGAGGAGGACGTCAATAAGGCAGTTTTGTCTATAAGCTCCTCTGCCGCAGGTCATGATTGCCTATGCTCAAAAATGTTCACCCCGATCCTTCCACATCTTCTTCCTGTCCTTACTCATATACTTAATTTTTCTCTATCCTCTTCTACATTTCCTTCCTCCTGGAAAAACGCTGATGTTATTCCTTTGCCCAAATTACCTAATCCAACTACCCCAGCTGATTTCCGACCAATTTCCATTCTTCCGTTTCTTTCCAAATTCCTCGAGCATTTGGTACATGGCCAGTTATCATCATTTATTTCTTCCCACCATCTTCTCACTCCTTTATAATCCGGCTTCCGTCCTGGCCACAGCACCGTGTCAGCACTCATTAACGTGACTGATGACATTCGCTTGGCCATGGAAAATAAATCCCTTACAATACTCGTTTTGCTTGACTTCAGTAACGCTTTCAACTCTGTCGATTTTGACGTCCTTCTTGGCATCCTGAAATCCTTGAATATTTCCTCTCCTGCTTTATCCTGGTTCGATTCCTATCTTCGTGGCCGCTCGCAGCGTGTTCGCCATAATGAGTCTTATTTGGAATGGTCTGACCTTACTGCGGGTGTGCCTCAGGGTGGTGTCCTCTCTCCCTTACTGTTTTCCATTTTCATTAACTCTGTGTCCCATGTCATTTCTTCCAAATTCCACCTTTATGCGGACGATCTGCAAATTTATCGTCATTGCCATGTTTCCGATATTTCTGCCGCCATAGCATCTATTAATGATGATTTGGAACGCATCCGTAATTGGGCTCTATCCTTTGGACTGGTTCTTAACCCTAAAAAAACGCAAGCCTTAGTTATTGGAAGCAGGTCCATGCGCAGTCGTATCGATCCATCTTCTTTACCTACCATCACTCTTAATGGAACACCGATCGCCTTCGCTGAATCTGCTAAGAACCTAGGTGTTACATTAGATTCTAATCTTAACTGGGGTCTGCATGTCAGCGAGGTCAGTCGTAGGGTCCACTACTCCTTCCATTCGCTGAAGTGTCTGCAAACGTATCTGCCGCTCGCGACTAAAATCTCCCCTTCCTTAACTCTTATCCAACCCATTATAGATTATGCGGATGCTTGTTACCTTGATGCCACAGAGGAGCTGTTAAACAAACTGGAACGCTTGCAAAATCTCTGTATCAGATTTGTTTTCAATCTTAGAAAGTATGATCATGTATCACATCTTCGCAAGCAACTCCAGTGGCTCCCAATCCGATTTCGTAGGAACTAGGAAATGACCAATCCGATTTCGTAGGAAATGTCTCCTCCATAACTTACTCCATAATTCTTCCTACCCATCCTACCTACGCGATCGCTTCACGTATAACAACCCACCAAATGCGATCTGCAGACCACTCAAAATGTATCTACTGTCTGTTTCTCCTCATTCCACTGATTTCTATTCCCATTCCTTTACTGTCCATGCTGTCAGGCTTTGGAACTCGTTGCCTCACGATATTCGAGCAGTGAAATCCATCTCATTGTTCAAGAAACGTGTCAAAAGTTATTATCTTGCTATGTAGTCTATGTGTAACATTGTTTTTTTTTATATATATATTTATTTATGTATATCTATAGTTGTAAATATCTTTAAATATTTATATGTATATATATATATATATATAAATAATAACATGTAACTATTTGTATGTAGTTTATATTAGTAGATATATATCAATTACTTAATTGCTTTCAATACCATCGCTTCAACTACAGGTCTGCTGGAAGAGATTTCGTGTTTGGAATAAGCAGAACCTCTGTATTTAGGTACGTTTTATTTTTTAATTACTTTGTCCTTTTATGTGTTTTTTGTGTAGATACATAAATTTGTAAATAAATAAATAAATAAATCAACAGAGTTAATTGTTGTTGGTGTCTTTCTTCGACGAAGCTGCCAACATTAGGTAGGTACTAATGATAGTTGCTGATTTGACTTTTTTTAGTTAAAAATAAGAAATATCTAAATGATATAAATTGTTATTATTTCTTGCAGATCTAATGTTTCGAAAGTTTTTTTATATTGTTTTTCGATTTATAAACTGAAAAATGAAGAGTTTATTTTTAGAAATTTATAAAATATTTATTCATTATTTTGATATAACGTAATTAGGTTAGTAATTGTATACCTATTAACATAATAGTTATATTGGAAAAGTTAACAAAAGGGATGTTCCTCTTTTTTTTTTTTTTTTTTTTATGTAATATAGGTAGCAAACGAGCATGCGGGTCACCTGATGGTAAGTGATCACCGCCGCCCATGACTACCCTCAACACTGTAGGTGTTGGGGGTGTGTTGCTGACCTTTAAGAAAATATATAAATAAATAAATAAAATTGGGCACCGGATACCGCACTCACCGAACGAAACGCAGGAGCATCGTTCCTACTTCACGTCGGTTTCCTGTGCGACGGTGGTATTTCACCGGTCGAGTCAGCCCAGCAATCGCTGCAGACAGAGCCTACAGCTAGACTCTACCACTCAAAATACTAGGTCTTACTAGGTTTATAGTTACTTGAAAATATTTATAGATAAAATTGATAAACTTTCAATGTGATTGATATTTATTAAAAACATACTATTTTATTTTATTTAATTATGGTTTTTTCTTGACATATCTTCAAAAATAAAGTCTGGTAAATTATTTTATTGAAGTAGCAACTCTAATCAGTCGTTCCAGTATTCCAAGTGCATCAAATTTGAGTCTTATCCGCAATTTCGTATTTGACAATAGCATTTTTCCCAGACGTAGGTTTTTGCATTTGAATTGAGAGTTTCTTATAAGGATCGCACCGCAAGTAGGTATATTCATAAGCTTTTTATATGACAGGTGTGATTGCGTTGTTATTTTTTGTTATTATTGGAGGAACTGTTGATAATAAAATGTTAATTTTACGCTCTTATCTAATTTTACAATTCAAATTTGACGATATTCATAATTGGAACGGTTATTATGCCGGTACCCAATTATAAAACTCCCTTCATTTTTTTTTCATCTTGTAGATACTTTAATAACTAGAAAACTGTTTCTAATTGTTTAAGTATTATCGTTTTTAAATGTTGTTTTAAATTAGCTGCAAATCTAATTCTGCTGCTGTCTAATTGTGTATATTTAGGTGTCCGATATCTAATGTCCATAACTGGAGTCTGACAGAGGGTATATTAAATTAAGATTATTTTGATGAAGCTAGTAATAATCTTGTTTTAAAAATCTATAACTTATGCTTAAATAAAGACACAGTTTATTAACGTGCAAACCCCTAGATATGTGTAAAGTAAAACGTATAAATTATAGAGCAAAAACAAAAAAACAATCCTTATAATGTTCATCGTACCTACTTTTATTTTACCTTACATCTTATCTGTCAAGGGTAAAGTAAAATAAAATTACTGCCAATGAGTACCTGTCTATGACGCGAACCTATGAAGTACGGAATGAGCGTTTCAAGTAATTTTTTATTCATATTTTGTAAGCTGTCGTTACTGAGATACTTGTAGAAATTACTAAATACATGCAGAAAGGTAATCTAAGAGTCTTACTATATCAGAGCGTAATTGCCATATAAATATTATTAAAAAAAAACAATATATGCGCCTACCTTAATCCTATAGAAAAGTTAAGTGTTAATTGACCTAATAATTTATTTTTGAATAAACTCTTAGTTAATCACTTGCTCAATTAGCAATTTCTTTAGCTAATTGACAATGGGTAATATTTTTATAGTATAACCTACTGGGAGCGCAGCCAATTCACTTACCTCTGATTCTTAAACACATTTTGAATATTAGTTAAATTACTATAGGTAAGAAATATAATCTATGTTCAACAATACCTATGGGTTTACGATGCGTTAATTTATCCTCATTTACACGATACCATTTTCTTGCCTGTAGCGTACAATTATGTCGAAGCAATACTTGAATTGCAGCGTATAAACAACATGCTATATTCTTTCTCTACTAGGCAAGTTTTGCATTCAAGAATGTTCTCAGTTTAAACTGTACATACAATATTTTCTTGTGCAATACTTGTATTCAATAGGTTTGTCACTTGACTTTGATAGTCATTTTATCCGAAGACGTCCAAAACTTGAATGAAAATATTTGTCTGAGCAAATACGGTCAATTCTTGAAGCAACGTTCCAGTAAATGGAACAGGAACGTACAAGTCGATGTTTAGACAAGACAATTCTTGAAAGCGATAATCTCCTTACCATTATTGTATAAATGTAAACAAAACACGCTGGCAATTATTTCTTTTCAAGATTTGCATTCAATAATGGCGTTCAACTTTATAAATAATATCCACGTGTAAACAGTTGCTTACAATTATTGAAATGCAAATATTGCGCTTCCACTATTGTTTTCAATTATTGCTATTGAACGTGCAAGAAAATGGTATCGTGTAAATGAGGCTTTACGAATACAAATGAGCACTTGAATTCCACGACTATTTGTCATCAAATTTTATATTTTTAACGTCCATCTCTATAAACAATTCTGCCTTACAAAAATCAAAATCCACACTCACCTTACACTCTTTACTTAGTCACTGATCCTTCAAATGTTTCAAAATTTGAAAAAAGAACACCGCAATATAAACTTATTCAGTTAAATACTGGCACATTTGTTTATTTTTTTCACAAAAAACGCTTTCTCAGAACGCGGGAAACACGCGTGGGTTGCGACGGGCGATTACCGAGTGAGAAGAAAATCGATAGCGGCAACATTGTGCGGGAGAGAGACAGAAAATCATAGGACGCGGACAAAATGGCGCCCAATCCGGGGCTAAATTATATTGTAAATCCAAAGTGTGAATCTTATTGAATAAAAGTTATTTTTATTAATGATAACGTATCAAAATATTTTTAAGCATAATTCAAGAATAAAGTCCTTAAACCTACATTGTTTTATGTTATCTATTTAAAATATGGATTTAAAATTTAATTTATCATTTTAAGATTTCAATCTAAGTAGTAGTATCACAGTAGTTTAGGGATCTACATTATTAGGTCTCCTATAATAACCGGAGTATTTTTTATTATACTCATTTATTAATTTTAATTAATAGTTTTGTACAACGATAAAATTTTCTCTAGGTAGGTATATTTTTTTTTTACTCACCAAAATTCAAACGTATTTCAATAGGTTATCTCATCTAATCTACCCCTGCCCTAACTGTGCGAGCGAGAGGCCAAATCTAGGGTATGATCACAGTCACAAGTAGGGACCGCGAAGCACCCTCAAGGGGCAGCGGCGCCCTATTGTAGTTACTGGTTTACTAAGACACGGCAGCATCCAGCCTTATTTATTGAAGGTTAGGCAGAATTGTTGCGCGTTAGGCATACCTATGCATAGAGTATAATGGGATAGTAGTTTTAGAGGATAGAAGTTTAATTAATCTTTGTTGATTGGAGCGAGATGAGTAAATCCATAAGTGAAAATGAGTAAGGTTATTGTTCTTGCGTTCACTTACACACACACACACACACAAACACACACATATCTACTTATATAAATATACACATTCAATTCAATTTTACTTTTTTTAATAATGTTTGTTATTTTTTATAATATTCCAAAAAAAATACATTTAATAAAGCAGGTAACCTAGTAATATTAAGTTAATATCATGTTAATGCGCGGGCTGGAGTAAGACAATACAGGGACTTTTTTTATGACAAAACATTTTATACCTACCTACCTACTTAATTTAATGGCTGCAAAGTATGTTTGACAGTTTTGCAGTTCACACCCTTCTATATACAATTTTCTCATACAACAATTACAAATGGAGTTTCAAGGTAAATAAAAAAAAGATTGTGAAAAAAAAACAAATGTGTTTTTTTTTTAAGTTTTTGTTTGAAAGTTTTACCATTGCAAATACAAAAATTATAAAAAAAAGACAAAAGACTCTTAATGATAGGTAGTCGGCATTTTACAACTTCGGCATTAAAGAAAACGTAAGAAGAAGTTACACTGAGCGCAAAAAGCGGGCGGTTAATATCTACTTACGTTTGTTGTCGAAAAAGTTATGTACGTCGATCGGGATACAAAATTCTTGTTAGTTAGTTTTGTTATTAATCTAGCATTTATGACAACCTGCAGCTTGCCGTGCCCGATGGAATGATCTGCAAGGAGCGTGACTCTCCGCTCGAAAAGTGAATTGGTTGGTAGGTAAAATGTTTAAAGAATTATACTTTACTATTGGCCGCCCGCGACTCCGTCCGCGTGGAAGTCGGTTTCCCGTGGGAATGAGAAGTTTTCCCGCGGTAAAAAGTACCCTATATGTTATTCTGATGTATAACCTATACTACTGTAAAGTTTTATCAAAACCCATCCAGTAGTTTTTACGTGAAAGAGTAACAAACATCCAACCATATATCCATACTCACAAACTTTCACGTATATAATATTAGTAGGATGTAATGAAGCTACAAAATAAACGCAACGCATTGCATCGCGTGGTGTTCGATTTTCATCTCCGCGGCTTGCAGTCCCCTCGTGCAGCGAAATTCGATTTTTATTGCATTAAAAAGGGGAGAACGTCTGTCGTGGTGATTATGCATGTTGTGTTTGCAACTACGAGTCAGATTGTGGGTGGTTTCAAATGTTAATTTTTTTGAGTTTGGTAGTCTAAAAGTAAAAAAAAACATTTATGTTTTTTTAAGTCATGTGTTGATAAATTAACGTAACCTACCTGCAGACTCATGCAGCATTAAGACTCTTGGTGTCGACTCTACACACTTCACATGTGCGGTCTCCGTGACTGTCATTACTCTGACTATCCTGCACTTGTTGCTAGAACATAGACAAGAAAACTGTTTAACTTTAGATATGCCATAAGAAACACTGAAACATTGTCAATTAATTATTTTTGCTACCCTCGCCTAAAAGAAAGTTAGACGAATTAAATACTTATATTCCTTCTTAAGTTTTACTTGTTTCGTTTTATTCGAGTGATCGAGTGGTTTAAAAAGAAATTGCCCAAAGAAAATCCTTTACTTAAAATTATTAAAGTACCTATATTTGAGATCGTACAATTTTTTTATAGTTTTTAGTAATTTTACTTGAATATTCGCTAAGTTGAACCAAAACTAATTTTATGTATTTTTTATTTGTTTTATTTAATAATAATTTATGTACATTTTCACACTTAACAATAAAAATATAATAAAACATTATGTCGAGAATAAACGTACAATGGGACAGCTTATTTCAAAATGAAATTTTTGCCAGCTAGCCAATTACTGGAGAGTATGATTTGAGAAGTAAAAATATAGTGTGAAGACAAATACTTATAAAAGTAGGAGTATTCACTAAATACAAATATCAGACTAATATTCTAAATAATGTTTATACCTACACAAATGGGTTAGTGGAGTTTCGTCATAGTGTAGTTTCGTCACTGTTTTCAACTTCCACACATTGAGTGTTGTTTGGTCATTGACAAAATTAATTATTTAATTTTGGTGTTGTTTCGTAATTAGTGCATAGGATTTTGAAAATGATGTACAGTCCACAAAATAAGCTTTATAAAAAAAAGTTACTTATATTTAGTTTTGCAAAAATATGAATTTGCATTCTTTATTATCTTACCCTTTACGTCATTTGACGTATACTGTGCCCAATTTTTTAGAGTTCCGTACCCAAAGGGTAAAACGGGACCTTATTACTAAGCCTCCGCTGTCTGTCTGTCTTTCACACTGTCTGTCTTTACACAAATTACGAGCATAAGAAATAATATAAACATTAACAAATACCTACGGTAAAATACCAATATTTATTGTTAAACTAAATTAAAAAACAATGAATAAAATACTAATTTTGTGAGAGGTAGTGTTCTTTGACCCTTTTTTTGTGAGAAGAAATTGTTTTACAATTTCTTATTTATTAAGTAAAACTTAAAACTAAGTTTAGGAAGAGTCGACAATTACCCAAATTATTTCAAGAAAAGGATCGTACGGCCATTAAGTACCTACGCCTAGTGTACTAATAAATATTTTTTATGTCTAAATTCTATCATAATTAGTGGAGATATTTTTTCTATGATAAATAGTAACTCTCCTTTCGATGTAAAGGTTAAGTTTCTATAACTAGCAACCGCATATTTTACTACAGCGGCATCTATCATTGAATAGCTAGACTTGTTAGCAGTTCACTTAGTATTTTCTACTCGTCAATAGATGGCGTTCATAACGCTTTACATATTTTATTTTTAATCTGTGCTTGTCTTATTGACGTTGACATTGACAACCAACGAGCGAGGTCAATCGATCGATCAAACAAAATTCTTCGGTTTGTTTTGCGTAGCGTTACATTACGCCGCATTTAGTGCTTTTCTGTGATTGTTAGCTTTTTATAAACAATCCTTTGAATTCAAAGTTGCCTCAAGGCATTTTAAACCCTTAAAATGGCGGTAAGTACTCTACTGTTACTAAAAAACAAAAATTATCTGTCTAAAGTAGCAACCTAACCTCAAAATTCTATTCAATGTAACCATGAAATTCCTCGAATTTACGATTATTTCTGTCTTTTAGTCGATAGCCGCAGCTCAAGTTCAGGAAGTGCGTTCCATAACGCGTATAGAGAGGATCGGCGCCCATTCCCACATTCGTGGGCTTGGCCTCGATGATTCTTTGGAGCCGCGCGCCGTTTCTCAGGGCATGGTTGGTCAGAAGATGGCTCGTAAGGCCGCTGGGGTCATCCTACAGATGATTCGAGAAGGTAGATATTGAATAAACAAATTGGTTGCTATGGTAACAGTCCTAAAATGTTTAACTTCCAATATGATTCAGATAGTTTTGAAAACAAAGCGGTTTCTTTGATAGTTCTGGCTTGCCTTACAAATAAAATGATTATAGATGCCTACCATGGCTACATTGGATAAATAAACCTCCAACAGAAAGCTTTGTTGATTTTCCTAGATGCACATATACAAAGTTTACAAAATAACATACTCATACCTAAACAAGTAAGCAAGCAAAGAACTTTTTTGGCTAAAATAGAAAAATAAATACTAGATACTGTAAAATATTATGCAAAATGTATTTTTGGCAATATACAATGCCTCTAGCCTTTGTCAAAATAATTTCAGAGTTCACAATGACTATATTCAGCATTTGATTAACAGGTAAAATAGCAGGCCGAGCAGTGCTGCTAGCGGGTCAGCCCGGCACCGGTAAAACTGCTATCGCCATGGGGTTGGCACAGGCATTGGGACCCGACACACCGTTCACTAGCATGGCTGGTAAGAAAAATTGATTTTGACAATGCAATTATATATTTTGATTATCAAAAACATGATTAAGTATATTTTCCAATAGGTCTATATAGTTGCAATGTTTTCAAATTGACATTCTTCTAAATTTTGTCATTTAACTAAGCATTCAATGGAATTGTTCAAAGTATTACTTTTATTTTAAATTTATAAATGCCTTGATACATTCAAACTCAATTTTTTTTTATATAATTCTTCAACTGTATTGACCTGTCATTATTTATATTACAAAATTACAATAATGTGTTTCATTTTTAGGTTCCGAGATATTTTCCCTAGAAATGAGCAAGACTGAAGCTCTCACACAAGCTATAAGAAAATCTATTGGTATTAGAATTAAGTAAGTACATACTCTATTTTTTTCTCTTCTAAGTTAATGTAAAGTTTCATACTTGGTATAGTAAAATTAATGAAGAAAGGTAACTTTGGATTTCCTTTAACTAAAAGACTTGAGTTAGATTATTAAAACAATCCTACTAATTTATAAATGTGAAAGTTTGTAAGTAGGTATGTATGGATGTTTGTAACTCTTTCACGTAAAAACTACTAGACGGATTTGGATGAAACTTTACAGTAATATAGGTTATACATCAGAATAACACATAGGGTAATTTTTACCGCGGAGACTTCTCCGACGGGAAACCGACTTCCACGCGAACGGAGTCGCGGGCTGCCACTAGTTCTCAAATAATAACAAGTTTTGAACACCAAGTTAGGATTCTATTTATTGTCTTTTACTCAGTTTTAATATAATATCCATATTACAATTACAATCATCATTAACACATACCTTTATCCATTCCCCTCTCAACCCACAGAGAGGAATCAGAAATCATCGAGGGTGAGGTGGTGGAAGTGATGATAGAACGAGCCGCCACCGGCGGGGCCCGGGTCGGGAGGCTCACACTGAAGACCACTGATATGGAGACCAACTATGACATGGGAACTAAGATGATTGACTCGCTGCTGAAGGAAAAGGTGGGTTGAGATGTTTTTTAGTAAATTGGTTATAGTCTGGTACTTAAACTTTGATAAAGTTTTACAGGTGTGTGATTATAGGTTGTGATCTAAGTACAATATTTTATCGAAATTAACCAGCCGCTTTTGCGTGATTAAGTAACAAACTTTGTATTATTCCAGTATAACCTATCTACTTTCATTAAAATCCTTCAGTCTTTTTTTGATGGAAAGTCTAACAAACATAAATACATTCTTACAAACTTTCCCATGTACAATATTAGCAGAAACTAGAATTTTACAATCAATACAACAATATCATACATCAGGTACAAGCCGGTGACGTCATCACCATAGACAAAGCCACGGGGAAAATAAACAAGTTGGGACGAAGCTTTGCTCGAGCGAGGGACTATGACGCTACAGGTAAGTCTTTAGTCATAATAATTTTAATTAAAATGTCAACTTCGTAAAATACGAATACTTCGTAAATGTACTCTAACTTTGGTAAGTTAATTATAAATTAACTAGTGAACGCCCCCGCTGCGCAATGTCATTTATTGTAATGTAATTTTAGCCAACATTTAAAGAAACTTTACATAAGCATTTTTCTTATTATACTGTTTTCTTAAAAAGATATCCGTTTAATAAAAACATCGTCTAAATGATGGAACAATCCGCTACTCTAGTTTCGAATAATTAACCGAATTTTGTTACTTAAATCATCTACTTATGTAGTTAACTTTCTTAAATTACCTTATATAATATAAAACATGAAGCCATTAGCTGATGTTTAAGCAACATTACTTACCTCAGTTATTTATTTTCATTAATACAGGCATTTCCCTCTAGAAATGACCTATCAACACCCCGTATAACACTATAATAATCTTCTATACAACCAACTTAATTTGACATGACATTTTTATTTGTTTTAAGTTTATGATTCTTTTACAAATATTTCGAAAAAAAGTCTTTATCGTTTACTTTATCATATATCTCATATTTTATGGACACAGTCTGAAATATGGTTATAATTATTATTATGTATGTATAATTAGGCCAACAAGCTCGCTTCGTGCAATGCCCCGAGGGCGAGCTACAGAAACGCAAGGAAGTAGTCCACACGGTGACTCTACACGAAGTAGACGTCATCAACTCTAGGACTCACGGGTTCTTGGCGCTTTTCTCTGGTGAGTTTATAGTTTTAAAGGAAATAATGAGTATAGGCAGATTATTAAATGCAAAAAAATATGTAAGTATTAGATTTTGAACTTGCGTTTGCTACCAGAAAGCGTAGTTAATCGAATCTTAATAATACTGTACTTTATAAACATCGGAATCCTGTAAAAATGGCAAATTAAGAATGTCGTATTGTACTCAATTTTGACACTTTTCTTCCAAACTATATCTATTGTTTTACCCTTGGAAATATATTATTTCTATACTTTCGCATGTCATTGTCTCAAAACTATTCTGCCAAAATATTGGGCGTCTCAAAAATTACAACCTATTTATCTTTCATAACGACTATCTGTTTAACTATCAACATGTCATTTCGCCAAACTGTCAAAACATGTTTATGTCAAAACGGTCGTTCTCTGTCACTGTATAAATTATCAATCAATCAATCTTGGGTTATTTTGGCTTCTACCCAGTCGGGTAATCTGGCCAATGTATAAATTATCTTTCATAATGACTATCTGTTTTACTGTCAACATGACATTTTGCCAAACTATCAAAATCGCATCCTGTCAAACTGTCAAAACATGTCAAAACTCTTCTCTGCCACTTTATAAAGGCGACACTGGCGAGATAAAGTCTGAGATCCGCGAGCAGATCAACGGCAAGGTGGCGGAGTGGCGCGAGGAGGGGAAGGCCGAGATGATACCCGGCGTGCTGTTTGTAGACGAGGTATATAATTTTTATAATTATTCATAATAATCATAATCATAAATCTTTATTTGCCAGATATAGTTAGGTAACAAGGTATTTTTTGCGCTATATCAACCCCTTAATTAAGGTATGCATACATTTAGCATATACATTTCGGGTAGTTCAAGAAAACAACACATAAAAATTTGCTCTGCTAAGTAATTAAATTTATTTAATCCAATTAGTTACAATATTTATGTACAACACAAGTGATTAACTACACACCTACCTGCGGCATACTATCACTCAAATTGCACTACTTTTGTCCACAACTTCAACAATATGGAATCCATCCAACAGTCAATTGATGACATGGTCTCAATGTTCCACACTAAGATGGCAGAGTTCCAGCATGACCTCCAGAAATCATCAGGAAATGGTTCCTCGTGCACTTCCCTTGAGTCACGCTTCACCAGCTTTCAATCTTTTATGCTGGCAACGGTCAAAGCGCTCCAACAACAAGTGCAGGTAATTGCCAGAGACTGTGACCGTCTGGAGATGCATAATCGCCGGAATATTCTGCTGTTTCACGGTGTCTCTGAGTCACAGAAGGACTCTGCTATTGCTGCAGCCAAAGTTATCAACAAACAGTTGAAAATTCCTGAATGTTCTAAGCTCAGTCTAATTCGTTGTTTCCGGATGGGTAAAAACACAGTCCTGAATCGGCCACGGCCTATACTTGTGGAGTTCAATGATCTTCAGCTCCGCAATAAGACATGGGCGAGCAAGACAAAACTAAAGGGCACGGGCATAACACTTTCCGAGTTTTTAACGAAGCCGCGGCACGATGCCTTTATGACTGCTCGTCAGCGTTTTGGAGTTGCTCGCTGCTGGACAAAGGATGGTTCCGTCTTCGTGTTGGACGCTTCTGGTTCCCGACATCGTGTGACATCTGTCGCCGATCTGAAGAACATTCCTGAGGATCAGACTGCAACTTCGCCCGGCCGAAGACACACCGAGAAAGTCGCAGAAGAGAAGCCGGCGATCAAAACAAGTCGGCGACTCCAAGCAAAAAAGTAAACTGTTTATATTAGTCTTTTTTCTTGTTATAGTCTCATAAAGACTATAATAATTGTTAGGTATCTCTTTTTAGTATGTTCTTTTGTTTTGTTTACTGACGATCAAAAGCTAGTGTCAATGCAATTTGACAGTTGACAGTTACGTTGGGCTCATAGATGTCACTTTGACATTAATGCGTGCATATTTATACAACCAATGTTTTTGATATTGCTATTGCTACGCATTTTAGTACTACGTTTTGTTAGCCTGCGTAACCTGTTAATTTGTTTATATTTTTGTTAGTATTTGCTGCTGGTAGGTGCAAATAGAGCTTTTATAAATTGTATATTTTAGTAAATATAATTATTATTATACTTATATAACAAGTTGTATTTTATATATTATTATAAACATATTATTTTTTGTAAGTTTATTGAAAATAGTTATTGATATATATCCCAATGAATGTAACCCCTTCAGACTCTTCTTTTTTTACATGTTCTGATACTTCGGAGAATGATGACAGCTTCCTTAGTACCCAATCTGTAGATCAATCCTTAGTGTCCTGTTTTTCCCAGCATCCTGATAATTTTAACGTAATCCATATTAATGCCCAGAGTATTCCTGCTCATTATCCTGATATGTTAACCACCTTCAATAACCCATTATTAAACGCCATTCTAGTCTCGGAGACCTGGTTAAAACCTTGCTTACCTTCTACCTCTTATGCATTACCAGGTTTCCACCTGATCCGAAATGATCGTTCCGCTCGCACTGGTGGAGGTGTTGCCATATACCTAAGGGAGAATATTCCTTATAAGTTGGTTAGCATATCTTCTCATTCAGATATCGATTCAGAGGTACAGTACTTATTTTTAGAGGTCACAGTCTCTCATTCCAAACTGCTGTTAGGGGTGTTTTATAGTCCCTCAGCAACTATTAATTATTTTTCCACATTTGAGAAACTCCTGGAGGATCTCAAACCTTTATATCAGCACGTGATCATCATGGGTGACTTTAATACTTGCCTACTGAAAAATGACAGCCGTAGTAATCGACTTAGATCCCTCACTGACTCCTGTAACATGCACATTCTCCCTTTGAACGCAACCCACTTTTATCCTCATTCTATTCCATCCCTTCTCGATCTTGCCATGGTAGCATCTCTGCAACATGTAGAAATGCATGGACAGGTTAGTGCTGATGCCTTTTCCTACCATGATCTTGTATATTTATCGTACAAGACTCGTTGTCCTAAACCCAAACCCCGAATACTCCTGCAGCGTAATTTTGGCAGAATGAACATTGAAAAACTAAGGCACGATGCCACAAATCTTGATTGGACCATCTTAGATAAACACAGTAATGTTCATGATATGGTACATGCTTTCAATTCTCTTTTAATTGATTTATATGACAAACATGCGCCTATCAAGCCAGTCAAGGTCAAACACCTTCCTGCACCTTGGTTAACTACAAATATAAAAACTATGATGTCACAAAGGAATCGCGCTAAATCTCTTTTCAAAAAGTATCCGACAGACGAAAATCGTGAATCATATAGAATACTACGTAACCGATGCAATACAGCATGTAGAGATGCACAACGACGCCATATCCACTCTTCTTTAGATAATCCAAACCCCAAAAAGGTTTGGAAATTACTTAAATCTTTAGGTATTGGTAAGCAACAAAATAACGTCGCACAGTCTCAATTAGATATAAATGCTTTGAATCAGCACTTTGCTACAACATCTCATTGTTCTGAGCTTTTAAAGACAGCTACTATTCGTAAACTTTCCTCGCTACCATTGCCAAATTTTCCCCAATTTCATTTTGAACAGTTTGCCGATTGTGATGTTAAGAGAAATATTTTAGATATTACATCAAATGCCGTAGGCTGTGACAATGTCAGTCGAAAAATGATTCTTCCCTTAATTGATATCCTTACTCCCTATGTCTCCAAAATCCTTAATTGCTCAATAGCTTCAAACACATTCCCGGACATCTGGAAAGATGCCGAGATAATCCCCTTACCCAAAACAAACAATCCCACTTCCTTTTCAGAGTATAGACCCATTTCCATCTTACCTTTTCTTTCAAAAGTTTTGGAACGATTGGTGCATCAACAACTAAACAGTTTCCTTATTTCCAATAACCTCATTAATCCCTATCAATCAGGATTTCGACCAGGACATAGCACAGTCACGGCATTGGTCAACATCACGGATGATATCCGTGAAGCTATGGAGAAACGACAGCTCACAATTCTTACTTTACTAGACTTTAGTAACGCCTTTAGTACTGTCGATTTTGACATAATGTGTGCTGTACTACGTTCTCTTAACATATCTCCAACGGCGACTGATTGGTTTCAAAGTTACTTGCGTGGCCGTCGACAGCGTATATCTATCGAAGATAGTCAATCCTCGTGGTGCGGATTGCACTGCGGCGTACCGCAAGGTGGCGTGTTGTCTCCACTCCTCTTTAGTGTTTTTATAAACTCCATCACATCCCACATTTCTTCTCTCTACCATCTGTATGCAGACGACTTACAAATCTACACACATACAACACCTGAGAATCTTGAATTAGCCATTATACAGACTAATAACGATCTAGACATTATTAATGACTGGAGTAAACGTTTTGGAGTTACGGTGAATCCAAATAAGACACAACTAATTTTAATAGGTAGCAGGCAAATGCTCGATAAAATTAATTGGCAGACTTTGCCTGATATTCGTTTTGATGGATTTAGGATCCCATATAGCACCTGTGTTAAGAACTTAGGAATTTTATTGGACAGCACATTATCCTGGAAACATCAAATTGAGAAGATGAGCAAAAAAATGTTTGCTGCATCTGGTACTTTAAGGAGGCTTCGCAACTTTCTGCCTACTTCTACCAAAATTACGCTTGCTCAATCATTACTCCTTCCTATTCTCGATTACGCGGATCTGGCATTTATCGATATAAATGAAGAGCAACTTAATAAACTCGAGCGGCTCCAAAATATGTGCATCCGTTTTATATTCGGATTGCGCAAGTTCGACCACATCTCCGAATTTCGCAGTAAGCTCGGGTGGCTCCCAATCAGACTTCGCAGGAATACTCACATCCTCTGTCTCCTCTACCGTGTGCTGAATGATTCGCAAACTCCGAAGTATCTAAAAGAACGATTTACATACTGGCACGAGAGTCACAATCACGGCCTTCGCAGTGCTTCTTCCCTTGTTTTAGCAACGCCAACAAACCACTCAACATTTTACAGTAACTCCTTTACTGTAAAGGCTGTTAAGCTGTGGAACACAATCCCAAAAGAACTTCGACAATCTAAATCTCTTAACTCTTTTAGAAAATCTATATATGATTATTTTAAATCTACTTGTTAAATCTCTTACTAATCGATATCTGTTTTTTTCGTATGTATTTAAGTCTATAAATATATGTTATAATATGTATATCTTAATATTTCTATGTAGTTACATGTCTATGTAGGTATATAAATATATAATTGTATGTGTTAATAAGTACTTTTGAAGTTTCTTTTTTATTATTATTATTATTTTTTAAATACTATTATTTATTTATTTATTTTTTATTTGCACCTATCTATTTTCTTTCACCTTGTCCTTGTAAAGGTTTGCCTGGCAGAAATTACTTTGAGTAATAAGGCCACCTTTTGCCTTATCCGACTAAAATTAGATTTTTGTAATTTTATTTGTTTTACTTGTGCAATAAAGAGTATTTTATTTTTTTATGCAATTAACATACGCTTTGTTATTATTATCGTTATGATCAACATTTCTACCACTGTCATTATGGAGTATACATACAGCAAAATCGCTAATCGTATCTCGTTTGTCCTCAGACTTTATAAAATAGATCCTACTAATATTATAAACGTGAAAGTTTGTGAGTTTGGATGGATGTTTGTTACTCTTTCACGTAAAAACTACTGGATGGATTTGGATGAAACTTTACAGTAATATAGGTTATACATCAGAATCATTACATAGTATAAATCCAGGTCGCTAATTCTGTTTGTTTGTATGTTTGGCCGCTAACTCCTAAACCAGTTGAGGGATTTTAATGCGGTTTTCTCCATATTTAAGGGTATTTATTCATTTAAATTTGTAAATAAAGAACAATCGGAAAAAGTTTTTTAAAGTTAGCTAAAAAACATTGTGTCGTGAGCAAGTCGGCCAAAATTACACCATTGCGAAGCGTGGGCGGGTCGCTAGTTGTATTATATAATAATATAACAACCAAAAACTTTGACATGAAAACAAGTTTAGTTTCTTCAGCGCAATTCAGACAATTTTACAATGATTAAGGCTTAATTAAGTCAAAGATTTTTCTATTTCAATTAAGTTTAACAGTGTTATCAGAATTGGGGTTATTTGATGTATTATAGACACCACACAAAGAAATGAACCTTAGGCACGAGCCTTTTTATACTATGTAATGATAATCAACAACCCTATAATAGATGTGTATTTCCTAGGCACACATGTTGGACATCGAATGTTTCTCGTTTCTGAATCGAGCTTTAGAATCGGACACCGCGCCAGTAGTTATAATGGCTACTAATAGAGGAATTACAAGGATCAGGTAAGAATAATATTATTGTTTTTATTATGTAATAGTTTTCTTGCAGTTAAATGAGTTTTTCATAGGGAATGAAGTATTTACCGCTGGTAAGAAGTATCTTATGTGTTCCAGGTTATGGTCTTTCTTTATATAAAAAGTGTTACATATCCCTTGAATTGAATACACTTTAACAATAAACGTTCATTACTCTCTAATTCAACATTCAATTTCCCATTCAACATTACAACCCACAGTGTCTCTTTTCTTTTTTTTATTTATTTCTCTACACATTTGGACATCAAACACCTATTTCTCTACACATTTTGTCATTTCAAACCTATTTCTCTACACATTTTGACATTAAAACCCCTATTTCTCTACACATTTTGACATCAAAACCCCCATTTTCCTACACATTTTGACATTAAAATCCCTATTTCTCCACACATTTTGACACTAAAACCCCTATTTCTCCACAAATTTTGCAATTTACAACCTATTTCTCTACACATTTTGACAAGAAAACCCTTATTTCTCTATACATTTACACATTTAACGTTAACATTTTCATACAGAGGCACAAATACATTTATGACATACATTTTGACAAGAAAACCCCTATTTCTCTATACATTTACACATTTAACTTAATATTCTCATACAGAGGCACGAACTACCAGAGCCCGCACGGCATTCCGCTGGACCTGTTGATCAGAATCATCATAGTTCCCTCATCGCCTTATTCTATATCCAAACCTTCATTTCTCTACCCATTTTGACATAAAACCCCCATTTCCCTACACATTTTGACATCGAAACCACTATTTCTCTACACATTTTGACATAAAACCCCCATTTCCCTGCACATCTTGTCACTAAAATCCCTATTTCTCCACAAATTTTGCAATTTACACCCTATTTCTCCACACATTTTGCGATTAACACCCTATTTCTCCACACATTTTGACATAAAACCACCAAATTTTGACATAAAACTAATAATTTTCACACAGAGGCACAAACTACCAGAGTCCGCACGGCATCCCGCTAGACTTGTTGGACCGGATGATCATCGTACCCACGTCGCCGTATTCACAGCAGGAGTTGAGAGAGATATTGAATATCCGGTGAGTTTGTCATATTATTATGTATTTGTTTTTGATAACATACAATAGTAGGTGAATTTGAAACATTATTGTGTAACTAGTGGCCGCCCGCGCGTAGAAGTCGGTTTCCCGTGGGAATGAGAAGTTTTCCCGCGGTAAAAAGTACCCTATGTGTTATTCTGATGTATAACATATATTACTGTAAAGTTTCATCAAAATCCGTCCAGTAGATTTTACGTGAAAGGGTAACAAACATCCATACATCCATAAATTCTTACAAACTTTCACATTTATAATATTAGTAGGAAGTAGGATGTATGTAAGAAAGGCGTCCGTAGTTTCGCATGAAGGTGGCGTTTAGTGTGAATTAAACATTTGAGTTGACGATTTAGTTTAGATCAAATTAGCAGGTGTGTTTTTTGGGTTGTAATCTACTTTGAACAAAATTTCATTCAAATCAAACCAATAGTTTTTGCGTGTCTGAGTACAAACGCCTGAATATACTAACTTTCAAATTAAATAGGATGATAAATTACTATACAGTTTTCTTAGGACCTACTAGATACGCAGGAAGCTAGGAGGATGGAGCCGTAATCTACTATAAATCATCTTAAGAGTTGCCTCAATGTGTGTGTAAATCTTCACCGTAACTTATAACAACTCTAAAAAGACCAGTTTTTACCATTAGTGGTAAAAACCAGAACTTCCAAAAGTTCAAATATAAATAACTCCTTGCTTAATCAAAATAAATAAGAATAAAATTCGAAACTACCTACTTTTAATAACTCTTCACTCTTTGACACTTCACATTTTGACACCTCAGATGCGAGGAGGAGGACTGTCAAATGTCATCCGACGCGCTGACAGTTTTGACGCGAGTGGCGTCTGAAACGTCGTTGAGATACGCGATACAATTGATTACCACCGCCGCTTTAGTTGCCAAGCGAAGACACGCGCCTGAGGTTAGTGTTATCTATAATTGTAAAACTTATAGGTACCTACCAGTGACTTTGTCAGCGATAAAAGTGATTTTCCCGTGGGAATGAGACTTATTCCCACGGTTAAAAGTAGCATTGTTTCTCATTTTATTTATACCTTATTTAATTTTTTTTTACAGCAGTAATTTAAATTTACTTTACCAGCCGGTTTCATTAATCATATTTTTAAGTAAATAACAATAATGATCTATAGTGATTGCGAATCATTTATTATTTAAATACTCTAACAAAACCCAAGTTAAAATTCTCAATTCTGAAACCTTTAAAAAAAAAAAACCGGCCAAGTGCGAGTCGGACTCGCGCACCGAGGGTTCCGTACAAACCTGCAAAAACTACTTAAAATTTTAAGCTTTTCGGAATTTTTCTGTTACCTGTGCTGTAAGCTATTGCTTCTTACCAAATTTCGAGATTCTATATCAACGGGAAGTGGTCTTTAGGTTTTAATTCCTGTGCGTGTAGTTGCGAGTTTCAAAATATGCGGTATCAATGGTTGTACTTTTGCGTTTTGCGTTGACTTAGTTTTTTTTTTTTTCACGGGTTAAAGGCAATTAGATCTAAGTATTTGATATGAATTTCAACTTGATAGCTCTACGCGTTCATGAGGAAAAAAGTAATAAGTTTATATTTATTAAAAAATATATATTTTGTAATGTAACTAAAAATTTAAGGTTTTCGGAATTTTTCCTTTATGTGTGCTATAAAACGTTGCTTCATGCCAAATTTCAAGATTCTAGGTCGACTGGAAGTACCCTTTAGGTTTTGATTCCCTTGCGAGTACTTGCGAGTTTCAAAATATGCAGCTTAAATTGCTGTTTCTTTTGATTGCGTTGACATAGAAGTTTGATTTTGTTACAGCTTAAAGGTATTATAGACCTGAGTATTTGGTATGAATTTCAATTTAATACCTCTACGCGTTTATGAGGAAATGGGTAGTAAGGTTAAAATTATTAAAAAATATATATTTTGTAATGTAACTAAAAATTTAAGGTTTTCGGAATTTTTCCTTTATGTGTGCTATAAAACGTTGCTTCATGCCAAATTTCAAGATTCTAGGTCGACTGGAAGTACCCTTTAGGTTTTGATTCCCTTGCGAGTACTTGCGTTTCAAAATATGCAGCTTAAATTGCTGTTTCTTTTGATTGCGTTGACATAGAAGTTTGATTTTGTTACAGCTTAAAGGTATTATAGACCTGAGTATTTGGTATGAATTTCAATTTAATACCTCTACGCGTTTATGAGGAAATGGGTAGTAAGGTTAAAATTATTAAAAAAGTATATTATGTGATGTAACTAAAAATTTATGGTTTTCGTAATTTTTCCTTTATCTATGCTATAAGACGTTGCTTCGTACCAAATTTCAAGATTCTGAGTTCACGGGAAGCACCCTGTAGGTTTTGATTCCCTTGCAAGTGTCGTAAATTTGCGGCATAAACGGCTGTATCTTTTGATTGCGTTGGCTTAGAAGTTTGATTTTTTCACAGCTTCAAGGGACAGTAGACCTGAGTAATTGATATAAATTTCAGCTTCATACCTCCACGCGTTCCTGAGAAAAAGGGTCTTGACAGACGGACGGACGGACAACAAAGTGATCCTATAAGGGTTCCGTTTTTTTTCCTTTTGAGGTACGGAACCCTAAAAATACTTTAATATTCTTGAAATATGCTCTCCATCATCAGGTAAGCATGGAAGACGTGAAGAAGGTCTACTCTCTGTTCCTGGACGAGCATAGATCCGAGCAGTTCCTGAAGGAGTATCAAGATGAATTCATGTTCAACGATGGATCCGGAGGTAAATATCATTATTGTTATCATTACATAGTGTAAAGGAAAGATGTTAATGGTATATGTTTGTTCGCTTACTCTTTCTTAACGAAGTTACGGATTTTAGTAACGTTTGAGCTATTTTTTAGATGTTTATAAGTAAAATGTGTTTTGAAAAAACTTGTTTTAAGTTGGAACTTCTAAACGTTTTTTTACTATCATTCATTAATGTGGACTTTTCTGAAAGAACTAATGCAAACTCTTATTTTCTACTTTGACAACAAGTTAGGTGTTTTATAAATTGAACACGCAAACAGTAGGTATTACTAAGTTATGTAACATAACTGAAAGAAGCATATTTTTACTAATATAAGTTTCATGTTATTATAAAAAAGACTGATTACTTACATACTTGTATGTCTTTTTTTCAGATGCAACACACGCAATGGAAGTGTCGTCGACTTAAGATAAATATTCCAAATAAAATACAATTGAATTGTGATTTGTTTACGAGAAGAAAGTTGTGTTTAAGTTCTTTAATGTTTTAAGTTACGTGTTTAAGATATTTTTAATAAAAATATGAAATGTATTGTGTGTTTTATTTAGATTTTGACGAGTTTTAGTTAGGGCATAATATTTTTAATCAATGGATGAATTATATTAGTTTAAAGTAAAGAACAAGTATCTAGAAACTCTAAATAAATGCCTACACATAAGAGTAAACGTGTGGAACCTGTGTCAAAACAATTAATATTTATTTTAAACCAATTTGAATTAAATAAAAGTGTTTAAGAAAATAGGAGTGCATCAATGTGCAAGAGATCTTAAACAGCCGAAACAAGTTTGGTACCGAACCTACCACAACTTACGTCATTAACGGCCGAAACCAATAAATAATCTACTAACCTTTGACGCCTTGTTATTTGTGTAACTATGGTAACTATTATCCATGTTTTTGCGTCGCAATAAACTATGGTAGATAGCTTTTGATATGGAAATGACAGAAACACGTCACGAAAAACAAAACTAGCAGTTTTCAATTACCAAGGTTTTAACTATGTTTTAACTATAGTAGAATATTGGCTAGTTAGACAGCTTCGGCGGGCGTACGTAACTGAAACATCTCGGCGGTTATGTAATCCTGCTACTAGCTGTTTCTTTCGCCTGTGCCTTGAGGTCAACAATAAATAAGTTACTGCAATAAACAAACAACAAGTACTCCGTTTTGACTCTGCGTTCCTGGTACTTCAAGTCAGTACTCGCCTTAAATCTTACGTGTTGCTTTGCTTGCCCGGCAGCCACTGTGTTGACCGTCTACAACAAATGGGTTCCTGGTACTACTGACATTTTGAAGAAGAGCTTCTACCGAACCTACCACAACTTTCGTAATTTTGACAGCACCAGTGGTCATCAAGTCATACACGACTTGAACATCCCTGCGTTAATTTAATCCTGGTGTATGCTGTTTTTTCCACCTTTGCCCGGACGATTGCTGCAATAAACAAACAACAAATAAGCCCTTGTGATTCTGCGTTCCTGGTACTACAAGTTAGTACTCACCTTAAAATTATCCTGTTACTTACGTATCTATCTATCTTGTTTGCCCGACAGCCACTGTGTCGACCTTCTACAACATCTGCGCTCCTGGTACTACTAAAACTATTTCGGAGAAACATTTTTAATTATTTGGTCTATTTTTGACTGCTATATCCATACTACTTCATATCGTCACTGAAGTCCTAGTATCCATTTTCGAACCTACCTCAACTTAACGGACGCGGACAAGGGTATTTAATTACGTAGATACCTACCCGCGATAGCACGTTGAATATAATTTCTCTCTTTCGTACAAGTCGCCGACCTCCACTCCATCGCTGTATTCCTGGTAGCTATTTTCTCCACCATCTGCCCTTAATACCGTTGAAAACGGAAAGAGAAATCAGGCAGCCGCTATATTTGCATCCTTCACTTGCAAACTTCTCGTTCTTACTTACTTACTGTGACACTGTGCCTGGATCTACCTCTACACAGAAGCTGTGATCCTAGTTACTACTGACAACTGTCTGCCACTTTTGCCTCTTCTCATAATGCCGCTACAACCACCAGTTACACCGGCATCTCAGTTAATACACTACCACTCTGAACCTAATATTTCATATGAAACACGGGCTAGTTCAGAAAGTGTACATCAGGAGAGTCGCCGCTGCAAAAGGAAGAGGAGTGGAAGTGATGTGGAGGATAACTCCTTTGAACGCAAGCGGATGGTAGAAGAGATGTTTAATAGTTTTCAATCGCAACAGGATGTTCACTAAACTCGTCAGCGCAATGAATTAACTCAAAGCCCAAAATACAGAATAAAAAATATCTGTTGATTTTATCTCGGCAAAGTAGATACGATACGTTTTTGTGTAAAATAATACGTTAGAGAGAGAAAAGAAAGAGGACCGTAAGCTAATTGAACAGCTGGAGGAAAAAGTGGAATACTACGATAAACAAATTACTAGACTAGAGCTGTGTCCGTCCGTGTCTAACAAATGTGTAACAAAGTCTGGTAGTGTATTTGGTGATTTTATGAACGTATTAATATGATTGTGGATATAAGGGTGTAGATATGTGAGCTTTTTATACCAAAAGTTATGTATGTGGTCGGCACCTGGTGCTTTCCAATTATGGCTTTTGTTTAGTACTTCATTATTATTATAATATTTTATAATGTATCTGCTTATTGAATAGCAATATGTAATTAAAATATTTATCTCATACAAACATAAGCTATTGGATAGGATTGATATACCTAAAGTTCTTTTTTTTGTAGACTGTCAAAATAGCTGATGGACTGTATTCTGCGCGTACCTACACATAAATCTAATTGCAATTTTAATTTAATTTAATGTTACTCCTTTTTAATAAATATCGCTTGTTCAGTGAATTTTCATAACTAACAGGGACAAATAATATTTGAACTAGGTAATCCTACCAATATTATAACGTGAAAGTTTGTGAGTATGTATGGATGTTTGTTACTCTTTCACGTAAAAACTACTGGACGGATTTTGATGAAACTTTGCAGTAATGTACCACGTACTTCCACGTACCATGTACTTCCACGCGAACGGAGTCGCGGATGGCCACTAGTGTAGTATATATTAGTTCAACCTAGAACTTATAAATATAACGCTTTGGTCGCTTACCTAAAACCAGATTACGTTTTACGTACGTAATTTAATATTGTTTTAGGTATACATTTTCAATATTTTTATCGTATTTTCCATATAATTTTAAATAAAGTCGCATATCGTGTCTGTCTATTAAAATGATTATTGAACAATACTTTTATCATTATCAAAAATTAAGCATTCGTTAAACTACTTAGTGGAGAAGGGACGTATTTTTATAAATTTACCAATTAATGATTTTTATGTTAGCGAACAAATCAAGTAACTTTGCTAGTGGTCTATAAAAATGAAATAAATCTTTGGTATCGACAATATGGGTTGTGAAACAGTGTGTTTTATACTTTTATTTTCTGGTAAGTTTGAAAATAGTAAGTAAAGTCTTATGCCTTTGAATGTAGGCAATCGCTAGACTCATTAGTCATTAACAATTATAACAATTAATCTCCAGACTAACTCATCCGTAATGGGGCACTACAGTTATATAGATATTACACAATGAACTATGGAAGAACCTACTTAGTTAATTAAATTTGATCAATACAGGAATCAATCCGGGACCATTTTAAAATCCGGTATACAAACCACTGCGCCACTAAGAACTGTCGCCATTTGAGCCAAAAAGCTGAGTTTATCTCTGGTCAATTACTAATTTCACTAAATAGGGAGGAACAAAATTGTGTAAGACAGCTTGACTTACGCAATTCTGTGTTTTAAATTTGTCCCATAAATCATGTACACAGCCTATAGAGTTTACCAAAACACCTCTCTTCCAGCATTTATCACCTTCTGCACCCCAGTACCTATCCAAACCCGTCGCAACTATCACTCCCACGACACATTCAAGCGATTCCTGCACAACGAGGAATCACAGGATCCCAGCAACAAACTGAACACTGACATAGCCAATCTAATGAGGGTGAACAAGAGTTTGAACAGACAGCTACAAGAGATCGCAGCGAATGATAGGAGCAATCCGGAGGTGAAGCGAACGATGCAGGAATTGAACCAGCTATCGCAAGCGTTGGAGAGCTTGCAGAATATGGATGTTAACGGGAATCAATAAAGTTGGTGGAGTTTTATGCGGTTGTTTGTTTAGATTGGCTATTGGACACTTTTTTGTATGTAGGTAACTTATGTTATAGTCTAAGATCCGAACCTAAATCGACCTTCACCGGGGTGATAATAGAACGAAACATATTTTATCATGAATTTAGTATATTAGAAAACATATTAAAAATGGGTTTGCTAAAAAAATCCTGGACAGACTATTTTTAATTATTTTTCAAAAAATGATTTTTAATTAAATGTTGCAACATCAGGATAATAAAAAAAATTTGTCCTGACTGAAAGTATAAAACGTATAGAATGTGCAGCCGTTGGGTTGTCTACTATTTACCTGGGCGAACTACTGGGTTGTCAGGTATAAACAGGTATATCGATGCCAGTTACTTTCACTGGATTGGATACTAAAAAAAAAATATATCATCATAAGCGCTGTTTTATTGCGAACACGTTGATATAGGGTTGTCTGCGAAAATTCCGGTCCTTTTAGGGGTTTGCGAATTTTAAAGATTTTAATTTATGAAAAAGAAAATTAATCTAGAACATTGTTTGACCTTTCCACTGGCACCAATGCCACCTGCACATTTCTCATATACTGGTGAAATGTTAAAAACTCCTAAATCAGCATTTTCCAACAGTTTAAAATCTCAAATCGAAATGGCCCACGAATATTAACGTTGAAATAATTGATGGTTTTTATTATTTGTACTCAATCGGAAACTCAATGCCACAAACGTTGCATTAATCCACATGGAATTTACTTATATTGTTCTTAAATTTTTTTGTAGTAGGGAAATCCAACATGGCGGTATAAAGTTGGAGTCAAAACTTTTAATCTTCTTAAAAAAATTTTCGCTGTCTTCTTTTGCGCCGTACTTCTTCATAAAAATACGAATTCTCGCATCATTAACTGACTGGCAGTGATTCACGCCATACATTTTTGCTGTAAACTCTTGAACAGCATTTATTTTTTCATTGATGAAAATAACAGCTTCATCAGTCAATGACGCAAAAATAGTTTGATAGGTACTTCTCATTTTTTGAAAATATTTTAAATGGCCTGATTTTTCCTTTATTATAAAATGCCGCAGTGTAGTCACAACCTGTGAATGAATGAAAAGCAGGTAGACTTTTACATAATTTGGGTCCCAACTTTAATGCTAAATCGATGCAGTTGATGCAATCGAGGTGGTTTGATTGCAGTCAGTTAATGATGCGAGAATTCGTATTTTTATGAAGAAGTACGGCGCAAAAGAACACAGCGAAAATTTTTTAAAGAAGATTAAAAGTTTTGACTCCATCTTTATACCGCCATGTTGGATTTCCCTACTACAAAAAAAATTAAGAACAATATAAGTAAATTCCATGTGGCTTAATGCAACGTTTGTGGCATTGAGTTTCCGATTGAGTACAAATAATAAAAACCATCAATTATTTCAACGTTAATATTCGTGGGCCATTTCGATTTGAGATTTTAAACCAGGCAGGGGCGCAACCTTTTAGCAGGCAAGGGCCGCATGGTGAAAAAATCGACCAAAGGCGGGCCACACTTGTGATAATAATATATCTTAAAAAAATTCAATGGTTTTAAATTTAATAAACATGTGAAAGCGTGGTGGATTACGGCTCAAACCCTCTCGCTATCCGAGAAGGAGGCCTGTGCTCAACTATGGGACATGGCTATTTATTTATTTATTTTTATTTATGTCAAATTTTATTTTATATGTATATTTTTTTAATACATTCGCGGGCCGCAAAGAAGACGTCGGCGGGCCGCATGCGGGTTGCCCACCGCTGTTTAAACTGTTGGAAACTGCTGATTTAGGAGTTTTTAACATTTCACCAGTATATGAGAAAAGTGCAGGGTGCATTGGTGCCAGTGGAAAGGTCAAACAATGTTCTAGATTAATTTTCTTTTTCATAAATTAAAATCTTTAAAATTCGCAAACCCCTAATAGGACCGGAATTTACGCAGACAACCCTATATCAACGTGTTCGCAATAAAACAGCGCTTATGATGATATAAATTTTTTTTTATTATCCAATCCAGTGAAAGTAACTGGCATCGATATACCTGTTTATACCTGACAACCCAGTAGTTCGCCCAGGTAAATAGTAGGCAACCCAACGGCTGCACATTCTATACGTTTTATACTTTCAGTCAGGACAAAAATTTTTTATTATCCTGATGTTGCAACATTTAATTAAAAATCATTTTTTGAAAAATAATTAAAAATAGTCTGTCCAGGATTTTTTTAGCAAACCCATTTTTAATATGTTTTCTAATATACTAAATTTATGATAAAATATGTTTCGTTCTATTATCACCCCGGTGAAGGTCGATTTAGGTTCGGATCTTCTACTATTAAAACTAGTGGCCGCCCGGAATGAGAAGTTTTCTCGCGGTAAAAAGTAGGTACCTTCCCTATGTGTTTTTCTGATGTATAAACTATGTTACTGTAAAGTTTTATCCAAATCCGTCCAATAGTTTTTACGTGAAAGAGTAACAAACATCCATAGGTACATACTAACAAACTTTCCGTTTATAATATATAGTAGGATTTACCATCCTCTTCAAGGTAGACATAGGTAGGTACATACGTATCTACTTTCTATGAAACTAACAAGAAGCGAAAATTGTCCCGCCTTTTAACAGGATATCTACCTACTTACTACGATTTTGAATTGAAGGTAAGTATGTTTCCAAAATATTGCGGGATCTCTCGGCCTACCGTTCTATACACGAGTTTGACATTAATACGATCTTAAAAAGTTATTCTTACTACACAAATAACGATAATTTGCCATCGAAACTTGCGCATTGCGAAGATAACTTCGTTTTTCTCACCGTAATAAACCAAATGTCGATTCACCAAAATAAGCTTTATAAAATCAATACAATTAGTAACTGTAGGAAATTTTACAAGTATTTCATATTCAAATTCTTAGGTAATTTCCTTCTATTTGGTCTTTTGTAGGCTCATGCGTCACAACAGTTTCTTTACACCTAAAACCGATACCGTGCAACACATTAATTTATTTTCCACTTCGCCTTTACTTTTCCAATTTCCGATATAACAAAATTATAATTGTTTTTTTATCAAGCATCGCTGTGTTGACTCGATGCTTTCTTTAAATCGTGAAATAAATTAAAATGTGCTTTGTTAAGAGCAACCTAATATTTTTGACGGTTTCCAGTAAGTATGTTTTATTTGAAATTTTTACAAGGGCTTATATAAGTAAACGGCGTCAGCTAAAAATCCTGACTTTATTTGCAACTACGGTTGGAAATATAGTTGTTGAAGCATAAAAACCCAATATCTGAGCAAGCGAGTGTATAAGTAGGTATAATATGTATGTAAGGCACCTACCATTTTGTAGATAAGAGGGCTATAACAAATAATTATTTTAATAATTGAATTTGTTACGATAAAGTTATGCAATTGTTTAGTTGCAAAATTCAATAAACTTAATTTAGGTAGAGGCGATATATTTCTTAAACTATTTTAGTTTGTATGTATCCTGGGTGAGGAAACGACACTTTTAATTTAAGGCATATGGTTGTAATCAGAAGCGACTAATTAACTTCTTAGAGGGTGGTCAGCAGCTCCGCTATCAAACAAGGCGAGTACTAACTAGTTCCTTGCTTACGTAGACCTCTGCCAGCAGTGAATTAATTGCAGTTTAATAGTAGAAAACCAGAACCCTAAACAGTCTACCTAATATTCTTGCGAAATCAAAATCTAACAAAAGTTTATTTCCACAGCATTATTAACACTATCCCAGTCTACACACCACCAAAGATTCCTCAACGGTCTATCTCCCTTAATCAAGAACCCTGCAAAGAATGATCACATCAACGAAAAGCCAGACACAAAATACCCAAAACCCTTTCTAAATCTCAACCTACACAAGATTATAATGAACGAAATTCAGCATCGCAATCGACTGAAGCAGAAAAACGAGCCTCAATACTCCATATCAGGGTCACAGCTAAATTCTCTGACCAACTCTTTAAAAGTGATCGACGTCAAACTCCACGAAGCTCAAGAAGTGGTAAAGAGCATCAAGAATTCCAAAAAGCCGCGAATCCACTACAACTACTACGATGACACAATTTCCGACGACTACGACTACGCGTCCAGAAAACGCGCGAAAGCAGCCAAGTACTCGTCCAGCGAAAGCGAGAGTGGAAGCGAGAGCGAATCCGAAAGCGAAGAAGCCGAACCGACCACCCCAGCGAGATTCGCCATCATCGACAAACACCAACGGAAAAGACCTCGAGAACCAGTCGTCATACCACCCGTTGAAAGCGACAAGTCTTCCGAACAATCGGAAGAAGTGACCACCGCTTTCCCCCTTCCGAAAAAGAAGAAGGAGAAAGAAGATACCTACGACTATATACAGGGGAAGTTGAGGAAGATAAAGAATAAAGGGCGTAGGGCAGGTATGAAGTTAGATTACTTCCTGCCGAAAAGGTACCATTGGAAAGAAGAGGACTTGCCCAAGTTAGGTTATCTATGGTTTAATACTGGAGTTAAAAGATAAATTGAGTTGAATAAATCATTTGAATACGTATTTACCTGTTTTTCTTCGTATTTGTGTTGTAACTAATCATTACAATAGGTTCTTGGTACTTCTTCTTTCGTGTGACGAATATGCACTTTGCAGTACACTTACTGATAAAACCTGCCCTTTTCTCTTGCCTTTTACTTCAAGATGACTGTTTTGACGTAATCCTCGCCTATGTTAAACTAATTGACAAAGACATCACCAATTTCAGGGTTTTACTCTTTTCCAAAATTCGTTAATCTGGCACTGTCTAATTAAAGTTAATAGTTAATTTAAGTTTAATAGTAAAGTGTAGGTAGATGAACACAACGTTTCCTTTATGACAAAGGCTAGTAAACGAGTGCGGGTCACATGCGTGATCACCGCCGCCCATATACACCCACAATAACATCGGTGTTGAGAGTACGTTGCTGGCCTTTAAGAAATTGGACATCGTTTTTAGACTTCAGCGGCCCGCGTGGCAGACTCTAGAGTAGACCTTATTTTAGATATTTGATGCCAGTCATTACTCAGACTGTATTATTGATAGCTTTTTTTTACCGGCAAACGAAAAAACTGTTTCTTTTGGGTTAACTTTACAAGTGAGTAAACAAATTCAGTTATAAAGTGAAACCTTGAAATCTGCTTAACTGCCTATTTATTTTTTTTGTAAATTAAATAGGGTATATTTCGGTAAACAATTCTGTTGGTAAAAGGTATCCTAATAGTTAAACAAAAAAACAAGTCAAATATTTTGAAAAAAATATAATTCACTGGATGAAATAACAAAAAAAAATTCAACAATCTAAGTATTTAGTCTAGCTAGTCGATGAAACTTAATTTAAACTATCTGTTCATTCTTTTTGATAAAACTGTACAAAAACACTTTTTTCAATCAGTTTTCATATTTTGGCAGGTTCGGCTTTTTTTCTACAAAAAAAAACAATGGAATTAGAAAAATAAATTGTCGAAAACCGCGTTTTGCACAATTTCATCAAAAACGTTTCACTACAAGTAATAGGATACAAATAAAGTATTAATTATATTATTTATCCAATAATAATACTCGTAAGAGATGGCAAATTTGTTCTTCAAAGTTTTTTTTATAGAAATAGAATTGGCGGTATTTCACAAACGGCAAATATTTTCTTTGCGGAATATCGCATTAAGTCTACATAACATTTTTGGTTAATTTTCTTTTAGTAAATTTAGACTATCCGACTAAAGCAACTTAAAATTTATAAAAGAGACCCGCATTAATTAAAGTTCAAAGGTAATTTTCACATACCGCAAAAATATCACACCCAAAAATGCTACATAGACTCGCATTATCATAAGAAAAGCGCATTGGATATCTGCTAAAAACGATTTTTATTACAAAAAAACACTGCAGAGAATCCGCTTCAAAGTGTAGGAAATATTAAATTAGTTTCTCACAAATTGGCAACACCAATCGTGTTCTGTCAAAATAGAACGACGAGGTACTTACAAATTTTTACAAGGGGACTAGTGTTGGGAAAATATGGTTAGTTTTAAAAACGAGTGGTCTTTGATATCTTTGTTAACATTTGAACAGTATTCTAGTGTCAAAAGGCGATAACTTTAGTGTCAAAATCAGAAGTAAATAGTGTAATAAGTTAGTAAAAGTTTGTGAAGGTATTCTTGTGACTTTAATAGAAACTTACTGTTTTTTAGTAGTCTTTAGTTATTTTGTTATCTTACCTCGTCAATAAAAACGGTGAGTAAAATTGTATAAGTATCTGATCTTTTTGCCTAAAGTGTAAACGCATTTTGAACTATATAAGATAATAATAATAATATAATAATAATAAATCTCCAGACTATCACACAAATTATGTGTCCCTAAAGTAAGTTGCATAAGCACTTGTGTTATAGGTACCACATCATGGACTAGGGCAGAACCTAGTTACACCCAGACACGAGCCAATATTGAAAAAACATTTTACGAAATTGGCCCGACCCGGGGATCGAACCCGGAACCATCCGCTTAGCAGTCCGGTATATATACCGCTGCACCACAGAGGTCGTCAAGATAGAATATGCTTTGACTCTGTCAATGTAATATTACAACTTCTGTAACTAACTATAACTTTGTTTAGAGATAAAAGCATGTGTTTACAAAATGCGGTTACGATAAAGGTAATAAATAGCTTTACAATTTAGATCTGCATTGTAGGTTATGTTTGAAAGTGTTTTTTGAAAGAAAGTACTATAAATAAAATATCAATAACGCAGGCAAAAAAATTCACTTCATAACTGGTTTTCGAAAATATTTTTGATCAGTTTTACTCTTTGATTCACATTATATCCTGATTTAAGCGTTATTAAATCGGTAAATGTATTTTTTTTTTCTAACCAAGACTATATTAATTTCAAAATGGATATGTCAATTTTTTTTATGTTTCTATTTGTATCATGTACCTACCTATTGGGTGAAATTTGCACCTGCTGCTTTTTTATTTGTTAACAGTTCAAAATGACCACTTTTAATTAATAGTTTAGTTAAAATCAAAGACAACTCGTTTTTAAAACTATTAAAATGTTGTTCATTCATTTTAATAAATTAATCAATCATTTAAACGTTCAATGAATTGTAAATTTTATTTATACAATAATAAGCGTTAAATTGGAATAAATTATGCACAAATTTTGACAGTGCCGTCAAAATTCATCTTATATTTTTACAATTAAAAATTACGATTTCAAAAAGGTATTTATACATTTCATTCAATATAAGTTACAAATCAAATAGGCAAGTGGGGGTAAAAAGAACATATGTATAAATTACACTATATATTTTAATTATATTATTTATCTAACAAAAATAATATGATAAAAATATCGTTTCAAATATTGCATTTGTTTCTACAATAGTAAGGCTATTTTCAGTGGAAATAGTAATTTTACCAAAGTATTTAATATAACCTCTTTTCATTCTTTTTATTTGCTACTTTTACATATGATTTCTCATCAATTTATTGTAAATAGACTAATTTATACTGTTTTAATCCTAGCTTGCATTTCATTACATCATATTATTCATTTACAACATATTTCAAAAAAGGAACACACTCAAAACGAAGCGAACCCACGCCGCTGTCAAATTTGCAAAATGTCATTCCGCATTACAACCGTATTTTGACATCGGACACCTTCGATAAAACCACTACCCCCACCCACTATTGTCCGGCCACCGAGAGAATGCGTTCCTGACACATTGTGTTTGACATAACGAGGTAACTTTGAAAGGCCGTCTACGAAAACAAACAAAAAAAAAGTCGTCTATTTTGACCCTACAAACAAATAATAAGCAATAAAATGATATTAAAACACACTGATTTTAAATTTTAGAACTGATGGCTTACTGTAAGGGTAATAATTACTGATAAAATATGTATTTTTAAAAATGTAAACAACATCATATTTTCGTAGCGATGTGCTAAAAATATCAGTCAATTTTAAAGTTATCAATCAATTTCTAATAAAAAAGCAAAATAAGTAGCTTGGTTATAAAAACATGATATCGACGTAAATATGGATATGCTTGAAGCATAACTATTGCGGTTAGTGAAAGAAAATAAATCGGCTAATGTTCGATATGAAATAGATGAATTGGCTCTGCAGTACGGTCATCGGGTGCTGAGACTTATACCATATTATTGCCAATACAATGCTTTTGAGTTTCGTTTGTAAAAAGGCAGCAGTTGGATTTTCTTGCTAGTTCTTTTCGACCTTGGGCTTAGCTTCAAAATTAACGTTATACAAGTATCTATACTAATATTATAAAGCTGAAGAGTTTGTTTGTTTGTTTGTTTGAACGCACTAATCTCAGGAACTACTGGTTCGAATTTAAAAATTGTTTTGTGTTGGATAGACCATTTATCGAGGCAGGCTTTAGGCTATATAACATCACGCTGCAACTATAAGGAGCGAAGAAATAATGGAAAATGGGAAAAAAAAACGGGGAAAATTATTCATCCTTGAGGGCTTCCGTTGCGTGCGTTGCGAAAGCGGTTCTAGGAACCAAAAATATATGTATGAAAGAATAAAGGGACCTTTTTACCCCGGGAAAACTTCGCATTCCCACGGGAAACCAACTTCTACGCGAACGGAGTCGCGAGCGGCCACTAGTCTTTAATCTAATTATTTACGTTCCTACAATAAAACAATACTGTTTCGATTTTGTTTTTTATTATTTTACCTAGATTTTAACTCGTAACAACATAAAACTATTTTTATATTATAAATAAAATATAAATAAGATAAGCAAGTTTTTTTTCTGTTGATTGAAAAATGATTTATCAATGTTGTTTTTTTACCCCAACACTAATGGCATGTGTCACAAACGCAATCTCTCGGTGGCCAGACTATAAAAGCTATCTCACACACGAATACACGACAACTAAACGCTCCGAAACAAACAATTTACCTACACTCAAACCGCTCACTGAAGACCACAAAAGACCGCTATTCACTCACTCACCTGTCAACGTCAATGTCACCTGTCAAAACGTCACTGTCACTGTCACGTCGACGGCCGTCACTCGGCGCGGTTGTGGTAGAACAGCCAATTCAGCACGGCTTGTAACACCATGGCTAGAACGAAACCGGCGAACAGATCCCAACTATGGGGCGCTGAGGGCATTCTAGCGATGTTTTGGGGCCTTCGGGGGAACTTTTGGCCCTCGGTTAGGGCTTCCACGGTTCGTGTTAGACGCTCGATGGCGATGTTGTTCTCGCGGAGGCGCTCGTCGATGTCGTAAAGTGTGCGCTTTAGGAATCGGCTGGAATTGAAAAATAACGTTGTAACAAACTAGTGGCCGCCCGCGACTTAAGTTCGCGTGGAAGTCGGTTTGAAGTCGGAATGAGAAGTTTTCCCGCGGTTAAAAGTACCCTATGTGTTATTCTGATGTTTAAGCTATATTACTGCAAAGTTTCATCCAAATCCGTCCAATAGTTTTTACGTGAAAGAGTAACAATTAGAAAATTATAATAGCGATAATCCATTGCAATAAGTTTAACTTCAAGTAACGATAGCATGGATCTTAGAAATTTTGAAGTTATAGATACTGGAAAAAGGAACACGGATCTCCCGAGCATTGCGCGACTGGGAATCGAACCCAGGACCATTAGATAACCGGTCCAATGCTCTGACCACTGAGCTACCGCGCCGCTACGGTGACCCAACGAAATTTCCCCCAGTATCTATGTGCTAACGTCATATAATGATCGGAGACCCGCGTTCCTTTTTCCAGTAACTTCAAAATTAAAAAATACTATTTACAGTCTGGCCACCGAGAGAATGCGTTTGTGACACATACCATTAGTGTTGGGGTAAAAAACAACATTGATAAATATTTTTTCAATCAACATTACAAAAAAATACTTATCTTATTTATATTTTATTAATAATACAAACATAGTTTCATGTTGTTACGAGTTAAGGGTTCTAAGTGAAATAAAAAAATAATATCAAAACAATATTGTTTAATTGTAGGTACGTAAATAATTAGATTAAAGATACTTTTATAACGTTAATTTTGAAGCTAAGCTCAAGGTGGAAAAGAACTAGCAAGAAAATCCAACTGCTGCCTTTTTACAAACGAAACTCAATTAGTATTGGCAATGATTTGGTATAAGAGCCAAGTCATCTATTCCATATCGAACATTTGCCGATTTATTTTCTTTCACTAACCGCAATAATTCTGCTTAAAGCATGTCCATATTGACGTCGATATCAGGTTTTTATATAACCAAGCCACTAATTCTGCTTTTTTGTTAGCAATTGATTGATAACTTTAAAATTTACTGATATTTTTAGCATACTCCTACGAAAATATCATAAGTACATAACCTTGTACTGTTTAGAAGTGGTGCTGTTTATATTTTACAAATATATATTTTATCAGTAATTGTTACTCTTACAGTAAGCCCTCAGTTATAAAATTTTAAATCAGTGTGACTTCATATCATTTTATTACTTATTATTTGTTTGTAGGGTCAAAATAGACGACTTTTTTTGTTTGTTTTCGTAGACGGCCTTTCAAAGTTACCTCGTTATTTCAAACACAATGTGTCAGAAACGCATTCTCTCGGTGGCCGGACTGTAAATGGAAAACTAAAACTAAAATAAACAATAAACTCACGCTTTACTCCGACTCTCGCTCAACTGATGCGCGCTATCGCTATCCGTGTGTGGTTTGACTCTAGTTCTCAACAACCCCTTGTCGATATTACGTAGACTTGCAGTCGAGATGCCGCTACGTATAGTCTTTATCACGAACTGTTGCTCTAATTCCACCACGTCTTCTGTGCGCCACGGACTAGGGGAAAATCACCAGACGGCTGTGTCTATATAGTGTGTTTAGTTGACTGTGTGTGTGTGTTTTTTTTTTATTTACAGAGGGGAAAAAATACTCTTACGTATCATAATGTGTGTGTGTGTGTCTGTGTGTGTGTGTTTAGTATGTGTGTGTGTTTAGTGTGTGTGTGTTAACTAACGTCTGTTCAATATATATCGCGTCTAAATTAGGGATGTTACGGATATGGAATTTCGTATCCGGATCCGGATATAGTTTTTTTTTTATTTCGATTTCAGTTACGAATACGGAAATTTTTAATTCGGATATCCGGTAGTTTCGGTTACGGATATGGATATCCTTAACATCCCTGGTCTATATGACTTGTGTGGGTGGTATTGTGGTTTGACTCTAGTTTTAAGTAATACCTTGTCAATGTTACTACGCAGAGCTGTTGTCTCTATATAGTGTGTTTAGTTGACTGTGTGTGTGTGTTTACTAACGTCTGTTCAATATGAGATCGTGTCTAAATGACTTGTGTGGGTGGTTTAGCAACTGTTCTTATTTTATGCGTGTAAATAAGGTTTAAAGCAGAAAATAAAAACATATGTACCCTTTGTACATATGTTTTTATTTTCTTTTGTGTTTTAACTTTTTCTTGTTCTGTTTACTCAATGTATGTACATAAAGTGTTAATAAATAAATAAATAAATAAATTTGAAATTTTATAACACAATAGTGGAAACAAATAATTTTGATGAAATATTGATAAACTCACGAAATGTCCATATGGTTGTACCGCCATCCTTGGTCGGCGATGTCTGAAAAATAAATATTATATTTGTATGACATTTACCTTATCATGAAAATTAAACTTATTTTTTGCCGATTTTTTTAAATTCGTTTCAATTAGTTATTCCTACATACATAAAAATCCCTAATATTATAAATGCGAAAGTACGTCTGTTACGCTTTCACGCTTAAACCAGTGTACCGATTTTGATGAAATTTGGTATGAAGATAGAACTGGACTTGGGAAAGGTCATAGGGTACTTTTTACCGCGGGAAAACTCCTCATTCCCACGGGAAACCGACTTCCACGCGAACCGAGTCGCGGGCGGCCACTAGTTACCAATATATTTAATCAAGTAAACTAAAATGTATCTACATTTATCTATACTTCTATACTAAAATTATATAGTGGAAAGATTTTATTTTTTGTTTGTTTGAAATGAATAGGCTCCGAAACTACTGGACCGATTTAAAAAAAAACACCATTCGAAAGCTACATTATCCACGAGTAACATAGGCTATATTTTATTTTGGAAAAAATAGGGTTCCGTAAGACATTGCCACGGGAAAAAACATTTAGTTGCGGGTGAAACCGCAGGGCGGAAAGCTAGTTGTTTTAATTAAAGCTAATCAAGTAAAAAGAAAAGTCTTACTGTCAATCAATAAATGTAGATAGTTTTAAATAAGCTACTTACTATCGGGCGCGATCCTCTCGTTACTAAAATGAAACAGTTGTGGTTCCCACGCCGTGACGTCATTGGTCCGGGCTCGAGCCCTTTGCGCCTCTTCTACTATTGTCTTTTGTGTTGTCGCTTCTACCTGGATATTATATATCATCATCATCATTACATAGTATAAATCCAAGTCGCCAATTCTGTCTGTTTGTATGTTTGTCCGCTAACTCCTCCTAAACCAGTTGACAGATTTTGATGCGGTTTTCGCCATCTTTTAAGGTATTTGTTCATTTAAATTTGTAAATAAAGAACAATCGGAAAGAGATTTTTTAAGTTAGCCAAAATTCAATGTTTCGTGGAGAAAACGCGCAATTACACCATTGCGAAGCGGGGGCGGGTCGCTAGTATATTATAACTATATTAAGAACACCGAATTTGAGCCTCTTCTACTATTGTCTTTTGTGTTGTCGCTTCTACCTGGAATGAGATTTTACTTAATATTCGGATGTTATTTTTATATATTTTTCAATGTTTTAGAAATCGGTTAAGTGCAATTAAGTTTTTAGATTTTGGTATAAAAAAAGGGTGACAAAAACTGCTTTTTAACACTTTTGAGCGCGATTTTTTTTTTATAAGTCTAGTGTCGAGTTAATAATAGTAGTAATATATAATTTTTTTTTAATGTATGAAGCAGTCACTGTTCGTGTCTGTCTTTATTAAGTAAAGAATATTCAGAAACTTAAGATAAAACTCAATGTTTTGCGAACAAATCGACCTAAATTACACCATTGCAAAGCTTAGCTTACACTTGTAATATTATAAACACTTTTATCTCTCTGTACGTTTCCCCTTACACTAAAAAAAAACGGCTAAACCGATTTCCATAAAATTTGCCCAAAAGTCACTTCCCCCTCTCCCCCTCCCAACTCCCCCCTCTCACCTGGTCGTCGTTGGCGATGGCCTCGGACACCTTATTCCACAGTAGTTGCGACTCGAACGCCTCTTGTTGCGTCACGTCGATTAAATAGCGGGGGAGTCGCTGCGACTTTAGGGATGACACGTCGATTATTGTCATCGATTCCTGTGATGATAATGATTGATGTTAATAACTGGCAAGAGTGTTATTAAAATGAGTAAGGGGTTGCTTTAAGCAGAAAATTAGAGAAAAAACGATTTACAAATTGTTTTAAGAACATTGCGGTATGATCAGTAAGAGTAAGCATAGTTTCTTTGCCGTTGATGCAACACTGTTCATTTCTGGGTCGCTCTTTTTAACGTGATGTTATATAAATGGACTATTTAATACAAAAATAATCTTTCAATTCGAACCAGTAGTACCTGAAATCAGCGTTTAAACAAACAAACTCTTTCGTTTTATTATTTGGTAAGTAAACCAAAAATATAATAATATAATAGTTGTTGTTAATAAATTTGTAAGGACTCTTTTTTAAACAAAAATTTTTCCTCAAAAACAATATAAATTAAAAAATTTGCAAAACAACATTCAAATTTAATATTCCATTACTTATCCATTCCATTATTAACATAACAATTCAATTTAGCTAAAAATAAATTTTAGCATCACTATACAACGCAACTCACCCCAGTTTTCTTGTCCTTGATATCGATCCTCGCGTCCCAGTACCCGTCGATGGTGGCTATCACATCTTTGCCTTTCTTTATTCTGCCTGATATCGCGTTTGTGTTTTCTGGACCGCCTAGGAATGACTGATGAACAAACATACAGGTTTAATTATACATATAGTGAAATATGATGAAGGAAGAAGTATAGACTTAACTTTCGATAATGAAGCTTTTCAGTAGTAAAAAGTAGATTTAAGATAAAAATACGCTGAAACAGTAATAACTTTCTTCAAAGTAATTTAATTTGTAATATTATGTTTATACTTGCTTAAAATAAGTTCACCACTTTTGTCTTAACAAATTAATCTTAAGGAGTTATTATTTTACAATTCTATTCAAGATAAACTAAAACTTATACAAAAACTCAAAATAAATGTTGATGTTATTATTTTGATACTCACTCTTAGTTTAAATTCTATTTCTGCATGGTACCCGGTTTCACTGCATATTAATTGCACCTGAAACATAACAACAATAACATAATAAAAGTATTAGAACCACATTTTTCTGCATGTTAATTTTTGTATTATTTATTTCCAATTTCAATAGCTGTAGTAGCGAAGTATATTTCGGTAAAAGATATTCTATTTTCTTCTCAGTGTGTCTAAGCAACTCAATAATTATTATTAATCCATTGAGCAATTTAGGAAAAGTTACAGGACAAACATAAAACAAACACGATAAGCTACTTTGCTTCATACCATTAAGATAATGGTAGGTAATGATGATAATGATAATGATGATACTAATAATGATAATGATGATACTAATAATGATAATGATGATTATCATGATAATTATTATTCTACCCACCTTTCCGCCTAGTTCCATGCTAAGCGTCCCTATAACCAGTCCCTTGCAGTGGGCGTAGGGCGCCGTCGTTATATACGTCTCGTTCCAGGGAAGTAAGTGAACGCGGGCACAACCTTCTAGAAGGGCTGATGTGGAGTTACCTGGGTTTTATAATAAATAAACATGTTAATCCTACTAATATTATAAATGTGAAAGTTTGTGAGGATGTATGGATGTTTGTAACTCTTTCACGTAAAAACTACTGGACGGATTTGGATGAAACTTTGCAGTAATATAGGTTATACATCAGAATAACACATAGGGTACTTTTTACCGCGGAAAATCTTCTCATTCCCACGGGAAACCGACTTCCACAAGAACGGAGTCGCGGGCGGCCACTGGTAATAAATAATAATAATGGTAGAAACCCGTGCGTGCCTAGTGGGAGTTCGTCTGCGATAGAAGTCGATTTCCCGCGGGAATGAGACTTATTCCCGCGGTAAAAAGTAGCCTATATTCATCCCAAGTTGTTGAACTATGTCTATTCCAAAATTCATTGAAATCGCTCCAACCGTTTCGACGTGAAAGCGAAACATACTGACAGACAGACATAATATCAGTTAGGATTATGGTAAACATGTTAATAATGATAGAAACCCGAACGAGACAATCAATTTGAATCGGGGAAAAGTAGCCCGGCTCGAAAAAATGTATTAAAGTTAATAAAAATATAAGATTCATATACAAAACTATCATGTATCTCTAAATTGAGGGCAGAAAGCAATTGAGTTATAGAACCTAGTCACAAACAGACAGGACATTTAAGAAAATACTTTAAAAAAAATTACGTATCCAACAATTCGGTACATATTTAATTTGCTGCGCCACAGAGATTTAAAGTTTAGAGATATGAATTACAACAATATAAATAAATAATCCGCGTTGTCAGATTTATCGTTGGACTAGTTTGTTAAATTATCACGAACCTGCGTGTTTAGAACTTAGGTCGCAATATTTAAGGTGTTTGTTACAGTAAGGGTAAAGGGACATCGATTAATTCGTTTTTCATTCAATCACTCATTCATCCATTCGCTCACTCTACCATTCACTCATTCATTCATTCAATAACTCATTCAAACTACTACAAAACACTGCTTACCATAAAATTTTGACCGTGCGAGTAGGCTCCCATCTATTACGTAGCCTTTCTTCTTATTTGACACGTAAAAGGCCGATACGGGAGGGTGATGGGATACCTAAAACCAAGTTAATAGTTTATTGTATTAATGTAATAATAATAATAAACCTCTAACTTATAATAAGCCTTTAACTAAACGTAAGCAAGTATTATAGGTACTACACAATGCACTAGTGGAGAACTTAGTTACACCCAGACACAAGCCCATTTGAAACGATACAAGTAAATTCTCCTGAACCAGGAATTGAACCTTGAACCTTCTGCTTTAACAGTCCGGTTTATTTGAAACTGATGACGCTGAAGTTAGTAAAAATCGTTCTGTATGATAGACATCAAAAGTTTAATAATAATATTTTGCGACGATATGGCATATTTTAAATACAGCGATACTACCACTAGCGACTTAAAACTAATTTCAGATTGTTTCGTTATAAAATACGACCTTTACTCCATAGTTATTTTTACAAAGCTTTAACGTCCAAAATCATTGAGATTTTACTTTTGATTTTGCATTTTAAATGCTAATTTATTATTTTGAAGATATAGATACTAGTACACGGAACGCGGGCCTCCGAAATTTCGTTGGGTCACCGTAGCGGTGCGGTAGCTCAGTGGTCTGAGCATTGGACCGGTTTTCCAAAGGTCCTGGGTTCAATTCCCAGTCGCGCAATGCTCGGAGACCCGCGTTCCTTTTTCCAGTATCTATATCTTCAAAATCCAAAGTCATTATCAACATTCTCACCTGTTCAGCGACATAGTAAGTGTAGTTATCATCCTCGTCCGGGTGTTTCCAGCAACATCTAAATTTCTCCCCCAACACGGGGTTGTAGGGTTTCTTCAACCCCTTGGGCTTCCGATAGAACCCTGAGAGGTACCAGCGAAGCACGCAGCGGAATCTGTCGTACGGGTCCTCTTGGGACATCGAACTGGAAATAGTAATAAAAAAATATAAGATAAAGCTTAAAAGGGATGAAATGAAATGAAATGAAATTACTTTATTGTACGTAGGATTAAAAACTAATCTCTTATACATTGTCAAAAGCATAAAATAAAAAATAAAAAAGATGTCACGGGACACCCCTACATACATCAGCAATGGCCGCAGTAGACCGAGAGAAAAAGCTGTCGGAAAAAACTCTCGGCACTCTTTTCATAATTATATTGTGGTTAAAGTGTTTTACCCCTATTAGATCGAATTTATGAATATCGCAGTTTTATAACATTTAAAAATAAACATTGAGATTTTGTTTAAATTACTTTCGGGATTTATTTGGCAAAAACACACAACCCTTCTCATGAACTAAATGACTAGCCTTTCGTCCGGCGGTTTCATCTGCAGTTAATTAGTTTCACCCTTGGAAATTGGTTACTTTCCGCAGTAAAAGTACCCCATATCTTATTCCAGTTATTGTTAGCCTATCTATATACTAAGTGACATCCAAATCCATTCAGTCTGTATTTTTTACGTAAAAGACTAACAAACACACTCACAACCTTTCACATCTATCATATTACTAGTGGCCGCCCGCGACTCCGTGCGCGTGGAAGTCGGTTTCCCGTGGGAATGAGAAGTTTTCCCGCGGTAAAAAGTACCCTATGTGTTATTCTGATGTATAACCTATATTATTGTAAAGTTTTATCCAAATCCGAGACTCTTTTTACGTGAAAGAGTAACAAACATCCATATATCCATACTCACAAACTTTCACTTTTAAAATATTAGTAGGATAGTAAAATATAAATAAGATAGTTTTACAACTCACAGCGCCAAAATATCAGCATGATAATAAGTATCAGACAATTTATCCAGAAACGATCTTGGCTCCAATATAAACGTGGGTAGCACCACTTTACTTAAATCCATGCCGGGACGAACTTGCTTTAGCAGGAACCAAAGGAGTGACTTGTTTTCCTCTGCTACTTCTTCTACTAACTCTCCTGCCTGGAAGTTAAGAGATATAAGTTTCTAAAAGTTGTTTCAAATGAAATATGCTGGGTTGATTGATGAAGGACTTTAAAAGTAAATCAGCTTAAATAGTTTTTGTCTATATAAAAAATGTCAGTAGTAACAAACATAGAACAAAATTTGTAATTGGCAAAACATTTAAATGTGTTAATGAATGCAGTGTGGTAAAACTTTAGAGTTACGAGTATGTATGCTCACAAAAGCACAATAAAAGTTTCAACGAACAATTTTCTGATTTTTTTTCAATACCCTGGTTCTTTCGCAAATGAATGCTTAAATATCTATCCTTCAAATTCATTTTTTGACAATGTTTCTATCTAAAATAAGTATTTTTAATAGGGAAACACAAAACAAGATTGAGATTTTACTTTTAGTTTTGCATTTAAAATGCTAATTTCTTAATTTTGAAGTTATAGATACTGGAAAAAAGGAACGCGGATCTCCGAGCATTGCGCGACTGGGAATCGAACCCAGGACCTTTAGATTGCCGGTCTAATGCTCTTACCACTGAATTACACTCAATTATCTTACGCTGAATTAAACTCAATGCTCGGAGACCCGCGTTCCTTTTCCCAGTATCTATAACTTCAAAACAAAACAAGACTTAAACTAACATTAATTTCAATCTTCTAATCACACCCATACCTCACTTTAACCACATATACCAGCAACAACAAACAAACTGACCTGCCCCAGCTCCGTGTTGGGGTCGGGCACGTACATATCGCGCATGCGCTGCAGCAGCGCGCTCGCGGTCGGCGGCGCGGCGTCCTCAACCATCGCGTCGCTGTCCGAGTCCGAGCCGGCGCCCGCTAGCTCTGCGCGGTGGGGGACAGACTACCGGGTTAGACGCGAGCGGAGAGAGCGTAGCGAGCGTAGCGAGTAGAGCGAGCGTAGTTAGTTTTAGTAGAGGCTAGCTTGTAGGGTTGGATTTTGAATGTGTTGAGCGAAGAGAGAGTAACTAGCGCTACTAGAGACTAGCTTGTAGAGTTGGATACTGACTATTTTCTATCGTTTGATAGGGGGGTTTTGAGAGCAAAACGGAGATTACGTAAAGTATATAGGCAGAAATTTATTGCCGTATTGGTTTATTGCCTTTAAACAATATGTTAGCATTATTAATAGGTAGGATATAAACCTATTTTCACACTCGTCTCTAAAATATTACATATAAATAAAAACAATTCTACTAATCAATAGGTACATACATACACACACAACCGTACAAGATGGCATGATAATACTAATTAAAAGGATAATCAGCCGATTCAACAGTTCCAATATTTGATATGACCGTGTTTTCTATGTTGATTGAAATTATTAGTTTGTTTGTGTCATATAATAAAGGAATGTTATGATCATGCAACTTTGTTAATTCATTTGGTTGTTACGTATTTGATGTATGGGGTTAATACAATTTCATACTCAAATGTGGTTAGCTATAATAAAATTAGATATTTTTATATAAAAATAAAACGACGTTGGTTAGTCTCACTAACACTCGAGTACAGCTGAACCGATTCTGTAACTAATAAAAAACTTGGTTAAGTGAACCGAATAAACTGTAGATTGTATTTTTTTTAAAGCTAAAATTATATTGTTTTTGAAACAATTAATACCTAAATAAGCCAATTAGTTATAATTATTCAGATTTCCATAAGAACTATTTTATTTTCCCATGAAAATAGTTTGTGCCTGTCTTAAAGGACCCGTAGCTTCCTCAGAAAGCATTAATCTAATTTTAAGCGACTTTGGCACACTATTTAATTCTACGGTTCGATCTTCGCCGGGTACCCTAGTTATGATGTCAGAATCAACTGAAAAGGAAGTTTAAAAACTAGTTGCCAATATCTAAGTAATTCTTTAAGGTGATGGATGTCTTTAGTTGTATTGAAAAACGCGCTCAATTAATTTAGAATTAATATCTATATTAAAGTTAAGAGAAATATTTGTTGCAGTGCAAAAAATACTTCATAAACTCCACAGTATCCAAAACAGGGATGTTATGGATATAAAATTTCAGATACGGATTGGATACGGATATGGGAATTATTATTAAACCGGATAGGGATACGGATACGGATATGAAATAATTTCGGAGTATCCGTTAGATTCGCATACGGATATTAGATTCTTAAAGAATTTTTAAAACCAAATAGTATTAATCAGCTGCCGCCGCAAAACAGCTTGTCATAACGTGTCTCAAATAGGCTTCGCCCCTATCCGATACTATCCGAAACTTTTATTGCGGATTCGGTTACGGATACAGATAATTTTATATCGGATACCCGATAGTTTCGGTTACAGAGCTTAACATCATTGTTTCATGCCAACACTTTTTTTTACTTAGCACGAAAACCAGTTTTAAACGTTTGTCAGTGTGAATTATTATTATTTATGCTTTCTTCTTGTATTCAAATATGATTTCTTACTACCAAACCGTGGCCAATTCTCATTTCCTATTTCCAAAATTCATTCTAACACTCTAATTTCAATTCGCCGCCTAAAATCAACAAGAAATAAACCTTACACGCATTTTTTTCTAAATATAACCTAACTAGGTAGTCAGTACAAACGTCATGAAAATATACAAACAGATAATGCCACATTCGCGTTACGAGGTCAAATGTCTCGTTGGAATTACTAAATCATACCAAACAATGTTTTTGTTTGTGTGCACAAGGTTGGTGTTTGAAAGAAAATTATTTTAATGTCGCATTTTGTTGTAGAGAAATACGGTATTGTGTATTTTATTGTCATCTTTCCTTTATCCTCTTTACATAAAGTAAAACAAAGCAGCTATTTGTGTCTGTTTGTATGTTTGTAATCAAACTCCTCCTAAACCACCAAAGAGTTTTAATGCTGTTCTTGCTATCTTTTATGCAATTTTAGTACTTAATTTAAAAATAAGGAAAACGTAGATTTTTTTAGGTTAGCCTAAATTATTTTATATTTTATATTGAACTAGTCAGCAAAATTACACTATTGCGAAGTATTTCCGAGTCACTAGTGATAAATAAATGGACAAGTAGTGATCACAATGTGTTCATTTTTCGGTATTTGCAATATTAAATAAGAGTTTAGATTAGCTAAATACATAGCACTAGACAATGCCGGTAGCTAAATAGTTGAAATCCACAAAAAAAGTGTTTTAGGCCTTTAATTATTTTAATGACTGAACCTAATTTTATGTTAATTTTTTTTTAAGTTATAATAAACTAAGTACCAACACATCTGCGATAGTGAATACGTTTTACTTAGGATGTAATGTAAGTAATGTCTATGTCTTCCAAGAAAGAAATAGTCATAAAATACAAGGCAGTACCTAGTACCCATTCTTTTTATCGTTTGATATACCTACATATAATAAGAATAAGCCTTTGAAGCACATATGAAGCATTTTATAATATCTAGTATCTTAGTTCTTGGAACCGTTACCCTGTAACAAAAACTTTGAGCATTCATTTGCAAGTTGTTGTAATTTGTAAACTTATATTTCAGCACAACTGAATTTTTTATAAACAATTGATTAGTAGGCCAATTTAACGTTATTTTCTATAGAAACTGAAGAGAGTTTAAACCTTCAAGACTGTTAAATATTTAAATTATCGCTTGCTATTAGTACCACTTGACTGCTCAGCAATGCGTAAAATTTATTGCATTTTTATATTTTTTAATTTATTTTTTTATTTATTGTGTTAATCAAATTAAAAAATAATTTTATCACCCCGAGCATAATATAACAACAGCCTTTATCAACATGTTTTAAAAGAAATACGTAAACTTCTTTTTAATTTTAAATATGGAATACGAAGACACTTTTTGTAAAGACGAAATATTACTATTCCTGTTAAATCTAACGTTATGTCAATATCCCATATCTTTTATAACAGCAATCCTAGACTTAACTTCTGACACCATTCCTTAGTATATTCCAAACAAAAGTAAAGATCATCATTTAGTAAAGAACGCGCGTCAATAGTTTTTGCCACAAACTTGTATAGCAAAATACAAAACAAAACCATTAAACTTTTTGTGTCTATAATTGCTCAGTTTAAATAACTTTTTGGGTTTATATTTCAAATTATGTCCGAATAATTTTGTATTTGCCTTTGCTTGTCAGTTATTTTAAAATTTATTTTCCGTAGTTCACGTTACGATAACAATTTCAAATAAAAAACACTTTTGACAAAAAATGAGGAAACCCCTCTACATTTCGGAAGGAGATTCTTTAGAAACCATTTTATCATTGAGAAGAAAATAGATTTATTTATGCAGTTTGTATTTTATCTTATCTATACTAATATTATAAAGCTGAAGAGTTTGTTTGTTTGTTTGTTTGAACGCGCTAATCTCAGGAACTACTGGTTCGAATTGAAAAAATCTTTTTGTGTTGGATAGACCATTTATCGTGGCAGGCTTTAGGCTATATTACATCACGCTGCAACTATTAGGAGCGAAGAAATAATAGAAAATGGGAAAAAAACGGGGAAAATTATTCATCCTTGAGGGCTTTCGTTGCGTGCGCTGCGAAAATGGTTCTAGAAACCAAAAATATATGTATGAAAAGGGAATTTTTTACCGCGGGAAAACTTCGCATTCCCACGGGAAACCGACTCCTACGCGAACGAGTCGCGAGCGGCCACTAGTTACGTATATATGATGTACTCATGTATTTTTTTTACATAAAATTAGTTGACACAATTTGTAGGCTACCAAACAACGTGTATACACTCGTGCAGCATTATCACTCTTGGTGTCGACTCTACACACTTTACATGTGCGGTCTCCGTGACTGTCATTACTACAAACGTCACACTATGAAACTCGCTAATTCTGTCTGTTTGAATGTTTGTCCGCTAACTCCTCCTAAACTACCGAACGGATTTGAATGCGGTTTTCGCCATCTTTTGGGTAATTTATTTATTTAAATTTGTAAACAAAGAGCATTTAGAAAATGTTGTTTTAAGTTAGCTAAAATTCAATATTTCGTGAGCAAGTCGGCCAAAATTACACCACTGCGAAGCGGGTCGCTAGTTAACTATAAATTAACTTCATCAAAGCTTAGTGTATACATACCGTCATTTTCAATCTGCTTCTCAAATCTCTCCTTATTGAAATCAGACAATATAGCCGAGTCGATCGAGTACTTTCTACTGAGATTCTCAACAGAGCAGAAAGGTTCAGAGGCCTGGCGTGACAGTGTCTTCCTCTTCAGCATTGAAAACAGGCTGGAACGTCGCTTCTCGACTTTTGGTTTCGCCTTCGCAAAGTAAAGTAGGTCGGGATCTGGTGCCATCTTGTTTTTTTATAATCTATTCAGGTTTGTAGACTTCTTTTTTAATTAGAGTCACTCCATAGGTTTTTCTTGATAGGTATTTTGAGTTATTGAGTGGTATTATATTATACTGTCTTTTTTCAGCTACATTGTTCGTGAAACACTAATAATGTTAAAATAAACTTTTCGCCACTTTTTAATTACACCAGCAATTACACTATCATAGTTCAATTATTCTACACACGGCTTATGTACAAAAATTTAACAATTCTTTCGCTATGTCAAGGAAAAACAACAAAGTATTATGATTATCTTTTATCACAATACAAATATTATGCGGAAAAAAACACGGGTATATGTTTTTATGCAATGCAAGGTTTTGATAATTTTGATAGGTGAATGAATGTGTACATACACTCAGTTAGTTCTTAGTATTTTAAACATTCTTTTCGGCAAATCTGGCTTTAACACCTTTAGAAACAAGCTATTTTTGACAATAGGTATGTAGGCTGATCGAAAATATGTAAGGAAGGCAAATAAAAAAGTAACTGAAATCGTAATTTTAAGTATTAATTAAGTAATAAGTATTGATTCTATATTGAATGATAATTATAGGTACCTACTCTAAATCTTCGTGTTAAAAGGATATTCAGTTAACTATTCAATAAACAAACGCGAATAAAGTAGCACAGTAGCATTTTTCCGACTATTTACAAATATTTATAAATCCGATTAAAATCATAATTATACTGAAATCAAACAGCTTTATCACTACATAGTATAAAAAAGTCGCTTTCTCTGTCCCTATGTATGGTTAAATCTTTAAACTACGCCATTTTTAAAATAGATAGAGTGATTCAAGAGGAAGTGTACATGTATAATAATAACTAGAGATGGGCCGAGTACTCGGTTTATACTCGGTACTCGGCGTACTCGGCGGGTTTTTTGGTACTCGGTACTCGGCCGAGTAACTCGGTATACGAATGCCGAGTACCGAGTACCAAAAAAGTAATATACTTTGCTTAAAGAAAGCAATTTATTTAGGTAAGTAGATATAATTGAAACAACAGTGTTAATCAAAACGTACTGATTGAGGAAATCTTTGACATCCTCAAGTAATAGAATCAAAATTATGCTAATGCATGAGTAGGTACTAGTGAGACAAAATTAAAGGAACAGTAATAAAAATAATCAATATTTAAAATTTTGTAAATGTAAATTATGATGCCTTGTATGGTGCCCTGTCCACCATTTGCCAACAAACTTTCTTCTAAATATACTTGTGTTCGTTTGTACTTGTTTACGCGCGCGAAATTGGGAATTTTATAGAACCGAGTTACTCGGCCGAGTACTCGGTTAAAAAGAAATTGAACCAAGTAATACTCGGTACTCGGTACTCGGCAAAAGTGTTACTCGGCGCATCTCTAATAATAACATAGTACAGGGAAAGGAGTTTTACTCCGAATTTAACCCGTGCGAAGCCGCGCGGGTAAAATCTAGTTATCATCATAAAAAATCAACAAAATCAAATACACAAAATCGATACCTTCAAAAATCAATGTTTAAAAACTTACAAATTCGAAACAAAAAAGGGTATAAATTGCCAATCGCATTACCTACAAACCCAAAGTAAACTGACTCAGAATACGTGCGTATAAACGAAAATAAATACCACTTTGGCAGGTTATTATTATATGCAATAAAACACGCCAGGTCAATGACCCCTGGCCCTGTGCGAAACTGAGATCAATCATAAAATTTCAGGGATTCTTTCATTTTCATTTCATGATTCATTTTAGGGATCAATATCAAGTTGTATGATTATCATGTGATTAGGAGCTTTTTTTAAAAAATAACTAAATGTATGGGATAATCGAATGTACATATTTTTTCGGACTTTGTAGTAAACTATAGATCAAGTTTTTATCATTATTAACCTGATTGTATGTTTTGGTAAAAAAACTTTTTTTGTAATTACAATATTCGAGGATTTATATTGATTAGGTTATTACAAAAAATTAAAACTTAATTGTCGAAATATTTGCATACATCATCTCTGGTTTTATAAAAAACTAAAATCTTTATGATTTTCTGTTATTATTTAATACTGGGGAAAGAAAACCTTAAGTGGTTTCTTTTTAACTAGCTAGGTACCAATGTCAATTCCACTCTTGGGCAAAGGCATCCCTCGACATCTTCCATTGATTTCTGTTTCATGCCCGTTAGTGTCCGGCCGAAGGTCGATTTCTGGCCGAAGCCCAAGCCGATTGATCGGCTATTGCCACTACCATCGGCCGAAGGGTTTTAAGCTCCATGAAATTTGCACTATTTTGGAAATTGAAAATAAACGAAACGGTTACAGTAGTTAATAAAAATTAGAATTATTTTATTACTAACAACGAATGTGATAAATTTATACCTTTCATTCTAATAATAGTAATCACAATAGGTGAAGTTACAAAATAAAATTTTTGGCACTTGCTAAAAACATTCGGCTTCGGCCAAAACTTCGGCAGATTAGGGCCAAAGCCGAAGGTTTTGCCGAAGGTGGTTTGTTTTGGTTTCGGAAGCTTCGGTTGGACACTATATCCCGTATATACTTATATATCTCTTAGGTACTACATATTAATTTATAGACATAGGTTAGTTACTGTATCTATAATGATAAAGAGGTTTAATTTTAGTTACCTACACTAATTTTATCTGCACTTTAATAATTATTATTAGAAAACAAGCAAGATTATTGCGTATTTCTGCGAACAGAGGTTTATATATTTAATCACTTAATTTCACTTTAAGTATTTGATTACAGTGATATTATGATTTCAGTTTTATAATAATGTTACTTGAATAACAAGTTAGGCGAAAAAGCGCTACCATTTCTTACGCTGACTAACCGCCGAAACCAATAACCTACTAACCTTTGACGCCTTGTCATTTCTGTAACTATTGGTAACATTACCTATGATTTTGCGTCCCAATAAACTCTGGTAAAGAGCGATTACTAACCATTTGCTTGATCTACCAATGAGTTTACCATAGTTTGTCAAATGCATAGAAAAAAATGTTTGAGCGTATCAATAAATAACTATTAGGTCTCTTTATCTATTTTCTGTAACCATTTGTTATGACATTGCTATCTTTCAAAATTGGGCGATAAAGTAATGGTAAAAGAGCTAATATAACCTTAAAATAAAAATGTAAACAGAATTGTTTATTATAGAAAGTGATAAAAAACAGTTTGAACGCAAAATATATAGTCGAACAAATTATTTAAGTATATTTTGAATCAGACTATGAATTTACATCCCGATTATGATTAAAAAAACATGTACCGAAGAAATCCTAATGAAAATATCACCATCTCTGAAGGTGTTAGCTTCCCGGTAAGCAACATTAATTAGCTTAATTCGTAACTAAGTACTTGGTTCCTTTTGAATAAAGATTCTGTTAAAAAAATGTTGAAAAGTTTATGTTTTTATAAATATACTGATATGTAAAAAAACATTCAAGGAACCACTTCACCAATTGATGCTCACTCTGCGATTTTATGCATTGGGCACAATACTGGTATCTGTGGCTACTACACTACTACTACTACGGCTACAACCAGCAGAATTGTGGCTGATGTGTCCCGAGCAATAGCTGGCTTGTATCCGGACGACGTCAAAGTACAGGACAAAGCCCAGCAAGGATTCTACAGCATGGTACGTTTTCCTAAAGTTCTCGGTGCAATTGACTGCCCACACGTGGAAATATACATGACTGTAGGTTGGGTTTATATGGTTATATTTCCCTGCCAATCTCTTTAAAACTGTTATTGTATTAACTACGTACTGACTGTGAATCACGAATAAAGGTTTATTTTATTTTCAGATTAACAAGACAATAGAGCAATAAGAGGCAGAAGATACCCCCCCTATACTTGCCGAAGATATGGGTAACCAACATCATGCAGCTAGACAAAATTCGATACATTATTATTTAAGTTCATACATAAAGGTTTATGAAATGTTATTATTTTTGCTAAACTTTTTTTTTCAGATAAGCTTCGTTTAAAATATTGCTACTAAAACTAAGATCTGCAAATAAAAAATATATTCTGAATATTTGTTTTATTATTAAAGCCCATTGTATCCAACCATTATCTGAAATCTTTTCGAAAGATAACATAGGTAGGTATTGGTAAAAATTAAAATCAAAATATCATATTTTAAAATATTTATTATACATTTTTATACAGTATTGGAGCCATTATTAAAATATCTTTATCTTTTACCACACCTTGACATGTGTGGGGCAACAGATGATTTCACTATCTCTGATATGTCTTGGCTATCACCACCATAGTGCGTAGTCAACCCAGTAGGTACATGTAGTACCTAACTGGTCAAGGGAGTTAAGGCAACACCACCTTCAGTCTGCAAATAAAAAAATCTAGCTTATACCTGCAAGAAGCTGCATTTTGACTTCGAAAATTTTTTTTTTTTAATGCAGCAGTCTAAACAAGTGCTTTCATTAAAATTGGTTCAGTCGTTCTGCGTGAAAACGTTACAGACAGGCACACAAACACACAGTGTTTCTTTCGCATTTTACATTTTATTAATGTGGGTTTATAGGTACTCGTTACTTTATAACCTAGAAGCTCAGGTCATATGGGGAAATATACAATAGAATTACAAACCTTTAAACTGTTTTGCCTTATTAAAGCACTGCACTTCCTTGCCGCCTTTTTTAAATTACCCCATCTAAGACGTAGTTGATCAGAACGATGATTTTTAACTTTAACGGCACTGAATTTCTGCGAAAGTGATTTTTAAGCATCTTCCTCTTTTAATTTATTACGAGTGGCATTTGTTGATTTACATGTTAAGACTTCATGTTTAGATATTAATTCCATCAGGAAAACAGTATTTCAGATATTTTGTGGCAGTAAAATGTGTTTTTAAAGATACACATATTTTTGATTTATTTAGATAAACAAATTGGAACCTGACAAATGTCAAAACTACGTAAGTACCTACGTAGAAACTACGTTATATTGATAAAGGAAAATTCAAATTGTTTTAAGGGTACAAACAACTTTCGAAGAGGTCGCTTTAATCAATTGTATTTTATCATTAAGTTAGTCTCTTCTAGCATTTGGGTGCTTTTTTTTACAAATATTAAGAGTAAGCGCTTACTTATAAGCATTAGCTCATAGGTTTCGTACGTTTACGACTTGAACCTACCTTAACTTGGAACCTGCCTTTTGAATAAACTATTACATTAAAGATAAAAAGTATAGAGGGCGTTTTTTTAAGCTGTTAGCTCATTACAGTTATATGATATTATATACATGAAGTACTCTGTAGATAGAGACGTAGGCTGACACATGTAAAAAATACGTTTCGTTACTTCGTATCGGCAATGTTTGCAAAATCTATTTAAAGAGAATATACATTAAAAATACAATATTATATCAAATTTAACTACATTAGTTTAAGGACTGTGAAGTCAAATTAGTATATCTAAGTAATAAATAGGGGTACAATGTATATATTTTTCAAAAGCGTTTAGTTTTAAGGGTACAATATGCAAACATCGGTAATCACAAACTAATGGTTTCATGGAGCAAAAGTTAATATTGGGACGGCAGTAACAGTTACATCAAACGTCACTGAATAACTAATAGTAACCAGTTTCCAAAATCTATGGTAAGATATTGGTTTCGGCCGTAAATGAATTTTATTTCAGTTATTTACTTATTAATGTCTGGTTAACTCTGTAACTAGTGTAGTTAATACAATAAATATACAAATCTACAGACACCAACTATGAAGCCCTTTATTGACACTACACAGTGGACTAGGGTAAAACTTTGTTACAACTAGAAACAAACCAATTTCAAAAAGCCGTTTCTAAAAAATCCGTTTGAGCCGAAGATCGAACCTTGTACCTTCCGCTTAACGGTCACTTACAGTAGAAGTTCCTAACAGCACTGACGTTTGTATTATGGCGTTGCTATAAACAATATTTAAATACCGGCTGTATTTATTATTATCAAGAATAACTACCTAAATAATAATTTTGACGACCTCTGTGGTGCAGGTATATGTACCGGACTGCTAAGCGGATGGTTCCGGGTTCGATCCCCGGGTCGGGCCAATTTCGTCAAAATGGTTTTTCGAAATTGGCTCGTGTCTGGGTGTAACTAGGTTCTCCCATAGTTTATTGTGTGGTACCTATAGTACAAGCTCTGCTTAGTTTAGGGTCACACAGTTGGCGTGTTTGTCTGGAGATTTATTATTATTATTAATAAACGCTTTTTACCTACATTATTAAAACTTTCAAATCTTCCAATTATATGACAAATTTTGTGACCGAAAGAAACAAAACATTTAACTAACTCAGCTTTCATATAAAGAATGAATAAGACCATTAAAATATCTCTTGCATTGCATTAAAAACATATAACTCTCGCATTGCATAAAAAACCATCGCTTCCTTTGCCACTATCACTGTTATCAGTACACTAAACAACGATTTATTCACAATTCACACCACACAATTCCATATACATCAAACGTATCAAATTGTTGTGCGTTGTACGCGATTTTTAATACGATATAACTATACGCGTCGTTCGACAATGAGCAATTGTATTCAACTGATGTTTAGGTATGGTAAAGTTCGTGTTTAAATGGAGAGATGGTCGTGCGAAATGCTTGTTGAGTTTTTTTATAACTTTTTTTAATGAAGGCTTGTCCTAAATCCTTCTGATGTGCTTGGACGTCGTTTTACTATTATTAATGCTACTAATTCAAGTCTGTGTCTGTTTGTATGTTTGTCCGCTAACTCCTACGAAACCATCAAACGAGTTTTAATGCGATTGTCACCATTTTTTGGGAATTTATTCATTTAAAATTGTAAATAAAGAACATTTGAAAAAAGTTTTTTAAGTTAGCCAAAATTCAATGTATTGAGAACAAGTCGGCCAAAATAACATCATTGCGAAGCGTGGACGGGTCGCTAGTAATATATAAAATGGCATTTGTCCTTAGTACTTTTGTAAATTTTCACATAGAGTTACACGCAAATTTGACCTATGAAATTAATCTCATAAAATACATATTCGAATTTAAATTATGGTAAAGCAAGCATAACTTGAAGAATAAAATATCCTAAGCTTATAAATGTTATTTAAAGTTTTTAAATTAAGAATACAAATCCTAAGCAATCGTCCGGCCGCCTCACGCTTGTGGTTGCCTACTAAATATAATAAACATTGAATGCGATCGCGTAATGTGAAACCTACTGACACTGCAATTTTTATAACTAGCATACTTATACTAAATGTAAACAGTTTTTCTATGAATGGAAGAATTTTACCTTCATACGTAGTTGATATTTTTACCAACGTATTTTTTATACAAAAAAAAAAAATATTATTATTTACATTTTTTCTTTTTTTTAAGTCGTTTTTGATGTCATTGTATCATTGAGCGAGATAAAAATAATTTGGGACACTTAATTTTATATCTAACTAGCTTTTACCCGAAAGATTTCGCACGCGTTAAATTCGGAGTAAAACTCCTTTCCCTGTACTATGTTATTATACATGTAAACCTTCCTCTTGAATCACTCTATCTATTGAAAAAACGCATCCAAATCCGTTGCGTAGTTTTAAAGATTTGAGCATACATAGGGATAGAGAAAACGACTTTGTTTTATACTACGTAGTGATAATAAATAATTATCCGTATCTATTTGTTTAAAGTAATAAAAAACATGTTATATTTAATAACATAATAAAAGTGATTAAATTTTTAGTCCGGCAATCAATTAGTCTTAATAAAAATACATTACATATAGGACTAGGCACTGCTAGGTTTGGACTTTGGATCTCTCATTTAATTCAGAATTTCCATGTTACCTACGGTGTTTTGTTTTTTTAGGTAGTACTAGTGACCCGCCCACGCTTCGCAATGGTGTAATTTTGGCCGACTTGCTCTTAAAAAAAACATCTCTAATTGTTCTTTATTTACAAATTTAAATGAATAAATTCCCTAAAAGATGGCGAAAACCGCATTAAAATCCGTTGTATGGTTTGGGAGGAGTTAGCGGTCAAACATACAAACAGACACAAATAGCGACTTGGATTTATACTATGTAATGATAATGATAAAGTTCCTATCCTAGTAAGTTTTGCAAATACGTAATAACTATGCCTATATTAAGATTTTTTAGTAGCTTTTGACCCGACGCAAGTATGTCATTGCGGAATTCATGAATAATAAGTTTTAAGAAAATGCATATTTTTGTTGGAGTTAAATAATTGGCAAAATATCTTTACTAAGATGCTGTTGTAAATAATTACAGGAGAGTTTCTAGTTCGTTAGGTAATCAAAAAAAGGAATTTCACTCGATTTTTATAAGTATTAAGCTTTCTGATCGAAAACCAAAAAATAATCATCGTGTATGATAACTTGAAGAAAGAATGCTTCAAACCCTAACAGAATTCCTTAGACCGATATAATTTGCAAAGGTTTGCCAAGTTATACAAAACAAACTGGTACCTATATCAATATCTTTAAAAACTATTTTATTTTAACAGAATCTCCAAATTTCCAACATAGGCCGTAATTAAAATCTGTTTAAACGTTCGCACTACTATCGTTGTTTGTTAGATAATGGAAGGTCTTATCAGTGATAAGAACGATTATGGTATTTGGTCTGTTTGTGCGATTTAGAAAATTTTATACTGTAAGTGTTTTAGGGTTCAAAATTAAAAAAATGTACCTAGTGCATAACTTTGTTTTATTCTACTTTTCGACCTGGGCTCTCTACCACCTATCACCTCCATACTGTCAATCTTATAATTGAGAAATTTCAAGAATATCATAAACCGCTTCATCTCGCTTTTGTCGACTTTGCTTAGGCTTTTGACAGTGTTAACCATAAATCTATCTTCACAGCGTTATCCAACCAGAATATTCATCCCACTTACATACCTACAGCTCTTAAAAAAATTTACAATAATAGCTCAACTTCAATTACCACAGACGTAACCGGACCATCTTTTAAAATCGAACGAGGCGTAATACAAGGAGATCCTCTTACCCCTAAACTATTCACGAGCGTGTTGGAAGATTTTTTTAATAATTTAGCAATTTCCTTGGAGAAGACTGGCATTGTCATTGACAATAAAAGGTTGACTAATCTAAGGTTTGCTGACGATATTGTCCTCTTCCCTTCATCATCACAGGAAATATAATGTATTCTAAATTAAATGATTTATACGTCGCTCGTCAGAAAATTAAATTGCACGATTCTTGGACGGTCACAATAGTAACGGAACATATGTATATATTATTAAAACTTTAATTATGAATAACTGCAGAAATCATGATAAAATTTACCTTAAATACAGGATGTGTTTTAGCACAACCTAACCATTATTTACTGGATATAATTATTTGACGTCTTAGATTTAAATATGCCTACATCGCTTTGCGTTTATGATATTACTCTTAGCGGCACATCGCCTTTGTCGTGCAAAAAGTTTTCGGAAAGACCCCAATTAAGAGTCTATTTCAATAGAAAGAACGTTTTTCTAAAATAATAATTTTATAAAAGTTTTTTTTTTATTTAATCGAAATCTAAAACTGAAATTTCACTAGCCAAAACATAAAGTTTAAAGAAAATATTACGATCTTTAAAATAAACTACTCACACACAATAGATTTTAATGTGTTTAAACTATGTGCTTCGTTTGGCGAAAACATACATAATTGATTTCATAGCCCTTTAGTAGCGTAGTTTAGTGCACTATGAATAGCATCATTGAAAACAATACCTTAAAACAATAGCAGTAATATTTTTTCAGATAAGCAAGACTTAGGTAAGGTCATAGGTTTTCGCCTACTCTGACTAAATGGAGTAGACGTACTTGTGAAATGCGGCATAAAATACAGGCCTAGTTTGTTTTTTAGCGAAATATCTATTATAAATCATTGACTTATACAGGGTGTAAGCAGACCATTTCCGAAACCTCTAACTATATTTTAATCACCAACAAAACACCCAAAAACCTCAATGTAAAATATAAATTACTTATTAAAAAGTTAGCCGCTTGAGGTTAACGTTCACACATCAGCTGATGGTTCAGGCGTGATTATTTACATTGCAGATAAAATTAAAACACTAAACAATTGTGTACAATAAAGTTGTAAAGTATATAAAACATTGAATTTTTTGCTCCCAACGTAACATTTTCGTATACACAGTTTTCGTTTTCGGAAGCAATCCTTTCACACCCTGTATATCTCTTTTCGATTCCCTTACCACCTCGGACAACCGTCCCGGCTACATAAACACTCTGCGATGACAGCCTGTCATCGTGACGTTTAGTTTTCAACGCTTGGAAACTGTCAGAGGGCAGTTTGTGGTAGTCTATGAGAGAGTACTTGTCTGGTGTGTTATGATAGTGGGATGCTCTGTAAGGTTTGTTTCGGTTTGTTTTTAATGGGGAAAATAGGTTAGTTGCAGGTTTTTAATTATAGATGGCGCTGTTTTGTTAAAATTGTAAAATTATATATTAGTTTTTAAAAAACCTCAATATGATAATGATTAATTCTTAACGAGTCTCCAGTGGTCGTATTTCAATAAGAAACTTGACTCAGTTTCAATCTGAGTATCGTTTTGTAACATGATTATAAAAAATGCAATAAGGTTAGCATTAAGCTAACAATACTCTTTTTGCTTAAGAGAAGCATAATTTGCTCTGAGAAATTGCACCTTAAATCATTCTAAATTAAATTCAACAGTCTTATTTATTCATTAATAATATTCAGACTTACATACCTTCCATCCATATCATTAAGATCATCAGTCGAAGAGGAACTATATCTTCTGAACCGTTCGATAGATGGCGCTGTTTTCGTAATAACAATATTCTCAGGCGTACTACAAATCAACTGTGATATATCGCGTGGTTTAGACTGTTTCATATAATCCGATTTGAGAAACACATCGTCGTTTTCCGAATCGGTTTTGACACCGGATTCCCGCAGTTCTGATATGCGTTTAGATGTCAAAAAACTTTTCAGAGTCGACGGCGTTGAGCTTCTACGTTTTGGTAGATTCGCCATGAAACGTATAAGATTATCTTCGACAAAGTTTGTTTTTTCTCTAACCAGTTTCTTGTCAGGTAATGGCAGATTTAAAGGTAGTTTTGGCAAGTCAAAACATCGTATTATCGGCGAGCGTTTCACGTCGACTTTAGCTGGACTACAAGCAAGGCTTTTAGACGTCTGTCTAACTAATTTCGGTTGAGCTATAACTCGCATTGAAGATGTTGTCGGCTCGTTTCTGTCGAATGCTATCTCTTTCTTTCTCAGAAAGTCTAGAAACTTCGAATCGTGTTTGTCTATATCGGAACCGGAGGATTCGTTATCTTTTGACATTAGGTCGATAGATTCGATGAATTGCGACCATTTTGACACTTTCCGACTGGGTTTTGACTTTTTTGGTATTTGATAAGTGACTTTTCTATCGGCTGAGGTGCATCGTTTGGGTGAATAATCAGACACTGACATTAAAGGGGTTATACTTTCAATAGCTTTAAGTAATTAGCGAAAAAAACGTGCATGGGAAGGAGTTAAAAAGTATAGGTTAGTATTTATAGATAAAAGTATAAGGCCCAATTGCAGGGAACGTTTTAACCTCGGGTAAGCTTTGAGTTAGCTAACTCAGGTTTGAATGGCGCCACCATCGATTGTAACTACTTCTTATTACAATCGATGGTGGCGCCATTTTAATCTGAGTTAGCTAACCCGAGGTTAAAACGTTCCCTGCAATTGGGCCTAAGGGGGATAGAAATAGTGATACCTTGATTCTGTGACAGATGTAAATATTAGTTAAAAAGCTAAGAGATTAGATATTGATTAGTTGAAATTAGTATAATTATTAAAATTTGCTTAATTGCTCAACTTAATAATTTTATCAAAATAAATGCTGTACCTGCAACTTTTTTTTAGTAAATAAGTTATTGAACTATACATTAAATATGAAAGAGTGGTTTAAAGAATGAGAATAAGAGATTGTTATAATATTAGAGTTTAAAATGTAAATCAATAAATTGCATTTCAACCTGTTCTATGTAATGTTTTCGTTGCACGTCGAATATAATTTATAAGTTAACTTAACGACGAAATACAATAATCGTAAAAGTGTCGGGTAATTGAAGATTTGACCACCAAAGTATCATAAAATTTCATCATTGTAGGGTATCAATCAATTTCAATACCGTATTCATCTCTGTAATAAAAACCCTTTTATTTATTTATTTTTTATATAATTTAGCAAAGCAAACGAGCACGCGGGTCACCTGATGGTAAGTGATCACCGCCGCCCATGACTCCCCGCAACACTGTGGGTGTTGGGGGTGCGTTGCTGAGCCTTTGAGAAAATTGGACACCGGATACCGCACTCATCGAACGAAACGCAGGAACATCGTCCCTACTTCACGTCGGTTTTCTGTGCGACGGTGGTATTTCACCGGTCGCGTCAGAAAATCAACCCTTGTTAATCAACTATACTACCCACATACCGTGTTCATTGAAGTGCTTCTCTAGTTCCTCGTGCGACAGACTGGTGTCGGCGGGCGGCGGCTGCACCGACGCCGAGTGGAGCGTCACGCTGCGGGAACATCTGTGAAGAATGGGTTTGAAGTATAGAGGAATGAGTCGTTGCTTATTGAAGCTCACGGAAGACATAGTAGTAAGGTAAAGCCACCTATAATCAGCAGCCAGCTAAAAAAAACTCTCATTCTATGATTTTTTCCCTCATACTCTCCGTCTCCTCCTCCGTCACTTCTCTCACTTTCACACACTTTCCATCACTCTCTTCTCCACTTCCCTCACATTTTTCCCCTCCCTCTCCCTCACTTTTTCCCTCACTTTCCCCCTACCTCAGCATGGCATTGCTGCAGCGCAGCGCCAGCTCCAGCCCGTCCAGCCAGCAGTGGAACATTGGACGCGATGGTTGAAGCCTGTCTGTCCCCCCCCCGCACCCCCCGCCCCCCCCCCCCTACCTCAGCATGGCATTGCTGCAGCGCAGCGCCAGCTCCAGCCCGTCCAGCCAGCAGTGGAACATTGGACGCGATGGTTGAAGCCTGTCTGTCCCCCCCCCGCACCCCCCGCCCCCCCCTACCTCAGCATGGCATTGCTGCAGCGCAGCGCCAGCTCCAGCCCGTCCAGCCAGCAGTGGAACATTGGACGCGATGGTTGAAGCCTGTCTGTCCCCCCCCCGCACCCCCCGCCCCCCCCCCCTACCTCAGCATGGCATTGCTGCAGCGCAGCGCCAGCTCCAGCCCGTCCAGCCAGCAGTGGAACATTGGACGCGATGGTTGAAGCCTGTCTGTCCCCCCCCCCCACCCCCCCGCCCCCCCCCCCTACCTCAGCATGGCATTGCTGCAGCGCAGCGCCAGCTCCAGCCCGTCCAGCCAGCAGTGGAACATTGGACGCGATGGTTGAAGCCTGTCTGTCCCCCCCCCGCACCCCCCCCCCTACCTCAGCATGGCATTGCTGCAGCGCAGCGCCAGCTCCAGCCCGTCCAGCCAGCAGTGGAACATTGGACGCGATGGTTGAAGCCTGTCTGTCCCCCCCCCGCCCCCCCCCCCCCCCCCCCCCTACCTCAGCATGGCATTGCTGCAGCGCAGCGCCAGCTCCAGCCCGTCCAGCCAGCAGTGGAACATTGGACGCGATGGTTGAAGCCTGTCTGTCCCCCCCCGCACCCCCCGCCCCCCCCCTACCTCAGCATGGCATTGCTGCAGCGCAGCGCCAGCTCCAGCCCGTCCAGCCAGCAGTGGAACATTGGACGCGATGGTTGAAGCCTGTGTGTCCCCCCCCGCACCCCCCCCCCCCCCCCCCCCTACCTCAGCATGGCATTGCTGCAGCGCAGCGCCAGCTCCAGCCCGTCCAGCCAGCAGTGGAACATTGGACGCGATGGTTGAAGCCTGTCTGTCCCCCCCCCGCACCCCCCGCCCCCCCCCCCTACCTCAGCATGGCATTGCTGCAGCGCAGCGCCAGCTCCAGCCCGTCCAGCCAGCAGTGGAACATTGGACGCGATGGTTGAAGCCTGTCTGTCCCCCCCCCCCCCCCCCCCCCCCCCCCCCCTACCTCAGCATGGCATTGCTGCAGCGCAGCGCCAGCTCCAGCCCGTCCAGCCAGCAGTGGAACATTGGACGCGATGGTTGAAGCCTGTCTGTCCCCCCCCCCCCCCCCCCGCCCCCCCCCCCTACCTCAGCATGGCATTGCTGCAGCGCAGCGCCAGCTCCAGCCCGTCCAGCCAGCAGTGGAACATTGGACGCGATGGTTGAAGCCTGTCTGTCCCCCCCCCCCCCCCCCCCCCCTACCTCAGCATGGCATTGCTGCAGCGCAGCGCCAGCTCCAGCCCGTCCAGCCAGCAGTGGAACATTGGACGCGATGGTTGAAGCCTGTCTGTCCCCCCCCGCACCCCCCCCCTACCTCAGCATGGCATTGCTGCAGCGCAGCGCCAGCTCCAGCCCGTCCAGCCAGCAGTGGAACATTGGACGCGATGGTTGAAGCCTGTCTGTCCCCCCCCCCCCCCCCCCGCCCCCCCCCCTACCTCAGCATGGCATTGCTGCAGCGCAGCGCCAGCTCCAGCCCGTCCAGCCAGCAGTGGAACATTGGACGCGATGGTTGAAGCCTGTCTGTCCCCCCCCGCACCCCCCCCTACCTCAGCATGGCATTGCTGCAGCGCAGCGCCAGCTCCAGCCCGTCCAGCCAGCAGTGGAACATTGGACGCGATGGTTGAAGCCTGTCTGTCCCCCCCCCGCACCCCCCGCCCCCCCCTACCTCAGCATGGCATTGCTGCAGCGCAGCGCCAGCTCCAGCCCGTCCAGCCAGCAGTGGAACATTGGACGCGATGGTTGAAGCCTGTCTGTCCCCCCCCCGCACCCCCCCCCCTACCTCAGCATGGCATTGCTGCAGCGCAGCGCCAGCTCCAGCCCGTCCAGCCAGCAGTGGAACATTGGACGCGATGGTTGAAGCCTGTCTGTCCCCCCCCGCACCCCCCCCCCCCCCCCCCTACCTCAGCATGGCATTGCTGCAGCGCAGCGCCAGCTCCAGCCCGTCCAGCCAGCAGTGGAACATTGGACGCGATGGTTGAAGCCTGTCTGTCCCCCCCCGCACCCCCCGCCCCCCCCCCCCTACCTCAGCATGGCATTGCTGCAGCGCAGCGCCAGCTCCAGCCCGTCCAGCCAGCAGTGGAACATTGGACGCGATGGTTGAAGCCTGTCTGTCCCCCCCCGCACCCCCCGCCCCCCCCCCCCCTACCTCAGCATGGCATTGCTGCAGCGCAGCGCCAGCTCCAGCCCGTCCAGCCAGCAGTGGAACATTGGACGCGATGGTTGAAGCCTGTCTGTCCCCCCCCCGCACCCCCCCCCTACCTCAGCATGGCATTGCTGCAGCGCAGCGCCAGCTCCAGCCCGTCCAGCCAGCAGTGGAACATTGGACGCGATGGTTGAAGCCTGTCTGTCCCCCCCCGCACCCCCCGCCCCCCCCCCCTACCTCAGCATGGCATTGCTGCAGCGCAGCGCCAGCTCCAGCCCGTCCAGCCATCAGTGGAACATTGGACGCGTTGGTTGAAGCCTGTCTGTCCCCCCCCGCCCCCCCCGCCCCCCCCCCCCTACCTCAGCATGGCATTGCTGCAGCGCAGCGCCAGCTCCAGCCCGTCCAGCCAGCAGTGGAACATTGGACGCGATGGTTGAAGCCTGTCTGTCCCCCCCCCCCCCCCCCCCCCCCCCCCCCCCCTACCTCAGCATGGCATTGCTGCAGCGCAGCGCCAGCTCCAGCCCGTCCAGCCAGCAGTGGAACATTGGACGCGATGGTTGAAGCCTGTCTGTCCCCCCCCGCACCCCCCGCCCCCCCCCTACCTCAGCATGGCATTGCTGCAGCGCAGCGCCAGCTCCAGCCCGTCCAGCCAGCAGTGGAACATTGGACGCGATGGTTGAAGCCTGTCTGTCCCCCCCCCCCCCCCCCCCGCCCCCCCCCCTACCTCAGCATGGCATTGCTGCAGCGCAGCGCCAGCTCCAGCCCGTCCAGCCAGCAGTGGAACATTGGACGCGATGGTTGAAGCCTGTCTGTCCCCCCCCCGCACCCCCCGCCCCCCCCCCTACCTCAGCATGGCATTGCTGCAGCGCAGCGCCAGCTCCAGCCCGTCCAGCCAGCAGTGGAACATTGGACGCGATGGTTGAAGCCTGTCTGTCCCCCCCCCGCACCCCCCCCCTACCTCAGCATGGCATTGCTGCAGCGCAGCGCCAGCTCCAGCCCGTCCAGCCAGCAGTGGAACATTGGACGCGATGGTTGAAGCCTGTCTGTCCCCCCCCCCGCACCCCCCCCCTACCTCAGCATGGCATTGCTGCAGCGCAGCGCCAGCTCCAGCCCGTCCAGCCAGCAGTGGAACATTGGACGCGATGGTTGAAGCCTGTCTGTCCCCCCCCGCACCCCCCGCCCCCCCCCCTACCTCAGCATGGCATTGCTGCAGCGCAGCGCCAGCTCCAGCCCGTCCAGCCAGCAGTGGAACATTGGACGCGATGGTTGAAGCCTGTCTGTCCCCCCCCGCACCCCCCCCCTACCTCAGCATGGCATTGCTGCAGCGCAGCGCCAGCTCCAGCCCGTCCAGCCAGCAGTGGAACATTGGACGCGATGGTTGAAGCCTGTCTGTCCCCCCCCCGCACCCCCCGCCCCCCCCCCTACCTCAGCATGGCATTGCTGCAGCGCAGCGCCAGCTCCAGCCCGTCCAGCCAGCAGTGGAACATTGGACGCGATGGTTGAAGCCTGTCTGTCCCCCCCCCCCCCCCCCCCCCCCCCCCCCCCCCTACCTCAGCATGGCATTGCTGCAGCGCAGCGCCAGCTCCAGCCCGTCCAGCCAGCAGTGGAACATTGGACGCGATGGTTGAAGCCTGTCTGTCCCCCCCCGCACCCCCCGCCCCCCCCTACCTCAGCATGGCATTGCTGCAGCGCAGCGCCAGCTCCAGCCCGTCCAGCCAGCAGTGGAACATTGGACGCGATGGTTGAAGCCTGTCTGTCCCCCCCCCGCACCCCCCGCCCCCCCCCCCTACCTCAGCATGGCATTGCTGCAGCGCAGCGCCAGCTCCAGCCCGTCCAGCCAGCAGTGGAACATTGGACGCGATGGTTGAAGCCTGTCTGTCCCCCCCCGCACCCCCCCCCTACCTCAGCATGGCATTGCTGCAGCGCAGCGCCAGCTCCAGCCCGTCCAGCCAGCAGTGGAACATTGGACGCGATGGTTGAAGCCTGTCTGTCCCCCCCCCCCCCCCCCCCCCTACCTCAGCATGGCATTGCTGCAGCGCAGCGCCAGCTCCAGCCCGTCCAGCCAGCAGTGGAACATTGGACGCGATGGTTGAAGCCTGTCTGTCCCCCCCCCGCACCCCCCCCCCCCCCCCCCCCTACCTCAGCATGGCATTGCTGCAGCGCAGCGCCAGCTCCAGCCCGTCCAGCCAGCAGTGGAACATTGGACGCGATGGTTGAAGCCTGTCTGTCCCCCCCCCGCACCCCCCGCCCCCCCCCCCTACCTCAGCATGGCATTGCTGCAGCGCAGCGCCAGCTCCAGCCCGTCCAGCCAGCAGTGGAACATTGGACGCGATGGTTGAAGCCTGTCTGTCCCCCCCCCGCACCCCCCCGCCCCCCCCCCCTACCTCAGCATGGCATTGCTGCAGCGCAGCGCCAGCTCCAGCCCGTCCAGCCAGCAGTGGAACATTGGACGCGATGGTTGAAGCCTGTCTGTCCCCCCCCCCCCCCCCCCCCCCCCCCCCCCCTACCTCAGCATGGCATTGCTGCAGCGCAGCGCCAGCTCCAGCCCGTCCAGCCAGCAGTGGAACATTGGACGCGATGGTTGAAGCCTGTCTGTCCCCCCCCCGCACCCCCCGCCCCCCCCCTACCTCAGCATGGCATTGCTGCAGCGCAGCGCCAGCTCCAGCCCGTCCAGCCAGCAGTGGAACATTGGACGCGATGGTTGAAGCCTGTCTGTCCCCCCCCGCACCCCCCCGCCCCCCCCCCTACCTCAGCATGGCATTGCTGCAGCGCAGCGCCAGCTCCAGCCCGTCCAGCCAGCAGTGGAACATTGGACGCGATGGTTGAAGCCTGTCTGTCCCCCCCCCGCCCCCCCCCCTACCTCAGCATGGCATTGCTGCAGCGCAGCGCCAGCTCCAGCCCGTCCAGCCAGCAGTGGAACATTGGACGCGATGGTTGAAGCCTGTCTGTCCCCCCCCCCCCCCCCCCCCCTACCTCAGCATGGCATTGCTGCAGCGCAGCGCCAGCTCCAGCCCGTCCAGCCAGCAGTGGAACATTGGACGCGATGGTTGAAGCCTGTCTGTCCCCCCCCGCACCCCCCGCCCCCCCCCCCCTACCTCAGCATGGCATTGCTGCAGCGCAGCGCCAGCTCCAGCCCGTCCAGCCAGCAGTGGCCGGCGGCGGCGGACGGCGCGCGGAAGATCAGGTGCGCCGTCGGCAATGGCTGCACCACCGCGCCTAAGGGGTTTCATCATTGTTACTATTATCATCATCATTATCATGTCATGAGTCATGATCATTTATTATCACTTGAAATTAAACTCTTTTTCAAGGGTTTTTCCGCATTTATTATTTTACTAGTGGCCGCCCGCGACTCGGTTCGCGTGGAAGTCGGTTTCCCGTGGGAATGAGAAATTTTCCCGCGGTAAAAAGTACCCTATGTGTTATTCTGATGTATAACCTACATTACTGTAAAGTTTCATCCAAATCCGTCCAGTAGTTTTAACGTGAAAGAGTAGCAAACATCCATACATTCTCACATCCATACATACTCACAAACTTTCACGTTTATAATATAAGTAGGATTAGTAGGATTTTGATTTTCGACGTTACGAAATCTTTACAAATGCCGTGGTCACGGTAAAAGAAACTATTGAATATAAAAAACACCGTAACTTCAATAAAGAAGATGGTTGGAAACTGTCACCAACGTGGGATCCAATACTTGGCAAAATGAAAAAGACCAACCAACAGACAAAAAAGCTGAAAAAATCATGACACTGTCAGGGCCTATTGCGTGAACCCGGCAAATTATGCGAGAAAATAACGGAACAGATGGCGGTGTATTCGAAAATCGGTTTTTTACTATACTCTATGTAGACGTCAAATATCTCAGTCTACCCGTGTACACGGCATTTGTAAAGATGTCGAAACGTAAAATCAAAATAAAATAATAAACCCCTAGAAAACCCGTTAAAATGAGTTTAAATTCAAGTAATAATGATCGCGTAAATCTAAGAAGTTTTTCCCACCGGCTACTTTCCTCTCGGACTGCTTACTACTTACTTAAATTTGATTAAAGCCAAAGTTGTAAAAATTATGATTTTTATTTCATTTCATTTCATCAATGTTATTCACTATCAAAATTATAGTTTTAATAGCAATGTTATTGACCTAATAAAGTATACAATCGCTAGTGGCCGCCCGCGACTCCGTTCGCGTGGAAGTCGGTTTCCCGTGGGAATGAGATGTTTTCCCGCGGTAAAAAGTACTCTATATGTTATTCTGATGCATAACCTATATTACTGTAAAGTTTCATCAAAATCCGTCTAGTCGTTTTTACGTGAAAGAGTAACTAACATCCATCCATACATAGGTACTCATAAACTTTCACGTTTATAATATTAGTAGGATTGAGGATGAAGCACCTGACTGTAGCTTGCGATTTTTAAGGTAGGTAACTCCGGAGGAAATGGTCTTTTTACACCCGTAAAACATACTTTCGAGGCTGTAAAACGATTACTAACGGGTGTAAAAAGACCACTTCCTAAGCCTGAAACCATGTATTTTGAAGCCTCAATAGTAACTAAATTCACTAACAGTATACCCAGAAAACCCAATTTAAAAAAGTTATTAAGAATTGAAAAGTCATATTCGGCTTGAAATCATCGCTCACTGTTGTTTCAGGTGCGATTTTTTACATTGCAAATAAAATGAAAACCCTATTTAATTTGAAAACATCACAAAATCTGATAGAATTAATGCAATTTTGGAAACTTACAAAACATTTTTTTTGTCTCAAAACTTAACCAGTACCCCTCCAGCAATGCCCAGTTTTTGTTTTCGGAAGCAGTTCTTTTACACCTTGTATACCTACTTTCGGTGCTATAAATGTATTCCTGTAACTAAGGAATTCACCATTGCTCTCGTTATGGCCCCCGCGGCGCGGGAGGTACAACTTGAAACAGAACCTATCTTTCTTGCTGGTTTATATACCATATTTTGTTAGAGGTTGGTAATCGTCTCTATGGTTTAATCTAAGATTTATCAATTGTGTACCTTAGCAACGTTGTGTGTCATGGAATAAACACGTATTTTTTCCAAAAAAATCTTTTCCTTAATATATTTTACACTTATTTTCCTATACCTTACCTACTTCTACATCTAAACCTCCACACCCCACTTACCAATGCTCTCGTTATGCGGTCCGCGCGGCGCCCATATGCTCTGCTCCAGCGGGTGGTACAATTTAAAGCAGAACCCGTCCTTCTTACTGGTTTATATACCATATTTTACACTACTTTTCCTATACCTTACCTACTTCTATATCTAAATTGTCATATATATTTTCGGTGCTGTAAATCTATTTCTATAACTACCCCACCCACCGATTCTCTCGTTATGCGGGTCGACGACATTTCGGACACAAAAAACTCGGACACCTTGGCCAATGTATGGATTTTCAATTTTAATATTATTTTTTACCATACATTGGCCAAGGTGTCCGAGTTTTTTGTGTCCAAAATGACGTCGACCCCCTTATGCGGCCCGCTATAAACGTATTTCAACTAAGGATCTTACCGATGCTCTCATTATGCGGCCAGCTATAAACGTATTTCTATAACTAAGTAACTTACCAATACTCTCGTTATGCGGTCCGCGCGGCGCCCATATGCTCTGCTCCAGCGGGTGGTACAATTTAAAACAGAACCCGTCTTTCTTACTGGGACGTTCTATGACTTGACAGGACGTGAGGAGGACTGTACCCACCCAGTGGCTGCTCTGTGGGGGAAATTTCATTGTTTTTGGTCCATTTTAAACCCTTATTACGCAAGTATAAATAAAACTAGCTATCGTGTTCGTCAATTCTATGTGACAACTTTGGTAAACGACAGAGTAAAAGCAATGATTTAAATCAGCGGTCGGCAACACGCGGCCTGCCAACGTCTTCTTTGCGGTCCGTGAATGTTGTGTAAATAAGTCATAGGTAAAAGATCGAACTACGCATTGACCGCTCAGTGTGGTGTGGATACAGTAATATACATTATAAATTTAAAACCAAAGTGTGGCCTGTAGTCGATTTTTCCACCATGTGGCCCTTGCCTGCTAAAAGGTTGCCGACCGCTGATTTAAATTATACAGGCTCTAACTGTGTTTATTAAAAGTGGTTATCGCTATAATACCAAAAAAATAATATTATACCTATAATGGTAAACAGACCGTTGTTTCTTAGTTAATGGTAGACGTATTAACTAATAGACAAAACATGTCTAAAATAAATGTTAAGACATTAAGGCAAAAGACAAAAAACCAAAGTGGTTCCTGGCATTATGGTTTTGTAGGCATAGCAAATCACGTGGACTTCAAAAATAGAACCTAAATTGAGAAGTGTTTTTATACTACACAATATTTCTGTATAACTGGAGACAGACTGGTTATTATGGGAATAGAAAATTTGTTTTCTCAATTTTCATGGTATTTTACGTGTTGTCTCTCCATAGGAACCTTCCTCAGTCTTCATCAAACACAACAAAAAAGAAATCAGCCAAATCGGTTCAGCTCTCGAGTTTTGTTCTCTATATTTGCTCTTAGCAACATTTTTAGCTATATAAATATATAGATAAATAGGTAATAATTATAAACAAGTACTTACTTTAGCTTTCGGAGTTTTGTAGAGCAACAAGAGTCCCGGCTTGAGAACGCACCAGAGTTTCGTCCAAGATTTTAACGAACCCCGAACCTGATGTAAATTGAAATTAGTGTTAAAGGAATATGATTATTTTTTATATAAAACTCTTATATTACTAGTGTCAAAATCGCTTGGCAGCGCCATCTAGTTTTCCAACTAGGTTACTTTTAAATATAATTATCAATCGGTTTCAACACGGTTTTTATAAAAAAGAAGACATTTTATTTTCCTTAAAAGAGCGTCGAGTTTTCGCCGGCTTTTCTCATAGTTATAAACCGAAAAAATATAACCATGTTTCGCTACTATTCATGACCATTACTAAAATAATATAAATTATCATTTTTTTTTATGGATTTCGAAGGAGTTAGATTACAAACATCAACGATTAGCGACTTTACTTCATAGACATAGTCATTTTTCATTAGTCTAATGGCCGATTTTTCAATAGTCAGTTAAATTCTATCTGACAGAAAATCTGCATGTTTTCTTTGCACATCGAATATAAATATTTGACATGTGTATGAAGTGTCAATGAAAACATACTTATTATCAGTCGGATAGCATTTATCTGACTATTAAAAAAATCAGCCCTTAAAATAACTTTTTCTGTTTGTTCTTTATACTACCTAATTGATGGCGAAAACCGCATTAAAATCCCTCAACTAGTTTAGGAGCAGTTAGCGGCCAAACACACAAACAGCCACAATTAGCGACTTCGATTTATACTATGTAATGATTCATTATCATAATGATAATTGACCGTTAGCAGCCAAACATACAAACAGACAGAATTAGCGACTTGGATTTATACTATGTAATGATAATGATGATGATGATGATGATGATGATGATAACGGACCTTCAGCCAGTCGGCCAGCACGACCACGGCGGGGTCCTCGATGGAGTGCAGCAGCGCGGACGTCGCCCGCTTCTTCTCGCGCCGGTAGTGCTGTCTCTGCGCCTGTGTTGACAGGTGGCACGGTGTTGACAGGTGTCATTGTGTTGACAGGTGTCACGGTGTTGACAGGTGTCACGGTGTTGACAGGTGTCATGGTGTTGACAGGTGTCACGGTGTTGACAGGTATAATGGTGTAGACGAAGGTCATGGTGTTGACAGGTGGGTATTGACAAATGTCATGGTGTTGACTGGTGTCAAGGTGTTGACATGTCATGGTGTTGACAGGTGTCATGGTGTAGACGATGGACATGGTGTTGACAGGTGTCACGGTGTCGACAGGTGTCATGGTGTTGACAGGTATCATAGTGTTGACAGGTGTTATAGTGTTGTCAGGTGGCATGGTGTTGAAAGGTGTCATAGTGTTGGCGAGGGTCATAGTGTTGACAGGTGTAATAGTGTTGACAGGTGTCATGGTTTTGATAAGTGTCATGGTGTTGACATGTCATGGTTTTGACAGGTGTCATGGTGTTGACAGATGTCATAATATTGACAGGTGTCATAGTGTTGACAGGTGACATAATGGTGAAGGGTGTCAAAATGCATTAGTGTTTGAGAATAGGTACATGTTAGTTAAATAGGATAACGTATTATTTGTAAATATTGACACGAAATAAAAATAGCACATATTTAAACATTAGAATGATAAACATTTGAATCAGAACTAAAACAATTAAGTTTCTTTTAAAGTAATTTTAGTTTAATATCACTTAAGTACTCAATTAATTAACGATAAAAAATGTGTTTTCATCAATATTTAAGTATGACTATGAGATTGGGATCAAATATCAATATTAAAAGGTCGGTGAACTAACGTTGCCAGCAATAACATCATACCACTACGCCAAATGAAATTTTCAATAACCCTTATATTTTATACATGTCGGAAATGATGGCGCCACATTGGCATCGGCCGGTATTTTGGGACAACTAGCGCCATCTTAAGCATTTTCAAGCTTACCTGAATTAATTTAATTTTTGTTTAATACCATTTGCTGTGTAATTTACCTAATTGAAAATTGTGATTTAATTATGATTTAATTCTTACTGAATCAGTTATTGTTGTAGGATTAATTTGATTGTAAAATCATTGTGACCGGAAACGCAGGCCCTCTAGCGGAGAACCTGGGCAAGGCCTAGTGCTATTTTGATAAAAACGGAAACGGCCGTTTGGTATAAAAGACATTGAACATTCAAGGAAGGGGCATTCATTTCTTAGAAATTGAAGTGTTCACACCTAAATTATCAGAATAGCGCGGGAATCGGAGAGAAGCAGTTGTCTTGTCCACATTCAATTTGCTGTTTGATTTTATATCGAGTCATTGCCTAAGTTTAACAGTTTGTATTCTAATGCTGTATCGGAAGTCTTCAATACGAAAGCTAAGTATCAGTGTGTCCGTTAATCATGTAAACTAGTTGCTAGATTTCTGTGAGTAATGTAATAGCGAGTTTTATAACGTTCCTTTGTATTTTAAACTGTAATAATGGCAGAGTGGAGTTTATTCACCGGGTTCTTCTCCACTCAATATGTCAGACAGATTGTACCTGTCTTTATGAATCCGGTAAATTAAAACAAAGTTAAAGGTTAAACTGTTTCTTTATTATTCCAAATACCCTTGTAGTTCATTATGGTAGTGAGGCAGGTCATTTCAATACAGTTGCATTAGTTTTATCAGATCATTGAGCTAAAGTAGTTAACAGATTGTTCCTATATTCTTTCATAATGCTTTAAGTTCTTGTTTGCTGCCTTCTACGCCCACTAAAACGTGATCTTAACATTCTGACATTAAGAAAAGACACCCGCGCTGCGACATCAGAAGTGGGATTTACCTCAAACTAAAAGAAATAAACGATGAGTTTCAGAAACACCACGTCATGTCGCGTCGGTGGCTGTTCTCGCCATCTGATGATTCAGGCATGCAAACAAAGAAAATGACCTGGATACCACTTCGATGAAAAATAACCGTCAAGAATTTTTGAAAACTAAGTTGAGTGATTTTATGCAGGTGAGTATACGAACCAAGGTCAGTGCTATAAATTTATTTTACGATTCTCGTTTTAAGTTATGGAAGATAATTTACAAAAAAAATATTGGTGGCAATCACAATTTAATAGAATCAGATTTTAAATGACGAAATTGTTTAAAAGACTAGTTAACTTTGAAATGTACGAGTATTGCGAATCGGGCTTGCTTGGGACTATACTAGCTCGATCGGTATACCTTGGAGGGTAGTCCGTGAGTGCGTCGCCAGCACGCAACGGTTGACTTTGGCGAAGGTCAGGTTTCAGGGAAGATATGGAGATATTGGCAACGAATATGAAAGAAGCCTAGTTGTTTAAATTTGTTTTTTTACAATTTTAATTCTAAATGGTACGTCGATATTATGAATTAAGAGCCACAACTTTCGGTTTTAGTTTTACTTTGTCATTATTGAGTTTTACATACTGTGGGTCTAAATAAATTATTTCTAGGCCACCCAGACCCAACCATCTAACCACCTTCACATCCTTTGTTATTTTCGACGAGTCTTTTTCTGCCGTCTCAGTTTTCTTAATTGCGTAGAATAAAAGTTTGCCGAACTATGTGATGCTGTGTGTTAAAATTTGTTTCAGAAAAGCTGCTAGAATAGTGGAATTGCTGGATGGTTTGAATCTGGTAAAAAAATAGAAACATTGAAGTACGCGGCAGTACCTACATTATTACGTTATAACCGGACACAACTTGACTGGGTGATGTACAATGTTTTGTAATAATTTATGGCAGAGTGTGTTCTTAAATTAAATTGTGTTTTGGCGGGAGGAGTTATGCAACCGATTTGGTTGCAAAAGTCGCCAGCTGACATAGAATTAGCGTGCACCTGGCTCCTATCTACCTACACCTACCTACTTTGTGTTTGCAGTTGTTCTTTAATTTACGCACAATAGAAATTATTGGTTTTTACATTTAGTGTTGATCGATGTTTAATAATGGTATAGGTACTGGTGTCATTAACAACTGTAATTTACACGTGTTTTTAATATGTTTTGAGGATACATCGAATGGCGATTACAATAAACCAAAGCTGGAGCCGCGAGGACGAGCAATGTCGACATCAGGACTTAACCCAGCGGTGCAGCAACAGAAAGTGATGATCCTGATTTACGAGCGATGGCGGCATTGCGGTGGCCGAGGCAAGCCAGCGTTCGTACCGAGGTGCTGATTCACGTGTGAGCTGTGAATCTTCCACGGATTGTCTAGAACACAAAGGTGAATCGTATTCTTTCTTTCTTTCGATTCTAGTGCTGAATGCTCGTTAGATAATGAAAGTTTTGGCGCGAAATTTTATAAAAGGGTTTTAACTGTGGCGTATTGGTCAAACGCGTGTATTCAGCACGGAACTAGTTAATGTCATATGACGTTCGATACTCCACGATACCTATTGAGATTTTACCTCATTGTTTACCGAATAATTGTTTTAATGGCGACATTACGATAGATCGGTCAAAAATAATTGAGATTGGTGGTAGGTCATGTACCAGATGTAATTGATAATGTAATTGACGATGTTGAATTGATTTTGGTGGAAACGCGGGTGAGAACTCTATCTGCCGTATTGTAGTCGTGTGTTGTCTGAGGATGAACACAAGCGATCCATGTGGATGCGCGTATGTGAGAGCAATGGTGATGTTGCTGGTCGGCCGGGGCCGTGGAGATAGAGGGGTGTTCACTCGCGTCGTGGCGTTGTTTCAATGATTGATTTGTTGTGATAAAGTGATGACCTTTATCGATGGTACATGATCTATACTGACTTTAGTTTTGTGATATTACTGTTTTATGACAGTCTAATTTACCTTGTTTAAATTTACTTTCTTGTTTTGAAAATATTACCTATCAGTAACATTTGGTTGATGGATATCTCTTTTCACGAAGATTTATGTTTTGATGTGAATATTTGTTATCATTGTAAATTTAAATATTGAGCGACTATCATGGCACAAGTTAGACCGAAGGACTGTGTCTAATTCGGCCGAAGGACTGGCCTGTGTGGGTTTGTGCTATGATATGTCACGTTGGAATTGTAATATCTTCTTTTTGAACCGTGATGATTTAGTTTTTTTTTTCGGGAGTTGAGATATTTCCTACTTTTAGTCATTTCAATGTTACTGTGGTTTTACCAGGAGCGGCCGAGCGTATACTGTGCCTAGCTTGTTTTGTTGCAGAAAACACACGAGGACGTGTGTCCTGTCAAGAATGGCCGTGTCGGAAATGATGGCGCCACATTGGCATCGGCCGGTATTTTGGGACAACTAGCGCCATCTTAAGCATTTTCAAGCTTACCTGAATTAATTTAATTTTTGTTTAATACCATTTGCTGTGTAATTTACCTAATTGAAAATTGTGATTTAATTATGATTTAATTCTTACTGAATCAGTTATTGTTGTAGGATTAATTTGATTGTAAAATCATTGTGACCGGAAACGCAGGCCCTCTAGCGGAGAACCTGGGCAAGGCCTAGTGCTATTTTGATAAAAACGGAAACGGCCGTTTGGTATAAAAGACATTGAACATTCAAGGAAGGGGCATTCATTTCTTAGAAATTGAAGTGTTCACACCTAAATTATCAGAATAGCGCGGGAATCGGAGAGAAGCAGTTGTCTTGTCCACATTCAATTTGCTGTTTGATTTTATATCGAGTCATTGCCTAAGTTTAACAGTTTGTATTCTAATGCTGTATCGGAAGTCTTCAATACGAAAGCTAAGTATCAGTGTGTCCGTTAATCATGTAAACTAGTTGCTAGATTTCTGTGAGTAATGTAATAGCGAGTTTTATAACGTTCCTTTGTATTTTAAACTGTAATAATGGCAGAGTGGAGTTTATTCACCGGGTTCTTCTCCACTCAATATGTCAGACAGATTGTACCTGTCTTTATGAATCCGGTAAATTAAAACAAAGTTAAAGGTTAAACTGTTTCTTTATTATTCCAAATACCCTTGTAGTTCATTATGGTAGTGAGGCAGGTCATTTCAATACAGTTGCATTAGTTTTATCAGATCATTGAGCTAAAGTAGTTAACAGATTGTTCCTATATTCTTTCATAATGCTTTAAGTTCTTGTTTGCTGCCTTCTACGCCCACTAAAACGTGATCTTAACATTCTGACATTAAGAAAAGACACCCGCGCTGCGACATACATTTAAAATAATTACCTTATAACTTTCCTTTCTTGACAACACCGAACTGGGTGTCCTCGTGACTACTGCTGTTTCAGAAGACTGAAATAGAATATTACATTGGAAATTAACTATTATAATATACGACGACAAAGTTAACGATTCATTTTGAATCAGGATACAACTGTCAAAACTGCAAGACGGTTTTGAAGATATCTTGTAAAATAAATGATTAAAATTATTACTATTATTCAAAACGTAGGAGAATAGCAGCATTCATCTTTATTATATTTTAAGGAATAATATGTCAAAATCGTTTCAGTTTCACATGAGAGAAAAGAGGAATACGTAGACTCGAACTTGTATTAAGGTAATGTTGCTTCAGATCTCTCTGTAGCGTATTACATAGATTTGATTTCCAGCTCTTATGCCAATATGGACATTAATTTATAATTATGTGAAAGCATTCAAAACTTTAAGCGACAAAACATGAAACTTTGCAAAGTTTTTGTATGTACTACAAATTTGACGTGATTCTATGTATTTTTTCCCTTGTTAAAGACACGATGAATATAAATCTAAATTATGATTGTATCATTTCAAAAAGAGTGCCGAGAGTTTTTTCCGCCAGCTTTTTCTCTCGGTCTACTACGGCCATTGCTGATGAATGTAGGGGTGTCCCGTGACATCTTTTTTTTATGATTTTGACAATGTATAAGAGATTAGTTTTTTATCCTACATACAATAAAGTAATTTCATTTCATTTCATTTGATGGTTGTTTAGGGCTCCGGTAACACTAACCTTGTCGGAAGAAGTGCCATCAGGTGGCTGCGGCCTGGAGTCCCCGCAGGGGGCGGCGCCCGGGGAGCGCGGGGGGGGGAGTTACCGCTAAATCTGTGATGAATACGGGGTGTAAAAGAACTGCTTCCGAAAACAAAAACTGGGCATTGCTGGAGGGGTACTGGTTACGTTTTGAGCAAAAAAAAAATTTTTTTATGATTGAAATTAATTTTTATTTACGTAATTGTACAAAATTGCATTATACTATCAGATTTTGCGATGATTTGAAATTAAATAGGGTTTTAATTTAATTTGCAATGTAAATAATCGCACCTGAACCAACAGTTGATGTGTGAGCGATGATTTTTAGCGGCGAATATGACTTTTCGATCCTTAATAACTTTTTTAAATTGAGTTTTCTGGGTATGCTGTTAGTGAACTTAGTTACTATTAAGGCTAATACATGGTTTCAGGCTTCGGAAGTGGGCTTTTTACACCCGTTATAATAATAATAAATCTCCAGACTAAACTCACCAATTATGTGGCCCTTAAGTAAGTGCAGTAAGTTCTGTGTTTAAGGTACCACACAATGGACTAGGGGAGAAACCTAGTTACACCCAGACACGAGCCAATGTCGAAAAACAACTTTTCGATATTGGCCCGACCCGGGGATCGAACCCGGAACCATCCGCTTAGCAGTCCGGTGTAGTTACCGCCGCCCCACAGGGGTCGTCTGTGGTACGTAATGATAATGATTACGGACTATACGGGTGTAAACAGATGTGTGAAGCCTCAAACCTGATAGGTACCCAGAAAATTCATTGAAATATTAATGTTAATGTTTGTATGTATTCCTGCGTGCTAGCTCATGCACTTGAAGAAATCATTTAAAGATGTGGGTTTCCTCACGATGTTTGCCCTCACTGGGAGTGCGTGATAAGTATGTATTAAGTTTGGAGTTTTTTAATCCTTATATGACTTACTTACTACTAGTGAAAGATTTTTTTAAATCGCTTCAGTAGTTCGAAAGATTATCCCGAACAAACTTTAACTCTATATGGTATTTAGCATTGAAATGGCGTAGTTCCTCTCGCTTTCCGAAAAGGAAACCTGTGCCTTACTACATATCTTTATAAATTTACTGCATTCATTCAAAAACCCAGAGAAATACATAAAGAAGAAAAATCCCTTATGAATCGTCATTCCATCTCTTTCTCTCTACACTAAAACGAAAGGGACAAAACACTATACCACTCCATCTCTTTCTCTCTAGACTCAAACGAAAGAGACGAACATACCTTTAGGCTCGGCACCTGGTATAGGCGGACTCGACGGCGCAGTGGCTGGCAGTACAACACTTAATGGCGTGTGTTGGGGCTTCTGGAAAAAAGGGTATATAAGTCATTTAAGTTGCAGGGATCGGCACTTGAAATAAGGTCGAATTTAGCTTGTAAAAACTAGCGTCTAGGTGCTTACTTAATGTAAAACTAGTGGCCGCCCGCGACTTCGTTCGCGTGGAAGTCGGTTTCCCGTGGGAAAGTGAAGTTTTCCCACGGTAAAAAGTACCCTATGTGTTATTCTAATGTATAAACTATATTACTGTAAAGTTTCATCCAAATCCGTCCGGTAGTTTTTACGTGAAAGAGTAACAAACATCCATCCATCCATACATCCTCACAAACTTTCACATTTATAATATTAGTAGGATTGAATTGGGACAATTCAATTTCGTCTAGTTCTGACTGTTGAATCACAAACATATTTCGGATTAAAAAAAAAAAAACTCACTTTACAAGCGCTCTGCCATTAAAAACCTTAGATGTTAGTGAGTCTGATCAATCAAAGCATTTATAAAATACTTTCTCAAAAAACTTAATTTTTAATGTGATTCTATTGATCATTATTTTCAAATTCTATATTGCAATTAAAACCATTTTGAAATTTATGTCAAGGAAATTTTGTGAACATCTTTGGAATTTGCGTCTCAAAATTACCTATGTTTATATGTGTTTTAGCCACAGAGTTCAATAACTTTAAACTACATGACATCATCTTCATAATATGCAGTTTTACAATTTACAACGACAACTGTTTAAACTTAATTTTAACTGCATATTTATTATCTCTTTAAAGAAAGGTTTTATATTAAGGTTTTAATAAAGAATTGTTTATAACATCGAAATGTAAACAAAAACAGTTCATACTATTCTTTAAAGATCGCGTAGTTTGCTCTGAAACGGGAGGTTCCGAGTTCGACTTCCGGGTCGGGTTAACTGAGTAAAGTTTCAACATTAAATTAGTCCGGGTGAAACTAGGTTCTCACTAGTCTATTTGTGGTAAAAGTTTTTTTTAATCACTTGTATAGTTCCAGAGATTATCCCGAACAAACAATCTTCACAAACACCTCTTCATTATCATTATCATCTTCATTACATAGTATAAATCCAAGTCGCTAATTCTGTCTGTTTGTATGTTTGGCCGCTAACTCCTCCTAAACCAGTTGAGGGATTTTAATGCGGCTTTCACCGTCATTTGGGTAATTTTTTCATTTAAATTTCTAAATTAAGAACATTCAGAAAAAGTTATTTTAATTTAGCTAAAAAACTATGTTTCGTGAGCAAGTCGCCCAAAATTACACCATTGCGAAGCGTAGGCGGGTCACTAGTTATAACATAAATTAGTTTAAATTAAAACAATTACCTTAACAATATTAATATTAGGCGTCGAAGCTTGAAACTGCGTGTAGTCTGGCACCCTCAGAGCCGGCGACGAGGGCGTGGTCGACGGCGTGGTCGGCTCCAACACTGGCGAAGAGCTCATGATGGAGAGGAAACTAACTTAGGAGTTGGAACTCAGGAATAACGGTATCACTCCAGCAGGGGTATAAGGAATACGGTGGGAGGTGGCATTTTTCTAGAGCTACGAGCTAATGGCTAAAAAAAGGTAAAATAATATCTTTGGAATGGGTTATGGCAGTTTGAGGAATGTGAGGGTAGGTGTGGCGCCTGAAATGGAAAATGTTTGGGGTTAGATAGCTTTGGAAAGTTTTACAATTGGTAGGTCTAGGTTTGGCATGTCGATACAGTATTTCTACTTCGAGTATTAGTGTATAGATTTACGCAACTAAATTTTATGATAGACAGATCGAAATAAAGTTGGGTATAGCTATATAAAGTCGAAAGTTTTTAGGTATCCGCAGATTACAGAATTAAAACTCCAATCTTTGCTAGCTAAGTTCTGAGATGTTGCTTCGTGGAAACAGCATTTACTGCTAAACTTTAGATTAAGGTTTGCTAACTTAAACTATTTTAGTTAACAAGTAATTTTTACTCAAGACTTCGACGATTAACTAAAAAAGGTCACGAAATTTGCGACGGGAAAAAAACTCAAAGTTTAAATTAATTAAACCTAATGCGTTTGCAAATTAAATCTCATAGATAATTAGAACTAGTCGGCAAAAAAGGTTCAATCCTAAACGTAGTTGGCAAAGATCGATTCTGTCCTAGACATGTGACAAATGATAAAAATATAATATATAAACTTAAGAAGCGTTCCCACAATAAACGCGAAACCGCGCACCGCAACGTAAACCACACAGAGAGGTGTTTGAAACAAACGCACCAACAGATACACCAAACTTTATGTACTTTCAAATTCTATATTGCAATTAAAACCATTTTGAAATTTATGTCAAGGAAATTTTGTGAACATCTTTGGAATTTGCGTCTCAAAATTACCTATGTGACTGACTCGACCGGTGAAATACCACCGTCGCACAGGAAACCGACGTGAAGTAGGAACGATGTTCCTGCGTTTCGTTCGGTGAGTGCGGTATCCGGTGCCCAATTTTATTTATTTATTTATATATTTTCTTAAAGGTCAGCAACACACCCCCAACACCTACAGTGTTGAGGGTAGTCATGGGCGGCGGTGATCACTTACCATCAGGTGACCCGCATGCTCGTTTGCTACCTATACTACATAAAAAAAAAAAAAAACTTTGTGCGTAGAATTACGCCCCGTGGGAACTCCTCTATATATTAACTACAGAACAGGCACCGAGCAAATACCCTTATCTAGGGGGTTGTACTTTTATCTAGGGCTTAACAACCTTAGGTCTTCGCTGGCCAATTTTATCAGTTCAATGCTTTAATCAATTGTAGATGTGACTAAGTTAATGGTGATAGAAAAAGTTGATAAAAACTACATTATTAAGTATTCATTGTATGCAGTTTATAAATGTATTGATTTTGACAATAATGAAATAGATAGACAAGACTGAGAGGTTAAAAATAAAAATTTAAAACTATAAGACTACATAATAAAAGAAAATATCTGCATTTTTTATTTAAAAAAAAGAATAAAGAGTAACAAAATACAGGGTGTCCCAAAACTCGACGTCAACCCGAAACCGGGTGACAAGGCAAGTCATGCTGGTTATCAGAAAAATGTTTAAAAAAATCTAAGTCACGTGTTCTCAAAATTATTGGCATTTTAAAAAAACACGCAAAATTTCACACCCTGTGACAGTGTTTTTGCTGCTGTTGCCACAAATGTTCACTTTTGGAAACTTTTTTTTTTGATATGTAACCCTGAATAATGCTTCTCTAAACTGTTATCAACATTTCAAATCTAGCTCCTCGAGATTGCATAAAAATAGGACTTATTTCCAAGAAAAAAAATAAAAATTAAAAATGGCCTAGTTTTAACTGTCTGCATTGAAAAAAAATTGTATTACGCGAGTTTGGCAAGTTGTGTCAAAAGTTGGCGCATTTAGTAAGGATCCCAAAATGGTATGACACGTGGTAAATTGTAGTTGCTATCATGAACAAAAAAAAAATTCGTAAAAATCCAGTGTTCAACAATTTTTTCTTACCTGGTTAAAAAATATTCTAATGGGCCCAAGGTTTTCCAAAGAGTCGTAAATTGTAAGTAGTGACAAAGGAGTCTTTCTAGGAAGTGTAAGCGAGATAGTATTTGTGCTAAAGTGATTGAGTGAGACGGAGAGAGTCACCTTCTCAAGTGCGAGCGAGACAGGTATGGACGCTAAAGTGACTGAGATGGAGAGAGTCATTTTACCAAGTGCGAGAGAGACAGAGAGTGACGCCAGGTATTCGCTATTGTAGATACACATTACAAACCAGTCAGTACGTTACGTTCCTTCGTTTACTGCGCTTGTTTTCGTATTCGTTTGTGTTGATTTCGTACTGTTTACTTTTGGCTATGTTTATGGACTTGTGATTGCTTGCGATTTAGATTCGGACTGTTTGTTTTCTCTTAACGACGACCTTTGCTTTCCTCTGGACTATTGTGTGAGTGTGTGACAAGTGCCGAGATGTCTTCGTATACCACTCGCGAATACGCTAATATGCACCTTATTTATGGTGAGTGCAGGTGTAATGCCAGTGCTGCTGCCAGACTTTACCGCGAAAGGTACCCAAACGCTGCTCGTTACCCCGATTATCGGGTGTTTACGAATGTGCATCGGTTGCTCTTCTCAGAAGGCCGCCTCCCAAATCAAACGCATGGTGGAGGCAGACCCACCAACCCTATGGAAGAAGAAGTTCTACAGGCTGTCGAAGAAGACCCAAGTACTTCAGTAAGAGCTATTGAAACGAACACCGGAGTGCCCAAAAGTTCAGCCCACCGTATTTTAAAAAGAAATGACCTACACCCATACCACGTACAGCGAGTACAGACATTATTACCCGGTGACTACCAAAATAGGGTTAATTTTTGCCGGACGATATTGGAGAGGTACAGAGATGACCCACTTTTTCGAACAAAAATTTTATGGTCGGACGAATCAACTTTTAAAAAGGACGGCTACGTGAACATGCACAACCTGCATGAATGGCGTGTTGAAAACCCTCATTTAACGAGACAGGATCGGTCCCAGTACCGATTCAAAGTTAACATGTGGACCGGAATTTTGAATGGCAAAATAATTGGTCCTTTTGAGTTGCCTGATGCATTAACTGGCGAGGTTTACTTAGACTTTCTTCAAAACCATCTTCCAAATTTATTAGAAGACGTGCCGCTAAGCATTTACAGAGAAATGTGGTTCCAACAAGATGGGTGCCCAGCGCACTTTGCTCGCCCCGTAAGAGAGTACCTCGATGAAGAGCTTCCTGGGAGATGGATCGGGCGGGCTGGACCAATCTCGTGGCCGGCCCGTTCACCGGACTTGAATCCTTTAGACTTTTTTTACTGGGGAGCTGTTAAAGAAAAAGTTTACGAGAAGCCCATTGGGAGTGAACATGAATTACGGCAGAGAATAGCTGAAGCAGCTCAATTTGTAAATAATGGACGATACGCTAGAAAGATAGCTCGATCTTTTTTAAAAAGATGTCGCGCTTGTATTGCCGCCGAAGGAAGACATTTTGAACACTTATTATAACATTTTAAGAATTATTGTAAATTTTATTAATAAACATTGGTATTAAAATTTTGTTTTATTTAAAATTGAAACCTTTAACAATAAATGCTTATTCCAATGCACACACTAAAAAAAATAAATTAAAAGTGAACAATCTGTTCATTCAATAAAGATAGACGAGTACATCAGTACAATGTACAATTCAGTTAAATTTAATCAGTGTGTAAATTGGAAGCGGCTCCAATGTAACCAACGATAAGCTTTGCAATTTTAACCAAGTAAGAAAAAAAGTTAAAAATGGGTTTTCATGGAAATATTTTTTTTTGTTCATGATAGCAGCTACAATTTGCCAAGTGTCATACCATTTTGGAATCCTTACTAAATGCGCCAACTTTTGTCACAACTTGCCAAACTCGCGTAGTACAATTTTTTTTCAATGCAGACAGTTAAAACTAGGCCATTTTTAATTTTTAATTTTTTTCTTGGAAATAAGTCCTATTTTTATGCAATCTCGAGGAGCTAGATTTGAAATGTTGATAACAGTTTAGAGAAGCATTATTCAGGGTTACATATCAAAAAAAAAAGTTTCCAAAAGTGAACATTTGTGGCAACAGCAGCAAAAACACTGTCACAGGGTGTGAAATTTTGCGTGTTTTTTTAAAATGCCAATAATTTTGAGAACACGTGACTTAGATTTTTTTAAACATTTTTCTGATAACCAGCATGACTTGCCTTGTCACCCGGTTTCGGGTTGACGTCGAGTTTTGGGACACCCTGTATAAACGACCACATACTGTTTGCTGTGTGACAAATACAAAAATAACTTTCAACAGCAGATAGCATATCGCTAGCGTTTATTGACTCATAATTTACACTAAAACATGAGAAATTCATAAGTTTGTAAGTTTTGATAAAATTATAATAATACTTTGGTGTAGGTATGTGTGTTGGTGATAGGTGCAGGTACTTACAGTCTTAAATAAAAAGTCCAAGTAAGATGGGAACACTATACACGTATATTGCACTACACAAATAAATAAACGAAGGGTCGACAGATGCACAGTAGTTACAGCGTAAGAGTTTATAACAGTTTGTTTCGCAAAGCAAGAATCAGTCAGTATGAATAGCCGGGTCGTGACAAACACAAATTACAAATTCCGTATCACAAGCAGAGTTCGTATCCAGTAAGCGTAGCCGAGTCGTTATAAGTATGATAAGAATATCAGTAGCACAGGCGGATAGAAAACGGAAGTAAAAGCAAAGGAATTTGGTGAGTAATGGTGCGAGCTAAGGAAGCGTGCGCTCCGCGTCGAGAATAGATTCTGACTGACGCGTCGCTGCGCCTGCGGCGGGGGGACCGGCCGCGGCGGGCCGGCCGGCCGGCCGAGTACCGTTATGTTTGTTTCCAATACTCTCGCCCGGCCGGTATGCATTCGGAAGTGATAAATAAATATATTACATAATATTATTTATACTTGTGTATTTGTGAGTGTTATTTGTGTGTAATAAATAATGTGTATTGTTATGTATGTAAAATATAATAAATTTACTTATAATAATGTTGTATATAATATATATTTATTATGTATGTTGTGGGTGATCCCCACAGTACTCCCCCCCAGAGACCTGGTTAGGGGCGATAATAATCTGGGAAACGTACTCGCCTACCAGAGCGTGTGGTGATGGTGGTATTTGCTCCAGATAAATTCGTAAGAGGTACGGGATTATCTGGAGGTGGTGATTGCAAGAGTACCGTGTCCCCAGTCGGCTCAACTGCGTCACGTAGTATGTAGGCTGGTTTCAGCCTATCTACCGAGACTGTAACAGGTTTGCCTTTAATGAGCACTTTGAAGGTCTTTTCTCGCCTTTCGAGGACTTTGTGTGGACCTGTATATGCAGGTTGAAGTGGTGGACGCGAAGCGTCATCACGTAGGAAGACGTGGTCCGCGGTCTTTAAATCTTTGAATACAAAGATTTTTTCTTTGTTGTGGTGTGAGGCCGCAACTGGTTGGAGCCTTTCCGCAAAGGTGCGTAACCTGGCTGAAAATTCAGTTACGTCGGAAGTGCCGGGTGTTTCCGGTTGGAAGAACTCCCCGGGAAGACGCAAAGGTTCTCCGTACAGCAGTTCTGCGGAGGATGCTTGGAGGTCCTCCTTGAAGGCGCTGCGGATGCCTAGTAGTACCAGAGGTAGTACTTCTGACCAGTTGTGGTCAGCGTGGCATGTAATGGAAGCTTTTAGCTGCCTGTGGAAGCGTTCCACAAGTCCATTACATGCCGGGTGATAAGCTGTTGTCCGTTTGTGCTGAAAACCGATGGCTTGAGACAGATATCGAAACAGTGTGGACTCAAATTGTCGTCCACGGTCTGTAACAATATCCGTCGGGCATCCGAACCTCGATATCCAGCCGGACAAAAGGGCTTTAGCCACGGTCTCGGCAGTTATGTCAGCTATGGGTACTACCTCCGGCCAGCGGGTGAACCTGTCTATTGCAGTGAGACAATAGCGGAAGCCTTGCGAGATTGGTAGGGGACCAATGAGGTCTATGTGGACATGCTGGAAGCGGGCGCGAGGTAAGTCGAAAGTACCCACTGGAGCGGATACATGTCGACTTACCTTTGAACGCTGACATGGTAAGCATGACCGCGCCCAATCGCGACAGTCTTTCCTTATTCCTGGCCACACAAATCTTTCTGCCACAAGTTTCGCTGACGCGTTGGCGCCAGGGTGGCTGAGGGAATGGAGGCTTTGAAAGATTTGCTTTCTATAAGCCTTGGTGACAAAAGGTCTAGCAGTCGCCGTACTAACATCACAGTACAATGGAATGCGACTGCCAGGGAAATTCATCTTCTTAAGGCGAAGAGAAGAGTTGCCTGCAAGGTACTCAGCAATTTCGGCATCAGTGCTTTGGCTTTCGGCGATGTCGGCAAGGTCGACTGGAGTTTCCAGCTCATCGACGCGAGATAAGGCATCAGCAACAACGTTGTCCTTGCCGGAGATATGCCTTATGTCGGTCGTGAACTGGGATATGTAGTCTAAATGTCTATACTGCCTGGGCGAACAGTTTCGTTTCCTTTCGTGAAAAGCGAAACTGATCGGTTTATGGTCAGTATAGACTACGAAGTGCCTTGCCTCCACCATATGCCGAAAGTATTTGATGGCTTCGTAAATTGCGAGTAGTTCGCGGTCGTAGGGCGAGTATTTTTGCTGGGAAGGACTGAGCTTTTTGGAAAAGAAAGCTAGTGGCTGCCATCCGCTGTCTTGGTGTTGCTGCAAGACTGCACCTATCGCGATGTCAGACGCGTCTGTGACCAATGCGAGCTTGGCACTACTGTGCGGATGTGCTAGTAATGCTGCATTGGACAAGCCTTCCTTGGTGCTATGGAAGGCTTGCAGAGCGTCTCCCTTCAAGTCGATCGGTGCGGATCCCTTAACTGCCCCAGTGAGAAGAGCGTTGAGAGGTGCTTGGATTTGGGCGGCGTTGGGCATAAAACGCCTGTAAAAATTGGCCATACCCAGGAATCTCCGAAGCGACCTCACGTCCTTGGGAAGGGGGAAATTGCGGATGGCTTCAATCTTTGTATCTAAGGGCTTGGTGCCGCTCTCCGAGATCAGGTAACCTAGGAAAGTTACCTGGGGAGCTCCGAAGACACACTTAGATACATTGATGATCATGCCGTAGTCCCTCAGTCGCGTAAACACTTGCCGAAGGTGGATCTGATGCTCAGCTTCGTCCCTGGAGAAAATTAGAAAATCATCCAGGTAACAATATACGAAGTCTAAGCCTCTGGTGACTTCATCAACAAAGCGTTGGAAAGTTTGGCCCGCGTTGCGCAGACCAAATGTCATGAACGGGAATTCGTACAACCCGAACGGTGTGGTGATGGCGGTTTTTGGTATGTCATCATCGCAAACCGGAATCTGGTTGTACGCCTTCACCAAGTCAATGGTCGAAAAGACACGGCAACCTGCGACGCTGTGGGAAAAATCGTGTAAATGCCTTATTGGGTACCTATCTGGTATGGTGCGGGCATTCAGCATGCGGTAGTCTCCACAGGGACGCCAGCCGTTGTCCTTCTTCGGTGCGAGGTGCAGTGGTGAGGCCAAGGGCTCTGCGAAGGTCTGGCTGTGCCGTTCGCGATCATGGCCTCAAACTCGTCCCGGGCTATTTTGGGCTTGTCGGGGGCTAAACGTCGAGGCGAGCCGTGAACGGGAGGACCTGGTGTTGTGCGAATGTGGTGTATTGTGTTGTGAGGTATGTATCGATGTGTACCAGCTGGACGAGTGATTTCACTAAATTCGTCCAAAATCGCGTGGTATTTGGAAGTGCCAGTCAAAACCTTTACAGAGGATATAGTATTAGACGCCGTAATTGCTGATACAGTTAAAGTAGTGGTGCTATCTAACAAACATTGATTGCGACAATCTACAATAAGGTTGTAATGGCCTAAGAAATCTACCCCTATGATAGGTTTTGTGACGTCCGCCACAATGAAGCTCCACGGGAAGTTCCGACGTAGTCCAAGGTCCAGGTTGTGGTGTGCATACCCGTAGGTATCAATGGTGCTGCCGTTGGCCGCACAAAGTTGATATGTCGTCTTTGGGCGACGATCTCGTAGCATAGACCGGGGGAAGACGCAGAGGTCGCTGCCAGTGTCGACCAGAAACTGGGTCTTCGTTTTACGGTCGGTAACAAATAGGCGACCCGTGGTGCTGGAGCAATCGTTGGTCGCCATTACCGACTTCTCTTCGCGTTTCCCGCCTGATAATCGCAGGGTTTCGTGCAATTCTGCGCGTGGGAACCGAACTTTGCGTGGTACCAGCATACAGGGTACCTGTTGTAGCTCGAGTTTGAGCGGCTTCTAGGACGAGATGATGATCGTCGTCGCGGAGAACGTCGAGACGAATGATGAGGCCTGCGTGATTGCTGATCCATCTTGAGCTCCAGGCGCTCGACCATCTTCCGAAGTGCAGCAATCTCGTTTCGTGCGTCATCATTATATGGAGAGTGGGTACACGAAGTTGAGGCCACTTGATAAGCGGTCGGTGCAGCTATTTCGTGTACGCGATCAGCTAAGTCGGCCAACTGATCCAGCGCTAAGTTAGGCTGCGACGCCAGGACAGTCTGCAGGTTGTTTGGCAGTCTGTTGCACCAGATTGTTCGGACAAAATCCTCAGGAACATTGGGTCCAGCAAGGTCGCGGAGATGGCGTAAAAACTGTGACGGTTTTCTGTCACCTAGTTCCTCGTGGGTCAGCAGCTGTTTGACCTTGAGCTCGTGTGACGCTGAAAGACGGCGAATCAGCTCCGTTTTGATCCGCTCGTACTTGTTGGTCGTCGGCGGCTTCACTATAAGGTCCTTTACTGCCTTAGCATGTACCATGTCGAGGTTGGTAATGACCTGGGTAAATTTTGTGTGGTCGTCCGTAATTCCATAGTTGTGGAATTGACCTTCCAGCAGTGCGAACCATATTTCGGGATCTTCCGGTGAAAAAGGTGGTACCTTGAAATTCGCCTTAGAAATATCGGACGATATTTTAGGTGCATTGGAAACGCACATTTTTGGCGTCGTTCGGCGGGTAGTAACACGGCTGCCAACGGTTTTTGCGGAATCACTACTGTCACTCATAGTTCTGTTCTCCGTGTCCAAGTCGGGGTCACCAATTTGGTGTAGGTATGTGTGTTGGTGATAGGTGCAGGTACTTACAGTCTTAAATAAAAAGTCCAAGTAAGATGGGAACACTATACACGTATATTGCACTACACAAATAAATAAACGAAGGGTCGACAGATGCACAGTAGTTACAGCGTAAGAGTTTATAACAGTTTGTTTCGCAAAGCAAGAATCAGTCAGTATGAATAGCCGGGTCGTGACAAACACAAATTACAAATTCCGTATCACAAGCAGAGTTCGTATCCAGTAAGCGTAGCCGAGTCGTTATAAGTATGATAAGAATATCAGTAGCACAGGCGGATAGAAAACGGAAGTAAAAGCAAAGGAATTTGGTGAGTAATGGTGCGAGCTAAGGAAGCGTGCGCTCCGCGTCGAGAATAGATTCTGACTGACGCGTCGCTGCGCCTGCGGCGGGGGGACCGGCCGCGGCGGGCCGGCCGGCCGGCCGAGTACCGTTATGTTTGTTTCCAATACTCTCGCCCGGCCGGTATGCATTCGGAAGTGATAAATAAATATATTACATAATATTATTTATACTTGTGTATTTGTGAGTGTTATTTGTGTGTAATAAATAATGTGTATTGTTATGTATGTAAAATATAATAAATTTACTTATAATAATGTTGTATATAATATATATTTATTATGTATGTTGTGGGTGATCCCCACAATACTATATGTAGTTATTATATTTCAATAACTATGATGGTCAATTATGCGTTAAGTTGTGATATTTTTTAACCGACTTCCACAAAAACGGAGGATGTCCTCAATTCGGCAGGTATTTATTTTTCTTTCCCCTTATTTGGTTAGGTTAGGTTAAATTCTGATACAATACAGTATTGTCCCCCAAATTATGCAAAGGCTTTCGAAATGTATATCACTAGTTATTTTAGGTAAAATATGCAACAATCATATGCTAAGAAACTTGTCGATGTGTACTATTAAAAGCATAGTGTCAATTCAAAGAGTAAATACCTATAAAAGATCAATATTGAATATGCGTGAACGACTCGTAACATTATTGGGCGGGTTACTTAGGATTCAATTGTCTCAATAAAAATACGATTTCCTAAATAATGTACATATAATAATCCTAATTTATAAGCTGACTTTTGGATTTCTCATTAGGTAAATAGAAACCCTTTTTTTAACATTTTGTTGCCTTAATCGAGAAAAAAGCAAATTTGGTTAATTCGTTGTCATTAGACAGTGTTTACCTAACTATTCATGATAAAAAGTGGTCTGAGCCTCTACTAGAAATAAAACCTAGACTTATACTTAAGTAGAAACGCTAACCAAGGTTATTTATCAGAAATTATTTCTAACCTCTTGTGACGCAGTCGGTTAATAGTTGGTTAGGATAATGTGACGTAACACTCTTACTTGAGTACGACCATCAATTTAAAAACAAACTGTTTAATAGCGTCTAATCATTTCCTGTTTTTATATAACGACATCTGTAGAGTTTCTTTGGGTGATTAGTAATAGATAGAAAAGCTATACGTAAAGATTCTAGGATCAATACCCACTGAGGAGCACCTAAATATCGATGAATTAAGTTGCACCAACTTGCACTGAGCCACCGTGTGGTAGATTACGGCTCAATCCTTCTCGCTATCCGAGACAGGGGTCTGTGCCTAAGTGGGATATTTTAAAAACGTTAGCACAATAATGTAACTTTCAAAACTAAACGTTAGAACGGTGACCGTTTTAGTTATCGCAGGCGATAAAAATGGGAGGTCACATACGCGTGGGTCATGTGACCCCCTTCCCTCAAAAATTCAGTATTTTAATATAATAATTAACTTGGGACCCAAACTTATATACTAACTAGTATTCTTGACCACAAAACTACGTATTTTGTAAGTCATGCTAGCCCTCGAAATGATGATCTACTTCATCGTATCCCTAGCTACTATTTTATAAGTAAACCATTGATACGAGTATCTTTATTTTTTTGGAAACTTAACAAGATGAAAGAAGAAAGAATTTTCAGTAGAAATGTTATTCTTGAACACTTATCGTAAGGAGTAAACTCCTTCATTCATGTCGTGACTTAGGTTGCATAAACACTAGGGGTCATCCATCCTAAAACTGACCACCCCCTATGATGCTTAACCTCCATGATCTAGTGAATTTTACTGGTCGCAACAGGCCACCAATCTTTCAGAGGAAGCCTTGAATAAAAGGTAGGTATTGAGGAAAACTATTGCTATCGCTTTTTGTACGTCACTGATTGATGCTGTGTGAGCGGGACAACAATATTTTTGTTTAGCATTTGGTTAGGGGTGTCTTCAAAACTTGTCTGAATCCGAGGCATTCATCAAAATTAATCTCGAAATCATTGATTTAGTCTTTGACGACCTCCGTAGCGCAGAGGTATGTAAACCAGACTGCCAAGCGGAAGGTGCCGAGTTCGATTATTAAGTAAAAGAGTATTTTGAAATTGGGTCTTGGGAGCTTGTCTAGGTATGGGCCTAGATTCTCCTAAGCCCAATGTGTGGCACCTACAGTACAAGTTTTCTTGAAGTTTTCGGCAAGTTAACTGTAGTTGTAATAGGTGTGGTACTTTGGAGATTAGTTTATTATGTAACTAGCTTGTGCCCGCAGCTTCGCACGCGTTAAATTCGGAGTAAAACCCCTTTCCGTATTTATGTTATTTTACATTTTAGCCTTCCTCTTGAATCACTCTATTAAAAAAACCGCATCAAAATCCGTTGCGTAGTTTTAAAGATTTAAGCATGCATAGGGACAGAGAAAGCGACTTTGTTTTATACTATGTACTACAAGGAAAAGAGTGATAAATTAAATAAACCAAACAAGGCAACTACATTTTCCTTTAGCTAATAATAGTCTTTTAGGCATTTCCATTACAGATAAGAAAGATGGATGATCTGATAATTATTTTTATGATAAGCCTACCCTTGTATCTCTTTAACTGTAAAATTTATCTATGGAATTATCTAGAATAATGGAATAAATCTTTTGCATTTACTTTAAGATGTTTTTTTTTTTATTTTGCATCAGTTTTTTAAAGAAATGTTGGAAAATGGATTGATTTAAGTACTTAATTGTAGAGAAATTTTCAAATTAAATTAAAACAAGGATTTTTATTAACTAGTTATTTTTAACTAAGTACCTACTACAAATTCACGCAATTTAATTTAAAAATAATGTACTTGACTTGAAAAAAACAATATGGCTACCAACCTACAGTGTTCAATAATAAAATTTATTTACTTGCTACCTAATTAACATCTATACTAATATTATAAAGCTGAAGAGTTTGTTTGTTTGTTTGTTTGTTTGAACGCGCTAATCTCAGGAACTACTGGTTCAAATTCAAAATTATTTCTGTGTTGAATAGACCATTTATCGAGGCAGGCTTTAGGCTATATAACATCACGCTGCAACTATAAGGAGCGAAGAAATAATGGAAACTATGAAAAAAACGGGGAAAATTATTCATCCTTGAGGGCTTCCGTTGCGTGCGCTGCGAAAACGGTTATAGATACCAAAAATATATGTATGAAAGAATTAAGGGAACTTTTTACTGCGGGAAAACTTCGCATTCCCACGGGAAACCGACTTCTACGCGAACGGAGTCGCGAGCGGCCACTAGTATCTAATAAAACCTACAAATCAAAAAAATATAGGTCTTCATATAGGTTAATTAAATTTCGATCCCACATTACCTATCTATTCATATGTGACAAACTTGCAAATTGAATTTAAGTACCCTATTTTTTTATGATATCGGGAACAAACGAGCATGCGGATCACCTGATGGTAAGTGATCACCGCCGCCCATGACTCCCCGCAACACTGTGGGTGTTGGGGGTGTGTTGCTGAGCCTATGAGAAAATTGGGCACCGGATACCGCACGCACCAAACGAAACGCAGGAACATCGTCCCTACTTCACGTCGGTTTTCTGTGCGACGGTGGTATTTCACCGGTCGAGTCAGCCCAGTAATCGCTGCAGACAGAGCCTACAGCTAGACTCTACCACTCGTGTTGTTATATTGTTACAATAACAATTTAATAACTTTGGTTTGTATGTTCTTAAATTACAAAACTTGGTAACAATTACATTATCTTCTTGTTATATAATATCATCAACTAAGATAACAATTGCTTTGAAATTTTAGATTATTTTGAACAGCTTGAGTTGCATTTAATTTGGTCATGAACTTACTAAAATACTTTCAAAGTTTCAAGGTATCAATATCATTACATAGTATAAACCCAAGTCGCTTTTTGTGTCTGTTTGTATGTTTGGCCGCTAATTCCTCTTTAACCACACAACGGATTTTAATGCGGTTTTCGCTTTTCGGGAATTTATTCATTTAAATTTGTAAATAAAGAACAGTTAGAAAAGGTTTTTTTAAATTAGCCATAATTCAATATTTTGTGAGAAAGTCGGCCAAAATTACACCATTGCGAAGCGTTGAAAGCTACAGTCGAAAATGTTCACTGGCAATATTATTAAATGCAACAATGATATTGATACAGATTATGTCATCCTATAAATGTTACTTCACTACATAGTATCAAACAAAGAAGCTTCTCTTTCTCCGTATGTATGCTTAAATCTTTAAAACTATGCAACGGATTTTGTTGCAGTTTTTAAATAGATAGAGTGATTCAAGAGGAAGGTTTACATGTATAATAATATACATTGGGATTAGATTTTACTCCGAATTTAACGCGTGTGAAGCCGTGGGCAAAAGCTAGTTAAAATAATAAATCTCTGGTCTCCATCTAGCAAAATCTGTGATCAAAACTGACTACGCTATTTCCATTGCTTAGGTAAGCATATTTGTAATGTAATAATTGTGAGTCATTATAATTATTTGCAGATGGGTCTGCCTGTCTGAGTTGAGTGTAAATCTCTAAATGGACTACTTTTCACCTTTATTCTTTAATTAGTGCAATTAACTGTGCAGATTTCTTCCTAATGCAATGCTAAATTGATTATACAGTTTTACGCTAACTACGGAACATTTGTGCAATTGGTTTCCTTTATTTATGAATCTAATTATCTGGTTTATATCCTAACTTTTGATAAAGTAAGGTAAAACAAGTATGTAGTGCATAATGGCAACTTTGAAACTAATAAATGAGAAAACTAAGCTTCTTAATTTGAAATCTTTAGGTGTGTAAAACTTTTTTGTTATTTTTAAATACCTATATGTTATTATATGCTTGCAGTGTGTGAAAATAAGTTAGGTAACCTAGTTGTGGTATATTTTTTTAATGAATATTATAAACTTAATGAGCACTAGGTGTTATGTAATAATTTGCATATTAAGGGTAAATTCTTAATGTAGTTTGAAACTTATGACTTTAATAATCATAGTGTTTTAAAAGATTTATTTATTTCAGTTGAATTTTGATAGATACTATCACAAAAATAGTAATCTGCCTTATCAATAAGATTATCACCATTTCCTTTGTGACAACTTTTATCAATAAATTAGACATAGCAGTTTAATTTATTATTTTACCTATTTATTATGTAGGCATTATGCGAACAAAAACACTTAAGGTCATAAGTTTTATTTATTATTTTTATCATAATTCTACATCTTTTTTTAAAGTACTGTGAATTTAAAATTTAAAATCAGCAATTGGCTAAAATATTATAATTTTAGATTTAATATCATTTATTAAGAAAAAATAAATAAAAAAAATTACACAGCACACTATTCTAGTTAGACTCTTATTAGGTAAACTTAAGTTGACATACTTTTGTGACCTAGCTAACACTACACTAATTTGATAAAAGAAACCACATAGACAATGACCACCAATTAACCTTAATACTAAAAATAAACTATAAATAAAAATAGCTATACTTACAATCGGTATCAATCGCTGAGTTTTCGAACATCAATTAAAAATGATTTCGAAAAACGCCGCAGAGTTCGAAGTTATTATACCGGCCAGCATGTATACAACCTCTTTCGCAAGCTATCCAAAGGTCACAGGTAAGTAAACAAAATGTAACTCTACAAATATATCACTATGAAAACCGTATGTAAACTTTTTTTATCTATTTCGTGTTTAAAAAGATTTAAAAGAACGAAGACACTTCATGAGTGAAACACACACCCATTTTAGATATCACACACAAAATGTTTTAACAAAACAAATCATAGAATAGTCTATTATTTTAATATTTACAAGAATTCAGTCCATAGTTACAACGGAAACGGTAAAATACTAATGAAATCAATTGAAATCTACGCTTCAAGGCACAAAATTCCTCTTTTCACAAGTGACGTGCGTGACGTTTGCTCGCTTGCTTGCTTTGATTCTAGGTATGCCAAACTCAATATATCGATATTGAATTTACAATACATCGATAATTTTACCATTTTACTCTTCAAGCTTAGTCGGGAGATAGGAAAACTCTCAATAGGGGATATGCATAAAATTTTAAATGGCCTAAAATATTTTTTTCTTGAATACTTATTATCGTTATATTATAATGCAAAAGTTTTTTTTTTATTTATTTATTATTTAAACCCCTAAAATAATATTTAAAAAGTGCAAAATAAGGGAGCGAAATTCAAACTTCCAAAACGCGCCACCATTGGTCGAACGTAATGTGACGTCATCTGACACGACATTGCATTCATCAGCGTCGAAACTTATACTGTTTTACAAGTTTTTGTGAAAAAATAAATAAATTTAATCTATATTCTTGTGCTGATTGTAATGAAGTTTAGTTTAGATTGGTAGTGAATCTTTGACGATGACTGAAGCTGGTTCTGTCATAGCACATTAGGACAATCTACCGAGAACAGGTGCATTTATGATAGCATATAATTTTGCATCTGTCGCGTCTCCAAGGCGCGATGTGGGTTGTGGTAGTGTAGCAAATGACAACCCCAGATTCTTCTTTGATATTCGATTTAATGTGGTTTACAATTTGATGTTGCGTGTTCAACGGTTGGTTGGCAAGTGAAGTTATACAAAGAAAAGAAACAAAAACTAGACCAAATATGTAGTTGAGACGTATTGCTATAGAAAAAACGTAGGCGCGCAGACAGCATCGAAACCCGATTATACGAGCGCAGAGGTCAGAGGATGTTTCATAGTATATTTAAGACCATAATATAGATTTTTATTCATAAATGCAGACAGCAGTTTACTTAAAATACACCAAAACATTTACCTACATATTGACACAAAAATATATGAGGCAAAACTCCTTTCCTCAACCGTAGAGTACATTTTTCTCCTTGCTCTTTTATTAAATTGTATTCAATATAATTTTCTGTATCTCCCTTTACCTGGAATAAATCAACAACCATAAAAAATTCGTAAAACCACAACAGGAATAAAGTTTTAATAGAAAGTTATAGCTACTGATCTTTTCTTATAGGGTAGGTTAATTTTATACCGAATTTTCTAATGTTCAATAGCTAATGCAAAACTTACTTTTTACTAATTCACATTAAGCTGTATATAAATAAAGTATACTTTCGTTAAAATGATCTTCACAACAATATGAACAAGATTTAGGAGATATATTATCCCTTCTCATCACCTTACACGACCGTCTTCGTATTTTCGCATCATTGAAATACGAAAAATACACTTTTTTGGGTGTTTTTCGAATAGTATTTGTGCACTCCGGTACTATGCAATACTTATAAGATAATTTTTTGGCTTCTTCCATGGTTTTAAAGCTATTAAAACTGTAAATATGTATGAAATAACTGAAAAGTTCATAGTAAAGTCCCACTGGACGTGTCGTGTGACGTCACGCAAAGCGCGCGCAAAATGGCGGCGTTTCAACTGCTCTAATTTTTTCAATGTTTTAAATTTCGTTTTAAAAAATATCTAGAGTATTTTGAAGATTTTTTATATTTTTTTCTATGTTATAATGTTGTAAACTATTAATTTAAGGCAAGAAAAAAAAACATGAATATCCCCTATTAATTACAACCTACCAGTTTTTTATATACTAGAAAATTCCCAATGATGGATGAAGGTCTCTCTCATTTTATTTCACTTGGTATTTCTGGCTGAAACTCCCTGCGGCTAATCTTTTAAAAAGTGGTCTAAATCATCTCGTTGGCGATTCTCGACCACCTTTCCACACACAGCCAAGAAACATGGTCTTCCAATATCCCATGTGCCAATTCCTGTAGGTATAGTTTCTAGTAATATCGTTAATAAGTAGTACTTAAGCCAAAAGTATAGATAGTTCGGTAACCATTAAACAGTGGTTTTCAAATTGTGATAAGTAATATTTTTCACATTAAATGAAGATTAAAAATAAATGAACATTTTGAAACTAATCTAGGTACTAATAAAAGTATCAATTTAAATTTTACTAACGCACATCCTTATTTTCATTACTGACAGTGCTGCCAAGTTTAGTCGAGTAAACCCTCTTGTAAAATAAAACCTAACATTTTCATACTCCTTATATTGGGAACAGCTTCTTTTAATGATATTTACAAAATTAGTTTGACCGCTTGTAAAAATATTTTAACAATACCTTATTAAACCAAAATATGTAGATTTCGAAAGTTTGGATACACCTTATATATTATTTTTTACTAAAAGAAGTTAAGGCAAAATGTACGTAAAATATTTTTTATATTCCACGTTCTAAACTTTTAACATTAATTTTTATTCGATTTTGCACTTAAAATAATTCCTTACTCATTAGAATGAGGCACTTAAAAGAATAGATTTTTATTTTGATACTGTCACAGTCAATGTCAAATCAATAATAAATATTACCAAAGAAAAGGGAATGTTCATTCTTTTTTAAATACACATTTTAAAATCTTCACTTTTATATTATTTTCCACTTAAATTATATTAAACTTAAAAAGGTGATAAATAATTTAAGGTGTATTCCATGGTAAAATATTTATTCATTTATAGTCATTAATCTTTTGATGTCTTTAGCTAAATATTTTTGTAAAAGTAGGTAATACTCGTTTTGTTTATTTTCGTTACCAAAGATTGTTTGTAATATGGCTGTATGGGCATAGTCTCTTTGCCTTTCCGCATGACGGAAGAATCTAACAAAAAAAAAAAAAAAGATTGTTTGTAAAGATTTCAGTAAAATAATTTCAAATTAAAGTTACGAATTTTTAAGACGATAAATACCAAATTCGTTATGACATTGTGTTTCATTTGTTATAATTCTGTTTCTTATGCAACAAACGAGATAATCCGTGAAAAGTACAAAGATGTTGTTGGTTTCGACGTAAGTTAAAATGTAGGCAAGTAGGAAAAACTTTCAAAATAATGTATAGTAAGCTCCCAGCAACTCATCGTTTTATCTACTTAAAGCATATCGAACCCGGAAATTATTTTCTAAATTAAAGTTAAATAAAAATATATTATCTTAACAGCTGTGCTCCTCTTCACATCTGTGCTATATCTGTACCCATGAGGTTCAAAAACTGTGGAGGTTCAAATCAATATGTGTAAAGAAAAGCTTGGAATACCCAGTACTGTTTGAGTAAGTAATTATTTACAAGTTATGTTATTGAAAACCTATTCTGTTGATACCACTGACTCGAAAAAGTTTGGCCCAAGGACAATTTTTATATCATTTATAAGATTACCATGTATGGAAAAAGAAAACTAGTTAGAAATCTTTAGGGTGGGTAATTAAAGTTTAATTCACTTCAAAAATTATTTTGTAGGCAGTTAAGTATATTTTTTAAATCATTCATTTGATCTTGAATTAATTACTTTGGCTTCCTGTAATCTCTTCTGGATGTTGCAACAAAATCAACCTCTTAAAATAACTATTCTTTGTGACTTACAGTGAAAAAGGGCTAATTAAATTTCAAAGGAATGAAATAACCCTTTGTGTTATATGTCCTGAAGACGCCAATTGTGATAACACACACTATGACACAAATAACGCAAAACTCTACCAATATATCTCACACAGTGATACAGAATCAATTGATAATGAGGAACTTAATAATCCTAATGATATTCAAGAAAATGATGAACTCATAAGACAAGGAGATGATGCACAGAACTATGACGATGACTATAACGAATACCCTACTGATGAAATAGATACCGTTGAAAGTACACAATGTAAAACTCAGGAACGTGAAAACCAGATTGTAATCGACGAAAATACAGACAACATAGCAGATTTAGATGTAAAAGAAGATAAAGCCATTGACAATACAATCAATAACTATAATGAAACACCCGTTGAAAAAGTAAAGAAAAAGAAACACAGGAAAAAGGACAGAAAAGGTTTCAAGAAAGTGGTCTTGACAGTGGATGAGCAGAAATCGTTTCTAGATAGTAGAAGGAAAGAGAAGAAGTATTTAGAAGCTGAGTTCAAATGTTACAATTGTGCGATGGGGTTCTTGTTTAAGCACTCTTATCAAGCTCATATGATGAGGCATGAGGAGGTATGGTTAATAAAATAGATAAGATAAGAAATGTGTTAAAAGTAGATTGGCATTTCTGAGAAAAAAAAGATTGCAAAGTTCATAAAGTTCCTTTTTTCAAGAAAATCCTTAAAAAATACATGTTTGCAAGATTTTACAATATTCCAAAATTTCTCCCATGGGAAAGCTCGGGTGGGGTGTCAGTCGACACTAATATCATTACATAGTATAAATCTAAGTCGCTAATTCTGTCTGTTTGTATGTTTAGCTTCTAACTCCTCCTAAACCAGTTGAGGGATTTTAATGCGGTTTTCACCGTCCTTTAGGTAATTTTTTCATTTAAATTTGTAAATTAAGAACATTCAGAAAAAGTTTTTTTAAGTTAACTAAAATTCGATGTTTCGGGAACAAGTCGCCCAAAATTACACCATTGCGAAGCGTGGGCGGGTCGCTAGTAATATTATAAAATAGTAAGATTAGTTTGTTACCAATAACTTCCGAAACTACAGAACAAATTTAAATTATATATATTAGCTTTCCCAAAGTGTAGGTTGGCCAAAAGCAGCAAGTCGTTTATCGGTATGTCGATACTTATTTTTAATAAAATTCCGGAGTCAATTCAATCCCTGCCATTTAATAAATTTAAAGTTACAATTAAGCAAGTATTGTGCAAGAAAGCTTACTATAAAATCAAAGACTATTTAGATGATAAAACAGCATGGGATTGATATCTAGACAGGCTATTTCTACTGCTATTCAAGATTGTTTTGTATTAACTTCTCTGTAAACAGTTTGACTAGGACATGATACTCAACTTTGAGTATGTACTTTTATTGTTTTTTTTATTTATTTTTAATTTTTTTTATTTTATTTTGTACTGTTTTCTCGTTCCTCCTCTCACTGCTTTAACTTATTGTACGGGTTTCCTATTAACTTGCTGTTTTGTGAGGTTCTTTAGTGCCTTATTTGGCCCAGGGTAGTCATGCTCGCCTCGAAAGTTACTGGGGCGGTGGCGTTGTGTCAACGGGTCGCCCAACTCCCTCTAATATGGTTGAGTAGGACGATGGCTGGAGCACACGTCATACTTGTGATCAGGTGCCGCCTTCGGGAAACGGTCTGCTCTGGTTCCGAATTGTGGTGCAGGAAGAAGTCCTTAATTAGTTCGTAGTAGCAGTTTTAATTTTTTTTTTTTACTTTTATAGTGTTGAGTTGAGGTACGAGAAAATAATTTATATGTTCATTGAATGTACACGTTATAATTTTCAAAAAGAGTGCTGGGAGTTTTTTTCCGCCGGCTTTTTTCTCTCGGTCTACGGTTAGGTAAAGTCGAAGTTTGTAAAATTGACGTTCATTAAGTATATGTTACATATCTATGATGAATAAAAGAATTTTGATTTGATTTTGATTTGATTTATATTTTACATATTTAACAAAATATAAAACTTGTTCGTTACAGTCCAATGGTGAATTCCAGTGCCCTATATGTACCCTTCGATTTGCATCATCTTCAGTACTTCGCGCTCATAAAGCTACTCATTCACATAGGTAAGTTATTAAAGAATTACAAATAATAAAAAGCAGTGCTTTTGTATGCAAGTTTAATTAGTTTGAAATTTTATGTCTAGATGACTGAATAAGTTTTAACGAAATTTCAACAAAATGTTAGATCGAAAAAAAAAGATAATATAATTTTTTGTCCGAAAACTTAGTTTTTTGGGTCTTTCGTACTCAAAGGGTAAAAACGTGGCCCTATATTACTAAGACCGTCCGTCTGTCTGTCACCAGCCTCAATGAACAGTGATAGCTAGGCTGTTGAAAGATTATATATTTCTGTTGCCGCAATATAAATAAGTTTCTATTTTATTGGTTTTAATACTACTAATCTTATTGGTTGGTGCCTTATAAATTCAAACTTCTGTTTATTTCAGGTACACATGCACAGTTTGCAAGCAGCCCGTTAGAGGTAAGGTTCGTAAAATACACGCCGACAAATGTCATCGAGGGATAAACGTCAGTGCCAACTGTCATCTTTGCGGGGGGGTTTTTAAGTAAGTTAAAAGAAAGTTTGAACTAAGATTGATAAGAACACAGATTAACATACAAGGTAATTAAAGTTAAAATAAATGGTTTAGTTAAAGCACTTTGAATGCTTGAAGCGAAAAGGAAAGTAATCTAACCTTGCCAATATTTTAAATGTGTAAAAGTATGTGTATGTCTGTCTCTCTATGTTTTTTATTACGTCGAAAAGGCTGAACCGATTTTAATGAATTTTGAAATAAACTTAGCCCAAAAGCCTGGGGTAAAATAGGCTTTTGTTGTATTCGATTAATGCTGAGGAAGGTTTATCACGATATTAGAAACATAAAACAACCATTTAATTTTCTCATACAAACCAGCCTGTACTCAGCTGTTAAACATTTGACAATTCCTATAGGACTGACACAATTAAAATATTATTTCGATGTCAAAAAGTAACTTCTTTGATACGTAATCATTGCTTGAAACCACTAGTACATCTATATCCCTCGTCTCTGCACTACAACAGTACTCTATGATCGTTAGATCGGTGTCGCATCTACAACAGCACGTGCGTCGCCGGCACGCGCCGCGGCGGGTCCCGTACCACGACCACGCCGCGCACACACTGTGAATATCACTTATATCATTATCATCATCATCATTATTATTATTATCATTATCATCATCGTCATCATCATCGTCATTATCATTATCATTATCATTATCATTATCATTATCATTATCATTATCATTATCATTATCATTATCATCATCATTATCATCATCATTAAGTACTTAGATAGTATAAATCCAAGTTGCTAATTGTGTCTGTTTGTATGTTTGTCCGCTTTCTTTGTCGGATTTTAAAGCAGTTTTCGCCATCTTTTAGGTATTTTTTTCATTTAGCAAGCACATTCAGGAAATGTTTTTTTTAAATTAGTCAAAATTTAATGTTTAATGAACAAGTCGGTCAAAATAACACCATTGCAAAGCGTGGGTGGGTCACCAGCTTAAGATATTTTTAACCGTTTTCAAAATAGTGGGAGGTTGTCAGTTCGGCTTTACTTTTTCATGTTTGTTATCTCAGGACTTTCAACTGGATGAGCTGATTTAGATGATTCTTTTATCATATGAAATCTTATGATTTCCGTTTGGTTCTATTCAATTTGATCTGGTTTTGACAATGAAACCCATATATACAAATATTTCAAACGATATGTATCCCATTTAGATAAAGTTTTCACCACTTTTTGAAATAAAGTTTATTTAGCATGACGGCATCTTAAACTACCTATCAAAGTTTTATAAGCGACTGTAAATGTTTGAAGAATTCAAATAAAAAACCACAAAAACGTGTCTTTACATAATAGCTCAGTAATTTCAAAATTCTTTTCACTTTTTTCAGTAAGCATCTCAAAAGATCATTTGCCTGCGACTTATGTCCTTCAGTCTACAACAATCCGTACACGTTAACGCAACACAAGAAAACTAAGCACAACAATAAAAACGATGACATCGAACTGTTCTATTGTGAAATGTGTCAAGTGAGCTTCAGTAATAAGAAGGGACTGTTGGCGCATAAGAGGAATACCGTGAAACATCAGCAGACTTAGTAAGTATTTTTATTTAAAGAATTTAGATAAAGGTTTTTACATTTTTTTAACTGTTTGAAAAAGTTGTTATACGTGTCTGTATGTCCGCTTACTTCTTTTTAATTATAAAAATGATTTGAATAAGGTTATCACTATAAAAAATTGGTATTTCAACAGGATTTTCGATTGAATTAGTAATAAAAATGTTCCAAGCTTTTAGGGGTCAATTGATCCGAGTTTTTCAATTATGTGCTTTTTTAATGAGAAGCTAATGGTATCAAATCAATAATTAAAAAGCATTATTTTTGATGTGCTTTCGACGATTTTTATACAATGTATTTTATCTTGTTTTATATTTTGACATTGGATTTGAAAGTGTTTTTCTGCTTCTTTTTAAATAACTTTATTCTGATTTATTTCTTGCTTCAAATAACATCTTCCATTTATAGTTATTTATAGTGTTTTTTTAATAAGTTACCAGTTAACATACAGACACCTATCCCTTATCTAAACCAAAATTACAAAAATTTAAAGATTTTTGTTTTTTTGTCAAAATCCTCATTTATCCAATTCCAGTGTGGAATGCGAGATATGCTACCGCGTGCTAACGACCCGCCGCGCTTTGCTCCGTCACATACAATCCGTGCATTGTCTCAACAAGCCGGTTAGAAACAAGAATATTAATATACAAGTGGCTGTGTGCCATGTGTGCGGACAGAGTTTTAAGGTAATGGAGAATGTTAACAAATTTTGATTATTATCTCTTCGTATTCTCTGTCAAAAATAAAAAATACTGGTGAAAGAATTATTTCGATGCGTCAATTAGTTTCCGATTTATAAGTAAAATAAGTTGCTACCGCACGACGCGGGCTGCCGGTGGCGGTGTGACGTCACACCACAACTGGCTCGGTCTGGCTCACTCAGTACGCTCGCGGTCGCGCGCACTTGTCGTCTTAATTAAACCTAAATACTTTTAAAAATGTCTAATCCAACTACTAGGAAATCATGTGTTGTGCCTAAATGTAAAAATACAACTATCAATTCGCCGGAAAAGTTGTTTTTTACAGTTCCAAAGGATACATACATACATCACCAAATCTTTTAACTTGAACATAACCAATACCATGAAACAATTTGTTAGTAAAAATACAAATAAATAAAAGAGGTTTAGTTCATATCATCTACATTTGCAATAAAAAATAAATTAAATTACTTAAATAAAATAGTAAAGGTAAAGTGCATCTGTAACGTTCAACTACCTACATCTAGATCGTATAGGTATCCTACTTCCTAGTAATATAATAAACGCGGAAGATTGTGTTTGTGTTTGTTATCTTTCACACAAAAAGTACTGAACGGATCTGGACGAAGACTGAAATAATCCATAGGCTTCTTTTAATCCTGGGAAAATGTACAGTTCCCGAGGGAAACGCGGGCGAAGCTGCTAACTAAAGCTAGTTAGTACTAAATCAATGCATGTATTTATTTAAATTTACTTAGAATAGCTGTATCTTTTTATACATACTAGTGGCCGCCCGCGACTCCGTTCGCGTAGAAGTCGGTTTCCGTGGGAATGAGAAGTTTTCCCGCGGTAAAAAGTACCCTATGTGTCATTCTGATGTGTAACCTACTGCAAAGTTTCATCCAAATCCGTCCAGCCCCCCAAGTCAAGTGGCAAGTGATATTTGCGATAGCAAGTGAATAACTTTTATATATTGGAAAGCAGTAGTTTTTACGTGTAAGAGTAACAAACATTCATACATCCATACTCACAAACTTTCACATTTATAATATTAGAAGGACGTACCTACCTATAGCTACAAAACTATGATACATGATTTGTTGTCTTTAACGTAAAAAAAATAATGATAGGTAGGTACATACTTCTTTTATTGGACTTGCATTCTTCCATTAGTATTTTTATTATATTGGTTATTTTGTTTTGATAAAACATATTTTTATAAACATAGTTTAGAACATATCAAACATTTCGGCGGCAACAAAATCACTATTTCTTGATAAATAATGCGCTTGATAAAAAAATTAATTCATCTATTTTAGATAGATTATACGATTACCTTTTTTCGAAACCTATACCCAATTTATTAATAGAATAATATTTACTATTAACGTATAATAACGAATATGACGGCGCTTCCTTGAAATTGGCAACACTCATACAGAGAGAATGACTGACTGACAGCCATTCACTCTGGCGGAGCGTCGTGTCGATGGCAGCGAGGCGGCCATCTTGTGTCACTTTTTGAACGAGAGTCGCCCGCGCACCACGTCTGCGACGAATCGCCGGTTATCGTTTCAATCAAAGCTTATAGTTAATAATTTTGAATCACAATTAGATGTAAAGACGATTATTGATCTCATAATAGTATAATTTGTAATTTTCCCGAAGAATAAAATCAGTTTGTGAAAAATTCAAGAATATCTTTGAAAACTACCCCATCTTTCCACGCCATTCTACTATGAGTTCTGATAAGGGCCCTCCTGTGCCTTTATCAGAAGTGGGATCGGACGTACAGCAAATCAAAGAAAAGCAACAGGACATGACCTACGCAGAAAAACTGTTGAGTAATATGGAAGCGTTGCTGAACCGAGTTCTATCAGCACAACAAACGCCAACTGTGAGTACTGGTCAAACATCGTTATTGAAATTCGACCCTGATGATTCAGACGCGAACATTGAAGGCTGGTGTAAAATTACGGAAATTATTGTGCAAAATAACCATTTAGAGGGAGTGAACTTACTCATGGCTTTAACCGGAGCGTTGAAAGGACGCGCTGCTACGTGTCTTATCGAGTTAAACTTAAATGAAATCACGTGGTCTTCGGTCAAGGAGATTTTAATCGCAAGATTTTCTAAACCTAAACTCATTCAAGATTACTTTGATGACATCATGCGATTTCAAATAGGAGTTAAAGAGACAGCTTCGGAATCTGCCCTCCGATTGTGGAACCTTATCGAAAGAATACCTGAAGCAGCGATGCCTGAAGGAGTTATAACCGGATTTGTAATATCCGTGCTTTGCCAGAAAGACAACATAATCCGCCGTGAATTGAATGCACAGACTATCTCAAATCGAGCTCAGTTGTTTCGGATACTTGGAGGAATATCTCTTAAGCGTCGAGTGGATGCAGAAGCTCAGGAACTCGAAGTAAAGCGACCTCGTATGACGGATAAATATGTCGGCAAATGTCACTATTGTGGACTATCTGGACACCGGATTGCTGAATGCAGAAAACGACAACGTGACGTTGGTACAAAATCGCAAGACAATCCAAGTTCATCACGTTTACCGGAAAAGAAGACCGCTGTTACCTGCTACACGTGCGGTCAGTCTGGACACCTAGCACCTGCCTGCCCAGACCGAAAGAATAGTGGAGCAGTTACGGTCAAGGACGTTCATAGTTGCGAGCATCGCCCTTCCAGGGGTTCCTTGAAAACATCTTCTGGTGAGTCAGTTGCTTTTTTATTTGACAGTGGCTCATCTTGTTCCTTATTAAAGGAAAGCTTTTGTGACATGATCGGGGGTACTGTGCGTAAGAATCTCGTATATCTTAGTGGTATAGGTGGCGATGATATTCAATGTTCGACTCAAATACAAAGCTCCGTAACAATTGATGACTATCCGGTAAATTTACTATTTCATGTAGTGCCAAATGATTTGATTTGTGATCCTATAATAATCGGTAGAGACATTTTTGATCAAGGACTATGCGTTAAAGTCGATAGTGACAATCTTTCTTTTTTTATAAGAAACAAAGTAACTATTGTAATTTAATATGCAAAAAACCTGACTTTACTACTATAGACACGGATTTACAAGGAGAACATAAGGATTCATTAGTGGCTCTATTAAATAAATATGCTGATTATTTCACTGATGGGATCCCATCTCGTCGTGTCACAACGGGCCAGTGCGAAATTAAATTGCTAGATCCAAACAAAGTTGTACAACGGTGCCCGTATAGACTAGCGCCAGCTGAAAAACAAATAGTCCGAGAGAAGGTTCAGGAATTGCTTGATGCTGGTGTAGTCCGCGAAAGTTCCTCCCCTTTTGCCAGTCCCATACTATTGGTGGAGAAAAAGGATAATTCTTATAGGATGTGCGTTGATTACCGCGAACTAAATTCAAACACGCAGCCTGAGCATTATCCTTTACCTCGTATTGAGGAACAGATAGACCAACTCGTGGGAGCTAATTACTTCTCTTCGCTAGATATGGCATCGGGGTTCCACCAAATAGAGATGCATCCCGATTCCATTGAGAAAACGGCATTCGTTACACCGGAAGGGCAATTCGAGTACCTCGCTATGCCTTTTGGGTTACGGAATGCTCCATCGGTATATCAGAGATGCATCACTAGGGCCTTTAAGTATCTAAAGGATAAGCCGTTAATTTATATGGACGACGTTTTGTGTTACTCTGGGGACGTGAATGAGGGTTTGCAACGGTTAGACAAAGTTCTAGAAGCATTAGTGACGGCTGGATTTACATTTAACTTGAACAAGTGTAAATTTATGAAATTTAAAATTCAATATTTAGGATACTTACTTCAATCTGGTGAGATAAGGCCAAATTCTAGGAAAATACAAGCTCTAGTTGATTCTCCTCAACCCAGGACTGCCACTCAAGTCCGACAGTTTCTGGGTCTTGCCTCGTATTTTCGGAGATTCATTCCCAACTTCACGCGCATTGTAGGGCCGTTGTATCCACTAACAAAACTAAAAGGGCCAATAGCTTGGAATCAGAAACATGAAGAAATACGCAGTTCAATAATACGCGTTCTAACATCTGAGCCAGTGCTAACCATTTTCGACCCCGAAATACCAGTTGAGCTACACACCGATGCCAGTTCCGAGGGTTATGGGGCGATTCTCATACAAAGGAAAAATGGCTTGCCACATGTTGTGGAATATTTCAGTCGGCGTACATCAGAAGTAGAGTCACGCTACCACTCTTACGAGCTGGAGACTTTAGCTGTTGTACGAGCGGTAGAACACTTTCGGCATTACCTTTACGGTAGACGCTTTGTAGTTTTTACCGACTGCAATTCCCTTAAAGCTTCAAAATCAAAAAAAGATCTTACCCCTCGCGTGCATCGGTGGTGGGCTTTCTTACAAGCGTATGATTTTGAGATTGTTTATAAGGAGGGTCGTAGCATGGAACATGCAGATTACCTTTCGCGAAATCCACTTCCAAATACAGATGATGCTAACAAATCCGACAATTATCGTGTTCGAAAAATTAATTTTGTGGAACTTCATCAAGATTGGTTATCCGTTGAACAAAAACGTGATGCCGAAATACAAGATCTCATCTCAAAACATAATAGTAATGGTTTTCCCGATTCTGTTGCTCAAACTTATGACGTTAGAGATGGTATTCTCTACCGGAAAATTATCCGAAATAAAATCGTCTCCTGGTTGCCAGTAGTGCCACGATCTTTAATCTGGACGTTAATCAATCACATTCACAACGAAATACAGCATCTTGGTAAAGACAAAACCTTAGATAAATTGTACGAGCAGTACTGGTTTCCGGAGATGTCAAAATGCGTACGAAAATTTATCGATTCGTGCATTATTTGTAGAGCTTCCAAAGGTCCGTCTGGAGCACAGCCAATCCAACTTCATCCTATCCCAAAAGTTTGTGCACCGTGGCACACTATACACATTGACTTTTCTGGAAAACTTAGTGGGAAAAGCGATAGAAAAGAATATTGCTCGGTGATTATCGACGGTTTTACAAAATTTGTATTGCTAGAACATACTACTTCTCTAGATGCTCGTAGTGCGATAGTTGCTCTTCAGAAAGCAGTCAATCTGTTTGGTGCACCTAAGCAAATAATTGCTGACCAAGGTCGTTGCTACATCAGTTCTGATTTTAAGAACTTCTGCACTGAGCATAAAATAAAACTCCACTTTATAGCAACGGGATCTAGTAGGGCTAATGGTCAAGTGGAAAGGGTTATGCGCACACTTAAAAGCTTGCTGACTATCGTCGAAAATGATCCTAACAAAACGTGGCGTGATGAACTCGGAAATATCCAACTTGCGTTAAATAGTACTAAATCCACAGTTACAAAACATTCGCCAATAGAGCTTATGTTAGGTATTAGAGCACAATCGTTAGGTATTGCCAAGTTGAGTTTGGAGAATCATGATTCACAGAATCGTTTAGATCTCGATACTATACGAAAAGACGCATCCGATAACATACAAAAAGCGGCTAAATCCGAGATCTCTCGATTTAATCGAGGTCGTGCAATAATCAAACCGTTCTCGGAAGGAGATTTCGTATTCCTCAAAAATAGTGAAAGAAATCAAACTAAATTAGACAGAAAGTTTAAAGGCCCCTTTGTTATAACTGCGGTGCTTGATAATGATCGGTACGAATTAAAAAGTTTAACTGGTTCTTATCGTACATATAAATATGCTCATGAGAATTTGCGCTCAGTACCTCGGGGACATGAAGGATTATGCGAAATTACTTCTAGTCTTTTGTATGATGAAGCCGAGACGGCGCCAGAAGATGTAGAGAATGAAAGTCCATCGGACGGTAACGATTTGCTCAGGACAAATGATAATGATGCCTTGACCGTGCGTTCAGATACTGTTTCCGCTTACTCTCGTACAATCTCAGCTGATTCTGATACTCTCAGTGCGCACTCTGACCCTGAGACATGGGATGTACAAAATGAAGTCGAAATTTACGCCGAATGAGACCATTTATAATCATAGGTATGTCATCGTATATCGTATAATGTGTGTACGTGTGAATGTCTATCCTGGTGAGTGTAATGCTTCCCTGAATTTCTTTAATGAAACGCATCACTTCATCCAGATGTAAGGTAGTTTATCCTGGACGAGAAGCGTCGTCCGGGCCACACCTGAAAAGGTTGGTTGAAGGGACACTCTTGCTCGATTCAGATGTTCTAGTTCAGTTTACCCTGGACGAGAAGCGTTGTCCGGGCCACACCTGAAAAGGTTGGTTGAAGGGACACTCTTGCTCGATTCAGATGTTTTAGTTCAGTTTACCCTGGACGAGAAGCGTCGTCCGGGCCACACCTGAAAAGGTTGGTTGAAGGGACACTCTTGCTCGATTCAGATGTTCTAGTTCAGTTTACCCTGGACGAGAAGCGTCATCCGGGCCACACCTGAAAAGGTTTGGTTGAAGGGATACTCTTGCTCGATTCAGATGCGCTTTAGTCTACCCTGGATGAGAAGTGTCATCCGGGCCATACCGGTAAGAGTTGGTTGTGGGATACACTTGCTCATTTCAGACGTTGTGCTTTCGGAACGGTTATCATGACAGAGTCGGGTCAAATTCTAGATACACGTCTAATCTTAATGATAGTGCAATTGTATTGGCAGGATGAACGAGCGGATGATTTGGTGATTAAAGTTACTTGTTGCAGATAAACTCTAACGCCCGAGGACGGTCGTATGTCAGTCCGGCCGTGACGGCGCTTCCTTGAAATTGGCAACACTCATACAGAGAGAATGACTGACTGACAGCCATTCACTCTGGCGGAGCGTCGTGTCGATGGCAGCGAGGCGGCCATCTTGTGTCACTTTTTGAACGAGAGTCGCCCGCGCACCACGTCTGCGACGAATCGCCGGTTATCGTTTCAATCAAAGCTTATAGTTAATAATTTTGAATCACAATTAGATGTAAAGACGATTATTGATCTCATAATAGTATAATTTGTAATTTTCCCGAAGAATAAAATCAGTTTGTGAAAAATTCAAGAATATCTTTGAAAACTACCCCATCTTTCCACGCCATTCTACTATGAGTTCTGATAAGGGCCCTCCTGTGCCTTTAAATAATATTTATATTTACTAATACGCGACCGAAAACACAAAAAAAATATACATTAAATGTTAAATAAATAAAAAAATAAAATAAAATACTGTGCCAGCTATATGCGCCACCGCTGGCGCGTTGTGGTAAGACGTCACAAGCGGTCACGTGACTGTTAGCGGGACTCGATATTTTTCGAAACTTTGAATGCCTATAAAATCAAAACTACTGGGTATTTTTGATTACAACAAAAACTAGTGTATTTGTATGCATACAGGCTTTACTGAGACAAAATTTCAAGCGATTTGGCATACCTAGTAACATTCTCCATTATCATTATCATTTCGTCACATTCAATCCGTGCACTGTCTCAACAAGCCGGTCAGGAACAAGAATATTAATATACAGGTGGCTGTGTGCCATGTGTGCGGACAGAGTTTTAAGGTAATTATCATTATTATCATTATCATGGTATTATCATTATCATTTCGTCACATTCAATCCGTGCACTGTCTCAACAAGCCGGTCAGGAACAAGAATATTAATATACAGGTGGCTGTGTGCCATGTGTGCGGACAGAGTTTTAAGGTAATTATCATTATTATCATTATCATGGTATTATCATTATCATTTCGTCACATTCAATCCGTGCACTGTCTCAACAAGCCGGTCAGGAACAAGAATATTAATATACAGGTGGCTGTGTGCCATGTGTGCGGACAGAGTTTTAAGGTAATTATCATTATCATCATCATGCCATTATTATTATCATTATCATTAATCAAGATAGAAGTGGCTGTGTGCCATGTGTGCGGACAGAGTTTTAAGGTTATTATCATTATCATTTCGTCACATTCAGTCCGTGCATTGTCTCAACAAGCCGGTTAGGAACAAGAATATTAACATGCAAGTGGCTGTGTGCCATGTGTGCGGACAGAGTTTTAAGGTGATTATCATTATTATCACCATTTTCATGTCATTATTATCATCATTATCATTTATCAACATGGAAGTGGCTGTGTGTCATGTGTGTGGACAGTGTTTTAAAGTAATTATCATTATCATCATCATTATCATGTCATTATTATCATCATCATCATCATGTTATTATTATCATGATTATCATTTATCAGCATACCAGTGGCTGTGTGACATGTGTGCGGACAGAGTTTTACGGTAATTTTGTATTTTTAGTGTTAAAGTACAGGGTGTAAAAGAACTGCTTCCGAAACCGAAAACTGGGTATTGCTGGGAGGGTTCTTATTACGTTTTGAGCAAAAATAGATTTTTTTGTGATTACAAAAAAAATATTATTTTTTTCGTAATTGTACAAAATTGGATTTATACTATCAGATTTTGCGATGATTTCTAATTAAATAGTGTTTTAATTTAATTTGCAATGTAAATAATCGCACCTGAACCAACAGTTGATGTGTGAGCGATGATTTCAAGCGGCGAATATGACTTTTCAATCCTTAATAACTTTTTTAAATCGAGTTTTCTGGATATACTGTTACTGAATTTAGTTACAATTGAGGTCCAAGAATACATGGTTTCAGGCTTCGGAAGTGGTCTTTTTACACCCGTTATAAGGTTTCTGACAACCAAGTTTCTATACCAAGTTTCGTCTAAATACGTTCAGTAGTTGTCGCGTGTAAGTGTAGCAAATACACATAAAAACTTTCTCATTATAATATAAGAAAGAAGTAAGATAAATGGAAAAAATAAAGAAGATGGATATGATGTGACAACACATTATGTGTCTCAAAATAGTGCTGTCAAATCCATTAATTAAAAAAATTAAGATTCCTTTTTTTAACAACTAACCAATAGCGAAAAAAAAGCTTACAAAAATATAAAAAAAACATTATTTTCCAAATACAAAAAAACATTTTAATTCTTTATACGAAAAAAGATCTTCGATTCGTCAGCATATTTTAATTAATGAAAATTACTTTCCAGGGTACAAGCAAACTAAACCGGCATTTGAAGAGAGTTTGCGAAAAAGAGAAACCACAAGAACTCACCCAAGAAAACTGCGAGCCTGATTACTCATATTCGTGTTATTACCAACAAAATCAATTTCAGCAATAATTTCAATTAACCACTATTTAAGGCTAACTAAAATTTCAGTCTAAAGATGTATGGTTTTGAGATTGTTTTGTATTGTTATATAAAAATTAGAATGTTGTTGTATGTATTTGTTATTAGTGGCCGCTCGTGACTCCGTTCGCATGGAAGTCGGTTTCCCGTGGGAATGAGATGTTTTCCCGCGGAATAAAGTAGGTACCCTGTGTTATTCTGATGTATAACCTATATTGTTGTAAAGTTTCATCAAAATCCGTCCAGTAGTTTTTACGTGAAAGAGTAACAAACATCCATACATCCATAAATCACGTTTATAATATTAGTAGTATTTGTAATAAATAAAAATGAAACACAAATTTTAAACATACTTTCTTATTTAAACAGTATCATACAAAGTATTTACATGAATTCTTTTAACATTACAAAAAATCTTAACCAAAATTATAAGATTCTTATGTTTGCTAAGGAACTCTATTCACACTTATAAACAAATTTTGTCGTTTCTTTTTTATTTTTGTAGCAAATTGAAACATTGTAACGCAGCAAAAGAGACCAAACTGTAACTTTCCATGCATCCAACCACTATTTTGTTCAAAATCTCTCCACATTTTGACAGTACGTTGACATTGACACTTGACAGCGGACACCTGTCAATTTTGACAGATGTAGCTACGTCCTTATTTGCGCACCATTTTTTTCTCCATACGTCAGTGATAAAACTACGTTTGAAATCTGAATTTGAATTTTGCGATGAAAAAGTTGAACTTTCTTTACTTTTTTCATATTTTTGAATGATGATTTCTAGAAGGTGAAATATATGGTTTACGTTTTCTATTTGATCGATGTTTTTTAGTTCGTAGACTTGATCTTTTTCCGTCAAATTTGCGTGTAATTCTTCGAGTATTGTCGTTATTTTGGTGATTGTATATTTTTGTATATGTTTTGACTTGTTTAGTAATATTATTCTATGCATGAGGTCGTCCTTTTGCATTGGCTGTGAACATAAACGTATTAATTAAGTAGTAATATATACTTAGAGTATATAAAGTACCATATTTTTAAGTATTTTTACAAGTTTCCAGTGTTTAGTTATATTTAAACTTTAGTTAGATAAAATCATTTTATATACTTAATAAAAACAGGGGAAGAGGTTAAGTCGGTTAAAATGAGATTAATAAACATTCAGTTTAAGAAAAAACTGTACAAAAACGAAAACCAAGTATTTACGTTTTTCTTCTGTTATTATTTTATCCTTCTATGTGTATAAAATTAAGTAAATATATAAAAAATACAACAACTTTGCTGCCCTTTTTTCTGAATAACATATTTTCAAAAACTAACCAATTCGCCATCATTAGGCGCTTCGTGTAGTTCTTTAAGAATATTGTCTACATTTTCTAAAACGTCTTCAAGAAATGTTGGATATTTCTCATTTTCATGCAGTTTGTCTATCAGATCGCCTAATACCTTGAAAAAGAGTTGATTTTAGTAAATCCTAGTTTTAAGTTAACTATCATGCAATTTTTTTATATGTAAGGCTTTGCCAAGTCAAGTCTATCTCTAGACCAAATTTTATTAAAATTGGTTCAAGAGTTTAGGCGTCGAAACGAAACAAACACATAAGGGTTGTGAATTTCGCTTTTTATTTATTCTGCCTGCCCTTGGACTTAAATATTGACATTACCGATTTTGACACAATTCACTGTCAATTTCAATTCAAGTATTTCGAGAAATTTTAATTTCATAAATTCCATTCTTATATTAAAGTAATTTATAAGATAGTATTTTTAGTACTTACATACGCTTCGGGTCAAACGCCACTTATGAGTCACCTTGTATAATTAAATTCTAAACAATAATTCCCAATACTACTTACTTGTGCTATTTCTTTGTAAATCACTTCTGTGTTATTCGTCAGTGGTGATTCTATGAGATATTTCATCAAACTGCATCCGGATTGGTTAAGCCAGTTTTCTGACAAATGTAATGCTGTATAAAAAGATGGAAATTAAATTTGACATATTTAAGACTAGCTTTCCGCCCTGCGGTCTCCGGCAAGGACATAACTTTTCCGTAGGAATAGTACACTTTCTCGCGGGAAAATGTACATTATGTGTTATTCCTGGTCATATTCTATTTGTACACAAAGTTTCATCCAAATCCGTTCAGTGGTTTTTGCGTGAAAGTGTTACAAACTTTCGCATCATTCCCTACTAATATTATAAATGCGAAAGTACTGTCTGTCTGTCGGTCTGCCTGTCTGTCTGTTACGCTTTCACGCCTAAACCACTGAACCGATTTTGATGAAATTTGGTATGAAGAAAGAACTGAACTTGGGAAAGGACATAGGGTACTTTTTACCGCGGGAAAACTTCTCATTCCCACGGGAAACCGACTTCCACGCGAACGGAGTCGCGGGCGGCCACTAGTTTATAATATTTTAGTAAGTATACGTTACATGCATAAGTTATAAGATTAGGTACGTCTAAATGAATACAGATGGCGCTGCGCGTCTTTTAAATCGCGTTATTTGTCTGTTAGTGACATTAAATAAATATCTCGCGTTCCTTTTTCCAGTTTCTATAACTTCAAAATAAATAAATATATACAATAGCATTGTAAATGCAAAATTAGAAGTAAAATCTCAATCTCAAAACCATTTTTTTTCACATTATTATTATCATTAAGTAAATTTAACTTACAAATCCGCTGTGATTTTTGTGAATCACTCCTATATCCTGAATCGGTGCTAAATCCATCCGTGCTCTGTGATCTTTGGCGTTTATTTAGTGCTGACTTGACTTTGTTCATTTCCTCGATTATTTTAAATGGCAACACTTCTTGAGAAGGGGTGGGTTCTTCATCTGAAAATGCTAAAAGAATATAAAATTAATATAATTATCAATGAGATTATAGTCCATTCGCGTTAAGAAAATAGTGAGACATCGTTGTCAGCCGGCCTGGCCACGCCCCCCAGCCAATTAAAATGCTAGAAATTAAAAAGTCGAGTTCACAGTGACCAGTTGAAGTCTGACCTTCGAACAAAACTTTTGTGTATTTTGCGTGACTCCTCCAACAATAAATTTTGAAAATGAATACTTATTTAGAAATTAGCATTATTACCAACATCGGCAAAGATTTTTGAAAAAGCCATGTGCAACCGACTTTATAAGTTTTGTGAGAAATTTAATTTATTTGACGAAGCCCAATGCGGATTTAGAAAAAACCGATCAACCACTTTAGCAGTTTACGAATACGTTGAAAAGATTCTTAACATATTAAATAAAAAACAGTACGCTATTGGACTTCTACTTGACATGACGAAGGCGTATGATAAAGTAAAATACGACATACTACTACAAAAACTTTACGACTTGGGTATACGCGGTACAACCCATAAATGGTTTAAATCATACCTACACAATCGGACGCAATATGTTGAGATCGAACATTTTGACCACGAAACCGAGAACATATCAAATATCCGCTCAGACGCGCTTAACATGACTGGCTCGATCCCCCAAGGATCCGTACTAGGATGTGTACTTTTTTTAATCTACATTAATGACTTACCCAATTACGTACAGACACCGTGTGTCCTTTTTGCTGATGACGTATCCTTCATAATGCCATGCAATGATACTGTAAGTGCACAGAATTCAGTACAATCTGTATTAAACAGCACTGAACACTGGATGACAAATCACAGCTTAGGTCTCAATTATTTAAAAACGGTAACTATGATTTTCAGACCGCACCAAAAATCACCAATTTATCCACAAATAACACAAAACGATACAAAAATAGATTGCGTAAATACTTTTAATCTCCTCGGTATAACCATCGACTCACATTTAAACTTCAAACAACACATTGAAAAAACTAAATCAAAATTATCTAGCTTCACGTACGCGCTCCGAGAACTTAAAAAAACGACTGACCTTGAAACTGCACTGTCGGCCTACTATGCATACGCACACTCCCGACTGTCGTATGGCTTGATCCTGTGGGGCAATAGTACCGACGCACCACACCTATTTATTATACAGAAAAAATGTGTTCGCATTCTCGCAAACATTGATAGCACCGATAGTTGCAAACCGTTCTTTAGGCAATTTAAAATATTAACGCTGACATGTTTGTATATATTAGAACTATGCAAATTCGTCCGGAAATATCCACAAAAATATAAACATATGGACGAGGAACGATTTGCCCTGAGACCGGGAAGAAATAAGCTAATAACACCAGTCTCAAAATTAATGCTACACAATACCGGACCATATTCAATGTCGATTAAAGTATACAATAACCTACCCGCTGACATAAAAACAGAACAAAAATATATTAAATTTGTACAAAAATTAAAAGACCATCTTATTAACAAATGTTATTATGACCTAAAAGAATTTTTGACACAGAAATTTTGAACATACAATACATAGCCTGACATTTTAATGACTAAAATACTATTGACAAATTTTAATCATAATAAGTAAAATAATGCAACTTTATCATAAATTAGGTAACTGATTAGCTAAATGTATACCTATGCATGTTGCGTTTGAGAGTTTGACATTTTCCAATACCTACTTACATAATTAAAAAACCTCGGACTGTCTCCATCCTTTGCTATGCCCGAAAGGGTTCTTATGTGAAACTAAATATATATCTGTCAACCCATGTACCTACCATAAGTTGCAATAAAGTATTGAGTATTGAGTATTGAGTACTTCACCAATTCCAAAGAATAAAAGTGGATTAATAATCCATAGTGGAGAGAGACGCATAATTGACAATGTTTATAAGTACTTTAAATTGTGTGATTTAAATGCAACTGTGGAGAGCATAGTCATAGAAACAGTAAGTGCATGCGGTTTGTCCGAAAATACTGTTTATAAAATTATTATTTTTCTTTTGTACTTTTACTCCACTGTGAATACACCCTTATCCTGTAGTTGTCACTATTTTCTTAACGCGAACGGACTATAGTACAAGATTAGTTAAAATATATTTTGATTCTCTATCAGTTACGAAAGCTGCCTTATAAGATTGATAGAGAGAAAACATGTTTTGACTACTATAAAGATTTAAGTTCATCAAATTCAAATATTAGTTTAGTAATACCTGGATTTTCATTACTGTAATGATCATTTGTTATTTGCCTTTCAAATCCCTTTTCTAATTGACTTTCGAAAATGTTTCCAGAATGTTCTATTTCTTGCATTTCAATACTTTCCAAAGGTTCCTCATTATTTATTTCTCTTGTGTATGATTGGTCTCTACTTATATTTAAAGTATTAACTTTGTCTCTATTTTCATTTATGTCTTGCCTAGTTTCATTATTAAGACTATTTACTGAATTTAATATCGAATCATCATTATTATTAACAACTTGCGTAGTTATTTCGTTATTTCTAATAAAATGCGGATTAATAACATCATAGTTCATTTGACTTTGACTGTAGTGGTTACGAAATTGCGAATGTTCATCTAAATTGTATAAGATTGTAGCTTGTGAATCTAAATTGTCTATTCTTGTAAAATTCATAGTTTGTGTGGGATCTAAAGCTGTATTAGAAGAAAGTGGATAACTTTCGTATAAAGTAGTTTGGGAGTTCATAAAGTCCTGAAAATAAACGAAATTGTTGATTAATTTGATTGATATTCCATAATATTTTTTAATTATTAATATACTTATTATTGAATTTTAAGAAAATATATCACTTTCTCAAATATATACTGGAAGACAAATATGTTAGTCTAGCTAATTTAGTCCAAATCTTTACATTACATTTAACCAAGGGCACAAACTTCAATAAAATATTTATCCAAGTAGACTGAAAACTACTTCACCGCCATGCAACCACCATTTATTTTTGGGAACAAGAAGCAATCCTGCTTAGGAAATACTATTAGTAAATTTGACATCATTTCTATAACTAGAAAACATTACCTCTCTAATATTATGAACGTTTTGTTCAACGTTTCTGATCATGTCAAAGACTTCTGTCACCTCCTGGGATTCTACGTTAGTATCATTCGCTGCGTTATCATTAATTAAATCACCAAGACCTTCTAGAATGTTCATACTATCATTGAGATTGGTTTCTACATCTGCTATTGTTATTTGCGTATTGTCTTTTGATTTGACATTACTTTCATCAAAGTTTAAAAGAATAGCAGCTTCATTTGTATTTTTTATGTGGGATAAATTAAAATTCTGAGCATTTTCATCAAAATTTACTTGGGTATTTAAATTAGTTGTCAAGTCATCAAAAGTTGCATCGTTAGTATTAACGACTTTAGATTCAGTATTTTTCGTATGTAAATGCGAATAATCGTTAGTTTCTACTGTCAAATTGTGATCGTTTGCTTGACTGTCAAGTATTACAGTATCTAAGCTTTGTGGTATTAGATTATCATCATCATCATTGTTAAAATTAAAGTCTTCACTAGAAACATGATCAGTTGGACTGTCATCATCACTATCATCAATGACAATGATTGGATTCAGTTTATCTCTGATTTCTTGGAGATAAGCGTCTAGTGTTAAGTTTTCTGGTTTTGTTTTTATGACGGCTAGAGCGACGGCTAGTCGGTGCTTTTGGATGATGTGGCGAGCTGGAAAAGAAATCTTAATCATTAATTTGCATGTAGGTATGTAGTTATGGTTACTCCGTCATAATGATGTTTCGGATTTTGATACTGTTTTTCAACATTGCATGACAAGACCAGTCAATTTCGCAAATACATTTTACTTTATTCTATAAATCTGAAATCTAACCTTCCGTTTTTCCTGATATGCATTCCGCGGCGCACCAAAATTCATGGATGAAATGAGTAAGTTTGGTAAGTAAGTATGTTAGCTTATGGTACAGTTAAAAACGCCTAAGTTTATGTGTTAAACCTTAACATACGTAGGAATGTCTTGTTTAATTACACCGATTAGATTGGTAGGCACCTACTGTCGTAATTTAAGAGCAAGAGTATCAAAGTGCTTCATTTACCAAGAATCTCTTTACCACTCTATACTTAGATGAGTTTAGTTCCAAATAAAAATAGATAAGTATAAAAAACAAGGCCCCGTGCGTATTTCTTTGCACGAATATCCGATTTTCCTATCAGACACTAACTTTCGGAAATAAACCGAAACAAATTTGCAAATACGAATGAACCATTCTTTTCTTAATGTTTGTCTTGTCTGTGGTATGAAGGTGCTAATGGTTCTAACTAATACAGTATCGCGCAGCTTCCCACCAAAATTACGATAAACTTGCTATACATGTTTTAGGGTATCGAATATAAGTTATGGTGCCGCTTCCAAGTTAAAACTCTAAAGTACCTAAACTATACAGGGTGTAATCTTTAAGTGTGCACAGGCGATTATTCAGTAACTATTACAGATATCAAAAAACTTTAAACTAATGTCGAAAGTACTTGACCTAATGAGTAAAATAACACTAATAACTTTTTAAAAATAAAACGAGAAATATCCAAAAACTTTACATTAAACTCTCCCATACATTTCTTAGTAAGTACAATATTTGTATTCAAAGCAAATGTTCGAAGTGACGTCCTTGTTGTGCAATACTCATTGAGCTCTATTAACAGTTCCTAATTGAACTTAAACCGTACACGATTCTGTAACTCTTCTAGGCTACTCGCTTAGCGTAGGTACACGTAGTCTTTGACAAATCCCAATAGGAAGAAATCACAAGGCGTGAGATCCGGTCATCTGGCAGTCCAAGGGGTTGCACTATTGTTAGCTACTAGTGACCCGCCCACGCTTCGCAATGGTGTAATTTTGGCCGTCTTGATCGCGAACCCTTGCATTTTTACTAACTTAAAAAAACTTTTTTTAAACGCTCTTTTTTTACAAATTTGAATGAATGAATACCCTAAAAGATGGCAAAAATCGCATTTAAATCCGTTGTGTGGTTTAGGAGGAGTTAGCGGACAAACATACAAACAGACACAATTAGCGACTTTGATTTATAAATTAGAAAATTGTTTCGTAAGGAATTCATTACAACATTTGTATTGTGTAGCACCTGCCATCTTGTTGAAAAATTATCGATCTTCTTTCATCGTCTGTAATTGGTTCTAAGAGTCTTAGCATATCGTTTTGTACAAAGATGAGATATCTCAGTCCAGTTAAGGTTCCACTGTAAAAATATGGCCCAATGATCATTAATCAATAACATATCACACATAATTAAAAAAATGATAAGGGCAAAATGAGTTGATACTATTCCACTGAAAATAAGGAAACTAAAATCTCTACTATCTCATACTAAATGTATGGGAGAGTTAAATGTAAAGTTTTTGGATATTTTTCGTTTTATTTTTAAAAAGTTATTAGTGTTATTTTACTCATTAGGTATAGTATATTTCAATACAAGTGTGGAAAGGCTGTCATTACAACGAGTTCCGACCAATGTCTACCCGAGCCGAGGCACAGCCGAAGGCGAGGGTTGACAGGCGGGACGAGTTGCAATGACGGTTCCGCACGTGTAATGAACGACTATTTTTAATACAGTTGCGAAAAAATAAAGCAATTTAATAAAATATAAAATTAGGATCGTAAATGTCGAAATAACTCATTTTGAAAATGGCGCCATTTTTTCTTCACCCATTTGGTAGGCAAAGGTTACTATGCCCATACAGCCAAGTGGAATTTTTTTATTGAATTGAAATAAAAATGAAATTTAATGAGATAAAATGAAATGAAATAATTCAATCAAATCATTAAATCTGATATCGAAACAAACTAGTAGCTTTTTTTTAGAAATATACCTACGCTACGTAAGTATTAACATGAATCATAAAAACTTCTTTGTTTTTTTTTATAGTAAAAACTTCATGGTTGGTTAATTTTTCTTTTTAATAGACATTACCTATTTTGACAGTTGGGAAAGAGAACGCACGAGTGCGGGAAAGGTAAAAAAAAAGCACGCGTGTGTAATAGCCCACATCCCGAACGCTATACGTCCCTGCAATACGCCACTTTTTGAGCAACTGTATTAAAAAAGTACTTTCGATATCAGTTTTAAGTTTTTTGATATCTGTAATAGTTACGGAATAATCGCCTGTGCACACTTAACGATTACACCCTGTAGATAGATATTGCTATCACTTACTCAGCTATAATGAATAAAAGACAAAGACGGGTAGTCGTAGGTAATATCATTCCGACCAATTTAAACTTTTGCGTGAACACGTTTAGTCCAGTTCCAAGAACATATTGTTGAATTATACAATGATATGGACTTCATTTTGGTAAATTAATATCCTTGTCTTGTTTTTTTACATAAAGTAAGAAAGTGACAGCAATGGTTTTAATTTGGTTAAGAGAATATTTTTATAATCAAGGCAAATATCTATATCTATTAACAAATGGCTAGACTAAAAGTACGAGTAGGTATAATAAAATGAATACTTGACTGCAATAGTAAAGACGAAACTAACAAATAGGAATCAACTATGATTTCTTCAGTCAAGTTTTTTTTTACAAAAGACTACGTACTTATTTAGCTAGAATGTGTAAGTTCAGATAAAGTATGGTGAAGGTAAGTACATTTAGAAAATTATTGTGCTTTTATACAAACTTTTTACAAAGCAGTTTTTTTCAATTTCAGTGTAAACAGAAAGATAAAGTTATGCATTAGGTAGCTAAGGTACCTACCTCTTTTGATAAATACCTAATAAAGTATCTACACACATCACAAAGGCCTTTAGTTTAAATAAACGCGTAAAATCAGCAAACTTCTTATTTATTAATGTATTCACTTTACCTCATATTACTGAAATAACAAAACAAAAAAGTTGATAAACATTTACTCACCGTAATCTTCGTCGCACATTTTGCTGCACAACTAATAAGTATCAATTGTCAAAACCGGCTGTTGTTATAGTCACAAATAAAACACTTTAAGCACATGATTAAAGTTTTCTGAACTTGCAAAACAAAATATAATGAGAAACCGCGCGATTTACGTTACAATGCAATTTCGCATGCGCGCGCAGCGCACGCATAACTTTTTTATGAAATGCATTGTCAAACGCAAAGTCAATTTACAAATAGTCAAAACTATTGACAATAAAAATCCTGTAAACAAAAAATATCAACAATTTAATTTTAAATAACTATTCATATAAAATGAATTTATAAATTGGTTTGTTTTCCAAAATGGACATGCAGATTAAATTCTTAAATGGCTCTGTACACAATATTGTTTGGGGTCAGCATTTTCCTTATAATTTTGGTCTTAACCGTCATAAGAAAGATGTTTTTCGACTGGAAAGCAGAACATAAAATTGAGGGAATGTTGCAAATGAAGTCTGAAGGTCGACCAGGTAAATTATAATACCTAATACCTACTTATAAATAGGTAGGTAACTATTGTGAAGACTACTCAACATACATTTAGGTTGAGTACTCCCGTGATTTCACATGAAATTCACAAAGTAGTTGTTTCTATCTCAGTTCCTAGTGTTCTCTTAACTAAAAATACACCTAAAATACCTACATTCCAGTTAAATACCTACTAACAGGGTAAATACATAATTAGGTATTTATTTGTAGTTCAGGCTATGGCTGGTCCTAGGTACTGCATCATTCCAAGTGGCGTGAACCGAGAAGAATGCGACAAGCTCCCTCGGTCACGCCCCATATTGGAACGATGGGCAACGACGGTTTTTTAGTCGGTATGCCAGCCTTCTGCTGAGCGACTCCGACATAACCCAGGGGCAAACCCCTCTTATCTCCCTGGGTATCCATAAAGGATTTTTCCGTCGAAAAAAAAAAAAAAAAAAAGGTACTGCATCATAATGATATGTAACAACCGTGTTTTTTAATTTTACAGCAGTCAGCATCCTAATATACAATGAAAAATGTGTAGTAAGACGTCGCCAATACGCAGAAGAATTAAATGTTTACGACGTTCTAACAAAAAGCGACACAAGCCTAAGGCGGGAAGACGAAGATTTGAAAGAGGAAGATAAGAAACTATGTGACTTTGACAATGACAGCTGTCAAAAACCAGAAGAATTAGATTACCTAGATAACATAAAACAATTCAACGAAACATAGTTGGAACTTGATACATTTGTGTAGGGTTCAAGGTCAGCGCCATCTTGTTTTTAAGTTTATCCATTTTGGAAAATAAACCATCTATTGTTATATGAATGGGGTATGTTTTCTTCATTAGTTTACAAAGAAACATCATTTGGTCATCTGTGGCGCAGTGATAAGTTCGATTCAGAAATAATCGGCTTATATCTGGAAATATTTGGTTTTCTTAGTAGGTAAACCATTGACGACCAAACTCAATAATCTACAAACCTTTGACGCCTTGTTATTAGTGTCACTATGGTAATCTTACTCATGTTTTGCGTCTCAATAAACTTAAGAAGGGAGCGTCGATATGTTAAGCCAGATATGATAAGCCAGAAACACGTCACAATAACAAAACAAGTAATTTGCTGTTACCAAGGTTTTAACTATACTGAGTAGAAATAATACACAAGCCAAGCACTAACTTACCGAACCTTGCCTATTTAAGGGACATAGTTAGTAGTTAGGTACTCAAAGGTTTTAGATATATTTTTTTATTAAAAAATACTATTCAGTAGATATAGGGTAAGAATGCACTTTTTTTTAATAAAAAAAACGTATTCTATGAGAGGGACGTGATGTTATTGGATTGTAAAGACATGTTCAGATTTAGTAGGTATGGAATTTATTCCATTAATTATGCATTTTTATAAACTAACAAACTATGAATCATTTGGTCTGAAATAAAAGATTTTTATTTTATTTTTATAATATCTTTATATACTATTTACATTATTATTACCAGATACCTATTTTAATATCCATCTAATGGCTCACCTATAGGTACGTAGGTACTTGTCAAACTTAAGTGATAGGCTGATAGATCTAACTATTCCTTGCCTGCCAATTTCTTCTTTAAATGAAGTATTATGACATTTGATTAAAATTCTGTTTTCGTCCCACCATTAAATTGTTTTGTGTATCGAAAATGTAAATAAAATCCTTATTCATTCATTAAAAGGGGTACAATAAAAAATACAGCAACATAAGTCCCGAACCTAAAAAAGAATTTTCCATTATGAATAGTGGCAATCTCTGTGCATGCTGTGCTAAAACTAACACCGGCCAAGAATCGTCCCTCAACGATATTGTTAACATTGAAACTAACATAAAATCTAATGACTACGATGGTGTCATATTCATATTGTACCCCAAAGAACTAAATGTTGTACCACCACCAGAAATATCCAGTTTCATTTCTCACGTTCAAATGATAGATAAGAAACTACATAAAGCATCTACATTGTGGAACTTCAAAGACGTTGCTGGCGGTCGACTTATAATATCCCCCACTGGAGTGATTACCCCTTATCATGACGCTAAAATTATTAAGCAAGCAGCTGCGAATGGAATGATCAGAGCTATAGACGCAGGTGTTAAACGCCCTCTGTTAATAGCTCAGAAAGTTCCAGACTTTCCCGAAGGCCAGCTTGTCGCTATACTCGGGGCTCTAGAAGTTTTGTATCTTCCAATCCAGGCAGCTGAACGAGGTCAAAAACGATGTATCGACAACTTAGGATTATATGCAAAAAGTTCTGACGACGAACATTTTCGTGGAGTCGTGAAAAATGCAGTAGCTTTGGAAGAATCTAGAATTGTTACGAGAGACATTGCTGGCGGAGACCCAGAGCGTATGTGTCCTGCTAACATTGTAGCTTATATCAATAAAAACTTTGCTAAAGACAGCTGCATTACGATTAGAGTAGTTGATGATCTAAAGCAAATAAATCAAGATTATCCATTGCTAGCTGCCGTTGGCAGAGCTGTGAGTAATAACGAAAGGCAAAAGGCAAGGATTGTTGAACTAATATATACACCTCAGAATGAAAGTAAGGTATCAGACACCATTTTCCTAATTGGCAAAGGTGTGTGCTATGATACAGGAGGTGCTGATATAAAAATAAGTGGTAAGATGCGAGGTATGTCCCGAGACAAAGCTGGTGCAGCGTGCGTTGCGGGCTTCTTAAAAGCTTGTTCCTTACTCAAACCTAGTCACCTGAAAGTTTATGGAACAATCTGTTTATGCAGAAACAGTGTTGGCTCTTACTCCTATGTTGCTGATGAACTCCTTGTATCTAGATCAGGCAAATCTGTCAGAATAACCAACACCGATGCCGAAGGTCGCTTAGTAATGGCTGATGGTTTGACCAAGGCAGCTGAAATAGCAAATACCGCGATTAATCCTCAGATTTATACTATAGCAACGCTGACTGGTCACGCCAGTATGTGCGTTGGACAATATACCGTAGCATTAGATAACCACCGAGCAAGAGCCAGCAATCACGCAGCCAGATTGCAAAACAGCGCAGCTAGAGTATCTGAAGGCGTTGAAATCTCTGTCGTCAGACGTATCGACCTAGACGTAAACACAGGTCAATCTAAAGGTGATGATTTGAGTCAATTTAATCCTGAAGTTCCGGGGCGTAAGCATCAGTTTGCAGCGGCTTTCCTAATGAGAATCAGTGGCTTAGATGAGTTAAATATCAAGTATACTCATCTGGATAATGCTGGTTCATGTGGATTACCACCTGATGAGCCCACGGCAGAACCAATGCTGACGTTGTGTCATGTTCATAAACTGTTAAATATTGACGAGGGATATTAACACTAGAAGGAAACAGAAATATTACCAACGTAAAACTGAATGAAAAAGTTTGTTGAAATAAATTGATGGTCACAAAATAAATGTAATTTTACTTGGGTAATCTTTAAAATATGAAGTAGGTATTGTATTGTTACGTTTTAAAGGCACAAGAACATTGGTGTAGTAGAAGTAAAATTTCAGATTACTTAAGTACTCTGCTAATTATTTAATTCGTTAAAACTTCAAATTATGTGCATGTTTATCACGCACTAAGGGAAAAACATCGTGAGGTAACCCCCATGATTGGATGATAATCCATCATGTGATCCACCAACCCGCACCGAGCCAGCATGGTGGATTACGGCTCAAACCCTCTCGCTATCCGAGAAGGAGGTCTGTGCTAAACTATGGGACATATATAGGCTATTTATTTAGAGGTCGCCATGAAAATATGATCCATAATGTCTAAGCGAACCATACAAATTCCATTTTCTGTTATGGACGCATAAGAATTTGGCTAAGTCTAATCTAAACCAAGAAAATTGAAATTAAAAACTCTCATTTCATAAACAGTTGTCAAAATTGGTTATTTTCACTTTGAAGGGTCAATGTTGATTTTTTGCTCTTCTTTACACCCATATTTTAAATTTAAAATTCTTCATGAATTCCTAACAACGTGCCCTCACAATGTAGGTGATTTTAATGTTTAAACATTCATCATATCAACGGGGCACAAAAATAACAACAAATCATTAAAAAAATCAAGTTAGTTAATCTTTTAATTGATGAATGAAATGAATAATGATGAATTATGTCCCTGCTGCGCTAAACCATACGCAGCTGCAGATCAGGAACTTGTACTTCATGAAGGTGTAAGCATCGAGACCAATTTACAATCTTCACAATACGATGGTGTTATATTTATTTTGTACCCCAAAGAACTTTGTGTTGAACCGCCTCCAGTTATAGCTAACTTCATCTCAACTATTGAAGCACTAGATGACAAACTATATAAAGCAACAACGTTGTGGCATTGTAAAGATGTATGTGGAAGTCGTCTTATTATATCAGCTACAGGAAGAATTACTCCATACGATGATGCAAAGGTCATAAGAGAAGCAGCTATCAACGGTATGATTAGAGCTTTAGAAGCTGGAGTCAAACGACCTCTTTTTGTAGTTCAAAATGTCCCTGACTTTCCAGAAGGTCAACTGGTAGCTATACTCGGAGCGTTAGAAGCTTTGTATGTGCCAATACAGGCTTATGAGCGAAGTGGAAAACTATATATTGACAAATTCGGCCTGCACGAAGATGACACTATAACTGAACACTTTCATAATACTGTCAAGACTGCACTAGCTTTAGAAAAAGCGAGAATTGTAACGAGAGATATAGCGGGCGGGGATCCAGAGCGTATGTGTCCTGCTAACATCGTAACTTACCTCAATGAAAACTTTGCTAACGACACCTGCGTATCCATTAGAGTAGTTGATGATGTAAAGAAAATAAATCAGGATTATCCATTATTATCAGCAGTCAGCAGAGCTACTAACAACATCGAAAAACATAAAGCGAGGATTGTTGAACTGGAATATACACCTACTGAGAAGAATAAAGTATCAGATACTATTTTTCTAGTTGGTAAAGGTGTGTGCTACGACACGGGGGGGGGCTGATATAAAATTAGAAGGCAACATGCGAGGTATGTCCCGGGACAAATCTGGTGCAGCGTGCGTTGCGGGCTTCGTAAAGGCTTGTTCTTTACTCAAACCAAACCATTTAAAGGTACATGGAACACTTTGTTTATGCAGAAACAGTGTTGGTTCTTACTCCTATGTTGCTGATGAACTCCTTGTATCTAGATCAGGAAAAACTGTGAGAATCACTAACACTGACGCCGAAGGTCGCTTGGCAATGGCCGATGCTTTAACAAAAGCTGCTGAGTTAGCAAGTGACGCAGTTAATCCTCAGGTTTACACCATAGCCACTCTGACGAACCATGCAAAGTTATGTGTAGGAAAATACGCGGTTGCAATAGACAATCATCGAGCTAGATCAATGAATCACGCTAATCGCTTGCAAAATGGCGCCGCGAGAATTTCAGAAGGGATCGAAATATCTGTCGTTAGAAATGAGGACTTTATTGTAAACGAAGGAGTCAATATGGGCGAGGATTTGAGCCAGTTCAATCCGGATGTTCTTGCACGCAAGCATCAATTCGCTGCTGGGTTTCTTATGAAAATTAGTGGTTTGGATGGAATGAACGTGAAGTATACACATCTCGATATGCTAGGGACTTGTGGCCTGCCCCCTGAGGAACCCACAGCTGAACCTTTGTTGACCTTGTGCTACATCCATAAAGTTTTTACTGTTTAATCATGTTATAAGAACAATAATGTAAACTGTATAACAGAAGTAGTTACGTGATAAACGGTTGCTAGTATTGTGATCAAAATTTTCAATCGTTGCAAAATTAAATGATCTCTGTTTAAATAAATAATATTATTGTTCTGAGAAAAAAGCAGTAATAAACATTACCTATTTGAACAAGTCATGTCTTTCTGCAAAATAAAGCATTCAGATTTAGGGAGGTAGGTATTTTGTCTTGTCTTGGAATCCTATCTAGATATTCTTTTTATTTCGGGTCATTCTAATAATATTTTCCCGATACTCTTAAGCCACAATCCGGCTTATTGTGTAGGCTTCTATTTTTATTGATGTTATAGTACTTTGCAAAGCCTTTTTAACTGTGTTATTAACGGCCCTTATATTCTACGGACTTGTACATTTAATGTGGACCTTTACAAAGCTGAAAGGATGGTTTTCTCTACCATATTATTTTCATTTAAGGAAAGAAAGAAATTTAATCTTAGATAGCCCCAAAAAATAACAGAAATGAAAAAATCTTAATTTTACTGAAAAAAAAAACGCATCTGTCATTAACAGGTCAGTTACGTCTTGGAAACACAAGTTTTTTATTATTATTTATAAGATTTTTTTACAGTTTTCTTTTACCACGCCAATATGCAATTTAACCAACTCCAAGTCCCTACACTAAACAGTGTTACCATGTGTTCAATGTGTCCAAGTGGAAAGCGGCAGACTGAATCGCAAGAAACTACACTTGCAAATGATGTCAACATTGAAACAGACCTGCGTTCTAAAGACTACGATGGCGTGATACTCATTTTGTACCCTAAAGAACTAAACGTTGAACCTCCAGCTCAAATTGCTGATTTTATTAGAAACATTGCAACTCTTGATGGTAAATTACATAAAGGTGCAACTCTTTGGTATAACGAGCGTGTCGCTGGTGGGCGATTAATTGTTTCATCTACAGGAAGAATAACACCGTATCAAGATGCGACTGTAATAAAAGATGCTGCAGCAAACGGCATGCTTAGAGCTTTAGAAGCTGGAATCAAACGACCGATTCTGATCGCTCAAACAGTCACTGATTTCCCTGAAGGCCAACTCGTAGCTATATTAGGGGCACTGGAAGTCTTATACGTTCCACTTCAAATGTACGAAAGAGGGGCAAGAAGAAGCGCTGATAAAATAGGATTATATGCTCAAGACGAAGTGACTGAGAGTTTTCTAGATACGATAAGGAATGCTATCGGTTTAGAGCAAGCTAGAATTATCACCAGAGACATAGCAGGTGGTGATCCCGAGAGAATGTGTCCAGCTAATGTTGTTAAGTACGTTAACGCAACATTTGCTAAAGACAGTAATATATCACTTGAAGTTATAGAAGATGTAAAAGTAATAGCTAAAGAGTATCCCTTATTGTCAGCTGTGAGTAGAGCAGTGAATAATAATGAGAGACAGAAAGCGAGAATAGTCGAGCTTGAATACAATCCCGATAACGCAGCTAAAGTTGTTGAAACTTTAATACTAGTGGGCAAAGGAGTTTGTTATGATACAGGTGGTGCGGACGTAAAAATTGGCAGTAAAATGCGAGGTATGTCTCGAGATAAATCCGGCGCTGCAGCCGTTGCTGGCTTCATGAAAGCGTGTTCTATCCTTAAGCCAAGTCATCTAAAAGTTATCGGAGTGTTATGCCTGTGTAGAAACAGCTTTGGTTCATACTCGTACGTAGCTGATGAGTTACTTGTTTCCAGAGCAGGGAAAACCGTGAGGATCACAAACACAGATGCAGAAGGTCGTCTAGCTATGGCCGATGCTTTGACGAAAGCTGCTAATCTAGCATTTAACGCCGTAAATCCACACATATACACTATAGCAACTTTAACAGGCCACGCCAGTCTATGCTTCGGCGAGTACACCGTAGCTTTGGACAACCATATAGCTAGAACCGTCAACCAGGCTATTCGTCTGCAAATCAGTTCATCTCGAATATCAGAAGGACTTGAAGTGTCGATCATGAGACAGATAGACTTAACAGTGAATGAAGGGAAGTGTAAAGGCGATGATTTGAGTCAATTCGACCCGGAAGCTAAAGGGCGTAACCATCAGTTTGCCGCAGGCTTTCTTATGAAGATCAGTGGTTTGGATGAGCTAGATTTGAAGTATACTCATTTAGATATAGCTGGGTCTTGTGGTATGCCGCCAGAGGAACCTACGGCGGCTCCTTTGCTCACTTTATGCCATGCTCATAAAGTAGTGAATATGTGTCAATGTGGATTATAATATATTGATTTGATTGCGATGTTATCACCGCAATTTCGTGGACAGGATGTCTTTCAGTATCTGAAACTGCAAGATGCACATCATGGATGATTAAAAGGCATGATTTGTACAGATTTCTTTTCTAAATTATATTTTGTCTCTATTCGCTTTTAGATAACTTTCTGTACATGTAATGAAGAGTTGTACCTACATGTTGTTTTATAGGTTTTAATTTAATGTTTTATACTTACGTTGTTATTTAACTGTTAATAAAAGTTACATTAAAAATTACGTTACTTTTGTTTATGAAATCACAGGGTCGAAAGCTTTGAATAAAAACCGATGAAATATCTTTAAAAAAGTATTTATTTAACGTTATTGTTTATTTACATAACTGTTATAAAGCGTCTCTTATAAGGCCGGATTTCTGGAAGCAGTCTACTCCATATATGGTGTTTATCTTTATGATGTCATAGTCTGAGAGTAATTCTGGATTCTGGCCCAGGGTTTTCATCAGGGTTCCGGAAGGATCCTGCAGGAAAGCATTCTTATTTCAAAAACCAAACCAGCTGACTTACTTTGTAAGCTAATCGTGATGAAACGTCAATTTTATTTACTGCCCCCCAAGTCAAGGCAAGTGGTATTTGCAAAAGCCAGTGAATAGAAAAAATATGTATGAAACTGTCATTTTCGACAAGCTTGCAATTTGACAGTTTCATACATTTTTATTATATTCACTCGCTATCGCAATTTTCTACTGCCACTTGACTTGGGGGGCTGAAATAATTTAGAAAAACGGTCTTGTTCTACGAATTACGTTACACATGTGGCGATTAAGATGTGAGATTAAGATTAAGCCCAAAAACCAACTATTTAAATTCATTTTAACCAAGTATTTAGTAAATTTTCTAAAATGCGATTCCGATTCCGTTAGTTCACATTGTGGTTCACATGCACTGTTTACAGTGCTGGCATATTATACCAGCACTGATGTCCTGTAAAAAAACATCGATCCTTTTAAAACGATTATTTTTTTGTTGATTTATTATTTATTTAAAAAAAATAAGTTGGTGTTAAAATGAATTGCAATCGGTGTTTTCTTATGGGACAGCCCTGAATTACTGCAAATAATGCATTGTTAATGGTTTGCCTGAAAATTTTAAGATCAATATTTTATGTTTTGAAAGATGATGTCCTGTCTGTTACGTTTTCACACCAGAAGGGATAAGACCTAATTTTTCCGAGAATTTTTAAAATACAATATGCGACGAGTAAAGTCTAACTAACATTATGAAAAGGTTACGTTGGTATGTTCGGGTTAATCTCCGTAACTACCAAACTTACTTAATAATTCTTTAACCAATTTAAAGCTATTTAATCTACGAGTGACATAGGCTATTTATTAACACAATAATACTCACAGACTCCTTATAAGTAGCGACTGTTGAGATCCCTTTCTTCCCCAATTTCCTCCAAAATTGCCATGCAGGGTGAGTGGCACTTTTATAATCGTAGGGCAAAGGGAACGTGGCATCGTCGCGAATCTTTTCGAAGTGGTGGAGCTTGTCTTTATAAACGTTAACAATAATTTTATATGAATGGGTGTAAGTAGGCCAAAAGTGAAGTTAGATAAAAATATTTAAGATGAAAGTTGTAGGAAATTTTGTTGAGTTTAATTTTGTGTAATAGTGTTTTATTGTAAAATGAGAAGGAATGGAGATATAATCAGATATTAAATATAAGGTATCATTTTTCAAATGTGGCGTTGTGACTGATACGGCTGGTAAAGTTGAAATTCAGTTCAAATTGAACGGCTTAAAATTGGGTTTTTTGTTAGCCACCAAAATCATGACTTAATAAAAGCAAAGACGCTAATTGTGTCTCTTTGTTCGTTTACTCGTCGAATCGCAACGAATTTTAATGCAATCTTCACTATTGTTAAGATTTTTTTGAGAATGTTCATTTGTGAACAACATTCAAAAAGTAATAATACTTTGTTAACTAAAATTCAATGTATAACCAACAATTCGTCAAAAACTACAACTTTTCTCAGTCCTACCCTTTCTCTACAGTAATAGCTTCTTAGTCCCTGGCCCTTCTTTATAATTCAATTCAATCCTTCACTTTGTAATCCTACTAATATTATAACCATGAAAGTTACTGAGTATGGATGTATGGATGTTTGTTTTTCTTTCACGTAAAAACTACTGGACGGAATTTGATGAAACTTTCCAGTAATATAGGTTATGCATCAGAATAACACAAAAGGTACTTTTTACCGCGGGAAAACATCTCATTCCCACGGAAAACCGACTTCCAAGCGAACAGAGTCGCGGGCACCCGGGCGGCTGCTAGTAATACCTAAATTAACCATATAATTTATAATCTTACCAGCTCGAACATGTCTCAAATGCACCCGCACGTATTTGTCGCGGTCGTGTCTGGCCACCTCGAAGTAGAAGCCCAGCATCGCCATTATCATCATGGCTGCGTGCTGCTTGTGTTGCCCGCCCTCGAATAGCTCTACTGAGCCGAAGTGCTGTGTGGGTGTAATAGTGATATGAAGAGAATCATTACATAGTATTATTATCATTATCATCATAATTATCATCATCATCATCATTATCATCATCATTGCTTTACATTGTATAAAGCAAAGTTGCTATTCGTGACGTAATTGTGCTTGTATGTCCTCAATCTCCTCGTAAACCACGCAACTGATTTAAATACGGTTTTGACTAAGTTTAAGGTAATTTTTGACTTGAATCTGTTAATAAAGAACTTTCAGAAAAAGTCTTTTTATAGTAGGCAATAATTCAATGTTTTGAGAACAAGTTAGCTAAAATTACGAAGCGTGGTCACTAGTGTCTACAAATACCTATAACTTTCACGATCCTAAGCCCGATCGCCTGAAACTTTACACAAACATTTGACGACCTCTGTGGTGCAGCGGTATACATACCGGACTGCTAAGCGGATGGTTCCGGGTTCGATCCCCGGGTCGGACCAATTTCGTCAAAATGGTTTTTCGAAATTTGCTCGTGCCTGGGTGTTACTAGGTTCTCCCCTAGTCTATTGTGTGGTACCTATAGCACAAGCTTTGCTTAGTTTAGGGCCACACAGTTAGTGTGTTAGTCTGGAGATTTACTATTACTATTTGCAACATCTAAACAACCTACCTGTTTCCCGCCCACCCGTCCCGTCACGTAGTCCGGACTAGTATCAATGACCAGGTAGTCCTGATTTATTATTATTACTATTATTTGTAACATCTAAACAACCCACCTGTTTCCCGCCAACCCGCCCCGTCACATAGTAAGCCCGATCGTCTTAAACTTAACACAAACATACCTATTTGCAACATCTAAGGCCCAATTGCAGGGAACGTTTTAACCTCGGGTTAGCTAACTCAGATTTAAATGGCGCCACCATCGATTGTAATAAGAAGTAGTTACAATCGATGGTGGCGCTATTTAAACCTGAGTTAGCTAACCAGAAGCTAACCCGAGGTTAAAACGTTCTCTGCAATTGGGCCTAAGTAACCTACCTGTTTCCCGCCAACCCTCCCCGTCACATAGTAAGCCCGATCGTCTGAAACTTACACAACCATACCTATATCCCTAAGTAACCTACCTGTTTCCCGCCAACCCGTCCCGTCACGTAGTCCGGACTAGTATCAATGACCAGGTAGTCTTGATTTATTATTATTACTATTATTTGTAACATCTAAACAACCTTCCTGTTTCCCGCCAACCCGCCCCGTAACATAGTCCGGACTAGTATCAATGACGAGATAGTCCTCGAAGCTATCATCTGCGTCCTGAGCGGACACCTCCTGCAGGCGATCGTCTTAAACTTAACACAAACGTACCTTTTAGCAACATCTAAACAACCTACCTGTTTCCCGCCCACCCGTCCCGTCACGTAGTCCGGGCTGGTGTCAATGACGAGATAGTCCTCGAAGCTGTCGTCCGCGTCCTGATTTATTATTATTACTATTATTAGCAACATCCAAATAACCTACCTGTTTCCCGCCCACCCGTCCCGTCACATAGTCCGGGCTGGTGTCAATGACGAGATAGTCCTCGAAGCTATCGTCCGCGTCCTGATTTACTATTATTATTTGTAACATCTAAACAACCTACCTGTTTCCCGCCAACCCTCCCCGTCACATAGTAAGCCTGATCGTCTGAAACTCACACAAACACACCTATATGCAACATCTAAACAACCTACCTGTTTCCCCCCCACCCGTCCCGTCACGTAGTCCGGACTAGTATCAATGACCAGGTAGTCTTGATTTATTATTATTACTATTATTTGTAACATCTAAACAACCTACCTGTTTCCCGCCAACCCGTCCCGTAACATAGTCCGGGCTGGTGTCAATGACGAGATAGTCCTCGAAGCTGTCGTCCGCGTCCTGAGCGGACACCTCCTGCAGGCGCACGCAGGTGCGGCGCTTGAGGATCTTGATCACCTCGTTTAGACGCCGGCGCATGTCGTCTGTATTATCTGTATTGAAGGTTTGATAAATATATCTGTAGACTACCATAGACATATATGCAGGTCGAAAATAATAAGAATGCAGGAAGGAATTCAGGCGCACGCAGGTCCTGCGCTTCAGTAACTTGTTCGTTTAGACGACGTCGTTTGTCGTCTGTGTTATCTGTATTGAAGGTTTGATAAAGGATACTTAAATCTTTACTAGGTCATAGGTCTAGACGTGTTTATTGATAAATATGATATACAGGTCGGAAATAATAAGGATATAGGTAAACACCAATATCCTACTAATATTATAAATGTGAAAGTTTGTGAGGATGTATGGATGGATGGATGTTTGTTACTCTTTCACGTAAAAACTACTGGATGGATTTGGATGAAACTTTGCAGTAATACATATAGGTTATACATCAGAATAACACATAGGGTGCTTTTTAACGCGGAAAAAACTTCTCATTCCCACGGGAAACCGACTTCCACGCGAACGGAGACGCGGGCGGCCACTAGTATGATATAAAGGTCGGAAATAATAAGGATATAAACACCAATGTAAAATAGAATGAAAAACTGCGTCCTGCGCGGACCATACCTTTATACGTGGACGAACATACATTACCTACGCCTAACCAAATATCTTATTATTCCGAGTTAGAGAGCTGAAAGTTTCTGTTTTATTTATTTATTCATTAATAAATACTTACACTGTTTATACTGCTGTATAACAAACGGTACGATCGCATCATTCCACTTCCTCTCGTTATAAAACTCCATGTTTTTCTTATTCAATCGTATGGTTTGTGGCACGGAAACGGATGGAGCCTGATAGCTCGGCGCCCCGGGGCCTATGATCTTAGTCTTGATCGATTTCCCGGGCTTGTTTCGTATTTTGGCCTTTTTTAGTTTGTGTTTGGCTGGCCTGTTTTGGGTAGGTAAATTTAATTTATTTTACAGTAAAATCAAAATTTACAGCTATAATATACAGAATACTAGTTGATATAGCCGATTGGAAATCGATTTTGGTCATGTTAAAGCGAAAACACATGAATTAATCATTAATTTTGTGAGATTACACAAAAAATTGCTTTTTCAGTAAAGTTATACGTAAAAAACAAAACTTGAAAAAAATCGCTTCAAATTTGGATGAGGGAAATGAGGAATACAAAGACACGATTTGACAATATTTCAACTTCATAATTTTCAATGCTCATTTACTTCCTCGTAACATTAACCAATCACCCTTACTTTTCCCAGCAGATGATAAATTAAATACGTATCAAACTACCTCACAATGTTCTAGCACCTATATTCTCTACAATTTTCTGCTACCTTCCTTACAATCTTCTGGATCATTCTAGACCATTCTCACCTCTCCTCTACCTCTTCTTCCTCGTAGCTCTTGTACTCCTTCTTGTGCTTCTTCTTCTTCAGCCCTGGGTTCGGCTGGAACTCCTTCACGAATATCTCGGGGGAGGGCGTCTCGGGCTGGGCTTCGGGGATCACTACCGCTGGCTGGCCTTCACTGTTTTAGGTTTTAGGTAAAAAGTGTGGTTTTCTTTTAAATTTTTACTACCTGCTGGATGATGCTGTAACTCAAATTGTCATGGACTGCTATGAGAATAAACTTCAAAATGTACATTTTTCGATACAAATAGTGGAATTTTGACGTTTGCTGATGGTAGTTTATGCCACTCAAAAGTTATAGAATCACCCCGCAGATATAGACGTTTCACGTAAAATTAACGGCAATGTGCACCGATACAGCCATACATTTTTTTTACGCTTTGTACAACAAAAACGTATTACGGTGACTAATATAATTTGTAAAAATGACACAATGGCACAATTATCCACTAGGCTAGGATTCCAATCCAAGGGATTTTTTATGTAAGTACATAAAATACAATAAGGCGGAAGATGAACAGCAAAATCTTAGTTAGGAACAGGGTGCTGTTTTTACCCTTTGGGTACGGTAACCTCTCTCTAAGCGTCCTGTCAGCTTGCTTTTTTTTATAATATAGCAAAGCAAACGAGCATGCGGGTCACCTGATGGTAAGTGATCACCGCCGCCCATGACTACCCGCAACACTGTGGATGTTGGGGGTGTGTTGCTGAGCCTTTGAGGAAATTAGGCACCGGATACCTAACATCGTCCCTACTTCACGTCGGTTTTCTGTGCGACGGTGGTATTTCACCGGTCGAGTCGGCCCAGTAATCGCTGCAGACAGAGCCTGCAGCTAGACTACCACTCGTTAAATCGCTATCTATTGAACTTCTTACCTCTCCTCACTTTCCTCCCCATTTTCCTCTTCGACCCCCACATTAGCGTCAGAGCCGCTATCCTGGTCGTCCTGTCTGTCCGCTATCTGTTGAACTTCTTACCTTTCCTCACTTTCCTCCCCATTTTCCTCTTCGACCCCCACATTGGCGTCAGAGCCGCTATCCTGGTCGTCCTGTCTGTCCGCTATCTGTTGGACTGGGTACACGTCAGGCTCCGTGTTAGTTGGTTGCTGGTTCATGGCTGGCGACTGGGGTTTGAGGCCGCCCGTGTTGTATTCCATTATGACTTTGACGTTTTTGACGCCGCTGCGAGGAAGGAAAGCTATTTAGTATGCGGGATGGTAGTTGGATGTTAGTTTTGTAAAATAATGATGTATGAACTTTTGAAGTAGAGACAAAATCGTAATAGTAACTGCGATAGAGTATTGAATAAAACTTATTATTTTTTCTTATTTTTACTTTAAATCACAATGATAACACACTTTGGATTGAAAGCTACTGAAAAATACAAAGTTCAAGTGTTGGATTAGTAAAAAGAGACCTAGTAGTATTGAGTTTTTTTCTGATCTGATTGTTCGAAAGAATATTAAAACTCATGGCAGATTAAGGGAAGCGTCAGGCTACCCGCAAACATAGGTTAACGCCATTCGTATCCATACATTTTGACATTCTTTGCTGTCAAATTTTATTTACATACTGTCAAAACGAAAAAGTTTTAACCTTTGTATTACAGGTATATCCCTGACCTATTTAAATACAAAATACACTCACGCTGCATCTTCTTCTTCTTCCTCTTCTCCGCTGCTCTCTGCCTCTTCTTCTTGCGGCTCCTCTTCTACTTTAGCGGTGGTGGTCGTTGTCGTTCTCTTTATCTTCTTCTTTAATGGGGCAATGCTGGAGAATATTAGATATTTCAAGAGTTTATATTTTGACATGACAAGTTTACAATTATTTAAGTAGTGAAAGGAAATTTACTGAATCAGGTAGTGGACAATAATGATCGATGAATTAATGGTAAAGTTCACATAAACTTATCCGGTGTTAACCAGTATAATTGTTAAAGGCTAAATACCTATTTTTTTTCTTAATTTTGTAAAGTAAGTTCTTCTTATTAACATAAATAATAACAAGAAAAACTGTGTCAAAATCGTTGTCCGTTTCTACAAAAATATCAAATACAATACAAGCCGACACAAAAGATCATTTGTCATGAACCAGGGATGTTAGGGAGCTTCGTAACAGTAAGCGAAAATATCGGATATCCGATATAAAAAAATATACTTGCGCGTTCGTGACCGAATCCGAAATATAAGTTTCGTATTGTATCGGATAGGGGCGGAGCCTATTTGTGACACGTTATGACAAGTTGTTTTGCCGCTTGGCGTCTGACACAGGGAATTTAAAAAGGAATTTTAAAAGTTAAATATAGTCGAATAGTCTTTTAAAATTCCTTAAAAATCTAATATCCATAACCCAAGTTATCCGAAACTAACGGATAATCCGAAATTATTTCATATCCGTATCCCTATTCAGTATAATAATAACTTCAATATCCGTATCCAACCCGTATCCGAAATTTTATATCCATAACATCCCTGTCATGAACTAACTGATGGAGTGGAGATTCTAGCTGCGGGTCAATTACCGTAATAATAAGACGTGGGTTCGACGCATTCGCGAAGCTGACGCACACGTGAAGTCAAAGAAAAACAGAAGACATCGTTCGTATTACCGTAAAATGTCATTGTGGCGTTTATCGCACGTCCGGATTCGCAAAGTTTTTAACGCTTAAACGTGACGTGTAAGTTTTCCTGTCATTACGGTAATACGGATTTAGAGGTTAAGACGTAACGCAATTAAGCAGCACTGCATAAAATACGGTAATTGACCCGCTGTAGTCTCTGTCTGCAGCGATTACTGTGCTGACGCGACCGGTGAAATACCACCGTCGCACAGAAAACCATAGTGAAGTAGGGACGATGTTCCTGCGTTTCGTTCGGTGAGTGTGGTATCCGGTGCCCAATTTTGTCAAAGGCTGCAACACACCCCCAACACCCACAGTGTTGCGGGGAGTCATGGGCGGCGGTGATCACTTACCAGCAGGTGACCCGCATGCTCGTTTGCTTTGCTATATTATATTTAAAAAAAAATGAAATAATAAAGTTTTCAGCATACTCACCGCTGCTGTTTAGGTTTATTAACTACAGGGTGTAGGTTCTGCGGCTGCTGTAGACTCGGCGGGGGCGTGTGTTGACTGTGGACATCAAATGTTGTAGTTTATAATAATCCCTACTAATATTATAAATGCGAAAGTAACTCTGTCTGTCTGTCTGTCTGTTACGCTTTCACGCCTAAACCACTGAAACAAATTTGATGAAATTTGGTATGAAGAAAGAACTGAACTTGGGAAAGGACATAGGGTACTTTTTACCGCGGGAAAACTTCTCATTCCCAAGGGAAACCGACTTCCACGCGAACGGAGTCGCGGGCGGCCACTAGTAAATAATAAATCTCCAGACTGACACACCAATTATGTGGCCCCATGGTAAGTGCATTAAGCGCTTGTGTTACAGGTACCACACAATGGACTAGGGGAGAACCTAGTTACACCCAGACACGAGCCAATGTTGACAAACCATTTTGACGAAATTGGCCCGACCCGGGGATCGAACCCGGGACCATCCTCTTTACAGTCCGGGATAGTTACCGCTGCACCACAGAGGTCGTGAAAAGTTTGACGAAGAACTTAAACTATCCTACTAATATTATAAACGTGAAAGTTTGTGAGTATGTATGGATGTTTGTTACTCTTTCACGTAAAAACTACGGGACGGATTTGGATGAAACTTTGCAGTAATATAGGTTGTACACCAGAATAACCCATAGGGTACTTGTAACCGCGGGAAAACATCTCATTTCCGCGGGAAACCGACTTCCAAGCGAACGGAGTCACGGCCACTAGTACTAACATAATAAAGTTGAAGGGATTGTTTGTTTGGTTGAAGACGTCTATCTAATGAGGTCTTTAGAGCCGTCAACTCTTATGAAACTTGTAGTGCAGTCAATAATAGCTGAACCTATCGGCCAAGTCTGGAGTTTATTTTTTCACTACACAGTATAAAACAAAGTTGCTTCCTGCCGTCTGTGCGTCTGTATGCTTAGATCTTTAAAATTACGCAACAGATTTTGATGGGGTTTTATTTAATAGATAGATACAAGAGAAATGTTTATATGTATAATATCATGAAGCCGCGGGCAAAATCAATTCGATTCAACAAATATTTATAAGGATGTATAGCCAGTCTTTCTCGAGTTCTTATTGATTCATCTTTTTGTAAAGGTAAATACGTTTGTAGGCATATTTTTATAGAATATGTTCAAATATAGAGCACTGAGACCAATACACAACTAGAGCCACAATAAATCGCAATATTATTGAAGACAAGCCATAGTCTTCAATAATTTATTGCGCCTTAACTCTTATTTTGTTTAAAACATAGGTAAACAGAAGCAATACAGACAAACAACGCATTGGACATTTAACAACTTTTTCCTAGCGCCTGAGGCTCTAGTTGTTTCTAGGAGACCAATCAGGAAAAGTTGTTTTAGTAAACTATACAAAAAAGACAATTTGAAGTGACTTACTTGAAATTTATGGTGTCTTCCTCTTTATTCCCCAATGCTAGTCGTCCGACGGTCTTTTTTTTAAATCGTTTCTGGTGTGGTGGAGTAGTAGTAGTAAACACAGTCCTGGGCGTTGTTTGTCTAAAAGATTTAGAAGATGATTAAGTCTATAACATAGATTGGTTTTGGGTGCCAAATTTCTTGCTTGTTTGAGCTATAATTTGAACTGTGAATATTATGTAATCTCAGGTTTGAAATTTGTATCAATTCAAGTACAATTAACAATACAGTAAAATCCTGTAATTATGCTATTAAGTAACATAAATTCAATGTAATGATCAGACTTAATCAAGGGTATTAACGAACTATTTACTTACAATGAAACTGATTTTTAACGGATTCTAAAGCGTTTATAAATTTCTACCCTATTTCTACCGTTAGGAGCATCGCTTCGGATTAAAAGCCACTTAGGAGACATTGGCCTCGTTTCTGAGAACACTCTCTAAACTAAACTAAAACTAGCACCGTCACTTACTCGTCAATAGTATATGACAGAGACAGGTAATCATTTTAGTCCTGTCAAACTAAAATGTACGAACATTATGACACGGGGAAGACAATTTTAGGCTAGTCCTCAGCGCATTTCGTTAAATTTTACAATGATGTGGACTAAATTTAGTGAAACCTAACCTTTTTCTAATACGAAGCATGTGAAAGTGACAGCGACATTTTTAATTTCGTTTAAGAGAGTGTATTCGGAATCGGGATCATTATGAACCTTAAAATAACCATTAAAACAAACAACTTACATTTCCGGCGTTTCCTCCCTTTCTTCCTCCTCATAGTCATTCTCCGCAGCTTTTGGCTTCACGTCTTCTACGCCTTTCGGTTCATCAACGAACTGACTCGTCATAAACGTCATTGTGGTCGTTGTTGCTTCAGTTGTCGTCGTAGTTTCAGGCTCGACATATTGCGTGGTGGTGATGATCGTCGATTTCGTCCTAAAATTTGTACGGCCACTTTCCGGATTCGCTCGCAAATCGGCCTCACGCGCACACGATCATCGCAAGTTCGGTGGTGAAAAGGTTTTAGTTTTGGATTTGTTATGGGTTCTGGAACGCTCTGACGTTAGTTTAAACTGCTGTCAGAAATCTCTAAGGGTAAAACGATTGAACAGGCAAGCGCTGAGCAGTTTGAGTTTACATTACGTTCGGATAGAGTTTTAAACGAACAACTTTAATTGTCTTAAATCTAGCTCTCAGAGTTCAATTTTGTATAAATCAGTTTTAGATAAAGGATTATGTTCATTAGCAACATTACTTCTACCAATAACGATACAACTACATTTTCTATCAGTGTATAAACAACACCTTCCACGACACTTAAATTGACCCTTTTTTTTAATCTTCTCAGACCATTTCATCTAATTGAAAGGTTTTTTTTTGGTTTTTTTTTGTTTTTGAGCGTTCCAGAATCATTTTCCTTTCACACACACACGGTACGGGCAGCAACGGACTGACGGCAGCCGTGTACGTGTGAAAGTTAATTTATACGAACAAATAACGCGAGGACCGTGTGTGTGTGACAAGAACGATTTGTTGGTTAATCTTAGGACTAGTTTATAAATTACGCGGGAATGGGTATAAAAGGATCTAGGTTTACGGGTAGGCGGCCGTAACGCACGTAAAACGCCATGAAGGCAATAACAACTCACTAATTTGGAGAGATATAAACGATTTTACAAAAAAGGCTTAATTGAAAATTTGTTTAAAAAAATTCACATACATGTAAATTTATAAAAAACGAACACCCCATGACATCAGTAAAAGCAAAAATAGCGAACATCGAAAAAAATATTAAATAAACGCGCTATAAACACTGAGCCCCTAAAAACAACTAGTCATAAATAGGTGCAAAAATGTTTTCGTCAGAAACTGACAAGAACCAATGTAAGTGTAAAACGTTTATTGAACTGCATACAAACAAATATCGTCAAACAGATATTTTTTTGGTCACTTTTCTTAGCGATTATGTACTCTAGTCGTAAAAAGAAGCTCAAATACTACCACTGAGGTCAAGCCTGTCAAATTCCGTGTAAAAAACTATTATTTTTACTATAGACGCAGATCCTAAATCGATGAGGTAGGTATATAAGTTTGAATACAGGCATAATAATTGCCATGTATTGATAACGTAGTATTTTTGCCGCCATTTTGCCTATAGTGCGCGAACTGACGTCATCATTTGAAATTTTGTTGACTGTAGGTACTGAGTGGTTAAAAACCTGCTAAATGGTGTAGGCAGAAAACACTGTTATCGATAAATCGAATCGTCTTTATTACTGATATTACGTTAATGCATGCATTACGTCAGCTTACCTAAACTTCCTAACCAGTCTTCTAGATGGTTCTGGAATATTTCCAAAATTTTGGTCGTTGTTGACTTCTACATCTCTTTTTCTTCTGACACTTTCCACTTTGTCAGGCACTGTATCTGTCATATTGTTTTTACCATCAGCCGGTTCTGTCAAATTACCCTGACGTACATTCGAGTGGTAAAGTCGGACTTTATCTTTCAGTCGTTCAACGTTAGTTGACTGTTTCATAACAGGCTTGTGCTGTGTTGAAAATCTGACGTTCCCAGTCTTAGTGGACTTAAACCCGATAGGACACGGTGCAGACCCCGAATTTCCTAGACCACACGCTCGCAAATCCGGTTTATCAGCGCAAAACTCTTCAGGCTTACTCTGTGCTTCTTCTATTATAGACCTGGCGTGGTGTTCAATTTGCAAAATGGCTTCCTTTATCTTCTCATTATTTGTCTCACCAATCGGCATCATTTTAGAAACGTTGCAGAACTTCGCGCGTGCTATTTTCACGATTAACCCCGAGACAGCGTGAACATGTTCAGTTATCTCTTTTATAACATCTGTTATATTGAGTTTGTTGAGTTCGGCCGAGTCGAGCATCGGTGGTGGGGTTATGTCAGGGTTGACTCTCAAACTTTTCCTGGGAAAAACATAGATGCTTCGCTTGTTTCGCAGTTTGACCTCTGTTTTGTATCTTTCGCATACATCGACTTTTAGTTTTCGGTCCCGGGCCATACATTCCTCCCCGTAAACTAGCTGGATCTTTTTTAAATCGGTGGCAGTGAGACCTTTTCTGTTTTGCATTGTTTTATCCTGAAATATTAATAATATTTTATACGACCTTGTTATACCTTCACACAGTAATTACTGTCATCGAGACCTAACTTCTAAAGCGTCTTAAGTCGAAAATTCTCCAGAATATAAAAACTGCATCGACAGGCTGACAACGGGCCAAATGTACTTTTGTGCTTCAACAAAAACTGAATTCAATACCCAAAAAAATGCGTTATGCGTTGCTTTAAATGTAACGAATACCTACTTTAGGCGGTTCCCAAAAACTAACACTAGATTACGTGCTGTAAAAAGAGCATATTCATCACACGAAAGAAAAAGACCTTCTTTCTCTTCCAGCAATTCCCAGTTTTCGTTTTCGGAAGTCTTTGTCCCCCCAAGATACTCATCCATCCTCAACTATCCAACTCGTTTCATACCTCTCAACATTTCATAGTTCATTGAATAACCAACCTTAATAACAATAGTTCTGTGTCCATTCTTGCTGTATTCATACTCGCCAAAGTGCATTACGCTGTGGGGGTCGTACGCTAGGTTCTTCCATTCGTTGGGCACTGCTAGATCGCGGGCGAAGAGCTCCATGTACGCTGGTGAATACATTTAATTATTATATTAATTTAATATTCATTAGGCCGCCCGCGACTCCGTTTGCGTGGAAGTCGGTTTCCCGTGGGAATGAGAAGTTTTCCCGCGGTAAAAAGTACCCTATGTCCTTTCCCAACTTCAGTTCTTTCTTCATACTAAATTTCATCAAAAACGGTTCAGTGGTTTAGGCGTGAAAGCGTTACAGACAGATAGACAGACAGACAGACAGACAGAGTTACTTTCGCATTTATAATATTAGTAGGCAAGTAGGCATAAGCTGATAAATAAATCAAAGTTTAGCTCTGTTTGCTTTTATTCTTAGGGCTCTTTCAGTTAAAACGTTTCGTGTCGGACGGCTGCAGTACCGAAACGGTGCGTTTGTTGTACGGCGCACGGAAGGTCATATCCTACTAATATTATAAACGTGAAAGTTTGTGAGTAAGGATGTATGGATGGATGTTTGTTACTCTTTCACGTAAAAACTACTGGACGGATTTGGATGAAACTTTACAGTAATATAGGTTTTATATCAGAATAACATATAGGGTACTTTTTACCGCGGGAAAACTTCGCATTTCCACGGTCAACTGGCTTCTACGCGAACGGAGTCGCAGGCGGCCACTAGTTTTTTCATCATTGAACCTAGAATGCACGATAACAGGACGGCAACTTTTGTACGAAAAAATATGACCGTCCGGTTTCCGTGCGCCGTACGTTTCGGTACGCAGCCGTCCGACACGAAACGTTTGCATTGAAAGAGCCCTTAAACTAGTGACCCGCCCACGCTTCGCAATGGTGCTATTGTGGCTGACGTGTTCACGAAACATTGAATTTTGAAAACTTAAAAGTACTCTTTTCGAATTTAAGTCAAAAAATTACCTTTAACAACAGGCTTAAGCAACCTTTAACATAGGCTTTATTTTATTTTGGAAAAAATAGGGTACCGTAAGATATTGCCACGGGAAAAACCATTTAGTTGCGGGTGAGACCGCAGGGCGGGTCGCTAGTTGTAAATATATTCGCCGCTTGAGGTCATCGCTCACACATCAGCTGATGGCCCAGGAGTGAACATTGAAACACAAGTTAATTTGAAAAAATCAAGTAATTTGATAGTTTAAAAGCAATTTGGCATAATAAGGTAAAAAAATAAATAAAGAGAACGTATAGGTTTTTTTTAACTCAACTAAACGCGTACCCCTCCAACTATGCCCAATTTTCGTTTTCGGAAGCAGTATTTTACACCCTGTATCATCATCATCATTGTTTTTATGTTTGTCCGCTTACTCCTCCTAAACTGCGTTACGGATTTTAATGCGGTTTTTGTCATTTTTAAGCGAATTTATTCATTTAAAATTGTATATGTATAGAATATACGAAAAAAGTTATTTAAAGTTGGCTATTATTCAACGTTTCGTGAACAAGTCGCGCAAAATTACACTATTGCGAAGCGTGGGCGGGTCACTTGTTAGTTTTAAAAGTTATTGATGTATTCCAATATTTTTTTTTATATTAATTAAATTATGCTTGCCGAAACAAAACGCCAGTCAAAGAAAAAAAAGCCAAATCGTTCAAGTGTGCCTCTCAAATTTGAAGAGAGATGAAGGATTGAAATCATCTTGAAATCTATTGGGAAAAAGGTTCCCCTTCCAAAGTATAGTGAATTAATTTGTTAGTCTAATTTATTTCATTGGGGGAGACCTTTGCCCAGCAGTGGACAGTATAGGTTAAAAAGAACATAAAAATCATCGACATATTGCATTATAAAAAAATAAGTTTTTTTTTATTTAATTGGCACACAAAACAGCCTTAAAGTCCAACATTAATATTAAGATATAATGTTAGTTTAATGACTAAACACTAGAAAATAAAATGTACACAACCTGTATTAATGTTAATTAATAAAAAAAAATGTTAAAAAAAAAAAAACAAGTGCATATTTGAAAAAAACCTGATGCTGTTTTAGTCGAATGAAAGACAAAGAAAGGTGACTACGCAAGTTTGTGCCAAAAATAAAAATAATATTCTTTAATGCTCGGTTTCTACACACGACCACCAACGAGGCGTTACTAGTAAGCATATTAATTCTCGTTCGAGGTAGCAAAGTCATTACTATTGGTACCTATAACATCCTGTTTGCATCATGAAATCGTCTTATAGTTAACTCATATTTAAGTATCTACGGTGTGATATATTTAAAATGTGAGTTGCTCATTTAAATTACTTAAAAAAGCGGCGTTCGGACAAACGCGAAAAATATTAGTAGATTCATAGTAAAATTTTATTAAAGTGTACGTGATAAATTTACGCCCCCTAAAAGCACCCTATGTTTGGCCACAACGCAACTTGTGAGCGTTAAAATCGGCAAATTTATAAGTTTTTTTTCAACCGAGTACTCGGCCGAGTAACTCGGTTCTATCAAATTCCCAATTTCGCGCGCGTAAACAAGTACAAACGAACGCAAGTATATTTAGAAGAAAATTTGTTGGCAAATGGTGGACAGGGCACCAAACAAGGCATCATAATTTACATTTATTAAATTTAAATTTTGATTATTTTTATTACTGTTTTTTTAATTTTGTCTCACTAAGTACTTATGCATAAGCATAATTTTGATTTTATTAATTGAAATAGTCAAAGAATTTCTAAATCAGTACGTTTTGGTTAACACTGTTGTTTTAATTATATTATCTACCTAAATATATTGCTTTCTTTAAACAAAATATACTCGGCATTAGTTTACCGAGTTATTCGGCCGAGTACGAGTATAAAAAAAAACCCGCCGAGTACGCCGAGTAAAGAGTATAAACCGAGTAGGTACTCGGCTCATCTCTAGTTTTTACCATATTCCTATAAGAGCCGACTTGGCCTACAATCCTAAACAAAGTTAAAGACATAGGAAGTAAATAACACAACAAAACAACGCGCTAACTGCCCTACATTCCTGACCTCAATTTACTTTATTTTAAACACGTAAGGCGTAGTTACTTGGCGTTTTTCTATCATTATTCTATTCTCTAATGGACGGTCTCAATCCTATTAATCCTACTAATATTATAGATGTGAAAGTTTGTGAGTATGGATGGATGTTTGTTACTCTTTCACGTTAAAACTACTGGATGGATTTGGATAAAACTTTGCAGTAATATAGGTGATACATCAGAATAACACATAGGGTACTTTTTACCGCGGGAAAACTTCTCATTCCCACGGGAAACCGACTTCCACGCGAACGGAGTCGCGGGCGGCCACTAGTATTCCTAATAAGTATATTTTAAACCTTGGTTACGGCAAACTGCTTGTTTTGTTGTTAAGACGTATATTTTTCATTTTTATATAAACAGCTAAATTTTCATATTTTAATCAGCAGGTATAGGTTAGTAGATTATTGAGCTTGGCCGTAAATATTATACATTTTATAGGTAGTATGAATGTTCGTTAACTCCTTAAAAGCCACTAAACGGATTGAAATACAGTTGATACTGTCAGTAAGATATATTTTTCTAGATGGTTCATATATACATAAAATTTAACTAAAGTTGTTTTAAAGCAAAATTCAATATTTCAAGATCAAATGTACCTATAGATTTTTTCGCGGACGCTAAGCACTTAAGTAAATATAATTGGCAATCTAATTTCGACCTTATTCTTATTACAAGACAAAGCAAGAGTTTCTAAAACCCGCATTACCCCAATGCTGTAGCGAAATTCAGCTCCCGAACCCCGGGTCATTGACCCCGCAACCTAATTCAGCTCGACCTTGCTTTATCGACGGGCGGGGTCATTGCCCTCGCGCCCTGACTCATAAGTACCGTTTAACAAAGAACTGTTATTAGACTTATCACTACAAAAGGAAGGTTTTTCTTTAGAGTATTAATTTTATTTTTGTAGGTATATGACGTTTGTGTGATCAATTTCTTTGTATTTTTATGAAAACATATATGGGAGTCCTAGTGGCCTCCACGCGAACGCAGTCGCGGGCGGCCACTAGTTACATAATAAAATTCCTAAAGTTTTATAAGTTACTTATTTAAGATTATTTTTTTGTGTTTTAGGCAGAAATTCGCAAGATGCTAAGTACCTACTTACCTACGTGGTTAAAAACATGTTTCAGTGAAAAACAGAACAATATGCAAACGTGATATAATTAAAAACATATGTTTAAATGAATCAGCAAAAGGTGGTGTGTATTTTTGAATGAATACTTTGTATTTTTTTGAAATATCACGCTTTTAGGTATGATATTATCATCATTCCATAGTATAAATCCAAGTCGCTAATTCTGTCTGTTTGTATGTTTGTCCGGTAACTCCTCCGGAACTACAGGACTGATTTCGATGCGGTTCATTCCATATTTTATTTATTTTGTTCATTCCAATTTGTTAATAAAGAACATTCGAGAAAAAATTCGTGCAAAATTCAATGTATCGTAATCAAATCGTGCAATAATATACCATTCCGAAGCGTTGGCTAATCGCTAGTAGCTAAATAATATAGGGTGTGGTTATTCCTAAGCAATTTAATGTACACTTACGGATATGTTACCAATATTCTGCATTTATCTAAATAAATATAACTCAAAGGTGACTGACATCGTGATTTATCTACGCACATACAGCCTAAACCACTGGACGGATCGGGCTGAAATTTGGCATGCAGGTAGATGTTATGACGCATGACGCATCCGCTAAGAAAGGATTTTAATCAATTATACCCCCAGGGGGATAAATAGGGGATGAAAGTTTGTATGAAACTAAAATTAGCTGCGGGTGAAACCGCAGGGCGGAAAGCTAGTGTAGCTTATAGCTAAGATATGTTTTTATGAATATCATTTCATATGTTACTCTTGACAACACGTACTTTATCTGGTTTTGTGTATAGATTTACGCGATCATTATTACTGGAAATTAAACTCATTGTAAGGTTTTTACGCGTTTATCATTTTATTTTTGATTTTCCGACGATCATTTTTACAAATGCTGCGGTCACGGGTAGTCTACCCCGTGAAAACCTGTTAAAATGAGTTTAATTTCAAACATTTTCATTGCTAGATATTCATAATAACATAAGTAGGTCCATGTATAAAAATCGTTGTGTACCTGAGGCATATTTGCAAACCTTTCCATTAGTAAAATATTCTATGTATAGAAATATTGATTCGTTCTGTTTGTTCAGACGATAAACTAACCGCTTATTTGTGTAACAATAAAAAGATATGCGTAATGCAACACCCACATATGTATTATTATTAGTTTGATTAAAATGACAAATGGAAACCTTAAATAAAAATGTAAATGAGAAAGAGTCAAATGAAAATTAGCTCTTACTAACTAAAGATTATTTGAATTGGTTTAAAAATGGCGACTATATACAATATGTTGTTATAATATAAATTTTCTGCAGTACAAATATATAAAAATATATATGTTGTAAAAAAAGTTCTGAAAAAAGAGTAAGTTATTCTTCTGGTGTTAAATTTATATCTTTTTTAGGTATCAGGTCGGTAAATCTTATCTTATTTATTACGTAACTAACACATACATACACCTACTTTTAATATCGATATAAGTGATATTAGTTTAAGATTTATTCAAGATAATAGATAAAGTGCTTGTAAAATACCATGGCAACAATTTACGCTATCTTCAAACCTGATTAATAAAAAATCACTTCGCCAACGCACGAAGTTCACAAAACAGGTTTCAACACAATCTCATGATAATTATATCCGTTTTTATGACAGATAACTTTCCTATTCTTAACTAAAAACACTTTCTCTTATCAATCTCTGTCTGTATGTGTGATTAAACCTTATCTGTATGTGGTTAAGTTTCAAAATCGTTTAAAAAGTCACTGGCCGCAAATAATCAAGTTTTTTCTTTTTTTATAAGTATTTATAAACAATACAAGCTTTAATCTCGAGCATTACATATTGACATCATATTTTAACAAGTAAACAATTGCCGCGGTAATAAAATCGACGCATTACACCGGTTCTTTGTGTAAATTTAAATTCAGTCTGCGACCGCGCGTCGTGCAGTGAACATGTCTGTGTCCCGAGTTCAGGATTTCAAACTCTATGAAGACATATACATAGAGACCAATTTGCAATCGAACGAGTACGATGGCGTTGTTCTTTTGTTATACCCCGAGGACAAAAACGTTGAGTTGCCCCGTCATGTGGTGAGTTTTGTGAACAATGTGTCGAAGCTTGATAATAATGTGCACAAAGCGCCGACGTTTTGGAACTGTGAATATGTGGCAGGGGGGCGGCTAGTGCTGTCGCCTACGGGGAAAATATCGCCGTATCATGACGTCAGTGTTGTCAAAGATGCCGCGAAAAAGGGGATTCTTCGAGCAATCGACGCAGGGATCAAACGACCTTTGCTAATCGTTCCCAACTTCGTGGATTTTCCTGATGGACAATTGGTTGCAATTCTCGGCGCGCTAGAAGCTCTGTACGTACCCCTGCAAATTTATGAAAGAGGTGTGGCTAGAAGTATTACCAAACTAGGGATACACGCTGAGGAAACCGTGACGGAACACTTTGAGAAAATCGTCCGAAATGCCATCGGTTTGGAGAAAGCAAGGATCATCACCCGGGATATCGCTGGAGGTGACCCTGAACGCATGAGCCCTGCGAACATCGTCGCGTACGTGCGACAATCTTTCGCTAACGACAGCAACATAACACTCAAAGTCATCGACGATGAAAAGGTTATTGCCAAGGAGTACCCTTTACTGGCCGCCGTGAATCGAGCAGCGAACAAAGTGGACAGACACAAGGCAAGGATCGTCGAAATCGTTTACAAGCCCTCCGACGAAAGCAGGATCACAGAGACCGTGATTTTAGTGGGCAAAGGAGTCACCTACGACACCGGCGGCGCTGACATCAAGGTGTCTGGGAAAATGCGAGGCATGTCCCGAGATAAAAGCGGGGCGGCGTCTGTAGCTGGCTTCCTCAAAGCCTGCTCAATCCTCAAGCCGTCACATCTCAAGGTCATCGGCGTCTTATGCCTATGCAGAAACAGCGTGGGTTCCGACGCGTACGTTGCCGACGAGCTGTTAGTCTCCAGAAGCGGGAAAACCGTCAGAGTGTCTAACACCGACGCTGAAGGCCGTCTAGCTATGGCTGATGCCTTGACCAAAGCTGCTGAGATCGCCCACGAGGAGCTAAACCCTCATCTGTACACCATAGCAACTTTAACTGGCCACGCTAGTATGTGCTATGGAGATTACACTGCTGCCTTAGACAACCACAGTGCCAGAGCTACCAACCACGCTTCGCACCTGCAATTCAGCGCTTCACGAATGTCCGAAGGCGTGGAGGTCTCCGTAGTACGACCCATAGACTTGAGCATCAACAACGGGAAATGCAAGGGCGATGACCTAATTCAATACGACACGGATGCTAAAGGTCGTAACCACCAGCTAGCTGCTGGGTTCCTGATTAAAGTCAGTGGTCTTGAGGATAAGAATGTTAAGTATACGCATTTGGATATAGCAGGGTCCGCTGGTATGCCCCCGGATGAGCCCAAGGCTGTACCGATTTTAACTCTTTGCCATGCCCATAAGGTTCTTACCATAGATTAAAAAAGAAATAGGCAGTGTTATTTTTTTTAAAACAGTTGTTTTCAAATAGTTTTTTTTTTCATTTTAAAAGAGTTTGCATATAATGTTTTTCAAGTTACCATATTTTTTTGTTTATTTAATGGGTAGTCGAAGTAATTAAGTGCAAAGTGTATACATAATAATATACAAAGGTATGAATTCTCATTTAGAGTCAAAGTACATATTTTTTATCAGTTTTTTTGTAGATTAGATTTTGTAATGAACTTTGATAACATATTTTTGTTAAAATAAAAGCATTTTATTATAAAAGTTCTAAGTTTTATTTTCCTATCATAAATCAATTTTGAAATAAAAATACAATATTTATTATCAATCAATCAATCAATATAAAAACAATGCAGAAATTATTGTCAAGTGAGCAATATAATATATATAACTTACAAAAAATAATTGCATAATACAATAAATAAAAAATATTTATTGCGCAATCTATTTATAAGTTGTTTTTACGTAATAACTTACTCTGTTAATATTCTTACTAGATTACTTATTACACCTATGTAAATAAGATAAAATGTTAGGCCCTTTCGCATTTATACACAGTAGTATATAAATTATACGTCTATGAAGCTATATACATAGTAAAATACTACTACTTACTTACTTATACTTAAGTTACTTATATATAATGTAGGTCAATGAAATCTAAGCGAATAACAAGTTAATCACCTTTTATAGTGTTCTTTTATATAAGCGAAGGTAAGTGGGTATCTTAGGAAAATATCACATCAACAAGGATCTTAGATAAAACTTTTATGATGTAGCGTATACCTAGTGATTTTAATGTGTAACAAAACTGTTAAACGCAAGTTATCTCTTTTAGTTTCAACCTTGACAATTGTTAATTAATTCTGCAATAGATTTCTACGGTAATCATCAATAACACAATACGCCAATATCTTTGTTCTTACGCGCATGCGTTGAATTATTATCTGACAGTTGGGATCGACTTCTTGTCAATAATTGACATTTAGGAATAAGAGTAGGTACTAAATTAATAGTAAACGAAGAACCGAATTAATAAATAATGAGGTATTTAACTGTTTTAGTTTTGTTAAAAATATATGAAAAGTTAATTATACAAAGCGTCAGTTAACTCGGTTTTTAATGTTAATAATAAGATTCATAGGAAAATATATTTTAACACAACCATTTTCTTACTCCTATAACATAAGTTTCTTGCCTTGTTTTGACGAAAAGCAACCTAATTTTACATAGACAAGAATAAAATAACTTCCTATGTTTTTATTTACTTTTATTTATATAAATTTTGTATGAATAATGCATTTTTTACTTAGTTTATTAATCCATTCTGATGTGTCAGTTACTAGCATTTTAACGCTTAACATGACTTTGATAGGAACCGAGTAAATCACTACACAGTATAAAACAAAGTCGCTTTCTCTGTCCCCATGTCCCTTTGTATGCTTAAATCTTTAAAACTACGCAACGGATTTTGATACGATTTTGTTTAATAGATGGAGTGATTCAAGAGGAAGGTTTACATGTATAATAACATAGTACGAGGAAAGGTGTTTCACTCCGAATTTAACGCGTGCGAAGCCGCGGGCCAAAACTAGTATAAATAAAATAATTAATTTTAAATTTCTAATAATAAAAATAAAAAAAGTCCCGAAGAAACCTATTTATTAATCGTTAATATTCCACTGTATTAATAGCAATATAATAAGTTGCAGAACAATTGATTCAACAAATATCCGTTTATATTATTAATTAGGTAGCAACTGTTTATACAAGTTAGGATTTTGTAGAATTCGTTACTATGTTGTCTTAATTACTAATAGATACTGTTTAATTATCAAACAGTGTGTCGTATATATAACGTGTAATTCTTAGTCATATTTAATTTAGTAAGTGAATATTTATGTTTTTATTTTTATAGTCCTAATTTAAGGGCGTAAATTAAAGGAAAATTTACGCCAATTTTATCGTCAATGGCGCCGATTCCGAATACACTTTCTAAAACTAAATAAAAAAATCACTGTCGCATTCCCATGCTTTGTATTAGAAAAAAATAGGTACGTTGGTCTCACTAAATTTAGTCTAAATCGTTGTAAAATTTAACGAAATGCGCTGAGGACTAGCCTAGAATTGCCTTCGCTGTGTCATAATGCACGTAAATTTTTGTTTGACAGGACTAAAATGATTGCCTGTCTCTTTCTTACATTATTGATAAGTAAGTGACGGCGATAGTTTTAATTTAGTTTCCAGAGGGGTTTTCAGAATCGGGGCCAATGAAATCAATGATGGCAATCTTGTTAATAGTCTAACTTTAGACGGAGCTACCTACATGTAAAAAATAGATAGTTAAACTTATTGTGATTATAATAAATGCAATAATTATCGCGTATATGGGCATTGATGTTTTCCGTTGTGTAGCCCCATCGTGAAAAATACTAAGAAATATAACCTTTTTTTAAAAGCGGCAAAATTCAAGCACTCGTAGACTGAGGGTTCCGTCAAATATATAATAGGGATATGGTCATGCCATTTGTTTGTTTGTTTTTCTATTCGTTTTTATGTGTTGTATCAGCAATTTTACGTTCAAAACCTTGCTTCATGTCAAATTTTATGGTTCTGAGTACAGGGGAAGAAGTACTAGGTTTTTTATTTACTTACGAATACCTAAGTATATGAAATGTAAATATAACAGGTGTAAAAAGACTAATTCCGAAGCCTGAAACTATGTATTCTGGAGCCTCAATAGTAATTAAATTCACTAACAGTATACCCAGAAAACCCAATTTAAAAAAGTTATTAAGGATTGAAAAGTCATATTCGGCGCTTGAAATCATCGCTAACACATCAACTGTTGGTTCAGGTGCAATTATTTACATTGCAAATTAAATTAAAACCCTATTTAATTTGAAATCATCGCAAAATTTTATAGTATAAATGCAATTTTGTACATTTACGTAAAAACAAAATTCTTTTAATCATAAAAACAATTATTTTTTGCTCAAAGCGTAAGCAGTACCCCTCCAACAATGCCCAGTTTTTATTTTCGGAAGCAGTTCTTTTACACCCAGTATACTTAACCGCGTAAACACTTCAACAGTGCGATCTAGGATCGGCCCTGCACTTAGGTGTCATTTGTATGGTACCGCCGGGAAAGAATGTTGGCGACGATAAGCGCCATCTATGTCGCCCCAAAGTAAACAAGGCTCCGTTTTACCTTTTGACAAACCCTAGAAGTGTAACAAATTCCACTCACCTTGTTCAACGTTCTCCGGTTTCACTTCCACATGTTTGTCTCGTAGAGGGCGGTTGTGCTCGAATATGAAGCCTAGGGACTTCATTATCATCATTTCCAGCTCTGGCGACTTGATGCAGTCGTAGCCCAGGGTCACACGCTGGATTAAAAAAAAACAATTTTATAAGTATGTAATGGTTGAGGAATGAATGAATGAATGTTTGGCGGTAAAAGGGGAGATCTCCCGTGCTAGACAGGACACGGGTCTAGGGCCAAGCGGGGCCACTGAGATGATTTCAGAAGTCGTATACTTATATAGTTTACTGCGTTTGAAATGTTGATAGCGCGATATAGGATCTACCATACATTTCGGTGTCATTTGTATGCGTACCGCCGGGAAAGAATGTTGGCGACGATCAGCGCCATCTATGTCGCCACAAATGGTTTGAGGAATGGGTCAGCAAGGTTGCTGTCATACGGCCGAAACCAATATCCTACTAACCTTTGACGCCTTGTTATTTGTGTAACTATGGTAACTATTATCCATGTTCTTGCGTCGCAATAAACTATTAAAGATAGCTGTTGATATGGAAATGACAGAAACACGTCACAAAAGACAAAACTAGCAGTTTCCAATTACCAAGGTTTTAACTATAGTAGAATATTGGTTTCGGCTGATAGACGGCAGCGGTATGTATGGGAAGCGGTAAGAGCGGAAAATCCCGGGTTTGATTACCCAGGTTGGGCCAATTTAATAAAGATGCCTTCTCTAAGTTGGTTCGTGTGCTGATGTAAATATATTTTCGCCTAGTACCGCGCTTACTTTAGTTTAGAGCCACACATTCGATAGAGATTTTTTAATTAACTAGCTGTCCCGACGGCTGAACAGATCGTTTCTGCCTATTTCATTAAAACAAATGTTTGACAGCTATGGGACCAAGTGATTTTTATGAAAAAAAAAAAAAGAGTTTAATATTCGCCTCGTATTTTTTTACTATTTTTCTCTCCATAAGAACCTTCCTCAGACTTCACCAGGCACAACAAAATAGAAATTTGCCAAATCGGTTCAGCCGTTCTCGAGTTTTGCGCTTAGCAACACATTTAGCGATTCATAATCATAATCCCTACTAATATTATAAATGCGAAAGTAACTCTGTCTGTCTGTCTGTTACGCTTTCACGCCTAAACCACTGAATCGATTTTGATGAAATTTGGTATGAAGAAAGAACTGAACTTGGGAAAGGACATAGGGTACTTTTTACTGCGGGAAAACTTCTCATTCCGTCAGTCTCAGTCAGGGAAACCGACTTCCACGCGAACGGAGTCGCGGGCGGCCACTAGTAGTATTATAAACGTGAAAGTTTGTAAGTAGGTATGTAGAGAGGTATGGATGTTTGTTACTCTTTCACGTAAAAACTACTGGACGGATTTGGATGAAACTTTACAGTAATATAGGTTATACATCAGAATAACACATAGGGTTACCGACTTCCACGCGAACGGAGTCGCGGGCGGCCACTAGTTAATATATATCACTGCGACCACGACGATATACCTACTGTCTGCTAAAACCTAGTTTAAATGTCAGATGACAAGTTTTTTTTTTCTCTCTTTGGCCATGGTGCAAATATGATATGCACATTGTGCCAGTGTCAAGTTTATAGTCAAGTTTTAAAAATGGAACGTACATGCGGTTCAATCGTCGAACTAGCCCATGGACTATGCGTGCATCTTCTGACTCCTTCAGGATTCTCGAACAGTAGTATATGCAGCCCCCCCACTGGTTGGGAGGGGACGGGGGCAAACTTAATGCATGTATGATAGGCGAATGTGTGTAAGGCCTTGAGAATCGCTATTTCTTGGTTACGGTCTGCAAAAAAAAAAGATGGTATCGAAAAAATTCAAGTAACTTTAGTAAGTACCATGGATGAAGGAGTAAAATGAATGTTGGTCTGCCTATTAGTAGTAATTTTTAATTTAATTATTTATTTTATCCCACTAATGGCTTAATATGTGTATGCTTCATTTGTTTTGTTGCTTTAATTTTGATTTTTATTCTGCCAAAAGAAAGCTTTTATCTAATAGAAGTAGGTACTAGGAACGTCCTCGAAGAGTTTATTTAAACACTATTTTTATAAGGGAACTTCAACTACAAATAGGGTAGGGTGGTATAAGATTGCGCGGGCCGATAAAATTACGCACTGGACTTAGCTGGACAACGAAGTGACGATTGGGATGAACTTCAATAGTAGGTACCTAATTTGTTTAGTAAGCGAACCGGTTCTAGCTAGCTCCCAAGAAAAGAAAAAATGTGGTTAAAAAAACAGAAAATATGTTAGTACAAACTTCCATACCATTGGTATTTTCCAATTTATAAGCCTCCAATTTCAAAGTGCGCAAACTTATACCACCCTACCCTACTGTATGTCATAAAAACCTAGGGACAGAAACTCACCAAAATGCTCTTTGACAATGAAAAATGGTACTGTCGCATTCGGCCATAAGACAAAATTTTTCACAGTTACCCCTGAAAATACACAAGACTTATTACAATACGAATGTTCCTAATCCATCTATAATAATAATAAAGGCTGTTAGTAACAATCAAATGATTTTTTAATCCTTACTTCCTTATCAAATATTTTAAATGTGAAAATGTATATGTCTGTCTGTTTGTATGTTCCGCTTTCACGTCGAAACGGCTGAACCGATTTTAGTGAATTTTGGAATATACAGTTTAACCGCCTGGGGTGAAAATAGGCTACTTTTTACCGTGGGATAAGTTTCATTTCACAGGTTCTTTAGATTTCTTTAACCCATGATGGAGTCGTTTTACAAAAAAATCACTAAAGAAATATATACAATTCTTTAGTATTTTTGTTAAGCCGGTGTTACAATGTTAGTTTTAGGTTTGACATCCATAACTCAGTGACCAGTAGTGCCGCAAGCTCAGAACTTTTAACGATTGTTAAAAATGATATTTATTTTGGTAAGTTGTATGAACATTAACGATGACAACTGTCAAAATATCGATATTAACGTTCGTTAAGTTACAAGCTAAAACTTGACAATGGCACGATGTGCATAGCATATTTTATTTGCACCATGGCCACAGAGAAAAAAAAGAGATACATAGTTGCTACAATAATTATGAATCTTTTTTGTACACATTTTGTAGGTTTTAACTTTCGAGTATCACTGAACTTGTGTACCATAATTTAAAGTGACTTTGCCGTCAAAGGAATCCAATTTCTGCATCATCATTATCATCATTAGATACATAGTATAAATCAAAGTCGCTAATCGTGTCTGTTTGTATGTTTGTCCGCTATCTCCTCGTGCCAGTAGACGGATTCTGATGCGGTCGCCATCTCTTAGGTCATATTTTCATTTAATTTTGTAAGTAAAGAACATTTGAAAAAAGTTTTTTTAATTTGCCAAAATTCAACGTATCGTAAACAAGTCGCGCAAAATTACACCTATTGCGGGTTTACCTTTAACTATTTTTTTAATTCTTTATTTTTTAAAAGAGGTTTATTCTCATGAAGATGATGTCATCCCCATCAGAGCACAATAGAAGCAATATTTTCAAACGTACCTATGCAATGTAGTCAACGCCCCTAGCGGCAGATCGAAAAAACTTGTTTTTTACAACGAGATTTATATTTTCAAAATCAGTTAGTAAAGCTGTCTTCGTTAGCCCTATTATTTTCATAAACTTTTACTCTTACTACATTTTTACTTATTATCTAAAAAAAGTCTTTTTGATTGACGTTTTCTTACATAATAGATATCTACGTAACTCGCCATCTTTTGTATTTTACCTATTATCTGCTACAAAAGTTTGTGAGGGTAGTCATAAAAAATATATAAGCCAACTTACCTTTTGCTTTCTGGTAATTATAAATCTCACAATTACAGTTTAGATATAAATGGAGAAAGATTAAGATATAAGTTGCATAGAGCATCTTAAAAAATACCCTGAGGTATTTTTTTTTTGCTTATCGCAAGCGTCGCGAGTAAAAAACACATAAAAACAAAATGCATTGCGACATTTTTAATAAAATCAATGTTATAAAATACTTACTGAAATTGACGTGATTTTATCGATTATTTTAACACGCGCAGGCAATTTATAAATTCGTTTTTTTTATTGTATAAGGTACCTACAGGCACAGTGTGCGTTTGGGTTCCAAGTTTAAAACTTTCAGGAGCTGTCAAAACATGATTCTAAATTGAAACCCAAAAGAATTCTAGAAAAACAGTTTAAAGCTAAATCTAAAGTAAACATCCTTTTTTCAAATATCTGCTCGATCGGTAATCGGGAAGTGGATCAAATTTAACTTGCAAGATTCCACTTGGACAATCATACCTTTGCAAGTTGAATAAAAACTTTTAATAAAAAAAATGGTTTTATTTTAGGTCGAATTTAAGGTTTACTTATTGCATCCTGTGACCAAACTAAAGATTTGGTATCCCATTTTTACTTTTAGTTACTAAATAATCTACCTATTATTCAAGTATTTACATACTTACCTACTGAATTTTCGGCAATCATACCTTTAAATATTTGGCCAAACTCATAGTTAGTGGAGTTACTAGGAAGGACTAAACTTCAGTACATAGCTACTAAAAATGATTAAAAACTGGACTTTAGATCAGACATTACTTTTAAAAAGATTAGATAAAAAAAAACAACATGAAACCGCCATAGATCGAATGCAATCCGCGGGAAACCGAAATGCCGCCAAATAGTGATGTCCATCGACGCTAGGGGTGTTCCAATTAACGATAACTTTTTCTTCTATAACTAACACTACATACAAATTAACTACAAGCAAGATAGCTAAATTTTTCTACCTGAAAGGCATTTAATATTCACGTAAATACTCACTTGGTTAGGCAGGTACCATTTCTTTATTTCTTAGTAGTATAATTCGCAATCCATGTCTTGCATGATCATAGTTATATCTGCTTACTTCTTTCAAAACAAGTATCGGAATTTGACAAGATTTTTAACTTAATTTAATTATTTAAAGATTATGTTTTGTATTGATCTTGTAAACTTTGCAACATCTAAGGTTCTATATAAGATTACGCAATATAAAAGTTCTTAACTCATTACTTGGTTAGTTAACTTAAATATTAGTAAATAAAACATGTATGTAAATAAACACTAAATTACATGTATTGTACATAAATCCTTATTCTACCTTCTTTTCTTCAGGCAAGCCGAACAATTTTCTAACTGCATCACCGTAACCTTTCAACGTATCATTTGACTCTCCATCATTCATTAACTTCAATACAGCATTCTTATATGTATCGCTGTGTTCAATAACACTGACATCAAAGTTTCTATAGTCCTCTTTAGTTAAATCGGCATTTTCATTTTTACATTTCAAATGCCAATCGACAAGACTCTTCTTAGACGGGTTGTTATCCCAATTGTAATATTCCATATCTTCTTCAGTTTTCTCGCTTTCCCAATCTTCCACGTTCCAAGACTCATGGTAGCAAGCGGTGAGTAAATAGTTGACATAGTCTAAGTTCTGTTGACGTACCGGACATCTGTCAGCTGTCAAAGTTACATAGTCTGTTTCATCGTTGTATCGGTCCCCAACTAACCGAATGAATTTGTCTCTGGCATGTTTATCTAGGTTGAGAGTAGATAACTTGAAGCGTAGGTTTACAACTCGGGCTAGTGGATTCCGTATTGAAGGACTAGCATGGCAGTAGTCGGAACTGATTACTTCAATGGGATAATGTTGTTCGATAGCTTCCTCGGAGTTGAGCAGCTTTGGCCACGGTGTGCAAAACTGTTTGATGGCTTCGCACTGAGTTTTTATCACCGGTGGAGTAAGATGAAGGAAGTTTGGTACTTTCATCAGCTCTGCATTTGCTTTTTTGCCCGGTGGTGATTGACCTTTAGGTACGTAACCTTGCCGTAGAGGTAATGGCACACTGGATGGGTGGAAGGTTTTGGGTCCTGGCCAGACATTGCCCCAGTACTGAAAAAAAGTAATTAATATGGTTATTCAAAATCACACAAATTTAAAACTCACTGCTCATTATTATGTTTGTTCTTATGTAATACTGGACATGAAGAAAAAAATATACCTACTTTCTTTAAATTTGAAAAAAATCTTTAGCAAAATTGACAAAATCTGTTAAAGATGAATTAAATAAAAAATGTCAGTATCATTGTTGGACGGTGATCACAGGGTTATAATCACTACATGCTTAGTGTATCTGTGTGCTTCATCTTTAAAATTATGCAACAGATTTTGATGGGGTTTTTTAATAGATAGAATGGTTCAAGAGGAAGGTTTACATGTATAATAATATAGTATAGGGAAAGGGGATTTACTCTGAATGTAATGTGTAAAACTGTGAGCAAAAGCTTGTTATTTTTATATTTAAGTCCAAAGGATAAACTTAGATTTGGTTGGTAAACAAACAATTGTAATTAGTACCCTTATTATTGAGTAGTACCTAAGTAATAAGTCACAGTTGGGAAGAAAGTATGCAATTGACTTTTCTTAAAGGTAAAGGCTTTAGTATGATTGATTTATAATCTCCAAATAGGCATGATGACAGATTTTGAAAAACTGTTGTATCATATTCAGAAATATATACTTATTGTAAAAAATATCATATTTCGGAAAAAAAAAGCATGATTTATATGAAAAAAATCAATTTAAAATTTTATGTTTAAAATTCCCACCAAAACGCTCCAAAGTGTCATGGCGTCAATTTTGACGTCACTCTTGAGCAGTGTTACCAACTCGAATTTTTATAAATCCTTCCGTACGACTCTAAAAGTTGGTAGTTTCTGACCAAACTCAATTCGAAAAGTAGGTAGATCTACCAACTTCTTTTTTTCAAGATTTAGAAGGAATCTGCACGGTCGTATAATATCTATAACCGATTATTTTAGTAAAAATAAATTATTTTTCTGACTATTTTTAAAAAAGCAATAAGAAAAAACTAAATTGTTAATTTTTAGAATAAAAACAAAATAAAAAAAAATCCCATCCCACTAATTTACCCCCTAAATTTGGGGGGAAAACCCCTAAGTTGGGAACCATGCTCAATAGTGACGTCATTCGCTCTGATTGGCGTTCAGAATATCATGGCGGACTGTAGTATTTTGTAGATTTATTTTTTAAAAATATTAATTAATCTCGCTTTAATTATAATAATACCTTGTTATTTTTTAATATTTTATTTACGTTTCATTAGATGGTAGCATAATTTTTGTGTATTTTATTCACAGTCATCATGCCTATTCTTAATATAAAGGCCTTTCGCTTGCAGAGTGGTAATAAATCAGGAACTTATTAATCAACTAGAAGTGCCCTTATTTGTACCCTCATAACATAGCTTATGGAAGTATTTTTTAATTGGTTGGTAACAAATTACACTTAACATCCAACCTTCACAAACTTTACCTCTTGACATTCCTTTCGTAAACTTAGTTCACCTGGGTTAAAATATTTTTTTAGTTTTTTTTTTAACTTATTTTTTTGTTTAGAGGTTTAGATGTTTACCTGATTAGCAGGCATCCTCTCGGCTCTGTCAGGCTCGACATCAGTCTTACGAGGCGGCCTTCTCTGCATTCGCTCCCTTTTCTTCAGAATATCCAAAACCCGAAATTCCTCTTCATCGTTTTGTTGCAAAGTTGCGGCCTTATTGGAATTGAAACGCCATGATTTGATGTTGCAAATTAAACTGTAGTTTCCAGGCCGGTATAATTTGATGATAATACTCATTTTTGCGTTTTAGTTTTGATTTGGCGACAGTAAAATAAACAAACCTAAATTGCCATTTTGAGGTTATGTCCACAGACTAAGAAGAGATATCAAGTCTATCTACGTAACGTATGTTATTGTTATGTTATGTCGTGATTAGAGAAAACACAAAAGCGATTTATGAGAAATATTGTAAGCATATGGCCGTATTTGGGAACGAAACTTAAGTCTAAAACTAGTATTAAATCAAGTCGTTTTTCTAGTATTATTTATGCGAATATCACATTTATTAAAGTAATATTCGGTTTTAACCAAAATTTTAATAGAGAAATTCCTTAAATCGACTAGCTTAAATGACCAATAGAAAGGTAATGTTTTAAATCACAACTCATAAAAGTAAAATAAAAAAAATTGAACGGCAATAGTTATTGTATTGGTAATAATTATGATGTTGACTTTAAAAATATCCCACAATGGACCATTCATTTCATTATAGCCGAACTTCTCTGACATGGCAAAAAAATTGGAAAGCACTACAAAAATACTATTTAAACAATCTTTTTAATTTTCAAGGAAGGAAGAAAGTTCAAGTAAAATTTTTGTGATTATCTCTATCAAGTTATTCTTCAGAGGGCATACCTGTAGTTTTTAGAACACAATTCTTACCTTTATAAAAAGTGGTATGTGGCTTTTGAAGTGTCAATTTATTCGAGCATTGCAAAGCGTTGCTCGAAGCAAAAATGCCACACATAGCTAAATGGATACCCAGTAAAAAAAACATATGAAGAAATCATTGAACGATCTGAGTAATCAATTAATTATAACAGGGGAAAATTTTAAATTAAAAACTGTATTTAAATAAAAAAGTCGGTAGGTCGCTAAATACAATGGCAACATTCTGAACTACCCACAATATATGTCACATTGACATTGACATGACATATAATCCGATAAAGTTAAGAAGTGTGTTCAGTTTCCTAGAGTGGCGCTGGTAGCAACGCAATTTCTATAGACGCTCGTAGACGCGTTCACCATATTACAGTTACATCAATTTGTATGGTTAATTTAGTTATTGTGCATGTGTGTAATTATTGTGCCGGACGAAGTTTGGTGTGTTTTATTTTGGAATTACGATTTTTTACTGGTTGTGAAGCAATAACTTCTATTTCAAGAAATGAAACGTTATTAAAATGGAACCAAATAATAAGAAACGGTCGAGAAAATCTAAATTAGTGTTACGACAAGTAGTGGAACTGGATGAAGAGCTGCAGGTAGGTCCACCATTTTGTGCCATTGGAAGTCTCGTTTACTTTTTTCAGTTACGTACTAAAAAAACACTTTTCTTTGATTTCAATTATCTTCAATCGTTGAGTATTATTTGAAAATGAAATTACTGTCCATTTAAAAGGTTAATTATTGCTATTTCCACCGTATGATCGCGTTTGCGGGTAACCTAATATTCAAGTACCCATGACTTTCGTGTGTCACATATTACGTAGAAATAACATTGTTATTTATAAACACTTATAAAAACGGTAAAATAGTGTAGCATTATACTTAAAACATAGTTTTTATCTTTAAAACTATAAATATCTCAATGCACCTTGCATATTTCTCAAGTTTGGTTAGAGTTAACCAAAAAAATGCATTCTTCATTATGAAATAGTTTTTGTGTTTTTCCTAAAGGAAGAGTAAAAGAAAGTCACTGTTTAGTTATTTTAAATTTCTAGACTAAATTTAAAGTGAAGTTCAATGATAAAAAGTAATAAAGAAATATCATACAATTTATGCTGTCTAGGAGTCATTTTAATATCATTATTATGTTTTAGATTTGGTGATAAGAGATAATTTTACTCATACAGCACATTATTTCAATCCATCTACTAACACCTATGAGTAGTTGCTATATTGCACCATTATATATTCACTTAAAAGGATTTTATGTATGATTGGTATAATACATACATATAACTTATAATAATTAATTATTTTTGACCTTCTTCTAATTAGAACTAGAAAACACGATAACTATATCACAAATTCCTATATTTATGACTCTATTTCTGTTCTGTGTCACTATTTAATCTTTAATTCCACACTATTAAATAGTGTCCCACTCACATAACTATTTTACTAAATTTCAGAAAATACTAGATATCTCACAAGATATAGAAAAGCCAGAAGAAAACTATCTAGCAGGTGTTGATTCCAATGATAGTTCTTACGATGGAATTATCCCTAAAAAAGAAAAAGATTACGTTGATATTGTCTTCAAGGAAGAAAAAATTGATGATTATGAAGAACCAAGTACTTCAAGTAAAGAGGTTACTCAGAAAGAGGTTGCAATTGAAATCCCACCCCAAACCAGTAAAATTCCCCAGATAATGAGATTAAGGCTTGACAATAGTGAAAAGCATGAACCAATCAAAGAGTCAAGTATGATCATAGACCATACATACAGCAAAGTTGAAGAGTCAACTAACATTCAGTTTTCAGTAAACATTGAAGTTGAAGAGTTTGATGATGAAAATATAACCACAGACACACTACACATAGATGAAGAGCTAGATTATGGATACCGTACTAACTCAGAAATCAGTGTTCGCAAAGATCTTTTCATAGACCCTGAAAAGGAAGTTTCAGAGCTGAACTTACCTTCTCATGTTGTCAACAACATTATATTAGGAGAAGGCAAATTTACGTCAAAAATCGAAGCATTACCTCAAGATATCATCAACAGTATTATCTTAGGAGATGAATTCCAAAGTCAACACAATACAGATGACAGTCAAAGTAGCAGTCTAGCATTACCTGAAAAAAGAGAGAATTATGCCATCATTACTGATTTACACAAGTGTCTCATTGAGATTTTTGACATATTAAATCAAGATTCTGGTCTAGTACACAGTGTTCTACGTATAGAAGTGCTCAATGATTTTTGGGGTAATGTATCCCATTTTAACACACTGCATCCAATACAAAAGTCTTTACAGGTAGCCCTTGACACCTGGTGTGTTTGGTACCGAATAACTAGATTCCTGCCTATGTACTACAAATGCTATGTCTGTAACGTGGCCTACTGGCATTTGAATGACTTATCTGATCATTTACTGAGCAACCACACAGAGATCAATGTAGATATTGAAGTCAACGATGCACTATGTAATATTGTGGCTTATGACAAGACCCTAGCTAAGACACCGGCAATGAAAGAAATACCAGTCGAAGGTAAATGCTGGAATTGCTGCAGAAATTACACCAACCACTTGAAAGTCACCTGCGAAGGCTGTAAAATGAAGTTTGCTTCGTGCACTGTGTTCATATTTCACACTTTAATGTGCGATCAGTACAAAGCATTGAAATCTAAGTGCGAAGACCAGAAAATCACCTGCGATATATGTCTATTCAATTTCTACAACCAGAAAGACTACGAAGAGCATTTTGTTGTGAAGCACTCAGTAAGAAGTGATATTCCCCGATCAGTTCTCAATCGAAAGTGTCGTGTTTGCAAAAACACTATTAGCTTCAACCACGAATGCACAGTAAAAACACCTAAAAAGTTTCAACAATGTAGCCATTGTAGATACCGGTTCAAAAGTGTCAAAGCTCTCCGTGACCACATCAAATACAGTGAAACGAAGACTATAAACTGTATGTTATGTGAAAAGACTTCGTCTTGGCGGTGTCAGTTCGCTCTTCACATGTTAACACATACGGATGCATATAAACTATATATTAAGTGTATGTTGTGTAAAGTGCTGACCGTGTTTGAAGATAGGCATTGCTTTATGAGTCATATGAAGAAAGTGCATAAGCCCAATGGTGTGGACGCTGTCATGGGTTACGGGCAGAAGGTGGGTATTTTTATTTATTTATATGTAGATGGTGAATTAGTATTATGTTATGAGGTAAAAAGAGAGATGACAACTGCCCTTACTTACTGCTAAATTCATTTTTATAAGTTTTATAAGCAGGTTTTACAAAGCATACAAAGTTAAAGCTTTTCTTTTTCCATACCTATATCTACATATTATTGTGTTATAGCCTAATGGCTAGGAATACTAAAATACGAAGGTTTCAGGTTCGAACCCCATTAGTGTGTATCTACCATTACTTTTGGTAGGTATATTTTCTTTGACACGCACTTTCGGTGAGGAAAAACATCGTGAGGGAACTACATGAAAAAGAAGCCTTTTCCTATTAATTACTACAGCATTTAATATTTATAATACATTTGTACATGTATGTACCTACTTAACTTAAAAACCTTTTCTTGAAAAAAACTTTAAATATGGTGAAAACCACTTTTAAATCCGTTTCGTGGTTTAGGAGGAGTAAGTAGACAAACATCATACTATTAGCGACTTTGATTTATACTATGAAATGATGATGATGATGATGAATATTTTCAGATGATATTACCTACATCGTTATTTGACAAATACAGATTAAAATCAGGAACGGAAACAATTAATACATCAATCGGAGGTAAGGCTTTTTTCTATTACATTTCACGATCTCTGTGGTGCAGCGGTATAAGTACCGGACTGCTAAGCAGATGGTTCCGGGTTCGATCCCCGGGTCGGGCCAATTTCGTCAAAATGGTTTTTCGAAATTTGCTCGTGTCTGGGTGTAACTAGGTTCTCCCCTAGTCCATTGTGTGGTACCTATAGTACAAGCTTTGCTTAGTTGCCACACAGTTGGTGTGTTAGTCTGGAGATTTATTATTTATTATTATTTATTTTCAAATTGACTTGATAACTAGAATTCACAGAACTGAGAAGGTACATAATGAAACCAGATTATTATTTTCGAAAATTAGTTACTAATTTTTATCTAATATCAAAACCACTTAAAAATAATTATAAATCAATTGATGGTCATCTATGGCTCAATGTGGTGGATTAAGGCTCAACCTCATTTATACACATCAGAAGCAGGCCTGTGATCAACTAGCTAGTGGAATGTATACTTATTGACTGTTGCTATATGCTTATGTTATTTTACTTTGCAGATACCACGACCAGCAATACAAGCTTAGCCAAAATCGATGAAAGCAGTACAAATGTGCCTGAAAACAATTTCAACTCCGATAACTTTACAATAAAAATAGAATTAGACGAGGAAAATCAACCCGTACTCACTTTCAATGACCCACCGATTGACAAGCCTGTACCAGCCAAAAACACAAGCATAAAACCCAAGAAACCAGTCAAAAAACCAGACAGGTCTCTACTGAAGAAAAGTTTTAAAAGCAAAACTAAGAAAAACACCAAAAAAATGACACCAATAAAGGAAAATATTGTTCAAAATGAAGAAGACAGTACCAAAGATGGTGCTACGCCTTATGAAGAGCTGTTGTCAACTATTTTTGGCAATTTCAGTGGCACGAATGAAATGGATGAGGATGCTGTTGTAAATGAGGATAATTTTGATTTGGTTAAAGTGAAAACTGAGATTAAGGAGGAACCTATTGATTATGATTTGTTTTCTGAGAGTATTGATATGAACTTTATGACTGGTAAGAGTGTTATGATTATTGATATTAGTTTTTGATATTAGTGTATAAGATTTACCGTTTTAGTTTTATACATAGATGCTACAAAAGAAAAAGTAGGTTTTGAATGTACCTAGTTTAACGAAAAAAATAGTTATTTAATTCCTTATTTGAAAAGTGGGAAAGTACCTACTTACATATTATTTTAAACATATATTCCTGGGTAATACATGAGTAATTTTGGTTAAAAAACCATTTATGAAACACGATGCGTAGACACAAAATAGTTTAATTAAATAATTATAAGTTTTACTGAATAAATAAAAATATTTTTTTACAGAAATAAAACCAGAAATAATAATGGGCAACGTAATCTTAAAACGAACATACTGCTGCACTAAATGTGGGTTCATCGGCTACCACAAAGAATACAAATACCATATCACAACCGAGTGCTCAAAACGACTGAACGAACTGACAAACATTAAATACACTTGCACCAAATGTAACGAGGAATTCCCAAAACTAAGATTGTATATCAAACATTTCATCAAGCACGGATACAAAGCCTTATCATGTCCTCAGTGCTTCAATGTTTATGACTCTCCGTCAAAATTAGGATTACACATACAAAACCATATTAAAGATTTGTACCTCCGGTTGATATTTCTAACCGATGATCAAATGAAACAGAACTTCTGCTATCAGTGCAGTAAATGCAAGTTAAGGATTACGGAGAATGATTTCTTTGAGCATTGGGAGTCCCATTTGCAATTGAATTTGAGTAATGAGTATACGGTTGAAGTCAATTTGTGTGAGAGAGAGAATAAAGTTAATACAATTGAGAATGGTGATGCTATGGCTGCTATCGATCCTGCTAAAATGAAGATTGTGTTACGTGAGTATTCAAATATACGTGAAATGATTTTTTGTGTGTGTTAGAGTTATTTGTGACCTTAAGAGACCCACTCTCATAAAGTTGATTTTAACTCTTAGATTGGTAGATCAAACAGAAACATAAGCTTTATTTTAATCTATAATATACAGGGTTAATTTTAATTAGCGCATCACCTCTTGTAGGCAGCTTTTCTACATCAATCTCAACAACATTTAACCAACGACTAAGTAAAATAAAATTTAAAAAACGTTTTTCCATACAAATTTATTAGATGCCTCTGAACGGTTAAATACTCTACGCGCACGCAACTGGCGTGGCGGGCGGCGGGGGGAGGGAGGGGGACAAATGTTATTGATATTGATGTAGGGAAGCCGCCTGCAAGAGGTGATGCGCTAATTAAAAATAACCCTGTATAAAAGTTTTTACGACTTGACCACAAAACATATAATTTTCGTTTATTTTCTAATTCGTTTCCTCAATGAACATGGCCATCCCTACTTCCCTACTAATATTATAAATGCGAAAGTAACTCTGTCTGTCTGTCTGTCTGTCTGTCTGTCTGTTACGCTTTCACGCCTAAACCACTGAACCGATTTTGTTGAAATTTGGTATGAAGAAAGAACTGAACTTGGGAAAGGACATAGGGTACTTTTTACCGCGGGAAAACTTCTTATTCCCACGGGAAACCGACTTCCACGCGAACGGAGTCGCGGGCGGCCACTAGTTAATCCATATAATTTAAAACACGTCATATTACAAATTGATTGAAAATGATACATAAAAAAAGATTTTATATTTAAATACTCACAGAATACGATTAATTACGAAAAACTCTTGTGGTAAATAAAAGGTGACAACTTTGATAACCATTACTACGATTTATTTTGAAAAGTGGCTATAATAATTTATACCTATGCCACGAAAATGACTTACAAACATACCTTCTAAAAATACGGGGTGTAAAAGAACTGCTTCCGAAAACAAAAACTGGGCATTGCTGGAGGGGTACTAGTAACGTTTTTAGCAAAAAAAAAACTGATTAACAGAAAAAAAAAGTTTTACGTAATTTTACAATATTGCATTTATACTATTATCAGATTTTGCGATGATTACAAATTAAATAGGGTTTTAATTTAATTTGCAATGTAAATAATCGCACCTGAACCAACAGTTGATGTGTGATCGATGATTTCAAGCGCCGAATTTTCAATCCTTAATAACTTTTTTAAATTGGGTTCTTTGGGTATACTGTTAGTGAATTTAGTTACTACTGAGGCTCCAGAATACATGGTTTCAGGCTTCGGAAGTGGTCTTTTTACACCCGATATAATTTATAATATCATTTTAGGTCAACTCCAAACAGGCAGGCGTCAATACGTGCGATGTACAGAATTGAAATGTTTACTTTGTCCAAAGAAATTTAACAGAAAAATGGAAATAAAAAGGCATTTGATTGAACATTTGTTAATGGAGGCGTATTCTAATAAACCAAGGTAAGGTTTAAACCTTTTAATTTTAATTAAATAAGTATGTTTTTGATATTAATATTATTATGTTTTTGAAATATTTAAATGTGTATGTGCAGCCAATATCACAGTGAATCTAATATCATGTTAAATCCAATATCATGATTTGACCTACACAAAGTAGAAATGTTAATTTAATTACCCTTATTATATGTATAAATTATTCTTTAATATTTAATAAACTTTTTTAAAATCATTTTACATTTATTTCGATAAAAGTACATTTAATATTTATTAAAGTATTATAATACATTTTTTTATAGAAATGGAGGTTTAAAATGTCAAATCTGTGGAGAGAAATACTTCCGTCCGGACGTCTACAAGCAACACATGCGCAGTCACGCGGCTTTACCTATTTATAGGTGAGTTTTATTATTGTATTTGATAGGAACTTTGTAATAAAGGTTTAATTAAGTCGTTAGATTTGTATCAAACTACTTTAACTGTGAATGCGAACTTAAAAATAGCTTTTTAGTTACGCAGATATATTGGACTAGCTTTCAGGCCTGCGTTTTCACCCCATATGTTACAGATTATATCTATATACGAAGTTTCATTCAAATTTGTTCAGCTGTGTTTGCGTGAAAACTTTCGCATTTATTAACATAATTACTTTTCTTAGATTTTACTCAAATATATATTTTAATTCATTCCAGATGTGACATTTGCAATAAAAGTTTTAGTGATTCGAGCAATTTCGCAAAACACAAGAAAGTTCACAACGTGAAGGTACTAGTGTGTGATTATTGCGAGAAGAAGTTCCAGAGTAAAGTTACTCTTATGGCGCATATTGAGGTATTTATGTTTTACTAGTGGCCGCCCGCGACTCCGTTCGCGTGGAAGTCGGTTTCCCGTGGGGATGAGATGTTTTCACGCGGGAAAAGTACCATATATAAATGTTATTCTGATGTATAACCTAAATTACTGCAAAGTTTCATCAAAATCCGTCCAGTCGTTTTTACGTGAAGGAGTAACAAACATACATACATCCATCCATACATTTCTCACAATCTTTCACGATTATAATATTAGTAGGATTTATTAATTGTAACTGTTTGTATGAACTGTTTTAAATTTAACTATTGAGAGAAACAACGTAGTTGGTCAATCTGTTTTAGATTCTATGACAATATATTTAGAGATCTTTATTTTATAAATATACACCGAAATTAACGATGTAACTATCCTTCTTAAGATTTATAATATTATAATCTCGAAATCCTTGATCCTATTTATTATTATTTTCAGATTTTTTATCTTATTTTTTAACTCACTGAGGCGCGTTTGTATTTTTATACATATTATAAGAAGTCCTAATATTTTTTACTTATTTTCACCTTAACGTATCAATACTACCAACGAATATCATATCATTACAATCTAATCAATAACATTTTTTCAGTTACACCTTAAAAACAAAGTATTCAGATGCCCGCATTGCTCAAATACCTACCTATCTTTGGCTAAAAGAACTAAACATATTAAAAAGGACCACGAGGGCTTCAAGCCCATGTTTAGATGCATGATTTGTAGGAAGAACTTCATTTCGCTTAAAGACAAATGGGAGCATCTGTGGGTGGTGCATAAGGAAAGGTAAATACTTTTTATGTTGATATAAGATTAATGTTTCTAATTCAACTTGTGGCCGCCCGCGACTCCGTTCGCGTGGAAATCGGTTTCCCGGGGAATTAAAAGTTTTCCCGCGGTTAAAGTAGAAAAAAAGTACCCTATGTGTTATTCTGATGTACAACCTATATTACTGTAAAGTTTCATAAAAATCCGTCCAGTAGTTTTCACGTGGGAGAGTAACAAAACTCCATCCATACATCCATACTCACAAACTTTCACGTTTATAATATAAGTAGGATAACATAGATAAAAATGATATTTTAAAGTTTATAGGCATCTCATGAGTTTTTACTTCAATTTTAGATATTTTAAATATAATTTTATTATAATTACATTACAAATCTCATATATTTGTGAAAACCGCCATTCGAGTCTGTTTCTATGTTTGTCTTCTTACTCCTCTTAAACCACGTAGCGGATCACTAGTTTTCAATGAAAAAATACAAAACAATTATTTTATCTAAACTCTATTTTTTCAGTTTTTTTTATTAATTATTTATTTGTTTACTAGCGACCCGCCTTGCTCACGAAGCATTGAATTTTGGCATACTTAATAAAAAAAATAGTTGTTTATTTACAAATGTAAATGAATAAATTTCCTCCAAGATGGCGAAAACCACATTAAAATCCGTTGCGTGGTTCAGGCGGAGATAGCGGTCAAACATACAAACAGACAGAATTAGCGACTTGGATTTATACTATGTAATGTAATGATATATTTTTGTTAACTTCACAGACACATCAAAGCGGATTGTCCCGAATGCGGTAAGAAATTCCGAAAGCCTTCGGACGTGAAGCGACATGTCGCCGAATGTCACAGCCATGAAATTGAGATCACCGTTGATTAAACGTGATATTGGATACCACGTGATATTTGATCAATCGTGATATTGGATCTTCCGTGATATTGGAAATGGTGTTGCATGATTTTATTTCATATACAGGGTGTCCCAAAACTCGACGTCAACCCGAAACCGGGTGACAAGGCAAGTCATGCTGGTTATCAGAAAAATGTTTAAAAAAATCTAAGTCACGTGTTCTCAAAATTATTGGCATTTAAAAAAAACACGCAAAATTTCACACCCTGTGACAGTGTTTTTGCTGCTGTTGCCACAAATGTTCACTTTTGGAAACTTTTTTTTTTGATATGTAACCCTGAATAATGCTTCTCTAAACTGTTATCAACATTTCAAATCTAGCTCCTCGAGATTGCATAAAAATAGGACTTATTTCCAAGAAAAAAATTAAAAATTAAAAATGGCCTTTTAACTGTCTGCATTGAAAAAAAATTGTACTACGCGAGTTTGGCAAGTTGTGACAAAAGTTGGCGCATTTAGTAAGGATTCCAAAATGGTATGACACTTGGCAAATTGTAGCTGCTATCATGAACAAAAAAAAATATTTCCATGAAAACCCATTTTTAACTTTTTTTCTTACTTGGTTAAAATTGCAAAGCTTATCGTTGGTTACATTGGAGCCGCTTCCAATTTACACACTGATTAAATTTAACTGAATTGTACATTGTACTGATGTACTCGTCTATCTTTATTGAATGAACAGATTGTTCACTTTTAATTTATTTTTTTTAGTGTGTGCATTGGAATAAGCATTTATTGTTAAAGGTTTCAATTTTAAATAAAACAAAATTTTAATACCAATGTTTATTAATAAAATTTACAATAATTCTTAAAATGTTATAATAAGTGTTCGAAATGCCTTCCTTCGGCGGCAATACAAGCGCGACATCTTTTTAAAAAAGATCGAGCTATCTTTCTAGCGTATCGTCCATTATTTACAAATTGAGCTGCTTCAGCTATTCTCTGTAATTCATGTTCACTCCCAATGGGCTTCTCGTAAACTTTTTCTTTAACAGCTCCCCAGTAAAAAAAGTCTAAAGGATTCAAGTCCGGTGAACGGGCCGGCCACGAGATTGGTCCAGCCCGCCCGATCCATCTCCCAGGAAGCTCTTCATCGAGGTACTCTCTTACGGGGCGAGCAAAGTGCGCTGGGCACCCATCTTGTTGGAACCACATTTCTCTGTAAATGCTTAGCGGCACGTCTTCTAATAAATTTGGAAGATGGTTTTGAAGAAAGTCTAAGTAAACCTCGCCAGTTAATGCATCAGGCAACTCAAAAGGACCAATTATTTTGCCATTCAAAATTCCGGTCCACATGTTAACTTTGAATCGGTACTGGGACCGATCCTGTCTCGTTAAATGAGGGTTTTCAACACGCCATTCATGCAGGTTGTGCATGTTCACGTAGCCGTCCTTTTTAAAAGTTGATTCGTCCGACCATAAAATTTTTGTTAGAAAAAGTGGGTCATCTCTGTACCTCTCCAATATCGTCCGGCAAAAATTCACCCTATTTTGGTAGTCACCGGGTAATAATGTCTGTACTCGCTGTACGTGGTATGGGTGTAGGTCATTTCTTTTTAAAATACGGTGGGCTGAACTTTTGGGCACTCCGGTGTTCGTTTCAATAGCTCTTACTGAAGTACTTGGGTCTTCTTCGACAGCCTGTAGAACTTCTTCTTCCATAGGGTTGGTGGGTCTGCCTCCACCATGCGTTTGATTTGGGAGGCGGCCTTCTGAGAAGAGCAACCGATGCACATTCGTAAACACCCGATAATCGGGGTAACGAGCAGCGTTTGGGTACCTTTCGCGGTAAAGTCTGGCAGCAGCACTGGCATTACACCTGCACTCACCATAAATAAGGTGCATATTAGCGTATTCGCGAGTGGTATACGAAGACATCTCGGCACTTGTCACACACTCACACAATAGTCCAGAGGAAAGCAAAGGTCGTCGTTAAGAGAAAACAAACAGTCCGAATCTAAATCGCAAGCAATCACAAGTCCATAAACATAGCCAAAAGTAAACAGTACGAAATCAACACAAACGAATACGAAAACAAGCGCAGTAAACGAAGGAACGTAACGTACTGACTGGTTTGTAATGTGTATCTACAATAGCGAATACCTGGCGTCACTCTCTGTCTCTCTCGCACTTGGTAAAATGACTCTCTCCATCTCAGTCACTTTAGCGTCCATACCTGTCTCGCTCGCACTTGAGAAGGTGACTCTCTCCGTCTCACTCAATCACTTTAGCACAAATACTATCTCGCTTACACTTCCTAGAAAGACTCCTTTGTCACTACTTACAATTTACGACTCTTTGGAAAACCTTGGGCCCATTAGAATATTTTTTAACCAGGTAAGAAAAAATTGTTGAACACTGGATTTTTACGAATTTTTTTTTTTGTTCATGATAGCAACTACAATTTACCACGTGTCATACCATTTTGGGATCCTTACTAAATGCGCCAACTTTTGACACAACTTGCCAAACTCGCGTAATACAATTTTTTTTCAATGCAGACAGTTAAAACTAGGACATTTTTAATTTTTAATTTTTTTCTTGGAAATAAGTCCTATTTTTATGCAATCTCGAGGAGCTTGATTTGAAATGTTGATAACAGTTTAGAGAAGCATTATTCAGGGTTACATATCAAAAAAAAAAGTTTCCAAAAGTGAACATTTGTGGCAACAGCAGCAAAAACACTGTCACAGGGTGTGAAATTTTGCGTGTTTTTTTAAAATGCCAATAATTTTGAGAACACGTGACTTAGATTTTTTTAAACATTTTTCTGATAACCAGCATGACTTGCCTTGTCACCCGGTTTCGGGTTGACGTCGAGTTTTGGGACACCCTGTATACCTAATAAAAAATATGACGTATAGACTAAAGTGAGATTTTTAAAGGTCATTTAAACTGCGGGCTAGTATTTTTTTAAACAATGATTTAGGCAACATATGGACATGTTGTGGTAATTATGGAAAAATAATGTTATATTTTAATTCAAAATTCACCCTTTATAATGACGCACAAATTCTGTTTCATTTTCATCTATGGAAAGCTTATTTTTCATAACGTTCCTTTAATTTTGATGTAGTACCTACCTAGTTTTTAAATATTAAAAAATACATACAAAAGTCATTTGTATATGAATGTCGAAACTATATTTGGTTGGTATCATATTTGATATCAAAAAAACAGACATAATAATTTTACAACACGCCTAATATTAGATTTCTACAAAAATAAAATAACATTGCTTTAAAATTATATTAACAAACTATTGTTTTTAAATTTCATAAACTAACACCATTTTTTTATTATTTATGTAAGTACCTAATTATTAAGTTTTTTTTATGCTTTGAATTTATGGGCAACATAATTGAGTTATACTTTTTACAATTAAGTTGCATGCTTTTTACAATGATAATAAAATTGTTATGTGCTTTGTCGCATTGTCTTATTAATTAACTGATTTTGAACTTAGAATAGTTAAAATATGTTTCGTCTTCGTCTGGTTTACTGACAAAAGTTTGGCGAAGACAAAATATAACGGGTGTAAAAAGACCACTTTCGAAGCCTGAAACCATGTATTCTTGAGCCTCAATAGTAACTAAATTCACTAACAGTACGCCCAATTTAAAAAAGTTATTAAGAATTGAAATAGTATATTTCAATACAAGTGTGGAAAGGCTGTCATTACAACGAGTCCCGACAAATGTCTACCCGAGCCGAGGCACAGTCGAAGGCGAGGGTTGACAGGCGGAACGAGTTGCAATGACGGTTCCGCACGTGTACTGAACGACTATTTTTAATACAGTTGCGAAAAAATAAAGCAATTAAATAAAATATAAAATTAGGATCGTAAATGTCGAAATAACTCATTTTGAAAATGGTGCCATTTTTTCTTCACCCAATTGGTAGGCAAAGGTTACTATGCCCATACAGCCAAGTCTTCAGTAGAATTTTTTTATTGATATGAAATTAAAATGAAATTTAATGAGATAAAATGAAATGAAACCAACCACACTAATTCAATCAAATAATTAAATCTGATATCGAAACAAACTAGTAGCTTTTTTTAGAAATATACCTACGCTACGTAAGTATTAACATGAATCATAAAAACTTCTTTGTTTTTTTTTAGTAAAAACTTCATGGTTGGTTAATTTTTCTTTTTAATAGACATTATTTTGACAGTTGGGAAAGAGAACGCACGAGTGCGGGAAAGGTAAAAAAAAAGCACGCGTGTGTAATAGCCCACATCCCGAACGCTATACGTCCCTGCAATACGCCACTTTTTGAGCAACTGTATTAAAAAGTAATATTCATCATATTAACTGATGGTTCAGGTGATTATTAACATCGCAAATTAAATTAAACCATTATCTAATTTAAATCATCGCAAAATATGATTGTATAAATGCAATTTTGTAAAATTTAGTAAAAAAAATTTTTTTTTTACTCATAAAAACCGGTTTTTGTTTTCGGAAGCAGTTTGTTTACACCCTTAAAAATGTTTATAATGAATAAAAGTTAAACAGAATCTTCTATAAATTAAGCTAATTTTAATTTCTTTCTTATTTGCAAGTGCAAAAGTTGCTATTTTACATTGTTTTGACTTGAATAGAGATTACTCTATAATTATGTTTGTGGCGATTATATCTTATATTAATATTTTGATTGTAGCTCTAAGACGTCAGTTGTTTAGTATAGAGTGATATGTTTTGTTCTGTCTATAAAATATGGTGATACTTTGAAGTGAAAAGAACAAAAAATTGGTTATAAAATTGCATATAAGCTATTGTTTGATACTAAGTTTATGATAATTATGTTGTCTTTAAATTTTGGATAAAAGTTACAATAAATTGTTATTTTCAATAAAATATGTGTGTAAATAGTGCCTGTGAAAATATTGAATTAAATACATTTTGTATTAATTTTGCGTTTTATTTATAGCCAAATGGAAAATTAGATCTGATATAAGCTAATTAGTGGGTTTTTTGAGTATAACTTATATACATTGACGTTTATTTTAAAAACTATGGTTATGGTTTCTTTTAAGTTCTAGTTAAATAATTAAGTATTTTTTTAATATATCATTAAATGGTATAGTCATTCCCGTTCTTTTTTCGATTTGATTTTCAAGAAGAAATTATTTTTTGTAAAAAAAAAGCAAATTACCTTCCTATTGCAAGATTTATAATTAATAGTGTGAATATAATATCTCTACCCTTTATTAAGAACAAAGTATTTATTTTGTATATGTTACCGGCAATGTCTATAATCCGGTATTCTATACAATACCTAGGTAATGTATAGAATACCTAAAACATGCCGGTAATGTATGAAATATAATTTATTTTATACTTTGCCTAGGTATTCTATACAATACCGAATGCGCAGAATGCGAATAATGAAAAACGTCAGTGAGGAACTTTATTATGGTCTATATTGCACTTTTATACTTAAGTCATTTTTCTTTTTTTTTTCAACTACCGATTTGTGTTCATAACAATCACAGTTATAAATTTTTTTCGTACTTTTTTCTTCATTTATGTTTGTCCTACCAACGGAATTCAAAATAGACAGTTGCCATAACTTTTTAAATCATAGTATCATTACTAAGGAATTTTTCGACTCATGTTTTTTTCCTTCATAACTTTTTTCTTGGAAGTAGTCGGTAATTTTTAGTAAAAAGTATTAGGGTTGTGGTGCTTCGCCGACCGCTGCCGCGGCACGCTCACTTCGCTCGCTCGGCTTGCACATTGTATGGTCACCATTCAACCTTACACTCCTCCTCGCTTCGCTCGTCGTCGTACCTATTATTTTAATTGTAACTCTTCAGACTACGGGGACACAGGACAAGGATTTGTCAAATTTATTACACTTTCATTGGTGCATTGTTTTAATTCAGTTAATTTTAATTATACAACCTGTTTCATAATTATTATGAGCATATTATAGGTTATCATTGATAAATATAGACCAAGGTCTATTTATTTTACACATTGCCGGTGGTTCAGCAGGTAATCTATACAATGCCCAGGAATTGTATACATTACCTAGGTAAAGTATTGAATTGAGAATAATATTCTTTTTATTTTACACATTGCCTGGATGCCCAAGGTATTCTATACATTGCCTAGGTATTGTATAGAATACCTGAATTATACAGATTGCCGGTAACATATATACTCAATTTAATTAGCTTATTGTCGTCCAATGCTGGACGAAAGCCTACCTCCAAGTCGGAGCTCGTAGGACACTGAAAATTATCCTGTAAATTGTAGAACGAAAACAGCAAATCGACGATGAAGAGTCAATAAATAAAAACTGACTTTAGTCATTTTTGTTTTATTATTCGTTGCTATCTCCGCTCCAAAATAGCTCATATGTTATTAAATTGGCAACACTTGCCAATCGATTTTGCAGGTTTTTTGGTTGCCCTTCTGGCAGCACTGAGATTAGAAATTCACCCGCCTTAGAAATGTCGGAGTTGGGTGGCGCGAATTACAAAGTTTTGCAAATTTTTGAAAAAACTTTTACAAATATTTTAAGCCCTCACTTGTTGTTTCTAAAAGTGGAAAACTCAATTTTATTGCTGTTTAGCTAGGTGTTACTTTTTATAACGGCCGGCGACATGTCGTCGGCTGTTAAAAGAAAATTGATAGAACCCGTAGAAGAAGACTTGCTTCCCTCCAAAATGGCGGCAAATTTTTCAAGATCTCCCAGAGGTTTATTTAAAGATTATAACCATATTTACACTGAGGATAATAAAAAAGAGTATCCGATTTTAATTACATCTTCAAATGCCAATACTCAACTAGATATACTTGCCTCTAACAATGTCTTGAAGAAAGTACCTGGCCTTATACATGTTCGTCCTGTCGGTCGAACTATTATTAAAGCTTTTTTTAAATCGAAAACAGATGCAAACAACTTCATTCTCACTAAAGCTTTACTTGAAGAAAACCAATGGCTTGCTCGTGTGCCCTATGACAGCCTTGAAGTGAAGGGAATAATAAAACCACCAGTATCAATTTCTGAGGAAGATTTATTGAGTCAGCTGAAGTCTTCACGTGAAGTTATTGGTGTGAAAAGATTTTTCAGGAAAAGTGAAGGGGTTGAGGTGCCAACCCCTACTGTTCTTGTAACATTTTTAGGCTCTCTCTACACTTCCTGACCATGTAACTTATGACCATATTTGGTTCGAAGTCGTGCAATATATCAAGCCTCTTCAACAATGCTTTGTTTGCTATAAGTTTGGACATAGCCGCAGTTCGTGTCGCAGCAAGCAAGTTTGTTCCATCTGTGCGGGTGAGCATTTTTTCAAAGACTGTAACAAAAGAGATCAAGTTAAGTGTAGTAACTGTAATGGACCTCATATGTCAGTTTCATCATCTTGTCCACAAAAAGCTGCTAAATTAGCTGAATTAAAAAACAAAATTAATGGCAAAATATCCTATGCTTCTGTAGCTGCCAACAAAAATTCCAATATTTATCCTAATACACTTCCTGTTAAAACTCCTCATTCACGTGCAACTATTACAGATATTATTAATTCAGAGTCAATTATTTCTGTAATAATTAAAACAGTTATAGACATCTTAAAGAACAAAAAAGAATCTGATGCTTGTCCTTTAACCTCTAGTTATATAAAAGAATTACTTATAACTAATTACTCTTCTCCAACATAAATCAGTCTCTCAATATTATACATTGGAATGCAAGAAGCATCACCAATAAGAAAATACAACTTTTAAACTTTATTTCAAATTCTGCAATTGAAATTGACATTATTTTGATCAATGAAACATGTTTATCTCCTTCAAAAAGCTTTCATCTTCCTGGTTACAATTTACTTAGGTTTGATTCTGATCATCCAAATGGTGGTGTGGCTTTGGCTATTAAAAACAAGTATAATTTTCATGTTATTGACACTTTTTCTAATTACCATTTTCAGAACTTGCTTGTTTCAGTTAAAATTAATAATATTTCTTTGGATATTCTTAGTGTCTACATTCCTCCTCCTCCGAATGGTAAATTTCAAATTCAACAATTAGCAGATTCTTTTTCTAAGCTGGGGGCCTACCGCGTAACTAGCGTCGATTTGAAATCGACGTCGACAACTGTTTTCATTGGCTAAATTGTTAACAATGGCGGGTCTCTAGTTACGCGGTAGGGGGGCTGGTCAGTAAAAACTTTATTATAGTCGGAGATTTTAATGCTTACAACGATGCTTGGGGTTCACGGAAGAACGACAAAAGAGGTAATTTGTTACAAACCTTTGCAGATAATCACAACTTGGTATGTTTGAATGATCACCAAATGACTACAATTGCTCCCTTTGGTCAACAAGGTAATGTTTTAGATTTAGCATTTGCTTCGCATACTTTGAGTTCGAGTTGCATTTTTTCAATAATAGATGATCCCATGAGTAGTAATCACTTTCCTATTTTAATTCAGATTATACTTAGTTCTGAGCGTGAAGATTTTGATCACAGACGTTTAGGGTCATCGAATCCATTAGCTGAAGTTAATTTTAATAAAATAGATTGGTCTCTCTTTAAAAAATTATGTAAACAACGGTTTTCAAGCTTTGAATTTAATAGTTTTAATGATCCTGTTGCCTGCTACAATAGTTTTTTAGCCGAATTGACAATTGTTTTGTTAACTTTTAAAAATAAAGAGAATTGCCTAAATAAAAAACGCAAATCCCTTATATGGTGGAATGATATTTGTCAACAAGCTGTTTTAAAAGCTAAATATGCTTTAGCTTCATTTAAGAAATATCCAACAATGGAGAACTACATTTTATATAAACGTTTCGATGCAAAAAAGAAAAGAACATTGGCTGAAGAAAAACTACTGAGCTGGGTCGCCTTATGCAAATCGTTTAATCGCAACACTTCGTCTAAAATAATTTGGGATTATATTAGAAAGTTCAAATTTTCTAAATTAAAATTAAATCGAAATCATAATTTTTTTGATGATATAGATAATATCAATTCTTTTTTAGATAAAATCACTTCCAATTCTTCCAGCATTGAACCTTGTGATACCAAAATTCTACAAACTCTCTTTAATTCCCAAGGTTCACATGTTGCGCAATGGCTTTGTAAACCTTTTGAAATGTCCGAATTTAAAGCAGCTGTTGATAATAAAAAAAAATCTGCCCCTGGCCCTGATTTGATCCCCTATATCGTTATTAAAAACTTACCAGTGGCCGTCAAATTTATATTATTAAACATTTTTAACCAACTTTGGAGCCAAGGCAAAATTCCTCATAGCTGGAAACTGGAAAATGTTATTCCTATACCTAAGCCTTTTAAAGACTTGAACTCTGTTGACTGCTTTAGACCTATTTCGCTAACTTCTTGTTTTGCAAAATCTTTTGAAACTATGGTAAAAAACAGATTTGAATGGTTTATTGAAAATAACTCTTTGCTATATAACTTCTTAGATTTACGCGATTATTATTACTTGAAATTAAACTCATTTTAACGGAAAATCAAAAATAATAAAATAAACGCGTAAAACCCGTTAAAATGAGTTTAATTTCAAGTAACTCTTTGCTTCCTGATTTCCAATTTGGTTTTCGGAAAGGCAGGAGCACTATGTATAATTTAGGTTGTTTGATAGGTGACATTAACAATAACTTTGATAAAAATAAACTAACTCTAGCTGTTTTTTTAGATATAAAAGGCGCTTTTGATAACATTGATCACGTTTATTTAATCAAAATGTTAGCAAAACTAGGTATACCAGGTAATATCTTAAATTGGATTTTTAATTTTCTCCACGACAGACTTGTATCTTTGAAAATAAATAATACGCTTGTAGGACCTAAACATTCTTACAAAGGCACACCTCAAGGATCTGTATTATCTCCTTTGTTGTTTATTATCAGTTTCATTGATTTAATTTTGAAAATTCCGACGCCTTTAAAGTTTTCGTTTTATGCTGATGATTTAGTGCTTTACTTGGAATGCGTAAATGTGAGCGATGGAGAAAGATTGATGAATGATTGCCTACGAAAGATTCATAATATTTTAAGTGATGAACTAAAGCTTGAAGTAAATATTTACAAAAGTTCTGTTATGTTGTTTTCTCAATATCCGGCCTCCGAACCGCGCATTTATTATAATTCATTTTTACTTCCGGTTAGTATTTCAGAAAGGTATCTTGGTATGATTTTGGATCCAAAACTTAATTGGGAGTTACACATTAAACACCTCTGTAAAAAAGTAGAGTTAAATTTAAACATTTTAAGATCTTTAACTGGTTTAACTTGGGGTTCTGATCCTAAGATTTTAAAATTATTGTACATTTCTGTGATCAGAAGTCATTTCGATTACGGCTCTATGTTTTATAAAAGTGCAGCAACTCATATTTTACGTAAATTAGATGTTTTACAAAACAAAGCACTAAGAATAATTACTGGAGCAATGATGTCGTCCCCAATAAATTCCTTAGAGGTAGAAGCTGGCATTGTTCCTCTTTTTATTAGAAGAAGTTATTTAACAGACAAATTTTGCTTGCGTTTAATTAGCCAAGACAATCCATTAATACGTAGTTTTTTAGAGTTTTTCAATTTTCCTAATTACAATGTGGTTCCGAGGCCAATTTCATGTTCAATTTCCGAATCAATTTCATACCTAAATTTTGAATTTCAAGATATTATATATTGGTCATATTTATGGCCCTGCTTCAGTCAGGAATTTGACAGTAATATGATGGACATAACTGTTTTTCTAGAAAGATTTGAAAATAAGTTTGAGTTCTTGCATTTCATTGATTCCAAATCTGATTATGTGAAGATCTATACTGATGGTTCCAAAACTAAGGATAGGACAAGCTTCGCATTCTTTGATTCTTTTTTGAATGTAGGTAAAGTTTTTAATTGTTCTAACTTTTTTTCCATTTTCTCAGCTGAGGTTTTAGCGCTTTTACATGCAATTTTATATTTTAAATCTAATTACTCAAACTGTAATAAAGTTTTATTTTTAAGTGATTCTATGAGTGCTCTTCAAGCATTGCAAAACAAAAAAATTGCTGCAAATTGTAATTATTTAATTTATATTTTAAAAAGTGAAATTTATAATTTAGTTTATCGTTGTAAAGTAAATGTTGAATTTTGTTGGGTTCCTGGACATTCTGGAATATAAGGCAATGAAATTGTTGATTCTTTATGTAAGTTTACCGAGAATATAGAAACTTGTCAATACAAAGTGCCATTTACTGATTTAAATTTATTTTTAAAAAAATATATGTTTGAACGATGGTCTTCATACTTAACTACCTCTAGAAATATTAAAGGTAAATGGCTGGCTGCTATTCAACCAGTGCCTTCAACGCAGGCCTGGTTTGAAAAAGAAAATGTTTATTTTGGTAGAGATTTTATTTCTACCCTTAGTAGATTGCGAATTGGCCACTGTAAATTCCCATCTCATTTGTATCGTTTAAAATTAATTGATAATGCTTCTTGTGTATATTGTAATGAAAAAAATTGTTCTTTAGATCATTTATTTTTTAACTGTCCGCAATTCAATATACAACGTTTACTTTTGATTTGTGAAATTCAAGATATAAATAAATCAAATATTGTACCCACTGACGTCCAGGAACTTCTTAAAAATCATAGTTTGTATAATAGTATTTTCCATTTTGTTATTAATTCGTTTGGTTCTCTTTAAAGTTTTACTATGTTTTTTGTTTGTTATGTAATTTGTTTAATTTTCTATTTTGTATAATTTGTGTTGCTTTTACTTGTATATTTTAGCTTTAAGCTGATGGCCTTGTAGCCAATGCTTTAAATAAAGAAAAAAAAAAAAATTCACCCGCTCTTGTACTTGATTCGGGTCCCTATAATGTACGACACAGTATTGCACGACATGATAATGCACGACACGTATTGCACGGCCAGTAATCCGCGACCAAGGCGTGTCGCCAATTACGGGTCGTACAATACGTGTTGCGCAATATCGGTACGGGCTGATATTGCACGGCCCAGGAAAGCCCGACATGATAATGTTAGACCCGTATTTGGAGACACAAGAATTGACACGGTTTATCGTGTTGAGAATTATCATGTTGTGTTTTATCATGTCGTACATTCCGGAGCGTGAGCCGTCGTTTTGAGTACAGGGTGGAATGCACGGCATGATAATTGGTGTACAGTCGCCTGCTATTGGCTGATAAACCTTCTTCTCATTGGTCGGTGATACATAGATTTTTTTTTATTGTCAATTTCATGCTTCGTTTGAACGAAATCATCCTAAAAAAAAAATGGCTACGTTAAGAAGTTACGCTCGAGCACGTTTGGCTGATGCCTTAACGACCGACAAATTTACACTATTCCGTAATTATAAATTGTTTGTAATAAATTAATAAAATCTATCGTGGATAACCCTTTACGAAACCTACTTTTTTAGAGTCTTAAATATCTACGCAATGGAGATAACATTAATAAAGTTGCGCGAAGGTCAAGAATTTTTTTTTTCAGGAGGACAGGGCACTTAAGTTTCTAAAGATTAGACAAAATGTTTTTATTTTAAATAATGAAATATGTGTATTTGAATTTCTATACTCTGAATGAGTAGTTTCTTATCGTTTATCCCCAAAAAATGCTTAAGTAAAAAATCTAGGTTGCCTCTAGTTGAAATGTCTAAACTCTCGAGCATATTTATGTCAGGAGGAGCGACAATAAGAATTACACACAAAAATACTTTTAAATCGAATTAAAAAATGTTTTTATAAATGTGCCATTTATAACTGATATAAGTACTTACTTATATTTTTTTCATTTATTTAAGTAAGTATTTTTATCTATACCTACAGAATTACATACACACAAGGACAAACTAATTACAAAATAAAACGTAAATACTGAGGTTCATCATTTTGTCTTTCTAAAATCTACATTACCTACTCACATAATAACTAAGGTTCTGTTCTCGATATTCCTACTATAATTAAAACCTCGGTATCTGGCTTCTGTTACTTTCATATTAACAACTATTTATCATAGTTTATTGAGATTGAACATATAGATAAAGGTGACCAGAGTAATACAAATAACACGGCATCAAAGGTTAGTAGATTATTGAGATTAGCCGTTAGTAAGACTAGTACCGATTCTACATTAAAACTCTCGCAATTAAACAATAAATATTGCTATAACTTAATTCGCAGTAGTATACGATAGAGATGGGTAGTCATTTGCGTGCATTATGATACGGCGCGGTGGCGGCGCAAGCAAGCTTAGACTAGTTATCAGCGCATTTCTTCTAATTTTACAATTATGGACTGACTTTAGTGAGGCCAATACACCCCTCTTTAAATGACACTAAGAATAAGAAAGTGACGGCAATATTCTTAATTTGGTTTCGAGAGTGTTCTCAGAATAGGGACCATCAACACGCATCAGAATACTTCTTTCTTTCTCAGCGACTCATGAATTTTCCAGATAGGCAGGCATTACTAAATAGGTGTGTACAAGTATCTTGTCCTTAGAATAAAAGTTTTAACCAAATGCGACTGACCAACTAATAATAAATCATCTGGTGCAGACAACGTAAAAATAATCAAGCGTATCGTGGAAAGGTACACACTAACGAATGGTAAAAATGTTGAAATCGGTCGCCTTTTTGAGGTATTTTGGGGTGTGGGAGGGAGAAGGGGGGAGGGGTCTGAACCCCCCCTGACCATTTTCAGCCGCCGGAAAAACTTGGTTTCCTTAGAAGAAAAAAAATGTTTTCCCATTCATAACGAGAACCCATTTCCCGTAATATGGCGAACTGTAATAAATATATATATATGTCGGGGAGTTCGTTATCACTGGGTTCGATTATGGCGGAAACTTCGAAATAAAACGTGGAACTTGATGTATGGGCGTGTATTAATCACAACGTTAAGCAACTTTACAATAATCTTGAAGATTCGTCAGGATGTAAATGGATATAGGAAGCGCGGTGAATTCGGCGTGTGGCCATCACTGATTTATTCACTACACGTCTGCCCTGCCCCACGGTCCCAACAATAAGAGCCATTCAACAAGATAGATGGGCTAACCAGACACAACGGAAATTGACAGACACTCATTCAGTCGTTCACTCATAAAGCCTCGCACCGACTACACCCAAGTTAAGACGACTTGACGCAACCAATATCTCATTTAGTCGCTGACATTGACATTGACATTTCAAAACATAGGCAAGGTAGATAGTAAATTAGTTCTTCAACTGGCCAAGTCCATCGAATCTGTGTTCTCTCCGACACGGCCTTCCTGACGCTTCACACGTCCTCGTGTGATAATAATCTGCAAAAGAAATAACACAGCAGTAGCTCGCTCGGTCAACCTGACCAAAATGAAAGGGGTAAGAAGATAACAAAAGACATCGCAAATGACATCTGACTTTATCTTTACAGCTTTAGTTAAAACGCAACAAATTAGTCAAATCATACAAAGAAAGATCGGTTCGATTGCTATAAAATTGTCATTTAAGCGTCTGATGGTAGGTCATGACAACCGCAGCTGGTGTCTGATAGCGTACTTCAAGACAGCTTGCATAAACTAACACTTCGAGACAGCCCTGCTGGCGTCTGATGGTGTTTCCAACACAACATAAAACTTGTTCGGTTCTGAATATGCGCGTTTGACTAATACGCCACAGTTACAACCCTTTTAAAAGATCCCGCATAAAATTTCGCGCCAAAACTTTCATTAACTAACGAGCATTCAGCACTATTTCGAAAGAAAAAAAGAATACGATTCACCTTTGTGTTCTAGACAATCCGTGGAAGATTCACAGCTCACACGTCAATCAGCACCTCGGTACGAACGCTGGCTTGCCTTGGCCACCGCAATGCCGCCATCGCTCGTAAATCAGGATCATCACGTTCTGTTGCTGCACCGCTGGGTTAAGTCCTGATGTCGACATTGCTCGTCCTCGCGAATCCAGCTTTGGTTTATTGTAATCGCCATTCGATGTATCCTCGAAACATATTAAAACACGTGTGAATTACAGTTATTAATAACACCAGTACCTATACCATTATTAAACATCTATCAACACTAAATGTAAAAACAAATAATTTCTATTGGGCGTAAATAACTTGGTTTAACTTGAAACTAACAAATAAGGAATGCAACACATGAAATAGTTCAAGAGAATGAATACTAATCAAAGAACAATTGTAAACCAAAATGTAGGTAGGTAGGCAGATAGGCGTAGATAGTAGCCAGATGCATGTGCCCTCTTTTAATGACTTTCATTTAAATCGATAGCATTACTTTTGCCGCCAAAACATAATTGAATTAAAGAACATACTTAGCCTCAAATATTACAAAATGTTTTACAACACCCAATCATATTGTGCATGGTAATGACGTAATGTAGGTAGCGCCGCGTACTTCAATGATGCGTACTCAAATTTGATTCAAACCATCAAGCAATTCCACTATTCTGGCAGCTTTTCTGAAACAATTTTTATAACACAGCATCATATTGTTCGGCAATATTTTATTTTACGCAATTAAAAAAAACTGATACGGCAGAATAAGACTCATCTAAAATAACTGCCAAAGAGGCACAACCACTCAGAGATTATTTATTTAGACCCATAGTATGTAAAACAGAATAATAACAAAGCAAAACTAAAGTCACAACTTTCAGTCGTAATTAATAGTACCGTAGTACCATTCGAAACTCAGAGCATTAACTGACTACTTCATTTAGAAAATATTTTTTTTAAAAAACAAATTAAAAAACTAGGCTTCCTTAATATTCGTTGCCAATATCTCCATGGTTTTCCCTGAAACCTGACCTTCGCCAGAGTCAACCGCCACTACGCACTCACGGACCACCCTCCAAGGTATACCGATCGAGCAGAACGAATTCTGGTATAGTCCCATCAATCATCATCAAACATCAAGCAAATTCCACCATACTAGCAGTTTTCCTGAAACAAATGATATCACACAGTATCACATAGTTCGGCAAACATTAATTCTAAGCAATTAGAAAAACTGAGACGGCTAAATAACACTTGCTAAAATGATTTTAAACACACTTAGCTCGTAATGAAAACAAAAACTCTCACCGGGTAGCGTAACGCAGGATCTCATCCGGAACGTGGTTATCGCATCGTCCGTGGCACGTGGTTATCACATCATTTGTAGCACAAGGTATCCACATCATCCATCGTAGCTCTTCGCAGCATTATGCAATTACATCAGTAGCATGTGGTACCTGGTTATCGCATCATCCATAGCACGTGAGACGTGGTTTCCTCATCAGTAGCACGTGGGACGTAGCCTCCTCATCATCCACAGTACGTGAAACGTGGTTTTCTCTTCATCCATAGCACGTGGTAAGTGGTTTTCTCATACGTAGCACATGAAACGTAGTTTCTTCATTATCCATAGCACGTGGCCAGTGGTTTCACCATCATTCGTAAAACGTGGGTCGTCATCCGTAACATGTGGAACGTGGCTTGCTCATCATCCGAAGCACATGGCACGCAGTTTCCTTATCATTCATAGCACGTGGTTTCCACAAAAATCTTTTCACAAAGGTTTTCACATAGTTCGTAGCACATAGGACATCATCCGTACGTCGTGGTAAGTGGTTTCACCATCCCACTTCTGATGTCGGGGAGTTCGTTATCACTGGGTTCGATTATGGCGGAAACTTCGAAATAAAACGTGGAACTTGATGTATGGGCGTGTATTAATCACAACGTTAAGCAACTTTACAATAATCTTGAAGATTCGTCAGGATGTAAATGGATATAGGAAGCGCGGTGAATTCGGCGTGTGGCCATCACTGATTTATTCACTACACGTCTGCCCTGCCCCACGGTCCCAACAATAAGAGCCATTCAACAAGATAGATGGGCTAACCAGACACAACGGAAATTGACAGACACTCATTCAGTCGTTCACTCATAAAGCCTCGCACCGACTACACCCAATGGGCTTAGCATAAGCGGCGTGATATCGAGTATTTGACATTTGGTTGTGAGAATATCTCGATTTTTTTAATTCGGTAGCAGGACTGCACACTATCTCATCGCAACTCACGGTGATGAGTGACTCACATACGTCATTTGGCTCTCACGTCGTAATCGGTAGCATGCACGCCCAAAAACACACGTTTCTTTTTTTTTAATACGAGATAATTCTCTTCCTCAAATTTTGACGACGAGAAGCTGTGAGATTGCTTTACTGAGATTGATTGTGTCGAATTGTGCTTGCATGCATCATCTATATATAGGTACCTGAGTTTAACTAGCTGATAAGTGTTAGAACTTTTAATTTTTTAAAGAATTTTTAATGTTTAAAAATTAAAAAGGTTTCAACATTGTACACAACTGTCATTGCGTCTGGCATTCGGACCGAGCCCGTCCTCGCGAGAGGGCGTTGTAGATTGAAAAATATATTGTTGTGATACTATTTTTACTTTGTTAAATTAATAAATAATATAGAATTCAAGAAATATCATTTATTGCAGCATCCTGAATCTAGTAATATAACATAAGGTAAAACCGTTTGTGATTATTTGAAGTATTATGGCAGTCCCTTACTATAATCATATGAATAGTAGGTATATACTAGTGACCCGACCACGCTTCCCAATGGTGTAATTTTGGGCGACTTGTTCCCGAAACATTGAATTTTAGTTAACCCTTTGAAACCTTTTCTGAATGTTCTTTATTCAAAAATTTTAATGAAAAAAATACCTAAAGGAAGGTGAAAACCGCATTAAAATCCCTCAACTGGTTTAGGAGGAGTTAGCGGCCAAACATACAAACAGACAGAATTAGCGACTTGGATTTATACTATGTAATGATGATGATGAGCAGCGGGAAAGAAGGAAAATTGAGCGTAGGATGCTGAGGGAAGTGATCCCTTTGACATGGGGGATCACGAATGATGTTGAAGTACTTTTGATATCATAATATTTATTCACGAAACTACGATTACCTATCCCGCATTATTTGTTTTGTTTACTAACTCCACCCACAGACTACAGACTAGTAAGAACATACATACTAACAATAGACAAAAATACAGTGGTGGCTATTTGCAAAAAAAATAGAAATTGAATGAATGATGATGTTAAATTTACATAAATAGCAACACTCTCTTCATCACCACGGAATCGAAACTCGACGTGAGTTTTCTTCTCTCTCACAAAGGTCATGCTACCGGTTTCGACATAAAAATAGAGATCGATTCGTTCTCCACTCCCACCCACGGAGTATCTCGATACCGGTCATGCTAGGCCTACAAGTTAAGACGACTTGACGCAACCAATATCTCATTTAGTCGCTGACATTGACATTGACATTTCAAAACATAGGCAAGGTAGATAGTAAATTAGTTCTTCAACTGGCCAAGTCCATCGAATCTGTGTTCTCTCCGACATATATACAAAAACTTGCTTCAATTATGTGTCGACGGAGTCCCGCTGTGCGGGACTCCTTTTTCTGGGCGGTTTAAAAAAACTAACCTAACTAACCTAACCCATTGATGTCGGATTGTGCCAACTCGGAATAAGACATTGCTACCTAAGAATTGACAATATCATTCATCAAGATGGCGGTTGCGTTCCGGTTCACGTTTTTCACATAAAACCGTTCGGTTACGTTCCGTTTGGCATAATTGTGACAGTATTTAAGAATTTTTGGAAATTGTTTAAAAATATTTAGACGTAATTCCGGCAGCCAAAATTACTTCTAGGGGATTAAGACTAACTCCCTTAGGCCCCCTACACCACCAATACCCTCAAATTCGGGCAACCGATTTCAAAATCCAACCCCAAATAAAGTGTTGACAATTCTTTTGTCTTTGTCTCAATTATAACAATATTTAAAAAGATTATCAAAGACACAACAGTAAAAAAAAGAGAATGTAAACGAGGCATAAGATTTTTTAAGAATTACTCAACTCTCGCTTGTCTATGGTGGTACATCAATTATCAGGTCGAGCAATACGTGTCGTACATTATTTGTACGACCTGTATTTCCCGGCACAATAAAGCCCAGCCCGTATTGTACGACCCTGTAATTGGTGGCATGTGTCACCAATTATCAGGTCGGGCAATACGTGCCGTACATTACTGACACGGCCCTGTAATTCGCGACACAGTATTGCACGGCACAGTATTGTACGACCCTGTAATTGGTGACACATGCCATCAATTATCAGGTTGTACAAAACTGTGTCGCGTTTTATCATGTCGTGCTTTATCGTGTCGTACAATACGGTTTCCCCTTGATTCGGCAGTACATATATACTAACTAGTGGCCGCCCGCGACTCCGTTCGCGTTGAAGTCGGTTTCCCGTGGGAATGAAAAGTTTTCCCGCGGTAAAAAGTGCCCTATATGTTAATCTGATGTATAAGCTATAATACTGTAAAGTTTCATCAAAATCCGTCCAGTAGTTTTTACGTGAAAGAGTAACAAACATCCATACATCCATCCATCCATCCATCCATCCATACATCCTCACAAACTTTCACATTTATAATATTAGTAGGATTCACCCGCTCTGTGCAGCAACTATTCGTTGTATTTTTCGTAATCAGTTAGTTAGTTAGTATATGTTTGTGTGTGTTAATAATTGTGAAGTGGACATCCTGGATTTCGAGTCGGCAGATTAATTACCAAACCAGTAGGAGCGATCAAGGTAAGTCTAGACAAGCCCTAGTCAATCCGAAGATATTTGTACCTACTTGGATCGGTGCATACACACACATCTATACCAACACTCGGGTGAGTCCAGCTTATCGAATCGGTTACTTTATTTTGGCCACATTAAATTATTAAAAAAACCTACAGTTCACTACTTTTCACCCACAACCAAATATTGAAAAACACATGCTGAGAAAAGTATTGGGTCCTTTTCTAATAAGGTTATACTATCTACTCTGTGAACGAATAAGAATACAAAAAATGCGAATGCCCAGTATTATTTTAGCGGTTGAATTTCATGTTTTTTTGTGCGTGTCAAAGTGAATTGAGGGTACTTTTTTATGTTTTTCCGGATTCAGAGAAAGTAATTGGTGTTTTTTATAAAAATACTATTGATTCTGATCATTCTAAGAATATTATGATACTCAATTGTGAAAAATACACGGTAATAATTTCAAGATAAGGCCCGAAATAGTTCCACTTCAAAAGTTACCGTTGACAGATTTCAAAGTGTTTTATTACTATATTAGTTCCTGAATATAGTGCTACTCTAATAAAAATCAGTTATAGCTCATTTACACAACCATTTATCAACGCGTAATGGTTAGTTTAGATAAACAAAAAGGTGATTCATTAGGTACAACCACAGATCACCCCCTAATAGATTCCGCATTAGAGGCGACGACCTATGTTTCGCCACTATGCGATTTAAATCATAGTGCAAGCCACGCCTACATTTTTTGATTTAGTCATGACCAACCGTCAGACACGTACGCATCCGTGTCACTGCGTATTTGTGCATCGAAAATAAGTTTTTGTGGAGTTCAACTTGCGTTGGTTTATTTATTGTAAACAAACAAAGGATATCTCTTTCTGTCAGTACAAATGTGTATACGGTCATCTCATTTTCTTAAAGACGCACGAATTTACCCGAGTAATATTAGAGTTTGAAAGTTATACATCAACGCTGTCGATATATCGATATTTTTCGTAAAAAGAGGTTGCTTAACTTTTTAACCAAATTTTAAACTAGATATCGTGTAGCACCCTCTAATTAGGTAAAACATATTTACTTTGAATCTAACATTTATAAATAAGAAAGGAAACCCACGCAAACTTGAGCCAAAAATTAGTACCTAGTGCAAAAAAATTTTTGTTGGTCGGTACTTTTCTAATTTGGGCTCAACATTAATAGTCTCATTTGTTATAATACAAAAAATTTGAGGCCAATCAACCAGGTAAATGTAAATCTGTCGATATTTTTATTAAACGATATTTATAATTTATCGATACTTTTATCGAATACTTAAATCACTATTTCATCACTATTTGACGGGTGCATCTTAGAACGTTTTTGAACTAGCCAATCAGAATGCCATTACTTCCTCCCCGCACTTCAACTTTTGGTGATCCTGATGCAACCAGCGTTGCCAGATTGGGGATTTTTCCCGCCATTTTGGCGAAAAATTATGACCGTGGCGAGATTTTGGCAATATAAATTCCTTGGCGAAAAAGTTGGCGAAAAAAAATTAGTCAAGCGAATTTTTGGCGATTATGACTTATGTCTACAGGGTGTCCCAAAACTCGACGTCAACCCGAAACCGGGTGACAAGGCAAGTCATGCTGGTTATCAGAAAAATGTTTAAAAAAATCTAAGTCACGTGTTCTCAAAATTATTGGCATTTTAAAAAAACACGCAAAATTTCACACCCTGTGACAGTGTTTTTGCTGCTGTTGCCACAAATGTTCACTTTTGGAAACTTTTTTTTTTGATATGTAACCCTGAATAATGCTTCTCTAAACTGTTATCAACATTTCAAATCTAGCTCCTCGAGATTGCATAAAAATAGGACTTATTTCCAAGAAAAAAAATTAAAAATTAAAAATGGCCTAGTTTTAACTGTCTGCATTGAAAAAAAATTGTATTACGCGAGTTTGGCAAGTTGTGTCAAAAGTTGGCGCATTTAGTAAGGATCCCAAAATGGTATGACACGTGGTAAATTGTAGTTGCTATCATGAACAAAAAAAAAAATTCGTAAAAATCCAGTGTTCAACAATTTTTTCTTACCTGGTTAAAAAATATTCTAATGGGCCCAAGGTTTTCCAAAGAGTCGTAAATTGTAAGTAGTGACAAAGGAGTCTTTCTAGGAAGTGTAAGCGAGATAGTATTTGTGCTAAAGTGATTGAGTGAGACGGAGAGAGTCACCTTCTCAAGTGCGAGCGAGACAGGTATGGACGCTAAAGTGACTGAGATGGAGAGAGTCATTTTACCAAGTGCGAGAGAGACAGAGAGTGACGCCAGGTATTCGCTATTGTAGATACACATTACAAACCAGTCAGTACGTTACGTTCCTTCGTTTACTGCGCTTGTTTTCGTATTCGTTTGTGTTGATTTCGTACTGTTTACTTTTGGCTATGTTTATGGACTTGTGATTGCTTGCGATTTAGATTCGGACTGTTTGTTTTCTCTTAACGACGACCTTTGCTTTCCTCTGGACTATTGTGTGAGTGTGTGACAAGTGCCGAGATGTCTTCGTATACCACTCGCGAATACGCTAATATGCACCTTATTTATGGTGAGTGCAGGTGTAATGCCAGTGCTGCTGCCAGACTTTACCGCGAAAGGTACCCAAACGCTGCTCGTTACCCCGATTATCGGGTGTTTACGAATGTGCATCGGTTGCTCTTCTCAGAAGGCCGCCTCCCAAATCAAACGCATGGTGGAGGCAGACCCACCAACCCTATGGAAGAAGAAGTTCTACAGGCTGTCGAAGAAGACCCAAGTACTTCAGTAAGAGCTATTGAAACGAACACCGGAGTGCCCAAAAGTTCAGCCCACCGTATTTTAAAAAGAAATGACCTACACCCATACCACGTACAGCGAGTACAGACATTATTACCCGGTGACTACCAAAATAGGGTGAATTTTTGCCGGACGATATTGGAGAGGTACAGAGATGACCCACTTTTTCTAACAAAAATTTTATGGTCGGACGAATCAACTTTTAAAAAGGACGGCTACGTGAACATGCACAACCTGCATGAATGGCGTGTTGAAAACCCTCATTTAACGAGACAGGATCGGTCCCAGTACCGATTCAAAGTTAACATGTGGACCGGAATTTTGAATGGCAAAATAATTGGTCCTTTTGAGTTGCCTGATGCATTAACTGGCGAGGTTTACTTAGAATTTCTTCAAAACCATCTTCCAAATTTATTAGAAGACGTGCCGCTAAGCATTTACAGAGAAATGTGGTTCCAACAAGATGGGTGCCCAGCGCACTTTGCTCGCCCCGTAAGAGAGTACCTCGATGAAGAGCTTCCTGGGAGATGGATCGGGCGGGCTGGACCAATCTCGTGGCCGGCCCGTTCACCGGACTTGAATCCTTTAGACTTTTTTTACTGGGGAGCTGTTAAAGAAAAAGTTTACGAGAAGCCCATTGGGAGTGAACATGAATTACGGCAGAGAATAGCTGAAGCAGCTCAATTTGTAAATAATGGACGATACGCTAGAAAGATAGCTCGATCTTTTTTAAAAAGATGTCGCGCTTGTATTGCCGCCGAAGGAAGGCATTTCGAACACTTATTATAACATTTTAAGAATTATTGTAAATTTTATTAATAAACATTGTTATTAAAATTTTGTTTTATTTAAAATTGAAACCTTTAACAATAAATGCTTATTCCAATGCACACACTAAAAAAAAAAAATTAAAAGTGAACAATCTGTTCATTCAATAAAGATAGACGAGTACATCAGTACAATGTACAATTCAGTTAAATTTAATCAGTGTGTAAATTGGAAGCGGCTCCAATGTAACCAACGATAAGCTTTGCAATTTTATCCAAGTAAGAAAAAAAGTTAAAAATGGGTTTTCATGGAAATATTTTTTTTTGTTCATGATAGCAGCTACAATTTGCCAAGTGTCATACCATTTTGGAATCCTTACTAAATGCGCCAACTTTTGTCACAACTTGCCAAACTCGCGTAGTACAATTTTTTTTCAATGCAGACAGTTAAAACTAGGCCATTTTTAATTTTTAATTTTTTTCTTGGAAATAAGTCCTATTTTTATGCAATCTCGAGGAGCTAGATTTGAAATGTTGATAACAGTTTAGAGAAGCATTATTCAGGGTTACATATCAAAAAAAAAAGTTTCCAAAAGTGAACATTTGTGGCAACAGCAGCAAAAACACTGTCACAGGGTGTGAAATTTTGCGTGTTTTTTTAAAATGCCAATAATTTTGAGAACACGTGACTTAGATTTTTTTAAACATTTTTCTGATAACCAGCATGACTTGCCTTGTCACCCGGTTTCGGGTTGACGTCGAGTTTTGGGACACCCTGTATATTCGAGGCTGAAAACACAAATTCCAAGTAAAAAAGTTACGTAAAGTCGTTTTTTTTGTTGAAATTTTTGGTAGTTTCAAGAATAAATAAAAAAAAAGTTTCTTTATTTGGAATTGTTTTGGGAAAATGGGTTAAAAAATGGGTAAAAGGAAAAACAATCATCAAAATACAATATAAATATTCTTTACTTGATGACCAAGGAAAGAATATCTATAAAAAAAGAATATACCTTTTGATATTTTTTCTAAATCAAGATTAGCGATTTTTTTTCTAAAACGTATCATTTTGGCGAAAAAAATTATTGAATGTGGCGAAAATTTGAAAATTACATCTGGCAACCCTGGATGCAACACAAATGTACGAACATGCGGAATCTATTAGGGGGTGATCTGTGGGTACAACCCACGCAAAATGGCGGAAGTCAATCAGTGTTAGGCGATTTTGATCTAAGGTCCTAGTTCGCCTGTGGATGACGTAAACTATTGTTTTTATAGTCCTGGGGTCGGGTTTCAAGTGGGGTCTGTTGTAAAAACATCGAAGTTCTTTTGTATATGTTTTTTGATAAGAAGTTAGCATAGGCCCTTGTTATATAGATTTTATTTGTATTGTTTATTTCACGTAATTCAACTTGCAACATAGTCTTCAAAGTAAACATTTGTGAAACAAATTTCGTTTTTTACTAAACACTACATTTTTATGCCTCACAGATAGGAAACATAACAATAAGTGCATTGTTTTTTACAGAATGATAAAACATGCTTAGGTTGCAGAGATATACCTAAGTTATTTACAACAATGTAGTAATTACGCCGCCATTTTGCCAATTACACCCACCGCTGACGTCAGCATTTTTATAATTAATTTTCGCAGTCAAGTGGTTAACATTTAAGATTACCTAAAAAATAATATTAACAGTTTAAAAGTGGATTTAAAACCTTATCTTTCGCCCGCTCTGAAAAGTTTCTTTTTAGTTATTATGAATTGAGTCTTATCGTCATTCGTAGGTAGGAACCTACAGATAGCTTACGGGAAAGCTTTCGGTTATGGTATATTATTTAAAGCAGGTCAATAATAAGAATTCGCACATACTTACTACATCGCGAGAATATCTATGTTGTAAAGTTTTTTTGTTAAGATTTTTTTTTGAAACAATAATACTTACCTACATGGTATAATTTAAACTGCGTCGAACACGAAATGCGTTCAGGCAGTTAATGTTTTCAATTCCTACTTAAGGGTCCTTTTGTACCTAGGTATAGATCACACATTGCAGATTATATTTAAAAAAAAATTCGAATTGAAATAATTTCGAATTCTGTTTGGGCAATTGTGAATATAAAAATCTAAAGTAAATGGTATCCAGTTTTTGTATTCGGAACTATTATTATTGTTATGCAAAATGAAACAGCAATTTAGGTTTGTACAACAAATATACTTTTATTGAATCAATATATAAAAAATAACAAATATCTCATCAAAAGGTCATACATAACTAGGTTTTTAAAAATACAATTGTGATATCAAGTATCAATAATATTTAACATACAAGATCTTTATCTTTTTACAAAATTTGACTTAGATTTCATCATGTTTTTTTTTGTAAAAATATATCTATAAAAAATGATTTCTAAATATCTAGAAACTTATGTATATAACATTTTCTATATTTAAATGTGATGTTACCTTATTGGAATAAACCATAACCTAAAACTTATTATTATAAAAAAAGTTGTTCTCTCGCATCTTAGATGCGTAACTAAACTAATGTTTAAATTAGATAAATCTAGATGGCGCTGTGTGTATTTTAAATCGTGCTTACGTTTGCATAATTTTGATAAGTGATATACAAATCAAATCTATTCACATTTATAATCTAAAGTAAAGTAAACTTTAAGAAAACAGTTTTCAAAATAAACTTAAGAAAACTCAAAAATCATTAATTATTGAGAAATATTTTCGTGCCTAACAAATAAGATAGAAAATAAATTTAAGTCGCACGTAACAAACAACCAAAGGAAAGAAAGGAATTCACCTATGTTGTTCCGAATACTAGTTCTAAAGATATATAAAAATATCCTTCGTAAGTTACATTGACATATACTCAAGAAGACCCCAATAACTAGGGGTTTTTCCTTAGTTTCCTTGACGTAAGTTTATGAAGGCTAAAGATGTCAAAATTACTTTACAGTAGTTTGATTAACAAAAAAAGGTATTTAGTATATTATAAGAATCTCGTGATTGCATTTGTCATGATTTTCGATTTTGCATTAGTTTATACATTTTTACGTTTTATTTATAATTAAATGAAAACTTAAATCTTCCCCTTTATTATTACTAATTTCACGGACTAAAATCGAGGTTAGTTTACATCTATTTATAAGAATAATCTAATACTTAAATGCTACATACTTGATATTGTATAATGAATCCAATTTGCTAATGTTAAACCTCTATTCATAATCAGTTAATCCTACTTCAGTTAAAATATATTTTGTCTCTATCAGTTATGAAAACTGTCACATAAGAATGAAAGAGACAAATCATATTTTAACAAATGTAGGTTTTAAATACGTTCATACGTACGTTTAATTTCAAAATAGTTATAAGGTAGTGTGTTGTAGAGATCATTAAAAAGAAAGAAAGTACCTAATTTTTTTTAGGTTAGGTACCTATTATTAAATTTATCAAAAAATATTTCACTTTAGAAGTAAGGGAGATATGCAGTATGGACAAACTTTTTTCTAAAGGCGTTGTAATGTAATTATATCTGTATTAATTCTAATTGTAGTTATTAATCATTTTAAAATTACTTACTTTTTAAATGTGACTCAGCAGGGCTATTGCGTAAGCCAATGGTAATCGAATGTCATTTTTTCAAATTCTCAATGACAATACATATTTTCAATAATGTATTTTAAAAGTGCATTCATGAATAAACCATCGTAATATTAACAAAATATTATTTACAAAGAACGACGAAATTCCAATACAAATATAACCATAATCTTTCAAAAAATAAATGTAACAATACAATTTTTCTTAACGAAAAACGAAAGACATAACAAAAGATATGGTACAATCATATTTTAGCATTTCTACAATGTCGTACGTAGATTAGAAAAGATGAGAAATACGTTTTTACTGTTGAGTGAAAGAGACAACGAGACTTTTAAAACTAGCTTTTTTAATAGCGAAATCTAATTACGTTATTATGTAGGATCTAAGGAGGTCATCATTTTTAAAAGTTTTTCATCTTATTATGTTCGTTTACAATTAAAGCTTACCTTAATTATTACAAACACAAGATAGAATAGTTAATTCTACCTTATTATTGATATATTAAAATTTCGAAACATTTCAGTGGTAAAAACTGTGAATATAGCTATTATTGGGATCAAATATGCTAAGGTTACTTATGATAACAAACCACTTAATCTTTATTTCATATTCCATCTATTTCGATACATATTTTACAAACCACAATAACAAAAATCTGCCCCTAAACTTTTTAATCTAGTTCAAAATTTCGCCACCGGTGGCGTTTTCCCATTATTCAGTGCTGCCATCTATGTTGAAGAGATAGAAACAGTGTTTTTCTTACTGTAGTCCTTCCGGCATGTTTTGAAGAAGTTTTCAATGTCGTCGGGGTAGTTGGTGATGTCGCGCGATGTGCTGTATTCTACGGCGCGTTTACCGGGCGTTTTCGAGCTAGAAAAAAACGTATAGTTTTACAAAAGGGTTTTTGAGTTTTAACATCCGTATTTATGATAATTTAATTAGGCTTTGTCAACGTTATGTGACAAAGTTCGAAGCAAAAAGAGTCAGTATTTAAAATCGTAGGGAAGGTAACAGTAGGAATAAAATGAAATAAAATAAACGGTCCAAAGATTGTGAGTTCGATACCTAATTGGATGTATCACTAATTTGGCTCAATCATATACATATTTATCATGTACAATCAGAAAGACTTCGTAGAGAGAAATAGCTTTTTTGCGTTGGTCAAAAGGATTGTATACAAAAAAAAAATGAAAATTTGTTTATTCTATTATTCACTACTGATTATCATTACATAGTATAAATCCAAGTCGCTAATTCTGTCTGTTTGTATGTTTGGCCGCTAACTCCTCCTATACCAGCTGTGTGATTTTAATGCGGTTTTCATCGTCCCTTAGGTAATTTTTTCATTTAAATTTGTAATAAAGAACATCCAGAAAAAGTTTTTTTATGTTAACTAAAATTCAATGTTTCGGGAACAAGTCGCCCAAAATTACACCATTGCGAAGCGTGGCCGGGTCACTAGTTCCCGTATAAGTTCCATTTTATCAAATTATTCCAATACAAGGTTGATTTCAGAAAATTATGTCCGATTACCCCACCATCAATCAAAGTTAATATATTTTTAATATATTACCAATCGTTCGCTTTAAAATGCACCATCCCGTGCCAGTCGTTTCTGTCTGTTTCAGCGAACAGCATCAGAACTAGGTTCGCGTCGGCCTTAGGCATCACGGCGTGGTGCAGAGCCGTCTCTTTGTTGTGGTCCTGGAATTTAATAATAATGAGAATATATTAATTAATAAATAAATAATAAATAAATCTCCAGACTAACACACCAATTATGTGGCCCTAAAGTAAGTAAGTAAGTGTTATAGGTACCACATAATGGACTAGGGGAGAACCTAGTTACACCCGGACACGAGCCAATACCGAAAAACCATTTTTTAACGACATTGGCCCGACCCGGAGTCGAACCCGGAACCATCTGCTTAGCAGTCCGGTATATATACCGCTGAACAACAGAGGTCGTCTTTATATTATTGTTAATATAAACTGTTTTTGTAATCGTGGAAAAGTAATTAAGTTTTTATTTTTAAGTATCTTAGGCCCAATTGCAGGGAACGTTTTAACCTCGCGTTACCTTCGGGTTAGCTAACTCAGGTTTAAATGGCGCCACCATCGATTGTAACTACTTCTTATTACAATCGATGGTGGCGCCATTTAAATCTGAGTTAGCTAACCCGAGGTTTAAATGTTCGATGCAATTGGGCCTTAGTAGTATAATAAATAAGAAACTGGCAAAAGTATTGGGTGTGTAAAAAGGCTGATTAAGAAAACGAAAGTCGGATTTCGTAATTATTTCAATTAAAGTTGTCATCATCGATATTTTTCTTATAAATGAAAATAAAATATGGTTATATGCTTCGCAAACGGTGTATCTCCTTTACGTAAAACCTACAGATACCTACAGATCGGATTTAGATGAAACTGTGTATACCGATGGACCATAACCCAAAAAACACATAGTGCACTTTTTACCACAGGAAAATACCTCATTCTTATTATTCTACCTATTCAAACATTTTACATTTAGAAGCGTTCTTCGAGCCAAGTTACCAGAATTAAGTTTTGTTCTTTTGGAACGAAGTTCCTTATCGCGCTTTGTGAAAGAGGGCTACACGGAAAAAAATCCCACTAAAAGTTGTCATCACACTTTTTGCTATTGTAAGCTGTGCGGCGTGCGCATATTTCTCTGTCTGTCTCTCTCTCTCTCTCTTATAGAAAGCAAGCCAGATATTTTCATTGTGGTGTCGCGACGGTTATTTTTGTTGAGTGTATACAGGTTTTTTGTACATAATAAAAAAAAAGAATCCTGACAGTGTTTCTGCACAAGTTCCGGATATTGCTGATGGAGTTAGGTACCTAAGTAGGGATTTTATACAGTAATAAATGCTTTTGTATTTTTAGCAAGCACGCATTATAATCTCTTCATTATTTAACTATGTTTTTTTCTATAATATAATTGCCTTACCACTTCGTCGTGCCTCATCTTCCCGTGTCGTAGCAACACATGCACCGTGTGGAGTCGCGGCTCTTCGTGTACTAAAGTACGACAAGCCACGTGGAGCGCGTTGCGGTCTATGGAAAAACAAATAGAATTGTATAGAGTATAACAATATAGAAGGTTTACACAGAATTTTAATGTGTAGGTAAATGGATTTACGCGAAGTACCTAACGCCTGATTCGGTAGGCCTTGGCAAACGGATTTAGCCGGAAAAAAAGGTCATCACTCTTTTGAAAATCACAAAATACCTTTACAAAATTAGAAAGAACAACTAAAGGTGGACTAGGACAATATAAAAATTTGAAATCACGTAAAACTAAAACATTACATATTATTATAACAGCTGATATAAAAAAGTACGTTTTTGGGGAATGTCAAAGGCGACCTTTATTTATTTATTCACGGTAAAATAGGTCAGGATTCCGAACCCTTTCAATCGCTAACTTGATATATAAATTTTAATAAACTGTAGAAACACAGTGTGAAGTTAGCCTACTTTTTTCATAGGGACTTTACCTTCATGCACGATTGATTATTCTTTTCAAGAGAATCTCTTTATTATAATACCTAAATATTTTATTTGGAAAAGGAAAAACGAGCTAGTTTTTATGAGAAATTTTAGAAATCTTGATTCTGCGATTTTTATGTGACTCATTCTTTTATTTTTTTTTAGTTTCATTACATTTTAGCATCGGGCAAAATAGTTAAATTTCTATCAAATCTTTTCCTATTATGTTACTTATCTTTATTAATTAAGTGTATGACCTGCCCGGATGTAATTTTGATCACAAATATTAAATTATGTCGCATTAAAAAAAACCCTTCAGGATTTATTTATCTTAACGATGGTAAAATCAGTTTCACTTCATTTCATAACTGAACTCGTAAATTTAAAAATAAAATGATGACTTCAAATTTTCGCGATAAATCTTCCACCATCTCAATCCGTTAAAAACAAACTTATTTTTCATCGAAATGAAAACATTGTTGTTTACATTGCAATAAAGATAAAAACTGTAGACAGACGATCACGCATAAAAACAATGAAATGGTATTATACCTAGCTATGAGTAAAATTCTACTAGTAAATATAATTTTTTTTGCGCAAAACGTAACTAGTACCCCTCCAGCAATGCCCAGTTTTTGTTTTCGGAAGCAATTTTTCGGAGTTGTCTTTATACACACTGTATAGATGGCGCTGCTAGTAATTTAAATCGCGCAACCGTTTGCATAATTTGGGCGTAGGTTTTTTCTTTATGAGATAAGCTAGCAAACGAGCAAGCGGGTCACGTGATGGTAAGTGATCACCGCCACCCATTTACACCCACAATCACATAAGTATTGAGGGTGCGGAGAAAATTGGGCACCGAATATCGCACTAGCGAACGAAACGCAGGAACATCGTTCCTAATTCACGTCGGTTTTCTGTGCGACGGTGATATTTCACCGGTCGAGTCAGGTATTTTAGGTATAAAAATATAGTTTTTCCCTCTTTATAACATCAGTTTAGATATCATTAAACAAACTGATAAGGTCTGTGCCGATTTGGCTAGCTAGATCACACAATAGTTTATCTGTTAAATCGATTTCAATAAAAAAAAGTTTTTCCTTTTAAGATAGCCAGTAAAAAAACTATTTAATACTACTTATTGCGATCTCGACTTGATTGTTGAGGTTAAGCAACGTCGGCCGCGGTCAGTCCAAAGATGGGTGACCGCTGGTGGCATTTTAGATATCTGGAGTCCATCTATACCTACTGATATTATCAAGCTGAAGAGTTCGTTTGTTTGAACGCGTCATTCTCAGGAACTTAAAAATTGAATAAAAAAATGTATAGTCCATTTATTAAGGAAGGCTAAATAAAATCACGCTATGACTATCACGTAAGGAACGAAGCGGCCACGAAAAATGCTGCAAAAACGGGGAAAAAATCAATTGAGATCTTTCCTTATGAATATAGCCAGGCAATTACTATGCAAATCCGCTATAATTCCTAAAAGTTCAATCTAAATGGATTTCCGCAAAATAACACCTGATTACATCAATTTTAAAATCAGACCATTAGATAAGACTATTGACATATATGTACGAGTTGTATGGCCCCACAAGAACTACGTTAGAAGCGTTTAAACATCCGTTTAATAATTATTCCGACACTAGATGAATATGTACTGCAAAGTGATATTCATCACACGATAAGAATAAGTCGGAAATTGAGAATTATTTTACTCCTTAACACCATTTTTATGTGATAAGGAAGGGAACATACGAACAAGCGACTCACGTGATAGTCATTGATCACCGCCGCCCATATACACCCATATTATTGCAATACAATTTATTGTTTACAATACCGATTAAGATTTAAATAACAGGTTGTGCCAAAATGCATACACAACCTTGGATTCGACGTTACTAATACAGAATTTTAATTAGCCTAATCATTTCTGAGAACAATTTTATGTAGGTACGTGATGCTTTTTAAGCAAGTATATACATATATATGTACTAGCTTTTTGCATGTTGTTTTGTATACGTTGACTTTATATTGGTATTCTACAAAAGATTGGTATAAAATCTTCCTCATTTATCTACAGGCATGACATAAGATGCTTTGATTTTTAAGGAAAGGCTATAGTTATATATCTTTTCACTTAAATTTGTAAATAAGACACATTCAGAAAAAGTAATTCTAAGATAGCCAAAATTCAATGTTTCGTGATCAAGTCGGCCGAATTAGAGATGGGCCGAGTACTCGGTTTATACTCGGTACTCGGCGTACTCGGCGGATTTTTTGGTACTCGGTACTCGGCCGAGTAACTCGGTATACGAATGCCGAGTACCGAGTACCAAAAAAGTAAAATACTTTGTTTAAAGAAAGCAATATAGTTATTTAGGTAGATATAATTGAAACAACAGTGTTAATCAAAACGTACTGATTGAGGAAATCTTTGACATCCTCAAGTAATAGAATCAAAATTATGCTAATGCAGGAGTACTAGTGAGACAAAATTAAAGGAACAGTAATAAAAATAATCAATATTTAAAATTTAATAAATGTAAATTATGATGCCTTGTTTGGTGCCCTGTCCACCATTTGCCAACAAATTTTCTTCTAAATATACTTGTGTTCGTTTGTACTTGTTTACGCGCGCGAAATTGGGAATTTGATAGAACCGAGTTACTCGGCCGAGTACTTGGTAAAAAAAAATTGAACCGAGTAATAATCGGTACTCGGTACTCGGCAAAAGTGTTACTCGGCGCATCTCTAGCCGAAATACACCATTGCGAAGCGTGGGCAGGTAGGTCCCTAGTATACATGTAAAATCATTTCAGTCAAATGCTCATTATTAGTATTACCGAATACTATCAATATCTTCCCAAGTCTTTCAAAACGTATATAATGTTTCTGATAAAATATGACGTCACAGGCCTCGCAAAAATATTCCACTGCGAATCAATTTGTTAGAAGCTATTGATCAATCGTTTATTTTGGTAAGTACCAGGAAAATATAAACTGTATGGTGCGACCTTGAAATACTGAATGACGACAATAATGTGCTATATATTAATACTAGTCTGTGCCACGCAGTTATAAACAGTTTTATAATAAAAAGAAGAAAAAAAAAGTTAGTTCGATTTTGTTTATTTTTCGTCGTTTACGCAGCGCATGCTAGAAAAGCTCCACTTTTTCAGGTTTTGCAACATTTTTCATTGTAGCTCTGCTCCTTTAAATCGTAGCGTATGTATAGCCTATAGCATTTATCGATAAATGAACTATTCAACATAAAAAGATTTATTCAAATCGAACTAGCAGTTCCTGAGATTAGTACGTTCAAACTAACAACTGCTGTATAATATAAGTACTTAGGTATATATTTATGGGCACAGGCTTAGTCGTAAACATACTTCAAACCGTTTGAAATATATTATGATGTATTCATCAGTTTTGAAGTTATAGATACTGGAAAAAGGAACGCGGGTCTCCGAGCATTCCAGTATATATAACTTCAAAATTAATAAATTATCATTTTAAATGCAAAACTAGATTAAAATCTCTTCATCAGTTCTGAAGTTCTAAGATTGAAAAGGACAAAACTTTTCATTGGAATTGCGACTTTAATCCATTACAAATAAGATAATAAATAGATCTATTTAGGTAAAACATTTGAAAGTAAAATCAACAATTACTTACAACGTAAATAATTCTTTGTAAACCTGACAAAACAATGATTATATGCCAACGAAAAGTGGAGCGAATCTACAAGTTGTCTGAAAATGCCCGTATGATAATAATTCTGCCTTTATCTCACCGTATTAATAGAATTATGTAGATTAAGCTCAAGAATTCTAAGAAATGTATGTACGTATGTTGTTATTTAATATAAAGGTGTATTTAGTTGTCAATTGGATATAAAGAGTTTTTTCCTGTTTCCTCCATTCTCGAATAATGGAAAAAAATTAGGAGGAAGGTAGGCCTGGATCTAGATTTTACTTGCCTCGGATAGTAAGATAAAAATGAATCAAGAATGGATTTATTCTCAAAGAGGGTACCAATTCTAATAACGTACTTGTCTTCAATTATTGTATCTTTACGAAAGAATGGCTGCTAGCAATAATGCCGCCATTTGTACTAAACGTTATTAATTTGTGATGTATATTGTCATTTAGTTTCTGGTGCAATAAAGAATACCTATCTCTATATGTACCTATCTGATATTATAATAACGTACTATTTTTTTTGAGTTTATGTGAAAAACCGAATGGATTTCAAAAAATCTTTTACCATTCAACACCTTCGTTATCAGTTATAACATAGGCCACTAATAAGCCTAAGGTGGCAGTCCCACGGTGCGCGATTCTACGCTCAATGTACCTAAACATTAGTGTTAAAATACATTTTATCACAAGCACCGATCCATGCGCGCGGTTTTCCACGCACCGTGTGACCGACTCTTAATTAAAAAAAAAACAAAAAAAACTTACGATCCTGATTCTTATGATACAAATCATACAGCGGCGGCAGTCTTTTCAACGCCTCCACTCTTTCCTTCGTCAAACTCCTCTCCACCAATTTCTTATACTCTTCATCACTCATATACTCCTGGTACTCTGTTAGTTTCTCTTCGGAATTGGTTTCGAAGAGAACTGACAGTTCTGAAGGGTCCGGTGGCTGGATTAGGGCTGAAAGGACTAAGGCGTGGGAGTCGCCGCGTTGGGCGCATTCTATTGGGAGGGTGTTGTTGTTTTTCACCGTCTGTGGGGAGTTAAAATTTGTTATTAGATGTTTGTATTAGCATACTGTATAAGGGAATAAAGGGGATAGTTATAGATACAAGCACTATTGTATGTAGAATTAAAAACTAATCTCTTATACATTGTCAACAGAGTAAAATCAAAAATAAAAAAAGATGTCTCGGGACACCCCTATTACATCAGCAATGGCCGTGCCAAAGTATATACTTAAGTAAGAGTATAGAAAGAATATAAGGGACTTACTATAGTCTATTCGCGTTAAGAAAATAGTGACAACTACAGGATAAGGGTGTATTCACAGTGGAGTAAAAGTACGAAAGAAAAATAATAATTTTATAAACAGTTTTTTCGGACATGCCGCATGCACTTGCTGTTCTATGACTATGCTCTCCACAGTTACATTTAAATCACACAATTTAAAGTACTTATAAACATTGTAAATTATGTGTCTCTCTCCACTATGGATTATTGATCCACTTTTTTTCTTTGGAATTGGTGAAGTATTCATTTTTTCAAAATTTATCGTTGGACAAGTCAGGCAAAATCCACAACCGTTTTCTTCGAAGGTCAGACTTCAACTGATCACTGTGAACTCGACTTTTTAATTTCTAGCATTTTAATTGGCTGGGGGGCGTGGCCAGGCCGGCTGACAACGATCACTCACTATTTTCTTAACGCGAATAAACTATAGTTGCAAAGAGATACGAGCTTATTAAAAAAAAAATTTTTTTGAGATTTTTTTAATAAAACATACCAAATGGGCGATTTAGATTCATGAAAAATTTACATAGAAAATTTATTTTAATATTTTTTAAATATAAATAACGTACATGTAAGACAAATACTTTGGCATTAGTCAGCTTTTAGGTCGAAAGCTACTTAAGTGTCGCCATGTAGAAAATTGTCCTTTTTACATCAAATCGCCAAATAAAAACTAATAAAATGCAGTTTGAAAGTCTTCTAAGAAATACTTTTCAATTTTGATATAAAAAGATAAAACGGACATAAGGAAAACTTTTTTTTAACGTAAAAATATATTTTTAATATATTTTAGATATATTTTAGAGTCAAAACATACCACAACTTAGTTTTAAAATACGTTTAATACGGGGTGTAAAAAAACTGCTTCCGAAAACAAAAACTGGGCATTGCTAGACGTTAGGTTTAGAAAAAAAATGATATATATATATATTTTTTAATAATTGGACAAAACTGTATTTACACTGTCAGATTTCGCGATAATTTCAAATGAAACAGTGTTTTAATTTAATTTGCAATGTAAATCATCACACCTGTACCAACAGTTGATGTGTGAGCGATGATTTCAAGCGCCGAATATGACTTTTCAATCCTTAATAACTTTTTTAAATTGAGTTTTCTGGGTATACTGTTAATGAATTTAGTTACTATTGAGGCTCAAGAATACATGGTTTCATGCTTCGGAAGTGGTCTTTTTACACCCGTTACAAGTTGGTCTAGGACCTACCTCAGTAAAAAGTGGTCCAGTATGATTTAGATCGCCCTTCCGTAGAAAAGCATTGTAGATGTTTCTTATAAGATATTTAGTTATAAAGGGGTATTTATAACAGCGTATCACTGCAATCTGTAGCAAGGTTTCACCTAAAAACATAAAACAAAGTTATTAAATAATATAATAATAAATCTACAGACTAACACACCAATTATGTGGCCCTAAAGTAAGTTGCAGTAAGCAAGACTAGGGGAGAACCTAGTTACACCCAGATGCGAGCCAATATTGAAAAAAAAACTTTTTACGAAATTGGCCCGACCCGGGGATCGAACCCGGAACCATCCGCTTAGCAGTCCGGTATATATGTTACGGCTAATACCCGAAGTGCGGCTACACCTAGTTTTAGCCGGTTAGAAGTGTTTTTATATGGAAAACTGTAAAAAAATAATCATAGCTATGTATATAAAAACTGGCTTCAATCATGATGCGACGGAGTCCCGCTACGCGGGACTTCTTTTTCTGGGTGGTATCAAAAAAGTAACCTAACTAACCTAACCTATTGATGTTCTAACCGGCTAAAACTAGGTGTAGCCGCACTTCGGGTATTAGCCGTAACATATACAGGGTGATTGGTAATGCGATACATTCCTTCTAAGAGGTTAAAGTAGAGCTTATTTGCAGTCAATTAAGGCATATCATGCCATGTCCGAAAATTGATAATTTCTGAGATATGCAACATTTAAGATTTTTGATAAAAAACCCCATTTTCGAAGTTCAAATGAATCCTTTTAGTGAAAAATTCAAAATTAAGTTTAATTTTTTGTTGTTTTATGGTAGCTTGATAACTAAAATGATATTTCAGATTTAAATTTGCTAAAAATAATCGTCCTTATTTTAGAAAAAGTCAAGAAACGAAGAACAACTTTTAAAAAAAGTTAAGTCTTATGGCAATTAAAAGCGATTTTCTAAAAAAAATTCCAAATAATGTTGCGTACAAATTACATAAAAAACTTCCCCACTTCATTAGCTATTCAAAAAGGTACATTTGTCATACTTAAACTAAGTATTTGATTGACAACTCTACTAATAAAAGAAGTAACCTCTCTCTTAGAACGATCAAAACAAAGAAAACACTGCAAAAGGTCGCGATAACCACAATGTAGAGGACATTGTGGTTATCGCGACCTTTTGCAGTGTTTTCTTTGTTTGATGTCGACGTCTTGCACAGGGATAATGCAATAACATTCAGATCTACCGTTAAATAAAATAAATTTCCTGAAAAGCCAAGCCTTCAAGTGTGTAGCTTTTGCGGTTAATTAGAAAAAGAGAGTATGCTGAGTGCGGAAAAAGTTACTTCTATTAAAAGAAAGAAAGCTAACTACATCTTTTTTCATTAATCACTACACATCACTTGTTGTTTTTTCTTTGGTCGATGTCGCCAACTCTTGTGGTGGTTGCTAGATTTATGCGAAAAACATCTATCATTTCTTCGTCTACTTCGCCAAATTCTAGGTCTACTAGATTCACTTGTTCGGGCGGATACAAGCTTAATTTTTCTGAGACGTCGATACGTCCCCAAAAACACTCTAACGTTTGACACACGTCGATTACGGAAACGCAACAAGTATTTTTTTTGCTGTGACAGCGTTGCCGTTACACAATACGTAAATAAGAAGAATGTCTGAGTATTCTTCATTACAAAAGGCCCTCGTCCACAGCAACTTTTTGTAGCGATGCTGTCGTGCGTTCGCATCGATATCGTAGACTAGCAGTCGCTGACTGTTTTCCTTCATAGCCACGATTCAGTCGCGATGCGTTAGTATTGTCTTTACATCGATACAGTTGCGATAATGTAGCGCGTTGCAAATTCGACTAACAAGTGTTTACTTAACGCGCGACAGCATCGCTACAAAAAGTCTTCGGAGGCAAGGATCTTAAATGATACCATTTCAAGAGTTCTTAATGAAAATATGCGGTTAGATTTCTTTTAGTAAAGGTCACTTTTTTCGCGCTTAACACATGTTTTTCTATTTGACTGCAAAGGCTGCACACTTGAAGCTTTGGCTTTTTACAATATTTATTTATTTAACGGCAGAGTTTAATGTTATTGCATTATCCCTGTGCAAAACGGCGACATCATGGACTCAAGAAAACACTGCAAAAGTGCGCTGTAACCACAAAGTAGAGGCGTTCTAAGAGAGAGGTTACTTCTTTTATTAGTAGAGTTGTCAATCAAATACTTAGTTTTAGTATGATAAATGTACCTTTTTGAATAGCTTATGAATTGGGGAAGTTTTTTATGTAATTTGTACGCAACATTATTTGGACTTTTTTTTAGAAAAACGCTTTTTATTGCCATAAGACTTAACTTTTTTCAAAAGTTGTTCTTTGTTTCTTGACTTTTTCTAAAATAAGGACGATTAATTTTAGCAAATTTGAATCTAAAATGTAATTATAGTTATCAAGCTACCATAAAACAACAAAACATTAAACTTAATTTTGAATTTTTCTCTAAAAGGATTCATTTGAACTTTGAAAATGGGGTTTTTTATAAAAAAACTTAAATGTTGCATATCTCAGAAATTATCAATTTTCGGACATAGCATATTATGCCTTAATCGACTGCAAATAAGCTCTACTTTAACCTCTTAGAAGGAATGTATCGCATTACCAATCACCCTGTATACCGATGCACCAAAAAATAATATACAAAATTTAAGTTCGGAAATATTAGGAAACTACAATAAAAACAATTATGTAGAAAAAAAAGATTTTGTCTGTATCTTAAAGTACTAAAAAAACCTCATACTTCGAAGAATATTTCTTTTACCGATCGTTAACATCGTTATTTGACAGTTGTCATTTTTAATCTTCATTCAAATTAACGAAACAAATGTCAGTTAAGTGATATTAACAATCGTCCAAATTTCTGTGCTTGCACTGTGTTGCGTAGAACCGATTGGGTTATATTTATTTCCCACTAATGACATTTTGGATGCATTTATACTGCCACTGAAGAAATACCCAAGTCTTTTAAAACTCTAAATATAATTTATTTTGTTAAAATAAAATGAACTCACCAAAATCCTCGAGATACCATTCTGGTTTCAGATCCAGCACCATATCGCATAATTTGTAGAAATATAAGAAATTCTTACTCTGTTCGTACTCGCTTGCTATGTTGTCAAGATTGAGCTTTAGAAATCTGAAAAAGGAAATAAAATATACAAGCCGTTAATTAATTTAATATCTAGGAGCTAAAAAGTAGTTTCATTTCCGTAATTTGTGTTGTAATTTTGCATAGAAATGGCTAATCATGCAGCAATGCATCATTTGAGAACCAGAAAGATCAAACAGTTACGGTAATAACCTTTATAACTTCATAGTATAAAACAAAGTCGCTTTCTCTGTCCCTATGTATGCTTAAATCTTTAAAACTACGCAACGGATTTTGATGCGGTTTTTTTAAAATAGATAGAGTGATTCAAGAGGAAGGTTTACTTGAATAATAACATAGTACAGGGAAAGGAGTTTTACTCCGAATTTAAAACGTGCGAAGTCGCGCGGATAAAAGCTAGTAATGGAATAAAAGAAGAATGGGATATAGCGACAAGAGATAATAAACTAAAAAAAAACAGATATACTAAAAACAGATACGGATTTATGGGGTTTTAGTGTCTGATACAACTTTTCTCTTATTTTCTATTTAGAATACAAAATGAAACTGATTTGCTTAGTCAGAAAAAGCAGTGATGTAAAATGTCTTAATACTAAGAAATTCGATCTACGTTTCAGTCAAAAACTCAAAAAAACTTTATCAACTTACCCAAAGACTTTAGAAACTGGAATACGAGCGATACTCTCTATATATTCAGCTTGTTTCTCTGCACTTAGCTTTTGTATTTCTTGATGGAATAACTCTCTTATATCTTCTTTCTTACAGCAACCGGCATTCGCGTACCGTTCTCTCAGTTTGTTCATTACCCCTTTGTAGTAAGCTAGGTTCTTCTTAACATTTGGTGTCTGTTCTTTCGGTGATGCCAACTTTTTGTCAGGCAAATGGCAGGCAGTTGGCGACCAATTTGGTGATCCACTATTAGTTGAAGCGGGTGGAGAGGTATAACTGGGTGAACCGAAATTAGTTGAAGCAGTTGAAGTATAATTTGGTGATCCAAAATTAGTTGAAGAGGTTGGAGAAGTGTTAAAGGGTGATTCGACATAAGTTGAAACGGCCGGAGAAGTATAATTTGGTGATCCAAAGCTAGTTGAAACGGCCGGAGAAGTATAATTTGGTGATCCAAAGCTAGTTGAAACGGCCGGAGAAGTATAATTTGGTGATCCAAAGCTAGTTGAAACGGCCGGAGAAGTATAATTTGGTGATCCAAAGCTAGTTGAAACGGCCGGAGAAGTATAATTTGGTGATCCAAAGCTAGTTGAAACGGCCGGAGAAGTATAATTTGGTGATCCAAAGCTAGTTGAAACGGCCGGAGAAGTATAATTTGGTGATCCAAAGCTAGTTGCAGCAGCCGGGGAAGTATAACAGGGTGATCCAACATAAGTAGGATCGATTGGAGAATTATAGGGTGGTGCTAACGGGTCACCAATTACAGCGGTTGTTAGAGGATAATTCGGTGACCCAATATTAGTTGGATCAGTCGGGATCGGGTAGTTCGGTGACAGTGCATTAAATGCGCTTGAGGTTGGGTAATTAGATGGAACGTCGGTTAAATAAGTAGATGGTGAGTTGTTTGTTTGGAAACTCATTAACCCTGGGTTTGGGTAAATCGCTGACGCACTTAGTAACGAGTCGTTGATAGTTGCGTTCGGTGATGAAGGTAACTGCGGCAGTTCCGGATAGACGTCGAAATCCGGGGACAGATCTCCAAAATTATCTTGAATAGTTTCAGATACTATAAAATCCTGTTCCAAACTCTGACTCAAGTTATCGCCGAGTGTGTATGACGCCAGTTGCATTATTTGCTCTATATCGCCTGGTTCAACATTTTCAACACTACCATTTAGGGATAGATCATTATCGTTAAAAGTTGCTAGTTCAGCGTTCTTGTGTTCATAATACGAAATTTCAGAATCAAAAAGCAGCTGGTTTGCGACATCGTCGTTAGCGTTTGAATATTCGTATATTGGACTGAATTGAGAATCGAGCTGCTGTCCAGCATTTACATCGAATTGAAGAGGATCATGTAATTGATTAAAATTGGGAAAAGCCTCGTAAACTTGACCTCCCGAGAGGGAATTCGGATTCACAACCTGCAAAGGACAGAAACAGTCTTTTTCTCGCAACAATATGGTAAATTTCTTCCTACTGATTTTATAAATGCAATTTCGTTTAGTACTATGCTTCTATTAATAACTAATTGAATCAACAGGAAAAATAATTTGATATTTGAACGTTAATTTGTCCAATGCTAAACAATATTTTTTTATTGGTATGAGCTATTGTTTTTTTTAATACAATAGCTTCCAATTTGAGGTAGTAAGCCAAACCATATAACATTAAGATTTGGCTACGGTGTGACACTAAACGTTTCTAAACTTGAAAATTACTGATTTGCAATGCGTGCATCGAATTCCAAATTGAACGTGACTAACTGAGTCTATTAAAATCTAGAAAGAGCTCAAATTATTTTGCCTTTACCTGATTTTGTGGCGGATAGGGCCGGCTTAGCGGAGCTTTTTCGGCTTTTTTGTTAATGGGGCCTCTTGGTATAGTTACTATCTTCTTTTTCTTCTGTGCAACTTTAGTCAAGTTGGTTTCATTGTAGCCGCTGTCAGATGATACAGAGCCAGTACGCTCCTTGGACGAGTAGATAAATTTATCCTCTTCATCTTCTTCTTCTTCTTCTTTGATGTCAGTTTTGGCATTTTCGATACAACCAAAGGCGGATTCGTCTTCATTATTGTCATCACTTGGTTCGTTTGCTGCTTCTAAGAGAGGTTCAGTTTTATCGTTATTTTCGATTAAAGTCTCTTTGCTCTCGGCTTTCCTATCAAGTGTTTCAAAGTTGTTGCCGTCTCCTAAAGTATATTTGGCGACATCTTCTATTTTCAGTTGGCTGAATTTATCAAGAATGTTGTCGGTGTTAAGTGCAGTGTTGTTATCTGACTCTTCAGCCTCAACTCTTAATTTGTCACTTGCGATGTTTGCATTGGTAGTTTTTTTCGTTCCTTCATCATTTGTTTTGCGTTGTTCATTCTTTTGGTCACATTTATCTTTTTTTCTGGCCCGCCATTTCAATGTCTTGAAGAATTTCTTCGTTTTGGTTAATATTGTATCTTTCTCTGCCATGGCTTTACTTTAAGTGTTGTGGCTTATGATTTCATCCTGTAACAAAGGAAATATATTCATAAGTTTAAGACTATTTAAATATTTAAGTTTTACCAATATTTATGCAAAGGGAAAGCTCAGCTTTTTTTGGATGTCTTGACTTCAAAAGTATCTAAAAGTCGCCGTTCTAGTTATATATGTTGGCGTTACCATATTGTTATAGTTAGTTATTTTGATGTGTTACCTACAAAAGTTTTTCAAAAATCCCACCATACACCATAAGAAATTATAAGATAGCTTACAAAGTCTGTGTATCACTACATAGTAATAAACAAAGTCGCTTTCTCTGTCCCTATGTATGCTTAAATCTTTAAAACTAAGCAACGGATTTTGATGCTGTTTCTTTTAATAGATAGAGTGATTCAACAAGAATGTTTACATGTATAATAACATAGTACAGGGAAAGGAGTTTTACTCCGGATTCAACGCGTGCGAAGCCGCGCGGGTAAAAGCTTACTCCATAAGGAGACTATAGCCACACACCGATGACATTGTAAAACTCAACTCTTATGCCTCTCTTACTAAAGTAAGAATAATGAAAAGGAAAAAAAAACTATTTCAATAATTGAAATAACTAAATCGCATAATAGATGCTTGTGATTCTAATATATCCGATTGTATAATTCAGTGTCAACCGAATTTAAATGTTGTTTTTTTTTATATCCCGGTTGTTTGAACTAAGCAAAACGTTCCCTAATAGCATAATATATGACTCACTGACGTTAAAAGAACAGAGAAGGAAATATACTTCCATTTCATTCAAATAAGGAAACTTTTACGGTTTGCAAAACAATCTTGTGACTACATTTTGCATGAAAACATGTTAAATTACTTAGTTTCCTGACCACTCAAGACCAAATGTTAAACGTCGACATGGCTTAGTTGGCATTTTCTAAACTATACTTTGATTACCCGCTTTTTATGAAAAACATACCTACTAGGAAAATTACGTTGTCAATCTTTAAGTAATTTCAATTGACCATAATTAGATCTGAGAAGGAGGCATGGGGTCTACCGGGACTTGACGGTCGTATCGTGCATCTTATCAAAATCGCGAGATTGGTACCGAGACTTACGACTTTTAAAACGATATTTCCTGTCACCTTACCGGGACTTGTGTCGTCGCCTAGTTGAACTGTCTAGTTTGACTTAAAAATACAAATCATAAGGGAAGAATTTATTACGTTAGAATTAATTCACATTTCACAATTTTTTTAATTCATTTTAGGGGTGGTTAAAGTTAGTTTAATTTAGCGGATAAATTAAGGGTGAGGTGCAAAGAATTAAGAAATGAAATAAAAACTAATCTCTTATACATTAAAAAAGCATAAAATCAAAAATGAAAAAAAGATGTCACGGGACATCCCTACATTCATCAGCAATGGCCGTAGTAGACCGAGAGAAGAAGCTGGCGGAAAAGAGTTTTTATGAGATAAAAGCAAAGCTATTTCCGTCTATCTTTAAAACTGATTCTTATTCTACTGCATATCTTCAACAAGTATGTAACCACAAATAAATTTTATGCATGATTAAAGTATTCTACTAAAACAATTGGCAAAACGCCATTTCAATCGCAAAATATTTTCGTTTCGCCTACGCAAATCTTCGTTTTCTTTTTACGTGGCGGAAATATTTTAAAATATCTCAAGTGTATCCCAAACAATGATATACGGAGTTTATAAAATGATAATCATAAGAGTTAGCTAGTCTTTTAGATTCGCACGCGTTAAATTCGGAGTAAAATCCCTTTCCCTATACAATGTTAAAACCAATTCGCTTTCTCTGTCCCTATGTATGCTTAAATCTTTAAAACTACGCAACAAATTTTGATGCGTTTTTTTTAATAGATGGAGTGATTCAAGAGGAAGGTTTACATGTATAATAACATAGTACAGGGAAAGGAGTTTTACTCCGAATTTAACGCGTGCGAAGCCGCGCGGGTAAAAGCTAGTTCAAGATAAAGAGTTTTAGTGTCCTTGGGCTTCGATTTGCTCGTCCAGCGATAATTCTTTTGTGTTATCATCCAAATTAAAATCAATAACGGACACCAGTTTTTTTTTTATAAAAGGTAAAAATAAAATCGAATGCTGTCACCTTCTGCGTGGGGCCGAGTTACAGAGACAACTAAAATGCATTTATACAATTGCTTTAAAAAAAAACGTATAAATAATGCATTATTTTTGGGCAGCGTTTCTGTATGTATGTCGTGCCAACATTTTGAAAAAAAACGAACGCTATGGGAAAGCATCCCAGATTGATATAACTCAGAAGTAACGGAATTAAATTACTGTTATTTCATTTCATGTACTTAATTACCTCATTAATTTGGACTTAGCTGGCGATTTTACATTTGAAACTTCATAACATACTCGTATATGCCAACTCAAAAACAAGCTTCAGACTCCAAATGATAAGAAACGGGTCGCCAGCCAATAACAAGGGAAAACCGCAATAAGTATAAATAAAGTGATAAGACTTCAAAATAAGCTCCATTCCATATTATAGTTTATGTATTTGGTAGTTGCTTAAGTGCTAGTTTTTCAATAGTCAGATAAATTCTATCTGACATAAAATCAGCATGTTTTCGTTGCACATCCTACTAATATTATAAACGTGAAAGTTTGTGAATATGTATGGATGTTTGTTACTCTTTCACGTAAAAACTACTGGGCGGATTTTGATGAAACTTTACAGTAATGTAGGATATACATCAGAAAAACCTGTAGGGTACTTTTTACCGCGGGAAAACTTCTCTTTCCCACGGGAAATCTACTTCCACGCGAACGGAGTCGCGGGCGGCCACTAGTCAAATATAAATATTTGACATATGTATGAAGTGAGTTTGAAAGTTAAATTCTTTTCAGTCGGATATCATTAATAAATACATCTCCAGACTGACACACCAACTGTGTGGCCCTAAAATAAGCAAAGCTTGTACTATAGGTACACACAATGGACTAGGGAAGAACCTAGTTACACCCAGACACGAGCCAATATCGAAAAACATTTTTTACGAAATTGGCTCGACCCGGGGATCGAACCCGGAACCATCCGCTTAGCAGTCCGGTATATATACCGCTGCACCACAGAGGTCGTCAAAAGTATATTTTGAAGTAGGCTTGTATGGCTTTACATTCGGCGCAAGCAAAAACATTTTGTTTACATTGCATTTGTTGCGGTGTGGGAAAACGATTTATGCAAAATATGTTTTGTTTTCCCCGCAAGTTGAAGTTGAAAACGTGCATATGGAACTCGTGAGCAACTTATATCATTAGACACTCGGCTGAACAACTTTGCACACTTGTATCATAATATACTTTTTCCTAATAAAGAAAAAAAAAAACAAGTAAATCCCGCGAGTATGCTAGCGTGTGACAAATATGACTTTGCAGAACATTTTAATCTAGAATCAGAGTTTCAGGTACCTACCGCTGGGCTTTTATGTTATGTTGGCTTACTCGGACGGTGTTTTGAAAATCATTCCGGAAAATCATTAGTTTTTAGGATTAACGGAATCGGTGGATATACGGAATCAATGTCGCCATATTAGCTGACATATAAAATGTTCAACGACCGTTTTCCTAAGTTATGACGATATAACATAATATATGGTAATAAAAGTGACATCCTACTCCCATTGGCTTACGTAATAGCTCTGTTGTTTTTAAAAGTTTGTGACGTAGTTCCTACAGTCGTCGGCCAGTCTTCGGGAAGGATTTTAGACTTATAATAGGTCTGTGACAAATGCAACCTACTTATGTCATAACATAGCTGTGACAGCAACATTTGTGGACGCTTTAGAAGTGTTACAGAAAATATTTGAAACGGGACCCAGGGGGGCTACCGCGTAACTAGCGTCGATTTGAACTCGACGTCCACAACTGTTTTCATAGGCTAAATTGTTAACAATGGCGGGTCTCTAGACAATGAAAACAGTTGTCGACGTCGAGTTCAAATCGACGCTAGTTATGCGGTAGCCCGTTTACCCGCGCGGCTTCGCACGTGTTAAATCGGAGTAAAACTCCTTTCCCTGTACTATGTTATTATACATTTAAACCTTCCTCTTGAATCACTCTATCTATCAAAGAAGAATTTAACGCGTGCGAAGCCGCGCGGGTAAAAGCCAGTTTCTTATAAATTACATTGCTTTTTTTATGATATAGTGAGCAAACGAGCATGCGGGTCACCTGATGGTAAGTGATCACCGCCGCCCATGACTCCCCGCAACACTGTGGGTGTCGGGGGTGTGTTGCTGAGCCTTTGACAAAATTGGGCAGACAGAGCCTACAGCTAGACTCTACTACTCGTAGGTATAACGTTGCTTTGTAATGATGAAATAATATTTTTAGATATTCAAGATAAAAATCTCTACACTCTTGTAAACCTTTATTATTTCATTTACTAGCTTTTACCCGCGCGGCTTCGCACGCCTTAAATTTGGAGTAAAACTGATTTCCCTGTACTATGTTATTATACATATAAACCTTCCTCTTGAATCACTCTATCTATAAAAAAAAACCGCTTCAAAATCCGCTGCGTAGTTTTAAAGATTTAAGCATACAAAGGGACATAGGGACATAGGGACAGAAAAAGCGACTTTGTTTTATACTATGTAGTGATAAGTTCTCTGAAAAGACATATCCGCGGAAAGTTCATTCACATTTCTAGATCAAATGTCATAAACTTTTCCAATTATATAAAACTAGTGGCCGCCCGCGACTCCGTTCACGTGGAAGTCGGTTTCCCGTGGGAATGAGAAGTTTTCCCGCGGTAAAAAGTACCCTATGTCCTTTCCTAAGTTCAGTTCTTTCTTCATACCAAATTTCATCAAAATCGGTTCAGTGGTTTAGGCGTGAAAGCGTAACAGACAGACAGACAGAGTTACTTTCGCATTTATAATATTAGTAGGGATTGTCCTCTACAAATTCAAAATCGATACGAGTAGCCTAAAACCAACAACAAGTAAGATGTTTGCAAATTAATGTTTAATTAAATACAATTTATCAGCTAACTGTATCAAATTCTGCGGTTGACCTTATTTTTGGTTAAATTGATTGGGCTTAATCTTATCACTAAGCTAAAATACGAATTTTATGTCATTAAAAAATACTCTTTCACATATAAAATACCGGACGGATTTTGATGAAACTTTACAGTAATATAGGTTATAAATAAAATAAAAATAAATAGCCTATATATGTCCCATAGTTGAGCACAGGCCTCCTTCTCGGATAGCGAGAGGGTTTGAGCCGTAATCCACCACGCTGGCTCGGTGCGGGTTGGTGGATCACATGATGGATTATCATCCAATCATGTGGGTTTCCTCACGATGTTTTTCCCTCACCGTTAGTGCGTGATAAACATGTACATAATTTGAAAAAGACCAAATTAGTGGTACACCCTAGTGGGGTTTGAACCCGGAACCTTCGGTATAGTAGACCGAACCTGTTGCCACTAGGCTACCACACATATAGGTTATACAACAGAATAATACATAGGGTACTTTTACCGCGGGAAAACTTGTCACTCCCACGGGAAACCGACTTCCACGCGAACGGAGTCGCGGGCGGCCACTAGTTTATTATAAACCATGAGATATTGTGCACCTTGAGAATACATTATCAAGAATTTTTAATAACTTAACACTATGTTTTCCTTCCTTATCGTGTAGAAAATATGACTTTTCCAGAACATATTAATCTAGTGTCAGACTTATTAGTAGAAGATCCGAACCTAAATCGACCTTCACCGGGGTGATAATAGAACGAAACATATTTTATCATGAATTTAGTATATTAGAAAACATATTAAAAATGGGTTTGCTAAAAAAATTCTGGACAGACTATTTTTAATTATTTTTCAAAAAATGATTTTTAATTAAATGTTGCAACATCAGGATAATAAAAAAAATTTGTCCTGACTGAAAGTATAAAACGTATAGAATGTGCAGCTGTTGGGTTGTCTACTATTTACCTGGGCGAACTGCTGGGTTGTAAGGTATAAACAGGTATATCGATGCCAGTTACTTTCACTGGATTGGATAATTAAATAAATTTTATATCATCATAAGCGCTGTTTTATTGCGAACACGTTGATATAGGGTTGTCTGCGAAAATTCCGGTCCTATTAGGGGTTTGCGAATTTTAAAGATTTTAATTTCAACGCGCGTGGAAATGTGTGACAGAGAGATCCTCAGAGTTTTTCAAATTTTTTCTGCAACATTTCAGCTCGATAATCTTTGATGTAATCAAAATCTATATCACAATCGCCAAACTCCAATAACAAAGCCTGGTATCTTCGAAATAGCTGAGCGAGATACACCACTTTGTTATTTTCAATTACCTCGTCAACGACAAAAGTTTTTAGCGATTCAAAAGCTAATTTGTGTACGTTCCGATATTTCTGGTTACTTGAATCTATTATGCTCTTGGCTAGACCGTCTTTCTTTGGTCAAATAAAAAGCGTAGCAAGACTGATGATAAGCAACAGTTTGGGTTTCAAGCTTTCCCAAGGTTTCCGAATCATAAAGCTATTTCTTTTATTTGTTGATTAACATGGCCACCCTGAGGGAATGTAAGATTCTGTTTTTTCTTCCTGGAAGTTTTTCTTACACAATTGCAAAACATGCATCTACTTATGTTGGACGACGATGCTGTTGATGTTGATGCTCCCTGAAATAATAAAATTCATTTTATAAATATAAATTCACTGAAAATTATGGTTTTGAGCGTAAAGAATGAATTGATCAAGAATTTATTAAATATTTCATTAATTTGTATCATGTTAAATAAAAAACTATTCATGATTTATTTTTCTATATTTAAAAAAAAATGAAATTTTCTTTTTTTTTTGTTAGCCTCTATTTAAATAAATACCAAAACATTTCCCTACCTCATCCAAATCCGTAGAAGTGTGAGATGTGTCGTCATTACTAGCTTCATAGTTTACACACTGAGCATGCGCACTTTCTACTATTCAGGGTCCCATCACAAGCGACTGCGATGTTGGGTCCTTTATTATTACACAGTATACTTACCTCGGATCTCTCTGTCACACATTTCCACGCCCGTTGAAATTAAAATATTTAAAATTCGCAAACCCCTAATAGGACCGGAATTTTCGCAGACAACCCTATATCAACGTGTTCGCAATAAAACAGCGCTTATGATGATATATTTTTTTTTTAATTATCCAATCCAGTGAAAGTAACTGGCATCGATATACCTGTTTATACCTTACAACCCAGCAGTTCGCCCAGGTAAATAGTAGACAACCCAACGGCTGCACATTCTATACGTTTTATACTTTCAGTCAGGACAATTTTTTTTTATTATCCTGATGTTGCAACATTTAATTAAAAATCATTTTTTGAAAAATAATTAAAAATAGTCTGTCCAGGATTTTTTTAGCAAACCCATTTTTAATATGTTTTCTAATATACTAAATTCATGATAAAATATGTTTCGTTCTATTATCACCCCGGTGAAGGTTGATTTAGTTTCCGATCTTAGACTATATCTAAACCTAAGTACCAATGGTTAAGTATACGAACTATATTGTTACAATAACAGTCAGTATACGTCCGTTGAGCCGTAATCCACCACGCTGGCTCAGTACGAGTTGACAGTCCTATAAAACATGTGGAAAATAATCCTCAATACTCGTTTTTCAATCGCCAGAATTTTTTTTTAATTTATTTTATTTTATTTTCATTGAAAAACAAACAGTTATTTAGGTTAGATGCTAAAATTAAATAGGTATCTCCATTGACATGTTTTCACATTTAAATCTAAAGTTATACGCATTAAATTCAGCATAAACTTATTTTTATTGGAATTAAATCTGCAGAATAGGCCAGTTTCTCAATCGTCAAATGAAATAACGGATTGTTCAATATCCGATTACTTTAACTGAGTGGCCAACCAACGTATAAAAAGCTTTAATTTTTAAATGCTCAGATAACACTTAAGATTCAATTCTGTGGCGCAGCGGTAACTATACCGGACTGTAAAGCGGAAGGTCCCGGGTTCGATCCCCGGGTCGGGCCAATTTCGTCAAAATGGTTTTTCGACATTGGCTCGTGTCTGGGTGTAACTAGGTTCTCCCCTAGTCCATTGTGTGGTACCTATAACACAAGTGCATACTGCAACTTACTTTAGGGCCACATAATTGGTGGGTTAGTCTGGAGATTTATTATTATTATTACATAGTTAGGAATCAAATGTGCAAATTCAAATTCTAAAAAAAATCAAATTCTTATGTCGTATTTTTACAGTTGTTAGTACCATTTTAGTATGAAGTTTACCTATAGAAATAATTGTTCAGGGACCTACCTCAGAAAACTTAGCCCTTATTTATATAATAACTCCATAACACGCCATGTTATTACATTATAAACATGTTGTTTTTAATTTATGCTAGGTAATATGATAGCGTTAGTAACAAACCGGTTATGATATTTTGTAATGTATAAGTGTTAGCAACTTGTATATTGCGATTATTAAAAGAATTATCGATATCGATTAAACTGCAGTTTAAAAATTGCAAAAGACAACACTAGTTGCTTCCGATATTCAAAAATGGAATCGACACTCGTTACCACTGCTTTATCCCGTTCAAAAGTGTATAAAATGATATTCGATTTAAATTAACAAACCAAATCAAACTGTGAAAAATCACCGATCGTCGCTTGAGACTGAGTGTATTCTAGCTTCTAAAAACAAAACTTTAGGTACTTTGTTTGTCAAATCGCGTAGCTACTGTGAGTTTATGCCGTTATTTTTTAAATAGGTACGTATTTAATAATGTACATAATTAATTTACTAATTTATATCCTACTTATATTATAAACGTGAAAGTTTGTGAGTATGGATGTTTGTTACTCTTTCACGTAAAAACTACTGGATGGATTTTGATGAAACTTTACAGTAATATAGGTTATACATCAGAATAACATATAGGGTGCTTTTTACCGCGGGAAGACTTCTCATTCCCACGGGAAACAGACTTCCAACGGAGTCGCGGGCGGCCACTAGTAAAATATAAAGTCTGTATTTAAGGTATTGCATAGGCACAGGTTTGCAAAGGTTCAATTGAAATTCTTATAAAATCTCTATTTAGAGTACAAGAAGCCACTTCAGTACTAAAAATAGTTTACGAAAAAAAAAATATACTTAACTAATAAACAATCCAAAAGATAACAGTTATCTTTAATTTCTTTCCTTATTGACATTAATATTTTTCACCGATTATATTTTTCTACACATTTGCGTTAACCTTTTGACCACATGAATCAATCTTAAAAAATAAAACCTAAGTAGTAAACAAGTATTATCTTAGGCCCACACAGTTAGTGTAATCTGGAAATTAATTTACATAATATTTTCTAGGTAATGTTGGTAAGTTTTGATTTTTAGGGTAGTGTCTCTGGAATTATTGAATCGATTAAGATTTCTTTTGGAAGAAAGTTACGCTATCTGAGAATGACAAAGGGTGGCATAATTTTAATTCTACGCGAGGGAAGCCACACAGTTTTTCATTGTTTTGTAATAATTATTATTAATTAGCGTCAATGTTTGTGGCGACAATTTTTTAGGTTATTTTCTGTTCTTTGACCTTAGTTATTCATTCAGGTTATCAACACAGTTTTATTTTTATCAATTAATTTGAGATAAACTTAGAGAAGGCCATAATATGGCTATAAGTTTTCGTCCAAATAAGTTATTGCTTTTCCAATTTGAGTTTGAATATTACACGTCAGGTTTTTAAACGTGTAGTTATAATTCTTAAACGTTTATTTATAAAATCATGTTAATACTTAAAAAGATGACCAACGTGTATCATTCATTCATCAATCATCATTCATTCATTCGTGCAGCATTAAGACTCTTGGTGTCGACTCTACACACTTCACATGTTCGGTCTCCGTGACTGTCATTACTCTGACTATCCTGCATTTCTAACTAGAACACTGTCAACTGTTTAAGTTTGGATATAGGCAGGACGGTGGTAAGAATAAATTCAAGCTTTGTAAAAAGAAAAAAAATAAGTTACCTAACCTACCTACCTGGATATTTTGCATTTTTTTCCCGTTTTTGGCATATAATTAGATAGGATGATAAAAAAAACTCATGTTATCTATTAATTGTTTACACAATCATCAGTGATAAGGTTTTTATAATATAGGGTAACAGTGGAGAATATTGACCGCTACTGAATAAAACAAAAAAAATGGTAGGTATGTAAATATATAAAAAAACTTTCTTAGCTAAAATAAGAAGTTAATTGAAATAATAACTAAAATAAGAATTTAATTGAAATTAAATAACTTTTAATTTAACCACATGAATACGCAAATGTTGAATTTAATATGTTATTGTTTTTTTTTGACAGAAGACTAAACAATATCATCTTTAAAATTAACCCCAAGGTCAAGATTAAGAGGTTAATATAAATATGTATATTGATAGAAAAACAATATCATATAAGTTGTCGATATTAAGCCCATTATATTATTGTGTATTAGTTTATATTGGCTATAAAACTTATAGGTACCATAAACAACTCCCAGTTAAGATGTTCGCAATTTTGAATTATCTTTTACCACGAGAAATTACGTTGTCATATTCTATTTTTGACTGACTTCCAAAAAAGGAAGAGTACTCAATTCGGCCGGTGTATATATTTTTTCTTTTTGTAAATTTATTTTGTAACATAGGTTTTTATAGTAATAACACAGTTGGAAGCTTTTTCGTAATATTTTTTGTTAATTCACTACGAAGAGTCTGCTTGTACACATTAAGACTACAGGATTAAATTAGTTACAAAAAAATAATTTTGTTTTTTTTTTCATTACGTAAGGACATACTTAATATCATGTTTCTAAGTTCAGTTGCGCTTACAATCAAGAATTAGTACATTTTAAAACTACTTCCTTGTATTTTCAATTAAAGTTTCCTTACAACAACAACTTACAGTTGCTATTTGTGATCAAATTATAAACTTTAAGGAAATTTAAATTGTTTGCACAATACGTGATGCATGACATAAGTACTTAGGTACTTAAGCAACTAATAAATAAATTCATTTCATTTATTCTAATTCAAACTTTTTTTTAATAATCTGTTAACATGGCCTTTATTATGGTCTTTACCCTACTCACATGATTAAAAAAACGCATTTAATAATAACAAAAATTAACTCACCATAACAGACTAGTTATCATTAAATTTCAATTCAAATAGTCATTTTACACCCACTTAATTTTAATTTACTCCATTTCACATAAAAAAATATCTCACTTGATTATGTTTTTTTTATTATTTATCCCGTATGGGTAAAGGCAAAGGCTATGTTTTGTATTCGCGTAACTTTTTAAATTAGGTCGGCGGCGGGACCGGCAAAGATGTCGCGTCTGCCGCGTCTGATATGGCACTGGGGCGGCGGCAAAATTAAAAATGGCGGACTGCCTAAATATTTATGCGCGAATTACGCATTATTGCAGCGATTACCAAATGTTCGCGCTTTGAATTTTAAATATATTATTAAGTTGATTGATTTGTTTGTTTGTTTTATATCAATAGAGTTTTTTTTTAATTATTTTTGCAGAATGAATATCAACTTTCAGTACATATTTATTATAGCGGCAACAGAAATACATTATCTGGGAAATGTTCAACTGTCTAGCTATCACGGGAAGGAAGGACCAAAGAGTCTTAGTTAATATAATCGTATAAAATTATATACTAGATACCTTCTACCTTTTTTCAGTAGGTAAGATAACTTTTATCTGACCATTGAAAATCAGCCCTTAGCATACGTGTAATAGAATCTCGGTAGATTTTGTTCTTTTTCTATTTTTTTTATAGGTACACTAAATTTAGGGTCTTGGTTTATTATGTGCCTACGTTTACGGAAAAACACTCAAAATACTTAGGCTAGTTTTAGTATAATATCGTATCGAAATTCTAGTCATGGAATCTCTTCAAAAAACTCAAATCTACAATTTCATACAGAATGGAGGGAATAAGGAAAAACAAAAACTAAAATATGTCAAGTTCAACACAGAATTTTGCTTTTTTCTTTAACAAATGAGGAAACATTGACCCCGATTCTGTAAGCACTCTCTAAACCAAATTTAAATTAAAACATATATATATATCCCTTTTCCGAAAAAGACAAACATAATGGTCCCACTAAATTTTGTCCACATTATTGAAAAAAATATGCCATGGTCTAGTCTAAGCTCGCTTGCGCCGTGTTATGACTACCCACAACACTGGGTGTTGGGGGTGTGTGGCTGAGCCTTAGAGAAAATTGGGCACCGGATACCGCACTCACCGAACGAAACGCAGGAAATCGTCCCTACTTCACGTCGGTTTTCTGTGCGACGGTGGTATTTCACCGGTCGAGTCAGCCCAGTAAACGCTGCAGACAGAGCCTATAGCTAGACTCTACCACTCCAAGAAGTAGTTTGACAGGACTAAGGTTATTTTTTTTTTTTTTTTTATGTAATATAGGTAGCAAACGAGCATGCGGGTCACCTGATGGTAAGTGATCACCGCCGCCCATGACTACCCTCAACACTGTAGGTGTTGGGGGTGTGTTGCTGACCTTTAAGAAAATATATAAATAAATAAATAAAATTGGGCACCGGATACCGCACTCACCGAACGAAACGCAGGAGCATCGTTCCTACTTCACGTCGGTTTCCTGTGCGACGGTGGTATTTCACCGGTCGAGTCAACCCAGCAATCGCTGCAGACAGAGCCTACAGCTAGACTCTACCACTCAAAAAAATTACTTATATCTGTTATTACTTGTATCTGTCTTATAAGTACAATTGCTCAGTACCTATGCGTTAGTTAGCAATATTTTATTGTTTAATTTAGATAATCTTCATTTACTGCTAGCTTTTTTCTCCTAAAGCTATGCGGCAAGCTGTGTTGGCTATAGAGGTACGATTTTAATATAACCATTTTTTAATCTGTCGGGGCAAAATTATCATAAAAATATTTTGTTTTGTTTTTAGGACATTAAAAAAAGAAATAAAACGACCTCTAAGTTTTAATTGCGTTTTTCACTTCCTTACTTACTTTGGTACTTTTTAAATGATATATTTTACAAATGCTACGTTAACACTATACGCAGATATAATAAATATAACTAGCTTCAATGACGCAACATCGAATGATAATCCAATACACATATTAATTCATAAAAATTAGAGTATCTGTGATGAAAATGGTTTGCGCTCGCGTTGTGTTATCTCACTAAAATTCGTGAAATTCAAACTGTTCGATTTTAAAAATATGTGTACTGTTTTATTTTATATTTTACTCGCGACCCGCCCACGCTTGGCAATGGTGTAATTTTGGGCGACTTGTTCCCGAAACTTTGAATTTTAGTTAACTTAAAAAATAATTCTGACTGTTCTTTATTTACAAATTGAAATGAAAAAATCACCTAAAGGTCGGTGAAAACCGCATTAAAATCCCTCAATTGGTTTAGGAGGAGTTAGCAGCCAAACATACAAACAGAAAGAATTAGCGACTTGAATTTATACTATGTACTGATGCCCAAATTCAATGTTTTTCATAGTAAAAATAATAAAAATTACATCACAATGCAATACTTAGGCAGGTCACTTGTATAAAATAAGATAAAAAATTTGGCCGGGGACTTTACCGGCAGCACTTCCAAAAATTAGGTATTTAGATAAACTGTGGGTATCGCAAATTGACCGCCTCTGTCCTTTTTTGCGTGTGACAAAAAACGCACGTCTATCTGATTGTACAAATTAGCCAAAATAGGAATTATTGATTTAAAGTGCGTGATAGAAAGTCTAAACAAGAACTATTTAATAATTCTGCTTACCAACTTTAGTAAATTATAGGCGTCATAAAGCTTCGCTCTGTGCCAGAAACGCTGATTGTCAAAATGCTTATAATAAACGCGATAGAATCGTCAGATTGACAAGTTATAAAACGCATTATATAAGGTACTTACGTAAGCTTAAATATAATTAGAATGGTCAATACGTCAATAATAATATAATATATTATATTCAAACTATTAAAAAAGGGTTTTTTAATATTGTAGCGCAATTATTTACTCAAAACTGATTGCAAGAATTAAACGTTGCTGCATTGGTATTATAATAAAAGTATGCCGTGTTTATTTTTTATTCTAATTTGGCGGTGAAAGGTGAGACCTCCCAGTGCTAGACAGAACACAGGTCTAGGGCCAAGCGGGGCCCTGAGTAGATTTTGGAAGTCGTATACAGGGTGATTGGTAATGCGATACATTCCTTCTAAGAGGTTAAAGTAGAGCTTATTTGCAGTCAATTAAGTCATCATACCATATCCAAAAATTTATAATTTTTGAGATATGCAACATTTAATATTTTTATAAAAAAACCCATTTTCGAAGTTCAAATGAATCCTTTTAGTGAACAATTTAAAATTAAGTTTAATGTTTTGTTGTTTTATGGTAGCTCGATAACTAAAACGGTATTTTAGGTAACACACAATGGACTAGGGGAGCACCTAGTAACACCCAGACACGAGCCAATTTCGTAAAACCGTTTTGACGAAATTGGCCCGACCCAGGGATCGAACCCGGAACGATCCGCTTAGCAGTCCGGTATATATACCGCCGCGATAACCCATAGAAATGATGTTTACCTTGAATTTCTTCGAAAACAGACTAAGATTTGAGACGTTTGAAAAGACTTATAAAACGTCTTAATAAAGGAACCTCCTATAACTTAAACTCATTTTAACTGGTTTTACGCGTTTAGGCCCAATTGCAGGGAACGTTTTAACCTCGGGTTAGCTTCGGGTTAGCTAACTCAGGTTTAAATGGCGCCACAATCGATTGTAACTACTTCTTATTACAATCAATGGTGGCGCCATTTGAATCTGAGTTAGCTAACCTGATGTTAAAACGTTCCCTGCAATTGGGCCTTATTATTTTATTTTTGATTATCGGACGTTTTGACATTTTTAAAAATGTCATGGGTCACGGGTAGACTGAGATGTTTGACGTCTACATAGAGTAGGTATAGTAAAAAACGATTTTCGAATTCACCGCCATCTGTTCCGTGATTTTCTTGCATAATTTCCCGGGTTCACGCAATACCTACGTTAACAGCTCCGAAGCTGAAATTCAACGATTGACCATACATTTTGGCTAACTTTATTGGTCTGTAAGAAAAAGCTCATAAAGATAGCAATTCCAGCCTAGCCCATGTCATTAGGCGATAGGTTTCAAGTATCGACACAAATGCAGGGTGTGTCTATGTTTGTTTTAGATCTAATTTATGCCTAAGTGACTTTATATCTAAGTGAATTAGGTATCGATTGATGAGGTATTTTGGTAAAGAGAAATAAGTGAAGACCAAGTGTTTTAGTAAGTTTACGAACGTATTTTATAGTTATTAGTCGCCCGTTCTAAATTCAAACGTGTGATTTTTTTTTAAACATAATTAATGTTTATGAAAAGAAATTTAACCAAACTAATCTTTGATCTTATTGGCGGGACTTTCTCATAGTGTCAGAAAAGGATTGTGGTTTTAGTCAAAATTATTAAAAAATTGGACAAATGTGCTAAAATAAGCTATTTGCTTGCGTCATGTCATAATGCACGCAAAATTTGAGGTTAGTGACTTAGACTCTCTCTGTCTGTTTTACACTTTTAAAGTTATAGATACTGGAAAAAGGAACGCGGCTCTCCGGGCATTAGGTACGCGACTATTATTCAAAATTAATAAATCAGCATTCTAAATACAAAACTAAAAACTCAAGTTTTAAGTAACACTTCCTAACAAATTGTATAAATATCTAAAAATAACGCAGACTTCCAATACGGTGCCAGTTACATACTCAGTTGTTAACTACCTTTTAGGTATAATACGATTTTAATCACAGTTCACAATGGGGTTAATTTGTTTATCAAAACTAAAATTTTGTCTATATAACATGACAGAAATATAAAGAATGTTAAATGTTTAGCGATGGCATCAACTTTATACTAAGCACCACATTATAGAGAAACTAGTGGCCGCCCGCGACTCCGTTCGCGTGAAAGTTGGTTTCCCGTGGGAATGAGATGTTTTCCCGCGGTAAAAAGTACCCTGTGTGTTATTCTGATGTATAACCTATATTATTGCAAAGTTACATCCAAATCCGTCCAGTAGTTTTACGTGAAAGAGTGACAAACATACATACATCCATACTCACAAACTTTCAAGTTTAAAATATAAGTAGGATAAAAAACCGACCAGCCGTGCGATTCTGTAATTTACGAATGACATAAATTACTATCCAAAAACGTCAAAATTCCATTATTTGTGTGGCCAAATATACATTTTGACGTTTCTTTCTCATAGCAGTCAGGACGATTTGAGTTACAGAATCACTCCGCAGCAATCGAACCAGGGTCCTACCGTTTGATAAGTAATGTTAGCTGTAAAACAAAAGTAATCGGTAACTGCACATCTCTAGCATTCGATGGACATCACTGGTCGGCGTCATTGCCGGTGGGCGCGGAAGTAGATTGAATCTAATGGCGGCTACATGTTGTATTTTCTACTTATTCATATTTAATTAAAGAGATGTTTAATCTAAAGGCCAATAAATATTGTTGCCTTATAGTAAGTAGGTATAAAATGGTTTGTTGGACTTAAAAACAGTTCTTTTACAAATTCAGCATCAAAAGGGAATATACAAATCTGTAGGTCTATAAACAAGTCCTGCCTGTCTGGTTGATTTTCATAGACTATAGTTTTTCCCAAGTTTTATCAAAATCTCCGTAGTTTTTGCGTGAGAGAGTAACAAACATACAATGAATCCTCATATTCGTATTATAATATCGGTAGGTAATTTTTTTATAACAAAGACTTTATAATAAAAGCTTCCTTATTCAAATCTGATTTTGTGATATCAATTTCTGAGAAAAGAATCATGATTGTTTTTAAAATGCAATGAAGAAAACTGGTTTCGTCCAAACAGAATTAATTTTAAACAGGTGAGAATATTGAAAACTATTCTGATAGTAGTTTTAAATTGGAAATTATGAAAAAGAAAATAAGGTAAAACTGCGGTCCGAAAGTAGCTGCCTGCCTGAAGTATGGTTTAAGTTATCATGTGCTTTCTGAGCTATGGAATACTTTATTGACTTAGTAGGTTATTGTATGCTAAGGTTAATTCTGTGTTATTTACACAATATAAGTGTTTGTCAATTAGTAGGTAGAGAAAAAAAGTCAAATTCATTTTTATTAGCATGTCTCTGCATTGTTCATTTAGCATGACTGAAGCCGATACCTAGACAAATTAGCTATGTGTCGCCTACACCTAAATATTATACTAATAAAATAGTTAAAGAAATAATTATTGTTCTTTTTTTTTAAGATTAGATGTGTTACAATTTAGTCATCTTCATACAGACCTAACAATTACCATTAGGTTTATGCATCATAAGCGCTATCATTTTACAGTTTTGATCAATTAAAATTTTCTTTCCACGGTGTCAAACCGATTTGTGAAAAACATACAGACAAACATCCATATTTCGCATTGATACTATTAGTAAGGCTGAAACTTTTTATGGGCCTCCTAAATACCCAAAAAAAGTGTTTTTACTATAAATTTTCATTGCTTTATCACTAGGTGGCCCTTTGCGATCTCGACAACCTACGCGATTATTGAGGTTAGGTTAAGCAACCCCACTCGCGGTCTGTCCTTGGATGGGTGACCGTTTAATAACCCCGATATAATATCAATTTAATAGATAACGACTTTAGAAAATAAATACTCGGTTGGTACTTTATGTATTATTCGATCATAAATACTGTAATTAATAAAAGACAAGTATAATGTAATTACTTATTATAAAAATTCAAAAACACCGTGGGAATCGATATGACGCCGAGTAGGGATGTCCGTCGACACTAGGGATGTTCCAAATACCGATTATTATTTTTATCGTTTTTTAAATGTTGGGTAAGCGTATAAAAATAAAGCGCTATTTGTTTTTTTTAAATATAACCTAATTTCTTATAAGTAAATCACGTAAGTAACGGAAATCCTTAACGTTTTTCCTATCATTTCAATACAATCAAGACAATTTCTCAGTAAATATTATGTATGTTCAGTATACTTAGGAATTTCAATTTTATAAAATTCGATTTTTTAATAAAAAGTGCACCCAAGCAAAACTTGACCGGGCCACTAGTTTAGTTATAACAATTTTAATATATTGATATCTGGCATTAACTCAAAGTAGGTACTAACATCCTGGGTCAAATACTTATCAGTAATGTGGTTAAATATGTATTGCACTACATAATAAAATAATATATATTGTTTTAATCATTATTTATTGTTATGTTCATGAATAATCACGTACACATTAGAAACTTATGAAGCATGAAAAGAAAAAGAAAGAAAGAAAGCTTAAGGCTACTAAATACTAACTAAATTTGTATTATTACAAATTTTCCAATATCTACAACTTCAAAAAAAAAAGTATTAGTAGATCTAATTTTACACATTCCAGAATTTAATGAAAGGTGCAAGTAAAAAAAAAGGTTTTCATTGACATTTAGATTAAAAATAAAAAGAATAATTTAAGCTTTTTAAGTTTTAACACTATTAAAACTTAATATATGGATTAATTTATAGCAATTTTAAGGGTTTCATATCTAAAGGTACTTATTTATATTTATTTTCTAAGTTGACTGAGTTGAAACTGTACTTAACAACACGGCTTGTAGGTATAATGATTACAATATTTTTACAACAAACCATAAAAATATAACCACCGTTTCTGTTTATGCGCGAATTAAAACATCTCAAATATTATGAAGAAACAGTGAACAATAGCTTCAATGAATTAAAAACAGATTATTTGGTAATTTACAATGTATTTACTTCTTCAGAGATTGTACTCTTTTGTAACTACAAAAACACAAGTTTTTTCTTTATATCCTATTATAAGTTATTTTTGAAAAGTGTAACCCTACTCAAAACTGACCTATTTCATGTTTATAAATACTTAATAATGCACTTAGAACCACCATACAAGAGTATTAATCAAAAATTCAACGAAAAATCGAATTTATCTGACTTAATTTGCCTTTCTTTTAACATCTTGTTTAATATGTATCTACAACTAAACATTAATGTATATAATTTATTAAATGTTCCGCTGCCAATTACTCTCCCAGCTTTATACACCTTAGCTGTCTAAGAGTGAACAAAGACAGCAATACTGTATGAGCGGGATGTACACACAGGACTCATTCAACAAGTAGTGATTCCAGATTGCTGACTCATCATTTAAGAAGAAATCAAGCTAGTAATTTTAACAAGTGTCTAATAAATACACCATGCGAGTGATGTCATACATAGTATTTGGTGTTATAAATACACTGTTGTTATTATTAAATGAATAATTGCAAGTACATGGAGAGTGTGTACTAGTAAATTTACTATTTTTCCTGTGTAGGACTTAGTTTAACAAAGAATATCAAATTAGGGTAATGGACATAATATGCAACAATCAAAGATAGAAATAAGTGTATTTTTATTACAAAACTAACCTATTATTATAGTAGGTTCCAGGCCTTTGATAGTTAGGTAGGTAACTACATGCTGTTAAATATTTGATATATTTCATTTGTATAATACTTAGATAAAGGGCAGGTTACCTTAGCAAAATTATGAGTTTTGTACTTTAAACCTAAATGACACTCAATATACATTTTTTTTACCTTGTTATATAAACACTACTTTAAATGTGTGCAAATAGCAAAACCAGTTCTAAACAAGTTCCTATAAACATGAAAATTGTGTGCAATTATTTTATATCTCCATATTGATGATGAAAATTATAAATATTGTAAATAAAAAACAATGTTTTACCTAGTTTAGTACTATGAATTAATTAAAATAGCATTGTGTAGCCATAAAAACATAAGGATGATATGCCTGACTAGTTTCAGAGTAGCAAACAAATAGGTACCTAAGGGTTAGCTAAGGATTAAAAAAAAAACAAAAAAATTGTTTGTGAAACTCAGCTACAAGATATAGTAGGTAATAAGAAATCCACTGGACTAATTATCTTCTTGAACCTGTTTTACAGACCACTTAGGTACAGTTAATAAAATTCTTACCTTTTTCTTATGTCGCACAAATATCCTTGAAATGAGTGGGACACGTAAATAAATTAACACTTTCACTGCATCCCGTGATAACAGATATATTTCACACAGTCAGGCCGATAAATTGTATCTGATAACGATGTAAGCACTATGATGGCATTATTTCGAAGAAAAACAACACAATCAGCGATGATTTAATCGCCATAACAAAATATATGCGTAAGCGCAGACGAGAGGCCGTCTCACTCTGCGTATTGCTTTGGTGGCACAAGCGCAGTCTTTATCTCAAAAAACAAACATAAATAAACATGAGCGTTTTTCGCACTCGCTCACTCTTAGCATAGAAGGCACGCAACACAAAGTTCAAACGCAAATGCATGCAAAACACCTTTTGGCTTTCGGTCGCGAATCGCGAATTTGCGAATTTGCTGTCAGTCGACCATACTTGTTGTGTTGTCTGTCTATTGTGACACTGACGCTACTGACAGACCGTCCGTGTTACAAATTGCGCGTTTCGTATTAATGGAGTGACGTCACTCATACTTCTGTCCCTATCTGTATAATCACGGCGGGCGGGCAGGTAGGTTATGCAGTTAACAAGTAGCAAAAATCCCATCGACAGAACATGTTCCGTATACAGAAGATCATTTTCATATCTTGTATTACTGTCACCATTTATTCGGGTAAGTCCGAATGAATAGATACACCTTATACAGACCTAATTAATGTGTTACTTGGAGTAATTATATCAATGTTGACATCCAATTAGTAAGGTCCAATGGTGTGCAATAGGCATGATGACTGTGAATAAAATACACAAAAATTATGCTACCATCTAATGAAACGTAAATAAAATATTAAAAAATAACAAGGTATTATTATAATTAAAGCGAGATTAATTAATATTTTTAAAAAATAAATCTACAAAATACTACAGTCCGCCATGATATTCTGAACGCCAATCAGAGCGAATGACGTCACTATTGAGCATGGTTCCCAACTTAGGGGTTTTCCCCCCAAATTTAGGGGGTAAATTAGTGGGATGGGATTTTTTTTTATTTTGTTTTTATTCTAAAAATTAACAATTTAGTTTTTTCTTATTGCTTTTTTAAAAATAGTCAGAAAAATAATTTATATTTACTAAAATAATCGGTTATAGATATTATACGACCGTGCAGATTCCTTCTAAATCTTGAAAAAAAGAAGTTGGTAGATCTACCTACTTTTCGAATTGAGTTTGGTCAGAAACTACCAACTTTTAGAGTCGTACGGAAGGATTTATAAAAATTCGAGTTGGTAACACTGCTCAAGAGTGACGTCAAAATTGACGCCATGACACTTTGGAGCGTTTTGGTGGGAATTTTAAACATCAAATTTTAATTTGATTTTTTTCATATAAATCATGCTTTTTTTTCCGAAATATGATATTTTTTACAATAAGTAAGTATATATTTCTGAATATGATACAACAGTTTTTCAAAATCTGTCATCATGCCTATTCAATGCAAAAAATATTTGATTAGTAAGTAGGTATTTAAACTTATTTACATTTATGTATTCAATTGCTTCCCACGCCGCCGATCTGCTAAACATATTCTAGATTAAAGTAAAAACAAAATAACCAAGGGTAATTCAAAAGTTACTTACAAAAATATGTATCAGTATTTTCGTTAACGGCTGCATTTTTACAGCCTTTAGGCTTTCGTCGGTGTCAATAACCTTGAGCGAAAACGGTAAGTTGAAGCATGAATCAAAATTTTCTGATTAATAAGTAATGTACACAACAAATATTTATTGGGCTCTAGATTAAACATCTCTTTAAATTAACATGAATTAATAGAAAATACAACAGGTAGCCGCCATTAGATTCAATCCAAAATCCGCGCCCAACGGCATAACGGCAGTGACCTCTACCAGTGATGTCCATCGAATTCTAGGGATGTCTAGATACCGATTACTTTTGTTTTACCGTTAACAGTAAGTAGGTACAGAATGCATCTTTAATCATAATATGGCTCTAAAACAAGCACGAATAAAAAAAACAACCAAGTTAATAAACAGAAAAAGGCACAAACAACGTAGGGGGGCTAGATAATTAATTTTGTTTACCAAACACTTTTGTGTATTTTTAGTATATGAGGTATATTTAAGTCATTCATTAACAAGTAGGTAGCCCAATTCTACGATAATTTGTAAATAGCCGCAGTTAGTTAGAATTTAAAGAGCGACCTATGAGAGTATGTCTGAGTGATGATATATATTTGCAAATCGGAATTGAGGTTATTGCGTAAGGTAAACCTAGTTTAGAGCAATTTGTCAAGAGTGGATAATTGCTATTAAAAAACATAAGTATTTAAACAAGTCATATATTTCATTAAAAAATGCAAGTTTCCCGTTTAAAACTAAAACGTATTAGACAATTCTTATTTTACACAGACTTTGATATAATCAAAAAATCTCAATCATTTTACGATTCATCTCAAGCCTTAATTTACTTTTAGTTTTTTAGCGTATAAAGATACAACAATATTTCTGAATACGTAAGCGTCATTTAAGTTGTTTTTACATATTATATGGGTAAGAAAGAAGTGACATTAACAAAAATAAAATAAAAATAATTATTCCTTTTGACAATGATAACATGAACAAGATAGTGCAGATTTGAAAGTAAGCTGCCGATCACCCTCCAGACACGGCACGGTTACTTGTATCTGAAATACAACACATTAAATCTATAAAATAATACAATTAAGCTATCAATCTATGAAACTAGCAACCCTTTAAAATCATTCAATCTATTTAAAAAAATGCATCAAAATTAACAGACAGACAGAGAAATCGACTTTGTTTTATAACATGTAGTGAATACAATCTTGATATTTTAGAAAAGCATGGGATGTAGAAACCTAGAATCGCATATTTGAATTGACATTCAGAATAGTTGTTCTAACCGTACCTACAACCTACAATATTGAATATGGCACTGTACTGCATCAGGTTCGATCTGCATTTAATGTATCAAAAACTTTTTAATCTGACACTTGTGTGGCACACTATGTAAGTGTTTTTTTGTAAAATTTTGGCATCTACCCGAAGGTAATCCTGGCAATTACAACTTTCAATGTTAATACTGTTATTTGCGTTCAAACAAGTTATTACCGATAAGGAATAAGCTATTGATCGGTTGGAAATAACACGGTCTTAAAGGATTCATGTTCCATAAGTTAATGATAATAAATACATGTATGGACGCGGAATGTAATTAAAATCCTATTCGGTTTTCACAGTGCGTGCTAAGGCGCACAATGAAGTTGCTGTTTTGATGACGGCAGTACGCATCAAATGATTGCAGTGCGGTGCAGTAACGTGCGTGGTTTAGCGCATTGCAGAACGCACTCTTTTATAATAATAACACAATTTGCCGCCATAATTCGAATGTAGACTATCATGAATAAAATGAGTAGGTAAGTCTTTCTACTTATCTATCTACTTTAGTTTCTATTATTTATTTAAAAAAATATGTTTTGTTCAAGTTTTTAGTAAACTTCCTTCCCAACATCTTAAAAGCTAATAAAAGTGTAGTTATGAAAAGACTTAATGATTTCCAATAATTTAAAATGTTTAATTTATGTGAATGTGGTTATTTAACTAACTTTCTTATGACAAAGAGCATAGATTATATTATATCCTACTAATATTATAAATGTGAAAGTTTGTGAGGATGTATGGATGGATGGATGTTTGTTACTCTTTCACGTAAAAACTACTGGACGGATTTGGATGAAACTTTGCAGTAATATAGGTTATACATCAGAATAACACATAGGGTACTTTTTACCGCGGGAAAACTTGTCATTCCCACGGGAAACCGACTTCCACGCGAACGGAGTCGCAAGCGGCCACTAGTTCATAAATAAAAAAAAAAACAAAAGGCATCATCTTTGAAAACCCAAAAATCACCCACTTACATCCTCAGTCTCCATGATGTTGCAACACTGGCCCAGTGACGTCACGGGATGCGGTTTGTAACCCAGCATGATGCTCGGGAGCGACCACGATTCGCAGTAACCGCGACAGGCGTTCGTCGACACGCGAATGACCATGCAGCCTTCTATCGTGACGTTTCTGGAGTGACCTGTAGGAGGTTCAAAAATCTTTTAAGGCTGTATGGCTAAGTTCCTTTGCCTGCTCGTATGAGCGTATTTAAAAACAACAACAAGGAAGTTCAAATGTGGAATGGAAAAAAGCGGTAATGGAAGAAAGATTTACAGTTTTTGTACCATGGTTACTGGTACAAGAAAATGTAAATCTCGCTTGCTTGAGTATTTAACATTATTAGGCCGAATTGCAGGGAACGTTTTAACCTCGGGTTAGCTTCGGGTTAGCTTACTCAGGTTTAAATGGCGCCACCATCGATTGTAACTACTTCTTATTACAATCGATGGTGGCGCCATTTAAATCTGAGTTTGCTAACCCGAGGTTAAAACGTTCTCTGCAATTGGGCCTTAAAGTCATTGTCTAACTAAAGGAGGGTACTTTTATAGGGTAGCTTATTTACCGCTCTTGCACTGCCTTGAGTAAGTGCTCAAAATTAATGAAAATACAAAAAATTAATAGTTACTCTTTACAGTGCGAGAAAAACTTTTTGGTAGAAACCCTACTTCCTTCAAATGTTTTAAAGGTGACAATTCGAAATGTTTGTTGGGTACACTATCACGCCAAAAAGCCTAAACAGATTTGGATGAAGTACATTATATGGATAGACACCGAAATCTAACTTAACCGATAGACAAAAAATTTTGACACTGCATAAAATTGGTCTTAATTATTATTTGTTTGAATTACTACTTAGATAATTATTAAATTAGATACAAACCAACGCGTTCACAGCCAGGCTTTTTTCCAATTTCACCGCCTAGAGTACTAGTGATTAAAACGAACAACAAACTTTTTAAAAACATTTTGAAACTACCATAAGCTTTTCGCTTTCGAACGCAAGTGAAGAATCATGAAAAAAGCGAATGCTTTATTTTGTAAGGGTCGTAAGGGGTTGTCAACATTTATATTTGGATGCTGTTTTAGAAGAGGTTTTTTTTTTTTTTGGTAAATTTTTGGTAAACGGAATTAGGGTGTCTATGAGGTCATTAACCATGACACCAAAAATTGTTCTGCTTGGTAGCATAGAGCCCAAGCTTTGACCATGTCCTTTATAGTTTTGAAAATGTTTTATCACCTATGGACTTTACTAAGTAATACAGCTGTAGAAAAAAGTTTAGTTAGCGACCTAGGTATCTAAAACGTATGCTTATGTAGCCTCGTGTTATTAATTAAAACATTGATTTAAAAAAAAATGCCGTAACTTTTACAAAAAAAGAAAATGAGTGTAACTAATATACAAGATACCTTTTAAATATTGCAGCTACCCTGCCTCTCTTTCATCCATCCAAAGTAGGTTCTTCTCAAAATGTTTCAAACTCCTGAAAACCCTTGTTCACATAAAAATAATTTACATAACGCTTACACAAAAGTACGGGTAGGGGAGCGAATGACGTAGTGAATATATAATAAAATCTTATGGAGTGAACACTGGATGGACCAAGTCAAATGAGTTAATTGCTGAGTTAGAATGTAAATTGGTAATTATATTTTTAGTGTCACGGTCGAGCTGTTATGTAGTTAGGTAGGTACGGAGTAATCACATAGCGGGTCTGCAGGTAGTTCTATATATCAAACTAACTACATATGATTGAATTAGGTGTAACTAGGTTCTCCCCTAGTCCATTGTATGGTACCTATAGTACAAGCTTTGCTTGGTTTAGTTAGGGCCACACAATTGGGGTTTTAGTGTAAAAATGAATAAATAAAATATAATTAATTAATTAATTAATATACTTTTCGTAGCTGCTGAACTTCTTTAATTAACAAATGGAAAGCGCTAATTCAACCTTATCATTGAGGTATAAACCTCGTCTTCGGGTTGACCATATCTTTACGTCCTACAAAACTACATACGCATATTCCCCGTCCCCTATCAAAAGTGCCTGAAAAATATTTCCTTACTAGCTTTCCGCCCTGCGCTTTCACCCGCAACTAACTAAATGGTTTTTCCCGTTGCAATATCTTACGGAACCCTATTTTTTCCAAAATAAAATATAGCCTATGTTACTCGTGGATAATGTAGCTTTCGAATTATGAAAGATTTTTTTAAATCGGTCCAGTAGTTTCGGAGCCTATTCATTTCAATCAAACCAACAAAAAATCAAGCCTTTCCTCTTTATAATATTAGTATAGATATAGATAATTTATCTCCCGTCATCTCCTTTGGTTAATTAATACTGAAAGGCGGTAGTAGAATCAAGAGCAATTCTTTTCAGTATTCTACATTTATAGGTAGATAGGAAGATGACCTTAATCTTCAGCACACGAGTTCTTTTGAACCATGAAGATTTGATGGCACATTTTTTCAAATAGAGCTCATTAATCTAAATCCTACTAATATCATAAACGTGAAAGTTTGTGAGTATGGATGTATGGATGTTTGTTACTCTTTCACGTAAAAACTACTGGATGGGTTTTGATGAAAGTTCACAGTACTTAATATACTTAGGTTATGCAACAGAATAAAAAATAGGGTACTTTTTACCGCGGGAAAACTTCATGTACCCACCTACCTACATTGTGGGTACTTTTAGCATTACCAAATGAGTAGGCATAGAACTTATATTTACATAGTAGGTACACCAACCACACTGTCTTATGGTGGATCCACAACACCCGGCGGCACTGCCGGCGGCTTACCGCAAGAAAAGCCTACAAAAAAGCCGCCGGCAAATGCCGCCAGCAGCCGCCGGCAAGCGCAGCTTTCTAAAATTACAGAATAAGTCGAGGGCGCATTGTTGTAGAAGATGCATTTGGCATTTCGGCACAGACATTCCAGATTCTTCATACACGTTTAAATTTACAACCTCAGAGAGAAAAACTTGTCGTGATGGCCTGTGTCTGTCTGCATAATTTTATAAGGCGAGCTTAGAGAAATTCCACAGTGGAAGTACCTACACAAATTCATAATATTCAGACAAATATAATACACCGCAAATTTTTTGCCAGCGTTTATTAGAAATTAGCTTCAACTTTATATCTGAACAACTACCTTGGCAGGACCGAAAATAGTGTGGGGAATTAAAATGTATTTTTTGAACAAGTTATTAGGCTTAGTTATAAAAATACAACGAAGTACTAAAAAAAACTGGGTCTTTATTAAAATAATTTTAAACGTGTGAAAAGTGTAAAGATTTTGCCCTAATTCAGTTCCAGTCAGTTCAGTCTGAAGACTTTGATCATTATAACTGTTACCTCAGCTATATTGCGCTGCCGGCGGGAATGTGCGGCAAAGTGGCCGCCGGCTTTGTTGCGGATGCCGCGCAGAAAGCCGGCGGCCAGACCGGCGGCACGGCCGTCGGCACATGCCGCCGGGTGGTGTGGATCCACCATTAGAACCTACTAGTTGCTTACACATGGTAAATCACCAAATATAACACCATGGGTTTGTAAATGATGTTTTACCTCATCATAAGGTAAGTAGGCGTGGCTTGCACTTGTTATGCCAGAATGATCTTTAAATTAGTGGCAAATCCCAGTAGGGCTTGATTGGAGGTGGTGGGCTGAGGAAGGGGTGGTGGGAAAACCCCTCTCCTAGGCCCAGGGCGGATTCGGCGGCGCGCCACTGCGGGGACAGTGGCGCGCCGGCGACTCCAGCCGGTGAGGCCCCAGGTCGGCAGACGGCCGAAGACCCTGGGGAGGTTCCCAAGCTGCCGACACAGGGCTAGGTCGGTAGCCAATCAAGGGAACGTGAGGGGGTAGGCGCGCCGCGGTTGTTCCAGCGCGCCTCCAAACTTGAGGGGGCTGCCTCGGTGGCCAGCCGTCGGTGGGGTTCGCGGCGAGGGCCTCAACAGGTAATTCCCGCGGCCCCGCCATTATACGACGGCCTGAAGGACAACTCCAGGTTTTTAGTCGGTGCGAGTCCGACATAACCCGTCTCCTTTCCCTGGAGGGGACGGGTATGCGTAGGCATTTTCCTGGATTATCAAAAAAAAAAAAGTAGGGCTTGAACCTAGGACCTTCGGAATGGTTGGAACTGTCTTGTGTATTTAACCATTCTCTTGTGTATTTTTATGTATTTTGTTGACTAACGCTCAGTACATGAATATCATGCCCAGATTGCCTGCACTACAAAAATGATCAACAACATTTTATAGGAGTTTTAGATTGAAAACCAATTAACTAAACATTTTAAGTACAGCGATAAATAATTTTAAATATCATGTGGTGAAGAATGAGCAGTTAAATCAAAAATTTAATAGTATGCAACCTTTATCAGCGATTACGCAATTGACTGATAAGAAAAAACATTGACATGATATGACAGTTACAATTGAGCGGTGACGCTGTCTCTGTCAATAAATGACCTTTGACAATGGTGACAAATCAAAATAATTTGAGTGATATTGCTAGCAGCAAGTTTACAAATACATTATTAGGTTTTAGTTTCGCAATATTCAAGATCGAAATGCAGCAGTGAGCCAAATTTAGAACAACGCCGGACGTGATGTGGTGCGTTATTCATAGACAAGCGAAGTAGGAAACTGCGCAGTAGAAAACTCGTAACTTTAGAAATTTATTTAAACTTGTTTTTAATATCCAGAGTAATAGCAATTGCGATATTTAATCATAAAATATCATTTATATTTATTATAGATACATATTTAATTTAAAAACACTAGTTACTTATTTCGCGGTATAAATCTTGAAAATTGTCTATGCATTTTTTTTATTATGGCTACATTTTGAATATCAAATAAGTCGATTCTTAAATCGATTCAAATTGAGCTGTGTAAATCTTAATTTCATTGTTTCCTTTATAATTTGAACTTACTTTATTTATTTCAGATTTGTCCCATTATTATTTTTATCAAACAGTATTATTTCATATCTGCAAGTTTTATTTTTACAAGAATTACCTAATTTATTTTTAACATTAATTTTCTATGCTGCAGTTATATTAGTTTTCATTGTATTTACAATTCAATTGTTTTAGTTTTTATATTTTTAGTTTTTAAATAAATTTGTCGATAAATGTCAAATTTAATTTAATCGAGTCGGATATTCGGTGTTAACTTTTCTTGTGTTGCCAGCGGCCAGTGACATTGGCGTTGAATTACATCACCATTTCATGGCACGCATTTGTTAAAATTTCGACTTTTCGTGACAGCAGTCAGCACGTCATTTTCGACATTTGATTGATAATTTTCTGTGGATCCATCAAATTAGTTTGTTTGAAAGTTGGTTTAGGCGCTAAACCCCAATAATAATATATTGTTTCGTTAAATTAAGGATGTGAGTGGTGTTTTTTCGTGTGAAGCATTTTTGGTTAGGGCGTCCATTATGTGCGCCCAAAAGTGCGTGGTGGAGGGCTGTAACTTGGAGTACGATGTGATCTGCAGCTTTTCTTTCTACAAGTAAGTGTATTTTTGTTGATATTCGTCAGTTTAGTGGTAAAATTTGCATTCACGTCGATATCCTACGTCCGATGGATCGTTGTCGAATGACCCCGATAGCGCGTAACGCTAGCTTCACTCGATTAGAGAAATTGGCGCTAAAATTATTTTGATATCGCTTTACCATAATAACCTTACTTTACGAATTGTTGATAATAAGTGCAGCTGTAAATAATGAGTACAAAAGCTACTTTACTCTTTACTGTCCATATTTTATAAATTATGACTAGAAATATGGGCATCTTTAGTCTTTAGGACTAAAATTTGTATACTAAAACCTAACAACATCTAATTTACTTGATTTCATAAGAACCTTTCACTCACTTAAGTAGAACAAAATTAAATAAAATACAAGTAATGTCCTCAAACAAACAAAATACAAATTAAAATCTAACCAACCAAAGACCAAATAATAATTTGAATATTTAGCCAAGCCCGCTTACTTACAAGTATCAGAATTTTAAACTATCTATCAATTCCTAAGCTACAGAAAGACATCCATAGTAATACTAGTACTGGGCATAAACAAATGTAAGCAATATCATCAAAACAGCTTAAAATACCAATGTGATTGCAATAATATTTGTCTCTTATTAGAAGTTCTAGCAAGATTCATATCAAATAATTTAAAAAAAACATATATTTTTTCAAGTGACTAAATACAAAATTAAGTAAAGAGTCATTTTTTAATAAAAACATATACTGTTTTTCAACATCAAACATGTAAAGTGAAATGTAAATGTACACCAAACCTACAGAGAATGAAGTTTTTGAAGCAAAAATGCCACAAATAACTTAAACACTGAATCCAAATATGTAACATTTTTTGGTATAATAAAGTAGAAAGATGGTAAAAATAATTAGTTTTGCATTTATTCATTGTGTTTAACAGATTAATATATTGTCATAATACCTTCTCATAACAAGTAAATTAAGCTACACATAAAATACATGAAAAGGTTTTTCTTCAAACTTAAAATACAACTATACAACTCTTGAAAATAATAAGCAAATGTTCAATAACGAACAATGTTACTTCCAGTGTCAACACAGGGTCTGAAGCAGAGAACCGGAGACAGGAATGGATCGACGGAGCGATGCAGGACGAGAGTGAATGTCTGTGGAGACACGTCAGCTTACAACTGTGCGGGTATGTGCTTGTTGAAGATATTTTACATAAATATGCATTGAACTTTAAATGATATGAAATGAAATTACTTTATTGTATGTAGGATTAAAAACTAATCTCTTATACATTGTCAAAAGCATAAAATAAAAAAAATTAAAAAATTGGAAGTTGGTTTCCCGTGAGAATGAGAAGTATTCCCACGGTAAAAAGTACCCTATGTGTTATTCTGATGTATAACCTTTATTACTGTAAAGTTTCATCAAAATCCATCCAGTAGTTTTACCTGAAAGAGTAACAAACATCCATACATACATCCATACTCACAAACTTTCACGTTTATAATATTAGTAGGATGTGTTATGTTGTACCCAAACTATTCAACCATTGCAATGTACACTTAATCTTTACGCCATTTCATATAAATAGACACATTTACTTAAACCATATTATCTTTTCAATTCAATTTTATATCTAAAGCCACATGACCACTACAGTGCAATTTATTTTTTATTTAATTATCCCATAACCCCCATCAGATACCACTTCGAGCTGGACTCTCAAGGTCTATGGATCGACTCCCCGATGCTTCCAGAACTGTTGACTCTACAGGATCATAACACCCAGAGCCAGGCCGATAAAGAAGGTAATGACTACATGTGAGAAGATATATGTTGTATTTTGAAGTTATAGATACTAGAAAAAATAACGCGGGTCTCCGAGCATTGCGCGACTGAGAATCGAACCCAGGACCTTTAGATAGCCGGTCTAATGCTCCTACCACTGAGCTACCGCGCGCTACGGTAACCCAACGAAATTTCTCCCAGTATTTTTTTAGTATCTATAACTTCAAAATTAATAAATTAGCATTTTAAATGCATAACCAAAAAGTAAAATCTCAGATATATTGTAGTGTACAAAATTAGATATACTTGTAACTAAAGGTTAGTAAATTGGAGTAAGTTACTAACCAACAGTATAAGAAAGCGATGGAAAACGTACCTAATTTGTAAATCACTTCCTTAATTTTCTAGTTTAACTTACCGTTCTTATTAATAAATGCGAAAATATTTGTCTAAATGTCTATTCAAGTTAAATTCGGAATGGAAATAGTTTGTGGGTACAAATTAAAAACTCAAAATAATATCTAAAACATATTGAAAACAGCATCAAAATCCGTTACATACTTACAAGTAGACGATCATGAATTGCTTATAAAGCTGAAACTCAAATTTCAAACCAAAATTATATTATCTTTTGTCTCTACATTCATATCAAACAACAGATATTCAACTTATATTAAAATTGTTATGAATAACACTGTAAGAAGTGGCAAAAAGAACAGTCTTTATACATTTACTAGTGGCCGCTCGCGACTCCGTACGCGTGGAAGTCGGTTTCCCGTGGGAATGAAAAGTTTCCCCACGGCATGGATGAAGAAGTAAAAGGATAGACAATAGCCATACAAAGTAGCGTATATCAAAAAAAGTAGTATAAATCTAGATGGCGCTATACATTTCAATTTATAAGGTTAGATGGCGCTAGCAATTTGTCATTAAAATAGGTCAATTTAGTTTTGTAGAAAAAATAAATTTAAATTAACTAGATGGCGCTAATACAATAAACATTTTCATACGAAATTCCAGTGATGCCATTTAAAAAAAACAATCAGCTGCACAAAGTTGATAGGTGACGTTTATAAATTAGATTTTGTCGAGTGCTTTTTAATCTTTATCGCCGCATCTACATCTATACGTATACGTCCATTATAGAGTGTAAGGTCTACAAATTACACACACATTGACAATAAGTGTATAATTTGTAACGACTTCTTACTTTAGCCAACCTTAACATTTTTAAATACAATAGTTGAAATGCGAGTTAACTATGAAAACATGTTGAACATTGAGTGTAAAACGAAAATAACCAAATCCTACAATGATTGAATCTTTTGTTTCATACTTTGAGGTTCGCCTATGTTGAGATTGATAAAGTTGATTTCTAAGTTTTATAATAAGTATGCAAGCTAATATAAGTATGCAGCACAGAATGCGTATTATCGAAATGCATATAATCATTACAATAGTATAAATCCAATTTTGTCTGTTGTAAGTATGTTTGTCCGCTAAGGAAATAGCTAAGGTGGTAGGTAAGTGGATAAACCACGTGATGGATTTTAATGCGGTTTTTGACATCTTTTAGGTATTTTTTTCATGTCTATCCTTACTAAATAATATAATATTTTAAATGTGAAAATGTGTATGTCTGTTTGTTGGTATGTTCGCTTCACGTAAAAACGGCTGAACCGATTGTCTTGATTTTGGAATAGAGATAGTTCGACACTCAGGGAAGAAAATAGGATAATTTTACTTAGAGAAATAGCCTCATTCCCACGGGAAAACCGCAGGGCGGAAAGCTATATATCCTATACTAGTGACTCAATACATGATATTACTCAAACTCCTTACGAGACTCGATTTACTGTAAGTATGAAATATTTGGAAACAACATTTTGTTATACCTAAATGTCAAACATTACCTAAATATTTTTGTAAACAAGTGTAAAATAAGCTTCTTCATTACATAGTAAAAATCATTACATAGTATAAATCCAAGTCGCTAACTCTGTCTGTTTGTATATTTGTCCGCTATCTCCTTCTAAACCAGTTGACAGATTTTAATGCGGTTTTCGCAATTTTTTAGGTTTTTTTTCATTTAAATTTGTAAATAGAGAACATGCAGAAAAAGTTTTTTTAAATTAGCCAAAATTCCGGTTTTCGGGAACAAGTCGTTACACCATTGCGAAGCGTGGACGGGTCGCTAGTATTTTATATACCTAAATAAACTTTCTTGGATACTAAATTACCTACTGTTTTTTATCAAAGTATCTTACTTTTATTTAACCTTCTATATTTATTGACAATCATTTAGTTATTAATTCTTTCTTTACGACTTAAAAAGCAAAATGAATGAAACACATAATAAAAATACAATATGGTTAAGATTTTAACTAGGGTAACATGATCCTAGGACGAAATAATAACTCTGAGACCATAAGATTGTTTTAGCGATCGTATAGATGAATAGAAGAAATAAAACAACAACCACAATATTTTATAGAATAGTGCTGAACCTTAAGTCTCTCAAATTAAGGTTGAGAATGGTGTCGGTTAGAGTGTAGGAGATCCGAAAAAAACCTCTTCGTTTTTAAGAAAATGTTGTAACAACCACAAAAATTTATAAAAATATATTGAGCTTTAAAACTGTCGAGTTAAGGTTGATATTAAGAAGTAGTAAAATAGTAGTTTATTAACGAACGTTAGTGTGTGTGAATATGACCACTGGATGCAATAATGTTTGTCAACTATGTGGACTATTGGACTCTTGCAGCTTACCGTACCTACTTTTGTGTAGAAATATTTTAGGGCTTAATCAAATATCAATTTTGTTGTTAAATGGTCACATTTAGATTATCCTGGCTAAGTTTTCTGGGAATTGTAATAGAAAAATTAATGTCTGGTATTGTTTTTAGCTTAGCCTTCCCTATACTTATTTTGATACACCTAGTAAGTATATAACCATTCATTCTATTATCATTGTCTACTAAAAATCTATGGGTATTTAAAGTATACAAAAAACATATGGCTGGCTGGCCGGCAGCGGCGGCCGCCCGGGCGGCCCAGTGTTCACAACCGTAGGTACTATTATTTTATGCCTAGAACGATATCAAATGAGTATTAAACGCAGATAGAATGAAGTTTTTTGACTAATTTGGGAGACTTTTTCATACTTTACATTTTCGACCCTATTTTAGTGGATACGATAATTTTGATAAATTTAGCGAAAATACATCATTAAACATTTTACAGATGTACGGAAACGGCCTCACTATAGGTTGGAAACACTGCGGGCGGTAGACATTTGCAAAAGTAGACTGAAAATTGTCAGTTTCACTTATCAAGTTCTGTTCATGCCAGTAAAAAAAATCGACTTAAATCATACATTTTTTATTTATAATTTTTGGTTTAAATCGACATTTATTGGTCTTAAATAAACAATTGATTTAATATTTTAATGTGTAAAGCAAAAATAGTTTTACTACAACGCCATCTAGCGGGTGTATTATAACTAAAATTTGTTAAAATATGCAATTTTGTGTTTTGAGACTAGTAATGTCATCTATCGGAAGTTTGAGAACTAAAAAAAAATATACGCTATTTTGTATGGCTATTGTCTATCCTTTTACTCCTTCATCCATGCCCACGGTAAAAAGTACCCTATGTGTTATTCTGATGTATAACCTATATCACTGCAAAGTTTCATCCAAATCCGTCCAGTAGTTTTTACGTGATAGAGTAACAAACATCCATACATCCATACATACTCACAAACTTTCACATTAATAATATTAGTAGGATTGTTATGAATAACACTGTAAGAAGTAACAAAAAGCCATTTATAGTTTTTAAGCCGTAATCCACCACCAATCCTAAGTTTTAAATATAATTTCCTTTATTACAGCGTATGAAAAGATCAAGTTGGACCATGACTACGTGAAAGAGGCACCCAAAGAGGACCCCCCGGAGAACATATCCCGGTTGAATGTGAGGCAGCTGGTCGATACGTTGGGATATCTGTAAGTTTGTTTATACGGATAAGGTAGAAGAGTTTAAAATATACAGGGTGATGGGTTAGATCTGCTATGTATTTGCTCTAAAAATTGGGCAGGAGTTTTTTTGTAATATAAGTTTACTAGCGTGCCGCCCACGCTTCACAATGGTGTAGTTTTGGCCGACTTCTCACGAAAGATAGAATTTTAGCTAACTCAAAAAAACCTTGTTGTATTGTTATTCTTATTATTTAAAAGAAAAAAATATCTTTAAGATGATAAAAACCGCATTTAAATTGGTCAACTGGTTTAGGAGGAGTTAACGGACAAACATACAAACAAACACTATTAGCGAATGAAGTAGAAAAAAATATTTAACTCTATGATATTGTAGTATGTAATGCAGGTGGATTTTCTTTGTAACTTAACCAAAATGTTTTACAAAATTATTTAAAAAAACTGCTATTAAGTTACAAACAAAAAACTATATTTGCCATACTACACCATACCTTGCGGGTCGAAAGCCTCTTAAGTAAGAATCAGCGTGTACATTTTAAGGCAATTTATCGGTCGACTGGTCAAATAATTTATGTAGTACATTCTGAGGAATCGGCTGACTAGTCGAATTATGCATTTTTTTGCAGACCAAATCATTGTAGTGCTCTTATTTTAAAGTAGTATAAAGCAATATCGTGTCTGGTTGTATTATTAATGCGGTTTTCGTCATAAATTACATGATTTTTCCGTAATATGTTTATAAAGAAACATAAAAAAACGAATTTAGGTAATAATTAGTTTAAACTATTATCACATTAACACATGGGTTACTTTTTACCGTGGGAAAGTACCAAATTCCCAAGGTAAAAGCCATTTAAATGCAATTTACAAACTATATACCCTAACACAAAAATAAAATTCCACATTTTAGTTTCATACCCTATGAGTCTAAAAAACAATTTATTTCCAGATCCCTCAAGAACCTGCAACGCAAACAGCTCTGGGTGGTGAAAGTGGAAACCGACAAGAGTGAAGCGTCGATAACTCAGTCTGAGCAGGTCATCACTAAGATGGCTGACACTTCTAAACAGATTATTGAGGTAATTTATACAATTTATTATATCTAAATGTGTCAGGAATATATTGTAAATTTTTTAGTAAAAAAAGTTGCAGATACAAACTTATTTCTTGCTTTTATAGGACAGCTTTCATAACTAATATAGGGGCAAACATATTTTTACTACTGTGAATAAGAGGGTACTTTAAAAAAGTAGGTATCATATGTCAAGCTACTGTTAAATTCCAATTAATAACGGGTGTAAAAAGACTACTTCTGAAGCCTGAAACCATGTATTCTTGAGCCTAAATAGTAACTTTTAGTGAATTTCTAAAGGTATACCCAGAAACTTTTATTAAGGATTTATAAAAGTGATATTCGCCGCTAGAGGTCATCGCTCACACTTCAGCTAATGGTTCAGTAGCGATGGTTTACATAGCAAATAAAACTAAAACACTACATATTCAATTAGAAATATTGCCGAAATTTGATAGTTTACATGCAATTTGGCACAATTAAGTAAAACAAAAAAATAAAAAAAAACATTTTTTTTGCTTTAACGTAACGAGTACCTCTCGTGCAAAGCGTAGTTTTTGTTTTCGGAAGCAGTCTTTTTACACCCTGTATCATAAACCATTTTTTCATTAAATGCTACTTAAAAAGATTATAAAGTCATTACAATATTACAAAATAAGAACGTAAAAATGAGTTGCAGACTGTTTCTACAATAATTCCGTCTGAGGTTAGCAAAGAACTTTGCTAATAATGAAATATGTTTTTATGGAATTGGTTACTAAATTGGTTAATGTAACTGTTCAAATTAACAAATTTTATCTTAATTAATTAATTATAAATTAATATATAACTTTTAAAAATATTATTTCTAATTCTAGCTTACAAAACCAAGGGTGAGCAATTCGTTTTAGGCATGATTTCCTAACAAGCTAACTTTGTTCAGTGTTTAGAGGCATGGCTACATGTATAGATTTTATCATGCATTAAAATAATGCTTTAAAAACTTCCTTTGAATGAAAATAAGATGTCCAAAACCAATTTTTGAATTTGGTTCCACTGTAGAACCAAATTTCAGGGACGACTCATCAAGCATCATGTTACATGTTGGTTTTTGGTGTTATTTACTAGTTTTTAATACCAATTCACGTTTTAATCTTGGTGTTTTAGCTAGTTTTTATTGAAAATGCTGACAAAATTCAGTTATATGTTCCCTTTTTTAATAATTTATGTGTTGTCCCATACAATTGTGTAATTTGACTTCTAACAACACCAAATACCTTATTACAGTCAATTATTAATTCCATTATTCAATTTTCAGATAATACCGCAAACAAGTGACAAAGCGGACTCATCCCAAGCCCAAAGCGAGGTTCTCCACATCATGGACGATTCAACCATAGCGGACAACTTTATATACGAGATAGCCGAGGAACAAGAAATATCTATGGACGAAGTCAAAGAAATACCCATGTCAGAAAACCAAGAATGGATGGTCAATATTGTACCACCGGAGGAAAAACCCAAGTATGCCTACATCAAACACTGCTCCGCTGGCAAAAAGAAAAGACACTTCACCGCGGAAATGGACGAAATAACACTGCAAGGCGATTTCGAAAACTACTACATACTCCCAGATGTAGATCCATCAGTCGGAGTAGAAATCACAACCAGCTACGAGCCAGAAAACTACATCGTTGAAGAGTACGAACACTTAGTGCTCGAAGAACCCAGGAAAAGGACCAAAGACACTCCGGACTCAGCCCGGAAGAAAAAGAAAAGGAACTCGCAGTCTATACGAGAGATCAAGAAGGAGATACAGATTAAAACGGAGATGGATCAAGATTGGGTGATAGATAACAGTGTGGTTTACGAGCAAGACAACTCGGATGAATACGATGATAAAAAAGGACCTCGGGTGAGACGGAAAAATAAAAAGTATTTAGGATATGATTTCGTTACATAATTGTTTAGAAAACGGTGGGGTGTTTGTGTGTGTTTGTAGTAGCACAGTTTACTTGTTTTCATTGCATTTTAAAAACAAGCAATTGCCACTTAATATTTGTGCAAATAAGAGTAGTTACCATTGGGTTTATTCATAAAAGAAAAAGAACTGACTGAAAATATGTTTTAGTACTCCCTTCTCAAACACAAAGTATACAAAACCAGTAAACAATTTATGTAGGACATGACGAAGACAAACATAAGTAAGTAAACAATCTTAAAGTATTGAGTAAACAGTTACTGTAACAGAACATAAATCATTTTCAACCTATAACAAAATAGTGACCGCCCGCGACTCTGTTCGCGTGGAAGTCGGTTTCCCGTGGGAATGAGAAGTTTTCCCGCGGTAAAAAGTACCCTATGTGTTATTCTGATGTATATTATATTACTACAAAGTTTCATCCAAATCCGTCCAGTAGTTTTTACGTGAAAGAGTAACAAACATCCATCCATACTCACAAACTTTCACATTTATAATATTAGTAGGATTAGTTTACAAACGTTTGAATTACTTCAAAAAAAGATTTTACCATAGTGAATGAAGTTAGTGCCAAATGTAAATGAAATAGTTAATTTCGTCGCGTTACGTCTTATTGTTGATTATTTGCTAAAATAAAATTAAAGTAAGAATAATCGACTTAAAACGATAGAGACGAACTTGAACGAGATTTTTTATGAATTAAGTAATTCAAAGACCATAAATAAAACATTTTTTTTTGTATGTTAACTATAAAGGATACTAAAGAAAATCTAATTTATAAATCTTGTTATCACCCACCCAGCAATAGTATAAGACAGAAACAAATTTCTAAGTTTGGTTCTGTTTTTCAAACAATATTTTTAAAATGCAATGACTAGAAAACATCACACAACTTCCTCACCGAAATATATATTAGATTTGTATATTTGTTTAGTTACGTTATTTAGTTTCGTGCTATATTAACGTCAAAAAAGCTTTCTGGTTGGAAAAAATCTTAAATCAATATTTTTAAAAGTAATAGAGTAATAATAAAATTATTTAAAAATATCAGTAGCCGAGCAATGTACCAACATATTTTTTTATTGTTTTAAAATAGTTTGTTTTTTTAGGGTAAATTGTGTAGTTATTGACCATTTTAGTTTGATGTTGTTTTTTTCTCCTAAACCAATAAAAAATCGACATAATAAATCTAAGCGGTTCTAAGGTAGTTTTAAATTACGGTTATGAGTTTTTTTTACATAATAAGTTAGATAAAAAAACGATTTCCTATTGGTCTCTAGTTGAAACAAGGCTAAAGTTAAAAATCCAGTCAAAGAAATGCATGGAATGTTTGCATTGTACCCAAACTATAAAGTTATTGTTATTTTTTTAATAAAACTGACACTTATTTTACTAACGCACAAAGAAACTAAAATGATATCGCCGTTTAACAGCATACCCGTAGGTATGCTAAAAGCCAGTTAACACCGAACAATCTTGATAAATTTTACCTCGGATAGAGAGAGATAGATACCCTTGTTTAAAACGCATAAAAAGGTTTAATAAAATCTAGATTTAGGACTAAATGTCGAGAACATAAATCTTTCGGTGCCCCGTTTTCTAATATTTTTTTACTTTTCTTAGTAAACTCATCTTAAATATTCGTAGTTGAGCTAATCATCTGGAAAACTTTACGAAAGTAACTTACGCTTCCTATCTTTTATAGGTTTTCTAATTTTTCCCAGATGGTTAGTCTAACTACTGATGAAACAATTGGCCTTTCAAAAGTACGAATTAATAAATAATTACACGTAAGAACAAAGTCCGTTTGAGCATTCTGCATAAATAAGATAATAGACAAACTTAAAAATTAAATCGTTGCTATAGGTCAATGACCCCTTGTAGTGTTTGTCCGATAGTCTAGCGAAAATTCGCGTTGAATACATCTAAATTATTCTTTTGCAGAAAACGCCACGGTGTCGATAATATCACGGGGCCGACACGATTGTATGCTTAAGAAAATGAGGAATACTTATTGAAATGTGTCTTTTTATTTTACACGATGAGATGTTAGTCCAAATAGGTTTTAGTTTCTGATGAACTGTACATAAAATTAAGGAAATCTGGTATGCCTTTATGCTTAATATAGACGAGTGTATTTAAGTATATTAAATAAAGACTTAATATTATTGGATGTGTTTTTATTCAAAGTGTCATGGAGTTGTTAATAGGTGTAGCTACCCTACTCTGGTAACTAATTTCCTTATGTTTTTTTCATAGTTATTGTAAGTACACAGCTTAGTAACACATTAATATAATAAACCATATTATTTTTTAACACCTACGTAAATAAATGTATGCAATCAATAAAAAATACAGCTGCAAGTATCAAAACCAGTCTGGGTTATAAAAATGGTTCAAAGAATAAGAACTTTGCAGATGGTACGCATCTGCAAAGTCCTTATTCTTTGAACTATCTATCTTCTGACGATTTGGAAATTAGTTTTTATTAACAATATCATATAAACAAAAACAATGTCGCAAAAAGAAAATCGTTATTATAATTCTAAGAATAGAAAACTCAAAAGGCGAAAACTGATAAGGAAAGAACAAATATAAATCTCCAGACTAACACACCAATTAGTGGCCCTAAAGTAAGTTGCAGTAAGCACTTGTGTTATAGGTACCACACAATGCACTAGGGGAGAACCTAGTTACAGCCTTTATCGAAAAAACCATTTTATGAAATTGGCCCGAGCCGGGGATCGAACCCGGAACCATCCGCTTAGCAGTCCGCTACACTACAGAGGTCGTCTAATATCATTGTTTGCATATTTGCTCAATGCTAATTTTATAGAACTTTTTTTTATATATTCTTTGCCATTTTAAAACAACTAGATAATCAAGTTATTGTGTGTTAATGACCTTGTATTTTTAAGTGGCTTCACTATTAAAAAGACGCCATCATGCGTGCACTGTTTTTCATATGTTTGTTGTTTTTATGCGATTTTTGCTGTTCGTATAGACGGAAGGAAGGTGAAAATGGTTCTAATACAGGATTAGATAATAAAATGAAAGTGGTGTTTGCTTGGAAGCAAATGAGCTACGATTTTGATGGAGTTATTTGTAAGTATTTTTTTTTAAGTTTTTAATAAAGTGAGTGTAAAGAACGCGTAAGGTAGGTAAGGTTAAATTTATGAGATTAAAAATTAAAAGGTGCAAATAAAAAATCAAAAGAATGTGTCAGGTTTAGATACCTATTTCCAGAGATGTTTTGAACGAATCCTAGGCCCAAATTCTGTTATTACGAACATGCAATTTTTATTAAAAAAGTCGACGTAATTATCTTATAAGTAAGTACAGTATGTAATGTAGATAGTTATGGGTACCCATTTATCTAAAAACCTGCTTCTAAAAAAAACTAAGTAGGTAATTACTTTTTTTTCATATTTATATACCTAATAACCTATGTATGGCCCAGACAAGACCCTGTAAAGCACTTTTGGAAACAAATGGCAACTTACTTCCTACAAATCAAGTAAAAACCAATAGATTTATCATTTTTACTTTACCAATCTTTAAAAACCTATATTTCCAGATAACAATGACACCGACTCCCAGTCACTTCCCAATCAAGTACAGTCAGCAGCAGTGCCCAACTCAGACAAGTTCTTCATTCAGTACAACAACGTGCCCATTGGTCTCGAGGTCTACGGTGACCGGGTGTTCGTCACTGTGCCAAATCGGAGATATGGTAGGACTATACTAATAAGTACTATTTGAAATTATGTTATATTTCCGTATTGAGTAGGTAGAAACTGTTTGGTAACAGGCTGTTCAAATAATTGTTCCAACAGTGTGCTATACTGCACAAAATCTACAGAAATGACATTGTTCTGTCTCTATTTCCTTATTAATGTTTTATATTTAATGGTGTTGAAAACTTCCTTACTAAAGATAAATTTAGTGCTTACACTTAATACCTTAATGATCTTAATGAATATGTTATGACAGTAGAAAAACTGCTCTTAAGTCATTGAAGGTATAGAAACATTGCAGAATCGCTAAAAAGTCGTTAAACTTTGCAGGTTATAGGTATTTTTTCAAAAATCTTTTCACCAGCGTTGAAGTCTCCCATGTGGAATTAACCTTTTTAGCAATATTTTTGGTAATTATGTAACAAAATCATTTTCTTCCCAGGAATCCCATCCACACTAAACTACGTCCATCTCTCTCACACCACACCGTCGTCTCCCTCTCTCAAGCCGTACCCCAGTGCTGCTCTATCTAAATCTTCGTTCTCAACGTATCGCCCGCGTGTGGACGAGTGTGGCAGATTGTGGGTGGTTGATACTGGAGTGTTGGAACAGAGTGGTAAGATATGATTAGGATAAGTTGGCTAGAAATAGACAAAATAGGTTCATTTATTTTTCAATTAATTGATTGAAATGTGTATTGTTACTGCATTTTGCTTCCTTTTAATAATTTCCTTGCCATTGCAAGGGTAAATAAATTCAATGACCCTTTTTCGTCCTGCAGCAATATCCTGCGTTTCTTTTTCGAGCTTAATTTAATTTCTTTTTGGCTGACTGTACTTTTACCCTACCTATTATTTATAGTAATATGTACCTATATATTTCTATTTAACCTTTTAATAGCAGTATAGAACCTTTATTTAAAGTAGGTAAGTTTAATTTCTCTTAATAGTGCGACATAACATACTTATTCAAACTTTAAGTTATCGTTAATTGTAAATTATATTCCTACATAAGTACCTACATTTAGTAATTAATCTATCATCCATAATTCCAGGTGACAGACGCCAAGTGAAGTCGCCAGCTGTGGTAGTGTATGATATGGAAACCGATAAAGAAATACTAAGACGTGAACTAAATTCTTCGGTGCTGGTCAATGAGAGGACTAGCGCTGGTATGTTTTGACTACAAAACTTTATAGACTCTCCTAATTACATGAAAAATAAAAATTAAGGGGCTATACCTTTTGATTACGTAAAGTAAACGTAACTTTTTCACATCATCAGGAGATTCCAGACTTTAAAAGGTATCTGATATTAATTCCCACTTGATACAATCTCGCATTCCGGAGAAAATGAGTAGTGAAAGACAGACATAGAGACTTACAACAAAGTCTCGTTATAAGAGTTGTTTACCTTTTAAGAGAATAAGAAGCTCTAAGAAATTACCATCCAGGAACTTCAAGTTCTTCAGACAATTTATTTTTAAAGTTCCTATCGTAACCATCATCCGTTCAACTTCTAAACCTCTAGAACATTCCAGGCCTAACCTCAATAGCGGTCGAGGTCATGGATCCTCCGTACTGCGTTGATTCCTACGCCTACATAAACGACCTGGCCACGGAAGGTCTGGTGGTGTTTTCTATGAAGAGTGGCGACAGTTGGAGAGTAGAGGATCCTAGTTTCAGACATGAGGCTAGCGCGGAGAATTTTACTGTCGCTGGTGGGTAGATTTTTATTAATACAAATACAAATGCGAGTTCACGCTTCGCAGTGGCGTAATTTTGGCCGACTTGTTCACGAAACATTGAATTTTGACTTTCTTCAGCTTTTTTCCGAATGTTATTAATTTATGTTATAAATAAAAAAGTTGCCAAAAATGGCGAAAACCGCATTAAAATCCGTTAAAGATCAAGAGGAGTTAGAGAACGAATAGACCCTGCGTACTGCGTTGATTCCTAGTTTATATCACTTAGGTTTAGGCACGCCTTGCGGATTTAAAAGCATTTTTGAAAGACTTTTTTCTGGGAATGTGGTAAAGTCGGCCGAAATGTCGATAAACAAACTGAACCCAAGTAAGTTGGCAAAGTATGAATCTGTTACCTTGCTCGATCCTCCGTACTGAGTTGACACCTACGCCTACATTAACGACTTGGCTACGGAAGGTCTGGTGGTGTTCTCTATGAAGAGTGGCGACAGTTGGAGAGTGGAGGACGAGAGTTTTAAACATGAGGCGAGCGCGGAGAATTTTACTGTTGCTAGTGGGTAGATTATTGTTTATATTCCCATTAGAGTTTATACCACTTGGGTTTAGTTACGCCTTACGATTTTAAAAGCATTTATGAAAGACTTTTTTCTGGGAATGTGGTAAAGTCGGCCGTAAAAGCCGATAAACAAACTGAACACAAGTAAGTTAGCAAAGTATGAAACAGTTACCTTGCTCGATCCTCCGTACTGCGTTGATTCCTACGCGTATATAAACGACTTGGCGACGGAAGGTCTGGTGGTGTTTTCTATGAAGAGTGGCGACAGTTGGAGAGTGGAGGATCCCAGTTTCAGACATGAGGCTAGCGCGGAGAATTTTACGGTCGCTGGTGGGTAGATTTATGTTTATAGTTCCCAATAGGGTTTATACCAATACTAGATTTAGGGTAGCCTTGCGGATCCAAAATTAAATGGCTTTCCCATGGAAAATAAGTAACTACCAGCCGCAAAAGAATAAATGAACATAATTAAATGTGTCCCGTGACATCTTTTTTTTTAATTTTTGATTTTATGCTTTTGATAAGCTATAAGAGATTAGTTTTTTAAATCCTACGTATAATAAAGTAATTTCATTTCTTTTCATTTCATTATGTTACTTCTGTTTTTTTTTATTTAGACGTTTTGACTTGATTCGTTTGCGCGCTTCCCATGACTCGTTAGGTTTTTTTTGTGGTTTAAAATTTTTGATTCTGTTCAGCGACTTTTGTGGCCGACTGTACTATCCCGCGGTAAAGAGTACTCGATGTGTTATTCTTGGAAGTCTATTTACATATCAAGTTTCATCCAAATCCGTTTTGCAGTTTTTGCTTGATAGAAAAAACGTTATCGAGTAGAATACTGATAAATTTGGTATTGTTATCAGAAATCCTACTAATATTATAAACGTAAAAGTTTGTGTGTATGGATGTATGGATGGATGTATGGATGTTTGTTACTCTTTCACGAAAAAACTTCTGGATGGATTTGGATGAAACATTGCAGTAATATAGATTATACAGAATAACACATAGGGTACTTTTTACCGCGGGAAAACGGAATCGCGGGCGGCCACTAGTAATCAATAGTTTCGAGATGGTTAGATTTCCGTTAATGGTACCGATTCAAGTTTAAACTCATTAAACTAAAATATGTACATTACCTAAGGCGCTAAAAAAGAAAAATGTGTCTCAAAACTCCCCGTTTTCATCCCCAACCAGGCATCACTCTACCCTGGAAGGACGGTCTCTTCAGCATTTCCCTCTCGGGCCGCGACCGCCGCGGGCGCCGCACTGCCTTCTACCACGCACTGGTCTCCAGCCAGGAGTTCAGCGTGGACACCGCGGCGCTGAGGCGGGGGGCTGGGGGGCGGGTAGGTTTGTAGGTGGGGCGGTTAGGTTTGTAGGTGGGGCGGGTAGGTTTGTAAGTGGGGCGGGTAGGTTTGTAGGTGACGGGGGGAGGTCGCCGCACTGCCTTCTACCACGCGCTGGTCTCCAGCCAGGAGTATAGCGTGGACACCGCGGCGCTGCGGGGGCGGGGGGCTGAGGGGCGGGTAGGTTGGTAGGTGGGGAGGGTAGGTGGGCAAACTGGTTTGGGATTAAGAAAAAAACTTTTATGGTGTTTTTCACATTTAAGAGACAATCTTTTTTTTCTTATTACAATTCCCATTACATATTTCATAGTACCTACATTTTATGTTCAAGTAAGTTATCGTATTACTTGGATGAAATTAAACGGTATTCACTCTAGACTAATTAAAAAATATTGTTTGTTGAACTTAAATGATTACTCTACTGCGGAATAAGATTTGTTTGAATCGGGGTAATCATAAAATACTTGTCTTTTGAAAAAGGCAAAATTACATTGACGACCTCTGTGGTGCAGCGGTATATACCGGGCTGCTAAGCGGATGGTTCCGGGTTCGATCCCCGGGTCGGGCCAATTTCGTCAAAATGGTTTTTCGAAATTGGCTCGTTTCTGGGTGTAACTAGTTTCTCCCCTAGTCCATTGTGTGGAACCTACAGTACAAGCTTTGCTTAGTTTAGGGGCACACAGTTGGTGTGTTAGCCTGGATATTTATTATTTGTTATTATTACTTAGGTACCTAATGTGCTGCCTAATAATCATTACTTTTTTTTCATGTACCTATAGGTAAACATTTTCCTTTCCAGCTTCTAGGCTCCCGCGGCCCTAACTCCCAGTCTTCGACCCACGGCTTCCACGCTCGCACTAACACACTACTCTCCGCGTCGGTGACTCAAGATGCCATCACTTGCTGGAACGTAGATACGCCGCTGTCACCGGAAAATGTGGCCGTTGTCGCGCAGGATCATGAGAAAATGGTTTATATTTCTGGTAGGTAACAATTTCTTAGAGTGGTTAGAGTCTAGCTGTAGGCTCTGTCTGCAGCGATTACCGGGCTGACTCGACCGGTGAAATACCACCGTCGCACGGAAAACTGACGTGAAGTAAGAAGTAGGGACGATGTTCCTGCGTTTCGTTCGGTGAGTGCGGTATCTGGTGCCTTATTTTCTCAAAGGCTCAGCAACACACCCCCAACACCCACAGTGCTGCGGGGAGTCATGGGCGGCGGTGATCACTTACCATCAGGTTGCCCGCATGCTCGGTTTGCTACCTATATTACAAAAAAAAACTAAAGGGTGGAAATAAGTATTTAAGAGTAAATATCAGTTTTAGTTGTAAGGAGTGCAATTTAAAATACACGCATCGCCATCTAGATCCATCTTCTTGTAACAAAAATAGAGATGTGAACGAAAAGTTAATACAATATCTTACAATTATTGGGCTGAACTGGCATGTAATTTAAACTATTTGAGAACTGCAACTTTTTCATTTGTATTGGTACAATTTATTATAAAAGAACAAATAAAAAAATGCAATTATAAAATTATATGCATCTATGTAATATTTTTTTTTTATTTCCAGACCTCAAAATAGTGGATGACTATGTATGGGTTCTGTCGAATCAAATACCTACATTTGTGTATTCTAAGCTTAATCCTGAGAAGAACAACTACTACGTACTCAAGTAAGTTATTTATTAAAATATTATTTAGTTAAGAAAGTATTTTCAGAATCAAGGCCATTGTCACAAAAACTGCATGTTTATTTTATGTCTAGACCTAGACATATAAAAGATATAAGTGCTTACCAATTTATAAGCTTTTGTGATACTATAAAAAAAATGGCATTGACTTGCAAAACCTTAAAAGTGTTCCTCGATCGAGAAGTTTGGCAACTTTTAAAAGAAATACTTCATTATGAACTGTATTTTTGATTAGTTTTGTTTACATTTTACTTCTATTTACGACGTAAAATCTCTATAGTGGGAACATTACTTTCCTTCGAAAATAAGTATTAAAAGTGAACTAAAACTTTTTATTTTCAGAGGCAAAGTTCAAGACCTAATTAAAGGGACCGTCTGCGATCGACGCAGAAGAAATTAAGAAGATAATAAATGTAATAAAATATTTTACGAGAAATTAATAAATGAAACATCATTTGTTGAATTTTTTTTGCAAATTATTAAAAAATCTACGATATTTAGGTTTTGGAAAATCTTAATTTAAGTACGTAAAAATTAGAAAACATACCTACCATAGAATAGACAACTAACTTTGATTTGCACTTAAAACAAAATTAGGTTGTTTTTTTTATAATATAGTTAGCAAACGAGCATGCGGGTCACCTGATGGCACAGATCACCCCCTAATAGATTCCGCATGTTCGTACATTTGCGTTGCATCAGGGTCACCAAAAGTTGAAGTGCGGGGGAGGAAGTAATGACATTCTGATTGGCTAGTTCAAAAACGTTCTAAGATGCAACCCGTCAAATAGTGATAAAATAGTGATTTAAGTATTCGATAAAAGTATCGATAAATTATAAATATCGTTTAATAAAAATATCGACAGATTTACATTTACCTGGTTGATTGGCCTTCAATTTTTTGTATTATAATAAATGAGACTATTAATGTTGAGCCCAAATTAGAAAAGTACCGACCCACAAAAATTTTTTTGCCATCCTAATTTTTGGCTCAAGTTTGCGTGGGTTTCCTTTCTTATTTATAAATGTTAGATCCAAAGTAAATATGTTTTACCTAATTAGAGGGTGCTACACGATATCTAGTTTAAAATTTGGTTAAAAAGTTAAGCAACCTCTTTTTACGAAAAATATCGATATATCGACAGCGTTGATGTATAACTTTCAAACTCTAATATTACTCGGGTAAATTCGTGCGTCTTTAAGAAAACGAGATGACCGTATACACATTTGTACTGACAGAAAGAGATATCCTTTGTTTGTTTACAATAAATAAACCAACACAAGTTGAACTCCACAAAAACTAATTTTCGATGCACAAATACGCAGTGACACGGATGCGTACGTGTCTGACGGTTGGTCATGACTAAATCAAAAAATGTAGGCGTGGCTTGCACTATGATTTAAATCGCATAGTGGCGAAACATAGGTCGTCGCCTCTAATGCGGAATCTATTAGGGGGTGATCTGTGCCTGATGGTAAGTGATCACCGCCGCCCATGACTACCCGCAACACTGTGGCCCACAGTCTGTGGGTGTTGGGGGTGTGTTGCTGAGCCTTTGAGAGAATTGGGCACCGGATACCGCACTCACCGAACGAAACGCAGGAACATCGTCCCTACTTCACGTCGGTCGAGTCAGCCCAGTAATCGCTGCAGACAGAGCCTACAGCTGTCTACCACACTGTTCCTTAGTAAAAAAAATATATACCATATTATATACCATGTTACCGCAGCGTGTCCCGTGCTAGAGATATACCAAAGGCGTATTCAAACATCTATTTAGGGTAGGTATGTTAGGTACTAGTGAAATCCGAAAACAATAAAATCCAGCAATATTAAAAAAAAAACTTAGTTATGGCTGTTTAAAACTAATGAAAATGTGTATCGTTTATGATTCCACTGATCTATGACAGCGCAACATCACCGAACCTCGGAACGCCCTTGGACCTTTCTTATAGATTTACTAGTGACCCGCCCAAGCTTCGCAATGGTGTAATTTTGGCCGACTTGGTCACGAAACATTGATTTTTGTCTAACTTAAAACAACTTTTCCGATTGTTCTTTATTTACAAATCAAAAATACCTAAAGGATGGTGAAAACCGCATTAAAATCCCTCAACTGGTTTAGGAGGAGTTAGCGGCCAAACACACAAACAGACAGAATTAGCGATGGATATATACTATGTAATGATAATGATGATAGAGTAATCTGTTGGAAACAGTTTGTATGGAACGCGTTCCCGCGACCTTTACTCACCCGTCTGGCAACTTTGAGCGAGGAAAAGCCCAAACGTCATCATTTATTTACTTTACAGGTTTTTATTACCGTGATGACACAAGACTTTCTGCCGGTTTCTGAATTGAGACTTGAGTAACATTTAAGTACGATTCTTGAGTAGGTACTATTTTTGACCATACAAAAACATGTATGTTGCTATGGCTTCGGTCGTTCAATCTAAACACTGTCGGTTTATTTATCAATCATACACTGCAAGTCAATCCGTGAGTTTTTTTTATTAGGTACTTTTAATATGATAGTGTTTGAGTTCTGGTAGTTGTCATTTTTTTTTTTAATATATGCTGTTGTTTTATTTAAGGTAAGTTTCAATCGAAGCGATATCAACGATGCAATCTAACTAAAGTGACCTACGAGTATCTACTACTGTCATATTTATTATAGGAATCATTTTAGAATGTCAAAAAACAATCTAGCGGTCGACCTGAGGTCAGGGTTTTACAAATAAGTAGGTATTTATCTAATATAAGTACTTATAGATAAATATCAATGTATCTTTATTCTCATGAATATAAACATAAATAGTATATACATAAAAAAAAATATAAATAAAGGAACTTATGAAGATATTATCGGCCGTTTATATGAAAGACTGCTAAAAAAACTTGTTATTTTTAACCTTAATGTTGCCCTTAAAGTAGGTAAAGGCACTAAATATTTTTCCCGTGTGATTATTCTGACATCGGAGGTCAATACCTATTTTATTATTTATTTAGGTAGTACTTATTTAGGTACTACCTTTTCGCTTGCAGCTTCGCCTAATTCTATAATTAAACCTACATAAACTCAAACTATTACCAAATAGATATAACAATTTCGTTTGTCTCATTGAAACAAAACAAGAATGGTCAGTTTTGATGATATTTACATAACGCGAGATAACCTGTAGTGATGTAAATACCTACCATTGCAAAAATAAACTTTATCGATAAAGTGTCATTAATTCAAGGGCGGATCCAAGGGGGGTCATAAATTATGTAATTATTTGATCAAACACATATTGAGAGCACTCAGTTCAGACACCGTATGAAATGAGTGTTCCATTTGAACAGACATTTATCTGTAAGATTGTTACATCAAATCGTTACTGACGTAAATTTTTTACTTCCTAGCAAATTGATAATTTCTTAAAAGATTTTACTAGTTAATTCTTTACTAAATTGTAAAATAAAAACTATTCTCACAGAGTAAGTAGTTTTTGAGATTTTAGACCTTGCCATTTGGTTCAAACATCTGAACTAAGTGTTCTAGGTTTTGGGTTATAACTTACTAACCTTTAACAAATTTTTACTAAATTTCAAAAAAGAACACTCAATGTGGATGCACATTAGTACCTACTTGGACCACTAATTAAAATGGATAAAAATAATGTATTGTGACTTGACCACTACTATGATACCGCCCCCTGGCGCCAAAGCTGGAGCGGACCCTTGCATTAATTATTATAAGTAATAACTATGTAAAAACTGCCTTTTAACTTCTCATTAATAAGCAGGGGCATTGCTTTCACGTACAGCTAAAGCCATAACTTAATGAACAATCTGTTAAGTTTGATGATAAGTAATATTCAACTTTGAGGCTATCACTATTATTATAACTATTTATCTAAAAATATCTGTTTAGCAAGCTGTTTCGGCTACTTACAAAAAGTCTATAACTTTTTAATCCAAATATCAAAATTAACTAAGAACTAAAATATTTAAATAAATAAAATGATGTCGATATTTTTATCGATAGTTTAACATCCCTTACATCGATTGGCATTTTATCTTGACTCAAAGCATGTAAATAGTAAACAAAACAAAAAAAGTACACAGCGCAACGATTGATATTCACGCTTTAGTCCTATCATTTGTCATATTTTGTCGTACAAGCTTTGTTCACCGTACATTCTATATGTACGGTAAACAGCGATTGACACGCGTTCGAATTTTAAAAGTCGCTTAAATTAGGTAGGGTAGTATAAAATATCAGTTTCGTGGAGCTTTAATTATTTACTTGTGAAGTGAAAAAGTATAATCAATCTGTGGGGCGAAATCCGTAGGTACATGGCGTAATTGATTTTGTTATAAGCTTTTCTTTTAACGTTAAACGCATTTAAAACATTTTTAATACCTAAGGCAGGGAAAATATCAATGGGTACCCAAAAAGTACATAAGCGTACTAGGCGTCTATGGTTATCAAAGATTTTTCTGACTAGTGCTCAAAAGAAACGAAAATAATGATTAAAAGGACGACAAAAAAAACTCAAGTGATTTCAATCTTATGGTGGATCCACACCACCCGGCGGCACTGCCGGCGGCTTACCGCAAGCAAAGCCTCCAAGAAAGCCGCCGGCAAATGCCACCAGCAGCCGCCGGCAAGCGCAGCTTTCTTCAATTACAGAATAAGTCGAGGACGCGTGGTTGTAGAAGATGCATTTGGAATTTTGGCACAGACATTCCAGATCCAGATTATGTCTGTCTGCATAATTTTATAAGGCGAGGTTAGAGAAATTACACAGTGGAAGTACCTACACAAATTCATAATATTCGGACAAATATAATACACCGCAAATTTTGTGCCAGCGTTTATTAGAACTGAGCTTCAACTTTATATCTGAACAGGGTCAACTACCTTCCAGCACCGGAAATAATGTGGGGAATTAAAATGTATTTTTTGAATAAGTTATTAGGCCTAGTTTGTTATAAAAATTCAACGAAGCACTAAAAAAAACTGGGTTTTTACTAAAATAATTTTAAACGTGTGAAAAGTGTGTCGCCCTAATTCAGTTCCATAGGAGTATGAAGACTTCATGTTATCTGAGCTGTATTGCGCTGCCGGCGGGAACGCGCGGCAAAGTAGCCGCCGGCTTTATTGCGGATGCCGCGGACAAAGCCGGCGGCCGGACCGGCGCGGCGGCACGGCCGTCGGCACATGCCGCCGGGTGGTGTGGATCCACCATTAGGAAAAAATTGTGTCCATAGTGAAATAGACCTTTAAAAATACCGGTAAAAAACTTGTAATACTTTACCTACATCTCTTGGGTACGTATCTACTGAAAACGCAAAGAACTTATAACTTAGAAATATTTTTTTGCAATCTACCCTATAAAATTGCAAACAAAAATCGACGTGCGTTGTTCACCGTACTCATAGGAAAATTTCAAAGAATCCCGTATTTATATTGACCAGTTCAATATATGTTTTGAAAAGAACAAGATGTGTAGTTAAAATAAATAATAATTATTGAAGTGGCATTATACTTTAGTTCGAATTTTAAATTAGTGCTTTGGCAGGATTAATTTGAAGGTAAGTCAAGTTATGTAGTTACCTACATTTAAAAAGTTTACAGCCGGTTTCTTAAATAACATTTAAATAACCTTACGTTAACTCGGTTTTAGAGTGATAACACTTAGACTCAAAAATTTAAGTTCTTAGTAAGAAATGTTAGAATCGTTAAATATGTGTCTAAACAGTGACGTTAGATTTTTTCTTTTTATTTATTTACAGTATTGTGGGTACTTCAAAAACACTTAGTTGTGGTATCTTAAATATTGTTAACGACATAAATGGTCGTTATTAAAAGATCCATCGTTAACCATTACTAGCATTCTTACTTAATCTAGATATTGCTTTTATACATAACCTTTACTATTTTAAAAATCTACGTAGATACGCAAATAAATAAGGAAACGGTTTTTTCTATTATAATAAAAATACATAAAAATGACCATGAGATTATAATTTTAATATTTCAAAGCAATTTTGAAGTTGTAGGTAACATTAATCTCAAAAATTAATAGCACAGATATTTTTTATAAAGATTAAGGTATGGATTAAGAATTCGTAAATACAAAATGATTTGCAATAATTTGTTTATTGGGTAGGTATCTAAGTACTGAATTTAAATTGTAAGTACTTACTAACATAGTTATTTAAGCATTTTTGTAAACTTTGATTAGTTGGATCATTGGTCTAAAATAAACGTTTTTTTTTAAAACAAGTTAAACTTATAGTTGGTTACAATATTAAAATTACCCAGTACCTACGTAACAAGTATTAGGTAAACATTAAATATACATTAATACTTAGAATATACATTACTTACATAAAAAAGAAAAATGCTCCGCAAAAAGACGTCAACTAGTGATGTCCGTCGTGTCCTAGCATCGCCGCAGCCTGAAAAACACCGATGATGATCCCTTTCAAACGCTAACTTCTCATCTATACTTATAATAAATCTGTAGAGAGGTTAATTCTGTACATGAAATATTTTCAAAATAACTAAGGTAAAAGCACCTAATTCCGCGGGGTTCTAAAAATGGAACCCAAACCCGCGGTAAATAGAAAAACTAAGTTTTTTTATAGTTTCCGTCATATATTTAGACTTTTTCTAAGTTCTTCAGCCTTAAGGTAATTTAATTTAAGAACAGATTTGAGTGCTAATATTATTATGAACACGCAAAACATTTCGCTGTGGCGAGCGAGGTAAAAGGATGCGCCATACATTTTCACGCCATTTCTCCGTAACGTTCAATTTACAAGAGGAGTACCTACTTATCATTCTAGTTCTAACAGGAAAGGTCGGTTTTTAAATATTAATTCAATAGTCAAACGTTTAATCTTTAAGTTTTTGTTAAAAAAATATGCATTAACTACTAGCTTACTTTTTAAGAAATTTTGTGTTGAAAATACTTCGGCATTACCGTCCATTTTTTTAAAGCGGTTCCTTATCCCGTGGTATACCTCGGAATAAGGAAATCATGGAGTTCATTTCATTTTAATTTTTCACGTGATTCTTATAAGCTCAACTTCCTTTAGGCAATCAAATTAAAAAAATTGATTAACATTGGGTTAAAAAATTCAATTCCGTGTTAGTGTTTTGAATATATTTCACATATTAAATAGGAATCAAAATATATGACCAGAGTAAAATTCGATGATTTTTTCCTAAACGTAACCAATATTGTAATTGTTTTAATCCTATGTTCTAGTAACAATTTCTTTTCAGAATTATCAATTTTAATTCATTTTTTTATATTTAATAAAATAATCACTTTGATTTTTAAATGTTAAAAAACTCGGATTTAGAAATATTAATTTTCGAGTAGGACCGTTATTTCGAGGTATATACCACGGAATGAAGTTATATGGGAAATAAATCGTAACGTAATGCCGTGCTACTTTTCCAATGTAATGAGACCAAACATAATGCATAAAATTATCAATATTTATTTGTTTACTTATTATTTATATGAACTTTAGAGAGTTAAATAAATTTAAAAAATATTGGCTAAAAATTCTATCAACAATAATGATAAATATTATTATTTATAGAATTTTAGTTTAACGTAAATATTTCATCATAATTTGCATAATTTGCTGCATAAGTACATAACTATTAAAGCGGGCTTTCTCTACAAACCCATACCTCAGAATTAGGTGCCCAACTATCGCGGAGTTAGGATTTTTACCGCGGAAATAGGGTTTTCTGGCTAAGCCTACATTTTGCTTAATTTGAAATATAAACCCATTGATAACTGAAAAAGTATTTAAATATTTGTAAAGAATATTAGATCGTCCATCTTATAAAGTTATATTATTACCCTAAACCGCGTTTTTTATCCCTAATATCACTGTTCCTTTCTCAATGATGCAAAAATACCGCGGAATTAGGTGCTTTTACCTTATCAGGGGGTGATTAGGGATCGATACTGATGTCAAAAATGCAATTAGGAAAATTTTAGTCTGTCTGTCTGTCTGTATAACCGTCATAGAAACAAAAACTACTCGGCGGATTTTAACGAAACTTGGTACAATTATTTTTCATACTCCTGAGCTGGTTATAGCATGTTTTTATCACGCTACAATCAATAAGTAGGAGCAGAGCAGTGAAGAGAAGTGTTAGGAAAACGGGAGAAGTTACTCCATTTTTTAAGCTACTGTTGCGTGTGCAACCTTAATGGTTAAAGCTACACAGAAATCATGTATGACGGAAACTTTCTGTTGGATGCGTTGTGATGGCTATATCTTTAAGTTGTTTATAAAGTTTGGTCTGCCCTTAACTTAACTTCAGCATTTTGAACTAACTTCAAGGTTTTCTTGGCGTCTTAATGTCATTTCATTCATGATGGGTCATTTCATATATTTCAATATTTGAAGTTTGTATCGAATTACCCCCCTAAATCGTTACCATTGTTTTTTTTTTATAAGAGAACCTAGCAAACGAGCAAGCTGGTCACATGATTGTAAGTGATCACCGCCGCCCATATACACCTACAATTACATATGCGTTGCTGGCCTTTGAGAAAATTGGGCACCGGATACCGCACTCACCGAACGAAACGGAGGAACGTCGTCGCTACTTCACTATGGTTTTCTGTGCGACGGTGGTATTTCACCGGTCGAGTCAGCCCAGTAATCGCTGCAGGCAGAGCCTACAGCTAGACTCTCCCACTCTTAGAACCTTGACCTCTATTTTTCTCTTTACAGACCACCAATATGTACCTGCCGCTGTTCCTGACCGTCTGTCTGCTGGGAATGACCCCCCCGGTGGCCCCGCAGCGGGACAATTCTCTGGGCCGCTTCCAGGAAGCGTTTGCGTGGAAACAACTGACCTACGACTTCAATGGGATACAAGGTATAAAGGATAATGGGCAAAAATGTATGAACCGTGGGCCCACTTCCAATAAACACGTGTTATATATTAAATTAAAGGTCTGTTTACAAGCAACCATTATCAGAAAGGCGCATGCCAGAATTCGCTGTGTGGTTGGAGTTATTTGATATATAAAAAAATTATTCTTTTTAGGTTAGAAATAGAAGTTTTTGATTTAGTAAATCATTTTTTTTGCGAATTTGTCAACTAATTATTACAGAATCATCTATTACAGTATTATTTTGTATACGTTAAATGAAAAAAAAACCTATTTATATGAGAACAAAATACTAATAATTGCATTAGGCACTTGCAGATAATCCCAACCTGTTCAATTCTCGTACAGTAATGTACAGTAATGTTCTGTTATTATGATGTTTTCATGTGATTTATAAGATTCTTTAAATAGGTAAAATGAAGTAGATATACTATAAACAACTGTTCATTTAACTAACTTAAAGATACATACATACAACATTGCTTGAGAATATAGTTTAGATCCCATAAAAATATAGCTAGTTTTAGCGTCAAAACACTCTTTAAATATAATGCATGTTGTTTTATGTATGCAGCAATTTCTGGTCGCGCTTTTGGGAGATTATCTGACAAATCGTGTTGCTGATATGTTCCGCGATATAGATTTTCCGTAGCTGATCCGCTTTTAAAAGCACATAGGTATACATATACCGGGTGTAAAAAGATCAGTTCCGAAGCCTGAAACCATGTATTCTTGAGCCTCAATAGCAACTTAATTCACTAACAGCATACCCAGAAAACTCAATAAAAAAAGTTATTAAGGATTGAAAAGTCATATTCGCCGCTTGAAATCATCGGTCACACATCAACTGTTGGTTCAGGTGCGATTATTTACATTGCAAATCAAATCAAAACCCTATTTAATTTGAAATCATCGCAAAATCTGATAGTATTCATGTAATTTTAGAAAATCAGGTAAAAAAAATTTTTTTTTTATAATGATAAAAAAATTTTTTTAGCTCAAAACGTAACCGATACCCCTCCAGCAATGCCCAGTTTTTGTTTTCGGAAGCAGTTCTTTTACACCCAGTATATTTAACATAAATAAACTTAATAAGTAGTATTTTTTTGAATTTTATTTTGTCTCATAACTCAAATCGTACAGTTGTTACAACAAAGCTGTCATAGCAATAGTTGTTCCTATTGAAAAGACCTATTCAACGACATATATCTTATTGCTATTGGAGGGTGGGCCCAATTTGCCCATTGTCTTTTATTATCGTGTGATGAAAAATCCCTACTAATATTATAAATGCGAAAGTAACTCTGTCTGTCTGTTACGCTTTCACGCCTAAACCACTGAACCGATTGTGATAAAATTTGGTATGGAGAAAGAACTGAACTTGGGAAAGGACTTAGGGTACTTTTTAATCCGGGAAAACTTCTCATTCCCACGGGAAACCGACTTCCACGCGAACGGAGTCGCGGGCGGCCACTAGTAAATAAATAAATCTCCAGACTGACCCACCAACCGTGTGGCCCTAAACTAAGGAAAGCTTGTACTATAGGTACCACGTAATGGACTAGGGTAGAACCTAGTTACACCCAGACACGGGCCATAATAGTAAATAAATAAATCATAATGTATCGGCGTTTGCGTTTGCAGCACATTTATCTAATGTCAGAGTTATTTATAGGTACCGCCGTTTGAGGGAAATAACGTGGTTTATATAAGGAACCAACTTAGGATATTGGTAGAAATCGAGCCAAAAACGAAAACAACGAAACAGAATTAAGACCCAGTAAGGTGCGTTTTGAAAATTTGCCGCCCTTTTTCGCACTTTTACTTTGGCTTTAACTTACATTTCCCCAAGAGATATATCACAATTAATTAATTGATCAACATTGTATTCCTGCATTGTTTTTTTTATATTACAGGATTCTGAGGTACAAATTTACTAAAATTGCCTTTACAATTAACAATAATTAAGCTTAAATAGCAACTTACAATAGACAAATAGCAAAATTATTATTAAGTTATTAACATTGAGACTGCGGTTATTCCAAACCACAGAAAACGTGGATAGTATCATCTTTACATAGTATAAATCCAAGTCGCTAATTCTGTCTGTTTGTATGTTTGTCTGCTATCTCCTACTAAACCACACAACTAACTTTAATGCGATTTTCGCCATCTTTAAGGGAATTAATTCATTTAAATTTGTAAATATAGAACATTCAAAACAAAAAAAAAACTTTAAATTAGCCAAAATTCAATGTTTCGTGATCAAGTCGGCGAAAAATACACCATTGCGAAGCGTGGGCGGGTCGCTAGTAATTATTATGTTATTAGGCAACTGTTAAAACTTACTCATTTATTATCTATTAACAATAATAACATGCCACAGATCATTTTGTAAACAAATTCCATTAATATTGATAAACTATATATTCGAGGTTTAAAGTTTCTCAACAAACGATTGGGTCTATATGCTTGTAAAATTACTAAATAGGGCGTTCAAAAAATACGGCAGAATATTTGTTGTTTTTTATCTGACTTCGAAAAAAGGAAGTTGTACCTATGTTTCATGTAGGTACTTGCGTACCTATCTTCGAGTATTTAATCAAAACATATTTTTATTGAATTAATAATATTCAAAGAAACTTATTTGTGGTTTTATAATATAATTGTACACATTCTGACTTAAAAACATTTTAATAAGTTCATTCGCCCCAGAGTCAAGGTGCTACTGAAATAAAATCGTTTTAAATTAAACAACAAACTACATTATTTATTATTTACCTACCTAAACAAATTTATTATAACGCCCTTCTTTTAATTGAGAGTTAAATAATTTGAAAAGTAACGAAAACCAGTAAACGAATTACATCAGGCACCTAGGGCTAAACATAAAATTGGCACCACTTGTAAAGACTAAACCATTTTATACTTTTTGGGTCAGGACTTTTTGAATTCATGAATTTGGCGCCCCCTACGTTGCCGCCCTTTGTGCAGTAAATGGTATTTTTGGCCACCTATAAAATAACATGTCCTACTTGAATTTTGTTAGTACGAATAGAAATAATTAGGAAGTCTATAAATACTAGGTGAGACATCATGGCCATACGATTGCAAAACAATTTTGAACTGTTCAAATCACGATTTTCGTGATTACTGGTTAGGCAGATGGGTGTAATAATTAGTTTTCCTTATCGTATGTAAATAATCTGTGTGTCTATTCTAAGCAAACTGGCCATGAATCTCGGATTATAAGGTCATGATATAAATTGTCTAGAATTTAAGTATCTATCATATCTAAATATAACTACGTCATTGTAAGTTAATTATGTCCCAGAAATAAAGTTAGCGGTCGATCGAAATACTATGATTGTAAACGCTTCAAAAAAATCAAAAAATGAGTTAAGGAAGTAGGTACTTAAGCAACGCAAATGATGAATGTCTTGTATTACAAAAAAATAAGGCTTATTAAAATATCCAAAGTGATAGACGACCTCTAGAATAGGTAGACAGTGAAGCGAATCGTTTCCTTTTCAGAATGGACTCGTTTCTCGATGTAACTAAGTTCTTCCCTTGTCCATTGTGTTTTATCTATAATTGTAAGCCGGTACATAAGTACTTTGGGTCAAAGGGTTAGTGTGGTAGTCTGTAGATTATTATAAGCCTAAAATAATATTGGCACCTAAAGCAGTTCACACACAGAGCATGTAATGTATATTAATATACATTACATCCCGGGATGTATAGCTTTAAATTATCTTAAAGTATCACACACAGAGCATGTAATGTAATGTATCTTTCCCTTTATTCCAATGGTATACGTCCCGCTTGATGCACGATTCAGCTGCTAAGGTGTTGTACAGGTTGTGCTTATATTATTTTTTATAATACTATGGACCCATCGAGTTACTTGCTATTAGATTTACTAGATAGTTCTTCAGATAGATAGTTCTTTTTAGCAGCCCCGGATCTTCATTTTTTTTTAGGCGGGGCAAAATCTGAAAACGCCGCCCCCAACCACTAATATTTATTTTTACCTTTATCATCTTTTTAATTTCATTTATCAGATGTCCACTAACAAATAGCCCTTCCGGAAATAATGCATCATTTGCTGTTCTTTTCGTGCTATGCCTGTTTATTTACAGATGTATAGATATGAACGCGTAAGATATACAGGGTGTTTGCTGGGTGAGTAGCCAAAAGAAAATGGTGTATAGGCGAGGCTATTATAGTCTATTCGCGTTAAGAAAATAGTGACAACTGCAGGATAAGGGTGTATTCACAGTGGAGTAAAAGTACGAAAGAAAAATAATAATTTTATAAACAGTATTTTCGGATATGCCGCATGCACTGTTGTTTCTATGACTATGCTCTCCACAGTTGCATTTAAATCACACAATTTAAAGTACTTATAAACATTGTAAATTATGTGTATCTCTCCACTATGGATTATTGATCCACTTTTATTCTTTGGAATTGGTGAAGTATTCATTTTTTCAAAATTTATCGTTGGACAGGTCACGCAAAATCCACAACCGTTTTCTTCGAAGGTCAGACTTCAACAGGTCACTGTGAACTCGACTTTCTAATTTCTAGCATTTTAATTGGCTGGGTGGCGTGGTCAGGCCGGCTGACAACGATCACTCACTATTTTCTTAACGCGAATAGACTATAGCTATTTACTTCTTCTTATTAATTTGCATTTTGATTCAAGTTAAAGAATTTACAATACTTTTAAGATTTTCCTATGGAAAACCCCGGTTTTTTCATGAAAAGTCAATTTTTTTTAATTTACTCTCGGACCAAACGAAAATAATTTTAATTGAGAGCCTAATACTGTCTTATTTCGATGCAATCATAAATTTATACCAATCATCTCACAAAAGGTTACAGTGGAATTCAGTGGATTCACAAACTTCGTTGAACCAGTGGGAAAAAAATGTAATGTCAACTTTGCTATGAAAAAAAAAAAACACGAGTTGAAAATTTCATTTGCTTTTAAAAACTTCAGTTAATACCTACACTTTATATTGATATGCTACAAATGTAACATTAATAATTAGAAATCTCGACTAAAATAGTAAGTTAGTCCTCAAAGACGGCTGATAAGGAAGGTACGAATCCGTTCAACTACCTATGTAGATAAAAACTTCTGTCTCATTCTAACAAATCTTAAACAATTATGCTATCTCATTTGACTCTCCCTTCACTTTCCTTCCTCGAATTAAGGACTCCTGCTATCTCACACGTTTGACTTCGGGCCGCGTAGATTTTCGGTGACCTACACTTTTCTACAGTTGGAGTAAGATGTTGCTTGAAAATAAGCGTATCAGCCAGTCATGACCAACGGTAGCGTGACTTTTACGCATGCCAGCAAATCTCATTTCACCAGCTGCAAGTCATGTAGAACCGGTTCACGGAGACTGAATCTAGGAGTTCCTTTTACTCCGTCCCTCACCACCTATCTGGTGGTGGAAGCCGCAGAATATTCTGCTATTTGCGACCTTCGCAAGAGGCGACCAAAAAATGAACTCGAACGTTAAAAGATTACTGTCGGGAACAATCTGCTTCCTCCAGCCTGCGCTCGCTACCGACCCCGTGGTCACGATTGTGGTAACAGCCTTAAGTTTTCCCTATAAACACACCTCTCAAACCGGCAGGTGCGACATTCAACAAAATTGGTTTCATCGCTTATCAGATCCGCTCCCGTCGAGTTTCTTGCTAGGTCTCCTTAGAGAGAGGCTCCTAAAGGAAACAGTGTATTGAAAATGATCACGACGCACTGAGGACCGTACCCAACTAGGTGGCCGTAGTAGTTCGTATCGTTAGTCAGAAAATAAAATCATTATTTTATAAGTACATAAGAATAGCAAATAAGAGAAATGTTGCCTGGTCACAAAATAGATACAACAATAGGCATAGATTTGTTAGAATGAGACAAAACTCTTTACCTACATATGTAGTTGAAGGTGTTCGTACCTTCCTTATCAGGCGTCTTTGAGGACTAACTTACTATTTTAGTTGAGATTTCTAACTATTTAAGTTACATTTAGCATATCGATATAAAGTATATTAGCTGTAGAAGTTTCTAAAAGCAAATAAAGTTTTCAAACTCGTTAATGTTTTTATTTTTCTTCATAGCAAAGTTGAGATAAAAAAAAACCCCCACTGGTTCAACGAAGTTTATGAACCCACTGTAACTTTTTGTGAGATGATTGGTATAAATTTATGATTGCACCTGAACAAGACAGTATTGGACTTTAAATTAAAATTATTTTTGTTTGGTCAGACAGTAAATATAAAAATATTTGACTTTTCATGAAAAAATTGCGGATTTTCTTAGGAAAATCTTAAAAATGTTGTAAATTCTTAAACGTGAACCAAATTGCAATATAATAAGTAGAAGTAAATAGTTACTAGCACTCACCCACCAAACACCCTGTATATTTTATACACTGCACAGGATAGGATTAAAAATAAAAAGTTATATAGGTAGTTAAAATAAAAATAAAATTGGTATATTCAATTGCAATTATTATGAATTAAAATTTACTTTTCAAGCTTTTTGTTCAGCAAATTAATCTATGACCTTGTCATAATTTCCGTTTCTGCGCGCGAACGGGTGCGCATTTTGAAATACGCCTTAAAAGGCGCCACACGAATAATACGTCACATGTTCCATGTGCTGTCCCTGAGTATCGGTCTAGTTGATATGGCCACAGTAAAATAAGAGTCAAAGTTCTATAATTGAACTTTTATTTATTCCGTGGTCAAAGTTAAGTAGGTATTATTATGTTATTTTTTTGTAAATAATGAATTTGGCCGCCCCCTGAGCTTGCCGCCCGGGGCATGGGCCCCGGCTTGCCCCCCCCCTAGATCCGGCCCTGCTTTTTAGGGCTATTTCATCATGGTATAAGGGCTATTTTTAGTGTAGGTGTTGGTAGCCCTGTTTTGAACACCCTATACTAAAATGTATTGAGATGTATTCAGATGTATCGAAATAAAAAACGTTTATTTTCGTATCTTTAAGGTACGAAAGTACTAAGTATTGTTACTTACAGAATTATTCCTGGGATATTAAATTTGTTGTAAGTGAAGTAAAAAGCTATATTTTTCAGTGACAAGCGACAGATTTGGAGATCTGTTTGACGAGAGCGAGGCAGTGGTTAGGAGACGTCGTTTGGCCTTCAATAGCACAGACGGTGGGGACATTAGTAAGTATCTTACCTTACTTACTTAAAATATGTACGACTTCACACGATAGAAGAAGTACCTAGACGAAGCACACCTACCCCTCTCCCTCTACTCTTTTAGATATGTCTAGCTTTCCGACCAGCGGTTTCACCCCTTGGATATTTACGTTAAAAGGGTAGGTACCCTTCCGCAGCAAAAATGGCCTATTCTATGTGTTATTCCAGGATATTCTTAGTCTATCTATATACCAAGTTTCAACCAAATCCGTTTGGTAGTTTTCGCGTGTAAGAGTACCTACATTGCTTGACTGTAAATGTCGAATATGGAGATCTTCTTTATATTTTTTTCACATCTGTATTTTATGGACCTACCAATATTATTGCATTGAATAGTTAAATGAATTTCAATTTCAATTTTGAATTTCACACAAACTTTTGCATTTACCTATTTCATTTTTAATACAAGAAAAATAAAATGTTAAAAAAGCAGGAAGCATTGCCAGGTGGTTGCTCTGGTTTCTTTTACACAGTACGAAGATTACTAAATTAATTACATATATATGAAATTATTCGGTAGTAAAAATTAGTCAATAGATAGGACTTATGTTACTTACTTATTTATAAACTATTTTTTTGCAGATGTGAGCCAAAGAAGAAGAACAAGACAAACCACCGCTCGCACCACACGACAAACTACTGCTAGTAGTAGTAAGTTACTAAGTATATCAAAATAGCGTTAGTTGCTAATATAAAAATAATCTGAGCGTTGACGGACATAACTAGTTGGCTTCTTAACGGTTTCCGCTAATTGGATTTTATTCTAAAGGCGGCAGCATGTTACATTATTTTTTTATATCTAAATTAATCTAAAGGAATTTGATGTTTAAAAGTAGATACCTGTGTTATTAGTAAGCTCCTAGAAACAACTAGTCACAACTAGGGGCAAGTTATTTTTAAGAGAAAGTTTTACTTCGCCAATACCCCACTAGGGGTAAATAAACGCTGACTTCGCTTTATACTTAACAATCGCGATCGTTTTTTCACTTAATGGTGTGAAGTAAGTGACTTTTATTAGAGAGATTAAAACAGTAAAACCATAACCATACATGGCACTTACAACATAATTTTTACTAAAGAGCGCCAACAAAAGATCTTTTAAGTATTTTTTTAACACTAAAACAAACGAATGCCTTTAATTTCTTATTCTTTATTTAATCTACGATCACTTTCTTCCTACTATTATACCTCAAACAATAAGTAACAACCTTGAAGATGAAGATACTGGAAAAGTTGGATCACCGTAGCGGCGCGGTAGCTCAGTGGTCAGAGCATTGGACCGGTTATCCAAAGGTCCTGAGTTTGATTCCCAGTCACGCAATGCTCGGAAACCCGCGTTCCTTTTACCAGTATCTATATCTTCAATATTAATAAATTTGCATTTAAAATGCAAAATTAAAGAAAAAATCTCAAGTAACAATAAATAAATAATAATAAATAAATCTCCAGGCTGACACACCAACGGTGTGGCCCTAAACTAAGCAAAGCTTGTACATTAGGCAACACACAATGGACTAGGGGAGAGCCTAGTTACACCCACCCGGGGATCGAACCCGGAACCATCCGCTTAGCAGTTCGGTATATATACCGCTGCACCACAGAGGTCGTCAAACAATCTCCTTAATCTATATTTTCTTTAATTTAATCCCTTCCCAGGCAGCAACAACTTCTTTATTCAGTACAACAACCTGCCAATGGGCGTCGAGCGTGTCGGAGACCGGCTGTTTGTCACCGTGCCGAGGAGGCGATATGGTATGAACTTTTTTTCTTTTTTTTTTATTGGGCACCGGATACCGCACTCACCGAACGAAACGCAGGAACATCGTCCCTACTTCACGTCGGTTTTCTGTGCGACGGTGGTATTTCACCGGTCGAGTCAGCCCAGTAATCGCTGCAGACAGAGCCTACAGCTAGACTCTTAAAAATGATCTTGATGGAAAGTTGATGTAGATCTTACACTAACTTATTGTTTAGGTAGGTAGAAAAATAATTGTTTTAATTTTTTTCGTAGTTCCAATGATCGGAAAAGGAACGCTGTTATGTTATCTATTCGATACAATATAGAAATCTTTGGCAAAAAAGCAAAGTCTTTTGAAAAGGTCAAATCGTTAAGAAAAAGAAACAAAAGGTATTTTGTAAATTTTCTTCAGCGCGACCTTTTAATTAAATCGCCGCTTCACCTCAGTGCGGTAAGGTGAAATCGCATTTCATTATAAATGCGTATGCACAGTTTTATATGACTTTACTATCTACGTGTTAATAAGTCAGGAAAAAGCAAGTTTATAATGATTCGTACCCAACATACGTCGATCGTTAAGAATTCCATGCTTTGACAACTAATCACCAAACCCTTCCAGGCATCCCATCAACCCTAAACTACATCGACCTGACCGACGCCGCCCCCGCGCGCTCCCCGCCCCTCCGCCCCTACCCCGACACCCGCCAGTCGCGACAACTCACCTCCGTGTACAGAACTAGAGCTGACGGCTGCGGGAGACTGTGGATGGTTGATACCGGGCTGTTGGAGATACCTGGTGAGTATATGAGATACGTGGTAGGTATATGAGATACCTACCTACCTACCTACCTACGTCCCTACCCCGACACCCGCCAGTCGCGACAACTCACCTCCGTGTACAGAACTAGAGCTGACGGCTGCGGGAGACTGTGGATGGTTGATACCGGGCTGTTGGAGATACCTGGTGAGTATATGAGATACGTGGTAGGTATATGAGATACCTACCTACCTACCTACCTACGTCCCTACCCCGACACCCGCCAGTCGCGACAACTCACCTCCGTGTACAGAACTAGAGCTGACGGCTGCGGGAGACTGTGGATGGTTGATACCGGGCTGTTGGAGATACCTGGTGAGTATATGAGATACGTGGTAGGTATATGAGATACCTACCTACCTACCTACCTACGTCCCTACCCCGACACCCGCCAGTCGCGACAACTCACCTCCGTGTACAGAACTAGAGCTGACGGCTGCGGGAGACTGTGGATGGTTGATACCGGGCTGTTGGAGATACCTGGTGAGTATACAGGGTGTCCCAAAACTCGACGTCAACCCGAAACCGGGTGACAAGGCAAGTCATGCTGGTTATCAGAAAAATGTTTAAAAAAATCTAAGTCACGTGTTCTCAAAATTATTGGCATTTTAAAAAAACACGCAAAATTTCACACCCTGTGACAGTGTTTTTGCTGCTTGTTCAGGCCTACAATAGTTCCTTCGTAAACGCATAGATGGCGCTTGCAGTAGATTAAATCGCGCTATAGTTTGTTTCTTAAGATTGTATAAATGTATGTTGGTTTTTTGTAATAAATGATTCGCCTCAAATATCTAGTCTTTTTTGTTACCCAGACTTTGGTATTGTAGAGGGTTTTTGGGACTTGTACATGGTCCTTCGAGTTAGCCGGTGAGGCGACATCGTTGGCATTAGTTCAGGTCCAGGCCTTAAAATCTAGACACTAAGTATCAACTTCTCCGGACGAGAGCTGTACGCCGGTGATCGCGAGGTGAAGCAACTGAAGAGGAGGAGAGGATAGAATTGCAGCGGGGGGAGCACCCCCTCAGACTCGTGCGGTCTCCTTTACTCAACCTCCACTTCAGCTAGACAGAAGGACAGCTGTGAATTAGCGGGGAGGGCACCCCCTTTGACTTCCATGGTCTCTTTCACACTTGCGCTGGCAATTGCAACCATCTCCTACACTCCTGCCTGCGGCAGCGGGGGGAGCCGTCTTTGGACATCCACCAGCGAAGTGCGTGAAAGGGAACAACTGCAACCTACGCCTGATGAATGGATCATCGTCATCGTAGTGTTTATATGTGTGATAGTGTGTGAGGACAATAATCGTAAGTAAATTGAACTTTAATAACTGGTAGATCAGAACTTTAACTTTTAGATTTGTAACCAGTACATTCTTCAAATTTCAACCTTATTGCTTAGTAAACCATAACTTGTAAATTTAATTTGTAACATTTCAACTTGTAAAAATTTCGTTGTTTGTAGTTAGGACTTAGAATAATTTTAACTAGCTGTAGCTACGGGGAATCCATACCCATTTGCAAACAGAACTGTCAAACACTTAGAAAAAATTCAACTTATTTTGTCTTAGTAAAACTTTATTTCATTTAAAGATTTGTTAAAAGTAAATTGTAAACATGGCAGAAAATTATGTAAGATTACAAGAAGACATTGTACAAAAAATAAATAAAAGTAAATTAAATTTTAAAAAATCATCTAAGGATAGGTTAACTCTTAGCTATTTAGAAACTAGATTGGAAACTTTAGAACATAATTGGACTACTTTTGTAAGTGGTCATCGCAAAATGGTTTACGAACTTAATCGTGAAGAATTAGAAAAATGTGGATATAGTTCTAGTGATGTGTTTGACCAAACTGAGGAACTTTATATAGAATATAAGTCAATGTTAAAAGAAGGTTTAAGTAAATTTAAGTCAATGGCAACTAAAGACGAATTTAAAAAGGGATCTGAGCAAACCAGCGTCAAGCTACCCAAAATATCAATACCAAAATTTTCTGGCACTTATATGGAATGGGTAAGTTTTCGTGACATGTTCATATCTCTTATTCACAATAATAAAAGTATAGATGAAGTACAAAAACTTCACTACCTCAAGGGTTCACTCACAGGTGAAGCAGAAAACCTTGTGCGACACATCCCGGTCACTTCTGATAATTATGTACTTTGTTGGGAACAACTGCAAAGCAGGTACAATAATAAAAAATATTTAGCCAACGACTTACTTCAACGTATGACCAGCCAAAAGGTCATATTATCTGAAGCCTCCAGTTCAATTAAACAGTTACTAGATACCACACAGGAATGTCTTCAAGGTTTGCGTAATTTAGGTTTCGATATAAGTTCGTTGGACATAGTAGTTATATTTTTAATTTCAAGCAAACTAGATCCCGAATCCCGTAAACAATGGGAACAACTTATATCATCAACTCAAGATATCCCAACTTACTCTCAATTCAAAGAGTTTCTAGAAGGTCGCTTTCGATCTCTAGAATTCTTGAACTCCAAAGTTCCGAGACAACCTAGAACTAGTTTTTCTCACGTCGTTGCTAGTGCTGTTTCATGTATCTATTGTAATGAAAGTCATAAATTGTTCAGCTGCAAGGAGTTTGCCAAGCAGTCCATAGATACAAGACGTTCCTTTGTTCAAGCTCACCACTTATGTTTTAACTGTTTTAGCCCCGGTCACTCTGTCTATGAATGTAAAGTGTCAACAAGATGTCGTCTTTGTAAGAAAAAGCACCACTCTTTACTTCACTATAATCCCAAAACCCTAGATTCAACTCCCAATCAAGAAACGATTGAGGAGCCTGAAGACAATACAGTTGTCGCTACTATGGCAGCTTTATTGTCTCAGAAGCAAGGCGAATCCATCATCCCTGTTTTTGCGACGAGTAAGTCAAAGGTTCATAACCAAGTGCTTTTGCCTACAGCATTGGTTAAGGCAAAAACAAGGCGTTCAAATTTAGTTACCTTGAGATCCTTGATTGATCAGGGATCTCAAGCATCTTTCATCACGGAGTCTGCCGTGAAGCTACTGGGTCTCAAGAGGATCCCGGAGCATAGTTTTATTTCTGGAATCGGTGGGGACTCAAATTCGAAATTACAGTCGAAATACGTAGTGTCCATTGCCATCCAGTCTCGCCAAGATCCTAATTTCAAAATTATGGTTAAGTGTCATATTTTGAATAAGTTGACAACTTTCTTGCCAACCACTCAAGTTCCTCCGGAACTGTTTACGGCACTCCCACCAACGGATTTAGCAGATCCTTCCTTTGCCATCCCAGCAAAAATAGATCTGCTACTAGGCGCCGAGGTGTATAGCCAGATATTGCTAGAAGGTCTCATCAGGGGTCTACCGGGTTCTTTGATTGCACAACAAACGAAATTCGGTTGGATTCTCTCTGGCAATACACCAGGTGAAAACATCAACCACGAACAATACAATCATAATGTTATCATTAGTGCCCACATCAAACAGGACGAGAATGAATCGAAACCTTCTTGCCTTCAAACCAAACACCTGAATCTTTGTGAAGACGTACAACATTTAAGGCAAAAATGTGTTACGTTCAGCACATCCAGCGGACCTTATTTAGCCGTTCCTTGTTTGCAACAAGTTGCATCTGATGGACGTGAAAGGTTTCCGTTAGTCATCAACCATTCTTCCGATCGTTTTCCGTTCACATCCTTTATCCCACCAGAATTTAACTTCAGAGACTCAAACGTTCTTTTTTTTCGTCATTGGCAACACACGCGAAGAACATTTAACCCAATTGCAACATCGTCACAATGGACAGACGTTGCAATAAACCTAATAAGTATAATGTTGACGATAGTTTCTCTTTTCCTTCAAGTATATGATTATTAGAACGCATCACTGGCACTCATACAGGATTAGACAGTTTATTAGGATAGTCACGTTAAGATACAAGAACAGCACAATCAATCGATCACTATCCAAACTTGTGTTTTTTCTATTACTTCAATAATAGTAAGGTTTGCCTTGCATTTGAATTGTAGTTGTCCCCAACATAGACGTATCATTAACTTAATTGAAGTTTTTTGTTCTTTTTCATTGGTTTGTTTTTTGAATATATTTAAAAATTATATATTTTATACATGTTATGTTACAATTTTAGTACTTAGTTGCATATGAGGTATATTGTAGTGATACTTCTATAGAGTTCTATAGATTATAACTTATAATAGTACAATTTGTAAGAACATTGCTTAAGTTAGTATTATGTAGCAGAAATTAGTTAAAAAAAATGGTAATCTGAATATTTTTTTGTAGTTTGGTTCGTAGTAGTAGTTTACTTAGTAGTAGTATTAAGTAAATATATAATTTGTATTGCAATGGTGTGTCATTTGCAATTGTTCTTTATTGTTTTACAATGTTGGGTCTTCCTAACATTTAATTTGTATATTGTATTATATTTGCACATGTTAATTTTCAATCATTTGTCTTCAATGTTGAATCCTTCAACATCCTCGGTTGTTTCCAGAATTTGTATTTTTTTGCTTTCCAACATTCAACTGGAACAACCTTGATAGTTTATAATCATGTAGTGAGTAAGTTTATTTACTGTTTGTTTCAATGTTGAACCCTTCAACATCCATTGTTATTTCCAGAATTTGTGTTTTTGTCACCGGTTCTTTTAGAATCGAATATTCAAATGGAATAACTTTGTTGTATATTAACTAGGTGATAAGTTAATTTGTTTTAGTTTTGTGTAAATTTGTGCAGCTTGTCACTTAGATGGACGTTGTCCATAGGGGGCGGTATGTTCAGGCCTACAATAGTTCCTTCGTAAACGCATAGATGGCGCTTGCAGTAGATTAAATCGCGCTATAGTTTGTTTCTTAAGATTGTATAAATGTATGTTGGTTTTTTGTAATAAATGATTCGCCTCAGATATCTAGTCGTTTTTGTTACTCAGACTTAAGATATATAGAGGGTTTTTGGGACTTGTACATGGTCCTTCGAGCCGGATTTGTGAATTTGTGCAGCTTGTCACTTAGATGGACGTTGTCCATAGGGGGCGGTATGTTCAGGCCTACAATAGTTCCTTCGTAAACGCATAGATGGCGCTTGCAGTAGATTAAATCGCGCTATAGTTTGTTTCTTAAGATTGTATAAATGTATGTTGGTTTTTTGTAATAAATGATTCGCCTCAAATATCTAGTCTTTTTTGTTACCCAGACTTTGGTATTGTAGAGGGTTTTTGGGACTTGTACACTGCTGTTGCCACAAATGTTCACTTTTGGAAACTTTTTTTTTGATATGTAACCCTGAATAATGCTTCTCTAAACTGTTATCAACATTTCAAATCTAGCTCCTCGAGATTGCATAAAAATAGGACTTATTTCCAAGAAAAAAATAAAAAATTAAAAATGGCCTAGTTTTAACTGTCTGCATTGAAAAAAAATTGTACTACGCGAGTTTGGCAAGTTGTAACAAAAGTTGGCGCATTTAGTAAGGATTCCAAAATGGTATGACACTTGGCAAATTGTAGCTGCTATCATGAACAAAAAAAAATATTTCCATGAAAACCCATTTTTAACTTTTTTTCTTACTTGGTTAAAATTGCAAAGCTTATCGTTGGTTACATTGGAGCCGCTTCCAATTTACACACTGATTAAATTTAACTGAATTGTACATTGTACTGATGTACTCGTCTATCTTTATTGAATGAACAGATTGTTCACTTTTAATTTTTTTTTTAGTGTGTGCATTGGAATAAGCATTTATTGTTAAAGCTTTCAATTTTAAATAAAACAAAATTTTAATACCAATGTTTATTAATAAAATTTACAATAATTCTTAAAATGTTATAATAAGTGTTCGAAATGCCTTCCTTCGGCGGCAATACAAGCGCGACATCTTTTTAAAAAAGATCGAGCTATCTTTCTAGCGTATCGTCCATTATTTACAAATTGAGCTGCTTCAGCTATTCTCTGCCGTAATTCATGCTCCCAATGGGCTTCTCGTAAACTTTTTCTTTAACAGCTCCCCAGTAAAAAAAGTCTAAAGGATTCAAGTCCGGTGAACGGGCCGGCCACGAGATTGGTCCAGCCCGCCCGATCCATCTCCCAGGAAGCTCTTCATCGAGGTACTCTCTTACGGGGCGAGCAAAGTGCGCTGGGCACCCATCTTGTTGGAAACACATTTCTCTGTAAATGCTTAGCGGCACGTCTTCTAATAAATTTGGAAGATGGTTTTGAAGAAAGTCTAAGTAAACCTCGCCAGTTAATGCATCAGGCAACTCAAAAGGACCAATTATTTTGCCATTCAAAATTCCGGTCCACATGTTAACTTTGAATCGGTACTGGGACCGATCCTGTCTCGTTAAATGAGGGTTTTCAACACGCCATTCATGCAGGTTGTGCATGTTCACGTAGCCGTCCTTTTTAAAAGTTGATTCGTCCGACCATAAAATTTTTGTTAGAAAAAGTGGGTCATCTCTGTACCTCTCCAATATCGTCCGGCAAAAATTCACCCTATTTTGGTAGTCACCGGGTAATAATGTCTGTACTCGCTGTACGTGGTATGGGTGTAGGTCATTTCTTTTTAAAATACGGTGGGCTGAACTTTTGGGCACTCCGGTGTTCGTTTCAATAGCTCTTACTGAAGTACTTGGGTCTTCTTCGACAGCCTGTAGAACTTCTTCTTCCATAGGGTTGGTGGGTCTGCCTCCACCATGCGTTTGATTTGGGAGGCGGCCTTCTGAGAAGAGCAACCGATGCACATTCGTAAACACCCGATAATCGGGGTAACGAGCAGCGTTTGGGTACCTTTCGCGGTAAAGTCTGGCAGCAGCACTGGCATTACACCTGCACTCACCATAAATAAGGTGCATATTAGCGTATTCGCGAGTGGTATACGAAGACATCTCGGCACTTGTCACACACTCACACAATAGTCCAGAGGAAAGCAAAGGTCGTCGTTAAGAGAAAACAAACAGTCCGAATCTAAATCGCAAGCAATCACAAGTCCATAAACATAGCCAAAAGTAAACAGTACGAAATCAACACAAACGAATACGAAAACAAGCGCAGTAAACGAAGGAACGTAACGTACTGACTGGTTTGTAATGTGTATCTACAATAGCGAATACCTGGCGTCACTCTCTGTCTCTCTCGCACTTGGTAAAATGACTCTCTCCATCTCAGTCACTTTAGCGTCCATACCTGTCTCGCTCGCACTTGAGAAGGTGACTCTCTCCGTCTCACTCAATCACTTTAGCACAAATACTATCTCGCTTACACTTCCTAGAAAGACTCCTTTGTCACTACTTACAATTTACGACTCTTTGGAAAACCTTGGGCCCATTAGAATATTTTTTAACCAGGTAAGAAAAAATTGTTGAACACTGGATTTTTACGAATTTTTTTTTTTGTTCATGATAGCAACTACAATTTACCACGTGTCATACCATTTTGGGATCCTTACTAAATGCGCCAACTTTTGACACAACTTGCCAAACTCGCGTAATACAATTTTTTTTCAATGCAGACAGTTAAAACTAGGCCATTTTTAATTTTTAATTTTTTTCTTGGAAATAAGTCCTATTTTTATGCAATCTCGAGGAGCTAGATTTGAAATGTTGATAACAATTTAGAGAAGCATTATTCAGGGTTACATATCAAAAAAAAAAGTTTCCAAAAGTGAACATTTGTGGCAACAGCAGCAAAAACACTGTCACAGGGTGTGAAATTTTGCGTGTTTTTAAAATGCCAATAATTTTGAGAACACGTGACTTAGATTTTTTTAAACATTTTTCTGATAACCAGCATGACTTGCCTTGTCACCCGGTTTCGGGTTGACGTCGAGTTTTGGGACACCCTGTATGAGATACGTGGCAGTACATGCCATATTGTCTCATCTTAGCAATATTTAACTTTTAAACATTTTTGTATGGTTCCTTCCGCGTTTGTTGGTAGGTATAATTTGTTATCTAACTTCTTCTAAACCACGCAATCTTGTACCTTGTTTTCATCATTAGGCTAATTTATACACAAACGTTCATGAGCATTTTTCAAAAATACTTTATTAATACCTAAGTACCAAAATTTTAAATTTCGTGGTCATCCTACTAATATTATAAATGTGAAAGTTAGTGAGGATGTATGGATGGATGGATGGATGGATGGATGGATGTTTGTTACTCTTTCACGTAAAAACTACTCGATGGATTTGGATGAAACTTTGCAGTAATATAGGTTATACATCAGAATAACACATAGGATACTTTTTACCGCGGGAAAACATCTCATTCCCACGGGAAACCGACTTCCACGCGAACGGAGTCGCGGGCGGCCACTAGTATTATATAAATCCCACCGATCCAACATCATCATTATCATTATATATTAGTTACATAGTATAATCCAAGTCGCTAATTGTGTCTGTTTGTATGTTTGGCCGCTAACTCCTCCTAAACCAGAAGAAGGATTTAAATGCGGTTTTCGCTAAAATTTGGTAGTTTTTTCATTTAAATTTGTAAATAAAAACATTCAGAAAAAGTTATTTTAAATTAGCTAAAATTCAACTTATCGGGAACAAGTCGCGTCAAATTACACCATTGCGAAGTATCATATAAATCCCACCGATCCAACATTACTTAACAATTTCCTCTCAAACCCCAGGCGACCCCCAGCAAGTCCAGCGGCCGTCCATCGTGATCTTCGACCTCAATTCCAACACGGTGCTGCGCCGGTACCCGCTGCGGGACGAGGACATACCCGCCGCTAACACTCCTACTGGTGAGTTATTACTATTATTATTAACTTTTTTTATATAATATAGCCAGCAAACGAGCATGCGGGTCACCTGATGGTAAGTGATCACCGCCGCCCATGACTACCCGCAACACTGTGGGTGTAGGGGGTGTGTTGCTGAGCCTTTGACAAAATTGGGCACCGGATACCGCACTCACCGAACATCGTCGCTACTTCACGTCGGTTTCCTGTGCGACGGTGGTATTTCACCGGTCGAGTCAGCCCAGTAATCGCTGCAGACAGAGCCTACAACTAGACTCTACCACTTACAAAACGTGAAAGTTTGTGAGTATGTTTGGATGTATGGATGGATGTTTGTTACTCTCTCACGTAAAAACTACTGGACGGATTTTGATGAAACTTTACAGTAATAAAGGTTGTACATCAGAATAACACATAGGGTAGTTTTTTTCGCAGGAAATCTTTTCATTCCCACGGGAAACCGGATTCCACGCGAAAGAAGTCGCGGGCGGCTACTAGTTATAATATATTGAAAATGCTTTGTTTTATTTTAGGTAATGCTTTTCCAATATGCTATTTGAATGATAGTCACAGTGTTAGGAACTTCGGTTTTGAGGTACCGGTAGACCGAACGAAAAAGCCGATGGAAAATAAGTAATCTTTTGACAAAGTTGTGTTACACAAAGTGCAAGCGTTTTAAGACGGGACATTTATTCGAAAATTTACAGATTTTTTCGCAGAGTAAACTCTTGTTTTTACTACGAATAGTCTGCTAGTTAGTTTGTGGTTAGATTGGTTAAAAAAAACTTTCAGCGAGAATTAGAGGAGCCGGTACTTCTAATAAAATGCTTTAACTCATTGCCTCTTAAGATCACATAATAGACAAATTCCATTAATTTCTCCTCATAATTTCAATCCCAATAACATTTGTTCTATGACTTTTTGCAAAACTTGATAAATAACACAAAAACAAAAACAAATTTGAGCGCTCTTTTATTTATTACTCTGTATTCTGTAATAAGTTAAACCGGCTTCACCCCCCCCCCACCGTCGCCCGCGCGCCTGCAAAGCGCGTAGAGTACTCGTATTTGACCGTTCAGAGGCATCTAATAAATTTGTAAGGAAAAACTTATATTTTTTTAATATACATTTTAATTAGTCGTAGGTTGAATGTTGTGAAGGTGATGCGCTAATTAAAAATAACCCTATATATCTCTTCAACTTACTTTTCTATTCCAGGTCTAGCATCAATAACAGTAGAAATCCCGCAGGACGACTGCTCTAACGCCTATGCCTACATCCCAGAGTTGACTACATACGGCATCATAGTGTACTCGTTCAGAGAAAACCGCAGCTGGCGCGTCACTCACAACTACTTCCATTTCGATCCCACTGCGTCTACGCTGAGAATTGGAGGTGAGTACTTAGTCTCATCTATCTAATATGAATAATAATAATATTAACTAACGGCCGAAATCAATGTTCTACTATAGTTAAAACCGTGGTAATTGGAAACTGTTAGTTTTGTTTTTTTGTGACGTGTTTCTGTAATTTCCATTTCAACAGCTATCTACCATAGTTTATAGCGACGCAAAAACATGGATAATAGTTACCATAGTTACACAAATAAAAAGGCGTCAAAGGTTAGTAGAATATTGGTTTCGGCCGAAAGAGATCATTACGAACATATTGTGCATAAGAAGGTAGGAAGGAACCTAGAGACTTTACATGTTTTTTTAATACAGTTGCTCAAAAAGTGGCGTATTGCAGGGACGTATAGCGTTCGGGATGTGGGCTATTACACACGCGTGCTTTTTTTTTACCTTTCCCGCACTCGTGCGTTCTCTTTCCCAACTGTCAAAATAATGTCTATTAAAAAGAAAAATTAACCAACCATGAAGTTTTTACTAAAATAAAAGCAAAGAAGTTTTTATGATTCATGTTAATACTTACGTAGCGTAGGTAAATTTCTAAAAAAAGCTACTAGTTTGTTTCGATTTCAGATTTAAAGATTTGATTGAAGTAGTGTGGTTGGTTTCATTTCATTAAATTTCATTTTCATTTCATATCAATAAAAAAAAACGACTGAAGACTTGGCTGTATGGGCATAGTAACCTTTGCCTACCAAATGGGTGAAGAAAAAATGGCGCCATCAGCGTTGCCACAAGGTTACTTTTGTAACCTGTAAGGTGATTTTTTAACTGCATTGGTAACTTTTAGGTTACACTAATGAAAAGGTTACTTTTAGCCTTTTGACTAAAAGTACAATTTTTTTTTTTAATAATGTAAGGACATTATTTTCAGAATTTTTACAATTGACTTTTTTTTAAACATACGTGAAACGGAACGCTCGTTTTAGATTTTTGTCATGTTGGCAAGCTTTACAGTGCCACAACGATATCTGACCCGGTGGCGATACTTGGAACTACGCGTTGCTATAGTGCGTTTCAGAGAATAGTGCCTTTGCCGTTAAGTTGGCGAAACTGAATGAGATATCATATTGAAGTCCAAATTAAATGAACTATCTCAAGTGGTTAATCATTATCAATGCTAATGTTCTTAGTAATTTATCATCAAGTATAAATACTTAGATTTTATTAGATACCAATCATGCTTAGTCTTAACTTATTAATGAATTATGCTTTAAATTAACTGGTTCCCTGTCCAATAAATCATATGTGATATATAGGAAACATTTTTTGTGATCACATATATAATTCAAGTTAGAGGTAACTTTGCAGGCTTTTTTTGGGTTGTGGCTTATCAAAATTTATAATAACCCTCCAAAAATACAAATCAGAATGCAATTTAGAAAAAACGTCTGGACTTAGACATTAAAAAAAACACTTTTTATGGGGACAGGGAACCTGTTAAAACAAAATCATTAATGCATTCATATTTGTCACATATTTTGAAATTTACTATGCATAGCGAGTTTTACATGAAGCTGACCATTATTATCTACAACATAATTTAAATTTTGACAATATTTTTGTTTCTAGCAGATGTTTTGCATGTAAGTGTTACCTAAATGCTAGATTCATAAATAATAGGACATATTATTTAATACAGTAATACACAAAAAACATATTGACCCTGTTTTTAGCTATGTAGTTTGACCCTAAAGTGAGTAAGGATAATTACATCCTACCTTAAACTATGCATTAGCATGCATTGTTTAAAACTTAAAGAAAGTGTCTCAACTGCCCTCTTGCAACTCATACACATATCATATACAATTCACAACATCAGGCTTGCTATAGAATTTAAGCCTTGAATGTGTTCGGTTAATTGTTATTTTTTATGTGATCAATCAAAGTTATAACAGAATTGTATGCATGCTACAATAAAATGCAACAAGGATAGTGTTGGTGATGGTGAAGGCCGGTACTTATTGCTTTTTTCTTATTTTTTCACAAATAGATTTTTTTGTCCTAGATAAGATTTTTGAAAGTTAATTATTAATAATCCACAAATATGAAAGGTTACTTTTGAAACAAAAAGGTTACTTTTTCTTATATTCCAGGTAATTTTTGACATGACCCGAGTGGCAACACTGGGCGCCATTTTCAAAATGAGTTATTTCGATATTTACGATCCTAATTTTATATATTATTGAATTGCTTTATTTTTTCGCAACTGTATTAAAAATAGTCGTTCAGTACACGTGCGAAACCGTCATTGCAACTCGTCCCGCCTGTCAACCCTCGCCTTCGGCTGTGCCTCGGCTCGGGTAGACTATGTCGGGACTCGTTGTAATGACAGCCTTTCCGCACTTGTATTGAAATATACTATTTTACTCAAAGTAAATTTTTGTACACCTGAAATATACCGAGTATTGGTTTCTCGATCCGAATTGGTTTACCTCTACAACTTTTTAGCTCCCTACAAGGGAGCCCCTAATAACAACTAGTCATAATTAGGCGCAAGTGGTTTCTAATGGCAAGATTTGCGGTGTCTTTACACAGTAGATGACTCCACTTGTCCAGTTTAACAGCGTGTAGAAATAAGTGTAACATTTATTTCGGCCTACTTGTTGATATAAGTTTTGTCCAACTTCAAACCAACTTTTCCTTAAGTTCTCTAAAGTTGGCCGCTAATCGTCGTAAAAGTCGCTAAACGGGTCTGTAATGCTAAGCTACATGTTTTTTCGCTAAATCTTCTTAAACTCCTTACCGTTTTTTTTCTGTTTTTACATCATTTAGGTTATTTTCACTAATTTTTTTTAATAATAAGTAACATTTAGAAAAAAAATATTTAAAAACCAATATTTCAAGTACTAGTCAGTCTATATAACACCATTGCGACGCGTGGAATGGACACTAGCTATTTCAATTTTGTATAATTTCGAAAAGAGTGCCGAGAGTTTTTTCCGCCAACTTTTTCTCTCGGTCTACTGCGGCCATTGCTGTTGTATGTAGGGGTGTCCCGTGACATCGTTTTTATTTTTGATTTTATGCTTTTGACAATGTACAAGAGATTAGTTTTTAATCCTACATACAATAAAGTAATTTCATTTCTCTGTGGTGCAGCGGTATAAGTACCGAACTGCTAAGCGGATGGTTCCGGGTTCGATCCCCGGGTCGGGCCAATTTCGTCAAAATGGGTTTTCGATATTGACTCGTGTCTGAGTGTATCTAGGTTCTCCCCTAGTCAATTGTGGTACCTTTAGTACAAGCTTTGCTTAGTTTAGGGCCTCACAGTTGGTGTGTTAGTCTGGAGATTTATTATTATTAATTCATTTCAAATACCCCCCAGGCCAGCGCTTCCAATGGAACGACGGCATCTTCAGCATCGCCCTCTCCGCCCCCCTGCGCAACGGGTGCCGCACCGCGTGGTTCCACCCGATGGTGTCCACGCACGAGTTCACCGTCAACACGTGCATCCTGAGGAACAGCAGCGCCAGCGAGGACAGCAACTACTGGGGACATTACTTTGTGAGTGTGGGGGTAGCAACTACTGGGGACATTGGGGAGATTAACTACTGGGGACATTACTTTGTGAGTGGGGAGATTAACTACTGATGTGATGACATTACTTTATCTAACAACTACGAGGGAGTTATTTTGTGAGTGTGGAAAAATCAACTAGACATTACTTTGTGAGTGTGGGGTGATCAACTACTGGGGACATTACTTTGTGAGTGTGGGGATAGCAACTACTGGGGACATAACTTTGTGAGTGTGGGGATGGCAACTACTGGGGACATTACTTTGAGAGTGTAGGGATGGCAACTACTGGGGACATTACTTTGTGAGTGGGGAGATTAAACACTGTGACATTACTTTGTGAGTGTGGGGATAGCAACTACTGGGGACATTACTTTGTGAGTTACCAACGTATATTGTAAACCTACTGGGGACCTTACTTCGTGGGTTTAAAATGTATAGTGTGCCTCTATATCAGTGTTTTTACAAAAATAATAATTAAAAACCTAGTTTAAGAACATCGCGCTACGATTAATGCTGTATTTTATTCGCGCTATTGCAAATTATTCTACTTACTATGTCATTCAACACAAAACTATTTTTCAATTTTAACCTATAATTCCTGAGATTATCTATCCAAACAAACAAACTCTTTACTTTCATAATATTAGTACTTAAGTGTTAATATACCTACATACAAAAAAACAATTAGTCAAATACATGTAAAGAACCTTTTTTTCCCTCAGAACCTACATATTCTTTCAACTCACTTTATCACCTTTCCAATTTCTAAATTTACCATTTTATGTTAAGCCAAAAACTACAATGACGCATGCACTCAATTTTATGTAAGAATCCCTCTGCAATACAGTGCAAACTAGTGCACAGAATATGAAATTGATTTGATCTGTGAATCCCTTTTTTTGAACCCTTTCTTTTGTATAATTTTTAAACTTTTTTTTTTCCCCACAGGACCTAGGCAACCGCGGCGAAGGCAGCCAGTCCACAATGCACGACTTCCACCCGAGCTCTCACGTGTTATTCTTCGCGGATATCGGCCGAGATGCCATCTCCTGTTGGAACACCGACAACCCGCTGACGTCACAGAACATCGCTATACTGGCGCAGAATAACTTGAAGCTGAGCTATCCTTCGGGTAAGAATCAAATGTCATTACATAGTATAAATCCAAGTAGCTAATTCTGTCTGTTTCTATGTTTGGCCGCTAACTCCTCCTAAATCAGTTTAGGGATTTTAATGCGGTTTTCACCGTCCTATAGGTAATTTTTCATTTAAATTTGTAAATAAAGAACATTCAGAAAAAGTTATTTTTAGTTAACTAAAATTCAATGTTTCGGGAACAAGTCGCCCAAAATTACACCATGGCGAAGCGTGGGCGGGTCAATACTTAGGTTATAAAAAATATGACTGCATCGCTATAGATACTCAAAGCAGCGTCAAAAGATCTAAAGTCTGTCATCCTTTTCTTTTTAGAATTTCGTAGTAATCTTAAAAGCATTTTTAATCGGAAAAATTATACCTATACTTAACCAGTAATCAAATTTATTGTTAATACAAGAAAATTAACCTAATCTTGGCGGCTGCTTGCATAACCCTAAAACTTAAATTACTTTTTCTAATGTTTGTAAGTTTGGTTGTACCACTAAAGAAAACTGCCTGCAAACAAAACCAGTCTAATGACATTTTCTTTTTAATAAGGGTGGCATTAAACTCAAGCTTACATTTGTTAAGTCATTTTCTTGACACCCCCTATTAGCAACAAGTCAAAATTAGGGGCAAAATGCATAGGTGATCTTATACAGCAATGTTGAAGCACCTTTTTGCAAAACCATAGAATTAAACAAATTAAAAAAAAGTGAAACCATGGAGTTTTTTTTTGGTTCATTTCTTCCGTCATGCGGAAAGGCAAAGAATCTATGCCCATACAGCCATAACCATAAAGTATAATTTTGTTTAACATATTTTCATAACTAAATACCTTAAAAATGTTTTTCTATTAAATAGTGTCGACACAAAAGTTCATTCATTAATAAGACGACTTCATTATCATTATCATCATCATTATCATTACATAGTATAAATCCAAGTCGCTAATTCTGTCTGTTTGTATATTTGGCCGCTAACTCCTCCTAAACCAGTTGAGGGATTTTAATGTGGTTTTCACTGTCCTTTAGGTAATTTTTTCATTTAAATTTGTAAATAAAAAACATTCAGAAAAAGTTTTTTTAAGTTAACTAAAATTCAATGTTTCGGGAACAAGTCGCCCAAAATTACACCATTGCGAAAGGACCCAATAGTTTTATATAAATAGGTATGTTTTTGTTTTAGATCTGCATGTGACCGGAGACGAAGTATGGTTCATGGCCAACAACCTACCTCGATGGGCGTACTCTAGGCTCGACACGGATGAATATAACTTCTTTATTTACAGGTTGGTAAAATATAATATGAATATGATGCCTACTTGGTAGATAACTTAGTTTAACTCAGATTATACCGTGGGAATTAGAAACCTATTTTCCCGCGGTAAAAAGTACCAACTCTATGTGATATTGTGGTTCATACAATTTTGTACAGTAGGTTTTTCGTGGAAAAGCAACGAAAGTACCTACTTTCTTATTAAGTTTCCCATTTATAGTATCTATTGTCTACCTAGTGGAAAGAAGGATAGTACCAAGCTCTGTAAATCTTACAACTTCAAATTCGCATTTTAGAAATGGTAAGGCAATCCTTCAGACATCTTTTTAAATATGTATTTTGTCTGAATTCTGAAAAAAATCTGACGTCCTCTGTGGTGCAGCGGTATATACACCGGACTGCTAAGCGGATGGTCCCGGGTTCGGTCCCCGGGTCGGGCCAATTTCGTAAAATGGTATTTTGATATTAGCTCGTGTCTAACTAGGTTCTCCCCTAGTTCATTATGTGGTACCTATAACCCAAGTTTCTGCAACTTACTTTAGGGCCACATAATTGGTGTGTTAGTCTGGAGATTTATTTATTATTTATTTATTTTTTTACGTACTTGTGAACTAATTGTATGTTATCTTTTTTCAGAGCGAATGTCCGCGATTTGATTGCCAACACCGTTTGCCAAGCTAATCCAAGGAACGCTCAGAGCACAGAAAATTAATTAATAAATCAAGGTTTCCTATTATAATTAGCTACTGAAGTTTTTTACTTTTATACCTACAAGATTGAATACTATACTATATACTATGACTTGTCACGAACTGAAATCTCAATTGTAACGTAATTAATAAATATTTTTAATAATTGACAATCGATTTTATTAATTTTCGTATATTTAACAAGACATAACTTTCCCTTATATTTAAAATCCTATTTCGTCCTAATTCTTCTTTGAATCTGCTGATAATAATTTCAATAAAAATGTGAAAAAAGAAGTAAGGTGACTATTAAATAAAAATCGAAACGCTTACAAATAATAATATTTTACAACTTAAATCAATTGCCTTATAAAGCTTGATAAACAATGACGTATTATTTTATTAAATACTACAAAACGCAGTTAGGTTTATGATTGTAATAAACAATTTTGAAGTTGTAAATTAGCATTTATAATGCAAAATTTAAAGTAAAATCTCAATGTAATAATCAATACAAAATGTAATTAAAATCACGATGCCAATGAAGTTGTTGAGGCGTGGGTTGAATGAAAACTCAGTAGTTGCTTATGAGAAGAGATGTTGCCACTTGCGCTATCTTCGAGAGACTGTATTTTGCCTTTTTTTTTTTTTTTTTTTTTTTCGGACTGTTGTTTGCTGTTGGCCCCTTGACGGCCTTCACAGCTTCACCGGGCTTGGGGGCGAGCGCTAAAGGCGCTCAGCCGAGTTGGAAAACCCTACTCCTACGATGCAACTGCCTAAGGGCACCCCGAGTGGGTACGAGCCTCGGCTTGGGCGTTGCTATCTTTTTCACTACACTGGTTCGTAAGGGGCCCCTCTCTGAGAAGAGCCAGCAATAAACTCAGCGGGGGTCAGGTGGGAATTGTCATCAGGCGAGCGACCAGGAACAAGCCTAGGTCGCCGTCGTGACAGTGAAAGCCGCGCCCGCCGGCGGGTGCGGCGGTAATTGTGTGGGTGTGTGCTTCTGTTATCGCTATTGTTGTTATTATTTACGCGGTCGGATCGCTCGTTCGCCAACGTGATGGCGTCGTCGGGGTCGAGGAGGACGTTTCTCGGTCGTCTGTAGCAGGGAGTTGCATCGGGATTTGCAGTGTAAGCTGCCGAGTTAACCACGAGCGGGTTAGGATGGTGAGGTGCATTGTCGAAGAAGCGACGAGACGCATCTTTCATGAACTTACTTACAGTCGGGAGTTCGAAGTCCCGATGCAAGTCCACGTTGCGCATGAACCACGGAGCGGCGGTCGCTTTGCGCAAGAAACGGTTTTGAATGACTTGAAGTCTGTTCAGAGAGATCTTATTGGAATGCGCGAATACGACGCTTCCGTAGGTCATGATCGGTCGTATGCAAGCCAGGTAGAGTGTACGCTTATTTCTAAGCGACATCTTGCTGCGCTTGCATATGAGGTGGTGCAGACGGCCGAGAACGAACGCGGCGCGGTCGCGGACTGTTTTGATGTGTTTACGAAAGGTCAGGGCACTATCAAGGGTAATACCTAAGTATTTAACGGAGTTTTGCCACGGCAACGGTTGCCCAAAGAGCTCCAGTTGCCGACGCAGCATGTTGAGTCGTCTGCGCCGTCTCGGGTAACTCGTATCAAAGTACATTGCTGCACTTTTATGCGGGTTAATACCGACTCTCCACTTCCGGAACCAGGCGCCTAGGGCGTTGATTCCTTGTTGGAGGCGACATCGTAACGTTTGCATGTTGGGATGCGCGTAGTAGATCGCGGTGTCGTCGGCAAACAGAGCCAATTGGGCCGGTCCGCGGCGGGGAATGTCGCTGGTGTATAGCGAGAATAGAATGGGGGAGAGGACGGCGCCCTGAGGGACGCCGGCCCTGATGGGGCGGGAGGTCGACAACGCTCCTTCCACTCTGTATTGGAAGCTTCGATCGGTGAGAAAGTCTCGCAAGATGTGCACGAGACTGTCTGGCACTCCGAAGTTGAACAGCTTGTACAACAAGCCGTTGTGCCAGACTGTGTCGAACGCTTTCGCAACGTCGAGGAATAGAGCGGCGGTTCCGAACGGTCGGGTCCTACCGAGGTTGTGGTGCATGTACTCCGTGATGCGGAGCACCTGTTGCACGCAGGAGTGGCGGGCTCTGAAGCCAAACTGCTCGTCCGGGAGCAGGTTTTTAGCGGACACTACAGCTAATAGTCTGTTGTTGAGTATGCGTTCGTAGATCTTCCCCATGCAGCTGAGGAGGCTGATGGGTCTATAACTAGAGGGATCGGAGGCCGGCTTGCCTGGTTTGCGGATACCGATTACGGTAGCGTGTTTCCACGGACGGGGGAATGAATGACTTTTGATGGCTGCATTGAAGATGACAACCATCAACTGAATGATAGCGAGGGGCAGGATTTTGATAACCCTGTTCGAGATACCGTCTGGACCGGCGGATTTTCTCTCTTTGAGACCCTTGATAATGTCCACGACCTCTTCGACGTTTGTCGGTTCGGTCTGTTCGGTGGGCGCGGCGCGGATACGACAGTCGACCTCATCGTCCACGGTGGACACATGAGTCGGATCGACTGCTACAGTGCTAACGGTGCACTGTTGCTCGAGACTGTCGGCTAGGCAGTTTGCCTTTTCGTCGTCACCGAATGCGTCAGGTTGGTTGTGTCGGACCAGCGGAGGCATCGTGGCAACAGTGTCTGCCTTCAGGGATCGCGCCAGCTTCCAATAGGCTTGGTGCGATGGCGTAATCCCCTGCAGCAGGCTGTCCCACGAGTTGTCACGTAATTCTTTGATGCGAGACTTTACTTCGCGTTGGAGTCGCCGCAAGCGTATGCGGTTCTCTTCGGAGGGAGCGGAACAATAGGCCCTGTTGGCGGTATTCTTGGTCCTGATCAACTCCTTGATGTCGTCAGGCAGGTGCCAGCGACGGTCGTTCGCCGCTGTCACCTGTCTAGAGCATTCGCGGATGGTACTGCGGAGGTGGTCGGTCAGGACTTCGATCGCGGTGTTTGTTGCGTCAGTAGTCTGGTCGGTGAGATCAAGCGCGGGGGGATCGGTCGCCTTTAGGGTGTATTTTGCCGAGCCGGGCGCTGGTTTTTATAGAGAAAGTTGGACATGTTCGTGTCAAATGAAAGGGATAGATAGCTGTTAGAAGGAGAGAGCTATATCGCGAGGGTATGTGCACGGAGCAATACCGTAAAGAGAGCACCCAGCGTCCGACCTAACAAATTAACTTCCTACCTATTATAGCGCAAGTAAAACAACATAACATAAAATATTTATTGTAAACTTATGAGCCTAATACATAAAAACTATATAACAAATAATGAATCACATGTGCCACAACATTACCCCCCCTCAAGTGAAACGTACACTTTTCTTCACTGTTCTTCCGGATCGGGTGACGTAGGGTGCTGCGGGCGCTGCGGGTGCTGCGGGTGCTGCGCTCGGGATGCTGCTCCTCTCAGTCGCCTTGTCCATCTGGATTGCAGAGCTGCTCCCAGGTGCTGGTGTGGGACTAGTCTCGTCGTAGGTGCATCCGAAGGCAGGTTTCAATCGATCCAATGACACGACCGCTTCTCTGTTGTCCAGTTGTATTCTGTAGTACTTTTCATGACGTTCCAGTACTTTGTATGGCCCATCGTATGGTGGCGTCAGTGGCTTGCGGGTGTCATCTCGCCGTAGGAAGACGTGTGAACAGGTTGAAAGCTCCTTGTGAACAAACGGTGTTCGTTGTTGTCTTGCTCTGCTGCTAGCCGGTGAGAATGTGGCCATCGTGGTCATCAGTTTATGAGTGAAGTCTGCTGGGTCCTCGTTCGACGTTGTAGGTACGAAGAAGTCGCCAGGTAAGCGGATGTTAGTTCCGTAAGTCATCGCTGCCGGTGTGTAACCCGTGTCGCTGTGAGTTGCCGCCCGAATGCCGAGGAGAATTGTTGCTATCTCACTCGCCCAGTCGTTCCTGTTCCCTCTTGCTATTAGCGCTGTCTTGATAACTCGGTGTAAGCGCTCTATTTGACCATTAGATTGCGGGTGATATGCAGTCGTCCTTATTCGATGTACTCCCAGCCTTTTCATGAGTGTTTGAAATAACATGGATTCAAACTGACGTCCTTGATCTGTTGTTATTCGTAGTGGGCAACCGAAGCGTGTAATCCATGTTTCAAATAGCGCTTGTGCTACATTCTCCGCTGTTATTTCGTGCAGTGGTACAGCTTCGGGCCACTTCGTGCATCTATCGATGATTGTTAGTAGGTATCTGTTTCCTCTAGATGGCGGTAGCGGTCCGACGATATCGATGTGTATGTGTTCGAATCTCGCGCTGTTTGCAAACTGCGCGAGCGGCGTGTGACTGTGTCGTTGTATTTTGCTTCGTTGACACTCGACGCAATTTCTCGCCCACGCAGATACGTCCTTGTTGATGTTCGGCCAAAAGTACCTCTCAGCCATTATTTTTCTTGTTTGTCTCACGCCGGGGTGGTTGATGTTGTGACACGCGTCGAATGTAGTTTTTCTGTATTCTGCAGGTATGTACGGGCGCGGCGTGTGCGTAGACATCTCGCAAGTGATTGGCTGCGGCATTCCCGGTAGTGTGACGTCAGCAAATTTCAAGTTTTCCCGCCTTTTCAGTTGTGGTAACTCGTTGTCTGTATGTTGTTGCGCAGATAGCTGGATGTAGTCTATTGTAGATTCTAGCTGGATCTCCTCTATTCGTGATAATGCGTCGGCCACGGTGTTTTCATATCCATTGATGTATTTTATTTGACTGCAAAACTGACTTATGAATTGCAGCTGTCTCTCTCTGCGCGGTGTGTCGTTCTTGCTCGGTGGCTTCGTTAGCGCGTACGTAAGAGGCTTGTGGTCCGTATACACCGTCACGTTCATGCCTTCTATGTACTTTCTGAAGTGTTTAGTGGCGGTGTATATCGCTAAGAGTTCGCGATCATACACACTGTATCTCTTCTGCGTGTCGCTGAGGCTCTTCGAGTAGAATGCGAGCGGCTGCCATGTATTGTTATGTTTTTGTTGTAAAACAGCTCCCATGCTTGTGTCAGATGCGGCGCTCATTATCGCCAGTTCTGCGCCAGGTATTGGGTGGAAGAGTGTCGCTGCTTGTGTGATGCTATCACGACAGTTCTCAAATGCTTGAATTTGTTGCGGCGTCCAACTGATTGGTGTTTTGTCCTTTTTCTTTGTGTTATGGAGTAGCTTGTTTAACGGCATTTGTTTGTCAGCTTGTTGAGGTAGGCAATCGCGATAAAAGTTCAACATCCCCAGGAATCTACGCAGTTCTTCGATTGTTTTCGGTAGAGGATAGTTTGTGATCGCCTCGGTTCTTTCTTCGAGTGGTTTAATGCCTTGCTGCGTGACTTCATAGCCCAGGAAGTTGAGTTTTTCTTTACCGAACTCGCATTTGTCCATGTTAATGCTCAGGCCGTACTCGTTGAGTCGTTGCAATACTTTTTCTAAGTGTGTTCTATGTTGCGTTGGTGACTCAGAAAACACGAGTAGGTCGTCGACGTACGCAAAGGTGAAATCTTGAATGCGCGGGATTGGGTAGCGGTCGGGAATAGTTGCTGCGTTTAATCTCCTGTAGTCACCGCAGATGCGCAGTTGTCCATTGCTTTTTTTAACTACGTGAATCGGGCTTGCCCACGGTGATCGCGATGGTCTACATATCCCCATGTCGACAAGTTTTTGAAATTCTTTCTTCACTTCAATGTACTTCTCCGGTGGTAGGGGTCGCGGTCTGGCGAAGAGTGGGGGTCCGACGGTCTGTAGTTCGTGAGTGACATCGTGTGCAGGCGGCAGTTTTGTAGACATTGGTTTCTGGACATCCGGGTATTTGCTGAGTATATCGTAGTATTGATGTGACTTGCTAATGACGAAAACAGTTGGTTCGTTGCTTCGTATAGACAGGGTGTTGACGGAGAGGCTGGTGATCTCGTCCCGTAGTTTTTTCTTGTGTAGGTCGCCAAGTAATTTGAAATGGCGTAAGAAGTCAGCTCCGATGATTGAAGTTTTGACATCTGCGATTATGAAGGTCCAGCGGAAGGATCGACGAAGTCCAAGGTCCAGTTCAATGGTTCGCTCTCCGTAGGTTTTGATTGGCGTGTTGTTGGCTGCGTACAAGGTGTATTTCGTCGAAGTGCCTCTGCCTTTGCTCTTTCCTGCAAGCACGGATATCTCGGCGCCAGTGTCGATGAGGAAGCGTTCTCGAGTGCGACGATCGGTGACACATAGGCGGTTACTGGAGTTAACTGCATCGACATCCGCCACGGTCGATGCTACTTCTAGTTTTCCGACTTGTTTCGTTTAGCGCACGGTGATTCACATCGTCTTGCCTTATCTCCGAACTTATGATGGTATCGGCACAACCACCCTTCACTTGGGGATCTGTTTCTTGGGTGCCGGAACTTCGAGTTTGAACGGGAACGTGCGCGATGTCGTGGTCGGTAGGTAGATCTGCCTCGTAGCTCAGCGACTTCGAGCGTTAGTTTCTCTATTTGTTTCGACAGCAGTTCCAGGTGTATCGCGCTGACGTCAGGCTTCATCATTTCGTGAGACGTTGAGGGCTTATGCATGACGGCGATGTGTGCAGGTTGAGCGTATTCGGTCATCTTGTCGGCCATAGCTGCTAGAGTATCTAGTGTCGATTCACTGTTGACTGATAGGACCACACGAACTTGCGACGACAGTTTGTTGAGCCACTCGATGCGTAAACCTTCCTCGGTTAGCATGCTTGCACCTAATTCTCGCATGCGTCGTAGTAGCTGGCTGGGCTTCTGGTCGCCGAGTTCTAGGTCTCCGATCAGCTTCTGGAAGTTCTTGATGTCGGATTGCTCGTAGACAGAAAGTAATCTCTCCTTCAAAACGTTGTATTTCTTCGTCTCCGGTGGCTTGTACAGGATATCTGTTAGGTGTTGTAAATCCAGTGGTTGCAATTGTTGTAAAACGTAACGGAACTTCTGGTCATCTGTTGTGTGCTGTGGATCCACGACGGCCTCGAACTGAATGAACCATGCTCGTGGATATTCTCTCCAGAAGGGCAGAAGTCTTGACTGTACTGAGACGGCAGCGAGGTCAACTTTGCTGGGTTCGGTGCTGGCAGATTGTTCTATCACGTCGGGGTCACCAATTGTTGAGGCGTGGGTTGAATGAAAACTCAGTAGTTGCTTATGAGAAGAGATGTTGCCACTTGCGCTATCTTCGAGAGACTGTATTTTGCCGAGCCGGGCGCTGGTTTTTATAGAGAAAGTTGGACATGTTCGTGTCAAATGAAAGGGATAGATAGCTGTTAGAAGGAGAGAGCTATATCGCGAGGGTATGTGCACGGAGCAATACCGTAAAGAGAGCACCCAGCGTCCGACCTAACAAATTAACTTCCTACCTATTATAGCGCAAGTAAAACAACATAACATAAAATATTTATTGTAAACTTATGAGCCTAATACATAAAAACTATATAACAAATAATGAATCACATGTGCCACAACAAAGTTATACATCATTAGAGAATGGTAAAAGTGATACGCTTAGGTATATACCAAAATCAATACCTTATCATGTTTTGTTTATCAACAAAATGCAACCTATTGTTTATTACGCACTAGTGGCCGCCCGCGACTTCGTTCGCATTTCCACGCGGTTTCCCGTGGGAATGAAAAGTTTTTCCGCGGTAAAAAGTAGGTACCCTATGTGTTATTCTGATGTATAACCTATGTTAATAAAAGTTTCATCAAAATCCGTGCAGTAGTTATTACGTGAAAGAGTAACATACATCCATACATCCTAATTTTAAAGTAACGAATAGGTTTATAAAAAAATATAAAATGCAAGGTAAAATAGTAAGTTACAGCTCTTTTTGCAAAACGAACTTTTCCATGTCCAATATTTTTGTATCGATTTCAAAAAATCTATCTCCCAACATTAGGCTGAATTAAAACGCAGTTCCCTTAGCTTTTTTTTATTTCTTTATTGACACATCTATCTTGGCTGCCACGTGACAGCTGTCATCTTCCTGTTGATCTCGTCCAGTATGAGTTGGCAGCGCGCCAACTGCGCCGGCTTCAGCTGCGGCGTGGAGTCCCGGGTTCGGTCGCCGGCGGGCGGCGGGTCGCGCTGTGCCCGGCGGAGCGCCCGGCGGCGACGGGCGCGGGCTGTTGCTGAATTTAAATAAAAATATACATGGCTAAGTAAATAAATAAATCTACAGACTAACAGGCCCTAAAGTAAGCGGAGTAAGCGCTTGTGTTATAGGTACCACACAATGGACTAGGGGAGAACCTAGTTACACTCAGACACGAGCCAATTTCGAAAAATCTTTTTAAGGAATGTGGCCCGACCCGGGCAATAAAACCGGGACCATTCGCTTAGCAGTCCGCTATACAGGGTTATTTGTAATGAGCGCACCACCTCTTGCAGGCGGGTTCCTTACATCAATCCCAATAAAATTTGTTCTACGACTTTTTGCAGAACTTGATAATTAACACAAAAACAAAAAAACAAAAACAAGTTTGCGTGCTCTGTTATTTATAACTCTGTATTTTGTAAGAAGTTCCTAAACCGGTCGCCCCCCCCTGTCGCCCGCGCGCCTGCCACGCCAGTTGCGTGCGAGTAGAGTATTGTACCGTTTAGATGCACCTAATAAATTTGTATGGAAAAACTTTTTATTTTTAATATTATTAATATATTCGTTGGTTAAATGTTGTTAGTATTGATGTAGGAAAGTTGCCTACAAGAGGTGATGCGCTAATTATAAATAACCCTGTATACATATACCGCTGCGCCACTCTTACATCAATATCACAGTTTATAAAAAAACTAGTGACCCGCCCACGCTTCGCAATGGTGTAATTTTGGCCGATTTATTCACGAGACATTGTTTTTAAGCTAGTTTAAAACATTTTTCTCTAAATGTTCTTTATTTACAAATTTAAATGAGAAAATATCCTAAAAGATGGCGAGAAATGTTTTGTGAGCAAGCCGGCCAAAATTACACCATTGCGAAGCGTGGACGGGTCGCTAGTAGTTGATAAACCGATTTTGGCCTTCTATACTTCCTAATAGTGGGGCACAGGGTGCCGGAACTTGAAACTTTTCAACTATATAACTTCTTAGATTTACGCGATTATTATTACTTGAAATTAAACTCATTTTAACGGGTTTTACGCGTTTATTTTATTATTTTTGATTTTCCTAGGCAATTTTCATTTTTGCAAATGCCGTGGTCACGGGTAGTCTATTTGCAAAAATGCCGAAACGTCGGAAAATCAAAAATAATAAAATAAACGCGTAAAACCCGTTAAAATGAGTTTAACTTTTCAACTAATAAAGCAAAGTTAGCATTTAAAAGTGATCGGCGTTTATCTCAAGAGCAAGTAAGCCGTAATCCACCCACCATACTGGCTCAGCGATAGATTGATTTGATATGACGAAAAATAATCATCCGAACATATGACACTTGTTGAGGTTTTTCCTTTACGTAAGTGTGATTTGAACATAGAAGTAGATAAGTATATCCAAGTGGGGATCGAACTCTTAACCAAAAGTTATGTAGCCTTGTTCCTAGTCTAATTGCCAACACGAGTATCACGCATTTTAAGAGCAATAAACAGTGAACCGAATAGAAGAAACTTACCAGTTTCAGTTTTCCCTTTCTTGTAGTCTTCATCTATAGAACGGGATAGGGATCTCTTCTTTGGTGACTGAAAAAAAATTAATAAAACTTATGTTTTATTCAATAAGTAAGTTAGTATTAAGACCTATTATTTTAATACGTCGATACCTCAATTTCTAGTCAAGATAATCATAATGAGGTTGGATTTCTAACTATCCGCAATATTATAAGTTTTTTTTAATTTACTTAAAATAACTTCAAAATTAAATATGCAATTAACGTTTATATTTTTTTATATATTTATAACCACTCTAAGTCTAAAGTCACAGCTTCACATATTTCTTAATTTTGCTGCAGCAAAACTATTTGAATTTCTTTCTATTCACTTAGACATTGACATTGACATTTACCCTTACCCGCCTCTTAGTTTTCTGATAGTGTTGTGCGTCGTAGAACTGTGTTTGCGACCGTCTCATTCTGCCCGTCCTGCGCCTATCTTCAACCGCTGGTAGGTGGTCGGCCCCTCGACGCGCCGCGAAGAAGGTATGGCCGCATTTACACGACTTAGACGCTACCGCCACCTAGCGGTGAGTGGGGGCAACTTAGCGCCTAATTACAACTAGGGTCGTGTAGGCGAGTTTTCTATCACTTAACTCCGTGATAGAGCACAGAGTAAAGTGATAGAAATTTATATGATAGAATGTAGCGGGTAGAAGTGTAATCTTCAATAGTGAAGTGACACAAAAGCTTGTCAAACACCTATTAACAACTACTTACAGTAAAAAAAAAAAACTGGGGCAAAACTGACTTTCAACATGCTAATAATGTGTAGCAACTTATTTTTTGTATGGCTATTTGCACAAACATAGCAAAAACATCTCCAATATCGTAGGCAAAAATTGCATAATGAAACCCTGGAGTAAAAGTGGTATTAGTTTATTCAGACTTTGTAAACAATATAGGTAAAGATACATTGTTGATTAAACTGTTATTATACTTAGATTTTTGTATAATTTAATTATTATACATTTAAGAAAATAAATTTAAAATAGTAGTGGTAACCTTGTTACTTAAAGTAAAATTACTTTAAACAGCATATTTTTAACCGACTTCCAAAAAAGGAGGAGGTTCCCAATTCGGCCGGTATGTTTTTTTTTACTTAACTCCGATTTCCACATTGAAATAAAAAAGTTAAATAACATTTAAGAACTATACTTAAGGATACAACCAAAAAAAAAACATTTGATTGATTCATACTCAAGAAGTAAGATAAAATTTCAAATTCTTAATTCAGATTAGAACAGTTAATAGTGTTTTTATTAAAACAAAAAAAAAATATTTTTTAAAATTACCTACCTAATTAGGTTATAGGTTATTAAGATATCTTAATTTAATTGATTAAAAATTAATAATTTCAATAAATTAATTTATTTAAGTAGGTATGTGTATTAGCATATTAATTTTGCATTGACTAATTTTAATCATTTTAATGATCGGCTAAAGAACAAAAAACTTGCTTGTAATTAACATACAAAAAACATAATGATTACTTAATCAAAAAAACTAAACTTTATAATCAGTACCTATGCTAGAAGTAAATGTTTTTCCAGCAATTTATTACAGCCATATTTTAGAAAATGTTGAGAACATACTTACAAACTTTTACTAAGTATATTCAATGTAAAATATTATTGGTTCTGAATTCATTACCTACAATCAAGAGATAGTTGCATACATTCTGTTATATTAGACACCTCTCATGGTACTTAGATTATTTTAAATTTAATGAAATAAAATCACTACTACTACTAATATTAGTGAAAATTGCAGACCAATAACAAATTTGAAAAAAAAACTGTTTATTGATTTCGTTGGTTTTTAATTCAACGACATCTTCTAATAGAGCAATGAAGTATTGAACTTAGTGTTCAGTAGTTTAGTAAGCCACGACGACAAATAAAAAATATAAAAGCATTTTTTCAAGGCCTTACCTGCATTTCACATTTTGGACAGCTTTTCGCTATCATCTTATTTTTTCCCATTTTATAAAACTTAAGCAGTAAAACTGCAGTTTCGTAATTTAAATGTTCTTTCCATTAATTAATAGAACTCACGACCAATAAACAGACTAAGAAATTCAATAAATAATTTCGCGAGATACCAAAACCCAAAACAAATACTAGAGGTGTATGTACGTAAGGAATTAATCAATTAAATTATCCGGTAAGGAAGAGAACTATTAAATCGATTTTTGTTTCAATCGCGCCGCGCCGCGCCCGTGTGTGTCTTAAAACAAAATCAGTCGCGGATCGTCACAAATTTAAAGCTGTTTAATTGGCCGTAGGTATATGCGAAAAATACGATCAATTTTATCAATACTCCGAACGCTCTGCTGAGAAGATTAGATGGGACTTGAGTTGAGTAGTTAGTACAAACAAATCGACTGGCCGTCACTGCTCATGCAAACTTGACAGCTGTCAAAATTGACTAGTTTTCCAACGTAACACGCAGAAATAAATTCTAAATCAATATCTGATAATTATTTGTATTATAACTATTTATTAAAACATGCGATGTGAACAGAATAAGCTCGAACATGTTATTTATCTACTAAAAAATAGTGAGTTGTAAGGAATTTGCTGTGAGCAGTTTAAATGGCTTTACAAAATGATAACTTAGACCAAATTAGCAGTTTAGAAAAACATTTCGTGTGTCACCATTGCAATTTGATTGTAAAGAATAAAAAAGTATTTATCACTCATATAAAAAGATGCTCTCAAAAGATTAAAATAAATAAATGTAAACATTGCCCCATAAAATTCAGTAACAATGGACTTTATGTTAAACATTTAATCTTGAAGCATAAGGATTTCAGGTAGGTTAAGTGACGTAAGTACGGTATTTTTGAGTGGTATTTTTAGATCTCAATATTTTTAAAGTATACAATTGTACAGTTTGTAAATAATAAATAAAACGTGTTTAATTAATATTAGGGTTCCCAAACACAACAATACAGATAAATTACTACCTACCTTCTTTTTGAAAAATTATTGTCGATCTTTGATTGGTTTGAATAAACTTTTTATTTTCTTTCGGCGTATATTTCCTAATAATATTTATTTTCAGTGAATCAGCAGAAACTTTTTGTAATGTGTGCAAAAAGTTTTTTCCAAGAAATTTAAATTTAGTATACCATATACGACAAGAACATTTCAATCTAAAGTCTAAAGTCCCATACGCTACCAAAAAAAAAGTTAACCAAGTTTGGTTTGAAAATGTAATCAACAGTAATAACATATTAGAAATTAAAAAAACTGGACAAAATTGTCTCGTCATGAGAAAATTAAATGAAAATACAGCTATTAAAGTTCCCGAATTAAAAACAGAAGATATTGATTTGACCACAGTATATCCTGTACCAAGAAAGAAAACCACAAAAGGTTCTTACAAATAATACTTATTTTAAATAATACTGTAGAGATTATGTTTATAAGCATTGTGGCTGGGTAAATGTAATTAGTTTAAATTATCACTCGGTACTTTAACCTTATAATACCTACTATGGTTGTATAAAACAGTAGGTGATTAATTTACTAAGCAATTCTATAGCAATAATAATAATTATGATGATAGCTTTAACGTGACATCATTGCATATAAATAAGTTATTTATTACTAGTGGCCGCCCGCGACTCCGTTCGCGTGGAAGTCGGTTTCCCGTGGGAATGAGAAGTTTTCCCGCAGTAAAAAGTATCCTATATGTTATTCTGATGTATAACCTATATTACTGTAAAGTTTCATCAAAATCGTGAAAGAGTAACAAACATCCATACATACATCCATACTCACAAACTTTCACGTTTATAATATTAGTAGGACTAGTAGAATATTTTTATTAGTTTTACATTTTAATAAGGTGAATGTTCAAATAATAGGTATTATTAATGATATTTTAATGAGTTACACATTTTATTAAAGTTTTCTTGTAAAACTTATATTAGTATTAAAATGTTGCTATCATCATGCATCTCAAATTATTATAAATTTAATATTTATTTATACAAATCAATAAATATAATTAATTAAATACATGATTTTATATCATTATTAGTATTATGTACTTTTTGTAGTAGTGTAAAATTATTGTAAAATATATATTGTTAAATAAAAATATTTGTTTATTTAGACTTCTTGTCCCTCCTTCCGCCCGCCTGTCTGTCACCACACCAATCTCATAAACCGCGAGAGCTAGGCAGTAGGATTTTCACAGATTTCTGTTGTCACTATAGAAATAAATACTTAAAACAAACTAAAATAAATTAACAGGAACTCCTATACAGGAAGTGTGCTTTCACTCGTGTTTTAGTATGTAACGGGCCAACAGCATAACATCATAATTAAAAAAAAATGCTTTGTCGAATGACCAATCTGCCAAAAAATATGTATTTTTGGTAGTTAGTTATAGTTGTTGCTTCAGAAACACTAAGATTTGACGTGTTAAAGCTGGAAAGTGCCTAGCTATTTTTACCCTTTACTTTTCGGTAAACTAGTTATTATTTTGTTTCGTGATTAAGTAGGTAATAGAGTGGTGATGAAAAAGTTAAATTATTGCAAAAACTAACTATGGATTTTATTTTTTTCTTCTCGGTTTAATATTGTTTAAGTAGACATTTATGATAATAATCGATTTAAAATCGATTTATTATTAGGGATGTGAGATTTTAAAGGTGTAGAAATAGGTAGTTAAAACAAAATTGCAATTTTTGTTTGTTTATTTATTTACGTTTTTTGTGCGTTGGTATGGTTTGTTGTTTATCTTAAAAATATAAGTAAAATGTCTGCTGTAACTGCTACCGACAGTTTAAACAGCGGCTTTTGCATAGCTTGCTTACGGGCAGGAGAAGATGTCTTCATAATGAACAATAGTATTCTGAAAAGTTATCAAAAGCTTATTTCAAAGGTAATACATAACCTGCAAAAACGACTTTTTTATATTACAAGTAAAAAAATACTCGATTATATTAAAACTTGCACTCTATGATGTCAATTACAGAAAATATAGCTTTATTCATCAAATAATTACTAGGTACTTCAAAAATATGAGTGGTTTTATACAATAATTATTATTTTTAGGTACCAATTGCATCTACAATGCAAATCTGTATGTATTGCCGGCAAATCTTTACTAAGTTAATTAAATTCATACATAGATGCAAACAAGTACATAATTATTTATCAGAAAGTGGTGGAAATCTTCTATCGGATAATGTAAGTATTGTGATTTTTCCTATACTTAACTGTCTCTAATTAAGTAAAGTTCAAAATTATTTTTCATTATGTGAAATGTCTTCGTTATGATTATATTGATTTATTAAGTCAATCAGCTCTTGACTGATACAGGAATATCTAGTAGTTAGTATTGTTTTAGTTATAAAGTATTTATTGCTCACAGAAAAAAATATGTTTAAGTCTGACCTTAACTTAACATTGTTTATATTTAAAATTTAAAGTGTTAATTACAATTTCTATGTCATTTTTCATATAGATTTGTTAGGTCTGATTTAAACAAAAATCCTTTAAATCTTAATTTTGGCATAAAGGACCCACAGTATGTTGTAAACCACATCATTTCTTTGCAGACCAAACCAAGTTTAAAATACAGTAACAATCTGCAATTATCAGAAATAACAACACACTCTCTTGGTTCTAATGAAATTGATGAAACCCCTGCAGAAATACAAGTCAACGAAGAAATCTCATTTTTCGACGATTTTGACATAAATAGTGATGATGAAGTACCTTTGTCAGTTTTAAGTAAAAATAATATTGATAAAGAAGGCGAATCAATAACTAATAGCGAGAAAGGTAGAGTTAAAGTAAAGGAAAAGAAGAAAAGCTATAAAGCAGAACAGGTTAGTGGCTCTTAATATATGTTTCTAAGTAATCAATTCAGTAATCTAAGTCCAAGTTAATTAAGATAGTATAATCAATTACTGCTTATATTCCACTGATTATTGTCCCATCAGATTTTGGCTAAAAATGTGTAAAAATTTGTTTAAACTCCTTTTTTAATTCACACCACATAATGTTATATATTCAAATTAAACACTAATATTTAAATATATTTTTTCTACAAGTCTGAAAATGGCATGGAGACATCACAGAGAAGAAGAAAATGGACTACGGCAAAAGGCGCTGAAAAAGAAGGTTTCACTTCCAAAATGGTCCAAGAAACACAAGAGTATTTGGTCATTAAATTAACTAAAGAGCAGGTGAGTTTAAAAATTTACTTAAATTTTAGATTAAGTTAGGTGAAGATTGACCAGACTTTGCACAATATTTGTTGAGTGTAAACACCATTAAAATACAGTAATGTCACGAAATATTGAATTTATAAAAAAGTTAAATATAATGTACTCAGACTTTCTTGAAGACATTATTCAAATAATAGTGGAACCTGTGTCATAATCTGTTACGTGGTTAAGGAGCATTAAGAGAACATACACGACTAGTGACTTTTTACTATGTAATAATAATGAAAGTTTTTGACGAATAAAAAAATAACTTGCGGTTTCTGTATACCTATTTTACCATAAAACTTACTGAGGTTTCCTAAATTCTTAATTTCAAGGTAATACAAGAAATGGAAGAACGGTCAAAGAGTGAAAACTATCTAAAATACACGTACAAATGTGACAAATGCGTAAAGGGATTCAATTTTGAAGATGTTTTACAAAATCATTTGCAGAAACATTTACAGGTAACATACAAAATAATTATAAAGCTTAAATTATGTTTGAGTTTGTTGTGTGTGGATCACATCAAATTATTAAAATTAATAAAATATTATACAAATTTATTTGGACATTTAAATAGAAGTGTGTTATTTATTTTGAAGTTATAAATACTGGAAAAAGGAACGCGGGCCTCCGAGCATTACGCGACTGGGACTCGAACCCAGGACCTTTGGATTGCCGGTCCAATGCTCTTCCAACTGAGCTACCGCGCCGCTACGTTGACCCACCGAAATTTCTTCCAGTATCTATGTGCTTTCGACATATAGCTGACGTTATTCCTTTATATTTAGAAATAATTTAAAACTAGTGGCCGCCCACGACTCCGTTCGCGTGGAAGTCTGTTTCCCGTGGGAGTGAGAAGTTTTCCCGCGGTAAAAAGTACCCTATGTGTTATTCTAATGTATAACCTACATAACTGTAAAGTTTCATCAAAATCCGTCCAGTAGTTTTTACGTGAAAGAGTAACAAACATCCATACATACTCACAAACTTTCACGTTTATAATATTATAGTAAGATATGTGTGGGGCCAATATCACGTGCTATTAGCGCCGATTCTTAGTTAAAACTATCTAAACTTAACTATAAATATTGCTATCACTTACTCAGCAGAAGTATAAGACAGAGACGGGTAGTATTTTTAGTAACCATAAAGTTGCGTACTTTATTCCACATGAAGAACATCAATTTTATTAAATAATTATTGTTTGGTCTATAGCCTATACCTAATGGCTCCGATTCTGAAAACTCTGTCTAAATCACTTACTGTTCAATAGTATAAGACAGGGATGATTACATTTTAGTCCTGTCAAACTAAAATGTACGTGCAATATGGCACGGCGAAGGCTAGGCTAGTCCTCAGCGTATTTCGTTCAATTTTACAATGATGTGGACTAAATTTTGTGAGACCAATGTACCTGTCTTTTTCTAATACGAAGCATGAGAAAGTGACAGCGATATTTTTAATTTAGTTTTAGAGAGTGTTTTGAGAATCGGGGCCAATGACACCAGTTGGTATAATCTTAGACTTAGCATGAGTGATAGCAATATTTTAGTTTCGTTTAGAGAAGGTTTTCAAATTATAGGGCCATTGTTGTTTAAATCGAACGACGTATATTTCATATTTAATTTTCTTTAACTGTCATCCAAAACAGTGCTACAAGCACAAAACTTTTAACGATCATTAATATCGTTATTTTGACACTTGTTTCGTTATTTGTATTGACATTAACGATAACAACTGTCAAAATAATGATATCTATGTTCGTTAAGAGATACATACTCTGACCACTGGTATATACGTTTTAAATATATTTTTTTTAGAAATCTGGATCGTTCGAATGTGACATTTGCCACCAGTTCTGTCCCAGTGCAGTTTCATTGCGGGGGCATGTCAAATCCCATACCACTAGGTAAGCTATGTTTATTCACATTGATTTACAAATATTGTAAGAGACGATTACTGTGGATTTAGTTTAGTTTAATTTAATTAAGCCTAAATTAAAAAATACGATATCAGTTATGTCGACTTATGTTCGATTCTCGAGTCTTATTAATTATGTTTCCTGTTTTCGCTTTTTCCATTCTCCTCTATGGTCTAAAAAATATAAAATATTGGTTTAGTACTTGAAAGTCCATTCAGCCTGCAATTGTGTCGCTTTATCCGCAATTTAAACCTACAATTTTAACAGCTAACAACTTATAGGAAACAAAACTTATAGCAATATGAATCTCTATTTACCATCTCATCCTGACTTTTTTAATCATCCAATTGTCTTACTTAAGACAACTCTGTGGTGCAAGCATGGAACTTTTGTCGATCGTTAATTTCGTTATTTTGACAGCTGCCGTCGTTAATGTCCATAAAAATTAACGGAACAAATGTCAGATTAACGATATTAACGATCGACAAAAGTTCCATACTCGCACTACTGACTTCTTAAATCTATCCGATACCTCGTGAAATAAAATACAAATAAATAAACGCGTAATAATCCCATAAAATCATTTTAAATTAAAATTTTAAGTCAATTTCCTCCATTGGCCACAGATACAAATGCAAAGTGTGCTCGCAAGTCCGTCTATCGCGGCAACACTTGCTAGAACACCACGCGATCTCGCACGGCGGCGGCGCGAGCACTTACACTTGCGAGCAGTGCCAGTATACCACCGAGTGAGTGCGTTGATTTATAATTGACATGTATAACAAATTACCCTCTGTCATTCGAAAATTGACATTCCACGTGTTCAAAAACAAAATAAAATCCTTTATTCTATTAAATCCTTATTATTGCGTTTCGGAATATATGTCCTGTACATTTTTTGAAAATGGTTTCTAGGTTCTGTTAGTTTTAAGTGAAATTTTAGTTTTTGACATATATACTTTTTTGTTTGTTTATTGTACATTGAATATTATTATTTTAATTTTTTGATTTACATTGAATGTTTATTATTATTTACATTATTTAAATTTGCTTTTTTATGTTTGATTTAATGTATCTTATTTAAATTGTTAACTTGACATGCCAAAACTGTGCAATGTAATAATAACTGGTAAAAAAGAGAAGTTCTTCGAAAAAAGTGTCGAGAGTTTTTTCCGCCAGCTTTTTCTCTCGGTCTACTGCGGCCATTGCTGATGAAAGATGTCACGTGACATCGTTTTTTTATTTTTGATTTTATGCTTTTGACTATGTATAAGGTGCATAAGCACGCTAGATAGGAAACTAATTGCTTAAATACTGGCAGCTATTATTTTATATTATTCAAATAGATTTTGAAGAGGAAACAATGGCATGTTGACGGCTTCCTTCCAGACAGATTCATATTTTGGTGCTCGGAGTATGAGCACATAACATTAAAATCAATTTTACGCTTTTCAATATAAAGCTATTATCTATTCAAAATCTTTAATTCTCTTTCACGTTTCCCCCAAACGTTAGTCAATGTATAAGAGATTAGTTTTTAATCCTACGTACAATTAAGTCATTTCATTTCATTTGGTGCAATAAATTGATTTGATTCAAAAGTCGTAACTTCCAGTAAGCGCACAGTGATCCAACGCCACGTCAGATCGCACACGCGTGACCGGCGCGCGTGCCACCGCTGCGGGAAGTCCTTCTCAACGCTGCTGGCGTTACGGGTGCATTTACAGTGAGTGGGTGTTTAGTTTTTAGTTGTTAGTGAGGAGTTGTGGGAAGTCCTTCTCTACGCTACTGGCTTTACGGGTGCATTTGCAGTGAGTGGGGTGTTTAGTGTAGTGGGGAGTTTTATTACGGGTGCATTTGCAGTGAGTGGGGTATTTAGTGTAGTGGGGAGTTTTATTACGGGTGCATTTGCAGTGAGTGGGGTATTTAGTGTAGTGGGGAGTTTTATTACGGGTGCATTTGCAGTGAGTGGGTGTTTAGTGTAGTGGGGAGTTTCGATGTTGGCGTTACGGGTGCATTTGCAGTGAGTGGGTGTTTAGTTGTTAGTGAGGAGTTTCGATATTGGCGTTACGGGTGCATTTGCAGTGAGTGGAATATTTAGTGTAGTGAGGAGTTTCGATATTGGCATTACAGGTGCATTTGCAGTGAGTGGGTGTTTAGTGTAGTGAGGAGTTTTAGTTGGGAGCGATTCTGAAATTTTTATCTATAATTTTATAAATTTTTCAATTTTTTATCTATAATTAGTGGCCGTTCGCGACTCTGTTCGCGTGGAAGTCGGTTACCCGAGGGAATGGGAAGTTTTCCCGCGGTAAAAAGTACCCTATGTGTTATTCTGACGTATAACCTATATTACTGTAAAGTTTCATCAAAATACGTCCGGTAGTTTTTACGTGAAAGAGTAACAAACATCCATACATCCATACATCCATACATACTCGCAAACTTTCACGTTTATAATATTAGTAGGATTTTATAAATTTTGCTATAGAAAAGTGCTAAACTCTCAAATTTTTTGTTTAAAATTTCTAACGTAAATTTTATGCATGTAAAAAGTGTTTGTTTAGAAATATTTATTTGTTAAGTTACTTATCTAAGTTTGAAAATTGTGATAGAACTAGCTAGAGCGTCAACGTAAGAAATTTTAAGTTTTCGAAAATATTGTTTCCGTAACGTTTAACTAATCACAAACATTTTAATAGCTTGAATTTAAAACCTAGTTAACTCATTGTTAAGATTTCATTTCCATATTACAGAGCGCACGAAAACCGCTCGAAAAGCGCGTGCGATCAATGCTCGCGTAAGTTCCGCACAAAAACGCTGCTGCAACGCCACATAACCGCCGTCCACGAACGCAGCGATTACTACTGTGTGGAGTGCGATGTCAAATTTCAATGCGCTGTGGGTTTTAGTAAATCCTTACTAATATGATAAAATAGTAGCCGCTTGCGACTCCGTTCGCGTGGGAGTCGATTTCCCGTGGGAAGTTTTCCCGCGGTAAAAAGTACCCTATGTGTTATTCTGATGTATAAACTTTATATTACTGTAAAGTTTCATCCAAATCCGTCCAGTAGTTTTTACGTGAAAGAGTAACAAACATCCATACATACTCCTTACAAACTTTCACGTTTATAATATTAGTAGGATAGTAGGATGTGAAAATCTGTAGGTATGTCTGACTGTCTGTGTGTTCCGCTTTTACATAAAAACCACTGAACCGATTTTGATTATTTTTGGAATAGTGGTAGTTCGATACTTTAGGAAGAAAATAGTATGCTATTTACCACGGGAATAAGCCTCATTCCCTCGGGAAAAACGGTGAAACCGCAGGGCGTTAGGCCAGTAAATTATATTTTTTACCCTAACTTGGGTAAAATTCATTTGCTATTTCTGTTATAAATCCATCTCCTTCATATATGCAGTGATTGAAAAAGATAGAAATAGTGTTAGTTCAGTTAAAAATTTAATGAATTGTTCCCGAATTGAGGCCATTAGCTTAAGTATTTTAATATCTTAATTATTGAATTTTTGAGTAGTGGTAGAATGTAATTCGTTCTTTTGAATTTGTTTCCCATTTCGAATAATGAATAAATTTGTGATTGTGTTTTCAGTACAATTTAAATCTACATTACAAAAGAGCAAGAAGACATAGAGATGACTCTTCTTACAAGTAAGTTATTATAAAATAACCTTAGTTTTTCTTTTAAAATAAATCTGCTCTTTATTTTGTACAATAAATAATTTTGTTGTAATTCTACACTTACTTACTGAGCGCAAATACATTTATTTATAGAACTAGCTAAAAACGTACTGTCTGTTATTTTAAAAACTTTTTACGGAAAAATAAGGTTTTCTACCTGTTTTTTTTTTTTAAAAAAAAGGTCACTCATATTATATGCACTTCAATTGGCGCTTGAAATAAGTTCTATTTTAGTCCTTGTAAAAAACCATACTGAAACTTATGGATTTCACTCACCCCCAAAATTATTGCACATCTCAATAAACAATTCTTTTGCATCCCAATTCTAACTAGAATACTATACCTCCGTGTAATTCATGGAAAATAATATTTTTATGTTATAAATTATTAAAATTCAATTAATTCAGATACGCGTGTGGTACATGTCCACAAAAGTTTGTATACGCGTCCGGAGCCGCATCGCATGCGATCACTCACAATAATGTGAATAAACAGGTGAGAATTAATATAACTGTGATTTACTATTTTGACCCTTAAAGCTTTGGGGTTAGAATGTAAAATGCTAGCACTGATTCTGAAAACTCTTAGCTAAACTAATAATATACTTTCTCAGGCATAGTATTAGAAAAGGGCACGCATGACTAATTTTAGTTCAAATCATTGTAAAATTGCACGAAATGCGCTGATAATCGTGTCATAATGGACGGGAAGTTGTAGGATGGCAATTACACTAAAATTACTATTCGTGTCAATCGTGTACTTTTAAGTAAACTTTGTCTTATTGAAAATTTAAATAAGAATGTAAAATTGTTTTTTCTTATACATCCCCTCCATAGTTTGTAATATACTCAATTGTTATTTCGACAGTTTAAACTAGTGGTACGAGCACGGAACTTTTGTCGATCGTTAATATCGTTAATTTGACATTTGTTTCGTTAATTTGTATGAACATTAATAATGACTGCAACTGTCAAAATACTTAACGAAATTAACGATAGACAAAAGTTCCATGCTCGCACTATAGAAGTGCCAACGTTATTATTATATTTATTTAGGGCTGATTTTTCAATAGTCAGATAAATGCTAACTGACTATTAAGAGGTATGTTTTCATTGTCACTTCATACATATGTCAAGTATTTATGTTCGACGTGCAACAAAAACATACTGATTTTCTGTCAGATAGAATTTAACTGACTATTGAAAAACCGGCCCTTAGGATATAAACAATTTAGATCTGACTAGTGGCCGCCCGTGTGGAAGTCAGTTTCCCGTGGGAATGAGAAGTTTTCCCGCGGTAAAAAGTATCCTATGTGTTATTCTGATGTATAACCTATATTACTTCAAAGTTTCATCCAAATCCATCCAGTAGTTTTTACGTGAAAGAGTAACAAACATCCATCCATCCATCCTCACAAACTTTCACTTTTATAATATCAGTAGGATAGTAGGATACTGTCAATTTTATTCTGAAAAACAATTACCATACAACTAAAAGTCAGCATAATTTTTAATCTGTGGACATTTATTACAGACTGAGCCGTTTTTGCCAACTGCGATGGAAAACGCAACCGAAGTGTAAAATAATCAAATAATAAGACATTTCTAAATAATTAAGAATAATCATATAAAATTGTAACTTAAATTCGTCTTCTATACAACATATAAAAAATTAAGTGTAAATAATAAAAAAATGATTACTTACTATTCAGTGATAATGTGTGTTTTGGTACATATTTATAAATTCTCAGAGTTAAATTTACTGCCATTTAAATCTTCTGAAGTAGTTTGTAGGTACTCTAACCTAAATAAATGTGAAAATCCACAGTGTTCCTATAAAAAATATATTTGAAAAGAAATAAGACTCAACAACTAAATAACAAGTTTTATTTCATAAAATATTTATATCTAAACCTACAATTGAAATGCACTTTGATGCACCAAGATGATATTTTTAAAAGCACCATCAAAAATAGTTTTTTTTAATAACAATATTAACGTAGAAATGCATAGGAATGATAAGTTTACTGAACGAATTATTTATTAGTCAAGAGCTTTCACATAGTTTTTTAAAAGCTAATGAATTTAAAAATAAACTTACAATAGTCTAGACAACTTTTAATTAACTTAACAATGTGAAAAACTTATTTATTCAACTCATTTTTTTTATAATATATTTCCTAAAGAGAAGGAGGTCTGTGCTCAACAGTGGGACATATAATATAGGCTGCTATTATTATTATTTCAATAAGATTTTAAATTTTAAATTTTAATTTTAATTCAACAATAAGATATGCTAAAATACTAATTTCACTACATAGATAAAAATAGTTATTCAACAAAAAATATAGCTTAGGTATCTAGTAATTATTGAATTATTCACCTCCACCATAAATTTGCTTTAATCTTCATTATTTTTTAATAGTCCGTCAGGGGGGCTACCGCGTAACTAGCGTCGATTTGAACTCGACGTCGAAATATTTTCATAGGCTAAATTGTTAACACTGGCGGGTCTCTATTCGACGGTCATTTATTCATTCGGTCTGTTATTGGCGGTTGCTTTAGCCACGCCCCTTAAATTGCGCGGTATGAAATTATGAAACCAATGAAGTCGGTATCGAAAACAGGCCTACCGCGTAACTAGCGTCGATTTGAAATCGACGTCGACAACTGTTTTCATAGGCTAAATTGTTAACAATGGCGGGTCTTTAGCCAATGAAAACAGTTGTCGACGTCGAGTTCAAATCGACGCTAGTTACGCGGTAGAAGGGCAGATTTGTATGAGTAAACTGAGGATACCTTTATTTATGGACGAATATACTAATTATTGCTAACTGAATTGTTAAATAAAAGTGACTTTAATTATAAACTAAAATATTAAAATTCACATATTATTTAAGCGAAAAGTGGTTGCAGTTACATAATTGGATTTAAACCATTTATATTTGATTTTTTACAATCGAATTTGATATTTAAAACAACACTTTACCTACTAACTAACTAAACGGGTCGAAAGCCACATAAATATCACCATAAAAATACATATTATTTTTGAGTCTATACAGGGTTAATTTTAATTAGCGCATCACCTCTTGTAGACAGCTTTTCTACATCGATCCCAACAACATTTAACCAACGACTAATCAAAATTAATATTTAAAAAAAATAAGTTATTCCATACAAATTTATTAGATGCTTCTGAACGGTCTGAATACTCTACGCGCACGCAACTTGCGCGGGCGACGGGGGGGTGTAGTCGGTTTAGGTACTTCTTACAAAATACAGAGTAATAAATAAGAGAGCGCGCAAATTTGTTTTTGTGTTAATTATTTTTCAATCAAGTTTTGCACAAAGTTGTAGAACAAATGTTATTGGGACTGATGTAGGGAAGCGAACTGCAAGAGGTGAAGCTCTAATTAAAAATAACCCTGTATATACTAAACTATCCTAAATATGCCCTATGTCAGTCTTTCCTCATACATTTTCTTTTCTCTAAAACAATCATACTCTTCAAGGCACTAGCTATTGTAAATCTTATCTCATGAAACTTCGCAATTGACAATCTATATGTGTGTGAATGCCCGTTTGTTAGTTTAATAATTATTATTATGTAGGTGTTACGGTGAAGTATTTCTTTTGAATTTTGAGGGTCTTGCGTTTGGGAAAGACTTGTTTGGCTGTAAAGGAAATTTGGTATTGAATATTGAAAATAGGTTAAGGAAAAACATAATGTAGGTAGTATAAGGAAAATACATATTGGTGTCAATAAACTTAGTCAAAATGAACAAAATGTAGGTACTAAGGGATTGTCTAAACTTATTTGCATCCTTTTTTTTAACTTAAATTTAGGAAACAGATGTTTCAAGTGTGTTTGTGTAATGTTTAAAACCTACCTGAGTGATAAGTCAATTTTCCAAGATAAGCCAGCTAGTCCAGGCTTGATCCTTACGTGCAGTGGTATGCTTTCATAAAGCTTTTCTGCACATAAAAGTGTTGCTAGTTCTGAAATGCATTCTGAAGAGAATCTGAAAGTAACAAAAAATCTGTACCATTAACATTTAGTGAAGTTTGAGACTATCATAGGTTTTTCCCTAGTCCTTTTTTTGGTAGTCTGGAGATTTATTGATCACACAAAGACAGGTTTAAACATTGATATACTAAGGGATGGATTAATAGATTGGGTACTAAGTATATGGGATGGTTAAGTGAAGGAACACATGTTTTACACAAATACTAATTTAGAAGCTGCAGGGCAAAAACGATTTTTGTCAAGAAACAGTTTTTCCCTTTGCATGTACCATCAACCTTTTAAATATTGAGAATTACCAGGAACATAGGTACTGTCTTAATATTTAATCAAAATAATGTGAATCTTTAAAACAATCTGACCATCTTAAACAATTTGAAAACCGGCAGACCTTAATCCTTCTAGAAAGGTTTGAACATCTTCAGAGTTCCACTGTTCTTTGATAGCAGAGCGCGATCTACATAAATGGCGCACTACAGCTCTGACTGCCGCGAATTTATCCGCATTCATCAAACTAGACGTACGACTATCTGGGTTACCTTCCAACTCTTTGAGGGCCACTGCAAATTAGAAATTTAAATTAAGAACTGGGAAAATAGTCAAAAGCGGTAGTGGGAGTAAACTTACATAAAACAAACGGCTTGATTTCCTTCTTTTGTATGTCCGGCGCGACTATGGATATTGGTGTCCATTGCGCTGGGTTTTCCAACAGCAATTCTAATTGTTGGGACATTTAGATATTGTTTACAAGTATATTTGCTGACGACAACTCACTGCACTATTGACAAACAAAACAATCAACCAGACAAACAAAAAAATATATTCCGATTTAAGCCAAAATGTGCTATACCTATAAATTTTACAGAAAAAAAAACATTCAACGATCATCTTTAGAACAATGAGTACGAATAGTACGATGCATATTCTTCTTCTTTTGGGGTATATTTGGCTTCTACCCTGGGGTAATCCTGCCAATGTCAAGTGTTAGAAGAGACACAGTACGGTGTGTAAAAAACAGGAATAACAATAAATTATGGATAGTGCTCGGTATAGAATTTAGATTTTTGAAGTTGTCGAGGCCGAAAGAGAGATCTTGAGGAGTTTTTGTAGTTAGTAAACCAACACCACTGAAAAATAATAAAACACATAATAATATGGATTATAAATATACATTGTTAACTTGGAGGAATTTAGAAATTAAATGAATAAATATTGGATCACTAAATGATAACAAAAACATAGAATTTACAGGACGAGGCACAAAAGAGGGGAGAAGATCATGCAATGAGATATTGACACGAGGACAGCTAAACATCAAATGATCCACAGAACCCTCATCAAGGCCACACTCACAAAGAGAGTGATCCCTGATTCTAATTTTGGAGAGGAACACAGGGGAGCAATTATGACCTAATCGCAGACGGATAATGCAGGATGTAGTCGCTTTTTTAAAGTCTTTGTATTTGAAAAACCATGGTCTACTGGGGATACTAGGTTGGAGACTTCCATAGTGTTTGGCTTTGTTCTGGATGTAAGAATGCCATCTTGACTCCCATTCTTTTGTGGAGAGGTCTTTTAAATAAGCCTTTACATCTGAAGGAGGAATATGGGACTGACTATCGAGGCCAGAAGTAATAGCTTAACGATGCATAAGTTATTTCGGAATGTCTGCTGTTATGACTATGACAGTGTCAAATTTGACATATTTCTTTTTTTCTTCTTCGGTCATGGTGTGGTGCAAATATTAACATAATTAAATTTAATGAACTTTGTGCCAGTGTAATTTTTTTTGTTTATTTTCTGTTTTTTGATTTAATTGATTACATTATTAATAAAAACATAGGGAAAAAAGGAAAATAATAAGCCTGAATTAAGGACACAGACTGTGTATTGTATTTTTTCACGAAACTTAAATCGATTATTTTCCCATCTCTATTTCAGATAAAAGTTATGCTTGACTTGAATGTCTGCTCGTTTGTTTGTTTTGTTGACTTGCTTGCCTGTCCGCGAGATTCTCGTTCATGATTATTTAAAATACCTACTTTATTGAAAGATGAATTTATTTAGGAAATACGTACTTCATAGCAAGTGAACACTGCGTTTTACTCCCTTTTACACGATTTCAACATAGTGTAACGCGTCTTAAAACTTCAAATTCACCTATGAATAGAAGAAAGCGAACTACATGTCCATAATTTAAAAAGATGTTTTGTTGTGCCTGCTTTAGTTCTGACAGAAAACTATATTCATTAGATAACTATGCAGATATCTACTCAATGTTATGCCAGATCAATAGAAAGGTTTGTTTTTCACAGTTTCAAAGGAGCTCAAATTTGTTTGTAATGTTCCTATGTTCTGTTGTTATTATGGCATTTTTTCTTTTCAGCTGACGAATCTGAGCATTTGTTGGGAGTGTAAAGCTAATTTACAAAATGTTAAGAAGTTTAGAGATCAGGTTTTGACTGCATATAAGTTACTATCTTCCCGTCTAACTATAAAGGTCAGTATTGGATAATATTAAAAAACCTAACATCATTATTAAGCTAAGCACTTACTAAAAAAAGTTAACTCACTTCTGAAAGCAGTTTCAAACTCTGTAGAAAAGTTACACATACACATAACTTATATCTATTTAGAAGTTAATTTTATTTTTCAATGTTTGAACAATTTTTTATTCATTTATCAACCATTTTAACATATCTTTCAGACACCACTTACCAGTTTATCAAGATTAAAAATCTGCGAACAAAGTATAATCTATGTCAACCATGATGATTTAATGGAAATCAAAACAGACATACCTGAATTGCCACAACCAAATGTAGACATCAAACTCGAAGTCCAAGACATACTAAAAGAAGAAAATCTTTATGATTATGATGTCACTTACGAAGACTGCATTGATGACATCCCTATTGAACCATTCAAAGCTGAAATCAAAGAGGAAACAAACATTAAACATACCGCTGCTAAAACAACCAAAAAGTTGAAACTAGACATAAAAAAACCAGTAATTGTCAAAATTGTTAAGGAGGAAGTGTACAAATGGATAGAGAAGGAAAGGGATAGTGCGTATTTAAAACAATTTAAATTCAAGTGTAAAGATTGTGCCACTGGGTATATTAATAAAAAGGATTTTAAAAAGCATCTCAGTATAAAGCACAAAGTAAGTGTTAAAATACTGTTGTTAATATGATAAGTTTGCTTATACTTATACCTTCTACATCATGATAGATGTTAAATTCATATTAAATATTTTAAAATATTCATATTTTTACACATAACACAGGTTAAGATAAAATTTACACGCAATATTGATAAGCAAACTTAATTATATAAAAAAATCTCTTTTACAGAAAGAATATAAGTTCCAATGTGATGTATGCCATAAAACCTATCCGACGTTAGCCAAGGCACAAACGCACAGGTTTTACCACAATCACCTGTGGAAGTGTCAAGAATGCGGGTTCATGTGTATGGCCAAATATCATATGCGGTGGCACACAAGCGAACATTCGTGGAGTAACAAGTCATTTGCTTGTAGTTACTGCGTTGAGAAATTCAAGTGAGTTGAATAAGTAGTATTTTTTAGGTTCTTTACTCTAACCACTGTGGTACAATGGTTTTTATATGTACTGGAATGTACACTGTGTTCCCGGTTTGCTTCCTGGTTCGAGTGAATTTAGATAGATGTGATTGTGAAATTGGCTTCTATCTAGGGGTAACTAGATTTATGCCAATTTGGTTAAATGTCTCTTCAGAATTACCTTGTGTCTGGTGGTAACAAAGTTTACCCCTAGTCTATTGTGTGGTACAATGTATACAGTGATGGTGTTTGTAACTTTTCAACGTGAGAACTTGCTAACAGATTTGGATGAAACTTCTTACACAAGTCTTTTTTTTACCGTGGGAAAACAAACCATTCTCATGGGAAAGCCATTTAGCTATAAAATAAAGTTACTGCGATCAGGTAGTATTAAACACTTTTATTTTTCAGTTCCAATACTCAATTAGATAAACACACATCTATCTTTCACAAAGAGTTACAATGCGATATGTGTAATCACACTACAATTTCTAAAAAACAAATGGAACGGCATATGGTGTAAGTCATTCTTCTATGTTTTTTTTGTGATCTATTTAATATTGTTCCTGTCATGAAATGGACAGCTGAGTAAGTGATAAAAATAATCTATACCTACTGAAGGTTCGAGGTTCAATTTCCAATGAAATGTACAACTGATTTATCCTTTACCAAAACATGTATTAGTGAGGGAAATTCACACGCTAATACATGGGCTCAATCTAACTCTCTACCCAAATATTGAGACACAACAAGATATCAAAATAAATAATTATATCATTAAGTGGTGCCACACCCTCGCTATTTTTTATGGCCATGGTGCAATTGTACTTTGTGCCTATGTCAAGTTATGATTTTATAAAAACTTTGGGAAATTAGGCACCCTCGCTTTGCTATACTTAGTGTAATTTTAACTAAAAGATTTTTCCCAATTTAAAAATAGTGTTTTCTCTATTTACAAATTTAAGTGAAGAAATCCCTAAGGGTTATGAAAACAGCATTAAAATCCGTTACGTGGTTGAGAAGGAGTTTCCGGTCAAACATACACGAATAGCGAGTTTGTCTTCATTACGTAGTATAAATCCAAGTCACAAATTGTGACTGTATGTATGTTTGTCCGCTAACTCCTCCTAAACCACTAAGCGGAATTTGTTGCAGTTATCGCGATCTTTTAGGGAATTTATTAATTTAAGTTTGTAAGTAAAGAACAATCAAAATTTTTTTTTAAATTAGCCAAAATTTAAAGTATCGGGAACAAGTCGGCTAAAATTACACCATTGCGAAGCGTGGGCTGGTCGCTAGTATACTATGTAACAAAGATGATTATGATTATTTTTATACAAAAAAACGTATAAATAATAAATCTAATTATTTACAGCAACAACCACGCCTCAAAAACTTGCACCATATGCAACAAAACATTCAAATCTGTCCGTATACTAAAAAGCCATACAAAATTATTGCATACGGTAACACATAATGAAAATTGTTACTGCGTCCAATGTGATATACAATTTGATAATGAACAATTGTATAAAAGGCATTTGAGTAGCAGTGTGAAGCATAAAACTGAAGTTATGGGTGTGGTGTAAGTATTATATAATATTTAATACAGATAATAATAATCTTTGTTTTTGTATATTTTTGATATAAACTCATTTTTTTCCTTGCTTTCTTTACTAATGTTATAAAGTAGTTGGTAAGTTTTTTTTTTTATGGGAATGAGACTTTTTAGTGTGGGAATAAGTAGCCTATTTTCTACCAGGTGTCGAACTATCTATATTCCAAAACTCTGTAAAATCGGTCGAATCGAATCCATAATAATATAATAAATGTGAAAATGTGTTTGTCTGTCTGCCTCTCTATGTTCCGCTTTCACGTCAAGATTGAATAGTTGTTCAACACGCTCTGAAAAGAAAATTAGGGTAGTTTTCAACGCAGGAATAAGTCTCAATCTCATGGGAAATCTCTCATCTACACTACACCGCAAAATTAGTTATACTCATTGATTAAATTTTGACAGTTTCTGTCATTACGAAAATATTATTTTTTTATAATAAAAAAAAATAAGTGTCAAAATCATATAGCTATATTAGTCGCTAGCATTCGCTTTTCTTCTCCCCTTGCTTTTATAAGTTATTTTTGATCATTTAGCAAAATTTTAAAATTTTTATTTACATGAAAAATACCAGATGGTACTTGATAACTTGCTTGAATGCTTTACCTAATAACTTATTTGGTTACTCTTTAAGTCATCTACAAAGTCAACATTTACTTTGTTAATTACTTCATATCTAAAACGTGCTGTCATGTAACTTTTTAAATTTATTGTCAGTTACATCAAATATTTAAAACATGCTACCTACCTATTTACTTAATTATTTTATATTTTACAGTCCTAAAAAGACATATCCCTGCCCCTCATGTGGTAAGGTGTACATGCGTAGATATGGCATGAGAAATCATTACAGATACGTACATTTGAAGATAACCAAATATTACTGTGCCCAGTGTGATATGGTGAGTCATTTAGTGTTAAAAATATTGTTATACGGGGCGTAAAATGACTGCCTCCGAAAACAAAAATTGGGCATTGCTGGCAGGGTACTTATTACGTTTTACGTTTTGAGCAAAAAAAAATTGTTTATGATTAAAAAAAAGTATTTTTTTTTACGTAATTGCATTAAACTATTAGATTTTGCGATGATTTCAAATTAAATAGTGTTTTAATTTTATTTGTAATGTAAGTAATCGCACCTGAACCAACAGTTGATATGTGAGCGATGATTTCAAGCGGCGAATATGACTTCAATTCTTAATCACTTTTTTAAATTGAGTTTTGTTTTTAGGAAGTGGTCTTTTTACACCCGTTATAGTATAGTTTTAGTTTTTATGTTATTTTAAGAAAAAAATATAATAAGGATCTTAAATGTTAAGTGTTTATAAATATGAAGCTATTGTGGGTAATTTATGTTTTAATAAAGTTTTAACAAAGAGTGTATCATGGGGCATGCTTTAATTTGTATTGGGATAGTATGACCTAGCATTTGTTTTAGACTTTGTCTCAAACTTGAATGAACCATAGATTATGATTTTTTTGACAACTAAATTACTTGCTTCTATCTATGTTTCACAGTGCTAAATAATTATAAATGAATTAAAAGCAGGTTTTTTATTTATTTATAAATCTTAAAAAAGTATTACGTAAATAAATAAATAACATTTTTATATTGAACCCCATGTTTATTTCGCAGTATATGCTTAACAGAACAACGTTTTTGCGCCACGAAAACAAACACCGAGGCGTCAAACACGAGCGAAATAAATTCTGCGATATCTGTGGTAGGGGATTCTATGTGAGTATTGTTATTTTTTTAATATAAAACATTCTATAATTAAATAATAAAAAAAAGAAAATCCGAAATGAGTTTGGTAGGGTATTTGTCAAAATAAACAAAAAAATGTGTCAAAATAAAAGCCATGAACTTTTAATCGGTTTTGGATTTAAAGTAAATAAATTTACGTATTTTTAACTTAAAAGGAAAGTCATTTTAAACGGTTTCTTTCGGTTTTATTTAACCTTCTGATGTTTCGGCTTTTTTGTAACAAAATTTCTTAATTGGAGCGTTGGAGCCCTAATTTCCCAAAGTATTATATATACCATCATTTTTTTTATAATCAATTCACATAATAATCTTTTTTTTGATATTTCCAGACAAACAGAATCCTAATAAACCACATTAGAACCCACACAGGCGAGAGGCCCCATCAATGTCCACATTGCGACGCAAAATTCGCACAATCGGTCGCAATGAAGACGCATATTAAACATATACACCTGAAAATTGAGAGACGAAGACAGTTTGTGCCGTGATTTTGGCAATGTTGGAAATTGTTTTTGGTTTTTGAATTTAAAAAATGTCAAAATGTATGTCAAAATTGGATGTGTATGTTTTATGGTTATTGTTTTGCAATGAAAAAATTGGTGTCAAAATTTAAAGGATTTGACAGAGTGGCGGTGATGGAAAACACTCTAAGGACTGATTTTTCAATTGTCAGATAAATGTTTTCCGACTGATAATAGGTGTGTTTTCATTGTCGCTTCATACCCATGTCAAATATTTATATTCGATGTGCAACGAAAACATGCTGATTTTCTGTCAGATAGAATTTAACTGATTATTGAAAATTCGGCCCTAAGCTAATGTAAAAATATAGGTATCAGTTTCTTGTACTTAACATTTTACAAAATTTTGTCTCATATCAATAATTTTGTAATCCGATGAAAAATCTGCCATACTTGCATTGTGTATAAGAGAGAAAAAAGTGGGACTGACTATCTCTGTCTTACATTATTGCTTAGTAAGTGATAGCAATATTTTTACTTCAATTACGTTTTAAAGTTTTAAACACGTTTTAAAGTGTTAAATTTCTTTATTGATTCTTTGCGCATCTATTTTTACTAATCATTTGTCAAAATCGGGACATCACAAATAAAGTTAAATGTAACGTCACCAAATTTCATTTTAACAACCAATTCATTAATAAGTTAAAAGGAATCGCATAATGATGATAAATTTTGTACATTAATTTTAATGTTTTCAGAGTACCTTTCTGAATTTTTAATTATAATTACATTTTGTGTTGATTCGCATCGAATCTGAAATGTAAATTTTGACAGAAAATGTCAAAATGAAGTGACAATTAATTTAAATTTTATTGATTGTAAATATGTTCAGGAGTATGGTTACAGCAATGATTTATTTAATAAATAGATAAGAATTAAGTCTGTGTTTTATTGTTTTATTAATTGTATCAAATAGAATTCAAATGCTAGCTTATGGGATAAATTGGATTTTGACATTTCGTACCTAAAAAGTACAATAATTAAAATTGGAATAATCAGCACGATTTTAACTTAAACAAATTAAAAAACAAGTATTATTGATGCTAAAAGACTTGTCATAAAACTCAGACAAGGCTTAAACAGAAAACTTTACGAATAGTTTAATCAATTGTGGAACTGAATATAGTTTCATTATAAGAAACACCCTTTTGACTAGGGATGTTACGGATATGGAATTTCGGTTTCGGATACGGATATTGTTTTTTTTTATATCGGTTTCGGATACGGATATGAAATTATTTCGGATTATCCGGTAGTTTCGGATAGTTTCGGTTACGGATATTAGATTCTAGGAATTTCAAAAGTAATACAAAAAAAACAGATAATAAAATGGTTTTATTTATATAGAGGAGGACGATGGGTGAGAACGATGACGTCATAAACACCGCTACATTGCGCTCAGAGAGGGAACCAACACTTTGGTCACAGTTCTGTAAGCGATTTACGGAACGCAGCCAAAAACAACTTGTCGTAACGTGTTTCATTTAGATTTTTAGATTCCGCCACTATCTAAAATTATCCGTAACATTTATTTCGGTTTCAGTTACGGATACGGATATTTTTTATTTCGGATATCCGGTAGTTTTGGTTACGGATATGGATATTCTTAACATCCCTACTTTTGACACTTAGAAAAGCATTTTTTTATCCTATTAAGTTTTTTTTGTTGCACAGTTAAAAATTATTCAATAAGACAAAATCTTCTCCACATACTGTGATTTTTAGTGACTTATGATCGAAAACAAGTGGGGGTTAACGTAAGTTTCATTTATGCAATAAGTAGAAATAGATTTTCTAATAAGTTTTGGTAAAAAACGACTTCTTTAAAACTTATTTGCTTTTTGTAAAAGTGATAAAAGAATACAGTCGTATCAAGAAACCCCTCTTTTTATGATCGAGATTTATGAAAATGCTGACTTTAAAAATATTTCACTAGTAGAAAACTACGTTGTCTGGAGGTGACAGGCTTCTTCGTCTTTTGTTGTATTTGGGATAAACACGAGTGAAGCCACGGGGGGAACGCTAGTAGATATTATTTATGTTTTCGGAGGTAGCAAAGAAAACCCTACCTTCTTTTACACCCGACTTGTGACAAAGTGTTAAGGTAGCCTTAAGTAAGTTTTGAGTTTACCTACCGTTAACCAACTACATATTGGACTCATACCATATCTTTCGGGTTCCTTTCTTTTTATCTACTTAAGAACCACGGCGTGGTTGCAGTGGTGCGTGGTAGCCTAGTGGCAACAGGAACGGTCTACTATACCCTAAGACTATACCGAAGGTTCCGGGTTCGATCCCCACTAGGGTGTACCACTAATTTGGGCTTTTTCAAATTATGTAAATGTTTATCACGCACTAACGGTGAGGGAAAAACATCGTGAGGAAACCCACATGATTGGATGATAATCCATCATGTGATCCACCAACCCGCACCGAGCCAGCGTGGTGGATTACGGCTCAAACCCTCTCGCTATCCGAGAAGGAGGCCTGTGCTCAACTATGGGACATATATAGGCTATTCATTTATTTAAGAACCACGGCGTATATTGATTGTCGTGATTCATGGGTGCCTTTTGGCTCAAAACTTATAGTAGAAGTCCCCCTTGTAGGTAATACATATTTTTTTTTAACTTTGTAAATATTTTTTTTCGTAAAATGATCGTTGTGTAAAAAAAATTGTGGCCGAAAATATCACCCTCCTGCATTTGTGTAGAGTAGGTACAGCAAGATTATTAAACAAAAAAATGTCGGCGTTATAATCAGAGAAATTCATTTGATCGATATTTTCTTAATTGTCTTGAATTTCATGCACATTCTAACAGCACTAACCGGAACGCAGTAAAATTAGATATTTGTAGAGCTATTTCAATTACTTTTGCCTCCAAAGATAGTTTTTTTTTGCAAAAAAAAACTTTGAATTTTTTTCCTTGAAATGAACTTGAAAAGGTGAATTAATTAGCATTTTAGAAATTTTAATTTAGTAACGTATTAGGTACTTATAATTACAAAAACTAGGTACTTTAAACTGACGTCGAAAAACGTAGGACGAAAACGAAGAACCTTTCTTCTCTAAGGCACAGAGTGTTACCTACACTATGTCAACATTTGTCTACCTTTAGTACCTAAAGTTAACTGTGACTTTGGGCATTAGGTACCTAAGAAATACAGTTCGTGACTAGAGTATTAGTCTTGTAAATAAATACGTTCGTTGCCGCCATAAAAAAAACATGCCGAGTCATGTTGCATTTTATTTATTTATAAATACTGAGCTAGTGCAAAAGTTATTAAGTTACAAAATGCAAACCCTGAGGTTTATTACTTAAATCCTCTTATAAGAACCAACTGCAGTAATAAAATAAAGTTTTACACACGTGTGTATTGTATATCTACAGATACTTATGAGTAAAGTTGGATGCAGACATTGTACGACTTGTGCCCTTAAAAAAAGTTCAACCGGTTTGTGACGTAAGATAATGTTATTCTATAAGGCTGTGAACACATTGCATTATTATATTATTATTTGAACTAAAGATATACCCACAGCCGTAAGTAACGATATTGCTATCTTTTAACGAGTTAATATATATTTACTGAAGCATTAATTTTTTTATGTATTTTTTGGGTTAGTTACAAAAGGTAAGGGTGTCGACGCTATTTCTTTTTGGATTTAGTACCTCATTTAAATGTTTGCAATGGGAATGTCCAAAATGATGTGTTTTATTATAATAATAATGCAAGTGCGCTTAGTCCAATTTCTAGAGTTCGCATCTGTTTTTAACTTACACTAAACTTTTTACACATACTTATTTCTGTGTAGAGCTAGTTTTCTAGTTTCGAGTTCCTTCCTAGTTTTAGATTGTTATTTATATACCTAAGCATCAACGAATGTTTACTCTACTGTTCATATGTTTCACGAGTGCATCAAACGGAAATAACTCAGTATTTCTAACTTATCACCATTTAAGTAGTTTAAAGAAGTCTTGAATAATATAAAAGTAAGATTTGAGACAGCTAATAACTTAGCGATTTCAACCGTGGCTAAATAGCTTTTCCCGTAGTATGTGGTATGCTAAAAAGTACCTCATGTTAATCTGTTGTTTAAGCTATATTATTGTACAGTTTTATCAAAATCGGTTCAGTAGTTTTTGCATGAAAGAGTAGATAACATCCATGCCAAAAATACCTGCATCCATCCTCACCATTTTTCATATCAATAGTATTAGGAAGGATATCTTTAGAATTTAATATTTAAAATAAAATCGCAAATTTAACCGCCATGTGGCCAAAGCCTTACAAACGCTTCGGAGAGTGTACTCACCATAGCGCGTCATTCAGTTCACTCACTTCATTTCAAATTGAAATTCGAAGGATACGCGCGTTCGTATATCGAACACGTCGCGTTCAAAATATTTTTTTTTTTTTTTAATTATGAATCATAAACTGTACTACCTATTTAACTGTTAATTATAAAGTGAAGATTGTTTACTTAGGTGGTTAAAAATAAACAGACTACCTATTTAAAGTGCGGTGTGTGGGTGAATGCCAAAAGATTGTTGTTTGGATTATCCCGTTCCGTCCAGAAAACAGGATGTCTGAGTCTGTGAGTTTTTTTTTAAAGTTTGGAATGTTGTATTTTTAAAAAGCCGGTCCATAATTTTGAGGCAGTATAAAATGCTTACGCGTGGAGTCCACATGGCAAAGAGTTTTTATGCTACTTAGTTCTAATGAATGAGTAGGTAAAGTTATATTTTGGTAGCTTTAAATGGCTATACATATGTAGGTAGTTAATTACCTTTTTATAAACCTTTATTTATATAGACTGTTATTTTTTAATATGACATTGTTTCACTTTCGATATGAATAAATAAAACTTCGGATACAGTGAACAATAAGATTTTAGAATGAAAACAACCTGATTACATAAAAACGTAGTTAAGTACGTAAACTCACCATTGTATTTAAATTATTAATTATTATCATTATCAGTATTAAGGATTCTTTAGTTCTGACCTTGCTTTCATATTAAGAATAGGCATCTGCATACTTTTATATGCGGCCAAGAATTGTAGGAAAAAAAAGATGAATTCTTAAACTTTTTAAAGTTGGTACCCAATACCGAGTTATTTTATTTTTTCCTCTATTTATTGGTGTTTTATAAAAGAATTAAGGGTGCCTACCTATATACGTAGGTACCAATTAGATATGCAAGGTACGTACTAAGGTGTTAAAAAATGCATTTAAGGTACATACTGACTTTTTAAATCAGTACAACCGAGATCAAAAAGGTATACTTTCCTTATTATATGGAATAATAATAAATAAATAAATGGTATAAAATATAAAGTATGTGCTTCGATTAATATAATTCGACACGCTGGATTCGATATCTAACTAATGCCTTGGCATAAAAGTAGGTTTTATACTAAACAGGAAATTAAACAAAAGAGAAAGTGAGATAAAAAATACATTGTAATCTTTAAAGACTTTATATAGGTACATAGTTATTTAAATATGTACTTATAGGATAGAGATTGTTAGTGTCATAGGTTTGGAGAAATGGAATTTACACAATCATGTGTTTATGTTATTCACATGAGGTAGGTTTTCCTAGAAAAATACTGGAATACCTGTATAAACTAGGAAAAGATGTAAAGAATGTTACATTTCTCCAATTAAGAAGTTGTAAAAAGCAGTCTACTATCTACTTAAAAAGGATCATTATGTCTCAGCAGATCATTTTGTCCTTTTCCAATACATTTTCTCCTAATTTATAATGATTACATAAAATATAAAGATATGACGTAGGTACCTTCTTACATTTTAAGAATTATCTCATTTCGCCAGGTCATTGACCCGTGTCTTACGTCAAGGGCGAAAAGAAAAGGTGTGTTCGCGGTTGAATCGTATTTTATTTAATTGTAGGAAAGAAAATATTCTTTAGTTACGCTCTGATAAGCATTATAAGCGTGAGTTTAACGTGCAACCTTGACTGTTAACTATTAAAAGTAATGTTTGACGTAAATACTAATAAATATGCTACATGAAACACCTGTTTTTAATACATGAGGCTATAAACAGAACTAAACCTTTCTACTCTAGATAAACTTAATAACTTAACTACCAATGGAGTTTAGATAATGCAACTTTAGTCGTATTTTTTTGTTGGAAGAAACACGAATAAGATCGGTATCCAAACTGCCTTGCTTTGAAGTTAGACTTTGACATCGTATTTTTTTTTATGATGGAAGCTAGCAAACGAGCAAGCGGGTCACGTGATGGATGGTGATGGTTGCTGACCTTTGAGAAAATTCAAAACATCGTCCCTACTTCACGTCGGTTTTCTGTGCGACGGTGGTATTTCACTGGTCGAGTCAGCCCAGCAATCGCTGCAGACAGGGCCTACAGCTACACTCTACCACTCTACAACTTTGTTACCTATTCATAGGTTTATCTGTAAAAATAGAATAAAGACAGGGAAAACTATGGCATTTCTACATAACTACAGCAAACGCGAATGTTCAATGAATTTTTTAAAGAACTTTAAACTTATAAGTGGCTTTTTGGTACCAACCTAACCTACATTATAATAAGTTGTTTTTACCATGGTGAAGTGAAATAAAGATTTAAATGAACATAGTCTAAAGTTCAAAGCAATAACAAATTCCAGCCAATATTAACAGCAGACCGCTATAATATTATTGGAACCTATTTTAGTTATAGCAAATGTGTCATATCTAAAGTTTTCCGAAGTCATCCTACTAATATTATAAACGTGAAAGTTTGTGAGTATGTATGGATGGATGTTTGTTACTCTTTCACGTAAAAACTACTAGACGGATTTGGATGAAACTTTACAGTAATAAATACCTATAGGTTATACACCAGAATAACACGTTACTTAAACGTAGGGTACTTTTTCCTGCGGGAGAACTTCTCATTCCCACGGAAAACCGACTTCCACGCGAACGGAGTCGCGGACGGCCACTAGTTAGTTATATTTATATGGCTTTTTAAAGTAAAAATTCGGAGATAAGAGTGCTTTCAATGTATTTTTGTTTTTAAAATAACGTATTTAGAGTCTTTTGGTTTGGTGAGGTTTGATCCAAGTAAGTTGATACAAGCTTGCCACCCTGTGGTTACACCCACAGTTAAAAGGCTTTTGCCGTGGGAATGAGGACATCATTGGTCTTAAACTATCCAGGATATTAATAGCACATGTTCTTCAACAATACTTGTCAAAAAGTGGTACCATTTTCGAGAAATCTCAGGTTTTTTCTTGGAAATATTGTTTGTTTGTAAAACCTGACCCCACGCAGAATCTAATTTGTAAACAGGAACTTAATTTCGCAGAACAGCGATTCTAAAAGATTTTCTTAACAAGAAAAGCATAAGTTAAACTTCATTTTTAAGTGTTTAAGTTATTTTTGCACTGGGACGGATTTAGATTTAGGTATCTTTTACCTGTGGTAGGTACTTAGTAGATACTTTACACCTGAAATAAAGAGGTAGGTAACTTAACAAATTTTTTGTTTCACTAAATTTATCTAAATTTTGGTCTGTTTATATAAGCATCTTATGCCCATTTTCACCAACCTTCCCTTAATTTAAGAAGGCCCTTAAATATCTCAAAGGCCTTTAGATTCACTTTATATAGCGTTGTCAATATTTTTTAATAAACCCTGTTATTAGTGTGTGCTTACGTATACCAAGAAAAAAATTGAGAAGTTTATTTGAAATTAAGTGTTATTTGAAATAAGTTTTTAGGGAACGTTGGTGAAAATGGATAAAAATTTAATTAAATGTTTGGTCTCTTTAGATAAGCATCTTACATTTGTCTGCGTTAATACTCACACGAGACGTATAAAAAAATCATCTGAGTAAACAATTAGATTCTAAGTAGGTAGTAAGATAATAGGTTACAATGTCATTGTCATGTTAATTTATGCTTATCATGTTGATCTAAGTTAGCTCATTTTCTATAAAAGTCAAGTTTATGTGTGTGAGTCATTGTTTTTAGAATTACTTACGCTAAAGTTCTTATACCGTGTAGGTACCTACGTCTACGAAACATATTATGTATATACGTGTAATTTATTGTGTTTGTCCGTCTGGTTCATATGGTAAAATAGCTAACATTGGGTATTTTGAAGCTTAAATAGACTTTATTTCAAGCGGCCATCTGTGTGCGGTGCGCGGTTTTACACACCGTGGGACCACTTTTTAATGCGCCCAACGTAGTATGTAGGTATTATAAGTCGATGTCTACTTTGATTTTATATTTTGAATAAAAAGAAAACATACTTAGTAACTTTCGTATTTTAAATACCTACAAGAAAATAACTCATCTAAACATGTTACCGTTAAAAGATGTTAAATAAATATTGTAGTTAGTTATAAACCTACCGCATTAATTAGAAGGTACAATAGGCTTATATCTACTTAAAATAAACCTACGCAGTAGATAAAATAATTCGTTTAATTTTAAACAATATGACAGATTTTTCACAGTTGAGGTGCGATAACTTTTTTTCTTTGGGTTTGGCCATGGTGCGGTAAGGACGCGTCCGCACAGAAACTTTTCAAAGCGCTTTTTTTTTGCAAATCTGTAACACATGTAATCTTAATGCAAGTATCCGTACAGGCGTTAAAAAATGGACGCGGGTAAAAAAAGTTGTTCTTACTGCAATTTGACCGCGATGCGAAGCGATTTATTTCCGCGAATGTTTTGTGCAGCATCAAAACAGTATTGTAAAAAAACTTTTGATACGTCTATTACGCCGCTTTAGTATAAAAAAATTCGAGTACCAGTGCTCCATCTAGTAGGTAAGAGCGAGAGCGAAGACCAATAATAAATCTACGAATATCCCTAAAAAAAACACGGTTCATTCAAGTGGTGTGCATGAAATCGATTCTGGAGGATCAGGTTTCTCGATTGTGGTTTTATTCGATATCTGGCAGAGAAAACTGGAGTGTCAGTTCCCCACGATTAGTTTTCTCGTTTCCTTTGACGAAGATAAAAATGTTTTAATTTTTATTGGTGGCTTGGAAATCGTAATTTTTTTCGATACCATTTCGCGTTTATCATAGTAGCTAATAAAATACTTATTTTTAGTTTAAATGCTAGTTTTATGTTCGAAACTTCGCAAACGTTTACTTTAGTTTGATTTTTCGCTAATTCCCGTCAAAATGACTACCAAGTCTACTTAATAAGCTAAATAAAACCTAAGTATTTGAGAGAATGCAAAACTTAGAAGATTATTTTATCATTAAAACATAACACGTTTAGTTATTTTTATTACTTAAGTACCTACTTATTTATACAGAAATCAAGAAGTGGGTGTGTCTTTCAATAACCTTGAATTTTAAAGTGACTGGAGTTTGACATTTTTGTGCGAAAACGCGTTTTTTTATTATACCTACATGTCTGTCTGTTAGAATTACGTAAATGTAATATTCTATTCCAATTCTAAAACGCTTGGTACCAACATTTTAAAGCTTTTCTTAGTTCAGGCAGTAGGTGGGTCAAAAGCATTAACTTAAAATTAATAGATGAATTAAGATTTTCATACGATGCCAACTTTAACGTGTGGGCTCTATAATCCTTTCGGCCGCGTACGTAACTGTGTTTCGTAACTGATTACAAAAGAAGATTTTTTTTCTTCTCTCGTTACCAGTTACCAACTAAGGGTGTTGCCTCCACCTATGTAACTGTGTCTTGTAACTGGTTACAAAAGAAGAAAGTTTTTTTCTTTTCTCGTTACCCATTGTTCTAGTAGGTATTAGTTGTACTAGTTGCACATTGAGAATTATCTTTATTACAAGTAACAATACTAAAGCAAAACATACACGTGTTAGTGGTATCCAGATTCAAATCAAACTGTTAGGTGAAGATATGATTCTCTTTTCAAAATAATAGAAATTTTTTGAGTGGTAGAGTCTAGCTGTAGGCTCTGTCTGCAGCGATTGCTGGGCTGACTCGACCGGTGAAATACCACCGTCGCACAGGAAACCGACGTGAAGTAGGAACGATGTTCCTGCGTTTCGTTCGGTGAGTGCGGTATCCGGTGCCCAATTTTATTTATTTATTTATATATTTTCTTAAAGGTCAGCAACACACCCCCAACACCTACAGTGTTGAGGGTAGTCATGGGCGGCGGTGATCACTTACCATCAGGTGACCCGCATGCTCGTTTGCTACCTATATTACATAAAAAAAAAAAAAAAAAAAAAAAAAAAAAAAACTATGTGACATAAACAATAGCTTAAAAAAGTAGAAAGAATAAAAATTACATAGAGATTGAAAAAGAAATTAAGGAGGCTTTATGAACTAAAAGAAAATTTTATTACAACTGTGCACTGCTTAGAAATCACTAGTTCTTACCCATTTATTTGATACATTGAATTTGATGAATTTTTTTTCATTATTTTTCTTCTGTTAGTACTACTCATAAAAAACGGAGGAAATTGAGTTTTGTTATAAAATAATAACAAAACACTGTTTTTGGTAACTCTTTACGAAATAGGAACAGAAATTCTTACATGGTTACTATTTAAAAATATTTCCTAGTTTGTAACTGGTAACGAGAAAAGAAAAAAAAAACTTCTTTTGTAACCAGTTACTTACGAAACAAAGTTACGTACCTACTTACGCGGCTGAAAGGTCCAAAATACTGGTTGCAATATTCATCTGCAAAGTCGGTAATTAAAAAACAAACATTGCTTGTAGGTATGTATGTCATCTAACTCCAAGTATTTTTTTTTACTTTAATTATTAATACCGAACATTCATTTTTTTTCTTAAGTTAGACGAATGTCAATGTTTTGTGAGCAAGTCGGCTTAAATTTTACACCATTCTGAAGCGTAGGCGGGTCAATAGTTGTCTTGAATAGTAAATAAGATATTTTGCTTCCTGTAACGGGTGTAAAAAGACTACTTCCGAAGTCTGACACCACGTATTCTTGAGCCTCAATAGTCACTAAATTCACTAACAGTATACCCAGAAAACTCAATTTAAAAAGTTATTAAGGATTGAAAAGTCATAGGTATTCGCCACATGAAATCATCGCTCACACATCAACTGTTGGTTCAGGTGCGATTATTTACATTGCTAATTAAATTAAAACAATTTTAACACTATTTAATTGGAAGTCATCGCAAAATCTGATAATATAAACGCAATTTTGTACAAATACGTAAAAAAACTTTTCTTAATGTAAAAAAAAATATTTTTGCTTTAAACGTAACCAGTAACCAGTACCCCTCCAGTAGTGCCCAGTTTTAGTTTTAGTAAGCATTCTTATTACACCATAGGATCTGTAAATACATTTACGGGAGGTATCTAATCCTACTAAATACCTATGATAAACGTGAAAGTTTGTGAGTATGGATGTTTGTTACTCTTTCACGTAAAAACTACTGGATGGATTTTGATGAAACTTTACAGTAATGTAGGTTCTACATCAGAATAACATATAGGGTACTTTTTACCTTTTTTTTCAGCGGGAAAACTTCTCATTCCCACGGGAAACCGACTTCCACGCGAACGGAGTCGCGGGCGGCCACTAGTAGCTACATACGTATTAATCTTCGTCTGAAAACATGTCTGTTAAAAACTAGATAAAACGCTAGAGTTCAAGGTCTCTATACATGATATATGGTAATAAAATTCGTTAATAGGGTTCCGTATCTAAGGAACAAAAGAACCCTTATCTATTGCTACTTATTACTCCTTTGACCAACTGTGTTATGTCAATGTGTCAGTCAGTCAATGTCAACCTGACAGAGACAGCTTTGTATTCATTCGGAGTTTAATAAAATATATCATCACATGTGTGCAAAGATCGTTTTAATCTATTAAAGTAATCTGAAGAAATCAATCAGTAAATATAAAACATTACATGGCGCAGTCGGTAAACAGGCAATAAGTTTAGCCTATTTAAGTTTTCTGAAGCTAATTTACCAAATCTGATGTCTAGCGACAAAGATACTAAAACAATGGCGGTGAGTGGGTCGTCCAACAATGTTAAACTCCCACCAGATTTGCTTCTTGATACTCCAAGTGCGGCATACAACTGGAAAAACTGGCTTCAGGCCTTCGAAGATTTTATTACAGTATCTGGCCAAAAATGTGCTGACGACAACACGAAGCTTGCTCTGCTTCGCAACATGATGGGCGCTGATGCAGCGCATGTTGTTAGTCTTATCCCAAATATGCCCAAGGAATACAATAAGGTGATACAAGCTATTACAAATCACTTTAATCCTAGAGTTAACGAAGTGTTCGAAAGGTTTAAATTTAGAGAAAGACGCCAAGGCGAGGGCGAGCCCTTTGACAATTTCTTACTGCAGAGTAGAAGTTTAATTAAGACATGCAATTTTAATCATAAAGAGATGGAAGATGACATGATGAGAGATCATCTTGTGCAGAATATTTACGATAAGACTACACAAGAAGCACTTTTGAGAATGGAGGAGCTCACCCTCGAAAAAGTAGTACGATACTGTCAATCCAAGGAGGCGGCTACTCGTCAAGTGTCTCAAATGAACCAGCTTAGTAGTAACTATAGTATGAGCGTTGATGTCATTCAAGTCCAAAAGACTCCTTTCAAGAAATCAGTTGAAAAGTTTAAATGTCGCAGATGTCAATACGAACATGGCCCCAGACAATGTCCTGCTTTTGGAAAAACATGCAAGAATTGTGGATTAAAAAATCATTTTGCTGTAAGCTGTCATGTAAGAAAGCAGAACAAGATTAGGATGGTTAATGCTGAAAGCGGAACTGATTCAAGCGAGTCTAGTGTCTACTGCGGAGAGGTAATTGCTGATAAAAATGCTTGGTATGAGTACATAGTAATAGAAAACTGTAAAATCAAATGTAAACTTGATTCAGGTGCTGATATAAGCATTATGCCTTTGAAAATATTCAACAAAATTAATAATAAACTTAATTTCAGGTTGCTTAAAACTAATATAAAATTAGAATCATTTGAAGGGACAAAAGTTCAACCCATTGGAATGGTATCACTAAATTGTAAGTATAAAAACAACTACTGCTATGAAAATTTTGTTATAGTGAACTGTAATTCAATGCTCTTGGGACTACCTGGATGTTTATCTTTAAATTTAATTAAGAGAATAAAAAATATTAATGTTTTAAGTTTTGAGACTGATAAGGATACATTCATTAAAAACAATGTTGAAGTCTTCACTGGGTCAGGTCAAATTCCTGGGTCTTTTGATATTCCTACTAGAAAAATTGATGAACAAATTTGTTATCCGTCGTCTAGAATACCTAATGCCATTCTTGAACCATTAAAATGTGAATTAGAAAGATTAAAAAGAAGAAATGCTATTGTAAAAGTTGATAATTTAAGTAATAAGGCACTTATAAACAGGATTGTAATTGTTGAGCGCAAAAATAAAAAGATTAGACTTTGTCTTGACCCATCTGATCTAAACAAATATATAATTAAGAAACCCAAAGTTTTACCCACCCTAGATGACTTAACTTGTAAGCTTAATGGTAAAAAATATTTCTCTGTCCTTGATTTAAGTGAGGGTTTTCATCATCTCAAACTGAATGAAAAGTCTTCTTGGAAATGTTGCTTCGCGACGCCTTTTGGAGTATACAGGTACTTAGTTCTTCCGTATGGTCTAATGAATGCACCAGAACTTTTCCAAGATGTACTTGAGTCTCATTTCTCGAACATTCCAAATGTTGTAGTTTGGGCTGATGATATTTTAGTTATGGGAAATACTACCTTTGAACATGACCAAGCCTTAAAAAATGTAATTGAAAAAGCCAAACAACTCGGTATCGTGTTTAACAAAGATAAATTACAGTATAGACAAACACAGGTTAAGTATGTAGGTCAAATATTTAGTGAACATGGCATGTCTTTAGACACAGATAGGGTGGAGTCACTTCTCAAATTAAAAACACCCAAGGACAAAAATCAATTAAAACAAATAATTGGTTCATTTAGCTACATCAGGAGATATGTCCCTAGCATGGCTGAATACATGTCCCCACTGTGTAAACTGCTGCATAAAGATGTTAGTTTTAATTGGTTACCAATTCATGAAGAAGCTCTAAATATGTTAAAACAAAAAGTCTCTGAGGCCCCATCACTTTGTCCTTTTGACCCAAAGAAAAAGATTGTACTTCAGTGTGATGCTTCAAAAAATGGTTTAGCTTGTTGCATGTTTCAATTAGATAATAACATTTTAAAATTAGTCGCTTGTGCATCTCGCACTTTGTCAGATTGTGAAATTAACTATGGCCAAACTGAAAAAGAGTTTCTAGCAATCAGTTTTGGATGTAAAAAGTTTCATAAATATATATATGGTACTCAGGTGGATGTACAAACAGACCATAAACCAATTGTTGCTATTATGTCCAAACAGATCAATAAGTTGGGTTCTCCTAGGCTAAAACGTATAAGACTGAAGTTGTTTATGTATGACTTAAATGTTTACTATGTTCCGGGTAAATTAATACACTTTGCTGACATGTTATCTCGAAATAGTTTGAGTACTGTAGAACATGATAATGACATGTTGCAGATGGTTCACACTGTATCTAAATACTTGCCTATGTCTGAAGAAAAGAAATTTGAATTTAAAAAAGCCACTTACAATGATAAAACTCTGACACAAATCTGTAATTACTATCTTAATGGTTGGCCTAAAAATATAAGTAAAGATTGTTTAGTATATAGTAAGTTTAAAGACAACATTTATTTACAAGATGGCTTGCTGTTTGTTGAAGACAAGATTATAGTACCAGAATCCCTAAGATCATATGTGTTGAAAGTGATTCACAAAGGTCACTGTGGAATTGTTAAAAGTATAAATAAGGCAAAAAAACTGTTTTATTGGCCACAAATGAGGATTGATATACATAAATATGTACAACAGTGTAGAGTGTGTGAGAAATATAGTTCTGCAAACTTTAATGAACAGCTTCTCCCTCACAAAATTCCTAAGGAAAGATTCTTAAAAATTGGTGTTGACATACTTGAATATAATGGTAAAAGTTTTCTTGTATTGGTGGACTATTACTCTCACTGGCTTGAATTGTTGCTATTATACAATAAGACTTCAAAATGTGTAATTAATGCTTTACAAGAAGTGTTCTCACGTTTCGGTTACCCTTTGGAAATAATATCTGATAATGTTCCATTTTCCTCCTTTGAGTGCAAAACATATTTTAAATCTAAAGATATTACCTTAACCACTTCCACTCCAAGATACCCGCGCAGTAATGGTTTAGCTGAAAAGTATGTGCATATATCTAAACAAATTTTAAAGAAATCTTTTGAAGATAAGTCTGATTATAGGGAGGGTATAATGCATTATAACAACACTCCTCTCACTAGTTTAAATATATCTCCATCTCAAATATTAAATAGCAGAAACATGAGAACATCCCCTTGTACTATTGAGTTTTTAAAACCTAAAATACATAAAAATGTTTATAATTTGTTATTACTTCAACAATCAGTGAATAAGAAAATGTATGATAGAAGTGCTAGAAGAAGTAATGTGTATTTTGAACTAGGTGATGAAGTTGTATACAAAGATAGGAAGACTTGGGCGAAAGCTAAAATCATAAAGAAATGTAAACAACCTAGATCTTTTATAATCCTAACATACAATGGTCAAAAGCTAAGAAGAAATAACTTTCAGTTAAAAAAATCTTATACTAAGCCTAACTTTAATGATATTGTGTACTCTCAGGAACCATTGTGTAGTACTTTAAGTGAACCTAATCAATTACGGTATTTGCCCCAAGATCAGGACGAGAGCACTGCCATTTCATCTCCTAGAATTGATAATCAATTACGGAATTTGCCCCAAGATCAGGACGAGAGTACTGCCATTTCATCTCCTAGAACTGATAGTTATTTGTCTTCTTATGTTAGCCCACAATATAGAACAAGAAGTGGAAGAGCTGTTAAACCTAGACAAATTCTGGATCTGTAATAATTACATTAATTGAATTGTTTCATAACTAACGTTTAAACTGTATTGTAAAATGTCTTTGGGAAGGAGATGTGTTATGTCAATGTGTCAGTCAGTCAATGTCAACCTGACAGAGACAGCTTTGTATTCATTCGGAGTTTAATAAAATATATCATCACATGTGTGCAAAGATCGTTTTAATCTATTAAAGTAATCTGAAGAAATCAATCAGTAAATATAAAACATTACACCAACTGTTTGTATTTCGACGCAAGAAAATAAAAAAATTAAAGAGTAAGTTTTTCCTGATGAACCAAAATTAAAATATTTGGTCAATGGCCCCGATTCAGATGTTCACTTACTAACAAACCTTAAGATATAGCCCTTGAAAGAATCTCAATAATAAGCCTCTATTGGGATTTGAAATGAAACCAATATTCTCAGGACAAGAGAATCCATATATTAAAAAATGATTTTAAAGGCTACTAGCCGTATGAAAACATCATCAGTGCGATTTAATATACGCACAGAGCCATCTATCGGCAAGTAGCCAAACTAAAAGAACACTATCACTACTCGACAGCCCCAACACAAACCAGTGGTACCTATATGAAAGTTACAGTTAGATATTTTAGTTCAACCCAAAACAAAGTAATTTGATGAATTTTATCCTCAAGTTATTTTAGACGAGTCTCCATTATTCTACAATTATCTTACTAAATAATGATTGGGAACATTAGACTTACTGACTCAGGAATTGCAATATACCTATTCCCTTAATTTTTAAATTAAAAGCAAAGAATACAAATATTAAAACTTTAATAGTTAAGCCGTTTGTTTTCCAAATAAAATAAAATAAATAAATTAATTATAAGTAATGTTTCCAAATCAGGGCCAATTTCTTGGGCTGCTTGTTTGAAATAAGTTATACATAATATTATTCCTAGTACGTGGAGCACTCTAATAAAAAAAAAGGTTAGTAGATAGTATTTTATGAATTAAATTAGTGTTATTCTGGGTTATAATATTTCTTCGAAAAAAGTGTCATCCAAATCCAACCAGCGGTTTTTGCGTGATCGAGTTACTAATATCCAAACAAAATTTTTCCCAAATGGGTATAATATTAGTAGAATTAAAAATAAGTACCTACTGAACCCTCATTACCCAAGTGCCACTCGCTCTTCGCGGTTTTTTTCTTCACCTACTAAGTATGACAATAATAACGAGTTTAAGGGGGGTTAGGCGGTCAGCGAAAATTCAGATTTCGCTTCGATTCTACGCCTTAGGCGGGGGGGTCGGGGAACGCGGTTCCTATAGAATCAACGGCCTCAAAACACATTTATCATCAAAAAGTTAATAAAATGTTCAATTTCTCAGAAATCTAAAACAGTCACGACATAGAAAAGGTAAAAATCTATCAGTTTGCGATTTTATAAGACTTATTATTGTAAAACACCGTCTTAATGTGCATTTATATGAAATTTTAGAGGTGACTTCAGGATTTTTTTCTATCGAGCAAAATTATTCCAATCGTGTTTTTAAAACAGTCCTCCCATCACATTTACGTTCTTTATTATATATTTGAAATATCAGTGCGAAATATCATATATTTTTTAAGTAACAGCTAATAGAAAACGGCTAATTCTGCCGTTTTCAGTTACTAAGGGCCCTTAACATTTTGTAACACATTTGGTATAGCCATTAGATCATTATCATAAATAACAGGAAGGTATCAGATAGTTCATTGGATTGTTGAATTTTAATTTAGGCATGTAAAGGTCAAGCAACTGTTGTGTCGGTGGGTGCACAATAGGGTCTGCAATAAAACTTTGAATCAGCTAAAAACAATAAGAAGGAGTTAGTCATAAATATTCCACTTAAGTTCCTTACTATTTATTTATTTTATTACTTCTTACTCATAATGTTCTTACGAGTGGTAGAGTCTAGCTGTAGGCTCTGTATGGGCTGACTGATCCAATTGGGTATCAAATACCTCTGTAGGTATATACATATAGGTACCTAAATAATATTAATATTACGATTATCAAAAAACTAAATTGTCAAGCGTTTCGTTTTAATAAATAGGTAGGTTTATTAGTATCCCGTTAATATACAAGCAGGTCTAGGGCTATCTTTTTTGTGTATAGGCTTCTACCCGTTTGTTTAATTCAGCCAAAATATTTGAACGCACTTTAAAAGCTGACATTAAAACTTACTCCGTTTGTCAACACTTCAAATATACTTCAAAGTGCCAAAAATCGAAAATGAACAGAATTATAGGATAAGTAAAATATCTGAGTAACCGAAAAAAACCTATTTTCAGCAGTCTAATGAAAATCAGTTGTTAGAACTACATACTGGACCAATCATTTCAGTAGGTAATATTTAATTCTTTAGGTAGGTAGGTACAGGTAAAGACTTGAAAATGGTTGTGATTAAACATTAAAATGTAATTCACATTGATATATTACTCTCTAGATACCAAGTCCGACACACAAAAGCGGCGCAAAAAATAAGCTACCAAATCCAATTTATACGTACATCCTACGTTAGTGTCATTTGGTCCGTCAAGCAGAGAGGTTCTCTAGGAAAAAAGACAACAATGCCTAAATGCGCGTTCAAAGGTTGCCGTAATAGTTCAAGAAACATTACCAATATCCCTGGCTTATCGTTATTTCGGTTAGTTTAAGCATTTAATCATGATTTTGTAGTAAAATACTAGAAAACATTACATTAGTTTTCGAATAGAAAAAATGATTTGAAATGTTCTGGAGTTGCCAACTTCTTTTGTAGGAAAAAAATAAAATTTTGCGGTTTTTTTAAGCACGTAAAATAATTATAATTATATATTTTTTTAAAAGCGGAATTTTGACATCTTCTTCATTATGCCTAGTTTAACCGTATTTTTAACGAAACTAGTAAATAAATATCCAAACATAAATTTCCACATTTGTAATATTAGTATGAAATAATATTAGTAGGACGTGGCAAAGTGTTAAGGCCACGTAAGTACTGCACTTAAACAGTTTTATTAAACTATCGCATTTTTGACGCTTGTCTCTGTATGTTAGTGTATTAATTACTAGAAAAAAATGTTTTATTTAATATTTTTTTATTCTTGATAAATAAAATTTGCATAGGTAACTTGTGAAATTTAATTTTATAACTTGGTATCCCTTTGACGTGCACATGCACAATTTTGAATAGTGTTATACGCGCGTCACGCACACATTCATAAAAATTTGCGCCGCTTTTGGAGTGACGTTTTGGATGCAACACTCCATCTAGAGAGTAATATATCAATGGTAATTCAAGTAATTTAAATACTAGTAATTATAAGACATTTACATAAGATTTTTAACACAAAGGGGAAAGTCATGTCGCTTCGTACATAGCGCACAAATCTAAACACACATTCTGGAAAATATAAATAAATAAACCCACGAAAATTAAAGGCAATTACTAAAACCTTACGTTTTTTTAATAACTCTATATTATTTATCGATATTTTAATATGTAGGTACTTCGATGATTTTAATATGTATTTTTTTTTAATTGCAGAAAATGAACAAGAACTTGGCTTTTGCCGTAGTTTCTTCAGCATGCTGGTCTGGCTTCCAGCATGGATACAATACTGGGGTTCTGAACGCCCCTCAAAAAGTAAGACTATCATTATTATTATCGCCATCATTATCATCATCATTATCATCATCATCATCATTATCATCATCATTATCATCATCATCATTATCATCATCATCATTATCATTGTCATGATGATCATCATCGCCATCCCCATTATCAAGTCGCTGTTCGTGTCTGTTTGTATGTACATTTGGTGCGGTTTCCGCGATCTTTTAGGTTATTTTTTCGGTGAAAAGAGTGCTGGGAGTTTTTTTTTCGCCGGCTTTTTTCTTTCGGTCGAAACATTTGTAACATTGACGCTCATTATGTAAATGTTACACATCTATGATGAATAAAAGAATTTTGATTTTTATTTTGTTCAGCTATATTTCAAATGTTTCTAATGTTAGTGAAAAAATAACACCAAAATAGGAAAAATTACACCATCTCGAAGAGTGGGCGGGCTCGAAATAAATTAATGAATAAATTTCTATTTTTTTTTTCCATCCCAGATCATGTCCGAGTGGCTACAACACGACGTGCTAACAGGCACCAACACCTCCATATCGAGCTCCGAGGACCCCAAGGTGACCACGGTGTGGGCGGTGGCCGTGTCGATCTACTGCTTCGGCGGCATGCTGGGCGGGGTGCTGACCGGGCTGATTGCTGACAGGTAAAAAAAAAAAATTGCAAAAAAAAAAAATTGTGGGAATATTACTGACTATATTTTAAGCCTCTACCAGTTGTGATTATTAAGAACAATCAAATAAGAACCTAAATTCCATTAACGTATGGTCCTTCGAGCCGGATTAAAACAATGTCGCCCTTCTCATATTCTTTGCTTTTATCACGGTTCTTTGTAGTAAAGTCGACATAAATATTCAATGCATTTTATTTAAATTCAATATTTTGAGAGTAAATGTAAACTCTAAAAGTTTCAAATCTCGAGTACTTTCAAATGTTTACTAGTTTTCGTCTCGAGAATTATGATTATTGATTTCAATTAAAGCTTCGAAAAAGTCGAATTTGATCGATTCAAAGCCACTTAAAGATAAGGAGACTGTTTTTTTTGGTATATTTATTCCATACAGGAAAAGGCAAAGGAAATTTTATCCATACAGCCAAGACTTCAGTAATGTCTGAGTCGAAACAGATGAACCGTTTTATCGACTTTGTTTTTTTTTTACTTTTTTTTTTAGATTTGGACGCAAGGGGGGTTTGCTCGTGAACCTGATTCCTGTTTTAGTGGGTGTCGTGTTGCAAGCGTTCGCGAAGTCTGCCAATTCTGCAGAACTACTTATAATAGGAAGGTATGTAAAATATATTTATTATAAGGTATGTAAAACATATTATATTAGGTACTTATTAAGTACTATTAGTGGGTAGCGACTCGTCTGTTATATTACTTATTAAGTACTAACTAGTAGGTAGCGACTCGTCTGTGATAGAAGTGATTTCCACGTGGGAATGAGAGTTATTCCCGCGGTAAAAAGAAGCCTATTTTCATACTAGACTGTTAAACTATGTCTACTCCAGAATTCATTAAAATCGGTCCAACCGTTTCGACGTGCAAGCGGAACTTACAGACAGACAGACATACATATTTACACAATAACAAGTAACTAGTGGCCGCTTGCGACTGCGTTCGCGTGGAAGTTGGTTTCCCGTGGGAATGAGAAGTTTTCCCGCGGTAAAAGTACCCTATGTGTTATTCTGATGTATAACTTATATTACTGTAAAGTTTCGTCCAAATCCGCCCAGTAGTTTTTACGTGGAAGAGTAACAAACATCCATACTTACCTACTCACAAACTTTCACGTTTATAACCGTTAAGTCGTTAGTAGGATGTTTGGTTTTAGACGACAACTTAAACATGTGTAAGAAGATTATTAAAAAAAAAAACAAATATCGATTCTGTTCCAATCGATTAATAACATTTTTTTTTAATTTTTTTTCAGGTTCCTAATAGGTATAAACAGTGGTCTAAACGCAGGTCTTGTGCCGCTGTATGTGACTGAAATATCCCCTGTGGCGCTGAGAGGATCTGTAAGTATCTAATTACATATGTTTGTGATCGACTACTGGTTGAAATTCGTTCATAATTTATTTCAAATGAAATAAAGAAACTTACTTAGAAAAATAAAAAATCCATTTTTTTAATATAGGTATGTTTCACTTTATTATTTTGTAAAATATATAACTTTTCAAAACTATAACGGGTGTAAAAGACTGTTTCGAAAGCAAAAACTGGGCATTGCTCTCTAGCAACGCTCTAGGCACTCGTTACAAAAAAAAAACTAACTAACATTTTTTTCCTAATTGTGCCAAATTGCATTTAAACTATCCGCACTATTTCAAATTAAATAGTGCTTCTGATTTATTTGCTATACAACCCATTGCTCCTGGACTATTGGCTGATGTGTGAGCGATGACCTCAAGCGGCAAATATCACTTTACAAACCTTAATAACTTTTTTAAATTGAGTTTTCTCGTTATACTGTTAATGAATTTAGTTACTAATTAGGCTCAAGAATACGTGGTTTCAGGCTTCAGAATTGGTCTTATTACACCCGTTATTTAAGATCTCACTTTTCATACTAAGTACGTCTCCTTTCCCCTTCCAGACCGGCACAGTATACCAACTGATGATAACAATAACGATCCTGCTATCGCAAATACTCGGACTCAACACAGTGTTGGGAACGCCGGATAAATGGCCGGTTCTGATATCGATTCCAATCTTACCCGCGATTATACAGATCGCAACACTACCGCTGTGCCCCGAGACTCCCAAGTATCTGATGATGCATCGAGGCGAGCCGGAGAAGGCTGAAGCGGGTACATATTTTTACTCCCTTTGCTATTTTTTTTTTTAATTTGAAGCAAAAATTTTTTTTTAGTCCACAATTTTCGGGAGTCGTTTAGGTACAACTGTGAGTTTTTGGACAAGCAATAGTGCAGCTTTACAGCTTGTTATTATAAAAGGTATACTAGCGACCCGCCCATGCTGCGCAATGGTGTAATTTTGGCCGAAACATACTTAGGATTTTGGCGAACTTAAAAAACGTTTTACCATTTTTCTTTGTTTACGAATTTAAATGTACAAACTCCCTAAAAGATGGCAAAAACCACATTAGAATCCGTTGGGTGGTTTAGGAGGAGATAGCGGACAAACATATAAACAGACACAATTAGAGACTTGGATTTATACTATGTAATGATAATGATGATGATGATGATGTCTATAAAGCAAAGTCGCTATTCAATGTTTATCCACCTTAACTAGTTACTAAACCAGTTAAGAGTTTTGCTGTCTTTTAGGTATTTTTATCACTTAAATTCGTAAATAATAAGCATTCAGGAAAAGTTTATATTAAGTAGCCAAAATACTTTTTTTTGTTAACAAATCGGGCAAAATTTTAAGCATCGGATTTAGAAATGGTTTTATTTTGGTGGATTATTTTTTTTTTGCTTTTTATTTATAGCTTTGACCTGGCTCAGAGGGAAGGAGCCAGGAGTCATTCGCCCTGAGTTAGAGAAGTTGCACCAGGTAATTAAAAAATAAAAAAGTTAAGTTATTGCATACGAGCTATAGATAAATAAATAGAAATTCACAGAGTTATCTAGAATTTATCCCTACACTTATTTTCGATGTAGGAACACACTTCTATGGCGATATATATGTTTTCATTACATCATGCATAAAACTGGAGATCAATTATTTTATTTTATTTACAAAAAATTAAACAATTATTCTTAACGAAATCACGAGTTCCGATGCAAGATAAACTTGACACGGTCTGCTTTTTATCGGCCATCTTCCCTATCTTCTAATAACTAGAACTAATAATATTCTAATTTTTAAGACGTTTTATTCAGGACTGTACAAAATTATTGTAGATTTCTTTAAAAAAAACGGTTCGGGGCAGTGGGTACTACAAATTCAGGCCAGTGGGGAATAAAAATAATTTACTAAAGATTCGGAGCAGTGGGTAATACGTATTCGGGGCGATGGGGAAAAAATAAATGAAGCATACATCATACAATTTTCGTTTTTTTTTGTAAATCTAGGAAGCGGAGTCAAACAAAATCCAGAAAAAGGCAACAGTGGCTGAATTGTTTAGGAATAGATCTTTGCGCCAGCCACTGACTATAGGTCTGATGGTTATGTTGGCTCAGCAATTGTCTGGAATAAACGCTGTCATTTTTTACTCAACGGAAATATTCAAAAACGCGAAGTTGGACCCGTCGCAAGCGCAGTACGCCACGCTCAGTAAGTATTTTGTTTTGGGGTTTTAAGTAGGTTGGTAGCTAGAGCCGTATAAAAATTGGTAAAAAAATATTAATTGCTTTCTAAAATGTTGGGTCAGTCTAATGGTCTAATGACATTTCTGAAAAAAATCTGTGAAATTAGTTTTTTTCGGTTGATAAGCAGTAGTCAAACCTAAAAACAACCCTTTCTTTCTTTATTGGCTACAAGAATAAGTACTAAAAAAATCATTTTTGAGAGTATTTACTCAGATTTAATATCTAGACTCCAGAATAGGTTTTTAAAAACTTCGGTAATAAATAATTAAATTATTTGCCAATTTGCCAATTTTTTAAAACTTTTTTAAGACTCATGGTACATTTTTTTTTCCAGTAATGGGGCTAATGAACGTCATAGTGACAGTGGTGAGTCTGTTCCTCGTGGAGCGAATGGGGAGACGGACGTTGTTGATTATCGGTTTTGGCGGGCTGTTCATTTGGACAACTCTACTGTGTGTTGCCAGTGTATACGTAAGTTTTTCAATCTTTATGCACTTATATTATAGAATTGAAGGAAGTATAATGTTAAATAGTCAATACATTGAAGAAGCCTATAGGCTATATACTACGACTAAAAGGAGCGGAGCAGCAATGTAAAATATTGCATAAACGTTTTTTTTTTAGAATCTATTTAGCGTGCTTTGACTCAACAGTTTTTTCTGTTATTACCGCGGGTGAAACAATGTGGCGCGCTTGTTTTTTTGTATTACAACTCATTCACTCACTCACTCATTCACTCACTCATTCGTTCATTACAGACGCACCACCAGTGGGTGTCGTACATCTGTATCGTGCTGGTCGTGGTGTACGTGATGACGTTCGCCATCGGACCGGGATCGATTCCTTGGTTTTTGGTGACTGGTGAGAAGTCCTTTTATTATGCTTTAAAGAAATATTGTATACTAGTGGCCGCCCGCGACTCCGTTCGCGTGGAAGTCGATTTTCCGTGGGAATGAGTAGTTTTCCCGAGGTAAAAAGTACCCTATGTCCTTTCCCAAGTTTAGTTCTTTCTTCATACCAAATTTCATCAAAATCGGTTCAGTGGTTTAGGCGTGAAAGCGTAACAGACAGACAGACCGACAGACATACAGACAGTTACTTTCGCATTTATAATATAAATGAAGACGACCTCTGTGGCACAGCGGTAACTATACCGGACTGTAAAGTGGATAGTTCCAGGTTCGATCCCCGGGTCGGGCCAGTTTCGTAAGAAATGTTTTTCGAAATTGGCTCGTGTCTAGGTCTAACTAGGTTCTCCCCTAGTGCATTGTGTGGTTCTTCCACACAAGTGCTTACTGCACTTACTTAAGGGCCACATAATTGGTGTGTAACTGTATGTACAGACAAGGACAGAGTAATCTGAACAGCCTGATTTTAAAACACGAATGCAAACTTTGCTAAGAAATTTTTGTGTGCGAAATTTATTCGACAAATATTTTAATACACTTCATATCTTCCGTTTGTTTGAAAAATTTTACTTTAGCTGTATAGGTACATAGTTTTCAGTTCACATCTCTAATACCGACAATCTACACAAACACAAGAGTCAGCTGGGTTATTATGTAAGCCAATGGTAATCGAATGTAATTTTTTCAACAATTCTGGATAACGTTAAAATTGATGAAATACAAAGTTTTTTTGGGATGAATGGTTAGATAATCAATGTCGCCATCTATTAAGCCCAACATCGTGATAATTTTCATTCATTTTAACCTTTTCCAGAATTGTTGAAAGAATGACATTCAATTACTATTGGCTTACATAATAGCCCCACAGTTTTAAAATGATTTTCATTCATTCGTTCTTTCATTCAGAGCTGTTCAGCCAGACATATCGTTCGGTCGCGTCTTCGCTCGCTGTCTGCGTCAACTGGACGGCGAATTTCTTTGTTGGACTCACTTTCTTACCAATCACAGTAAGTATATCTTTAATTTAAAAAAAAACAAAAAAAAATTCAAGAATTGTTGTTTTGTGGTACTTATGAAATGAATTGACATAAAATGGTACAGTCGACGCCTTAAATCACTTAACAATTTGTAAAACAATGAGACTCAGTGGAAATAAAAAAGCCTGAATAAATTATTAAGATGTTTCAAGATTACATGTGTATAAAGGTTGGAACAGTTAGTTCAGTTAGCATCCGTAATTTTTTCTACACTCTTTTTTATTTCAAAATTTCCATATCATTATTTTTGGTCAAGTTCAAACCTGCTAAAATTACAAGTAGCATTTTTTCCAAATCAGATATAATAATTATGCAAGAACCTTTCAAAAAACCTTGTAAAAAAATATTATTAATATTTAAAATTATCTAAAGGTTCATTTATTCAACTAGGAATGTTTTTCAAATATCCATACATTTAGTTGTGTGTGCGTTAAGTCTTATATAATTTTCAAATGTTCGATTTTACTGTACCTACCTTTTAAGAAGTCAAACTTTTCTACATTACCTGCCTTCTGACTGACCTACTTTTGATATAAGTAACGTTAAATTGCCATAGAACTCATATAGCCTACAACTAAACTAAAACACTCCCTAAAACTAAATTAAAAATATCACTGTTACTCTCTCATGCTTTGTATTAGAAAAAGACAGGCACATTGGTTTTACTAAATTTAGTCTATATCATTGTAAAATTTGACGAAATGCGTTGAGGACTAGCCTAAAATTGCCTTCGCCGTGTCATATTGCACGTACATTTTAGTTTGACAGGACTAAAATGATAACCTGTCTCTGCCTTATGCTATTGATTAGTAAGTGACAGCGATAGTTTTAATTAAGTTTAGAGAGTGTTCTCAGAATCGGGGCCACTAAATGCGTCTGCTAATTTTTAAAACTAATAAATATCGATGTATAGGTGTACTCATGTTTCATTATTGAGATAAAACTTTTTTTTAATGTATATTTTTTTTAATATGTGTTTTTTCTATTTTTCAGTTAGTGCTGGGGTCGTACACCTTCATCATATTTGCAGTTTTCCTATTGATCTTCTTTATTTTCATTTATTTAAAAGTACCTGAAACTAAGAATAAGTCGATTGAAGAAATCACTGCAATGTTCCGACAGCGCATTTAAATCTATGTTTTTTACTTAATTAATAATTGGTCTTCGCTCTCGTCAAAAATATGTCTGAAATCAATGAAGCGACATCTATATCTGACCCCTGACATTAACTGCAAGTTATTTAAACTGTAGTGATTATTCTTTGAATAGATTTCTTATTATAATGAGAGTTGTTTTACGTTACAATTGAATGCAATTTTCATGTCATGGTGATTTATGAACCTTACTCAATCAATTTTTTTTCCACAAATCCTATCACGAGGATGGGATTCCAATGGATATTTCAATTAAAACACAATTTTTATAACACTTTGTGTGGTTTCACCGATTACAGTATACCACTTTATGACGCGTTTTCCAAGTAGATACTTGTGCTCATCTTGTCAGAGTGAGAGAGGGCCAATTATTAATCTATGATTTTTAATTTATCAATTGTTCATTTTTTGTATTTTTTTGTTTTTGTATTGCCGTCAAATTTGAAAGGTTGGTAAAAATAAAATGTTAATGTATTTTTTTTTCTATCGCAAGTGAATGTAAGTATGTGTGAGCATAGCTTCATGTTTATTTATGTTACGAAAGAAAATTCTAGTTCATTTATTGTTTTTAGCATCGCTAGAAGTTAGTGTAAATTGTTTGTGTGTAAATTGACTATGGCCCCAATTGTGAAAACTCTCTAAAAACCAAACTGAAAATAATGCCGTCACTTTCTAGTACATACTATAAGAAAAAGATAGGTATACACAAAATTAAGTCCAAATAATTTTAAAATTGGAATATATGCTTTGAAGTATTGTCGAACAAACGCCAAATGTTACTTTGGTCGGATTTAAATTACTTTGTCTCTGTCTTATACTATTGCTGAGAGAGTGATAGCAATATTTTATCGTTTTGTTTAGAGAGTCCTAATTCGTTATTGACACTATTGTTTAGAATATTAATGTGCTAGATAGCCAATGATATTAAATAAATATGACAATAGCAACCTGAAATGGTCATTCGGTAAAGTGCAATTTGCAACCTTTTTTTATGAGCCACATGACTTTTTCTTTAGTTAGCATTTATCATCTATAATTTAGAATATCATTGGCTACAGTTGTTTCGTTGAAAGTCCAATTTTACATACAGTATGACCGAACAAACTTGTATTTGTATTTTGTACACGAATGTTGAAATAGGTTTTAGTAAAACTTATATCTTTTGACAGATGTATTTTTAAGCTTTTATGGAGAAAGTTAAAAATGTTTTTTATACAAACAATTGTTTTATTTTGTTTACCTTGCATATAACGGGCCGAAAAAGACCACTTCCGAAGCCTGAAACCATGAATTCTTGAGCCTCAATAGTAGATAACTAAATTCACTTACAGTATACCCAGAAAACTCAATTTAAAAAAGTTATTTAGCGTTGAAAAGTCATATTCGCGGCTTGCAATCATCGCTCACATATCAACTGATTGTTAGGGAGCGATTATTTACATTGCAAATTAAATTTAAATTTAATTAAAACACTTTAATTTGAAATCATCGCGAAATCTAACAGTATAAATGCACTTTTGTACAATTATGTAAAAAAATATTTTTTTTTGCTTAAAACCTAACCAGTAAACCAAACACCTCTAGCAATGCCCCGTTTTTTGTTTTCGGAAGCCGTTGTTTTTACACCCCGTATATACCATAGGTAGGTAATACGTAAACGTTGTTGAAATACTTTTTATGCTTAATCTATGAAATTGGAGAATAAAAATAAGGACTATTTTGAAAGATGCTTTTAATAAAAAAATGATTTAAAACGTAAACACAGAGTGTACAGCAAAAGTATATTTTTATTTGTTGTTCACTTTTTAAAATGGATGAGATTAAGTCAGGCTTCTGTAATAAAGACTTAATTAAGCCTTTGTTTGCCACACCTTTGCAACGTTCCTTTTCATTTAAAACTGCAATATGACATTTTGACAGTTAAAACTGTCATTTTCTTGTGAACGAAACTTCACTCACGCAAAATAAACAAATAGTTCTACCAAAATTATACAAAATTTTAAATTAAATAGTGCTACAAAACATTTAAAAATATGATATTATGTGCTTGAGAAGAACTATATACATTTGTGAGTGTTTAATTATTTTTTATAAAGTTTTAACGATAAAAATATTATCGCTAAAGGGTTCCTATCTATTCTTAACTTAAAAACAGCTGAACACTTTTTTGAAGAAAATATAATACTTTATCCTACTTACCGCGGGAATAAGCCTCATTCCCACCGGAACAGTTGCTATTGAAATAAAACCAATAACAAACAACACTAATTACAGAAGATTACTCCGCAAAGGGACATGGATTTTATTAAAACATTGGAACTGGAAAACGGTTTACCTGATGTATGTCTGCAGAGCTACCAGTCCAGGAGCAGAGTAACCAAGGCGCAAGTGCAAGCAGGAACACTGATGAGGTTTTCTTTCTCTTTCTTATTTATACGCAGTTTAATAGGTTGTCTCGTTCTAATTTATAAATTCTTTGAGTGGTAGAGTCTAGCTGTAGGCTCTGTCTGCAGCGATTACTGGGCTGACTCGACCGGTGAAATACCACCGTCGCACAGAAAACCGACGTGAAGTAGGGACGATGTTCCTGCGTTTCGTTCGGTGAGTGCGGTATCCGGTGCCCAATTTTCTCAAAGGCCAGCAACGCACCCCCAACACCCACAGTGTTGCGGGTAGTCATGGGCGGCGGTGATCACTTACCATCACGCGACCCGCACGCTCGTTTGCTCGCTATATGAAATATAAAAAAAATAAAAATTATAGGCAGTTTATTGATAGGTCCGTCTCTCTCTGATTTAAAAGCAGTTTCTTTGTAATTAAGGCATGGTAGGGTTACTTATCTCTTTCGAATTTAAACGCAATTTTAATAGGTCAGTATTTTTAGAGATGCGCCGAGTAACACTTTTGCCGAGTACCGAGTTTTACTCGGTTCAATTTTTTTTCATACGGGTACTCGGCCGAGTAACTCGGTTCTTTCAAATTCTCATTCCGTGCGCGTAGGTATACAAGTACCTACAAACGAACGCGAAAAATTGTTAGCCAAAAACAAGAGTAGGTACTACTTTCGAGTGGTGGACAGGGCACCAAACAAGGCATCATAATTTACCTTTATTTAATTTTGAATATTGATTACTAGTGGCCGCCCGCAACTCCGTTCGCGTGGAAGTCGGTTTCCCGTGGGAATGAGAATTTTTCCGGGGTAAAAAGTACCTTATGTACTTTCCCAAGTTCAGTTCTTTCTTCATACCTAATTTTATCAAAATTGGTTCAGTGGTTTAGGCGTAAAAACGTAACAGACAGACAGACAGACCGACAGACAGACAGAGTTACTTTCGCATTTATAATATTAGTAGGGATTTTTATTATTGTTCTCTTAATTTTGTCGCACTAACTACTCATTAGCATAATTTTGATTTTATTAATAGAGATTGTCAAAGATTTCCTAAATTACTACTTTTTGATTAACACTGTTGTTTGAATTTTATCTACCTAAATATCTTTTGCTACCTTATCTATCTTCCTTAATATGCTTTTCTCAAACAAAGTATACTCGGCATTCATCAACCGAGTTATTTGGCCGAGTCACATGAGTAAAGAAACTGAACAGAGACAAAGCTACATACGAATGCGCTGTGACAGGTACATCACTACAAGTGCAACGCGTGTGTGTGCGTGACCACTGGCCGCTTGTCACGTATGAGCCGAAACCGCTTCAAACTAGATCAGCCAGTGGTCAATCTCAGGGCGTGCAGGCGTGACGCGACGCTCGAACGTTGTGCGTGTTTTGTTTTTGTTTTCGACAATTTTATTGAATTTGTTGAATTGCTTGAGCAAAAATTTCGCGAATATTTTGATCTTCATATTAAAAATGTTAATATTGGTAATGACATATTAGCACGTTTGCAAGATTGTACATTTCATATGCCATGTGAGTGTTTCCCATTGGTTTATTTGAAAAAACTTTATATTAGATTTAGAATTTATCATTCGATTAAAAGACACAACAAATTATTAAAAACCAAAAGTAATAAAAAAAAAATATTTAGAGTATGTAATTTGTAAAAAAAAACCTATTTTAATAAAAAATTTGAAAAAAAAGTACATTTATATTTTTAATTTATTCAATTGTGCCAACCCTACCAAAATAGGTATAAATTTTGCTAGCTCTTTAGAAGCTTTGTCTCTGTTCAGTTTCTTTACTCATGTGGCCGAGTCGAGAATCAAAAAACCCGCCGAGTACGCCGAGTACCGAGTACCAACCGAGTGCTCGGCCCATGTCTAGATTTTTCTATTTTTTATTGTCAATATGATAGGACCGTATCTTTCTTATTTAAACGCTTATTTTCTTTTAAATTGACGCCATTATAGATGTGTCTTTAAATTCAAACGTAGATTTTTTATTGGGACTATCAAGAGGGGATGTCATGTAAGAAAAACCGCGATCGCGATTACTTTTCAATCGCTGTCATTATTCCGCTAATGCAATCGCGACAGAGTCTTAGTTATACTTACCACTAAGAAATCTTCGTCGTTCTTAAAATTACATATGTTTTATTTAAAATATTAATTTGTAGGGAGAAATACAGCAGCCGCCCATAACGAAACGCAAGTTTTTTAAATTCACACTGAGAAACGTTTGCATTATTATGGGATATATCGTATTGGTATGTAATTTTCAATTTTTTATTATTATAACTTAATGAAAGTTAGCAATTGCAGTCGTGGTACTTAAAAGACCACTAGATAATGTTGGATTTAATCTATTTTTTAAATGCCTATTAATACGGAAACTATTCGAACTGTTTTGTTTCTGCCATTTTCTGACAGCTGTCACACCTTAGCCTACCACTGACTGGACTATTTGAAGTCGTTTTTTCTGTTCTGTGATTTGAAGACATGGCTTCGGCCTTCTAAAAATAATAACATATCTTAATTAAACGAAAATCCAGACAAGGCTGTATGGCTTAGTTCCTTTGCCTGCTCGTATGAGCGAATTTAAAAACAACAAACAACAATTAGCCTACCACTGGATTTCGGCTTGACATTGGTGGATTGAAATGCCTGTAAGTATATATAACTTTTTTTTTAGGTAATTCACACTCTGGACGTGGTCCGGTATCTCTGCCTGCACACGACAGGCGACTACGGCCACGATCGTATGACGTTATCTGTGGCTTTGCCGTTAAAGATGCTCAACATGGGGCTCGTGTTTGTACTCTTGGCTGGGCTTCATGAGGTATTGTTACTTAAATCAACGCCTAAATCATTTATTTACCTTCTAGTGGCCGTCCAGTACCCTATATGTTATTCTGATGTATCCTACTAATATTATAAATGTGAAAGTTTGTGAGTATAGATGTATGGATGGTATTTGTTACTCTTTCACGAAAAACGACTGGATGGATTTGGATGAAACTTTGCAGTAACATAGGTTATACATCACACACGTAGGGTACTTATTATCGCGGGAAAACAACATACATTAGTTTTTACGTGAAAGAGTAACAAACATCCATACATCCATACATACATCCATACTCACAAACTTTCACGTTTATAATACAGTGGCCGCCCGTGACTCCGTTCGCGTGGAAGTCGGTTTCCCGTGGGAATGAGAAGTTTTCCCGCAGTAAAAAGTACCCTATGTGTTATTCTGATGTATAAACTATATTATTGTAAAGTTTCATAAAAATCCGTCCGGTAGTTTTTACGTGAAAGAGTAACAAACATCCATACATACTCACAAACTTTCACGTTTATAATATTATTAAGTAGAATTATTATAGTTTCAACTTGATACGATACGTTCAGGCGGGAAAATAGCTGGTGACAAACAGACAGACAACTAAGTGATGCTGTAAGGGTCCATTTTACCTTGAGGTGACGGAACCTAAAACTATGTATTGCATCTCTTTTTTAATACACTGCATGTGGGTATCGTCGCCTGTAAATTCATTCCTTTTTCAAAAATATTTTAAACTAATCAACTTTCGATGAATGTTCGTTTTAAGTTTTTTTTGTTTTTTTTTTCAGAAAAAACCGAACTACGCTCGTGTTTACCTTGTGTTCTGCCTAATTTATCTTGTGTACATCTCAACAAAAACAGTGTACGTACTACTCACAGAACACCCGAATTGCTATGAAATAGCTTATATTTGCTCTAAATTTGTGGTCACATTTTTATTGGTTGTCGGTAAGTTATTTTGCAAAATATATTACCGATAAAAAGGTTCGTCATCTTTTACTTAAATGGTGATGAACTACGTGAAGGTAGGTAATCAAATGGGGTGGCATTTTGACGACCTCTGTGGCGCAGCGGTGTTTTTTTATCCAACGGATTTTTAGTGGTAGGACCCAAATTCAATTCACAGGAATTTTGTTAAATGTCTTTTCAAAATTGGTATCTGGATTCTCCCCTGGTGTTTGTGTCGCTCCTATAATACATGCTTTTATTGAGGACCACATTGTTAGGTTTTGTACTAGTTTTTTTAATTATTACTACTTTTCCATTAATTTAAAAGTACCTACTCATAGTTTTTGATTGTGCTAACGTCACTTTTGCGTGCATAACCTCAAAAAAAAAAACAAAAAAAATATTTAATGAAATACTTTTTTTCTGTTTTAGCACTGGCAATGTACTTCCTCGTAGTTTTAAGGAACTATTATGCCGCAGTTTATGAGGAAACAAAAGGCCTGCCGGTCAATTTGATGCTATCACGAACGCGCCAACAAATATGCACAACTTATTTAAAAACACCGAACGAATATCAGATTAATGTGAAGAAAAAAAGTCTGGGTATCAACACTTGACGATAAATAATAAAAATATAAGGTTGTTTGTTTTTAGATTATAGTGAAAATGAATAAATAGAGTTTTTATGAATTAACTGATCTTGTTTTGTAAACTCTTATATATCTAATCTGCCATGCTACTGTGTCTGCTTTTTTTATGGTATAGGGAGCATACGAGCATGCGGGTCACCTGATGGTAAGTGATCACCGCCGCCCATGACTACCCGCAACACTGTGGGTGTTGGGGGTGTGTTGCTCAGCTTTTGAAAAAAATTGGCCACCGGATACCGCACTCACCGAACGAAACGCAGGAACATCGTCCCTACTTCACGTCGGTTTTCTGTGCGACGGTGGTATTTCACCGGTCGAGTCAGCCCGGTAATCGCTGCAGACAGAGCCTACAGCTAGACTCTACCACTCGTGGGGTGGTTGCTTTTCTTTGAAACAATTTCTACTTGTTATCTCATCCCGCGTAATTCCTAATTGCCTAATGGTACCTATTATTAATTTCAAAGTTTCTCTTTGTCTGTTACGGTTTTACGCCTTGCTTTGAACTGATTTTGAATCACTTTGTAGGTATAGTAGGTAACAGACTCTAGATAAGGGTATAAGCTACCTTTTATTGCGATTAAATAGAAAATCGTCTTCTTATCCCACATTTCCCTCATCCAAATCTGTATGTAGGGCTGTCCCCTAAGAAAAACACCAATCGCTATCCCTTTTACTGAGGCTAACTTCACATTGTAAATATGTTTAATACAAGTTTTTTTTTGAAGTTTGAATAAATCGCGATGGATATTTTACTTAAATTTTCAACAATAATTTTCAGCGATAGCGGCATCTATTAATACAATAAGAGTATTGTTGAAAATACGATAAAAAAGAAAATTTTATTGAAAAAAATTACTTCATTTTAATGTTATAAATACTAGAAAAAGGAACGCGGGTCTCCGAGCATTACGCGACTGGGAATCGAACCCAGGACCTTAGATAACCGGTCTAATGCTCTGACCACTGAGCTACCGCGCCGCTACGTTCACCCAACGAAATTTCTCCCAGTATCTATGTTGTGCTTTCGTCATATATCCTGTAAAGGTATTTCTACTGAAATGAAGAGGCGGAAACTCCTCTCATTTGATGGAATAACGTCAGCTATATGACGAAAGCACAACATAGATACTGGGAGAAATTTCGTTGGGTGAACGTAGCGGCGCGGTAGCTCAGTGGTCAGAGCATTAGACCGGTTATCTAAGGTCCTGGGTTCGATTCCCAGTCGCGTAATGCTCGGAGACCCGCGTTCCTTTTTCCAGTATTTATAACATTAAAATCAATAAATTAGCATTTTTAAATGCAAAACTAAAATTAAAATCTCAAAATTACTTCAGTTTGCGCTTATTATTTTAATTTTATTAATTATACGCGGGTCACTTTATTTATAATAAATAATTAATTATAATCCACTTTCGTTGAACCAACTGCTAATGGCATTAGATTTCATGAAAGTAATAATTTAAATGACGATGTTATTATTTCTTCAATAGAAATCACCGAAGATCAAGTCTCATCGATTTTAAAAAAATTGGACCCAAGTAAATCAGCAGGTCCTGACAAAATACCACCAGTTCTATTAATAAGATGCCATTCTACACTTGCGTCACCGATTTCGTTACTATTTATAAAATCACTTAACGAAGGTTATGTACCAGAGATATGGAAGTCTGCTTTTGTGAGTCCCATTCACAAAAAAGGTCCAAAAACAGATGCTTCGAATTACAGACCTATCTCGAAACTTTGTGTGATAGCTAAAGTATTTGAGCGACTGGTACATACACAAATCATTACATTGTTTAAAAATAAATTCAGTGAAGCTCAACAAGGGGTCTGAAGGGACGTTCAACTGTATCAAACCTGGTAATTCTTAATGACTATTTATGTAAGGCTATGGAAAGTGGAGGTCAGGTAGATGTAATATATACGGACTTCAGCAAAGCGTTTGACAGAATAGACCATAACCTTCTTCTTGCTAGGCTCCAGGATTCGGGTATTGTTTAAATCGTACATTTCTAATCGCACTCAAGCAGTTGTATTGATTAATTATATTTCCAGCTGGGTGGAAATACCAAGCGGTGTTCCTCAAGGATCTCTTTTAGGACCACTACTGTTTAGCATCTTTATAGGTGATGTTCATACTATTGTCAGGAATAGTAAAATTTTATGTTTTGCAGATGATATTAAAATTTTTGTTCAAATTAAGAATAATGATGATGCTAGTAATCTACAACATGATCTCGATCGCTTGGTGAATTATTTTGACTATCTCAAACTTGATTTAAACTGTCAAAAATGCTTTGTATCTATATTCTCGCGGAAACCGGAACCCTTTATTACTAATTATATGGTGAAAGATCATCCAATTGAGAGGGTATCTGTAATTAAAGATCTGGGCGTCATACTTGACTCGGGCTTACACTTTGATGCTCATATAACAGGTATGATTGCAAAAGCATCTAAAGCTTTGGGCTTTGTAATGCGTAGTGCGACACATTTTACTAGAGCAAAAACTCTCAAGATCTTATATTGTACTTATGTACGTAATCATCTAGAGTATGCATCACAGATTTGGAACCCTAACTATGAAATTTTCTAGGAATCGCATAGAAAATGTTCAGATGAAATTCATTAAATTTTTATGTTTTAAATTAAATATTCCATATAACTCTGACAACTATTTAGCCTTGTGTAGACAGTTCCATCTTCTCCCATTCTCCTTACGACGAGACCTTGCAGATACTACCTATCTCTTTTAAATCTTTAACGGAATGGTAGATAGTGCTGAGCTGCTAGGAAAAATAGGACTTAGAGTACCAACAAAGTCACGCAGAAACTTTCCACCTTTTAATGTTCCAACGGCAAAATGCAGCTATAGAAAAAACTCATATATCCTTCGTGCTACTGACAACTTCAACCGGGTATCCAAAGAACATACCATCGACATCTCTGACACAAATATATGTAGAATAAGGACTAAAATTTGTGAATCCTTTTTCAAACAACCAAAAAAAAATTCTAATTCTTTCTAATCCGAATTGTTATCTAAATTTACTTTTGTTAATTATTAAGTTATAAGTATTACCTTGACACTTGTTAACTATTAACTATTACTACGAGGGCCAAACTGAAAGTTTTTAGAACTGGCAACTTAAAAGCATTATATTAAAAAAATAAGTTTAAATTTTGAAAATAGAACTCTTTACCAATAATATTGAGTATACATTTCATTCATTTGTCATTTGTTTTACGATTTGGCGGCAAATTTAAAATTGTCTGTGCACGTCAGAATGAATTTAAGCCGAGAAAATTTTCGTGCAATGATTTTTTATGACTTTCGATGTCATATAAGTCAACAAGAAAGTTATGATAGACTTCGATTGGCTTTTCACGATGAAGCCCCATCTCGTGCCACAGTTTACAACTGGTTTAATGAATTCAAACGTGGTCGAACTAATCTCACCGATGTTTTGCGTGAGGGACGGCCTTCTACAGCGACGACTGAAGATAATATCAGTGTTGTGCGGCGTATGATAGAGACTGACAAAAGAGTGACCTATCAGCAGATTCGGACAAGTCTAGGCATAGGTATGAGTCAAGTGCACAAAATCCTCCATGAACATTTAGCGGTCAGGAAGCTTTGTGCCCGCTGGATACCGCATAATTTGACCGAGACTCAAAAACTCCGCCGTGTTGATTGGTGCCGAGAAATGATCCAAAAATTTAACGGAGGTGACTCAAATGCTGTGTTCGACATACTAACGGGTGACGAAAGCTGGATTTACTGTTATGATCCCGAAACCAAAAGACAGTCTGCTCAGTGGGTGTTTCCTTCCGAAGAGTTGCCAACTAAAGTGAAGAGAGGTCGAAGTGTTGGAAAAAAGATGGTGGCCTCGTTCTTCGGAAAGACAGGTCATTACGCGACAGTTGTCTTAGAGGATCAGAAAACGGTTAATGCAGAGTGGTACACTAACAACTGTTTGCCACTTGTCTTGGAAAAAGTTCGAGAGAAACGACCTCGCAGCAGGATCCTCCTTCATCACGACAATGCCTCGTCGCACACCGCCAGGCAAACGATCGACTATTTGGCGACCTCAGACGTGGAATTACTGGGTCACCCGCCGTATAGCCCCGACCTCGCACCCTGCGATTTTTATTTATTCCCGAAAATAAAAGAAAAACTTCGAGGAAAACATTTTATGGACGCCGAAGAAGCAGTGACTGCGTTTCAAAACGCCGTCGAAGAGACCCCTAAGGCCGAGTGGGCAAGGTGCTTTTCTCAATGGTTCCATCGAATGCAGCGATGTATTGATGTAAATGGACATTATTTTGAAAAGTTATAATAAAACTAATAACTTGCTAGAATGCTTAGTTTTTGATTTTCTAAGAACTTTCAGTTTGACCCTCGTATAAGTGAAGACCTGTTACAGGCTCTCTGTGTTTATAAGGTTTTTTGGATTTAAAATTAAAGCTGTTGGTCTTCCTAAGAATAAATAAAATAAATAAATAATAAAAAACCGTCTTTCTCATTTACGAATAGTTTGGTAGTTGATTGACTTTGATTCCACTAATTTAAAATTGTATCGTGGCTAAAGTTTTAATGAACGGTCGTAATTTTGAGTTTCCAACGGTGTTTTACGTGTCGTTTCTTTTAAGCAATATGTTCCACGCACCGTGGGAACCCGGCTTTACATTATCACTTCCTTTTAAATCATTGCCGTTTGAACGCTTGATTCTTCTTCTTGAACCTGAAAATAAGACGGACCGTTTGCATTGCCTGCCTGCCTTATTTAACATTTAAATATACAATTAAATGTTTCTGCCTGTGAAAACTGTAAACTATGACGTTTGTTTAAAACATAGTTGCAGATTCAAGGAACTTCACAATTAACTGAAATCAGACATCATAAAATAAAAGGCCTTTTACAAATCCATAGCAATGTTGCAGCTCTGCTATTTATCACTTTTCATAAGGAATCTTATAATGTTTAAAATGATTGAATCTTACAAGTATAGGTAATTGATAACAACAGTAGTATCATTATGTACTCAACGCTGCTAGAATTAAAAAGCGGCTGTCCTAAATTGAATCCATTTAGTTAGATAGCAGTAGATACACCTGTTATACTAACTTATACGTGATAGGAGGGAGGTATTTTAATCCATTTCATCACCTAAAACTGCAAACTTATCTTCGACCTATAACAATATTATAAACTCCGCTGGGCCACACAGTTGACTAGGCGTTGACTGATCATATTTTTATAACTTTATCTCAAAGAGTTAGAGAGAGCAAATGCGTCTTAGATCCGATGCAATCATATCGTCGTTGCATGTCATGGCACATCGCATTAACTAAATGGCCATTGAAGCACGGGCTGGGCAGCCAGTCAGAGCCTAAATCATGAAAATATTTTTTCTTCCAATATTGTGTTACAGATTCTAGCAAAAAAGAAACAAATGTTGTTGCCATTTTTATTAAGTATCTTTTTATAAATAAATTAAATCTTAAACTAATATTCCTGTTAACACATCTAGACTTCCCTGATTCACATCAATACAATTGCATGTTGTGATATAGGCGGTTTTTCAATCGTGACTATTCCCTCAGGGCCCTCGACGGCTTTTACTGTTCTGTTTTTGATATTTTTTGAAATTGTATAGGTATATTCTGAGTAGTGCAAATAAGATCCGTTGAACTCTTGCAGCATCATTATTTTGTAAAGGCATACTACAAGATGTCATAACTGATTAGGAAGTGCAAGTTTCAAATATGCAGTGAACAGAAGTGAAGCACGCTTGTAGTGCGGCAGATTAATATTATTTTGCTCAGGCGGTGAGTTGTTACAGGTAAAACCACATGCAATAGAGGTGGTATTGGTAATTCATTGTTAGGAGTAGCACTGCGAGCCAAAAACCTTCGAGCACTCGTCCAACAAGTATAACATGCATAATACAACACACTACCACGCTGAAACATAAATATAAATAACTAATCTTCAACCAAAAATATGTTAAATATGGGTCAATAGTTATTAATTCAACTTACTAGGTGATTATGCTATGATAAAATAACTGGTAATATTGGATCATCATTGTTAAGAGTTTAGTGCCGAGGTCTTGTTACAAACCATTGAGCGGCGACTCAATCTTTCATTTTCTGCTGCTTCTGTAATTAATAATCTAACTATATCATGCTTGACATATATTTCCATACAAAGGAAGCAGGAACAATAACAGACGACTGATTGCTATACTGCAGTTGATGCAAAGCATTTTTAAGGAAAAGTCAAAAGAAAATTACGTGCAAAATAAAGCTTGTAATTGAAATCGTATTTATCGTCCGTGAGAGTAAGCGGATATTAGCTGTAATTATCACAAATCACAGAAAAATCGCACAATAACAATATCGAAAGCAAACGCAACGAGGAGACTTCAATGACAGACAGATGCCAGTTTTGGTGACACGAAGGGCTTGAAAAAGGATTATATTTCAACAAAACGATTAGATTATGAACATTGTTTGTCTTGTTATCGATTTGATACGTTTTATAGGCAAAATATGTGATATACTTAGAATATATTTCTAGAACACCCTAAAAACTGCAGATAAACTCACGGCAGATTATAAACATGCTGAAAAATATCTCCAGTTGGGTAAAAGCTGCTGGAGAAAATTAAAAAAAAAAACGTAAGCCAATGCAAATACCAGTCGCTGTTTTAGATAGTCCCAGAACAAGTTCAAATGAATGAAGAGCATTACTGCGTCGGCTTGATCTCTTTGCGCTTTAACGTGCGAGTCAACGACTGTACAAAAACCTTTGTATCTCCTTGAAGATAATTCTTAGCTAAACGAAATATATTATATTTGCCCATAATATTAAAATTAGGTAACTTTAAAATTGGAAATCGATTTCACTATTGATATCGGTTTGTTCATAGATACCCATCACTAAGGCAACGGAAATAAATAATGACGCATAAAATCAACACAATAATTAATTATAAACCTTTATTAACTCAAAATATTCCTGAAGTTCCTTGAAGTTCAAAATATTTTTTTAATTTATTTTTTTAATTATAGATTTTTGTGCACAAACGGTTTAACAGGGCAATGCTGGGCACTTTTGGCCCAGATTTTTTATTTATTTTATTTAAGAGAGTTTTAGTCAATAGTTACCTAATGCCTATGAACAACTAGGCGCAAGTAGGCGCAAAAAGTTTCTGATGACAAATTTTGTGTCACGATAAAAACAAAGGAAGACAAATACGAATTATTACTGTCAGTGAGAATTTTAACTTTAGTAGTATAAAGGAACAATATTTATTGGCCTTTAGAATAAACATCTCTTTAATTAAATATGAATTAATAGAAAATACAACATGTAGCCGCCATTAGAATCAATCCAAATCCGCGCCCACCGGCAGTGACGCCAACCAGTTAGGTATGTCCATCGAATGCTAGGGATGTCCCGTTACCGATTACTTTTGTTTTATAGCTAACACTAGGTAGGTAGACGTAAACATAACTACAAAAAAATGAAATAAGGGCAACATAGAAACTGAATATAAAATTTCACACCTACCATTACTGAGCCAGCGTTGTGATTTACGGTTTTAACGCTCTCGCCTTTTAGTTATGGGGCAACCACGAAAGTTATTATTGTTACCCTAATTATCCACCGGCGAAAAGGTCTCATATAAAGTAAAAGTGTGCGATGAAATAAGCTATTTTTAATTAATTAGGTTTTAATTAGAATTAGGTACTCACCTACAATGTGGAGATGATTGTCGCACCTATTCTCAGGATCGATGGTTACTTCTAAATCTGAAATGAATCAAACAGAGTTTGCGCCAATACTGATACACATATTATAGGTACTGCTATATCGTTTCACATGTTTAAGGGCTTCATAATTCGAAAGATACAACGGACCCTTATAACGAGACTTTGTTGTCTGTCGGTCTGCGTGTTTGTCACTACCTTTCATTTAAAAAAAAATTGCAATCCTTATTGCAGTGAAAAAAAAACAGTAGGTAGTCTACGTTAACTTAAGCAAAATGTATAGTCAAGAACCTAAAGAGTACTTCTCGTGGACCTAGAATCATGAATCATAAAGAGAATTTTTTTCAAATCATAAATACGTACTTATGACTCGAATAGAAATAATTACTATATTTATCCTAGATTTCCTGCTAACTGACCGCAAATAAGTTATGTGTACCTACTAAAAATTATTTTGTTTTTAAAACACGATAACTTACCTTGGTCACACTGAGTGTGTTTTATTTCGCATTTATTAAACAGCATTACATAAACCTCTTGGTTAATACTTTTCCTTTTGATTTTCACACAAATGGGATCTTCCTTCAAAGGGCATTTTATGTTTTCGCATTTATTAAAAATTAATTTTGCTACTACTTTTTTTGATTTGTCTTCTAGTTTTTCATTTTTAATGTTTTGGGGTTTTTTGTTAGTTATTTCGGCAGCCAAAACACTACATATAACTGGAAATTTGTTTTTATTTAAATAAAGATAAGTGAGAAAGATAAGTATAAGAACATAGTAACAATAAGGTAAGTAGGTATAATCTCACTTTTATGCTTAAATTAATTTAACCTTATAACTAAAGGATTGGTTTTACAAACAAAAAGTACCTAAATGAAATTTCGTTCTTCAAGAACGCTCAACAACCACTTCTATGTCGATTATGATTTTCTCAATAAGATCGACCGGGAACTTTGTCGAATGTGCTAATGTGAAAATAGCGAAATAATCTATAAAAACTAGGTGTTTGAAACAAGTAACCATTTAGAATAATACTCACTAAGAAAAATTGCAAATAAAATGCTCTTCATAATAACATTGAGTTTATAAAGTAGACAGGTATCACATAGAAGTTCGAAAATTAATTATTTTTACCTACAAACCACATACCATGTTCAATTGAAAAAATAACAGTAAAATGCTTTGTAATGTAGTCAAAATAATAATGGAATGTTGATAAGAACAATTGTAATTTTGAGAGATGAAAGTAGCTAAGTTTTGATTATTTTTAACACAATTTTGCTTACAAAACAAGTTTAGGGTTTGCCAAAAGTATGCATCATAAACTTCTCGCTGAAAATACCTTTACATTGGGTTTTTATAGGCTCATTTAAAATGGTATCCAGGGATTTCATATTCAATATTAAACTGTAACGACGAGCTTTTTAATTATCGAATAGATAAATTAAAAAAAAATGATTTTGATGACCTAGTTCTGTGTGTACAGTTGTAAAATTGTCAAAATTAGGTCATTGTATTCCAAATTTCCACCAAATTTCCCTTATCCTGATAATTAGGGGCGAAATGACATTTTTGTATAGAATCAATGTTGCATAAAAGTAAGAACCACACTTTCTTGTTTTCTTAACATTTTCAAATAGTAAATACATAGGAAAAACCCATTTTTCTAAAAAAATAAGGAAACTTACCTCGAAATTATAAACGAATACATCCCCACCAACATTTACATAGGTACCACAAAAAGTAATTTATTGAAACTTTTCTTTATAACTAAAAATTACCTTGTTCTTCTATATTAAATGTTACTCGTTCCTAGCCTTTGGCCTTTGTCCCTTTTATGATTTTAGAAATCACATCAACATTTTAACACTTTCGAAGCACTGTTAACTATGTACATGTCTTTCTTTCCTTAGTTCCAATAACATAAATAGATAAAAAAAAAACAAAAACGAGTAAGTATTTAATGATATACCTATTTAATATTTTTTCTTTCTAAGGTACTATCGATTCTTCCCTCGCTTAGTTGTAAGAAGAAATACAATTTGGATCTGAAACATACAAAATCCATGTTGTTTTGGCGGAAAAAGCAGGCGCTTCTTAGACTACACCAAGCGAGGTCATTGAACTTAGCGCCTATAAACAACTAGTTATATTTAGGCGCAAAAATTAAATAGAAAAAAATTTTGTTACTGTTACCAACAGTTGTCGTTATATCCATATAGAATCTTTTGGTAAAACAGTTAAGTTTTAACTTATTAACGACTAATTAAGCATACCTATGCATATCTTCGATTGGTCATCCTATAAGAAGTAATGGATAAAAAAAGGAAAGAAGAAGGAAGTAAAAAAAAAGTAAGTAATTCTAGTTAAGTAGGTCTTTAATAGTATGATGGTAGTTATACTTGATATACGGTCTTGTATATAAATTGAGGGCATGAAAAAACTAAAAACTTTGATAGTGCGATCTAGCGGGTTTAGAGTCGAGCGGCTTATAGCGTTGACATGTAGATGGCGACACATAAGTATGTACGTTCTTACAATTTCAATTAGATGAATAAGTTGCTTCATTTTCATCGACAACAAAATAAGTTCATCTCTTTGTAGCCATACCAAAGTGACAATGTCAATATGCAGTTTACAATTCCGATTCTACATCGCACTATCGAAGTTTCGTTTGTAAATTATTTATGAAAATACAGTTCTACCTTTGTCTATGAGGCCCCGTTTTCTACACCAAATATATCTCAGAATATAGTCGTCCGTTTTGTTTGGTTTTTCCATCGTTGGCGATACAAGAGTGTCTATGTACACCATTGCTTTGACACAGGATTTGCGACTCACTAATTTAACACCTGAAATAAAGGTTACTTATCGTATGATGAATACCTAGGATAATCAATAAAAGAGTTGCGAATATTATAAATGTGAAAGTTTGTGAGTGAGTATGTATGGATGTTTGTTACTCTTTCACGTAAAAACTACTGGACGGATTTGGATGAAGCTTTGCAGTAATATAGGTTATACACCAGAATAACACATAGTGTACTTTTTATCGCGGCAAAACATCTTATTCCCACGGGAAACCTACTATATTTCTATGTTAAGTCGAAGTGAAGTAAGCGTTTGAAAAGAATCCATCGTTGTTTTTCTCACGCGACATCCCCCCAATTCTGATAATTAACTTGAGACATTTTATGAATAAAAATTCCTTAAATGTAGGTGTTATCGCCGAAAAATTGTTAAAGCATGTTTGTAAATACTTACCTTAAATACCATTAGGCTTAGCTTTTACGTACTTTTTATGAGTAAACATTTACCCCAACTATTCTATTCTATTGTTTTTTCAATCATGATTCACTCACCGTCGTCAGGGTTACCGCATTTGTACATCTTCATATGACAAAAGCCTTTGAAAGTCCTGTACACCCCGTGCACGCATTTGCCACATAATGGCTTATCCTCCATTGGACACTCAGTGGGGCAAATAGTCTCGATTTCATCAAAGTCTAAACCTGCAGAAGAATAAATAAATACTTTCTTTAAGTATTTACCTATTTATTTGTTGTATAAACTACAGAAATTAACTAACAAACAGTATTTTTAACATATATAAAATTTCATTACATCACTAATAACTGAAGTTGCTATCAGACAAATGTAGATGGCGTTAGTAGAAGCATGTGTTCCTTTTTGTAAAAAAATAAGCAGTGAGTGATGTATATGTTACGGCTAATACCCGAAGTGCGGCTACACCTAGTTTTAGCCGGTTAGAAGTCTTTTTTTTTTAGGGGAATGTAAAAAATATATATACCTATATGTATATATAAAAACTGGCTTCAATCATGAGCGGGACTCCTTTTTCTGGGCGGTATCAAAAAGTAACCTAACTAACCTAACCTATTGATGTTTCTAACCGGCTAAAACTAGGTGCAGCCGCGCTTCGGGTTTAAGCCGTAACATATATACAGAAATATAAGTATAAGTAGATACAAAAATATATATTACTTATTTAAAATATGAGATAATGTTGCCCTAACTTTCCCCTTTGTAAGAGGCGTTACGGTTTTTGTATACTTAGGTTTTTTTTTATAACTTTTTTCAATACATACAAAGAAATATACATATTAATTACATTTACTCGCACTTGAAACATGTAAGGTTTTTATAAGTGCGCGTTCGTCGCCTAGGTACATTATATTCTTTCCATAAAGTGTTTAAGTTTTCTCCGTCATTATGACTATATGACGGAGAAAACTTAAACACTTTATGGATAGGTGTATAAAACTTTTTTTAATTATTTTTCTACCTAGACAAACACCCCAACTGTGAGGCCCTAAACTAAGCAATGCTTGTACTATAGGTGCCACACAATGTACTAGGAGAGAAACTAGTTACACCCAGACACGAGCCAATATAGAAAATACATTTTAACTAAATTGGCCCCACCCGGGAATCGAACCGAGACCTTCCGCTTAACAGTCTGTAGGTACATTCCGCTGTGCCACAGAGGTCGTCACTCGTCACATTGGTTATTAATCAAAGGGAAATCGAATTCGAAATAAACTCTTGATACGCATAATATTATCAAGTATTTGAAAATAATCGAACACTTAGGCAAAATACACTAGGTAGGTACTATACACTAACGGCCGAAACCAATATTCTACTAACCTTTGACGCCTTGTTATTTGTGTAACTATGGTAACTATTATCCATGTTTTTGCGTCTCAATAAACTATGGTATAGTCTAAGATCCCGCTATAGAACGACCTTCACCGAACTGGTTAATGGATAAAGATATTTCTTATCAAATAAAATATGACAATAAATATATTGGGAATGGGTTGGCTAAAAAAATTCAGTACAGAATATGATATAAGTAATTATTATCAATAAAAAAATTTGGTTTCTAAATTACACTGGCTTGGTTAATGAAAAAATTCCATTCCAATCGAAAATAAGACGCCTTTAGAAAATACAAACGTTAGGTTGACTATTTACTACCCGTCACAACTCTTGGTTAGGCAGGTATAAACACGTAAATAGATATTTGTAACTTACACCGGTCTGACGGGAAATAAATAGTCAACCTAACATTTGTATACCTATTCTATAGGCTTCATATTTTCTACTGGAATGGTTTTTTTTTATTAATCAAGCCAAAAAAAAAGTTTTGGACTGACATTTTTTAGACAACCTATTTGCAATAAGTATAGTTTTTGGCATATTTTACCTGTTTGATAAAAAATATTATTATCATTTATTAACCAGCTCGGTGAAGGTCGTTCTATAGAGGGATCCTATACTAGGAGATAGCTGTTGATATGGAAATGACAGAAACTCGTCACAAAAAACAAAACTAACAGTTTCCAATTATCAAGGTTTTAACTATAGTAGAATATTGGTAAGGCAACGTTATTAAATAGTAATTTATTTACCTTTATCGTGGTCAGCATCACGTTTTGCTCTTATTACAGAAGCTGGAAATCAAAATCAAATCCAGTTAAAAAACCTAATATCACATAAGGTACTTTTTACCTAGGAAAAATACCTTTCCTTACGGGAAAAGGCACCTTACCGCGAACCCTTACCAAGGTAAAACCTACCGTTACTTAAAAAAAAAGTAGTTATGAGCATGAAATAAACAAATAGCAATCAAATAATAGTAACGAACTTGATAACCATTTTGAATCTATGAGGTAAGCACATAGATACCTACTGGGAGAAATTTCGTTGGGTCAACGTAGCGGCGCAGTAGCTCAGTGGTCAGAGCATTAGACCGGCAATCTTTAGGTTCCTGGGTTCGATTCCCAGTCGCGCATTGCTCAGAGACCCGGGGGGTTCCTTTTTCAAAAATGAAGAAAAAGGAAAACTAAAAGTAAAATCTTAATAACACTTTGTTGGTTCATATACTTACTTAGATTACCAGAGTTAAAATGCTTGTCGCATAAATTTTCAGAATCGACTGTGATCTCCAAATCTGAAACACATTATTTAAATGAATGATAAATATTAAAAAAAATGTGATTTGGTTGATAAGCTTATACAGTTTATCCAAGTTGCTCATAAGTAAGCTTAAGTTAAACAAAATGAAGATAAACATACCTAAATAGTTAGGTTTAACAAATTATATAAAAAAGAGAAAAAAAACAGTAAACAAGTGGTGAAAACTCAACGTATAAGTAGTAAAATAATCTGAATGGGTTCGTTACATTTTAAGAAAAATTTTATTAATAAAAACGAAAATGTTACTGCCTCCTTTTTTGTGGTTTAGTTTGTGTCTAAATAATTGTTATATAGTTTTATCTACAATTTAATAACACAAGACGCAATGTAGTGTTAGTATGTGCATTTAAAGTTATCGGTAAAAATGACACCCCCAGAGTCGACGGACATTCGGGCGGCTGGGGCTGGAAGTGGCGCTCCCCAAAACCGAGGCCATATATTTTCATGGGCCTCGAGGGGAGCCGCCGCCGGACGCCCACGTCGTGGTGGCCGGGAGGAGGGTGGAGGTGCAGGCCCAGATAAAATATCTGGGCCTGACCATATCGTGCCGGTGGAAGTTCGCGGAGCACTTCCGCCTGCTCCGCGAACGCCTCCTAAAGTCGGCGAGGAGCCTTAGTTGGCTCCTCCCAAACATCGGGGGGCCTGCTGTGGCATGCCGGCGCCTTTATGCCGGCGTACTACGCAGCATGGCCCTTTACGGTGCGCCCGTGTGGGCGCACGATCTGGTGGCGACTAACCGTGCCCTGCTCCGTAAGCCCCAACGCGCCATCGCACAGCGAATGGCGCGGGCTTACGGCACGGTTAGTCACGGGGCGGCATGTGCCATGGCGGGCACTCCGCCATGGTACTTTGAGGCCGAGGTGCTGGCCGCCGTCTACCACTGGACGGCGGACAAGCGGGCTCAGGGGGAGCCCGCAGCACCGGAAGAGAGGGTCGCCGTCTGGCGAAGGGCCCGCGAGGTCATGTTCCGCCGGTGGACGGCGGAGATGGCCAACGCGGACGACGGGCGGTGGACCCTGGACGCCGTCGGTCCAGTCATTGAGGGATGGATCGACAGGAGGCATGGGTTCCTTACCTACCGTCTGGTGCAGGTCTTGTCCGGGCATGGCAGCTTTGGACATTTCCTGTGCCGGATTCAAAGGGAGGAATCCACGGCGTGCCACCACTGTGGCGCGCCGGACGACACAGCGTGGCACACCCTGGCCGAATGTCCGGCCTGGGATGTGCCACGTCGTCGCCTCCAGGCGTCCGTTGGCCCGGACCTCTCGCTGCCCGGCTTGGTGTACGCCATGCTGGGCTCCGAGGCGGTCTGGGTCGCGGTGGCCTCTTTCTGCGAGGACGTCATGTCGCAGAAGGAGGCTGCGGAGCGGGTGCGTGAGAACGATCCTCTCGCGCCCCCCGCACCGCAGACGTCGAAGGGGCCGGACGAGGCGCGATCGCGCCCAAGTCCAGCCTGGTGGTGGCCAGTGGGCGGGGGACGTGGGAATCCACCTGCCCGCATTGCACGGTCCACCACCGTCGACGGGTGGGAATAATCGGGCGCTCCCGGTTGTTCCCACAGGCCCCCCCTTCACCGCGGGGGGGGTCAAAATGGGCCCGTCGTGCAGTAGACGGGCCCATCGCCGGTGAAGTCGTGGCGTAGGGCCGCCGGTCCGGGCCCCACGGCTTCACCACAAGGCGAAGACGGAGCGCCGCGGTGTTTTAGTGGGTAGTCCCCTGGGCGACGTGTCAGTTGCTCAGGCGGGAGTCCCACACACGCCCCCCCGCCACCCCGGTGGGGGGTACGGTGCGTAAATGCATTTCACCGCGAGAACAAAAAAAAAAAAAAGAGTCGACGGACATCACTAGTTGAAATTTGATAGCTTCCCGCGGATTGAGATAGATAAAATGGCCGTTGTATCTTGTATTGTATATGATTCTACGTTTTGTTATACGGGGTGTAAAACAATTGCTTCCGAAAACGAAAACTGGGCATTGCTGGTTACACGTTACGTTAAGACCAAATACATTTTTTTGTTTATTGTATTTTTTGTATCGTTGATAGTTTTTTTTTTGTAAGTATCGTATTTCAGGATTATTTTTAATTAAATAGTGTTTTAATTTAATTTGCAATGTAAACCACCGCCCTTGGGTCATAAGCTGATTTGTGAGCGTCGACCACAAGTGACGAATATTTCTTTTCAATCATTTTAAATTTACCTATTTGAAATTGAGTTTAAAGAGTATACACTGATAGTGAATTTAGTTACCCTCAGGAACACATGATTTAAGGCTTCGAAAGTGGTCTGTGTACACCCAGTAGGTATGTGCCTACCTCATGTGCAATCTAAACTCTAATAAAAAGGCGCACTTATCTTAAATGTAATTAAAATTTAAATAGGGCAATAGAACACATTGTTGCTTACCCGAGTCACATTCTTTATATTTCATTTCACACTTATTTAAAAGCATGACATAGACAACCTCATTTGTCTTTCTCCGTCTTATTTTTACGCAAATTGGATCCTCTTTGGCTTTACATCTTATATTTTCGCATTTACTATTATATTTCTTTATGAAGTGCTTTTTCATGAAGGCTTTACTTTCATGTCGTTTAATAGACGTAGGGGTACTTGTATCTTTAGTAATCTTCAATACGGTGACGTTTGAACTAAGTACATCGCTAATTGTCCACAAGACTGAAAAAAAAACTTATTAATTAATCAAATGCTGATCATATAAATAACCTAAATTATGGTGCAAACTGCATTAAAATCTGTTTAGTGGTATGGGAGGAGTTAGTTGACAAACATAAAAACAGACACTATGTAATGATGATATACCTAACACGTATGACACATTATTATGATAACTTTAAAATAAAAATAACCAGCAAGTAACTATACGTAAAACATACCTAAAGGAAATACAAAGAAAATCCGCATAGCTCTTACAAGAAATCGAAAACGCGTTATTTTCAACTTTGCGTCCAAACAAAATTACATTTCGAATCCTATGGTTTATTGAATATTATAATTGAATTTTCATTCTAGAATGTATAAAGCATTTTTAAGATAAAACGTTCAGTAATACTGGAAAATATTGTAATTTCCGTCCTACGCGGCTTAATAAAGCAATTTAGCCCGTGGGAACTCTTAGTGCCCACTTAGGTACCTACATACTGAAAGGAACGCAGGATTTCTTAATCATATGTCTAAATCGATTTGGTTAAACAAGATTAAGTTTGAGTTTTGTTTTAATAAGTCATTTTATTTACGCTGTTAGAAATTAATAAAAAATGTTAAGTTGCTTTTACTAACTTAAAAAGTTAGTTAATGATTGACCATTGATTAAAAGCTATTTATCGAAATACAAATAAATCGCACTTGAACCATTAGTTGATGTGTGACGTGAGCGTTGACTTCAACCGGCGAATATCACTTTTCATCAATCATTCTTAGCATTTAACTCTTTAAAACTAAATTTAAAATGTCGCCTGTCACTTTCCCATGCTTAGTATTAGAAAAGGACAGCTATAGGTTGGGGCTCATAAATGAAACTGGCTTGCGCCGTGTCATAACGCGCGTAAATTTTAGTTTGACAGGACAAAAATGATAACCTATCTCTATCTTATAATATTGTTGAGAAAGTGACGGCGATATTTTTTTTTGGTTTAGAGAGTTTTCAGAATCGGGGCGAATATATTGTTTGAATTGAGATTTGTTGATAGTTTATTCGTGAATTTAGTTATTACTAGCTTTTGCCCGCGGCTTCGCACGCGTTGAATTCGAAGAACTCCTTTCCCTGTACTATGTAATTATACATGTAAACCTTCCTCTTGAATCACTCTATCTATTAAAACAAACCACATCAAAATCCGTTGCGAAGTTTTAAAGATTTAAGCATACATAAGGACAGAGAAAGCGATTTTGTTTTATACTATGTACCTAGTGATTTAGGCTCAATAATATTTGGCTTCAGGCCTCGGAAATGGTCTGCTTACATCATATACCTATAGAATATGTTTGAAAAGGACTAAAAATTAAAGCAATTTTGCAATAAATATTTTTTTATTAAATTCCTTACTAAATAATTATAATATTAAATTACAGTTTATTTAAAAACTCTTGTATAGCTGGCATATACTGTTTTCTCGACGCTTGTAAATTGTTTTGTTGGTAATAATCCAAATTGTATGAAACTTGTATTGGAGTTAGTTCGAAATCTGGTTCCTTCCAAGATTTAAGATGGCTTGATAACTGTAAAAAATATCATATAATTTAAACAAAAAAGGACACAACTTTATTTATTTAAGTACTAGTGGCCGCCCGCGAATCCGTTCGCGTAGAAGTCGGTTTCCCGTGGGAATTAGAAGTTTTCCCGCAATAAAAAGTACCCTATGTGTTATTCTGATGTATAACCTATATTACTGTAAAGTTTCATCCAAATCCTTCCAGTAGGTTTTACGTGAGAGTCACAAACATCCATTCATACATCAATACATACTCACAAAATTTCACGTTTATAATATTAGTAGGACAAGGCTGGTAGGTATATACCGGAGGTTCCAGGTTCGACCTTCACTGGAGGATAATTTTATACAAGTAGGCACCCGCGACTTTTTCTGCGATAATCACTTTTTCAGCGGTAGACAGTAGCAATATTTTATCGCAGTCTGTTAAACTATGTTTATTCCAAAGTTCATTAAAATCAGTTTAGCCAGTTTGACGTGAATTGAAAGCGGAACAAACAAATAGACAGACACATTCTCGCATTTATAACGTTTGTAAATAATTAAAAAAAAGCTTTATAGTAAGATTACCTCTTTAGCCACAGAATCATTTGTAGTATTGTAAACAGCTATGTCCCTTTCAAGATTTTCTCCATTATAATTCATACCAAGTAGAATGCATAAAGTGCATCCATTAGATTTCAAGGCTTCGGCAATCGATTGCATAGCATTGGGCTTTTCGAGAAACTCCTGCAGAAGTAATAGAATAATGTTATTAACAAGTTTTTTTTTCTTAAGGCAAACATATTTTTTGATGAAAATACATAATTAAATTTGGTATAGTTAGACTGAGATAAAAAACTTTCTAAGTGCGAGTCCGACTGAAGTTAATTATCGGCAAAAATCTCGTTTATTAAGTAAAGCCACTTAAAAATATTACTTCAAATTTCATTTTCATTATCAAATTAATAAAAATACATCACATTACTGTGACAATTAGAACTGTTTAGTTATCACTGTTTCTAAGATATAGCCTAGTGACAGACTGACAGACAGACAGACGGACAGCGGATTAACAAAAGGACCCCGTTTTTACCTTATACGTACAGAACCCTGAAAACAATAGACCATAATACGAATATAGGTAAGTGTAAATAAAAAATATCACACCTTAACTAAAATTGGGAAACCTGGCACAAAAACGGTCCCCGTTACTTTAGCGTCCTTGCGAAGAAGCTGCGGTGCTGTCAGATTTGACACGTTACTTTTGACAGATGACAGTTTTGACAGCTTTGCACTCCTGAATAAAAAAACTAGCAATATGAAACTTTATAATGTAAAAAATTCCGTATTATATGATTACGTTTTGTTAGAACGAGTTTTTTCAGTTTCATTTAGACCAAATTGTTATCAAACATTTTTTCAAGTTTATGACTCCAAGCATTGCTTAAAAAACAGCAAAGAGACAGATAGACCGACAGTTAAGTGAAACTAAAAGGGTTACCTTTTCTTATTTCTTATTTCATCACTATAAAAATCAGGAGAATCTGGCGTATTTTGTAAATCCTCTAAAAATATAGCCATTTCAACATCAAGTGGTGTGGTTTTTTTCATAACTTCAGAAAAGTTTGCCGTATCCATAATGATAGCGGCTAAAACACAAATAGATTATTAAAATAGCATTATTAAAATAACATTATTTGTCTTTGTTTAATACAAGTTGACTAGTGACCCGCCCACACTTCGCAATCCGAATTGGCCGAATTGTTCACGAAACATTGAATTTTGACAAGCTTAAGGGAACTTTTTCTAAATGTTCTTTACTACATAGTATAAAACAAAGTCGCTTTCTCTGTCCCTATGTATGCTCAAATCTTTTAAACCACGCAACGGATTTTGATGCGGTTTGTTTTAATAGATGGAGTGATTCAAGAGGAAGGTTTACATGTATAATAACATAGTACAGGGAAAGGAGTTTTACTCCGAATTCAACGCGTGCGTGCGGGTAAAAGCTAATTATTTATAAGTGAATATAATTCCTGTAAGATGCGTGGTTTAGGAGTTCGATAAACAGACACGAAAAGTGACTTCATTATCATCATTATCATTACATAGTATAAATCCAAGTCTCTAATTGTGTCTGTTTGTATGTTTGGCCGCTAACTCCTCCTAAACCACGTAAAATATTTTAATGCGGTTTCCGCCATCGTTTAGGTTTTTTTTTATTTAAATTTGTAAATAAAGAACATGTAGAAAAAGTTTTCTTAAGTCAGACAAAATTTAATGTTTAGTTAGGAAGTCGTCCGCAATTAGGTACACCATTGCGAAGCGTGGGCGGGTCGCTATACTTGCTTTATATAATGCAACGATAACAATTAAATCGCGTGGAAAAATTATTGACGTCTTTACAGATTTACTTTACGAAAAAGCTCTTCCTAAATGATCATGAACTCTCAAAAACTCGGCAGAAACTTATGAAAACCGTATCAAAATTAGTATTTTTTTTAAGTCAGCGATTATACAGGTAGGCAATAACTTCGTAGTTGTTATAAAACAAAATCTAAGAAAATGGTTGAAGAGGTCAGTTATTTAAAAGATTTAAAAAAGTATGGAACCTTTAACGAGAGTAACATACGGGGTGTAAAAAGACTGCTTCCGAAAACAAAACCTGGGCATTGCTAGACTGTTTACGTTTTGAACAAAAAAAAGCTTTCATGATTAATTTTTTTTTCCTTATTAGAAATATACTATCGGATTTTGCGATGATTTCAAATTAGTGTTTTTATTCAATTTGCAATGTAAATCATCGCTCCTGAACCATCCATTGTTGTTCCAAAAAGGCCTGTTTTATTATATTATAACTAATAAAAGCCTATTCTTATACAAAATTGGATTCCTGCCTTCTGAACCAGTGTTAACTGTATTTCAGAAGGCAATCCTTAAAACTTTTTTAAATTGAGTTTTCTGGGTATACTGTTAGTGAATTTAGTTAGGTACTATTAAGGCTCAATAAGTGTTCTATTTACACCCCGTATATTTCGATAGTTGCCATCGTTAATGCTCTGACCAATTTACGAAATTTAAAAGTTCTCTGCTTCTTGGTATACTTACAGTGCAATAGTTCGGCACAATCAGGAAACATATTGAAAAACGACAATCCATTATTTTCTTTGCATATTTGGGCTACAAGCGTGGCACATGACCCTACTACTTCAATGTTCAGTTTGGCATCTTTATATCTAAGAAAACCATAATAGATTAATCTCCAGACATTTTGTGGCCCTAAAGTAAGCGAAGTAAGTACGGTACCACACAATGGACTAGCGGAGAATCCGGTTACTCCACAACACAAACTAATTTCGAAAAACTATTTGAACCAAACTATTTGGCCCGACCCGGGAATCGAAACCGGGACCTTGTCTGAACAATCCAGTATACATACTGCACGCCAAAGAGATCGTCAAATAAAAAATATTTTTTTTGATAGAAATACGGCAACTTTGTTTAAATCTTTACCTACTAGTGACTCGCCCACGCTTGCGATGGTTTAATTTTGTTAGACTCATCCACGAAACATTGAGTTTTGACTAAATCAAAAGAATTTGTCAGAATAAACTTTGCTTTCTCAAGATTTATAAAAAATAAATAAATTATGGTGAAAACTGCTTTAAAATTCCTTATATTGTTTAGGAGTTAGTTGACAAACATAATGTACAGATACAAATAGCCACTTTGCAGTATACTAATGTTATGATAATGATTATGATAGATTAGATGACAATAATAATGATAATGATAATAATAAAGATGATACATACTCTTTAACTTTAACATCTGTTGGTCGATGGTCTATAATTTCTGTCACATATTCCTTCAAATACTGACTCCTGTCTGATAGTACATGATGATCAACAAGAATCACATTTGTCTTCTTTCTTTCAACAAGATCTTTGAAGTCAAAATCGTTCCTAAAACCACATAATAAGAGTGATAAGGGTAATTTCAGAAATAACCAACTGTTTGTTTGATTAGGGGGTGGAATATAGTTTTTTTAAAGCAGTGGGCTCATCAATATGGAAAAGGCATGATAACTTATAAACTACTGAATGGATTTTAATGAAATTTTACAATAATATAGCTTAATAACAAATAGGCTACAATTTATAAAGATTTTGTGAGAATTGTCTTAAATAATCAAGGAAAAAATATTAGGTGAAAATCTACCATCTGCAAGCTATTCTGATGTGTGCTGCCTAAAACCACTGGAGTTACACAATGTAATGTGTGATGGAAATTTTTAACTAGTACTAAATATACCCATCTAGAATCTTTTCAATTACCATTATTGTGTAAGGTTTGGAGTAAGACCTTTTTATTATTTTTATTAATAACTTAATTTCTTAGATATATTTTTTTTACTTTTTCTCTTAGAAGGTAACATAACATTTATATGGGTGCTATACATATAATAATAATAAAAAAATTGGTTTACTATACTCTGTACTTTGTATAATATGGTTTAAAATAAAATACATCTAATAGGTTATTCAATATAGGAATCATACCTGAATATCAGATCTCCAGCTGTTATTCTAGCTTGGTCAAAACTAAACTTAATCTCAGTTTTCAAATCATAATCTGATCGGTCAACATCTAGTACTGGAACCACAAGATTGTCTTGACAGCCTTCAGAGTGCCATTTCCACGATAAAAATATTGCTAGCACTACGGAGGTGACTGCGGAGTCCAAATCGCAGGATTCATTCCCAAATACTAAAGTCAATTCTTTGTAGTCCCCTTGTTGCTAAAAAAGAAGTATTTTTACTGTTTTGTCTTTTAAAAGTGTAATTTTATTTTATTTTATTCTAGAACAGTTGTTCCAGAACCTTTTTAAACAGGGTTCTTTTTAATCAGATCAGGATTAAAAAGGATCTTGAGGTAAAAACTGCCAATTTAATATCCAAATAGCACATAGGTACACTTTCCATAGGTACTGTATTTAACACTAACTCACTTCTCTCACTGTTGGTCTGCAGACCATTACATATTCCACTATTCTAAAAAGCTATATAGTACTACAAATTATATTTTCATTATAATAACCTACTTTCTAAACTTTTATTGTACTAGAACTAAATAAATTATTGAAAAATGTCAGTAATTAACTTTACGTTAGTATGTATATGGACTAAGATGTATATAAAGTGTATAACTTATTTAAAGTATTAGTAAATAGGTAGTCAAGCAGGTAAGGCATAAAATAAAGTTTTTATAGTGGCTTATTATAACCTAAAAATCTTACCAACTTATTTTTCGTATCTCTAAAATGAGAATCCATATCTCTGAAGTAATTCAGAAAAAGTTCCTTACATAAACACAAACCATTAGTGCAAAAAACACTGTTATTTCTTATTTTTATATAATTATTGTGATTAACCTAGTTATTTATTTGGGTAACTGTTTTTTTATTCGATCCGACCGACATTGACATTGACAGTTAGGTAAACAACAAACGTTAGTGATGAACCTTTACTGAAAATCGATAATATAATTCACTGTCATTTAACTTATTGATTGCAATTTAGATCGCACGGCGCTTATTGCTTAAAATTATGATAACCCTCAATTAATCACTTTTACGTACTTTTTTGTGTGTCTAAAAATTCTAAAGTCTATATATTTATCTGTACACAATATATATCTGTTACGGCTAATACCCGAAGTGCAGCTATATCTAGTTTTAGTCGGTTAGAAGTGTTTTTACTATGGAAAACTGTAAAAAAAATTATTCCTATGTATATAAAAACTGGCTTCAATCATGAGTCGACGGAGTCCCGCTACGCGGGACTCGTTTTTCTGGGTGGTATCAAAAAAGTTACCTAACTAACCTAACCTATTGATGTTCTAACCGGCTAAAACTAGGTGTAGCTGCACTTCGGGTATTAGCCGTGACATATCTAAGAAGAAGAATTCTTGTTCCTACTGGTGTGATCGGGTAATTAAAGAGTGAACTGCATGTAGGTGCTTATAGTTAAAATGTTCAGTTTTTTATTTATTTATTATAAAGTAATTTAACCCTTAAATTGGCAAGATGAGTTAAGTCCAAATTTAACTTTCTTTTTGTACTTTCTCAATTTGTTATAACCTAAAATGCATAAAAAAAAAACAAAAAAAAACCTACATTTTCAGTTTTTGCGAAAATGAATGTGCTTCACGAATGACGTTGCCAGTTACTGAGTAAACTATCTATGTACTAGGAGGAGTACGTTGCCATGAATAAGACAAAATTCATTTATTTATTTTTATCATTATTTATTAAAAATAATACAATTATCCTTAATAATATTACTTATAAATGAGAGAATGTGTATGTCTTTCTGTCTGTATGTGTGATTCGCTTTTAAGTAAAAACGGCTGTACCGATTTTGATGAATTAGGAATAACGGTAGGTAGTACCCTTAAAAGAAAATAGGATATTTTTTCCCGCAGAAATAAGCCTTATTCCCACGGGAAAAGTCATTTTAATGAAACCGCAGGGCTAATTTTATATAAAATTGAAGAAAACAATCTAATTTCGGCTTTTGAATGGCGTCCTGAATAGTGAGATCAGCATGTCCCAACTGAGGGTAGTCGACTACCCCTATCTGCCGGAACCAAAGCTAAAATCTTGTGCGAGCGTCTTAACATTAAGCACTGTAGATAAATCGAAAAACATGCTCTACAATTAAATAAAAACACCCCTTATGGTGGGAATATTACACCACAAAATAAATAAAAACTTATGTATAGAGCTTGGCAATGTACTTCGTGAATACCGAAGTCTGTTAAGTGTAATTTACCGCTTATTTGGCAATGGTATTTACGGAGTACACAAAATCTTGCGCGCCAATAAAGTCATTATTATGTAACTTTATCATAAAATAACTATAGTAGGCACCCACGTATCTCTTGAGCATGCAATGTAATTCCATATAAATATTAGTTACCAAAAAAATCGTTTAAAAATATCAATAATACGTCACCGGTTCGCAGACACATCGGGCCGCTTCGCAGAAATTTTGATTTTTACAGTTTAATATAAATGCTACCACTACTGGTAAAATTAGTTTCTAACAAAATTAGTGAAATTTCATGTCATACCATATAAAAATATTTAATAATTTATAAATAAAAATTGTTGTAGATTTTTTTGAAATCAGTGTACTCCGTGTATACCAAAATCAATTTAAGGGTTTAAACAACGTTTTACAGATGAAAAAGAACTACCTACATAATCCTTTTAGGTTTGTGTGTAGCTACTAGCTCCATAAGAAATATGAAGAAGAGGGTGTGAATACTTTTACTTACTTATATAGTAGTTGCAATATGCAAAATTGAAATACATTTAAGTTAAAGATTTATGCAAAATATTATAATTGAGACACGAAATATAGAGTTTTCATGTTTCGATAACATACTAAAATGGAAATGGAATAGCTGCGTGAATGAGGGCTATCGTGACGTTATAAGACTCCTTGTTGGTGTCAGTTTTTAGTACCGCTTACAGGACACCCTGTATATATGGTGCATATGTTTAATGTAGCCAAAACTTATTTTCATTAAAATACATCCTCTCGACTATCATAAAATACAAATAATAAATAACCACATCTATAAAAAATAAACATCGTTCCTTATCAACATTTAATTATTTCTTTGACTTTAAAAAGAAATCGGTCATAAAATGCAATTAACCGTGACATTTTGAAACTACGTACCTTTCTACTTGTTTTTAGATAAAATACTAGTTTCTCTCCAAACTTAATGTGACTATGAAAGGAATTGATCTTGGTATTTTTCTCCGTAAGTTATTATAAACCGTTTATAATTATTCACTATTTTCACTGTAGGTATATTCGAAAAAGTTCGAAGTCGTTCGCATTATGTTAAAAAAATCGTTTACATATCAATCGGTTTTTGAAAAGTGAAGTTATAATTTGTTTATATTGCTAAAACAGTTTACAATGTTTACTAATTTTTTTAGTGCGAAAGTTTGTTACGTTTTTATGCAACTTTGTAGAAAGATCCTATTAACCTATAGATAGATTTAAACTTAGAATAACACATGGGATATTTAATTCCTTTTAGACCTCAGTACCTCAAAGTACCTCATTTCTAGAACATTATCCAATAAGCTGAGAAAAACCTCATGCCGAAAAGTTTGTTTTCATAAAAAGTTATAGTTAATTTTGAAAAAGAACAAATTTTGCAACGCGCTAGCGACTTTCTCCTTGCAAGTGATCGGTAGCTTTATTGCTTGCACCTCATATTTAGTTTACACACTTGTTATTTACGTTTATTTATATCTCCCTCATTTCTGTGTAAACTTTCAGTTATATGTAACATATGGGCTGCCGAAATAACAAACAACAAAGCTCCTAACTTAAAAAATGTAAAAGTAGAAGACAAATCGAAAAAATTAACAACCAATCCCAATAAATGCGAATACATAAAATGTCCTTTAAAGGACGAACCTGTTTGTGTGAAAATCAAAAGGAAAAGTATTAACAAAGAGATATATGTAATGCTGTTGAATAAATGTGAAATGAAACACAGTCAATGTGACAAAGGTAAGAAAATATGTTAAAAATGACACATTAAATAATATTTACCAGAAAACTTATATGCGGCTGGAAAGTTGAGTACACCATATCCTGATAGGTTTATAGGGACATATTTGCAACCTCAAAGTTAAGTCGGTAATCTTTAAGTTTTAATTTGATTGATCGAATTATAAAAAAATATATATTAAAAGAGCAACCGTAAAGTGATGGTAGGTGATTACCGCCGCTCATATACAACTACATCTATGTTAAGGGTGTATTGTTGCCCGCCGTGGGATTGGGTACCAAATACCGCACTCATCGAACGAAACGCAGGATCATTTTATTTATTTATTTATTTACACTTTATGTACATACATTAAACATGGAAGAAGTTAAAAATAAAAGAGAAATAAAAACATATGTACAAAGGGTACTGCTTATCCCTTAAAGGGATCTCTTCCAGCAGCCCTGAGATAGGAAAAGTTATCTAATCTGTAAGTCCTGTGCATATAATTACTTAAATACATACATATATACTTATAAGTTCTACCTACATACTATACAATACCTATGTATATACCTACTTACTATATACAATATATATACAATATATATATACATATATATATATATTATTAAGTGAACCTCTTTGGTCACACAGAGTTTTTAAAAAGTTGTATGCCTGTGACGTACCGATCTTTTTTTGTTTTTTCAATGGTTGTCAAAGACACACGTCTGGCGGCAACTCTGTGTCACGCGAGTCATTTTTGTTTAATTATTGTGAACAATTACTTCTTTGATTTATTTGTATTTCTGTTAATAATATTTGAATAAGTAAACCGATGTTATTTCCTGACGTTGTTATTTATTTAACTTGCTTCCTATATCTTCACTAAAATCAGAAGTGCGATAAAGGACGCAAGCCCACATGTAAAATTTTCATAACCTCAAAACCCGCAAAGTAATTGTTCACTTGTATTATTTTATTTGTGAATTTTAATAAGTGTGTGAGTAATAATGGCGCGAAGTTTGTCGCATGGACGAAATGGCTCGCGTGCGTGGAAGCGCACTTGCGTGCGTATACCCGCTCGAGAACTCATGCTAAAGACCTTAACGCTATGGTTCTAGGTCGAGAGGTACACGAGAACTGTCCTGATTATGCTGCGAATTGAGCGCTTCGTGAGATGACTAGAAACAGCACCCAGCAGTATCTCCAAGATGACCAGCAAAGTCAGGATGAACGAGCGAACTGAAGCGCGAATTCTACCTGTACGACGTATGATCCTGTTTTCGTAATTAAGTTTTATCATTTCACAGGCGAGCTGGATTCTGAAATGCGTGGCGCATACAAGTCAATAAAATTCTGGGTAATGGTCGATACCGTGGTGAGGCGAATGGTGTCTCGAAATGTGTGCTGCATTCTTCGAAGGTGATTATGTTTAAACACATTTAACTTTGCCATATATTTGTTTTGTGTTTTGTTTGACCTACAGATGTGAGTGCTGTTTGGGAGACGGTGCAGCTTCATGATGCTTCATCGCCTTGTTCGTGATTGGTCACGATGGTTACCCCTGTAGTAGCACTAACTACGAATCAGGATGTGGCGTTTATCGCTTAGGCCTGAGTTGCCTCCGAGTTGATCCCTGTAGTAGCACTAACTACGAATCAGGATGTGGCGTTTGTCGCTTAGGCCTGAGTTGCCTCCGAGTTTACCCCTGTAGTAACAATTATTGTGAAACAGGATGCGGCATTGGTTTGCCAAGCAGTGATCCCTGTAGCTATAATGCGAACCAGGATGAGGCTTAAGTGCCTGGCGTTTGTTGCCCCGAACACTGAGAAGACCTGTAACGTTTGTCGTTAACACAGGCATGGCTGGCCCGGCGCAAACGTGCACTTTTGGGCGTCTGTTTCAGATATCGAGATAAGTTTGTCGCCTTCGCTTCACATCACGAGCCTACACTGCAATTACGCTTCACGTCACGAGCCTTCATCGAAAATACGCTTCACGAGCCTTCAAGTTACAGCTTACTTATGGGCCCCAGAGAAGTATTTTATTTATGAGACGTCTCAAATTATATGCTTGTGTAAAGTGGTGATGAATTTCAGGATTTGTCCGTTTGATTGAAAGATTATGTGTGAATTGAATGTTGTGAATGAATATGTAAGGATGCGTGGTATTGATATTTGAATGTTGCTTGTTTTGCTTTAATTACATAAAATTTCAGACACTGCACATGATGTTCGTTAGCTGAGTCAGGACCTGGCCGATGCAGATCAACGGCTGGCGTCACAAACAGAGAAGCAGCTCCAACGACTGGCGTCAACTCCGGGTCTTTCCATTCAAGACTGGATCCAGAGTTTGATGCTGGGTCCTCAACAAGGGCCGGGGACGTCCCAGTGTCAGGAGAAGCCGTATTAAGTGAACCTCTTTGGTCACACAGAGTTTTTAAAAAGTTGTATGCCTGTGACGTACCGATCTTTTTTTGTTTTTTCAATGGTTGTCAAAGACACACGTCTGGCGGCAACTCTGTGTCACGCGAGTCATTTTTGTTTAATTATTGTGAACAATTACTTCTTTGATTTATTTGTATTTCTGTTAATAATATTTGAATAAGTAAACCGATGTTATTTCCTGACGTTGTTATTTATTTAACTTGCTTCCTATATCTTCACTAAAAATATATATATATACATGCTTAGAAATATTATACATACCACACTTAATTCATATATTTACTATATACATACATTTAATGACACAAATACTATTTATAATTGAGACAAGTAGTGTTCTCTTATACGTCTTTTAAAGACAGCCACAGATTTGGAATCACGGATCACTGAGGGCAGTGAGTTCCACAAATGGACAGCATGCACAGTGAAAGAGAAGGAAAAGAAGTCAGTGGAGTGGATAGGGGTGGATAGGAGAGATTTTAGATGAGCTCTGCAGTCAGCATCTTCAGGGTGTTCGTACGAAAATCGCTGACGCAGGTAGGACGGGGAAGCAGGATTATGTAGGATATTGAAAAGAAGGCAAAGGATACGACTATTCCGACGCAAGCGAATCGGCAACCACTTCAGTTTTTTGCGGAACTCGGTAACATGATCGTATTTTCGTAAATCAAAGATGAATCTAATACACGAGTTTTGCAAACGTTCCAGTTTACCTAGAACCTCTTCAGTGGAATCCAGACAGCAAGCGTCGGCATAGTCAATGATGGGTTGGATGAGAGTCAGGGCAAGGGTGATTTTAGTTTTAAGAGGAAGGAATGTCTGAAGGGATTTAAGGTTGTGGAATGAATAATGGACCTTACGACTGATTTCGTTCACATAAGAACTCCAGGATAAATTTGAATGGAAGATAACACCTAAATTTTTGGCACTATCTGTGTACGGAATCGGGATTCCGTCCAAACAGACAGGAGGCAGAGCGGAAAAGTCAAGGCGACTGTGGAAGTATCTACTTCCTATGACCATCGCTTGACTTTTATTAGGATTAAGATGTAAGCCAAACGACTTAGTCCATCTACAGATACGATTAAGGTTATCATTTACGAAGGAAATGGCGTTATTAATGTCGGAAGCAGGAAAATGGGTGTAAATTTGTAGGTCGTCAGCATATAAGTGGTAATTTGAGGAGATAACTCTGGTCACTGAGTTGATGAAAATGGTGAACAGTAAAGGAGAGAGCACACCGCCCTGCGGCACACCCGCAACAAGATCACACCAATCAGAAAAGGCCTCATTGACATGAACCCGCTGCGAGCGGCCACGAAGATATGAGTCAAACCAGGAAAGGGTAGAAGGAGACAGGTTAAGGGATTTGAGGATACCGAGAAGAACGTCAAAATCGACTGAGTTGAAGGCATTGGTAAAGTCTAACAGGATTAGTAGAGTCATTTGTTTGTTCTCCATGGCCCATCGAATATCGTCAGTGACGTTTACAAGGGCAGTGACTGTACTGTGGCCGGGACGAAACCCTGACTGATATGGGCAAATAAGTTGGTTGGTAAGTATAAATTTAGAGAATTGACCATGAACAATGTGTTCAAGAACTTTGGATAGGAAAGGCAGGATAGAAATAGGACGGAAGCAAGACAATGACGTGGGGTTGGAAACTTTGGGCAGAGGAATAATGTATGCTTGTTTCCAGGCAGTTGGAAAATTGGAAGAGGAAAGGGAAAAGTTGAATAAATGTGTTAGGACTGAAAGGAGTTCAGGCAGGATCAAGTTTATCATTCTTGAACACAGTTGATCAGGTCCGACAGCTGCTGAGCTTATAGAATTAACAGCCTTTAAGACGTCCTCCTCAGTAGTTTCGACAAAATAAAAAGGATCATGGGAGGCAGGAGTATTCAAAAGGGCATTCAAGGTATTGGCTTTGCTGCTGGGATCTAAAACCGAAGGAGGCGAAGAGAAATGGTTGTTTAACGAGTCCAACCCAAAGTCAATGACGGAAGCGGTAGAGCTTCTCCCGACACCCACAGACCTTAGGAAACCCCAGACTTCAGATGAGGATCTGTTGTTTAAGGAGTCGTGGAAAAATTTCCTCTTGGCATCTCTACACATACGTGTGCATCGAGTACGCAAGTTTTTGTAGATCAGTAGATTTTCTTCAGTCTGACAACGCTTATACCTTCTCTTAGCCTTGTCTCTGGAAGCCATTAAATCTTTAATGGAATCCGAGAGCCAAGGCGCTGGGTTGTATTTGACACTGACACACTTGAGCGGTGCATGAGTTTCAAACAGATTGAGAACTGATTTGGTGAAATATTCAATTTTGTCATCAAGGTTGTCAGAGTCAAACACAGGTTTCCAGTTAATAGACCGGGCATCGTGTTTAAGTAGATTAGAGTTAATATTCTTGAAACTACGAATAAAGATCTTCCTAGGTCGGCGTTTAGGTGCACGAATACGATAAGATAAATAAATTAAGTCATGGTATGAAAAAGGGGCGGTGAGTTGCCCATGACATGCAACATTGCCTGGCGAGGAAACGACCATAAGGTCCAGTAAAGAAGGGATGTTATTGGGAGAGCGGTGGGTAGCAGAAAGCGGTAGGATACTAAGGTTGGATGAGGACAATAGGGAATTTAATTTTTGCGTACGGAGATCATTTTTTAATATACAGGTGTTAAAATCACCCATCACACAGACATGATTATAAAAAGGACAAAAACTATTTAATAACATTTCAAGCGAAGAGAAGTAATCAACGTGGAGGTCAGGGCTGTAAAACACGAGAAGCACCATTTTTGTGTGCCTAAGAGTAATTTCAATAGCTAGATGTTCAGCAGATCCAGAATATTGTGATTGTGAGGTATTTATTATTTTATAGGGTATCTCTGCCCGCAAATATATGGCAACTCCACCACAGCCCTTACCTATTCTATCATTACGAATGAGGACGTACCCTGGAAGAGGATATTGGACTGAAGGTAGTGAGGGTTTCAAGAACGACTCTGAAATTAGAAGCGCATCAAGAGGTAGGTTGGTAAAGGAATTTAATATATCAGCGTAGTGCCCAGGGACACTCTGCGCATTGATATGAGCTATATTCAAGTTAAGAGGAAAGTTGGAAAATATTGTGGAAAGTTGGTCATTTAATGACCGAGGATGGGAAGAGGAGCTCTCAGCACTGGCAAAGCTGTCGGAAGACGAAGACGAACAAGAGAAGTAACTATTATTAAAGTCTTCCATATTTATAATATATAGTATATAGATATTTAAATAAAATAAATTAAAATAAAATAATTAAATGATAAATAAACTTAACAACTTAAATATATGCAAATATACTAATAGATAAGGTTATGCGCAGAACTCACCAAACAGTTAAAAATTAAACTTAAGATAATCACCACATATTATACAAACATAACAATATTAAACTCTATGAAACCTAAGTATGAAACGCACACAAGGAAAAAAAAAAAAGTGAAATAACTTTGTAAAGTAACGTGGAACAAATTTAAAAACTACAATGACTAAAAGGTATAAAAATATAATAATTTAAAGAAATGTAATATAATTGAAATAAACAAATTAAAAATAAAATGAACCTGTTCCGAGTTCATAAAATCTGAGTGATCGCACAGCTCTGAACGCACCCAATGCCAAACCTGATAAGTCACTGTCAAAAATAACATAATTGACAATCAATCAAATCAAGCAAGGGCTCTCTTGACAGTCACAGAAAAAAATATATAAGTAATTTTAGTTTTCACTACATACCGACTAAAGAAATAAAAAAAGTAAATAAAAATGTACAAGGGAGTTGAACTAATGTCGGCGTCGAGTACGCCTAGGCGAGCCAGCCTTGGGATCCGATGTTAGCGTAGGAGGTAGCTGGATGCTACTTGCAGGAGGGAACTTCGTCATCAATGCTTCTAATGCAGTCTTCGTATCTATTTTCACTCGAGATTTTTCCGGAAGGTTAATAACTATTCTGCCGTCAGCCGTCCAACAGTTCTTTATGCCAAAATGAGTACGAGCTGCAGTGAAAACACCATGTCTAACCTTGGTTAAGAATTCCGAAGCTGTGATGCCAGATCCTTTGAGTTCCGTTTTGCTATCCCAGATGAGTTTCCTGTCCTCTACACTATGAAACCGTACAAGGACTGGTCTAGTTTTACCATGTATAGTACCAAGGCGGTGGCAAACATGCAAGGTAGATTTGTTTACATGTTTTAGTTTCATTTGTTCTGTTATAATTTTGTAGAGAACATCTTGTAAATTTTCGTTTTGCTTTTCAGCCACACCATGGAACAGAAGAACCTTACGCCTCATGATAGTCTCATGTCTATCCAGACTCGAACTGATGTCTTCAAATTCCTTTTTTACTCGGGAAAACATCTGCCAAACTAGAGATTTGAAGTTGGCAAAGTCCTGAGATAATGAGGTCACATCTGTCTGAACAGAGGCAGTCCCAGCAACCTTATGCAGCTTACTCTCATAGTCTCGCATCCGAGACTCGAAGAAATTGCCCAATGATTCCAAGTTGCCGATGTCCATAGTTGTAATGTTAACTTGTTGTTATTGTGAAAGTTAAACACTGTGTTTTTATGGTGATTTGAAAGTGAGAGTGTATTGAGGTGAATTCCACACAACTAATCAGTACATTTATAAATTTATATAGCACATGAATTAATTAAATTAAATAAAAAACATAAGCACACAAGATTTACGTGTTAACGCCGCGAGATCTACCCGCGTTTTTCATCATTCCTACTGCACGTCGATTTTCTATTGACGGTGGTATTTCACCGCTCGTGTCAGCCTATTAATCACTGCTGTCGACGACTACAGCTAGACTCTACCACTCTAAAAATACCTAAAGCTTCATAGTGTAACAAATAATCTGGTAGTGATAAAATAATCAATTTTTTAAGAGTTTTTCATATGTTATTTAAAAAAAATGTTATGATGTACTGCTATATTATCATATTCTCTTTTATTTATTTCAGATTTAGAAGTAACAATTGACAATGAAAATATGTGTGACAACCATCTTCATACTAAACTTTTAGGTAACTAACTATCTTAATTCTACGATATAAGTAAGTAAAATACTGAGCGTTTCACACATACCATACTTATTAGGTCGCGAACATTCTTTCCCGGTGGTACGCATTTAAATGACATAAATACAGGGCCGATCCTAGATTGCCCTTTCGAACTGTTTACGCGGTTAAGTATATGTACGAGTCGTAACGACTTCCGAAATCTTCTCAGTGGCCCCGCTTGGCCCTAGACCTGTGTTCTGTCTAGCTCTAGGAGGTCTCCCCTTTTACCGCCAAAAAATCTTATCGGTGTAGACGAATAAACTTAGTACCTATCAATCCCACTGCAATCATGCATATTTTTTTATAATACTGATAACCCTCTCAGTTCAAGCCGTTATACACCACACTACATGCAAAAGTTAAATAAATTCGTTTTCAGGTGCGCGACGAAGAATGAAGCGTGCTATCTTTAATGCTACACAAGGTATTAAAAGCATTTATTTATGGTTCGTAAAATGTATCGTAGAATCAATGTTGGGCACATCCCTAGCGTGTTTTGACATCCCTATAATCTATTGGTATCTTTTTTTTTGGCCATGGTGCGGTTAAAAATTATGTGCCGATGACAAGTTACATTTTTTTAATAATATAATTTTGATATTATTAGCAACCTTGGAAAATTGGAATAAGGAAAGGAAATCAGTCACGTTTTTAAGTTAATTAAGTACGATCATAAAATTAGAAAAGTTTTAGGTTTAGTCTACATATATTGTTTTTTTTATATATGAATAGCGAGCAAACCACCATGCGGGTCACCTGATGGTAAGTGATCACCGCCGCCCATGACTACCCGCAACACTGTGGGTGTTGGGTGTGTTGCCGCCCTTTAAGGTGGGAATACACTCTCGACTTGAAGAGCCCCATGTTGTATGTAGCCGGGAATACCGCTGCAGGAAGTTCATTCCACATCTGCGTAGTGCGTGGCAGAAAATTCCGCCTGAAACGCACGGTGGTGGAGCGCCAGCTACATAGTTGTTTGTGCAATGTTCTCTTTTACTTCAAGTAAAAGCCACAGGCAGGTAGTAGGTCTAGGAACGTAGGAAACTCAAAATGATGATGGTTAATTAAGAAAAAAATCACAATATTTTATTTATTGTCATATTTTATTTATTTAAAAATATCTTTCATTCATTAATCAGCTCGGTGAAGGTCGTTCTAAAGCGGGATCCTATACTAACATAATTGGTGTGTTAGACTGAAGTTTTTATTTATTTAGTAAAGGTTATAATTATAAAAATATTTCCGTTTCAGATGACCCTAAACTAAAGGGTTCAAAGGTAAGTGTTTTTAAAAGATATTTAGAAACAATTCACTGAAACTGAACTGACAATATTTTTATCATTTTCTTTTTTGTATAAATGATGGAGATGGATAAGTTATGCGCACTTGTATGTGTAAAAAGTTTTTTGATTTGTGTCGAAAACAACCTAAGTACTTAGGTACTTATTGTATCGATTTTGATAGCGATTTATAACATACACTCACTTGAGACGCTGAATTCAAGAGCTAAGTAGTAAAGTAAGTGCTCAAGTTCAATCTCAAAGTTGAGAGTGATTTATTAATACGGGTCTTAACATTCCTTATAACAAATACACTTTTTTCGCATAAAAACCAGAATTTTTCTTATCTCATTGCGTTCTAATATTATACCTATAAGTAATTTTAGTCAGAAAGTGTATTCCCAATTTACTTATGTAAAGTAAAAGTTACCAGCATACGAAAACAACAAAGCTTTTGACCATTTTAAATATGAGTTTGTGTTTAAACTTTTTTTTCACGTTTTTTAGAAAAAAAGAATACAGAGAACAAAAAAGAAAACTAAAAAACAAAAAGTACAAAAAAAACAGCAAAAAAATATAAAAAAGAAGCAAAAACAAATAGAAAAAACGCAAAAACAACTCGATAAGATGCGAGAGAGGTATGAAAAGAAATATGGTATGGCGCCAGTAAGTATTAATTTACTATTACTTACTTACTTACTTTGGGTATTGGAATTTATCTGCAAAAAATCAAAAAAATATAAATAACTACATCACTACATAGTATAAAACAAAGTCGCTTGTTCTGTCCCTAATGTATGCTTAAATCTTTAAAACTCCGCAAGGGATTTTGTAGCGTTTTCTTTAATAGATAGAGTGATTCAAGAGAATGGTTTACAATGTATAATAACATACAGGGAAAGGAGTTTTACTCCAAATTTAACGCGTGCGAAGCCGCGTGGGTAAAGGTAGTAATTAATAAATCTGCTTATTATGTAAATAAAAAAATAACATCCGATTCCCATAAGCTTACATAATAACTCAACGGATTTTAATTTAGTTTAGTGAAAATATAACTTTGAAATTGTAGAGTGAATTTGTTTACCCGAAAAATTTTAGATATCAAAATAAAATTAAATAAAAACTGTGATGTGAAATGGTGCGGATTAGAGGAAATAGGCCTAAAACGCATAAAAATCAATAAATTTATTCAGTTAAAATCTGGAAATAGTGAAGAACAAAAAATAATCTTGTTTTAAGAAGTTTTCGAATAATTTTCGCGCTATGTACCTATATTATTATTTATTAAGGGGCCGGATGTATTTTTAAAAATTTTTTTTAGAGTTATGAAAAAAAAAACATTTATTACCCTCAATAAGTTGTACTTTACCTTGTGAATGGTATTGGGTTTGTTTTTCCAGGAAGATGAAGAGGAATGGGTAAGAAGTTTTATTTTTAAAAACTATACCTAGAAGGATATCTTAAGTTACGAAGTGCTCAGTTATTATGTTAAGGTAACCATAATAACTACCCGATAACGCGGTTTTTAAGTGTGCTTAAGAGTGCATATTTAGTTATATTTACAATCTAATCCATCGTCGTAACGATTCACGTCTGGATTAGAAATTAAATTGTTTGCTGACGCAACATGCTCGCTTGGCTAGCGCATGAGACAGAATCAACTAAACACGCTCGTCACTACACTCCTTGTTAACCTTTAATTATTTAAGCCATCGTCGTTTTGATTAGTTCGTACTTATCTACTAGGACCCAACTTTTATATCAGATTTATTCTTATTTGTAAACCACCATGTGGATCATGTTGTGTTTGCTTTTTCAGAATTATGGAGGAGGTAACAAAGGGGTAAATTGGGGTAACTATGGGGTAAGTTTTTTGTAGAATATCTAAAACTGACTTTGTAGTAGTAGCTACTATAGTTATGAACAATATCTTAAATCAATATTATAAATAGTTTTTTTTTTATTAATATTATTATGTGGTTTTTAATCTAATACAGGACCCAACATTTATATCAGATGTATTCTTATTTGTACATCGTCATGTGAATAACATTCTGTATGTTGTTTAAGAATTATGGAGGGGGTAACAATGGGGTAGGTTTTTTTAAATTATACAAGAATATCAGAAACTGACTTTATACAATAACTTAAGTATTTTGTTATGTTAAGAAAACCAAAATGGCTACCAGAATACGCTGTTTTTTGTGTGTTTCAAAGTGCATTTCTATTTATACATAGTTATTTTTTATTTATTTATGGTTTTTTCAAATGAAAGGACCAAACATTTTATGAGATGTATACTAAATTGTTTATCGACATGTGAACATAATTCCTTTTTTTCAGAATTATGGAGGGGGTAACAATGGGGTAAGTTTTTTAAATTATACAAGAATATCTGAAACTGGCTTTGTTCAATAACTTAAGTATTTTGTTATGTTAAGGAAACCAAAATGGCTACCAGATTGAGCTGTTTTTTGTGTGTTTCAAAGTGCATTTCTATTTATACATAGTTATTTTTTATTTGTTTATGGTTTTTGTCATACGACACTTGACGTATACTTAATTTTATATCGACATGTGAATCTTGTTCCTTTTTTCTCAGAATTATGGAGGGAGTAACAATGGGGTAATTTTGTTTAAATTATACAAGAATATCTGAAACTGACGTTGAATATCTGAAAATAGTTTTTGTCAAATGACAGACCAAACTTTTTTATGAGATGTATACTTAATTGTATACCGACATTTGAATCTTATACCTTTTTTCAGAATTATGGAGGGGGTACCAAAGGGGTAAGTTTCTTTTTATCATACAAGAATACCAATAGTTATGAACAATATCTAAAATCAATATAATAAATAGTTTTTTTTATTATATGTGGTTGTTTACCTAAAGATACATTACATTGTGTTTGTTGTTTCAGAATTATGGAGGGGGTAACAATGGGGTAAGTTTTTTTAAATTATACAAGAATGTCTGAAACTGACTCGTACGATTACTTAAGTATATTGTTATGTTAAGGAAACCAATATGGCTACCAGATTACGCTGTTTTTGTGTGTTTCAAAGTGGAATTAACTATTTATACATGGTTATTTTTATTTATTAATGGTTTTTGTCAAATGACAGGACAAAACTTTTTAATGAGGTGTATACTTAATTGAACTTCGACTTAGGAATCTTATCGCGTTTGTTTTTTTTCAGAATAAGGCAGGGGTAACTTTGCCACACAAATTTCACAAGGTAAATTTCTTTTTATTATAAAAGAATACCAAAAAATATGAACAATATCTATAATCAATATAATAAATAGTATTTTTTTATTAATATATGGTTTTTAATCTAAAGACAGGATCCAACTTTTATATCGGATGTATTCTTATTTGTACATCGTCATGTGAATATACATAGATTTTAATTTTAGTTTTGCATTTAAATTGCTAATTTATTAATTTTGAAGTTATAGATTTGCTGAGTTTCCTTTTTTTGTTCAATCAAGAAATTTATTTAAGATCCATGGACGTATAGTTAATATCTGAAAATAGTGATAAACAAAAATATCTTGTTTAAAAAAGTATTCGAATAATTTTCGCGCTAGTTTTTTTATCGCATCGCTTCGATTAATTTTTAGGTCCGATGTATTGTTTTTTTTTGAGTTATGGATCAAAATACCTATATTTTACTCTTTATTGCTCTCAATAAGTTGTACTTCACCTTGTGAATTGTATTGGGTTCGTTTTTCCAGGATTACTTTGTTGGGGTAAGAAGCTCAGTTATGTTAAGGAACACCCGATAACGCAATTGCCAAGTGTGCTCAAGAGTGAATATTTATTTATATTTACAATTTAATTCATCGTCGTAACGATTTCACGTCTGGATTAGAAACGAGATTGTTTGCTGCCGCAAGACTTTCGCTACGCTCTCTTCGCTCGCTATGCTCGCTAGGCTAGCGCACGTGATAAAATGAACTAAACACGCTCGTCACTGCACTCCTCGTTAACTTTTGGTTATTTTATAACACTTTTGTTCTGTTAAGATTTTTGTGATGTCACTTTATATTGGATGAGCGTACTTATATTAAATGAAGAATTCATATGTCAGATGGTTTTTATATCTGCCACATGTTCACCCCATCGTATGTAAAGCCCAATTTTTTGCCAGTTTGTTTATTAAATGCAATATAACAGACGCTACGGCTGAATTCAGGCGGCTTATATTCTTACTTGTTTTTTTTTTTGTAAGCAATGGAATATACGTCTTTAATTTTATCATTAATTGCTCAGGTTGTAATTTATTTTGTGAATTGTATTCTATCTCGTGTTTTCAGGTATTTGGAAGTGGTGCCTGGGTAAGAATTTTTTAATAAAAAAAACTTAATATTTAAAGAAATTTTTAAAGTTATGAAGGTCAACAAAAACCATATAAACACATATGGGAATCGTTTGAGCAATCATCGATTAAATTTTGAAATTATTACCTTTAAAGTATGTTATGAAGTATACTGTTTAAAAAAGTTACCGCGCCTTATAAGAACATTTAATTAGATAAAATAAGGCAATGTAAAAACAAGAAGTGAGCATCATACAAAATATTGCGTTTTTGGAAACCGTTGAATATTTTTATATCTATTTAAGCACTGAGACAAATGCCCCACTGGTTCAGTTTAGTTTCCAGTTATAGTCCGCGAGGCGTAAGCTGAGCCTTGCATTCGTGTGCGTAGTCACTAAAAGTAGAGTTAGACAAAAAATTCAGTTTATCTTTACATTAAACAGTTCAAATAAAAACTGTAAGATTTCGATTAGTAATTAAGCAATGCATTTTGTCATATGTTGTTTAAGCTATCGTCCTTTTGACAATGTTCGTACTTATCTTATAGGACCCAATTTATATGTCAGATGTATTCTTATTTGTACGGTCGGTTGCAAAAGTCCATACAGAGTGTATAAAAAATAATTCACATTATTATTATGCCAAACTTTCCTACCTAAGTATCTGTCTTTCTATGTCCTTTATTTTAAATAGGTATATTGGAGCAATTATAACTTTAACCAACACGAAATAGACAACGCTTTTATTTCACAAAGATTATTCTTACATAATCATAAATACTTAATAATAATCATAAATTCGAACGCAGAAAAGTAATCTATATGACTTTAAATCAGAATTATAATATCGAAAAGATATCCAATTCAATTTACAATATGAAACAATAATTAGTACAAAATAAGCAAGATACATAACCAACCAACACAACGCTCAAAGGAAAAGTGAATCTAGCTTCCTATATTTTAAAAATATCAACTGCCGTCGTGCTGAACGCTGATTGGCTGGCTGCAACATCTGGGAGTTTTGGTGTTGCCATAGTGCTGCCAACAAGTGTAAGGTCAATAACTGCTTGCATACAAATTACACACACATTGACATTAAATGTTACAACAATTATTTTCGACCTAAACGTAAAAGACTTAAGCATAAACATATTTAAAAAAATATTAGTCGAAATGCGGGTAAAATTAAAAATCATGTTTCTTACGAACGTCACAATTTGAAGGTAAACGAAAATAAACAAAATCATACAATGATTGAATTATTACTTACTTTTATTTACTACTAGTGGACGCCCGCGACTTCGTTCGCGTGGAAGTCGGTTTCCCGTGGGAATGAGAAGTTTTCCCGCGGTAAAAAGTACCCTATGTCCTTTCCCAAGTTCAGTTCTTTCTTCACACCAAATTTCATCAAAATCGGTTCAGTGGTTTAGGCGTGAAAGCGTAACAGACAGACAGACAGACAGACAGACAGACAGAGTTACTTTCGCATTTATAATATTAGTAGGGATAGTAGGGATATACCCTTATTTTGTTTATTTACCCTCATTTAGTTAGTTAATATTTCTTTCAATACGACTTAAAAAACAAAATAACGGAAACCGATAATAAAAATACGGTTATAAATATAAAAGGGTTCAGAAGGTAACTAGTTACTGAGACGAAATAATAACTATGAGACCATAAGTAGTTTAAACGATCGTATAGATTATAGATGAATGAAGAATAGAAGAAATAAAACAACAACCACAATATTTTACAGAAATGTGCTGAACCTGAAGTCTTTCAAATTAAGGTTGAGAATGTTGTCGGTTAGAGTGAAGGTAGATCCGAAAAACATCATCGTTTTTAAGAAAATGTTTAAACAACCACAATGGTTTATAAAAATATATTGAGCTTTTGAAACTGTCGCGTTAAGGTTGATATTAAGAAGTAGTAGTAAAATAGTAGTTCATTTACGTTAGTGTGTGTGAATGTGACCACTGGATGCGATAATGTTTGTCAACTCTAAGTCTCAAAGTATGCACTTTTGCAGCTTACCTTACAATTCCATATGGATCATAATTCGAGTTTTTTTTTCAGCCTCATGGAGGGGGTAACAACGGGGTGAGTTTTTGTTTATTATACAAGAATATTAAAAGTAATGAAAAGTATCTTAAGTATGTTGTTTGTGTTTTTAAGGAAACCAAAATGGCTACCAGATAACGCGGTTTTTTGTGCATTTTTATTTATACTTAGTTTTTTTTATATGGTTTTTTGTCTAAATATAGGATCCATTTTTTATGACCAATGTATTGTTATTGAAAAAAAAACCTCTGACTAAGTTGCACATCGCCATGTGAATCATATTGTTTGGTTTTTACAGAATAATGGATGGGATAACAAAGAGGTGAGTTTGTTGTTTTAATTATACAAGAATATCTAAAGTTATTAACTACATCTAGAGTACCTAAGTTTTTATGTTAAGGGAACCTTAATGACTACGCGGTTCTTGTGTGCATTTTTTAAATACCTTTTTTATTTATATAAGTCTAATTGCGTTATTTCTTTGAAGAATTACGGAGGGGGTAACAATGGGGTAAGTTTTTTTAAACTATAGAATATGGGTTGTGTCTGTAGAGTTCTTTTTAAATCTCTCTTATCCACCCCTATCCACTCCACTGGCATTTTTCCTTCTTTAAAAAGTGGGTTGTTGGGTAAGCGACCGACTTGTCAAGCTTATTCCAAATATTTTTTGGTGTTTACTTACCGAAATCATTAAGAGGCCTTACGTTTTTTCGAGACGGGTCAAAATAGGTATTTGACTCGCACCCACACAAACGCAGCAGCTCTCGGACGCGTGTGTGCATTGCGTAATTCGGAGCCGTCGTTGTCTAGTACGATTTAACGGTTTTGATCTTTTGATAGTTTGGATACTTTTTGTCTTTAAATGAAATAATATTGGGAAAATAAAACATAGCATTGATTAATTAATTTATAATGTGTAACAAACATAAAAAAACCTAAAAAAATGACATAATCACAATTCACATATTATTATCTTCTTCTTCGTCAACTTTTCGTTTTTTAATCATTTCCCTTTTTTTGATTGCTTCTAAAATGTATTCGGGCTCTTTTATTTCCATTTGCCGGTCTAATCTCGAATCGATAGTTTCAGGTCGAGAGAAAACAGTCGAATTAGATTTTTTTCAGTTTATTTTCCATGACGTTACATAACTCCTTATCTTTCTCTATTATTTCGAATTTTTTAACCTTTTAATATCTCTTGCATGATTAAGAAATTCAAGATTTGCCCTTTTTTCTTTTTCAACTTGAATTCTGTTCTTTTATTGCCCATTCTGATTCTGATTTGATACCTACAAGCATAAAACTTCAATGAAGTAAAAAGCATAAACTAAATACATACAATATAATAAATAATATATATTAAAATCATTGTTTATGGAATATCTGTAATATGTCAAACATCGCGATGAAGTTGAACGATTATTAACGTATTTCGACCGTTTTATTCAATTATTTTAGTAATGAAACAATAAATATTTGTATATTTTTCTCTGTCACTTCAGTGGAACACTGTATGAAGAATTTAATAGATATTTTTATTTGAATTCAAGTTTATCATTTTAGTACCTATCGAACGCATGCAGTACATATAGTACATATCGAAAGCAGGTTCGCTCTGTGGCTGCAAGTGCAACGGACGTGTTTACTTTTATCGCGTTATCTCAAAGTTATAGTAGAAGTAATGGCACCGAATAAGTGTTCATGTTGCAATAAAAACGTCACTCAAAAATCTCCGGGTCTTGAGTGTAGCAGATGTGGAAAAACCGTGCATGCTTCAACCACCTGTGCTAAGCTTACCAACAAACAGCTGGCTGCTCTACGAAACTCAGATGGCCTGGAATGGAGCTGTGAAGAGTGTCTGAACAGTGTATCTAGACGATCATCTTTTTTCACACCACAAAAGCGCGATGAAAGCTCAGACAACGAAGAGGGGCAACTTCCAAGTTTCAATGAGAAAAAACTAATTGCCGGCATCACTAGAGAAATGCAAAAAATTGTAAAAGCGGAAATGAGCGAGATATCTGCAGCTATAGAACATATGAATGGGCAAATGACCGACATCGAAGAAATAGTTAAAAAATAGGAAAGTACCATAAAAGCTCTGTTAAATAAAAATGAAAATCTAAGTAACAAAAACAAGAATCTCGAACTCAGGGTTGCAGTCCTTGAACAACACAAAAACGAAGTCGATCAGAAATTACTTTCAAACACCCTAGAAATTGCTGGAATTCCTGAATTACCTAACCAGAATATCGAAACAGTCATGGTTAACCTAGCCAATAAATTGGGGGTAGAACCTAACGATATTATAGCGGCTCGTCGTATGCCAAAACCTAAGGATCGTCCATATCCTGGCCATATTATATTACAGGTAAAATCAACGACTGCCAGGAACCAATGGATACAAAAAGGCAAATCTAAAGAGCTTACTGCCGAAACTATTATACAAAACCTACCTACTGATCAAGCTACTCGTCGGGTGTACGTGCGCGAGCCATTAACTCATCATACAAAAACCCTTTTGTATAATGCACAGCAAAAACTCAAAGATCACTACAAGTTCGTGTGGTGCAAAGCAGGTATTATCTATGTTAAGAAAACTGAAGATAAGAGTAGGCCTCATATCATACGCATGATGGCCGATATAGACGCATTAGTACCAAAAAAAAACTACTTATAAATCATACGTAGCACCTATACAACCCTAACTATATAATAATGGCTAACAATTCTCCAGAAATACATAACTGCACCACACTTAACTCATTTCTTAAATGTGTACCACTTCACCAACTTAATTTACTAAGTATTCACATAAATATTCGATCCATTAAAAAAAACTTTAGCAAACTGCAACTTATTATAGACTCATGTAATAAACCTATAGATGTCATCATTTTAACTGAGGTAGGAATCTCTCAAGCATTGTGTAACCTATATAATTTACCCGGTTATAGAATGCACACAGAACTGCGACCTAAACAAAAAGGTGGCGGTATTATAGTTTATGTAAAAAACTATCTTAAATTTACACAAATAACAACAAAAACAATACACTTTGAATCATTATTCGGCCACTTAGTTACTTCAAACAACGAAACTTTGACACTGTGTGCATTCTACAGACCTCCTTCAACTAATAAGACGATGTTTGTCTCGGAGCTCTCACGATCACTAAACAAATACTTAACCAAAAACGTTATCATACTTGGCGACGCAAACATTGACTTAAAACCAAACACGCCAATTAAAAACCACTATGTCGATATGCTTTCCGAGCATGGATTCATTGCCGGTATAACAACATATACACGCATTGAGCTGAGACTAAATAAAATAAGTAATAATAATAACTCAAACCCAACCTTTCGTCCGAGCAAAACACCTAGCTCACGTGGGGGGCGGACACGTGTACTATTGAAACTTACACGGCTAACAAGGCAATGGTAACCTTACGAAGAGCATCATGAAAAGTCAATTTAAGAAGTATAATCTACGGCCGCTACCCGGGGGTCGCCGGGGCGTATCTGGAGCCGACGCTGGATACCTCAGCATGCGAACCGTTGGCGACGGGGGACTGAGCAGGCGGGTTCCCCTCGAACAAAACACTACAGCCGATACCGATTCACATTCATTTCCACCATCATCACCTAATAGCTTGTTCCCATCACCCAGCTCATCACCTCACCCATTTTCTTTAATATCTAGTCCACAATCATCTGTATCTTCATCAATGTCTGATGATGCTGTGCAAGAGGCATGCGCCAATAATTTTGCACCCGTCGCAGGCACCACCCGTGCGCGTAAAAAATGGTCAGAAGCAATGAACAGATTTATATGGCGCACATACCTAATAGTAACGAAACTTGAAACCAACACCAAAGGTTATTTAGAACCACTCTACCAACTTTTCAATGAAAAATTTCCGGACATGGAGGCTACTAAACAAAGAGTAGGATGTCAACGACGTGCTATCCTTAATAACAAGCTACTTAAACAAGAAATATTAGACGAAATAAAATCTGAGGTTGCAATTACTCTACAAACTGATACTAATTACCATGACAATCCCATTCCCTCAATAACAACCACCTCCCAAAGAATGCACTGGTCAGATGAAATCAATGAATCAATATTAAAAATTTATTATGAAGTTACTGATTTGGAGACGAATTTAACTGCATACAGAACCAAATTGTACCAGAGTTTTGTAGGACAATATCCACATCTGTCTCACTTGAGTGAACAAAGAATCGCAGATCAGCGTAGAGCCATAGTACATAACAAACTACTGTCACTGACTAAAATAAAACAAATCAGGGACTCTATCCACATAAATGAAAACGTAGAAACATATACACACACAAACTCTAATCTTATTCCAAGTAATTCACACGTTACCGTGGAAATTACGGCACCAAGATATGACACTGCAATTACAACAGATATCCCTGAAAGTAATGAAGTTGATCTACCACCAGAATTAAAAGAACACTTGAACCGTTTATTTGAGGAGACTGTGGAGAAATTTACAAACACTAACCCCACATCAAGGCCTCCTATACCAAAACTTAAAGTATCTTATAAATTAAATAACACTTTAAAATATATAAATAGTTCCTTACTACCTAGTTATATTACACCAGATTCAGAGTTCGAAGCAGTCCAACTTATTATTTATTGCGCAGCTCACGTGACAGCAACAATATGTGGAGCTCAGATGCGAAATTCACAAAATAAAAGGCCACAATCTAATTACATTCCACCATGGCAGAGGCGCCTTCAGAATAAGATTGAGGAACTTAGAGTTCATATAGGTAAAGTCACCGAGTATAGTCGAGGCAATCATAGTCATAGGTTAACAAAACATTTAGAAAAAATTAAATATAAATATCTTGTTCACTCACGTTGCAACGTAGCTTTGGTAAAATGGACAAATTACAGCTTGCTAAGGACGCTGCTAAAATCGATTGGTGTAAAGTTGAGCAGCAATCATCCGTAAATGATCAAGTCCAGATTTTTAACAGTCTTCTTACTCGTTTGTTTGATATACATGCACCTGTCAAACCAATAAAAATCAGACATCTTCCTGCTCCTTGGCTTACACCTGAACTAAAATCTTTAATGTCTAAAAGAAATCGTGCTAAATCATCTTACAAAAGGAATCCCAATGACATAAATCGTGAAGTGTATCGACTTCTACGTAATCGCTGCAATACAGCTTGTAGAGACGCACAACGACGCCATATCCACAACTCTATTGATAATCCAGATCCCAAAAAGGTCTGGAAATTTCTTAAATCACTAGGTATTGGTAAGCAACGCAATAAGTCACTGTCACCAAACCTAAATATTGACGCTCTTAATCAACATTTTGCAAATTCTCCTCTATGTACAGATCTTGTAAAGACTGCTACAATAGCAAAACTTTCTTCTCTTCCATTACCTATTTTTCCTCAATTCCATTTTCAACAGTTTGCTGATTGTGATATTAAGAGAAATATCCTAGCTATTACGTCTAATGCCGTAGGCTGTGACAACGTTAGTCGGAAAATGATCCTTCCTATAATTGATATCCTCACCCCTGTCATAACCAAAATCCTGAACTTTTCTATTACAACCCACACCTTCCCTGACATCTGGAAAGATGCAGAGATAATTCCTCTACCCAAAATCAACAATCCTACATCCTTCACAGAGTATAGACCGATTTCCATCTTGCCCTTCCTATCCAAAGTCCTGGAGCGGTTGGTGCACCAGCAGTTGAACAGCTTCTTAGTGTCCAATAACCTACATAACCCTTTCCAATCTGGCTTTCGTCCTGGCGGCATTAGTTAACATTACAGACGATATACGAGCAGCTATGGAGGATCGACAGCTTACTGTTCTGACTTTACTGGACTTCAGTAATGCTTTTAATACTGTTGATTTCGACATACTGCTTGCAGTCCTACGTTCTCTTAATATATCTCCAACAGTAATAGACTGGTTTCATAGTTACTTGCGAGGACGCCGACAGCGTATATCTATTGACGATAAACAATCCTCGTGGTGTGGATTGAACTGCGGTGTTCCGCAAGGTGGCGTGTTGTCCCCACTCCTTTTCTCAATTTTTATAAATTCTATAACATCTAACATATCTTCTCTCTACCATCTGTATGCTGATGACTTACAAATTTACACACACGCGTCACTGGAAAACCTTAACTCAGCAATTGCAAAAACTAATATTAATTTGAGTTTAATAAATGACTGGAGTAAACAATTTGGTGTCGTGGTAAATACTTTAAAGACACAGGTCATTATCTTAGGGAGTAGACAAATGCTAGGTAAAATTGATCTACAGCAACTTCCTGAAGTTTACTTTGATGGAGTACAGATTCCATATAGTACTGCTGTTAAAAATCTCGGCATTATCATGGACAGCACACTTACATGGAATTCTCAGGTCGAGCAAATGAGCAGGAGGATTTTTGCTGCGGCTGGTAGTTTAAGACGTCTGAAGAATGTGTTACCCATTGCTACCAAAGTTACTCTTGCTCAATCCATACTCCTTCCCATCCTTGATTATGCTGACATATCGTTTGTTGACCTGAGCGAGGAACAACTAAGCAAGCTGGAGCGGCTGCAAAATATGTGCATCCTCTTTATTTTCGGGTTGCGCAAATTTGACCACATCACGGAATACCGTAACAGACTTGGTTGGCTTCCCATTCGCCTTCGCAGGAATACTCATATCCTTTCCTTCCTCTACCGTGTGCTGAATGATTCACATACTCCGAAATATCTCAAAGAACGGTTTAACTATTGGCACGAGAGACACAATCTTGGCCTGCGAAGTACCTCATCTCTGGTGTTAGCAACACCAGTGAACCACTCAAATTTCTTCAACAATTCATTTACTGTGCAAGCTATAAAACTTTGGAACTCTCTCACCGTTGAAATTCGACAATGTAAAACACTGCACCTATTTAAAAAGTCTATATACGAATTTTTCAAATCTAATTATAATCCTAACACACATTGAGTTATCATTCATTCATATTAATTTTTATAGTTAATGTATTATATTGCAATAGGATGCGAGGTTTGGGTTTTGGACAGCGGAGTTTATAGGACATGTAAAGGAGATCATGATACGAGAACGCTTCAGCGCTGTGCTGTCCAAATAAGGAAACATGATGAGGAGAGGATACCATACAAAGATCAAGGAGAGATGGGTTGGAATTTGGGTAGAAATGGGTAGGATTCGAAGGGAGTATGTGGATGTTGCAGGATTCGGCGATAGACTTGAGTCGTTTACTGCGACTATCATCTTTGAGCAGGCAGGTGTTGAAATCCCCCATAAGAACGAGATGTTGGTAAGTCGGCATCAATTCCTCTAGTAGTGACTCGAGTACAGGAAAATAGTTTATTGTTGCCAATGGACTGTACATTATTCCCAACAAGAGTCTAGAATGGGAGATGGTAACCTCTATAAAAAGGTATTCCACTGGTGAATTTGCATCTGACAATCGAACTATGGAGTATGGTATATTTGCCCTGAGATAGAGAGCAACACCACCACCAACTCGACCTTGACGATCATTTCTAATCATGTGAAACCCTGGTAATGCGTACGAAGTAGAAGGCAAACACTGCTGTAACCAGGATTCCGACACAAAAATAGCATGTAAATAGTTATTATTGAACGTACTAAGTAGATCGGGATAATGTGCAGGAATACTCTGGGCATTAATATAGACGATGTTAAAGTTATTAGGATACTGGGAAAAACAAGATACCAAGGATTCATCAAGGGAGGAGGAAATACTTTGAAAGCTGTCATCACTCTCCGAAATATCACGACAGGTCATAAATGACGAATCTGTTGAATTAAGAAAACTGTCATCGGGTGAGTTACTCATTCAATATAAATATAAAAAATAATAATATTAATATAAAATATAATATAATTAGGTATAACTATATCAAAATATATATAATAATTTAATAATACAACATAATAATACCTACCAGCAGCAGTACAATAAATAGAAATAACTTACTTAAATATTTTTACACTATTCCACATTTGTATATAAACCCGGGGTTCAATATAACAAATTAAAGAGATATTAAAAATAAATACAAATATTTGTACCCAGGGTGAAATTATAGAAATGGAAGGAATCAGACAATCGCATAGACTAAAATGATTGACAGTTGAGTGAGTGAGTTATAAAAGTGGCATTGACATGACATTTGCGTTCAAAACCTGTCAAGTCAAGTGAATTAATAAAGTAAACAATTAAAATTAAAACTATGTACACAATATTAAAAACTAGGATTATAGTTTAAAAGCAAATGTAAAATTACTTTTTGGCAAGTAAACGTCTACTTTGCTTAGGCAATGGTTTAATCTTGCCTGGAATCTTGTCGGTGATATCTCGGTTGGGCGAAGTCGCAGGCTGCACATCGGGAATGGCTTCTAATTCTGCGACGGAGAGAACACGATGTCGAGAGCCTGCAGTGTCCAACACGAAAATGGCTCCATCCCTAGTCCAGCAGCTGGATATACCAAGCTTTTTACGAGCTGCCATGAACGCGTCGTGTCGCGTCTTTGTCAGAAACTCCGACAGGGTGATCCCAGAGCCCTTAAGCTTCGTTTTGCTGGCCCAAGTAGGTCATGCATTGACCATATATTTGTTCGACTTAACACAATGCGTCCGTGCACGGCAGCAATCGACACCGTTCTGGCGGACCACCGAATTGTAGCAGTGGCGTGCGAAAGCATTCACCCATCTCATATACAGTATGATGTAAAATGTAAGAATAAAATGTTTGATAGCGAGATTTTAAACAAGGAACTAAATAGAATGAGCTGGTCAATTCCTTCTAACGTGTCTTGCCCCGAAAAAATGTATAGTATAATTAAATCGAATTTCGAATTAGCATACAGTAAATCATTAAAAAAAAGCAAAAAATATAACAATAAAAATATAAAACAACCTTGGATAAAAGAATACATGTTAAAATTAGCCGACAAAAGAGATGCTTTGTACAGTCAGTGGAAAAGAGATACATCTAATTTAGGCCTTAGATTACAATATAATAAACTCCGTAATAAAATTCATAAAATACTAGAGTATAATAAAAACGCTTACTACTGCAATGAAATAAGTAAAAACTATAGAAATTCTAGAAAGTTGTGGCAAATTATTAACAATATATGCGGTAGGGCCACCAACTCAATAGATTCTCTAATAAAAAAAGCGTTTGCGACGCCGAAACAATCAGACTCAGTTATCGCGAACAAATTTGCCAATGAATTTAGAAATGCTGTTAAAAGGATTGTTCCTACATGTCCTATAAAGCTTTTACATCAATCTGACTCCTCTACAATAGCCAATGTTAGTCTCAGGCTGAAAATGGCAACGCCCAAAAGTGTCCTTAAAATAATTAATAATCTCAATAGCAATAAAGCCCCTGGCAGTGATGGAATACGAATAATTGACATCAAAAACGTTGCTCAAAAAATAGCGTCATCAATTGCACACTTGATCAATACTAGTATTAAAACGGGAATCTATCCGAATGGCCTTAAACAAAGTTGCGTAAGACCTATTTTCAAAAAAGGAAAGCAAGACGACATAAAAAATTACCGGCCTATATCCTTATTGCCAACAATAGATAAAATTATAGAAAAATATATTAGTGAACAAATACATACGTTTTATAGAAATAATAAAGTAATCAATAGCAACCAATACGGTTTTCAGCCAAAGAAAAGCACAACCACTTTATTATCAAATTTTTCTGATGAAGTAAACAGTCACTTGCATGGTCGCAAACATGTACTAGCTTTATTCATTGATTTTTCTCGGGCGTTTGATACCCTAGATCACACCAACCTACTCACCAAAATTGAAAACTCTGGTGTTAGAGGTCCTACACTAAATTGGTGTAGTGACTATCTCAGAAATCGCTCGTATTTTGTCAAAGTTGGTAACGCTACTAGCGATATCCTGCCATCTACGGAGGGAACGGCGCAAGGCTCAGTTGTCGGGCCCCTCCATTTCATAGCATATGTCAATGACATGAACGATGTCCTTCAGCACTGCACATCATATCAATTTGCTGATGATACATGCCTAATTGTTGCTGATAAAGACCCCAATGCTGCTCTCATAAAACTACAGCAAGACTTTGATTCACTCAATAAATGGTGTCACGATAATAAACTGGTCCTCAATGCTGACAAGACTAAACTTGTTCACATCCGATCTCCTTATGGGAAGACCTATATCGAAACCAACAACATACTAAAAGCCCATGACCATACTTGTTTTCACAAAAAAAGTCGTACCTACATGTCATTGCCCAACAATAGAATCAGTAAAACAACATACATATTTAGGGTTAATAGTTGATAATCACTTCAATTGGAAACAACATATAAATGCGGTATGCGACAAATTACGCGCGTTTCTGGCAAACATTACAATTATAAAAAGAAGAATCCCATATAAAGTTTTACTTATGCTTTACAATGCCCTAGCCGACTCAATTTTATCTTACGGCATAACAAGCTATGGTAGAACATATAAGACATACCTAGAAAGTATTAAGGCAATACAAATAAGAATATTAAAACAAATTGTATCACCAAACATCAAAGAAACATATAAAAATAACTATGAACAACTTTTTAAGCATTGCAATGTATTACCTATTCAACTTAAATTCAATCTCAACATTTTAAAAGAAAAATTTTTTAATAAACATATTCAAAAAGAAATCAAACACAACACTTTCACCCGTAAAATTAAAAATAGACAATTAAATATAACAACTTCAATAAATAATACGTACGGAGAACGACTGACATCCTATATGGTTCCTCGTTTAATAAATAATTTAGATTTAGATCTTAGAAATAGCATTAACTCAAGTAATTTAAAAGATAAGTTAAAAATGTATTTTCGGAACATACTGTGAACGCCCAGGACAAACCGGTTTGAGAGCTATCTTCACCACAAGTCACAGTACAAGCAAGAAGTCACAGAGCTAACCGATTTGCACACGGACAAGTCTTGGTGACTTAAGTGTGTAATTTTAGTTTAATTAAAAATTGTATTTTCTTATTAAATAAATAAAAAAAAAAAAAACGGCATAGAAGACCATAATTTTTAAACTGCGAAAAGGGTACGTGAAAAAACAGTTAATACACAAAATAAAAGAAAATAACCTGATTTTTTCTCTGTCACTTCATTAGATGAATAAATTTCCTATACTTTAGGCTAATATTTACTTGTACAAATTTAACCATTCTCTCGTAATTGAACGTCGAAAAGTATGAAAAATCACGATAACTGCGTTTCGGTGGAGAAAAAAACGTAAGGCCTCTTAAGTTAAAAGTGTCATATTGAATTTGGATTATGTGGAAAATTATGTGAATGGTTAGATTAAATAGTGTTAAACGAAACATCATAGTTCTCTTATAAATGCAAAGATTAAAACGAGGATGGAGTTCTGTCATACACCGGTCACATACTGAGAATGCCGAAACCTGTACCAATTGCATGTTAATAAAATATATCCCGTAATTATTTCGATGCTTTTTGACTACCTTTAGCGAATTTTGAATAATTATAAAACCCGGGTTTACGAAATGTAATTTTAAAGTTCGGTAACATTGACGACTTCCGAATGTATTTCCGCTTCTCAAGAAATTAACTGTCTGTCCACTTCTAAACATCGCCATATGAATCATTATGTATGTTTTTTCAGAATTATGGAGGGGGAAACAATGGGGTAAGTTTTTTTTTAAATTATACAAGAATATTTAAAGTTATGAACAATATCTAGAGTAAGTTGTTATGTTAGGAAAACCAAAATGGCTACCGGATTACGCTTTTTTTTTGTGTGTTTTAAAAAGTACTCTTTATCAATATATTTGAACATCGCCATGTGAATCTTATTAAGCTTGTTTTTTTTTTCAGAATTATGGTGGGGGTAACACCGGGGTAAGATTTTTAAATTATGTAAAAATATCTTAAATTGTGAACAATATCTAAAGTACCTATGTTGTTTTATTAAGAAAAACAAAATGGATATTTTTTCTTCAATATATTGTTGTTTTTTTATTTATATATGGTTTTTGTCTAATGACAGGAACAAACTTTTATGTCAAATGAATTCTTATTTGAACATCGCCATGTAAATCATATTAAGCTTGTTTTTTTTCAGAATTATGGAGGGGGTAACAAAGGGGTAAGTTTTTTTTGTTATACAAGAATATCTAAAAGAATAAACAATATCTAATGTTTTGTTAAAGAAACCAAAATGGCTACCAGTTTTTTTGTGTTTTACAGTGCATTATCATTTGTAAATAGTATTTTTTATTTATAAATGGTTTTTTATTTCATGAAAGGACCTAACTTTTAAATGAGATGAATTCTTACTTGTTCATCGCTATGTGAATCATTCTGCATTTGTTTTTTTAGAATTATGGCGGGAGTAACACTGGGGTAAGATTTTTAAATTATGCAAAAATATCTTAAATTGTGAACAATATCTAAAGTATGTTGTTTTATTAAGGAAAACAAAATTTGTGCTTTAAAGTGCATTATCATTTATAAATAGTATTTTATTATTTATAAATGGTTTTTTATCTCATGACAGGACCTAACTTTTAAATGAGATGAATTCTTATTTGAACACCGCCCATGTGAATTATTCTGTGTTTGTTTTTTTTCAGAATTATGGTGGGGGTAACACTGGGGTAAGATTTTTAAATTATGCAAAAATATCTTAAATTGTGAACAATATCTAAAGTATGTTGTTTAATTAAGAAAAACAAAATGGATACTTTTCTTAAATATATTGTTGTTTTTTTATTTATGTATGGTTTTTGTCTAATGACAGGACCTAACTTTTATGTCAGATGAATTCTTATGTGAACATCGCCATGTGAATCATATAAAGCTTGTTTTTTTTTCAGAATTATGGAGGGGATAACAAAGGGGTAAGTTTTTTTTGCTATACAACAATATCTACTGTTTTGATAAGAAACCAAAATGACTACCAGTTTTTTGTGCTTTAAAGTGCAATATCACTTATAAATAGTATTTTTTTATTTATAAATGGTTTTTTATCTCATGACAGGACCTAACTTTTAAATGAGATGTATTCTTACTTGTACATCGCTATGTGAATCATATTGCGTTTGTTTTTTCAGAATTATGGCGGGGGTAACCCTGGGGTAAGATTTTTAAATTATACATAAATATCTTAAATTGTGTACAATATCAAAGTAGGTTCTGTTATTAAAGAAAACAAAGTGGATACTTTTTTTTAAATATATTGTTGTTTTTTTATTTATATATGGTTTTTGTCTAATGACAGGACCAAACTTTTATAAATGAGATGTTTTCTTACTTGTACACCGCGAAGTGAATCATTCTGCGTTTGTTTTTTCAGAATTATGGCGGGGGTAACACTGGGGTAAGATTTTTAAATTATACATAAATATCTTAAATTGTGTACAATATCAAAGTAGGTTCTGTTATTAAAGAAAACAAAGTGGATACTTTTTTTAAAATATATTGTTGTTTTTTTATTTATATATGGTTTTTGTCTAATGACAGGACCAAACTTTTATAAATGAGATGTTTTCTTACTTGTACACCGCGAAGTGAATCATTCTGCGTTTGTTTTTTCAGAATTATGGCGGGGGTAACACTGGGGTAAGATTTTTAAATTATGCAAGAATGTCTTGAATTGAGAACAATATCTGAAGTATGTTGTTATGTAAAGGAAACCAAAAAGATTACCCGTTTTTTTGTACATTTTTATTTGTAATAGTTATCACTACTATAATATTATAAATGCGAAAGTAACTCTGTCTGTCTGTCTGTCTGTTACGCTTTCACGCCTACACCACTGAACCGATTTTGATGAACTGAACTTGGGAAAGGACATAGGGTACTATTTACCGCGGGAAAACTTCTCATTCCTACGGGAAACCGACTTCCACGCGAACGGAGTCGCGGGCGGCCACTAGTTTATATATGATAAATAATATCTTAGTTTTTTGTCTAATGACTGGACCCAACTTTTATGTCAGATGTGTTCTGATTTGAACATCTATGCCAATCATATTACTTAAGTTTGTTTTTTTTAGAATTATGGAGGGAGTAACAAAGGGGTAAGTTTTTAGTACATGGGCTTTTGAGGCTAGATAGGTTCACTACTTCTTGCTTCAATAACCATGGAAAAGCAATGGACTACATATTTATAGACTCAAATGATATTCTATTAATTCTAGCCCGGCATGGACACGGTAAGTTACAGAAGTAAGATACAACTAGTCATCATCCCACGCTTCGCAATGATGGAATTTTGGCCGACTTGTTCACGAAAGATTGAATTTTGGCTAACTACAGAAAAAAAAACTGTTCTTTATTAACAAACTAGCTTTTGCCTGCGGCCTCGCACGCACGGATTAAATCCTCTTTTCCTATATAATGTCATTATACAAATAAACTTTTATCTTGAATCACTTTACCTATTATAAAACGCACCAAAATCCGTTGCATATACAGAGGGACAAAGGGATTAAATACCTAAAAGTTAGTACAAACTGCACGAAACGAAAACCCTTATGTATGTAATAATATCTGCCAAATGGTCACCCTACTGTATGAATGGCTTAAGCATCAGCCAGAGAGTTTATTAAATGTTGTAACAGACTGCTGAATATCATTAAGGTCATATATTTTTACTTGGATTCTATTTTTAAGCTATGGATTAATATCTTAAACTTAATGCTTAATTTCATTCGGTCTGTTTTAAAAAGCTATCTTCCTTATTCTTTAATTACTATAAATTCAAATTTTTAAGACGTTTTATTCAAGACTGTACAAACACAATGTTGATTTCTTTTAAAAAAACGTTTCGGAGCTGTGGGTTATACTAATTAGGGTCAGTGTTAAAAAAATGGTTACTAAATCTTCGGGGAAATGGGTTATATAGTTTCGGGGCAGTGGGGAAAATAATATATTTAAAAAATAAATAAAACTGCCCCGGTGCATTCTAAAAAAAATATTCTTAATAAGTTGTACATCGTCATGTGAATCAAATTGTGTTTGTTTTTTTTTCAGAATTATGGAGGGGGTAACAATGGGGTGAGATTTTTTTTATTATACAAGAATATCTTAAGTTATGAATAGTATCTCTAGTATGTTGTTATGTTAAGGAAACCAAAACGGGTACAGAGTACGCGGGTTTTAGTAAGTTGTACATTGCCGTGTGAATCTTATTACGCTTGTTTGTTTCAGAATAATGGAGGGGGTAACGATGGGGTAAGTTTTTTTAAATTATACAAGAATATCTGAAACTGACTTTGTACAATAACTAAAGTAAATTTTTATTTTAAGGAAACCAAAATGGCTACCAGATAACTCGGTTTTCATATGTATTTCAAAGTGCATTTCTATTTATACATAGTTATTTTTTATTTATTTATGGTTTTTGTCAAATGACAGAACCAAACTTTTAAATGAGATGTACGGTCAGTTGCAAAAGTCCATACCGAGTATAAGGTCTATAACTGCTTGCATACAAACTACACACACATTGACATTAAATGTTACAAATTATGTTCAACCTTAACGTAAAAGACATAAGCCCTAAACACATTGACAAAAATATTAGTCGAATTGCGAGTGAAATTAAAAAACAAGTTGAACATTTTTAGAGACGTCACAATTTGAGGGTAAAACAAAAAAAAAACCAAAATCATACAATGATTGAATTGTTTGCTAAATGCTTTGTCGTTGTTGGTTCGCTAGCGAGGGTGCCAGTGGTGTGTTTGATAAAGTTGATTTCTAAGTTCTATAATATGCAAGCTAATTTCTATTAGTACCTATGCAAGACAGAATGTGTATTGTCGAAATGCATAATATATGAAGGAATATATCATAATATTATAACGAGAGTAGATTTACTGTAAGTATGAAAAAAGTGTGTTTTTATCCATTATTTTGCTTTGATTGGGTATCATTATAATAAATTTAGCGTGTGTTACATAATTATCCATTTTAATATGTGGTTTGTTATATTTATACCTATTTTGTTTTTGTTTCAGTAGATAACGGTAAAACGGTGTGTTTGCAATAGTTCAAAACACCGACATAACCTAAATATATGGGGATTGATGGTGCAGAGATGGGACATGTGGAATGAAAGAACTACAGAGGCATTGGCTACCAATCGAAGTGTAAAGTGTATGGAAATGTGGAAAAATGAAGTGGAACTGTGATTTGTTTGAATATAGTTCAATCAATGTGACGGTGCGCGTTAGCTTGTGGTTATTGAAAACAGGGGTATATTAAATACCAATAGTATTTCATTAAAGTAGTTATTAAATATAAGTTTGTAAGCAATACATTTTTCAATAATAATGTCATCTTTTATGGTTGGCTAGCTTCAATTTTCTTTTCGTTACAAAAACGAGTACTTAAGCTACAACTAACCTTAAAAAGTAAAACAAGTGTAAAACTACATTAATATTTGTTGTTGGAAGTTTGAAATAGACTGTAATTTTTTTTTTTTGGAATCAACATTTTTTAATTAAGTATCAATCAATACCTAAATATATTTGTAAACAAGTGTAAAATAAGCTTATTATGTTATAATAAACTACTGTTTTTTATCTTTTTTTTTCTACCTAACCTTTTATATTTATTTACCCTCATTAAGTTTGTTAGTATTTCTTTCTTTACGACTTAAAAAGCAAAATAAATGAAACTGAACCTGAACCTTAAGACTCTCAGAATAAGGCTGAGAATTATTCGTAACAATTAGTATCAATGTTGTCGGTTAGAGTGTAGGTTGATCCGAAAAAACATCATCGTATTTAAGAAAGTGTTTTAACTACCACAATAGTTTATAAAAATACATTGAGCTTTAAAACTGTCGCGTTAAGGTTGATATTAGAAGTAGTAGTAAAATAGTAGTTTATTTATGTCAGTGTGTGTGTGAAGCGACCACTGGATGCGATAATTTTTGTCAAACCTATATGCACTTTTGCAACTTACCGTACCTATACTTAATTGTATATCTTATTCCTTTTTTTCAGAATTATGGAGGGGGTAACAAAGGGGTAAGTTTTTTATTATTATACAAAAAATACCAATAGTTATGAACAATATCTTATAGGTATCAATATAATAAATAGTATTTTTTTATTAATATGTGGTTTTTTATCTAAAGACAGGACCCAACTTTTATATTTAGATGTATTCTTATTTGAACATCGCCATGTGAATTACATTGTGTTTGTTGTTTCAGAATAATGGAGGGGGTAACAATGGGGTAAGTTTTTTTAAATTATACAATAAATCTAAAATTATAAATAATATCTTGAGTTTATTGTGTGTGTTGTAAAGGAAACCAAAATGGCTACCAGATGACGTGATTTTTTTATATTGAATCGCGGTTATTGAATAACCAAGGAAAAGCAATGGACTGCATTTCTATAGAATCAAATAATATTCTTTTAATTCTAGCCCGGCATGGTAACGGACTCGGTAAGTTACAGAAGTAAGATAAGATATAACTATAGTCCATTCGCATAAAGAAAATAGTGAGACATCGTTGTCAGCCGGCCTTGCCACGTCCCCCAGCCAATTAAAATGCTAGAAATTAAAAAGTCGAGTTCACAATGACCAGTTGAAGTCTGACCTTCGAACAAAACGGTTGTGTGTTTTGCGTGAATCGTCCAACAATAAATTTTGAAAATGAATACTTCACCAATTCCAAAGAATAAAAGTGGATTAATAATCCATAGTGGAGAGAGACGCATAATTTACAATGTTTATAAGATAATACTTTAAATTGTGTGATTTAAATGCAACTGTGGAGAGCATAGCCATAGAAACAGCAAGTGCATGCGGTTTGTCCGAAAATACTGTTTATAAAATTATTATTTTTCTTTTGTACTTTTACTCCACTGTGAATACATCCTTATCCTGTAGTTGTCACTATTTTCTTAACGCGAACGGACTATAGTGATCATCCCACGCTTCGCAATGATGGAATGTTCACGAAATATTGAATTATGGCTAACTACAGAAAACTTTTTCTGACTGTTCTTTATTTACAAATTGAAGGAAAAAATACCTAAAAGTTGGCAAAAGCTTCACGGAAACGCTTATGTATGTTATAATGTCTGACAAATGGTCACCCAATTGTACGAATGGCTTAAGCATCAGCTAGACAGTTTATTAAATGTTGTAATAGACAGCTAAATAAAGGTTATATTCTTACTTGGATTCTATTAAAAGATATGGATTAACATCTTAAATTTTATGCTTATTTTGAATAAGCTGTACTTTGCATTATTAATTATACAATTTTTCTTTTTAGAAAAATGGTGGTTTTATTTCGGTGAGAGTTTTTACTAACAGAATAGCTATAGAAAGATATCTTATTAAAACGGACACAAAACGATGGGGGCACACAATTATGATATGAGACAACAGGAAACCAAAATGTCTACGCGGATTTTTTATGATGTTTTGTAGTGCATTTTTATTTTTGTTAAAATCGAATCTGTCTTTTCTTTTCTTACGGCTTTTACGACAGGTTGAAAATGGAAATTATTAAGGTACCACAAAGATAATTCGATTTATGCTGCACTGCCTCGGACAGATATACTAATTTTCAATAATCTAAAAATAAATAAAAAATGTTCAGATGGTGAAGTAAAAAAATATGTTGAACAAAATTATTTTATATCAGATGTATTCTTATTTGTACATCGTTATGTGAATAATATTGTGTTTATTGTTTCAGAATAATGGAGGGGGTAACAATGGGGTAAGTTTTTTTAAATTATACAAGAATATCTGAAACAGACTTTGTAAAATAACTAAAGTATTTTGTTTTGTTAAGGAAATCAAAATGGCTACTATATCACGCTGTTTTTTGTGTGTTTCAAAGTGCATTTCTATTTATACATCATTACTTTTTATTTATTTATGGTTTTTTGTCAAATGACAGGACCAAACTTTTAAATGAGAGGTGTATTTAATTGTATTTCGACATGTGAATCTTATTCCTTTTTTTCAGAATTATGGAGGGGGTAACAAAGGGGTAAGTTTTTTATTATTATAAAAAAATACCAATAGTTATGAACAATATCTTATATCAATATAATAAATAGTATTTTTTTATTAATATTTGGTTTTTTATCTAAAGACAGGACCCAACTTTTATATCAGATGTATTCTTATTTGTACATCGCCATATGAATTACATTGTGTTTTGTGTTTCAGAATTATGGAGCGGGTAACAATGGGGTAAGATTTTTTAAATTTTACAATAAATCTAAAATTATAAATAATATCTTAAGTTTGTTGTGTGTGTTGTAAAGGAAACCAAAATGGCTAACAGATGACGCAATTTTTTATATTGAACCACGGTTATTGAATAACCAAGGAAAAGCAATGGATTGCATTTTTATAGAATCAAATAATATTCTTTTAATTCTAGCCAGGCACCATGCCGGACTCGGTAAGTTACAGAAGTAAGAAAAGATATAACTAGTGATGATCCCACGCTTCGCAATGATGGAATTTTGGCCGACTTGTTCATAAAGGATTGAATTTTGGCTAATTACAGAACTTTTTTTTTCTGACTGTGCTTTATTTACAAATTGAAGGAAAAAATACCTAAAGGTTGGCAAAAGCTTCTCAGAAACCCTTATGTATGTTATAATGTCTGTCAAATGGTCACCTAATTGTACGAATGGCTTAAGCATCAGCCGGATAGTTTATTAAATGTTGTAACAGACAGCTAAATAAAGGTTATATTCTTACTTGGATTTTAATAAAAGATATGGATTAACATCTTAAATTTTATGCTTATTTTGAATAAGCTGTACTTTGCATTATTAATTGTACAATTTTTCTTTTTAGAAAAATGGTGGTTTTATTTCGGTGAGAGTTTTTACTAACAGAATAGCTATAGAAAGATATCTTATTAAAACGGACACAAAACGATGGGGGCACACAATTATGATATGAGACAACAGGAAACCAAAATGTCTACGCGGATTTTTTATGATGTTTTGTATTGCATTTTTATTTTTGTTAAAATCGAATCTGTCTTTTCTTTTCTTACGGCTTTTACGACTGGTTGAGAATGGAAATTATTAAGGTACAACAAAGATAATTCGATTTATGCTCCACTGCCTCGGACAGATATAACTACTAATTTTAAATAATCTAAAAATAATAAAAAAAGTTCAGATGGTGAAATAAAAAAATATTTTGAACAAAATTATTTTATATCAGATGTTTTCTTATTTGTACATCGTTATGTGAATAATATTGTGTTTATTGTTTCAGAATAATGGAGGGGGTAACAATGGGGTAAGTTTTTTTAAATTATACAAGAATATCTGAAACAGACTTTGTAAAATAACTAAAGTATTTTGTTTTGTTAAGGAAATCAAAATGGCTACTATATCACGCTGTTTTTTGTGTGTTTCAAAGTGTATTTCTATTTATACATCATTACTTTTTATTTATTTATGGTTTTTTGTCAAATGATAGGACCAAACTTTTAAATGAGAGGTGTACTTAATTGTATATTGACGTGTGAATCTTATTCCTTTTTTTTTAGAATTATGGTGGGGGTAACAATGGGGTAAGTTTTTTTAAATTATACAAGAATATCTGAAACTGAATTTGTACAATAACTAAAGTATTTTGTTATGTTAAGGAAACCAAAACGGCTTCCAGATTACGCTGTTTTTTGTGTGTTTCAAAGTGCATTTCTTTTTATACATAGTTATTTTTTATTTATTTATGGTTTTTTATCTAAAGACAGGACCCTACTTTTACATCAGATGTAGGTATTGTTATTTGTACATCGTCATGTGAATTAAATTGTGTTTGTTGTTTCAGAATTATGGAGGGGGTAACAATGGGGTAAGTTTTTTAAGTATACAAGCAATCTTAAATTATAAACAATATCTTATGTATGTTGTGTGTGTTGTAAAGGAAACCAAAATGGCTACCAGATGACGCGATTTTTTAGTTTAGTTCAAAGTGCATTTTTTATGTTTTTTTAAGGCTCTTGACTTCTATCCATTCCGTCTGTCTGTCGTCTTCTCGCCGGCGGTGAGACAAATGCCTAAATAGTATGCCGAAATTTGCATACTTACCTACCTTTTTTTATTTTTATTTTTACCTACCTATGCTTAAGTCGAATTCAGTTTAGTTTTATGCAGGGGCGTAGCTGTTGCAAACGAATGTCACCTCAGACTTGTTGGTTTTCTAGTTTCCGCCGGCTTTTTTCTCTCGGTCTACGGTTAGGTAAAGTCGAAGTTTGTAACATTGACGTTCATTAAGTATTTTTTTGTTTTAAATTCAGGAATCAGCACCTTTTTGTCGTGTTTGATGGAGTCTGAAGCAGTTCTTATAGACAGAATTTCTTTTCAGGATGATAGGATGAATTCAAATGACCCAAAGACGAACGTTATACAGGTAATAAACTGGTTGGTTTTCCAGTAATAGTACCTATTGCCCCTTGATCAGCCGTCTTGCAATGAATGAAAATGACGTTACATACATGTGTCTATTGGATATGAATAAACTAAACACCTTCTTCATAACATTATAAGTGTTAAATAATTATTATTTTTACAGATAACTCAGGCTGTCGTAAACGATCAGGCAAGTATACGTGTTTTAAATTCAAAACTTTAAATTCAAACTAAAGATGTATTTCTTATATGCAAAATAGTGTCATCATAGTCCTCATTTTCTTCATCAAAATTAGGTTAGCGTCGCATTTAAACCGAAATTCTATTCTAAATAGAAGACAATTTGGATATCTTAAGGGGACTGGGACCAGTGATGCAATAAATGCATTGACTATGGATATAATGGAAGGACTAAACAATCGAAAGAGGGGGCAGGCCTGTTTCTTGACCTATCTGCAGCTTTCGATTCGGTGGATCATGGACTTTTACTTAATAAATCGGACTATGGCTTTAGAAATGAAGAACATGTTTTATTACAGTCTTACTTAAGAAACAGAAAACAATACGTAGAGTTAAAGGCTACAAACTAGGATGGTATAGAAATTACATCCAAATCCAAGATAGTTAATATGACAAGGGGAGTACCACAGGGTTCCGTATTAGGACCAGTTTTCTTTCTAATTTTCGTAAATGACCTAATTAATTTTATTAAGAACTCCGCAGAAAATGTAAATGTGGTACTCTATGCGGATGATACCAATGCCATAGTTTCAGCTGCTGACATAGTATCCCTGAATGAAAGAGTAGAAAACACAATCATTTTAAAAAAACAAATGGTTTCAAATAAGTTATTTACAAATAAATTCAGAAAACCAAAATAATCTTTTCAGAAGTACAGCAAGAAATTAAGAGACATTAAATATAAATTTAAATAAAGAAAAAGTGCACTCACCTAATAATGTTAAGTTTTTGGGAATAAACATTGACAAAGATCTAAACTAGAAGTCTGAAATGTCGGCTATTGATAACTCTAAAAGCTCGGGATGCTTTGCTCTACGCAGTTAAAAGTTGTATATTTCTCGCTCATTGAGTCGAGACTTCGATATAGCATAAGGGTTTGGGGTGGTAGCTTTGACTATAACATTAAACGTGCGATTATACTACAAAAAAGAGCTATTCGATCTATATTAAGTATCCCTCCTTGGCAATCATGTAAAGATTATTTCAAGAAGCTTGATATACTAACGGTTCCTTCTTTGTATATATTTATATTGTTGGTGGATTTGGTAAAGTAAAGACATATGTACGAAACAAAGTTTGAGCTAAAAAAGAAACACCTACACTAGAAATTGTTAAACACTGCTCTCAGTACCAAGCTGTAAGATTGTATTACAAGTTACCAAATCACCTCAAAACTATAACTAATGTCGATATTTTTAGTATTCAATTAAAGCATCGCTTATTGGAGAAATGTTATTATAGTTTGGAAGAATATTGAGTATTATTTTTTTTAACGATTTACAATTTAACATTTTATTATCTTTATTATTTTTGTTGTTTTTGTCATGAATTGGTTTATTTTTTGGTATATTTTAATGATGATAGGCATGTGCATGATATGATAAATGATAAGGTACCTCAACTGTTCTTCTTTTAACAAACAATTTGATTAAATTTTATGTTGTCTTGATTATTTATTTTTTATTGTGCTATTTTATTGTAAACTTACTTTCGAACACGATGTAAAAATTGTTTGCGGCAGTTTTTTGTGACGCGTCTGCATCGCTACACCGTGTGTTAATCGATTTTGCATCGCGCTACAGTATCGCAACTGCACCGACGCAAACACGCGACGAGATACCTTTAAATATTCTGTTATGCTATAATACACTTTATTTAAAAGAAACTGTTTTACTTCATTCTTAAATTATGTCTATAAAACCAATCTCTACAGTATTTTGTGTGTCATTAAGGATTTTAATTTTTTTTTGGTTTTACATTTAGGAATCAGCACCTTTTCGTTGTGTTTGATGAAGTCTGAAGCAGTTCTTATAAACAGAATTTCTTTTCAGGATGATGGGATGAATTCAAATGACCCAAAGACGAACGTTATACAGGTAATAAATCACCTCAGACTATTAAATTCTAATTTTCTAGTTATAGTATTGCCCCTCGATCAGACGTCTTGCAATTAATGAAAATGACGTTACATACATGTGTCTATAGTCTATTAGATTTGAATAAACTAAACACCTTTTCTTCATAACATTAAAATTTTACAGATAACTCATTCTGTCGTAAACGATCAGGCAAGTATACGTGTTTTAAATTCAATACTTCAATCTTCAAATTCAATCTAAAGATGTATTTCCTCCATGCAAAATAGTGTCATCAAAGTCCTCGATTACTTCATCGGTTGTTTTAATTTTTTCAATAATGTATTTTTATCTTTTGCGCTTTATCAACGATCGATTTCTTATTAAAAGGTATCCATCCTTATAAGAGTTTTGTAAAAAACACAAAAATTGTTTAGAGTTACCATTATCATATATTTTATTTAATTTATTGAATGTTATAATATTTTGTTTTATTTTTTATGTATTTTCTTATCTTATTTCAGGTTGACGAAAATTTAGGCCAGGTAAGCACTTCATACTAGATTACCCTCCTTACAAGACTAATAAAGGAGGCTTTAATAAAGTTTTATAAAAGCTGTCTTAAAATTACTCAAACATATATAGTCCTTAAGTATTCGTTATGTTTGTTGAAAACCTGTTTTATTTCAGGGTGGCGAAAACCAAGAACAGGTAAACACCCTTAACCTTTTATTAAAATGGATTGAAACCCTCCCTACAAGTTACTTAATTGTTATTTCGAACGTGAATATCGCTTTCAGTCTGGCCAAAGTCAGGCAAATTGATTGGGGTCAGCTGCATACTTAAGTTATTTATACAGAATACAACCTATTTTATTTCAGGCTTTCGAAGACTTTCCGATAAGCCCTCTTAAAATTAAAAATGAGTTATTGATACCCTCCCTACAAAAAAAGGAGGTTTAATTTACGTATAATGTAATATATCTAAGGCCCTTCGCCCGCGGCAGTTTTTTGTGACGGGTCTGTATCGCTACAACGCCTGTTAATCGATTTTGCATCGCGCTACAGTATCGCAACTGCACCGACGCAAACACGCGACTGAGGTAGAGTGGCGCGTGGGTGGCGCGTGAGATACCTCTAAATATTCTGTTATGCTATAAACGTTTTTTGGTTTTGTTTTTTAATACCAACAAGTGATAGAGATAGATAATTTGGGTATTCTCATTTATAATGTCAGTTAAATTATATGCAGATATTAATCGTTTATACGCATTGCAGGGTTTCGAAGTAAGTATCTGAATAATATTCTTATTGCTAAGATAGGTATATTCTACGCCCCTGACTAAAAGTTACTTAATAAATACTAAAATGATTAATTTAAACTACTTATTTTGGTAAATAAATATTTCTTTCTTTCTTTTTCTTCTTTCTTTCAAATGCTACGCGCTCAGGTAGGTTCGTGTATTTTCTTTCGGAATATTATTAAAAACCTAACAAGGAAATCTGCTTCGTCTAGACAAATTACATGGGAACCAATTCTTATTCCACACAATACACTAGAGGAAAACCTCGTGACTCCCAGACAGAAATCTTTTAATTGAATTGAACCATCAATAAAGATGTGTTGCAATTGAATTTATCATCAGTTTCTAATGATTTCCAAATATGTGAGAATAAACATTAAATTTTTATTTAAGAAAAATGACTAAAAACTTTGTGTTATCGATTTACTTTATGTTGATTTTTTCTCTAAAGTTTAAAGAATGTTATTTTTTTATAACTAATATTGTCTTAAAAATTATTAAATAACCCTTAATTTTCTAAATTTTAAATTAATTTTTAGGACGGTTTTGTACTTGTCCCGCCAGTCACAAAACGATGTCCCACCAGTCACAATTTCTAATGTCTTTATTTCCTTGGTAGGATTAAGCTTGGTGTTAGTTTTTAGTTCATGTCGTAGTCTATAATAACAATTTCATAGCGTAGTCTAAGAAAATTTGCTATGTACAGTATTTGAGCTAAAATCTCGATTGACAGTGCAGAAGGTAGAGATGAGGTATTTTTGGCTGTCCCACCAGTCACACTCCTTTATTTGGTAAAATATCACCCAAAATGTAACTATATAAGTTATATTATTTCGGTATTAGCTTCATAATGTGATTCATGATCTATTGTAAATTATCAATTTTATACCGGGTGTCCAAGAAACAATGGATAACCTCTGAAGGGCTGATAGTAGAACTAAAGGCAAGCCTAAAAAATAATTGATAAAAAGTATAACCCTTACACTGCTAGAAATATGGCGCTTTAAACAAAAAAATCATATTTTTTTGACTGTGTTCATATTTTTACTCGTAACGAGGTCAAATCACTTAATACCATCATTATTTCTATGCTAAAATAATAAATATTAACTGCATCAGTGAATAACTACCAAATAAAATAGCTAAATGAAGTATTTTTCTCAAAAAATATTGTTAAACTTTTGATTTGTGTAAAATTTCTAAAGAAATATTTTTGATGTGGAACTTTGTGGAGCGCCATATTTCTAGCAGTGTAAGGGTTATACTTTTTATCAATTATTTTTTAGGCTTGCCTTTAGCTCTTCTATCAGTCCTTCAGAGGTTATCTATTGTTTCCTGGACACCCGGTATAAAAATATAAAGTTATAGAATTTATTAGAATTAACATTAGAAATTCTGCAGTAAATTGTCCCACCAGTCACTATGGAATGCCCTCTTAAAAACAGATACAAATACGTCTGGACAGGCTATTTCTTTAGATTGTGTTGTAACTATTCACTACTCTGTAAGCCTCAGACCAAGACATGACACACGAATCAGTAGTTGTATTTTCTTACTTAAATTTTAGCGTCTTGTGGCCTTACGTTTTGCCTTGATATTGTATATTTGGTGTTGGACAAGAGTGCTGAGTTTTTTTCCGCCAGTTTTTTTCCCTCGGCCTACTGATGATAAGCTGATTGATCGATATCTTGACTTTCATCGAATGTAATTAAATAACTAAACTTAATGATGAAAAATATATTTTTTAATTATTTAAAACGAATTTGCTAACTACTATGCAATGTAAAGTTCCAATCAAAAGTAAGTTTGTACTCGTATATTTCAGACATTGATGTCCGGAAGAGGGTTACCCACGGACACCATGGAAGAATACCCAGACCTGAAGTTTAAAAGTACGTAGAAAATGTTTTATTGTATCCTATGTTTAACTAATAATAAAATCCTTCTCATATTGTAAACGTGAAAGATTGTATAAGAATGTACCTATGGATGTTTGTTACTCTTTCACGTAAATTCTACTGGACGGATTTAAATGAAACTTTACAGTAATATAGGTCAGAATAATACATAAAGGAAACCGACTTCCACGCGGACGGAGTCGCAGTCCATAACTTTTCAAAGTATTACTATTAATCTTTTATCCAAAGTTTATTCTGGCCTTACTAATTCTTAGTACGCCAAACGGTAACAACAGCAAGTCGCTTTAAATACTATAAATTGAAGGAAAACCAGAACAATTGTTTCTATTATAGAAGTATCACATGTCAGTTGCCCAGATGGGAGACCGGCGCGTAAATGCCGCGCAAACAAAACAAAAAAGGGAAGAAAATAGGATACTTTTTCCTGCGGGAAAAAGCCTCATTCAAGAGCCATATAGCTGCGGGTGAACCGCAGCAATTCAATAAAGTAATAATTTTATTGAATTCAGACTATAATTCCAACTAGTACCTAGCATTTAAAAACAATCTCACAGCTGGAGACGTCAATGCGGGGGACGCAAACTGTCCTGAGTCGTGCCCAGCGTCCGAGACGCCGGTGTGTGCCAAATGTCAGCATGGCATCTTCAGGAGCTTTATGAGTGTCTGCGATATGCGGAAATACAGCTGTAAAAATCCTGGCGATGGTTAGTACCTATCATTATCATTACATAGTGTAAATCCAAGTCGCTAATCGTGTCTGTTTGTTTGTTCGCTCCTCCTAAACCCGTGGACGGTTTTGAATGCCATTTGAGTTTGCTTTCTTTTTTAAAATCACGCAACTCGCATTGAATTGAATTTCAGCAATAAGTTTTGTTTTCGATTGCTTCTTCTTAAAAATATCAAACGTAGTTGCACTCTTAAAACCTGGAAAGTCCCCAATCGACCTCATAAGCTTCCATCCTATCTCACTTCTATGCCACACGTACAAACTCCTGGAACGTCTCCTACTCGATCGGCTTTCAAGGTGCGTTGACCCAAAGCTTATACCGGAACAGGCAGGATTCCGTCCGGGAAAATCATGCTGCAGTCAAGTCCTTTACTTAACACAGCATATCGAGGATAGATTCGAACTGGGCCTCATAAACGGTGCAGTCTTTGTGGACCTGACTGCGGCCTATGACACTGTCAACATAAAGCAACTCCTACGGAAAGTTAAAACATTCACCAATGACCACCAGTTCGTCGGCATATTGAGCGAGATGCTGTGAAATCGAAAATTCCAAGTAAGTCTTAACACTGAAAACAGTAGACGGCGCATTCAGAAAAACGGCCTGCCTCAGGGAAGCGTTTTGGCTCCATTATTATTCAATATTTACACTTACGACCAGCCCATTCATCAAAATACGAAGCTGACCTTGCATTAATATGTCAAGCCAAATAATTTTCCGATGTAGAGCTCTTCCTAACTAACTCATTACACAAGCTGTCTCAATACTACGACGCTAACTCCCTGCCACCGAATCCAACAAAAACCGAGTCATGTGTGTTTTATCTCAGAAACAGAGAAGCGAAAAGGAAAGTCCAGATCAAATGGCAAAGCGTGGCTATAACTCATAATGATACGCCAAAATATCTTGGAGTCACTTTGGATCGGTCACTTGCCTTCAGGGTGAAAAGACACCCACTCTTTGATCAAAGTCCTCCCCCAGTTAGATTGAAAAGTACAAGGAGTTTTATGGGCCACAGTAAACCCTTGCCAACCTATAAAGACCAAAGCAACTAGCAAAGCAAGGCTTGAATGGTGGAAAAAGAAATATCCATCTCTTGCAAATCAAATTCCGCATTCAGAGAATTTGCCCCCAGGACAACACCCCCCCCTGGGCCACCTGGAAGTCCCTAAATAGGCTCCGAACAGGTGAAGGTGCGAAGAGAGTATGCGGGCTTAAGGTTTTTCTGATAGCGACAAATGCGTTTGCGGGACTACCCAAACTATGAGCCACCTGCTATCGTGCCCAAGTCTCCCCGCACCGTGTACAACGGAGGACCTGATAGCGGCAAACCAGCGGGCTGTTGACGTCGCCAGTCACTGGAGGTTGATCGTGTGACACCATTGATACGAAAAGAAGAAGAAGAACATAAGTATAGCGTTTTGTCCAAAATATTATTATTGTCTCTATCACTTGCGTTACTAATATCACTAGGTACATAGTATAAAACAAAGTCGCTTTCTCTGTCCCTTTGTCCCTATGTATGCTAAAATCTTTAAAACTATGCAACGGATTTTGATGCGGTTTCTTTTAATGGATACAGTGATTTAAAAGGAAGGTTTATATGTATGATAACTCCGAATTCAAAGCGTGCGACGCCGCGGGCAAAAGCTAGTTGATAATAATCTCCTTTAGAATTTTTACAAGCGAGTATTTTTACATTCATGAGACGTATGTTTTTTCTAGAAATTCTATTGGTGGCGCGACGGTCCTGTGCCAAATCTATGATGTATACAGTTGACAAGCCACCAGCTAACCAAATCGTCCCAGGATTTAAGGACATCATCTTGCAATACGCCTACTGTAGAGAGCGGGACCTCATTGGGAAACGTAAGGCAGATACATATTTTAAACCTGCTAATAATATTATTAGCTCGAGTGGTATGTAATGTAAAACACGAAATGATGCCTTGCCATCAAATTTAGACACTAATTCCCTTAACCTACACTTTGCTACCTCTCCCCTTTGTGCAGAACCTTTAAAGGCTGCTACCATTAGTAAACTTTCCTCGCTATCTCTACCCAGTTTTCCTCAGTTCCGTTTCAAACAGTTTGCTGATTGTGATGTTAAGAGAAACATATTGGCCATAACATCTGACGCTGTGGGCAGTGACTGTATCAGTCGAAAAATGATACTCCCGATCTGTGATATCCTAGTTCCCACAATCACTAAAATCCTTAACTCCTCAATAGCAACCAACACTTTTCCGGACATCTGGAAGGATGCAGAGATTATCCCATTACCTAAAACCAACAATCCTGTTTCTTTTTCTGATTACAGACCAATTTCTATCCTACCCTTCCTTTCAAAAGTCCTAGAACGATTGGTATACCAACAATTAAACAACTTCCTTGTATCCAATGATCTCCATAATCCTTATCAGTCTGGCTTTCGACCGGGGCATAGCACAGTCACGGCATTGGTCAATATTACGGACGACATGCGATCAGCTATGGAAAATCGACAGCTCACTATTTTAACCCTACTTGATTTTAGTAACGCATTTAACACTGTCGATTTTGACATAATGATTGCAGTCTTACGATCTCTTAACATATCTCCAACGGCAACTGATTGGTTTCAAAGTTACTTGCGTGTTGAAGATAGACAATCCCCGTGGTGTGGCTTGCACTGCGGTGTTCCGCAAGGTGGCTTGTTGTCCCCACTTCTCTTTAGTATTTTTATTAATTCCATTTCTTCCCATATCTCTTCTCTCTACCATCTGTATGCAGACGATTTACAAATTTACTCTCATGCACCTTTAGAAAGCCTTCATTCAGCAGTTGTACGAACCAACATCGATTTAGCCAATATTAATGATTGGAGCAAACACTACGGTGTTATGGTAAATCCACTCAAAACCAAACTCATCATAATTGGCAGCAGACAGATGTTGGCAAAAATTGATTGGTTAAATCTGCTGAGTGTCTATTTTAATGATATTAAAATTCCGTATAGCACCTATGTCAACAACTTAGGGATTCTCATTGACGACTCACTCTCCTGGCAACCGCAGATAGAGAAAAGGAGCAAAAAGATGTTTGCTGCCGCTGGCAGCCTCCGACGACTTTGCAACGTTCTGCCAATTTCTACCAAAATTACAATTGCACAATCCATTCTCCTTCCCATCCTTGATTACGCGGATCTATCATTCGTTGACATAAATGAGGAGCAACTCAATAAACTCGAGCGGCTTCAAAATCTGTGCATCCGTTTTATATTCGGATTGCGCAAATATGATCATATCTCCGAGTTTCGCACTAAGCTCGGGTGGCTCCCAATCCGACTTCGCAGGAATACTCACATCCTTTGTCTCTTCTTTCGTGTGCTGAATGATTCAAATACTCCGAAATATCTAAAAGAACGTTTTAAATATTGGCACGAAAGTCACAGTTTTAGCCTTCGCAGTGCCACTTCCTTAACATTAGTTAAACCGCCCAACCACACTAGCTTTTATGGTGCTTCTTTCACTGTACAGGCCATAAGTTTGTGGAACTCCCTCCCTTTAGTAATTCGACAATCCAAGACATTGCAACATTTCCAACAATCTGTCCAAAATCATTTTATATCAACCCTCTAATATTTACTACCTTACCTACATATTACTTTGGAAATTCATCAAAATTTTGTTATAGTTTCTATTTTTCTATATACCTTTTATATTTAAGTACTTGTATGTATATCATATAACTTTTACGTTTTTATTTGTAGTTTATGTATTTTACTTATATTTCTTATCTTCGTATGTTTGTAGATTTTATATTTGTACTTTCCGTGATAATTATTGCACCTATCCATTTCTTTTCAAATTTGTCTCCTTCGCCAGGTTTGCCTGGGAGAAATTGCTTAAAGCAATAAGGCCACCTTTTGCTTAAATGTTCCCTCAAAATGTGTTATTTCTGTTTTATTGTGCAATAAAGTATATTTATTATTATTATTATTATTATGTATGTAACGGAAACTTTGAACGTAATATTGACGTACCTACTTTGGAACAGTTTAAATTGAGCGCTACTAAGCCCACGGCTCCACTTCAAGCGCGTTGTTTAGTTTTTTAAAACTATTACAATTTTTTGTTGCATTCAGAAATTTTGATCGAATTCCTTTAAAAACAAATGTCTGGGCCTGGCAAAGTAGCTGAAAAAACCTTTATCGTTTCCTACACAAAACATTATGCAGAGATAAATCGTGAAACAAGTTTGATAGTGTGGAAAAGACATATAGTTTCATTATTTCTTTTTCATACATTGTGTCATCGTATTTTTTATGACTGTCGTCTAATCTGAACCGATTTCATATAGCGGAGTGTCTGGGTGTAACTAGGTTCTCCCCTAGTCCATTACATGGTATCTATAACACAAGTGCGTACTGCAACTTACTTTAGGGCCACATAATGGGTGTATTAGTCTGGAGATTTATTATTTTTATTATTATGAGCTGCAAAGTGCATATTCATCACACGAAAGAAGAAAAGAACATAAACTTTTATTTATATAAGTACATTTTTTTTTACAGGTGCTGATTGCAAGTTCTAAGATAAAGATGTATAAACTAATCATTCTTTTTGTTTTATTTTCTTCTGCTTCTATGTTTTTTTTTTGAAGGGTCGCTTATAAATACTTTTATATCTGTAGGTAGTTTGTTTTTTTGGTAAAAAATCGATTTAAATGACAGCACGTGCAACAAACAGAGGCTAATCAAACACTAGTGGCCGCCCGCGACTGCGTTCGCGTGGAAGTCGGTTTCCTTTGGGAACGTGACGTTTTCCCGCGGTAAAAAGTAACCTATATGTTATTCTGATGTATAACCTATATTACTGCAAAGTTTCAAATCCGTCTAGTAGTTTTTACGTAAAAGAGTAACAAACATCCATACATATATGTATACTCATGGTATAGGATTCCGCTATAGAACGACCTTCACCGACCTGGTTAATGGATGAAAGATATTTTTTATCAAATTAAATTTGTCAATGAATATTGAAAATAGATTGTCTAAAAAATTTCTTAGTTAGAAAGCTTAGTTAAGACTCCAGTCTCTCACTAATAATTATCAACTTCATGTAATGTTTTTTGTCGCACCTTTTAAAAAAAATGTATTTGTTAATGAGAAAATAAAGAAATTATTATAATTATATAATCAGACATGGTGTACCACAAGGTAGCATTGTTGTGCCCACTCTTTTCCTGATTTATATTACCACATTTCCCAATCAAATCTCTAAAGCGGCAAGATCACATCGCTAATGAAACAGCTTTACTCCTTAGTAATGGGTCCTCAGACATGGCATTTAATAATTCACGGGAAGGATTATACTGAACTAGGCATTGGCCCCAAAGTATTTAGTTACAATAAACGTAGATAAAGAAACATACCATTCTAACTTAGAGATACTACGGCAACTGGCAAATAAAGGATAGCAAGCTAAAATGGCAGTGGGCAGGCCGATACGTTTAATGAACTAAGTACCTACTAATCGTCAATAATTTATGTTAAATTTTGTGTAAAAAATACTGAATAATGTTAAAAGTTATTTCAAAGTGAGACATCTGTTTGAAAATGTGCACAATCGTTTTTCCAAGTTTTTTTACGAATTTTCGTAGAAACTAATATCTATTAAGATACATTCGCACATACGGAGCAATAACGTCACGTATGCAAATGATATAAATTATCAGGAGAAGCATTTGAAACGATGTTTTTCCCAGTTGCACCTAGGACTAAAAAACCATAACGATACTAACACCCTCACCGCACCAAGTTAAGATGTAGATTTGGGATATTTTTTCAAACCGAGTTCAGTTTTGACAAAAATTGCATACCTAAGTGACGTTATTGCACCGTATGTGCGAATATTACCCACAACGACATGAGAATAAAACACGTTTATACATTTTATAAATTATCTCACGGAACCAACTAAAGCTGTTGCAATTATTTCACGATTGATTGATTGTACAAATTTGCTTTCTACACCTGCAGATTCATCTATGAGCGGTTTTAAATTTAAAAAAATATTTTTTTATCATCTGAATCTTGTTCCAAGTATGGTGAGCTACGGTTAATGTTAAGAAGTTCTTATCAAATTGACGGTCAAACTTAACAAGTATTTCGTTTCCAATAAAACAACAGCATTCACTGATACCCACATTTATCTCATCAAAACAGCCAATAATACCAAAACAATCACAATTTCATCACAAACATTAGTTGTCGCCAGCGATAGTGGTGTCGGTAATTGGTCAGTGTTGCAAAGAGGTTTGTTGCAGTAGCAAGACGTATCTCCGAAGTCTTCCTGACCATCGACAGATTTCAATTTAGTCTCCACGCAATAGAATGAACGTCCGATGCCCAAGTTGGTTGCATTCATTGCCGCGCATTCTCTTACTACGCCTTTTTGGTTGCCTACGAAATGAAAATAAATTGAAATATCAATCAAATACGAATCACCCGTTTTTAAAGTGTGTAGTAGTCTAGAGACTAAAGGGACTGGGCTGCTATACCGAAGGTTCTGGGTTTGATCACCACTACGGTGTACCACTATTATAGTATTTTCCAAATCTAATGGTACTAATGGTGTGTGAAAACATCGTGAGGCAACTCACATCGTTAGGTGATCCATCATGTGCATCCACCAACTTTATGTCACGTTGTTTGACCGCGATGGACTCGTAAACTACTTCGCCGATTTCAATAAAATTTGCACACAGTGTGCAGTTTAATTCAACTTGAAAGATAGGATATCGTATATTTCAATTTATAGTAGCAATATTCCAAAAAGAAGCAAACAAAATTTCAATAAAAATGGTTAGAAGTTAATTAATTTATTAATGAGGCCCTAGCAAGTACAGCCTATTTTTTTTTCTCACTAATATTGAAAAAAACATCAAGTTCTGTGATCACGTAATCTACCATTGCTCTCAACCGTGTCACTAGTTATAACAAGGCTATCACCTTCAAAATGCAGGATTTTAGTAACACAGGCAATTTGTAAGAAATGACACTGCATGATGGGAGTTTTTCCCGGTGTAGGGTTCCAGCAAGGATCATCGTTGCTTGACTTCGATGAACAATTGAAACATCGACCCGCCCTGGAATAATCCTGTTGAAATAAGGTTTAAGAACAGATCTGACGTTGAAATTGAAAAATAAGTTTTTAGAAACAGGAGCTAAATGTGTTTGCTTTTTATACTTGTATATTTGTAGTGCTTCGAGGTAGATTGATTGTAGTGAACTCAAATTCTAAGTGATGAACGTGAAATAATGAGAAACAGGCGTCTGGCTCATAACTAATATCAAAGTGGTTGCTTCTTGGTCTTTACTAGATTTAGTTGGCGATGAACAGTTTCACAAGTCATTGCTGATCGTATTAGTGTGTAAGTCCTTTTCAAATGGTCCCTATATCGTTTTTTTCTATTACGGTTCAAGTATATAATTATGTCATTTTGTTATTAGAAGTCCTTGAGTTTTATCAAGGAGCAAAAATGCAGTAACAATAGTTAAATTAGGTTTTCAATCACCAAAGGGATCACAAGAGGAGATGCACCAAATTTTTGTACATATGTACCTTAATAACTGGCTATTCAGTATTTTCAAAGTTAAAAAATAAGAAGGCTTCCAGTAATTTCACCTTCATACCGCCAGAAATAGTTTGAAATAGTTCTCTAAAACCCACCCTCACGAAATCATTCGATCGAGTTAACATGATACGGTAAAAAGTTAGCTATTGTCTTAATCAGAAAAGCGAACAAATGCTACATAATGTATAAAAACTAAATACCTCCAGAAGTGCATGGATTCCGAAAAATTGTACATAATATATTCCAAATAAACATACGATGACCCCAAATTTAAGACTCATTTTGGCCTGATTTACTTCTACTTATTCAGTTTTCACTGTACTGTAGAAGCATACCAATTGGAATAGATCCAATCAAACATTTTATTAAAATTAAAGATAAAAACACAAACATAAACAATAATTTTAGTTTTAAGAAGCGCACAGAATATTATACTCCTAGCAGAGAATGAAGGCGCGAATGTGTCATTAAAAAAAGCAATCAGGCCTAATCAATGTTTATCAGCTGTTATCATCCTAGTCGCCGTGTAACTTCCGTGTAGTCGCCACATACAAACATGGATATACAAGGGTAGAGGGCGTTGTGACACATGAGAAAATTATACCTATTAATTGCTTCGTAAAAGTCTTGGTTTTCGAAATACTGGGTGTAAAAGAACTGCTTCCGAAAACAAAAACTGGGGATTGCTGGAGGGGTAATGGTTAAGTTTTGAGGAAAAAAATTTTTTTTTATGATTAAAAAAAATATTGTTTTTTACCTGGTCTTCGTAAATTGCATTAATACTATCAGATTTTGTGATGATTTCAAATTAAATAGGGTTTTAATTTAATTTGCAATGTAAATAATCGCACCTGAACCGACAGTTGATGTGTGAGCGATGATTTCAAGCGGCGAATATGACTTTTCAGTCCTTAATAACTTTTTTAAATTGAGTTTTCTGGGTATGCTGTTAGTGAATTTAGTTACTTTTGAGGCTCAAGAATACATGGTGTTAGGCTTCGGAAGTGGTCTTTTTACACCCGTTATTATTTACGAAAATTAAAAAAAAAACCTTTACTTTTTTTTGGCTGCAAGTTTCCAAATTAACGTTTATTTAACCAGTTTTTGGGATAGCCTTTCTGGAACTAAGTTGTACATAATACCCATGCTTTTGTATAACTTTTTTATTACTGTGATTTTTTATATTACTCTGAGTAACAAGACATTTGACATAATGGTAAGATTGTGCAATGTGCAAATCATATTTGCACCATGGCCAAAGAAGAAAGAAAAAAAAAAAGATTGTGACAAGCCTCATTTTTGGGTTACAACAACGAACAGTGTTTGCATAAAGCGTTGATGTTCAAATAAATTTAGAAACATAATCCTGCAGAGCATAATACCATAGCTCTGTGGGAAATGCATTCAGAATTACCCGTTTTTCGTCCCAAGAAGCATTATAGAAATGAACTTAAAATGCTTCACAGTATTTGTTCTGATCGGTGCATGGCTATCGGTCTTCGTTTCAGGTCAAGTAACAACTGAAGAAAATAAAGTACCTGACTTCTTTTCACCTAAAACATGTTACCATTGTGACTCAAAGGACAATAAATATTGCAATAAAGTTAAAGAGTCGAAAACGCCTGTTATAAGTTGCTCAGAGGACCAAAATGCTTGCATCGTCAAATATAGGAAACTGGGAGGTTCGTGGACCTTCATATACATATTACCATCACCATTTTATATCTACTACATGTAGTAGTACCTTAGTCTGTTTATTTGTAAGCTTTCCTGCTTAGGTACACCTAAACTACACAACAGATTTTGATACTATTATTTCAAGTGGTAAGTTGTTGAGGTTTGTTTTTGAACGAGCCTAAGAAATAATAAGTAGGTATGAGGGCCCATTTTCAATGATAGACAGAACCCGCTTTCGGTAAATGGGAGTTATCTGCAACGTATGACATAGCGCCCGAATTTATGCAATAAAAAAATACAAGTCTAGCATAGAGTCGATTTTTTATTCAAAGTCTGCGCTTTCAACTGGTGTCTTATGACCAATGATTTGACGAGCTTTGTGGCGCAGCGGTATAACCACCGGATGGTCCCGGGTTCGATCTCCGGGTCGGGCCAATTTCGTCTAAATGGTTTTCGACATTGGCTCGTGTCTGAGTGTAACTAGGTTTCCTCTAGTCCATTGTGTGGTAGGTACTTTAACACAAGCGCTTACTGCGTTTACTTTAGGGCCACATAATTAGGGTGCTAGTCTGGAGATTATTATTGTTATTATTAATGAAAATGGGCCTTTAGTTCTTGAGATAAAATTTACTGATGAATCATTTATTTCAGCCAAAAAAGAGACTGTCAGAGACTGCGCCAAATTCGAGGGCGCCGACTGGGGTATGTTCAAACAAGTTAGACAGTGTGTATGGAAACAAAATGGCGAAGATCCTGTGAAAACAACTGATTGTTATTGCAACTACGATCTCTGCGGAGCCTCGCCGTCGAGAAGTATTACAAATATATGGCTACTTACACTTGTGGGGTTTGTGACTTTTGTGAAGTAAATATTGTTCGGTTGAGACTTGAGTTTTTTTTCACTTATTTAGACATTGGAGCCAATGTTAAAAGGTAAGATGATATGGAGACAATATGAGTCAGCATCCAAGCTCAGAGCGGTTTCAGACTAACGTTTTATAAGCTCGTTTCAAAAGCTTCACACACTGCTGCGTATTTATCAGAAACACGGCAGACACGCATGATAACGCTAACACTCTTATCACTCTAGTATAGAGCTGTGATCTCTATTGTCGCCAACTATCACCGAAATAAAGTCATCGTTGAGCAACGCAGGTGACTTCGACAGAGAAAGTTCATACATTTCTTAATGACGACGCAAGCGAATCGCACCTTGACAATCGATATGTAATAACTAGCATACTGTATAGAGGATTATAGCGGTTGGCCCTAATGCAAGTTGAAGTTATATTAAATAAAAATGCCGAGCTTCTAATGCTATTTTAATATACTCGGAGTACCTATTCAATTTACCCAAATGAGTTCACAAAGAAATACCTTATTTAAGAGTTATTATTTTATATTCATCTCGGTAATGCAGGCTTACACATTCGCTTACACACAAGTGCCAAGGTTCCTATTGCGATCAGTCAAGACATCTTATTTGTATTTTCCTTAATAAGTTTGTAATTTGGTGAATTTATTTTGTTTCTTTTGGTATAATCATAAAGTATTTATTCTTTATAGTGTTTTCTTAACTGAAGTGCACATTCTTAACACGAAATGATAATGATATATTCAGAAGACAATGAAACTAAGATCTAATCAAGACAATATTTATTTCACAAAAGTTAGTAGCCCAATCAGTGTAATCAACGAAATATTTAAAAAATTTAGATTCGATGGCGCTGATCCACAAAGATTTGAATTGCAATAACACACCGTGGCATTGACAGTCTGTGCTGTACCGTTTGTGTTAACACCTTTCAGTGGTACCTGTTCCTTGGCGCAATGTTTCACGTTTTTATACATACCCCAATTGCTATCTTCATTTCTACCACAGTCTCTCACTATATGTTTCCTGCCTGCAATGAATTATGGGTAAACGTCGCGACGGTAGGAAGTATACTTTGGCTCATTAGATATTTCGAGGCATCGAATCCTAAAACTTAACTTAAACCAATGGAGCTGTTAAACTCAGATTTAAATGGCGCCACCATCGATTGTAACTAGAATGAAACTATTGGTAAGTTTATGAGTTAAGCGACTGAAAATAGCTACAATTTATTCAGGCAGCCGGTTACAGGCACCCAAAACCAAGTACCCAAAAGAGACAACTAGTTTTTAGAACAACATAATGCCGTTAAGCTTTCTTTTAATTCCACTATGATTAGATTAGTCAGTTTTTAATCGCCTGCTCAACATCTATGCCTCAAAATACTTACTTGGCCTTCCCTACATATATAAATCTATAATGATAATCTCGCTTATAAAAGTTTAACTAACCATTGATTCTTTTGTATTGAATAATACAAGCATTATGGTTACTAGTGCATTTTCTTATCGGCGTTTTCCGTTTATGCACTTTAAAGCAAAATTTGTCATGGTACTGTGTATTGCACCTGTAACAACGTGTTGGGGAAAAACGATTCACGTTTTTAGAAAGAATACCTTTAGTTTCATCAACACACAAGACTGGAAGTAATAGCCACACACAGGTTGTTAAAACAATTGGTATTATTATTTTATCGGCCATTTATACTGTAAAAACTGATAATTTTGAATTTATATCCCACTGTGTTATGATGCTGTGGTACCTGGCATATTGTGATTTATGAAGTCCAAAGACTATAAAAGGTTGATGATTGAACCAAAAATGATTGATGGTAGACAGACCCTTTAAGATTATCCAGCCTATATCGAGTTTCAGAGAAACCACTATATTTACAAGTTTTGTATGTTTTTATAATGGCATGCCAGTCCTTCACTTTCTTAGGCCGTACTAAAAGTTCTTAAAATCTATCATAATTCCTGGCATTTATCAACAAGTGTTGATTTGACATACAAAATAAGACGTCATGGTACAACAAAACCTAAACAATGCTGCTTAGGTCTCGCTATAAGCGCTTGTGGTCAAAGAGCCCCGAGCATACTGCTAACATAGGCACGAACGATGGCTCATTATGAAGTTGGGTCATGGTGGCTTTGGCAGATAAACGACACTATAGTCTGGCCACCGAGAGATTGCGCTTGTGACACATGCCATTAGTGTTGGGGTAAAAAACAACATTGATAAATCATTTTTCAATCAACAGAAAAAAAACTTGCTTATCTTATTTATATTTTATTTATAATATAAAAATAGTTTTATGTTGTTACGAGTTAAAATCTAGGTAAAATAATAAAAAACCAAATCGAAACAGTATTGTTTTATTGTAGGAACGTAAATAATTAGATTAAAGACTAGTGGCCGCTCGCGACTCCGTTCGCGTATAAGTCGGTTTCCCGTGGGAATGCGAAGTTTTCCCGCGGTAAAAAGGTCCCTTTATTCTTTCATACATATATTTTTGGTTCCTAGAACCGCTTTCGCAGCGCACGCAACGGAAGCCCTCAAGGATGAATAATTTTCCCCGTTTTTTTTCCCATTTTCCATTATTTCTTCGCTTCTAATAGTTGCAGCGTGATGTTATATAGCCTAAAGCCTGCCTCGATAAATGGTCTATCCAACACAAAAAGAATTTTTAAATTCGAATCAGTAGTTCCTGAGATTAGTGCGTTCAAACAAACAAACAAACAAACTCTTCAGCTTTATAATATTAGTATAGATACTTGTATAACGTTAATTTTGAAGCTAAGCCCAAGGTCGAAAAGAACTAGCAAGAAAATCCAACTGCTGCCTTTTTACAAACGAAACTCAAAAGCATTGTATTGGCAATAATATGGTATAAGTCTCAGCACCCGATGACCGTACTGCAGAGCCAATTCATCTATTTCATATCGAACATTTGCCGATTTATTTTCTTTCACTAACCGTAATAGTTATGCTTCAAGCATATCCATATTTACGTCGATATCATGTTTTTATAACCAAGCTACTTATTCTGCTTTTTTATTAGAAATTGATTGATAACTTTAAAATTGACTGATATTTTTAGCACATCCCTACGAAAATATGATGTTGTTTACATTTTTAAAAATACATATTTTATCAGTAATTATTACCCTTACAGTAAGCCATCAGTTATAAAATTTAAAATCAGTGTGTTTTAATATCATTTTATTGCTTATTATTTGTTTGTAGGGTCAAAATAGACGACTTTTTTTTGTTTGTTTTCGTAGACGGCCTTTCAAAGTTACCTCGTTATGTCAAACACAATGTGTCAGGAACGCATTCTCTCGGTGGCCGGACAATAGATGTGTAACATTTAGGGCCGATTTTTCAATAGTCAGTTAAGCCTTCAGATAGGACTTATTCTATGGATAGCAAGATTGTGAATTTTTCAATTAGCGGATAAGCTCTAACAGAAGGTTAAACTCGATAACTGGCGGATAAACTTAGCTGCCTCTTTTTGCCTCAGTTAAGCAGTTATCTAACAGATTATTTGACGTTTCTGTCATCATGCGTATGTAAATATAGGATAATTTATTTGTGTTTTGCTTATTTTTTGTAAAACCATGGATATTTTACTTTATTTGAAGACAATAATGTATAGCTATTAAAACGGGACAAAAATATATATCACAAGAGGTTTAATTTTCAATATCTGTGCAGTAAGCTATTGTTGACATCACAGATGTATACATTTCTAGATAGAGTAAAAAACGTTTGATGTGTGCGTGTCACATATAACACACTGCTAAAGATACGCTATATCAAAATGAGGATTTTTTGAGAATTATATTAAAATACTAAGTAGTTATTAAGACATACAGTAACATAAAGTATCTCTGAGTATATGAAATACCAAATCGATTTTTTAAAAAAGCATCAAAAATATTCTTAGCAATCAATATAATAAGATAGAAATACTTTCTCAAAGTTTACAGACACATGTTAAAATATATTGTATTTGTAACTTTTATTTGTATTTTTTTTCGGTGGGCTCCATCTAGTTTTCGGTATATCTATGTATTATCGTTGACGGCAAGTCTTGATGTCATACCTAAATTTTTTGTCAATTGGGACACCCGCTGTCAATGCGTTGAAAGTTTACAGTCCTTTTCTAACAACTGTAAAATATATAAGAATGTCTCTTTCTTGCACAAATATCATTAGGATAGCTAGCAGAGGGTTATCTGACCATTGAAAAATTGAAACTTTATTATTCGTCTCAGTTAAAGCTATCTGGCTGTTCGATATCTGGCGTTTTAACTATCTATTGAAAAATCGGCCCTAAGTCTACCTTCGACGAATTAAAAAGCGTGATTTTTGATATCATCTTTAGAAAATTGTTAAAGCCTTGGATATTAGTAATTCGTGTATTGGTGTCTCTTTAGATCTCTCCTAAGCGTTTGGTACCGTGCCAAAACATATATATAATATTGCGAAATCTCACCTTCCTCTAGGTAAAAGTAGCGTAAATTTGGACTGGCCTTCGACTTTTTTGTAATCAGCATTTTTATCTAATGTTATATGTAAATAATAACGGTTAATTTTGGAGTCCCTCAGGAAAGTACTCTTGGACCACTTTTGCTTATCATTTATGCAAATCCTACTAAAATTATAAACGTGAAAGTTTGCTAGTATTTTTATACTTTGATTACTCTTTCACGTAAAAGGTACTAAAGAAACAAACTACCTAAAGAATTTATAAGCGGCCCTTCAAAAAATACATAGAAAAAGAAAAATAAAACAAAAATAATGATTAGTTTATACACTTTATTTTAGAACTTGCAATCAGCACCTGTAATAAAAAAAATGTTTATAAATAAAAGTTTATTCTTTTCTTCTTTCGTGTGATGTATATGCACTTTGCAGCACGTAATAATATTGAAAAAGTTTAAAAGAAAAATAATAATAAATCTCCAGACTAACACATGTGGCCCTAAAGTAAGTTGCAGTAAGTAAGTAGTAGTGTTATAGCTACCACATAGTGGACTAGCGGAGAACCTAGTTACACCCAGAAACGCCGCTATATGAAATCGGTTCATAAAAAATTCGATGACACTATTATGTATGAAAGAAATATTGAAACGATTATATCTTTTTCACACTATCAAACTTGCTTCACGATTTATCTCTGCATCATGTTTTGTCTAGGAAACGATAACACTTTTGTTTTAAGCGATTTGTTCAAAATTTCTGAATGCAACAAAAAATGTATTAGTTTAAAAAAATTAAAAAAAAGACACTTGAAGTGGAGCCGTGGGCTTTGTAGCGCTGCCCGATTCTGCCCACACTGGTGGGCGAGTCGTTGAGGATACCAGGACGGAGTTTACATGATATTGCATTATCTTCGCTCCTTAATAAATATGTGGTGACACATAGTTTGTAAATAATAGTTTTAATTTAGTTTTAATGTATATTTGTAAAATAAATATTATTTGTTGTAAGTTTATTTAGATAGGCTCCCTTTACGGTATTGCTCAAAGAGGGACATAACACGGGGCTCTCTTTACGGTATTGCTGACGTTCAGCTCATACCAAATTTTGTAACTATAAATAGGGTACCATTTCTAATAAATTCATGATCGCATACATCTGCCTTTCATTCTGCCTCCAACCTCCGTAGAAGCAAGAGCTCCAGCAATCCACTAAATTGGTGACCTCTGACTGAAGAAAATAAAATGGAAGACACAAAGAAAACGGACCAGGCTGAAGTGGCTACAGTCTCACTACAGGCGCGAATTCCACCGTTTTGGCGAGAAAACCCGAAACTTTGGTTCGCCCAGTTTGAAGTCGTGGTGGCAGCACAGAAGATCGGCGACGAACAAAAATACAACCTTGTCATTCCCGTCCTGGAACGCACCGACGTCGAGCAGATCAGCGACATCATTTTGAACCCGCCAGCTACTGGAAAATACGAGCTTCTGAAAAAGCGGCTTATTTCTGTATATCAAGAGTCCGAAGGTCGACAGCTGCAGAAACTACTCGGCGGACTAGAACTAGCTGACCAGAAGCCTACCCAGTTACTTCGAAAGATGAGAGATCTCGGCGGCCACACTCTTTCCGACGACGCGCTTCGAATAATATGGATGAAGCAGATGCCAGCCAACGTACGCACGGTTCTTGCGGTAAACACGGAGTCGTCACTAGAAATTTTAGCAACCATGGCCGACAAGATGCTGGAACAAACCGAGGGTGCATCAATAGCTGCGATATCTGCCAGTTCGAGTAACGGAAATTTGCAGTTCGAATTCCTCAGCAAGCAAATCGAGAAGCTTACGTTAGAAATCGCCGAGCTACGCACGAGTACATTACGAAGATATCGCCATCCCTCTTGCACGCGCTCGCGTTATCGTTCCCGATCGCGCACACCCGCCGATGTCAACCGAAGGCCCAGAGATAAGGAATGGCAGTGCAAGTACCATTTTCGATACGGCGATAAAGCTAAACGTTGCGAGTCGCCGTGTTCAAGAAGGAAGCAGGAAAACTAAGACAAACATCGACCGTGGCGGGTGTCGATGTTCCCAGTTCAAGCCACCGCCTCTGCGTTTTCGACATTAATAGCCGAGAACGATTTCTTGTGGACACTGGAGCAGACATTTCAGTTCTGTCGGCGCGCAACAAATCAAGACTCAACACAGCTTCAACAAGTTATAAATTATACGCAGCCAACAACACACCGATACGTACCTACGGAGAGCGCACATTAGAACTCAACCTAGGCTTACGTCGTTCTTTCAAATGGACATTTATTGTGGCGGACGTCAAGACATCGATTATTGGAGCAGATTTCCTGAGAAAACACAAGATACTGGTTGACCTGCACCGCCGCAAACTAATAGATACAATTACGGATATAAACATCGACGCCATAACAATCAAGAATGAAGACCCGACGATTTTAATGGTTAACCGCAACCACAGTTACCATGATATCCTGTCAAAGTATCCAGATGTACTGCGGCCGATGTCACTCAAGTCTCCGTCGAAACACTCTGTTACGCATCACATCGAGACGTCAGGCCCACCCCTTTTTGCGAGGCCACGCCCACTTCCTCCTGACAAGTACAAAGCCGCAAATATACATTAAAACTAAATTAAAACTATTATTTACAAACTATGTGTCACCACATATGTGTCAAATTAAACTGTTCCAAAGCAGGTATGACAAAATTACGTTCAAAGTTCCCGTTACATACATACCACTCGAGCTAATAATATTATTATTATTATAATAAGCAGGTTTAAAATATGTATCTGCCTTACGTTTCCCAATGAGGTCCCGCTCTCTACAGTAGGCGTATTGCAAGATGATGTCCCTAACTCCTGGGACGATTTGGTTAGCTGGTGGCTTGTCAACTGTATACATCATAGATTTGGCACAGGACCGTCGCGCCACCAATAGAATTTCTAGAAAAAACATACGTCTCATGAATGTAAAAATACTCGCTTGTAAAAATTCTAAAGGAGATTATTAGCAACTAGCTTTTGCCCGCGGCTTCGCACGCTTTGAATTCGGAGTTATCATACATATAAACCTTCCTTTTAAATCACTGTATCCATTTAAAGAAACCGCATCAAAATCCGTTGCATAGTTTTAAAGATTTAAGCATACATAGGGACATAGGGACAGAGAAAGCGACTTTGTCTTATACTATGTAGTGATATTAGTCACGCAAGTGATAGAGACAATAATAATATTTTGGACAAAACACTATACTTACGTAGAAGCTATTGAAAACAAAACTTATTGCTGAAATCTAATTCAATGTGAGTTGCGTGCTTTTAAAACAGAAAGCAAACTCAAATCCATCCACCGGTTTAGCAGGAGATAGCGAACAAACAAACAAACAAACAGACACGATTAGCGACTTGGATTCACACTATGTAATGATAATGACAGGAACTAGAGTGGTAGAGTCTAGCTGTAGGTTCTGTCTGCAGCGATTACTGGGCTGACTCGACCGGTGAAATACCACCGTCGCACAGAAAAAGTTCCTGTGTTTCGTTCGGTGAGGGCGGTATCCCAATTTTCTCAAAGGTCAGCAACACACCCCCAACACCCACAGTGTTGCGGGGAGTCATGGGCGGCGGTGATCACTTACCATCAGGTGACCCGCATGCTCGTTTGCTACCTATATTATAAAAAAAAAACTAACCATCGTCAGGGTGTTTACAGCTGTATTTCCGCATATCGCAGACGCTCATAAAGCTCCTGAAGATGCCATGCTGGCACTTGGCACACACCGGCGTCTCGGACGCTGGGCACGACTCCGGACAGTTTGCGTCCCCCGCATTGACGTCTCCAGCTGTGAGATTGTTTTTAAATGTTACTAGTTGAAATTATAGTCTGAATTCAATAAAAATATTATTTTATTATATTACTAGCGTCGCCCTGCGGTTTCACCCGCAGCTATTAACTCTTCCTTGAATGTAAGAGTAATACTTTAAAAAAGTTATGGAGTTACTAGTGGTTGCCCGCGACTCCGTCTACGTGAAAGTCGGTTTCCCGTGGGAATGACAAGTTTTCCCGCGGTAAAAAGTACCTTACGTATTATTCTGAACTATATTACTGTAAAGTTCCATCTAAATCCGTCCAGTAGATTTTACGTGAAAGAGTAACAAACATCCATACATTCTTACAAATCTTCACGTTTACAATATGAGAAGGATTTTATAAAGTGAAACAGAGGATACATTAAAACATTATTTACGTACTTTTAAACTTTAGGTCTGGGTATTCTTCCATGGTGTCCGTGAACTCTCTTCCGAATTTCAATGTCTGAAATGTACGAGAAAAAACTTATTTACTTTTGATTGGAACTTTACATTACATAGTATAAATTCGTTCTAAATAATTAAAAAAATTGCAAGTTGCGTGCGCGTAGAGTAGTTGACCGTTCAGAGGCATCTTATAAATTTGTATGGAAAAACTTTTTTTTTAAATATTTATTTTAATTAGTCGTTGGTTAAATATTGTTGAGATCGATGTAGAAAAGCTGCCTACAAGAGGTGCTAATTAAAATTAACCCTGACTACGAAAGTTTTTAAATTGAATTAAAACCCACAAGCGGTATATAGGTATACCGTACCGCTACGCTGATGGTTCTGGGTTCCCCGGGTCCGGCCAATTTACTTAAAATGTATTTTCTATATTGGCTCGTGCCTGGGCAACTAAGTTCTCCCCTAGTCCATTGTGTGGTACCTATAGTACAAGCGTTGCTTAGTTTAGGGCGACACAGTTGGTGTATTATTATTATTATTTATTACCTGTATATCGCTAGTCTTTGCGTCATTTGTATCAATCCCATCGTCCTGAAAAGAAACTCTGTCTATAAGAACTGCAGAATCCATCAAACACTTCCGCCGTTCTTGAGTTGTGCGCTTAGCAACACAAATTGTTATGCTTTTGTGTCATTTTAGTCACAGAATATAATAGAAGCATAATAGAAGTTATTGTTGCGAAAATGATACTTTCTACATTTTTTCGCAATACTAGCTGTTACCCGCGAGGCTTTGCACGCATTAAAGTAAAACTTCTTTCTCTGTGCTAGGTTATTATACAAGTAAACTTTTCTTTTGAATAACTCTATCTATTAAAAAAGCCGCATCAAAATCCGGCAATACACGTTTAAACAGTGTGCGTGTGTTTCATTTCTCCAACTAGGACGTAATCGTTCAGTCTTATTATGAAATGGTCCTTTTTTAATTTAATCATCGTTTACATGAACTAGTACAATGACTTAATTCATACCCAAGTTTCGTTTCTGACTATTTAAAATACGACCGTAAATTTGGGTTGATGTAAAAGTTGAGCTAGAAGGCTCAATAATTCAAGATTTCTTGCGCATTGTTTCTCATACAGCGTAAGGATACAAGAAACTTCTGCCAGCTTATCCTGTTTTTAAACCGGAACACAGTATTACTGTTTAGCGTGATCTGCTTATAGGAGAGATATATTAATTCTCGTAGATAGGGTGCCAACTTAATTAACTTTGCATAACTGAGACCCTGGTATTTTTCCATTGTAATTTATAATAATTTTGTTTTTACTTACTTCATCTCCATCTGCATACTCATCCTGCAACGTAATTAATACAACGTTATTAATTTTACTAAGTATATTAAAAAAATGAATGTCTCGAACTATCACGCGAATAAAGTTATTTATCAGGCCCATCGCCCACGGTGACCTTTTGTAGCGATGGTGGCTGTGTGCCCCGGCTAAATAGCTAGCCATACTTAGCTATTTTTAAATTCATACAAACAGTTTTAACCACTGTTGACAATAAAACACCAGTAACTGGCATCTTTATGGATTTAAGTAAAGCATTCGATTGTGTTGACCACGAACTACTGTTAAAAAGGATTCAAAGCTACGGCGTCAGAGGAAATGTTTTAAAACTATTAAAAGCCTACTTAACAAGTAGGAAATAAGCCACCACAATCACAACGTTCTGTGAACATACTCGCACGGATATAACGAATAGATCATCGTACGCGATCGTAAAATACGGTGTTCCTCAGGGTAGTCTTAGGTCCATTATTGTGTATTCTGTACATCAATGAACTACCCGATGTAGTTGATAAACAAATGGTGCTCTATGCTGACGATAGCATAATAATATTTCCTAAAAATAATAGAAATTATATTTATGAATCTGATATTAATAAATCTATGATAAATTTAATCCAATATCTTAAACAAATAAATTTAATCCCTACTAATATTATAAATGCGAAAGTAACTCTGTCTGTCTGTCTGTCTGTCTGTCTGTTACGCTTTCACGCCAAAACCACTGAACCGATTTTGATGAAATTTGGTATGAAGAAAGAACTGAACTTGGGAAAGGAGGCACTTTTTACCGCGGGGAAACTTCTCATTCCCACGGGAAATCGACTTCCACGCGAACGGAGTCGCGGGCGGCCACTAGTTATTAATATTCCAAAAACAAAATTAATTCACTTCCAAAATAGACATGACGCAAAATTAACTCTTGACATTTATCACGAAAAAAAAAAATAAGTAGTTAAGACAATAGATAAAAAAATAAATTGGAAAACACACATTGAAAATTTAACGAAAATAATTTTTCAGTTTTCATATGCGTTGTATAGGCTTTCAAAAATCGTCGATACGAAGACCACACTATTGTCCTACCACGCACATATAGCGTCGACATAGCGATACGGCGTTATATTTTGCAATAGCAATGACTCTAACATTGCATATAGAGCTCAGAAAAAATGTATTAGAGCTTTGTTCGGTGTTCAAATCCCAAACAGTTGCCAACTGTTTTTCAAGCAGTACAATATTTTGACTTTGCCATGCATATATATATGTTACCGGCAGTGTGTATAATCCGGTATTCTATACAATATCTAGGCAATGTATAGAATACCTAAAACGTGTCGGTAATGTATGAAATATCATTTGTTTTATACTTTGCCTCGGTATTCTATACAATACCAAATGCGCGCCCGGTAATGTATGTAATGCAGGTAAGATTATAATGAAGAACATCAGAGAGGAACTGTATTATGGTCTATGTTGCACTCTTAAACGTTTTTTTTTCAAATACCGATTTTTTAATGTAACAATCACTGTTCATAAATTTTCCCCGTATTTTTTTTCTTAATTTATTTTTGTCCTGCCAACGGAACTCATATTAGTCAGTTGCCATAACTTTTTTAACCATTTTTAGTAAAAAATAACTAGGTTTTGGTGCTTCGCCGACCGCTGCCGCGGCACGCTCGCTTTGCTCGCTCGGTTTGCACACTGTATGGTTCTATACATTACCTAGGTATTGTATAGAATACCTGAATTATACAGATTGCCGGTAACATATATATAAAATTTCTGTATTGTAAAAAGAAATGGTTCCCTCTTCATAAAACCAAAATCATCAATCAACTCATTTTTAATTATAAGGGTGCTCACCAGATCTAAGCCATCGTAAACCTGAAATAAAATAGGTATTCTGTATTTATTAAAATATTATTATTATATAACTTAAGATTGCACCTGACTCTAATCAATTTGCCTGACTTTAGCCAGACAGAAACGATATACACGTTCCAAGTAACAAAATATTGATAAAGTAAGAAATAATAAAATAGGGACAAAAGAGATAAAAGATCTTCGAAAATTTAACGTAAGCGACAAACTAAAACTATGAATTAAGACGGCCTATAATAATTTTGAAAATAAATGTTTACGAAAATCAAGGTTTTATTCAAGCCATTTCAGATATTAAGATGAATAAAAGAAAGACAACATGCTTCAAAAGTTTACATAAGTACCTTACTTCAGTTCATGAAGATACAATGCTCAAGACATAAACACGATTACTGGAAAAATGATCGATAGTTTAACAAAAACCCTTGTTTTCGTCATTTTGTCTGGAGCATTAAATCTGCATGAACTGGAGTTACTTCTGTAAAACATTCTGATACCTAGAGCTACAGGTTTGAAATTTAGTCAAAGGCCAGATGAACTAAGAGTTCAAATGTATGCTTCAAAATTTCTTGCGAGTTGACAACATTTCCAAAACTTTATTAAAAACTCCCTTATTATTTTTGTAGGAAGGGTATAAATCAAATAGAATTAAAGGTAAAGGGTGCTCACCTGTTCTTCATTTTCGTCACCCTGAAATTAAATAGGTTTCCAACAACGTTAAAGTGAATACTTAAAAATATCTAATGTTTGAGTAATTTTAAGACATTTTTACGAAAACGTTTTTAATTCCTCTTTTATCACTCTTGTAGGAAGGGTAATATTAGAGATGCGCCGAGTAACACTTTTGCCGAGTACCGAGTACCGAGTATTACTCGGTTCAATTTTTTTTTAACCGAGTACTCGGCCGAGTAACTCGGTTCTATCAAATTCCCAATCTCGCGCGCGTTAACAAGTACAAACGAACACAAGTATATTTAGAAAAAAATTTGTTGGCAAATGGTAGACGGGGCACCAAACAAGGCATCATAATTTACACTCATAAAATTTTAAATATTGATTATTTTTATTACTGTTCCTTTAATTTTGTCTCACTAGTAATGCATTAGCATAATTTTGATTCTATTACTTGAGGATGTCAAAGATTTCCTCAGTACGTTTTGATTAACACTGTTGTTTCAATTATATCTACCTAAATATATTGCTTTCTTTAAACAAAGTATATTACTTTTTTGGTACTCGGTACTCGGCATTCGTATACCGAGTTACTCGGCCGAGTACCGAGTACCAAAAAACCCGCCGAGTATGCCGAGTACCGAGTATAAACCGAGTACTCGGCCCATCTCTAGTAATAATCAAATCAATGTAAAGGTTGAAAGTGCTTACCTTTTCTATAAATCCGTCATCCTGAAAAAAATATTACTTTATTCAAAACGTTTAACTAAATGCTTAAAAATATCTTTAACTAGCTTATAGCCATGCGGTTTTACCCACAGCTAAATGGCTTTTCCCGTGTGAACAATGCTTTTTCCCGCGGTAAAAAGTATCCTATTTTTTCCGTAGGTATCGAACTATGTCGACTCTAAAACTCATGACAACCGGTTCACTGGTTTTAACGTAGAAGCGGAACATACAGACGTCAGACATACAGATTTTCACATTTATAGTATTAAAAAGTAAGGATTTGTGTAATTAATAGGACAGTTTTTCAAAAACGTTATTAATATCTCCCTCATTATTCTTATACGGAGGGTAATCTATTGAGTTAGTATAAAATGCTCACCTGCGCTAAATTTCCGTCGTCCTGAAATAAAATTACCCACTTACTAATATATACAAGTGGCACTTTTTTAGTTTCAGTCAGTCAGTCAGACAATTGTGATGGTGATGGTGATGGTGGTGGTGGTGGTGGTGGTGGTGGTGGTGGTGGTGGTGGTGGTGGTGGTGGTGGTGGTGGTGGTGGTGGTGGTGGTGGTGGTAGTGGTGGTGGTGGTGGTGGTGGTGCTGATGGTGGTTTTGTTATTCATAATTCAACTGTATAATGTAAGTCAAGAATTGTTACCTCGTCGAGATTTGAGTCCTCTCCTGATTTTACAAGAACCTGAAAAATGAAATAGGCAAAACATAGACACTATTTACAGAAATTATCAGTGCCTCAATCACGACAAATTTTGTATATCACATAGTTAGCGTGTCAAGTATACGAAAACGGAGGTTGACGATAGAGGCGATCACGGAGCACCCTCGTATCGCTACAGCTAACTTACGAAAGCGATGATTTAACGCCGTATTGAAACTATCATAAAGGAACAAATATTTCAACAATAATTCATTAAGTTTTGAAGAATACTCATCCATTTTAACGTCCGCTAAGGGCTAAGTTTCATATATTTTTGTTCGATGCTTTTTCTTACTATTCGATAATTATCCGTGATTAGCCTACAGAACTACAACATTAGTTTGTAATAAAGGATCATACTCGACGAGTGACCCGCCCACGCTTTGCAGTAACAATATTTTGAGCGTCTATTCTTTATCATCACCATTACATAATAGATACTTTTATACTAAAGCTATGTTGTCTGTTTGTATGTAAAAAAAACATTTATTTCATCATTAAGTAATTTCATTTCATTCGATAAAAGTCAGTATAAATCGATCATCAGCTTATCACTCAGTTTAGAAAAAGCCGGCGGAAAAAAACTCCCAGCACTCTTTTGTCAAACACCAAATATGTATACAAAATCAAGGCATACAACTACACCAAGACAAGATAAAAACGTCACATCACGCAATTTTTTTAATTTTTAAGGTTTTTTTATATATTTTTTGTCATTTTTGTAGGAAATACAATTTCTGGTTCTTGTGTCTCTTAAACTCTGAGATCGAACTTAAGATCGATTTTAGGTGACTCGCTCTGAATGAGAATTCATTAATTTTTAAGAAACCTGAGATGTCTTGAGAGCGTATCATTTGAGATCGATCTTGAGAGCGATTTATAAATAAGGGCCTTAGGTGGTAACAAACAGAAACAAATAGTGACGTAATAATGATGATATTATATTTTATGAGATAGTAAATTACCTTTTCAACATCGTCTTCGTCATCATTTTCAAACTCTTGCTGGAAATTATCAACATCATTACATGATAACATCATTAATATTCCACAAGGAGTTATCAAAATCAGTAGGCCTACCATCAACTTTTAGTTTGCGTTTCAATTCCGATGCTATTCAGTTTAGGTTCCTAAATTAGGTTCCTAAACTGAATTACTTTAGATTCGTTCCATGAAGTGTTTAATGGTGAGTGGCGTTTGAATCGCACACGGAGGAACGAATGAACGAGATTTGTCTGTGGTCCGTAATGTGAGAAAGAAATGACGCTCTACAGTCGTTGCTTAATTCTATCTCTGTTACTCGATGTACCTAAATAAAAATGCGTTCCGAAACCTAGTTTATAAAGGTTGGTAAAGGTTTTGTTTATGAAAAAAAATACAAAATACATTCTAAAATTGCACAAGTTAGCATCAAATTATACCACATTAAACTATTTTTAGCACGTATTAAATGATAGTAATTCTAATTAATAATTAAATGTCTGTTTAGTGTTGTCGTAAAAAGGAATGAACAACTTAGGGCTTTTAGCCGCAAGAATTTTTTTTAGGGCCGTTAATATTTTTATAATTGCTCTGCTACTCACAATTTTTACCCTTTATTTACATATACTTTTAAAACCCACTAAATATTGAACTGAAATACGTATATTCTCACTATTTTTAAAAAGTAATTAACAAAACGTTTCACTTCTCGCAAGGACAGAAGCAACTTTTTTTGAATCGCTTAATTTTTAGCTATTCAGTTTAGGTTTAAATGTCACGTCATGGTACAGTCAAAAGCATAAATATATAATGTATCAGAGTCTACAATTAAATGTTAGTTGCAAAGTTTCAATTTTATTTTGGCATATACAGTTATCAAATTATTGTCACCAGTATAACAATCATATATATCTGCGGGTTGAAAATGTCCAATTACATCGTATCTTTTAAAGTAGTCTGTATTATATAGGCTGCCTAACATTCTCTGGTATCTAAGCGCCCAGAATAGTCAAAAATATCTTCGGTTACATGGTACAAGCAATTCTAAGTCTTTCGCCATAAGGTTTATAATTAATGATTATTGCAAAGATTTATTATCACATGTCCATAAGCTAGTAGTGTAGCCATAACATGTGGAATCCTACAAAAATCGTGTAAAACTTGACTACAAAAATAAAACGTGACAGGAAAAGTGCCCTTAATCAAAAGAAAAACGTACTTATTTTTGTAGTAGCCCTAAAAAATTTATTAAAATTTATTTACATGAAGAAAACGTTATTACGTATATTGCGTTAGTTATTTAATAAAAATAAAACATGAATTATAAACCAAACTAAAACCCTTTGATTAAATTAAAAAAAAAATTGAACTTGGAATTAAAATCTTGTGTATCGTCCTTCTGCATTGATGACATCTAGAAATACAGCATTTTGACAGAAATCAACACCTCGCAGGGAATCCCATATTTGCATGACATGCGTACGCAATGATTCTGGAGTTCGGGATTCATGGTGATCATCGATGATGATAGAATTTTACAAATATTCTGCAGTACAATTTTATTAATTTGCAATACAATGACATGAATGTCAGAACTATTATTATCTATGTTTATAGATTCCAAAGTGGTTTTTCGATTAAGTTCTATCTACTATTTGAAAATAATTATTTCTTATCTGAAGATTTTCATTGCGTGGTTATGTCATATTGACATACAATAAAAAACATACTACTCGTATATGACAATGTATGTCACTGGTCATGTTGATTACCTATACATAATAGAATAAAGAAATAGGTTTGTCGGTTCATTTAATCAATAATTAAATAATTTTTTTTCTCGTCATATATTTCTAACCTTAACTAAACATTAATGGCACATACTTAATAAAGAAAAAAACAGAAAATATAAAGAAAAGAAAATTTAAAATCACACAGAAACGAGAGAAGTGATCTTTTTTTTGTAGGTAATTAGTATTTTACACTAGATTTTATAAGTTATTATTGGTGTTATTTATTCGCCTTTTTTAACTCAATCCCTTAGTCAATGAGATCAGTGAATTCGTTTAATGGTTACGAATACGTTTTTTTATTTAGGCACTACCGCTTGACACTACTAGTTGTGCCATGGGAGATTTTTACCTCCCATTACACTATCGGCATTTTCCAGTAGTGTAATTTCAGATAAAACCGCGGGCGGGGCTTTCTATCAAAAAACTATTTTCTTACGACTTTAATTATAAAAGATTAATTCAGTTCTAAACAAAAGCCACGTCAATGACGTCATGCATAAAATGAAACAGATAAATAAAGGTGATTACTGTGACTTAAGTCATAGAGTTTATTTTTCTTAAGCGCGAAGATATTTTTGAAAAATTAAATGCTTAGATACCAATGAATAGTGTTTATGCCAACATAATATTGAACATCTTGATGCGTTATATAAAATTGCAAATTATTGCGATGATATTTATGTCAACTTTGTTTGGTTACAATGATATGGTTATTATGACACTAACATAAAATTGAATTTTTCACCCAAAGATATTTTTGACTATCTTGTCTTATAATATCTTTATGCTTTTGACTGTACGCATTTGCTTGCAAAAGAATGAACTATTTCAGCTGAATCGCTTACAAACTAGCGACCCAGTTTAGGTTTGTATAAGTAAGGTCGTGGTACGAATAAGCGAAGCAGTTCAGTTTAGGTCCTAAACTGAATTTCAATAAGAGTCATGGTAGGCCTCCAGGACTTTGCTTTAAGGTAAACTAGTTATTTAATGATTACACCGTATTTTGTAAATTTGGAATTCTTACTTCTTCAACATTGTCGTATGCTTCTAAAGCGTCATTTTCAGGCTCTGCATTACCAGGATTAGTCTGAAATAAAATCAGAAATCACATGAAATAAAAAAAAAAAACAAACAAAAAAACTTAACGAAAAGTTCCTAGTTTTTTCGGAATAAAAAAAAAGCGTTATTATCCATGAAATTAAAACAATTTAGCTATTTAAATATTAAGAACTACAAGTTTTTGTAGAATTGTTTCTTACGTCTTCAAAGCCTTCGATTTTCTGAAAAACAAGTTTCAAATTTATATAAAAACGATGTAGTAATGTGTAATGCCCAATTAGTTACTTTATTATAAGAATAACAGTGTTTTCTTCGTTTCATTATGTTTTTAAAAGACTTCAAAAAATAAGATGTTCTGAATAGAGTGTATTTTTATTTTTTTATGTTGATCACCTCAGAATTGTTGATTGGATGAACCGATTTTGATGGTTCTGTTTCAATTTGAAAGCTGATGCTTGCCGTATGGTCTCATAGGAGTTAATTTATTTAGTTCTGCCAACGGAATCCATGGGGGTAAAGCATTATAATTAAATTTTGCACCGACATCATTTTTTTATGCATATCATCATCTTTTATTTATTTTATCAGACACAAAGTGCATATCTTAACCAGAAATCTGTGTTAATATATTATTAAAAAATAATAATAATATAAGTACTTTACAATAAAAGAGAGAGTTAAAAAAAGGTTAGTACGTATCTACTTATTTTTCCTTTTTTTATAAATAAATACTGCTTTCAATAATGTTTCCAACTGCTTATAACTGTCAAAGCCCTCACGTTTTTTTTACCTCTTTCGAAACTTTTCCAACCTGTAATACAAGAAACATTTTAAAAACCAAATATCGACTACTAGCAAGAATGTGCAAAAAGGGTTCCTTTCCTACTCATTCAATTCATCTTTTGTTCAACCGTACATAATTTGCAAAAAAAACAGTAATTCAACGGTAGAAAAATGAGAAAAAAGCTATCTGTAGCGGCCTACAACATCCAACAAATAATAAAAATAATAAATCTCCAGACTAACACATCAATTATGTGGCCCTAAAGTAAGTTGCAGTAAGCACTTGTGTTGCAAGTCCCACATAATGGACTAGGGGAGAACCTAGTTACACCCAGACACGAGCCAATATCGAAAAACCATTTTACGTAATTGGCCCGACCCGGGGGTCGAACCCGGAACCATCCGCTTAGCAATCCGGTATAGTTACCATGCAGAGGTGTAGAGGTCGTCTGAATGAATCGAACTAGTGACACTTAATCAGACTGTGTCAACCAAATTAATTGTAACTGAAGCTAGAATTAAAACATTTTTGATAAAATATTCAAGGAAAAATAGTATTGAAATTTTAATGAAAGCATCTTTTAAATAATATCTTAATTTTCATTTATATTTTGAAGAATAGAATTCAGCACACTTTTATCATAAAAAAATGATGAATTGAATTCAAAAAAAGCGCTAAATGTTGCAAGGACCTAAAGTTCCAACTTGAAACTTCGTGAACTATAAAAGTTTTAGATACAATTTCAAAAACAAAAAGAAGGTTATATTTTCAACAAATAATTAAAAATGAAATCCGTTGAGTTATTTTGTAAGCCAATGGAAATCGGATGTAACTTTTTAATTCACATAAGCAGATTTATTAATTATGTAGTTATAAGTTATTTATTATACTAATATTTATGAATCAATTAATTAATACTTACTGGCGGCATAATATCGTTTTTCTTTTTTTGCTTCTCTCGCTTCTTATCGATCTTGTTTTTTTTTTGCTTTTTTTCTTTTTTTTTCGGCGCTTTGAACCATTTTTTTTTATTTTTCTTTTCTCCTTTTCCCTTTATACTTTTATTCTAAGCAACGTAATAAAAATGTTTAAATATAAAATCAGATTTGAAAACTTAAAAAGCTTTGGTATTTTCGTATGTTGGTAAGGTTACCAACCTTTACATTAGTAAATTAGGAAAACATTTAGTGACTAAAATTATAGGTAGGTATACTAGCGACCCGCCAGCGCAATGGTGTAATTTTGACTACTTGTTCCCGAAACATTGTTTTTAAGCTAACTTAAAATAACTTTTTCTAAATATTCCTTACTTACTAATTTAAATGAATAAACATCCTAAAAGATAGCGATAACCGGTTAAGGGGGAGTTAGCAGACAAACAGACAGAATTAGCGACTTGGATTTATACTATGTAATGATAATAATGATGATGAATGACGGGTGTTAAAAGACCATTCTCGAAGCCTGAAACCACGTAGTTGAGGTCATCGCTCACACATCAGCTAATGGTATATGAACGATGGTTAACATAAAACTAAAAATTTGACAGTTTAAATGCAATTTAAAAAAGATTTTTTTTTGCTTTTAACGTAACGAGTAACGTCCAGCTATGCCCAGTTTCCGTTTTCGGAAGCAGTCTTCTTACACCCTGTAGGTATAACGCAATGGGATACAGTCTGGTGATTTTATTATTTTATTTTAATAAATCGAAAATACGTGTATTGACATAAGGCATGTTAAGGCCGGTATTAATGAATCACTCTCAACTCTGAGATCGAACTAGGACACGATCTTAAGATGACATTTTAATAAAAGACCAAACTTAAGTTTACTCTTGAGTTCAGCGTCTCAAGCGAGTGTATGCATGCCTAATATGTCCGCTCTCAAGAAAGATCTCAAGTTCGATCTCAGAATTACATTTAAATACCAGCCTAAAAATAGTTTTTGGCACAAACCGAGTAACTTAATGATCATAAAAAACGTATGGCATATACAAGTGCGCATAATTTTTCCATCTCCTTCATAAATAGTGAAAGTTTTGTTTTAGTAAATTGTTCCTGAATCGAGTCAATATATTTTAAAAAACTTACCTTTTTAAAAGCTTTTTTTACTTTACGCTTGGGCTTATCTAAAACGGAATTATTTCTATAATTATTTTATAAAAAACTCCAGGCTTTTAGATAGGACTTATATTAATCCTAAAACTTTTCTAATCTTATGATCTTACTTAATAAACTTAAAACGTGTCCGATTTCCTTGCTCGTTTCTAATAATATTAAACTTATATTATAAAAAAATGAAACTTGTCATCGCCACAATTTCTAACCGCACCATGGCCAAAAAGATACCAATAGATTATAGGGATGTCAAAACACGTTAGAGATGTGATTGATTATACGATACATTTTACGAACCATATAAAAGCGCCATTAGTACCTTTTTGAGCCTTAAATATAGCACGCTTCATTCTTCGTCGCGCACCTGAAAACGAATTTATTTAATTTCTGCTTGTAGTTTAGTGGATAACGGCTTGAACTGAGAGGGTTATCAGTATTATAAAAAAATATGCATAATCGCAGTGGGATTGATACTAAGTTTATTCGTCAGCACCGATAAGATTTTTTGGCGGTAAAAGGGAAGACCTCCTAGAGCTAGACAGAACACAGGTCTAGGGCCAAGCGGGGCCACTGAGAAGATTTCGGAAGTCGTACAAATACTTAACCGCGTAAACACTTCGAAAGGGCAATCTCGGATCGGCCCTGTATTTAGGTGTCATTTGTATGCGTAGCACCGGGAAAGAATGTTGGCGAAGATAAGCGCCATCTATGACGCCACAAGCTCACACATGATTGTTTCACACATACCTTAACTTATTAGTTAAGGTATGTGTGAAACAATCAGTATTTTACTTACTTATATCGTAGAATTTCGATAGTTACCTAAAAGTTTAGTATGAAGATGGTTGTCACACATATTTTCATTGTCAATTGTTACTTCTAAATCTGAAATAAATAAAAGAGAATATGATAATATAGCAGTACATCATAACAATTTTTTTAAATAGTAACATATGAAAAACTCTTTAAAAAAGTTGATTATTTTATCATTAGATTATTTATTACACTATGAAGCTTTCGGTATTTTTAGAGTGGTAGAGTCTAGCTGTAGTCATCAAGGCAGTCATTAATAGGCTTTTTCGACCGGTGAATTACCGCCGTCGAACAGAAAATCGACGTGCAGTAGGAACGATGTTCCTGCGTTTCGTTCGATGACAGCAATATTTGGTACCCAATTTCGCGGCGGGCAGCAATGCACCCTCAAATCCGATGTAATTGTGTACATATGAGCGACGGTAATGATCTACCATCACGTGGTCCGCTCGCTCGTTTAATATGTATTTTTTATAATTCGATCAATCAAAGAATCAAAACTTAAAGTTTACCAACTTAACTTTGCGGTTGCAAATATGTACCTAACATTAAACCTATCAGGATATGGTGTACTCAACTTACCAGCCGCATATAATTTTTTGGACCAATATTATTTAATGTATCATTTTTAACATATTTTCTTACCTTTGTCACATTGACTGTGTTTCATTTCACATTTATTTAACAGCATTACATATATCTCCTTGTTAATACTTTTCCTTTTGATTTTCACACAAACTGGTTCGTCTTTTAAAGGACATTTTATGTATTCGCATTTATTGGGATTGTTTGTTAGTTTTTTCGATTTGTCTTCTACTTTTACATTTTTTAAGTTAGGAGCTTTGTTGTTTGTTATTTCGGCAGCCCATATGTTACATATAACTGAAAAGTAAGTAGAAATGAGGGAGAAATTAAAATATGTAAAATATAAGTGTGTAAACTTAGTAAAGTACAAGCTATATAATGCTACAACGTCAATTACTTTTAAGTAGTAAGTCGCTAGGCGTTGCAAGATTAGTTCTTTGACAATAACCAACTGTAACAAACTTTTTATAAATACTAACTTTTCGCCCTGAGGTTTTAGTAGCTAGTTAATTGGATTTTATTCTAGAAATGAGTTCGGTACTTTGTCTGAGTAGGAATTAAATATCCAATGTGTTATTCAAGGTTGAAATCTATCTATAAGTATATACCAAGTTTCATCAAAACCTGTTCACTAGTGTTTGCATGAAAAAAAAACATTTATTACATCATTCAAAACACTTTAAAACAACGCAACGGATTTTGATGCAGTTTTTTTAATAGATAGAATAATTCAAGAGGAAGGTTTACATGTATAAGCAACATAGTACAGGGAAAGGAGTTTTACTCCGAATTAAACGCGTGCGAAGCCGCGCGGGTAGAAGCTAGTTATATTTAAAAAATAACTTACGGATGAAAATATTAAGACCAGTTCTCCTCATAGTCACATTAAGTTTAGAGAGAAACTAGTATTTTATCTAAAAACAAGAAGAAAGGTACGTAGTTTAAAAATTTCACGGTTAATTGCATTTTATGAACGATTTCTTTTTTAAAGTTAAAGAAATAATATAACGTTGATAAGGAACCATGTTAATTTTTATAGATGTGGTTATTTATTATTTGAATTTTATGATAGTTAAGAGGATGTATTTTAATGCAAATAAGTTTTGGATACGTTAAAAATATGCACCATATATACAGGGTGTCTGCAAGCGGTACTACAAACTGACACCCACAAGGAGTCTAATAACGGCGCAGATGACGTCACGATATGCCCTCATTCACGCAGCTATTCCATGGCAGTATGTTATCGAAACATGAAAACTCTATATTTCTTGTCTCAATCATAGTATTTTTCATAAATGTTTAACTTCAATATACAGGGTGTTTGGAGGGTGAGTAGCCAAATGAAAATGGTGGATAGATGAGGCTATAAGCTATTTACTTCCACTTATTAAATAGCATTTTGGTTCAATTTTTTGAATTTATTCGATTTTTAAGGTTTTCTTAATAAAATCCCTGATTTTGTCATTAAAACTCCAATATTTTTTTTATTTACCGTCGTTACCAAGCGAAAATAATTTTAATTTAAAGCCTTACACTCTTTAATTCAGATGCAATCATACATTTATATAAATCATCTCATATAAAGTTACAGTGGGTTCATAAACTTCGTGGAACCAGTGGTAATAAAATGTTCAGTCAACTTTGCTTTGCAAAAAATAAAAAAAATTAGACTTAGAAAATTTTATTTGCTTTTAAAAACTACATTTTAATACACTTAATAATGATATTATGTTACATGAAACATAAATAATTAGAAATCTCAACAGAAATAAATTTGAAATGATATTTGCTTGCATGCGAAAAGACCATGCGATGTTCTATATTATTTATATTCAACTAGTGGCCGCCCGCGACTCCGTTCGCGTGGAAGTCGGTTTCCCGTGGGAATGAGATGTTTTCCCGCGGTAAAAAGTACCCTATGTGTTATTCTGATGTATAACCTATATTACTGCAAAGTTTCATCCAAATCCATCCAGTAGTTTTTACGTGAAAGAGTAACAAACATCCATACATCCATCCATCCATCCATCCATACATCGTCACAAACTTTCACATTTATAATATTAGTAGGATTCTGTTACTTTTTAAAGGTCCACCTGCGTTCTTAGTTTGTTCAGCGCCATCTAGCGTATTTGTATGAACTAAATATTTTTTCTTTTTTGAAAACCGCTCATTCTGAGAGATCGTATTCCTGCAAGTGGCATTAGTTTATCATCATCATCATTATTATTCAGTTCAGTTAGCAGAACATATTCATCTTGAAAACTCCTTTAAGTTCTTAACTTTTGTAAATCACAGGAAGCAGAAAAAATAGACAAAAAGTGATATGGATTAGTTTATTAAATGGTGCATTCTTCAACAACATTTTTTTATGTCTAGGACCCCGCAGCCTTTCTGTTTTAATCGAACTTACAATCAGCATCTGAAAATAAAAGTATTGGATATAAGAAAAACTTTAAATAACAATCTAGTTCGAGTCAATCTTTCGAACCTAGAAATCTCGTTGTGAGTAATAACGAATGACACTTAAGAAAAAGGCAGTAGTTAAGGCCTATTCAAACCTGAGCGATATTCGCTGCCGCTGTGGGTAGAGGTACCTACATACCGCGCGGGTTTCGCTCAGGTATTTAGTATCAATTACCTACCGCTTAGGTCTGAACAGTATTACTACCGCATACCCACTGGGTTTTCTCTGCCGCAGACGGTAGCGAATACCGCTTAGATCTGAATAGGCCTTTAAACAATAACTAGGATGCTGTGTTATTGGTATTAACAGTAGCCTGAGTAGTATTTATGTTACGGCTAATACCCGAAGTGCGGCTACACCTAGTTTTAGCCGGTTAGAAGTGTTTTTTATATGGAAAACTGTAAAAAAAAAATTATACCTATGTATATAAAAACTGGCTTGAATCATGAGTCGACGGAGTCCCGCTACGCGGGACTCCTTTTTCTGGGTGGTATGAAAAAAGTAACCTAACTAACCTAACCTATTGATGTTCTAACCGGCTAAAACTAGGTGTAGCCGCACTTCGGGTATTAGCCGTAACATTTACATCAAGAATATAATAGTGGTTTACAAAATGCTTAATGACCTGATTTTGGTTTTCAATAATTGACAGTTTTAATAGCACCTTATATAAATAAGCTTAAAATAGATTTTAAAAGTGGCGAACGTCGATTTGATAATAGATCTCTACGATATCATTAGTCTTATAGGTACTATAAATGATTTCGCGGTTATAAATCATATCAAACTATGTTTTTGCTTCACAATATTTAACTTATTTTACTGATTAGTATCGAAATTAAGTAGTAGTGTCAAAAAACATTTTGTTGGTCTCATTAATATTTTCAAACTGGAGATCAAGCAAGATTTGCCTAAAGTAAGGACTATGCAAAGCCCCAGCCTAAATAGAGCTGTTTTACACAGAGATGTTAGGGAGCTCCGTAACCGTAACCGAAATTATCGGATATCCGGTATAAAAAAATATCCGTATCCGTAACCGAATCCAAAATAAAAGTTTCAGATACTATCGGATACTGATGGAGCCTATTTGAGTCAAGTCATGACAAGTTGTTTTGCCGCGCGGTGGATGACAGCGGACTTTTGATGAGAATTAATTAAAATTCCTTCAAAATCTAATATCCGTAACCGAAATTATCCGAAACTAACGGATAATTTAAAATTATATCATATCCGTATCCGTATCCCTATCCGGTATTATAATAATAACAATATCCGTATCCAATTCGTATCCGAAATTTTATATCCATAACATCCCTGGTTTAAAATGTTAAATATAATAATCTTTCTTACCCACGTTAATGCGGTTACGTTCTCTACACCGCACGAATCTCAAGATTTCGTCTTTAGGTTCCACTATCATGCCTTGCATCGGCGAGTTTAGCGTGTACATCGATGACTTAACACAAGATCTGCGAGCCACTAACAGGATTTCTAGAATGATTTAACAGATTTCCATAAAACTCTCTGTTGTAGTCGGTAAAATAAGTTGTATTTAGATTGGTGCTAAAAACTGACGTAGACAGATCATTATCACATGAACACAAAAGTCCTGACTGTATCTTCTACGCCAAAGTATTTTAGTAAGGCCATGGTTAGAGAGCTCGGTGGCCCATTGCGATTTCGTCTATCAAATTGATAGTCGAGGTTAAGCATTGTAGGCCGCGGTCAGTCCAAGGATGGCTGACCGTTAGTGGCATCACGAGTTTCTCCGTGCTTCGGAAGGCACGTTAAGCCGTTGGTCCCGGGTTCTATTCCACGTCGTACTCGTCAAACTAAGTCAGGTGCTAAGTAGACAGACGGCTTGAAAAATTCTGACAGAAGGGTGGCCACTTCCCCACAGGAATCACGACAGTCCCTTAAAAGGCGGTTCCCAAAAACTCTGACACTAGATGAATATGTGCTGCAAAGTGCATATTCATCACACGAAAGAAGAAGAATCGTAAGAACATTAGACTCAAAATTCAAACACAGACAGACACACTTCACCTAAGATATTTTTGATTTTATTATTAATTTTACATACTTATCGTCATAGCCTAGTGGTAAGAGCTGACCCAAAACTATCGCAATCCCTTTCAAACTTATATTAATCGAACACACCTACGCTACCTACTACTAACTTCGCTTGGCTTTTCAGATATCTATTATTATTTTACTTATACACAAATGGTGTAATTTTGGCCGACTTATTTATGGATCATTTATTAATTTTGGCAATCTTTTTTTTTATTTACAAATTTAAATGAATAAATTCCTTAAAAGATGTTAAAAAAATGTTTTGAAGTTTAGGAGGAGATAGCAGACAAACATACAGATAGACAGAATTAGCGACTTGGATTAATACTATGTAATGATGATGCTACTGACCATCACCAGGATTGGAACAACTATACATCCGCATATGGCAGACACTCATAAAACTCCTATAAATGCCATGCCGACATTTAGCGCACACGGGTATATCGTGCGCCGGACACGACTTCGGGCAATCGGTGTCTCCTGCTTTGGAATCTCCAGCTGTGAAAGTATTTAAAGTTTCACTAATTGATTTTCTATTGATGAATTGTTATCATTTTGAAGTTATAGATACTAAAATTATAGAACTAAGATTACCGGTCCAATGCTCTTACCATTGAGCTACGGTTACCCAACGAAATTTCTCCCAGTATCTTTTCGTCATATAACTGACGTTCTTGGGTTCGATTCCCAGTCGCGTAATGCTCGGAGATCCGCGTTCCTTTTTCCAGTATCTTCTGTCCAGTAACTTCAAAATAAATAAATTAGCATTTTTAAATCCAAAACTAAAAGTAAAATCTGAATTGTTATCATGTTCAGTAGCCGACACTGTAGCCAATATTTTTGGTACCTTTCTTTATATACTAACTTTATCAAGCTTACAAAAAAAGATATGTAAATTTTACGAACGTTTCATTGGTCCCTCTGGGTATAATTCTAAAGAATCTCTTGTGATGCCTCGATCCAGTTTCAAGGGCTAAAATTAACAAACTAATTTACTTTTGTTGAATACTAAAATTTGGTATCACTGTCCTTTTTTCAATTTTAGTAAGTAACAACTATTAATTTACTTAATACACAGCATTTATAAAATGTTGATTAATTTTTTTAAAGGATAAAATTCTTACCGTAATTACATTTTTCTGAAAAAGATGAAAATTAAGGACAACACTAAAGATATTTATCCCATAGATATTAAATTGGATATCTCCTTTGATATGGAATTTAAGTAAACATTTAAATTATAGGTATTTTAAAGACATTTTATAGCTAACTAACACCGCATTGTAACACCGCTTTAATTGTTTAAGACTAAGGCCCAATTGCAGGGAACGTTTTAACCTCGGGTTAGCTTCGGGATAGTTAACTCAGGTTTAAATGGCGCCGCCATCGATTGTAACTACTTCTTATTACAATCGATGGTGGCGCCATTTAAATCTGAGTTAGCTAACCCGAGGTTAAAACGTTCCATGCAATTGGGCCTAAGTACATCAATTATTTTTAAAATAACAGATATTCATTACTCACCAAAAAATTTGTTTTTTTATCTTTTTTAGATTTTTTGAGCTTCTTCAGTGTGGATGGTTCTCTGTGTTTCTTAGTTTTTTTATTTTTCTTTGATGATGTATGATTCTTAGATTTCTTGGGGTGTCTTTGTTTCATGGAGCCTATTGTTTTTTTTAATTTGTTAAATTCGTTTGGTTCACTTGATGATGAATCATTTGGTTCATTCGATGGTTCATATGATTGTTCATTTGGTGGTTCATTTGATGGTTCATATGATTGTTCATCTGGTGGTTCATTTGATGGTTCATATGATTGTTCATCTGGTGGTTCATTTGATGGTTCTTTTGGTAATTCATTTGATGGTTTTATTAATGTTTCACTTGATGCTTCAACTAATGTTTTAATTGTTGTTTCACTTGTAGGTGCAATTGTTGTTTTTTTTGTTGTTTTTGTTGTCGGTGGAAACGTTATTATTTGTGGTGGGTTTGTTTTTGGCGGAAATGTTCGTGGTGGGTTTGTTGGTGGCATTGGTGCAAATTTGTTACGTGACGTCACTACACGCAGTATATTGTAGGTACCGACACCGATTTCACAACCTTATGGAAGCAACGGAAATGCAAGGCAAGATGCTGACAGTGCTTCCCACGGTAACCTACACGTGTAGCTTAGTTTTCTTTATATGTGTAATTTAGTTATAAGACACTTTTGTATCTACCATCGATCAATTGTCGCGTCTTTAGTTTGTACTTTAATTTTAATAAATTAACTTTAATCAAGTTTTGGTTTTTTTTGCATCCTCCGTCTGTAGCATACGTAATTGGCGCAGTCGGTAGGATCTCGCGAGTCGGTCCGCGAGTTAGAGTCACTTATAGTACAAACTTCGCGAACCGTCCGGGTGGTCTCAACCACTAAACCGAGATCCGAATCTATAACGGGCTACTGACGAGGAGTATCCAGATATCGATACCGCAAAGGAGACCAGAATGCACATGTAAGTACTCTTGAACTATTCATGAGCTGCTTTCCTTATCCTTTAATTCCTATATTAAATTTAAGTATTACTTATATTATTTTTCAAAAGTCATATTTGAAAGTAATTAAATTCCTTATAGTTATTTTACTTTAAACAATCAAGTTAGTTATTTCTCATAAGTAACGTGATACGTAATTATAACTACTTAGTACTTATCATTCTAAAATTAGATTTGCTTTGCAGAATAGGGTTATTCCTGTTGAGGCTATATTTTATTTTTACTTTTACATTTTTTGTGTTTTATGTGTTTTTAGGTATTTGATTTTTATTTCATTTGATTTTATTTTTATTGTGTGCAATTTTTTTTTATGTGTGTGTTTTATCTTCTTATTCCATTCTGTGTGCGTTAAGTAATTTTTAACAATTTTTCATCCAAGAAAAGCGAAAAAACCTAGGGTAGTGAGTAGACATAGTAGACAGGACTCATCTAGAAATTTAAATAGTGATACGGATTTTAATATCATGGCCGACTTAGAACAAATTTTTAAAGCTTTAAGGCTAGTACCGGAATTTGACGGCAATACTAATGTGCTCACTCGTTTCATTAAATTATGTGACGAATTAGTTACATGCTTTCTCACCCAAGAGTGCACCAATTTAACGAAAGTTGCTTTAATTAACGGGATTTTGAATAAAGTCACGGGGCCCGCCGCCCGGTTAATAAATTCGAACGGTATTCCGGATAGCTGGGATGGCATACGTAGTGCTCTTATTAATAACTTTGCAGACCAACGTGACGAAACCTCACTTTACAACGATTTGGCTCTTCTCACCCAGGGGTCTAACACACCTCAGGAGTTTTATGAGAAATGTCAGAACTTATTCAGTACAGTCATGACATACATTACATTACATGAGAACGTTGATAGCACTATAGAGTCAAAGCGCATCCTTTATAAAAAGTTAACCCTTCAGGCATATCTTAGGGGCCTTAAAGACCCTTTAGGTTCACGAATTCGATGCATGAGACCCGAAACAATCGAAAAGGCTCTAGAATTCGTGCATGAGGAATCGAACACCCTTTATCTCCAACAGCGCAATGATAACTTTTCAGATAAAAAGCCTCAAAATCAATTTATGCCACATAAATTTAATAGTTTCACTCAGCCTTTGCAAATGCCAGTAAAATCTTTTAATTTTCCTATGCCGGGTCATTCCAGACCTAGCCCAGTTAATTTACCACCTAGACCGATGCCGGTGTGGAAACCCAATAACTACCAGGGGCCGAGCAGAACACAAATGATGTTCAGGGCGCAACCCCCTAATTATAATGCGCAAAGTAATATGTTCAAGTTACCTCATAACCAACCACCCAAGTTTAATTTTTCTAAGCCACAGCCAATGAGTGGTGTTAGCCCTTTTACATCTAAACCACCACCACTCAGGGGTCATGATTGGTCCAAAACTGGCAATCCACCCCCAACAAATTATTTTAAAAACCGCGAAATGAATTTAAATGAGTGCTATGACTATTACGAACCGACTTACCATGACTATTACTCTGATTACTATACTTACCCTCAGGAATACTATGACGTTTCTGATAATGACGTTTACTTTTACCCCGACCAACCTCAACACCATGACTATAATTCGCCTAGTTCATCTATAGAGAAAATCGAGGAATTACCTAATGACGAACAGTCGGATTTTCAGGAAACTACGCGATCCGACAAATTAAAATAGAGGTCAACTTACAGACCCAACGACAGTTACCTTACATTACTATTTCTAATCCTCCTTTGAAACTTCTTATTGATACAGGCGCTAATCAATCGTTCATTAACCCAGAAACTGTTAACCGATTTTATTCACATTTGCCCTTGAAATATGAACCGTTTGAAGTGACTAATGTTCACGCCACCAGTAGAAATGATTATTCTATTTCTATTCCATGTTTTTCTGAATTTAACGATAGTGACAGTGTTACATTTTTCATTTATAAGTTTCATGATTATTTCGATGGATTAATAGGACTAGATTTACTTAATAAATGGGAAACAAATATTGATTTAAAAAATAAATTATTAGTGACTAAATTAGCTACTAATCCGATTTCGATGTATGACTCACGCAATTGCAATTTATATGAAGACATTATTCCAGCAAATTCATCAAAATTAGTTCGAGTTCCGATTAATTCTAGTGAAGGTGAAGTTTTTATTCCAGAACAAATTATTTCTAATTGCATTATAGGTGAATGCGTCACTAATGTAGTTAAAAATAGAGGCATTTTAGAGATATGTAATCCGAGCCAGAATGACTTAATATTTTCGATGGACCGTCCGGTTAATGCTGAGTTATTTAATATCGAGTGCATGCGCACTCAGCAACTAACGCCGCGCGCGCACGAAGTACTATCGAAGTTACGTACGGATCATTTAAACATAGAGGAACGTACAAACTTAGAATCTTTATGTTCACAGTACGCAGATATATTTTATATAGAGGGTGAAGCATTAACTTTTACGAACCAAATTAAACATAGAATTAGAACTACGGATGAACTTCCGGTTCACACTAAGACTTACCGATATCCATATATACATAGGCAGGAAGTTCGCGAACAGATTAGTAAGATGTTAGAACAAGGTATAATACGTCCTTCAGACTCTGCTTGGAGTTCACCTATTTGGGTGGTCCCCAAAAAAGTTGATGCTTCGGGTAAAACTAAATGGCGTATTGTAATTGACTTTCGTAAAGTAAATGAGAAGACTATAGACGACAAGTACCCAATACCTAATATCACTGACGTCCTTGACAAGTTAGGCAACTGCCAGTACTTTACGACTCTTGACCTTGCTAGTGGGTTTTATCAGGTAGAAATGGACCCTAACGACATCCACAAAACTGCATTTAATGTAGAAAACGGTCATTTTGAATTTCTCAGAATGCCTATGGGCCTGAAAAATTCCCCATCAACGTTCCAACGTGTGATGGATAATGTGCTTAGAGACCTCCAAAATGTAATTTGTTTAGTGTACCTTGACGATATAATTGTGTTTAGCACATCTCTTCAAGAACACATGGTTAATTTACAGAAAGTGTTTGATCGACTTAGACAATCTAACTTTAAAATCCAGTTAGATAAATCAGAGTTCCTTAAGTTAGAAACAGCTTACTTAGGACACATTATCAGTAGAGATGGAATAAAACCTAATCCTGATAAGATAAAGGCAGTAGAAAACTACCCCCTGCCTAAAACACCTACTGAAATTAAACGCTTTTTAGGTCTTTTAGGATATTATCGCAAATTTATACCTGACTTTGCTAAACTTACCAAGCCGATGACTCAATGTTTAAAGAAAGGTTTTAAAATTACATTAGACCAGACTTACCGTGACTGTTTCGAAAAATGCAAGACTTTACTTACCAATGACCCCATACTTCAATATCCAGACTTTTCTAAAGAATTTTTATTAACCACAGACGCCTCTAACTTAGCAATAGGTGCAGTTCTTTCACAGGGACCTATTGGTGCTGACAAACCGATTTCTTACGCCTCGAGAACTCTTAATACTAGTGAAATTAATTACAGCACGATTGAAAAGGAGCTTTTAGCTATTGTTTGGGCTACGAAATACTTTCGCCCTTATCTTTTTGGCCGTAACTTTAAGATCATCACTGATCATAAGCCATTGCAATGGGTAATGAATTTAAAAGAACCCAATTCTAGGTTAACACGTTGGCGGCTTAAGTTAAGCGAATATAACTTTACAGTTATATATAAGCAAGGCAAATATAACACCAACGCCGACGCTTTATCTAGAATCGAAATTAATAATGAGGAAATTAGTTCACTTGCTGTAAATACATCAGAAAAAGCACCTTCAGTTGCTGGTTCTGACACTTTAACTGCTCACACTAGTAATGAGAATCCCATTCTAGAAATTCCCATCTCAGATGACCCTTTGAACCGATTTAACAGACAAATTAGTTTCACTATAGTACCCGACATTAAGAAAAAACCTACTGTGACTAGACCTTTTGACACCCACACTAAAACGACTATACAGTTATCACAAAATAACCTCGAAAAAGATTTAGTTAGTGCAGTAAAAGAATTTGTTAACCCTAAGGTAAAAACCGGTATTATTATACATCCAACTATAGCTATGTACGACATTATACCTATCTTACAGAATTACTTTAAAAGTAGCGCAATGAACATCGTGCTTACTAAGGTAGAGTTAGAGAATGTTAAAGAGTACTTGCGTCAGCAAGAAATAATACAAAAGTATCACGAGGGTAAAACGAACCATCGTGGTATTAATGAATGCTATTTATCATTGTCTAGAAGATATTATTGGCCGAAAATGAAGGATTCTGTAACTAAGTACATTAACGAATGTAACATTTGCGGTCAAGCTAAGTACGACCGTACCCCTATCAAACAGCGATTTTGTGTTGTACCACCACCATCTAAGCCCTTTGAAATAGTTCATTTAGATCTTTTTACTGTACAAGGCGAGAAATATCTCACTATAATCGATGCTTTCTCCAAATACGCCCAAGCGTATTATTTAAGGGATGGAACCGCATTAAGTGTAGTACAAGGGTTGTTACAGTTTTGTACTCATCATGGTGTACCATACTCTATAGTTTCAGACCAGGGTCCAGAGTTCACTAACCAATTGTTTTTAGAGTTTGTTAGAATTCATAAAATTCAACATCATAAAATTTTAGCTCACACCCCTAACGACAACGGAATGGTTGAACGTCTTCATTCAACTATTTTAGAACATCTTAGAATCCTCAGGCTAGAAAAACATAATGAACCCGCAGTTAATCTAATGCCATACGCTATTCTTGCATATAACAGCTCTATCCATAGTTTTACTAAATGTAGACCTTTAGATCTTATAACAGGTCATTTTGACCCACGAGACCCACTTGACATAGACATGACAAGCCATCTTTTACAACAGTATACCCAAGTACATAGAAATAAAATGAATTTAGTTTATGACATAATTAATGAATCCTCTTTACATGACAGAACGCAACTTATTGAGAACAGGAACAAAGATCGCGAACCTGAAAAGGAATATTTACCCGACCAACAGATTTTTGTTAAAAACCCTTTAGCTAACCGACAAAAACTAGCACCCCGCTATACGCAGGACACCGTCTTAGCCGATCTTCCCATACATATTTACACTAAAAAGAAACGCGGTCCTGTAGCTAAGTCCCGATTGAAAAGAGTACCTAAAGATACTCAATTGTTACAGGATACTACTCTGTACACTACTCCAACTGACTCGAGCAGAGGACATACGACTCGACAGCCAAGGTGACGGCCCAGGACTTCTACCCTTTAACCTTGGCCCCGCCAAGCTAATTTCCCACTATCACTCATTTATACAGTACATAGACTTACATGACCTACATACTAAAATCAAACTAGTTAAGACTCAGATTACCGACTTTAAACCTGACTTAAATAATAAGACCTTATCACTTTACGAACCTCACCTTAACTACCTAAACTTTAAACTAACTAAAATACTTAATCAACTAAAAAGTTTTGAACCAAGCCGCGTAAAACGAGGTTTAGTTGACGGATTAGGTTCGATTATTAAAAGTATTTCAGGTAATTTAGATTACACCGATGCCTTGAAATATGATACTGCCATTAAAGTTCTCCAGAATAACCAAAATCAATTAGAAACTGAAATCAATGGGCACATCAGTTTGAGTAAAGAATGGATGCTGCATCATTCAAAAATAATAGATAGTATTGTATTAAATCAGAATGAAATGAGTAAGGTTTTATCTTTAATAATGAGTAGTAACAGCCAGAGCGAGACTTCTCTTATTAAATATGCCCATCTGGCACAATACCTTTTAATCTTAGGAGATAATATAGATGAGTTAGGAGACGAGTTGTATAGGTTAGATACTTTATTAGGAAATATTCGTACATCGCGTACTTATCATTCCAGTTTAAGTTTAAATTCATTAAGTACTATGTTAGATAAATTAAAACACATTTATTCAAAGAATGAAATTTTAAACATAGATATTAGAGACTACTATGATACGATTAGGTTAGGATCTTATTACGTAGATAGCAAAGTAGTTATTATATTTAAAATACCTATTATTATTCCTAAAGTATATACTTTATATAAATTATGTATTCTACCTAATAAAAATAACCTTACTATAATACCTACCTCACCCTTCCTGGCAATTCATGACTTAGATTCAAGGTACATAGAGACAGAATGTCCGAAGTATAACTCCTGGTATCTGTGTGAGCGGCCCAGCAGCTACAGCACTCGCCGGTCCCCGGACTGCGTGGAACAACTCATCACTCAGCAGCAGATCGCCCCGTCCTGCAACCTGACACCCGTGATCCTTTCCAAGGAAGCTATGGAGCAAGTCGACGAGAAACACTACACCATGAACTTTCCTCGCCTCACCAAGGTCAGACTATCTTGTAACAATGAACAGTATAGAACTCTCCAAGGCAGCTACCTCGCCGTGATTCCCAAAGGATGCGTCCTGCAGACACCAGAATTCACAGTAAGGAACGACGACGACAGAATTAAAGGATACGCCGTCAACATTATGAACATACCTCAAATTACAGAAGTTCCAGATAAAACCATAGTTAAGCTGAATTCAATCAACCTACAATCTCTGCATAATAGCAACTCGAAAATAACGCTTCAGAATCCTGTAAAGTTAACTCAAATATCGAGCGAATCACTTTACCACACAACTGTACCATTTTACACTATCTTATCATGTACAGTTATAATATGTGTTATACTACTAATAAGAAAACTTTATTATAAGAAAATAGAGAGAAGCAAAGATAATGCTGCTCCAGGAACATCGACGTGGCACGTGGAACTTCAACCTGCAACAGAAATCATCCCCAAGGATATGAAGATGAACCTCAAGGACCTCTCAGCGTCTATTTCTCAAAATCTCAATAGTCGCTGATCTATGGGGGGAGGTGTTACGTGACGTCACTACACGCAGTATATTGTAGGTACCGACACCGATTTCACAACCTTATGGAAGCAACGGAAATGCAAGGCAAGATGCTGACAGTGCTTCCCACGGTAACCTACACGTGTAGCTTAGTTTTCTTTATATGTGTAATTTAGTTATAAGACACTTTTGTATCTACCATCGATCAATTGTCGCGTCTTTAGTTTGTACTTTAATTTTAATAAATTAACTTTAATCAAGTTTTGGTTTTTTTTGCATCCTCCGTCTGTAGCATACGTAATTAATTGATACATTTGTTGATTTGGGATAAGTGTTATTGTTTGTGGTGTATTGTGTGGGTTGTATGGTGCAAGTGTTATTATTACTGGTGGTGCATTATGATAGTTAATAATGAATTGAAATGGTTTAGGTGTTGTTTTTTTCTTTTTAGGTTTATCGTCATAATAAAATAAATCAAATAAACATTTCCTTGCCCTGCTTGTTGTTGTATATTTATAAGGCTGTTGATTGAGAAAAAAACACATATTAATATACTAAGTATAGACTAGTGACCCGCCCACGCTTCGACTTACTTCGACTAATAGAACTTTTTCTGAGTGTTCTTTTTTTACAAATTTATAAATTCCGTTAAAGATGGCGAAAACCGCATTTAAATCCGTCGCGTAGTTTGTGAGGAGTCACGGACAAACATACAAACAGACAGAATCAGCGACTTGGATTTATACTATGTAATAATAATAATGATGCCTACATAATACTTAATAGGTTTTGAGTTTATTCAATTTGATTCCAAATCATTTCAATTATGGCTTATTTCATGTATAAACACGGTACTGTCTTTACCAACGGACAGCTTCTATACTCTAGATGTTTACATTCAGAGTGTAAACAATAAATCTCCAGACTGACACACCAACTGTGTGGCCCTAAACCAAGCAAAGCTTGTACTTTAGGTATCACACCGGAACCATCCGCTTAGCAGTCCGATATATACCGCTGCACCACAGAGGTCGTCGAAATGGAGGATAAATGCAATTTTATTAATCGTAGGAAGTGTTTTTCAGCATTAAATAGTTTGAAATTACATTCTACAATTGCGTTGATTGATCTTTTCGAATACATTTGCAAATACACATGGTTTTGATGCAAGGGCGGATCCAGGGAGGGGTCATAGAGTCATGGGCTACCCCGACCTAGGTGGACCACTAATAAAATTGTTAAACAACAACAAATGTGTCTTGACTACTACTATTTGACCCCCCCCTGGCGCCAAAGCTAGATCCGCCCTTCAGCCCTGGGAGTTTGGTTTTAAATTCTGCTGTCTAAAGGTACTTAGCGATCTCCAACGACCGAAACCAATATTTTAAACTAGTACCTACAACTATATATCCTTATTTTGTTTTTTTTTTTTATTTCTTGACTAAAACACCAATTATGTGGCCCTAAGGTAAGCACAGTAAGCGCTTGTGTTTTAGGCACCACACAATGGACTAGGGGAGAACTTCACGAATGTCACGTTACAACTTACCATTTTACTGAAGCGAAGACTGCGACGTCGCTGCATATACGTTTTTTCAACCTGTAATGGAAGGTACATTAACAGATTAGACACTTGACATGGAATTACTCTTATTTCTTTCGGGGCCGAAAATTTTATCTATAACTAGTGGCCGCCCGCGACTCCGTTCGCGTGGAAGTCGGTTTCCCGTGGGAATAAGAAGTTTTCCCGCAGTAAAAAGTACCCTATATGTTATTCTGATGTATAACCTATATTACCTACTGTAAAGTTTCATCTAAATGCGCCCAGTAGTTTTTACGTGAAAGAGTAACAAACATCCATACATACTCACATACTTACAATCTCTCACATTTATAATATTAATAGGACTAGGGCTTTTTAATCTTTGAGTCGCAAAAAGGCACCATGAATGAAAGGCTAAACCAAACTATTACTTCTCTCCAGGGTAGAAGGGTCCCTTGAAATGAATAAACTAACGAGAATTAAGACGAAAGGGCCGAAATAAACTTGTCTAATCAGAACTAAAAAACTTATCTAAAACTTAGAGTCGCAGGAAGGAACACGACATCTTTTTTTATATAATATAGGGAGCAAACGAGCATGCGGGTCACCTGATGGTAAGTGATCACCGCCGCCCATGACTACCCGCAACACTGTGGGTGTTGGGGGTGTGTTGCTGGCCTTTGAGAAAATTGGGCACCGGATACCGCACTCACCGAACGAAACGCAGGAAAATCATCCTACTTCACGTCGGTTTTCTGTGCGACGGTGGTATTTCACCGGTCGAGTCAGCCCAGTAATCGCTGCAGACAGAGCCTACAGCTTGACTCTACCACCAAAGCATGTTAAAACATTTGCACTATAGCTTCGAGGTTGGTTCGTAAGAAGCCCTAGCAAGGAACTTCGAGTCCATGCTATAAAGTCATCACACACTAATTGAAAATGCTTGTCGTGCTCATCAAATAAATAAAATAAATAAATCTCCAGACTAACACACTAACTGTGTGGCCCTAAACTAAGCAAAGCTTGTACTATAGGTAACACACAATGGACTAGGAGAATTTAGAAAAACGATTTTGACGAAATTGGCCCGACCCGAGGATCGAACCCGGAACCATCGAAGGCAGCTTAAATCATATACGAAATAAATACTCACATTTTTTTTTCTCTGGATTCGTTTATCTAATTGCGGGGACAATATGTTTAAAAAATATATACAGAGAGTACAGAGTAAAATATAAAGAACTAACTTTTGCCCGCGGCTTCGCACGCGTAAAATTTGGAGCAAAACTCCTCTCCCTATATAATATGTTATTAGACATATAAACCTTCCTCTTGAATCACCTATCTTTTAAAACAAACGCATCAAAATCCGTTGCGTAGTTTTAAAGATTTAAGCATCTATGTACCTATGGACAGACAGAGAAAGCGACTTTGTCTTGTACTATGAATTTTAGTGACAGCATAGTATAAAAGTAAATATTCGAGTTATACAATTTGTTTAAAACTGACCTTGGTTGGACCCTGGTTTTGAGTATTTATCGCACAATTCTTTAGGCTGGATGGATATTTCCAGATCTGAAAAGATATTTCAATATAATGCCTTGTTCAAAAGAACATACTGCTTTTTATTATAGGATAGAAGAATAGTAGAATAATCTACAGGTGCTTTACGCCGCTACCAAATACTCCATTCTGACGGTAAAAAAACATTTGGCCTTAACCGAAACTATAGACAACATTCCTCCAAGGGTTTTAAATGTGAAACATAATGAGCAATCCGGTCCTGTACAAGTTGGTCTCAAGGAGTACAAAAATATCTTATTAAACCTTCTTTGACAGCATACTACAAAAATTTGGTCAAAACGTTTTAAAGTTATAGATACTGGAAAAAGGTTAGCGAGTCTCCGAGCATTGCGCCACTGGGAATCGAACCCAGGACCTTTAGATAACCGGTCTAATGTTCTGACCACTGAGCTACCGCGTTGGTCAAAACGGTTTTTCGAAATTGGCTCGTGTCTGGGTGTTACTAGATTCTCCCTGAGTCCATTGAGTGGTACCTATAGCACAAGCTCTGCTTAGTTTAGGGCCACACAGTTGCTGTGTTAGTCTGGAGAATTAGTTAATGTATTTACCTTTGACACATTTCCTTCTTTTTACTTCGAATTGGTATTTTTTCTTTTTATTTTGACGCATGTAGGATCACTTATTTCGGAACAATGTAGTGTTTCGCATTTGGTTGATTTTCTTCGTATAATCTTTTTTGTGTTATGTTTTGCATTTACTTTAGTTTTAGCTTCGGCATGGCCTGTCAATTCTACTACCCATATGGTCTGTAATACTACAATAAGTTATTATTTTATCTTCGTTTTGGCCACCATACCAAAGATGCTTATTTCGGGTTCAAAGTTCTCCTAGACAGTGTTGTTTTTAGATAATGAAATATGAATTTAGAAAATAATAATTGGTTACAAATACATATAGGTACTAAGGTACAGTCCTACTAATATTATAAACGTGTAAGTTTGTAAGTATAGATGTATGAATAGATGTTTGTTACTCTTTCTCGAAAAAACTACTGGACGGATTTGGATGAAACTTTACAGTAATATAGGTTACACATCAGAATATCACATAGAGTACTTTTTATCGCGGGAAAACTTCTCATTCCCACGGGAAACCGACTTCCACGCGAACGGAGTCGCGGGCGGCCATTATTTAAATTGGATAAGTAAAGATGGACTAAATTCCTATAGACTGAAAATCTATAAATTTCGACAAACAATATTCCGTCTTTTGATGATACGTGATTACTACCAGCAATCCTTTTCAGCTTTATAAGTCCTGGCGCCAAATATTAAAAAATCACAAAAAAGCTATTAAGGCAAAACAAATAGGTCAGTGATTCGTAATAATTATAAAATCGTTGAAACTTACCAAGAACAATTAGAAACAAATGAAACCGCATACTACCAACATGAAAGCAGGTTTTTTCTTCGAAAATTTCGAAATAATTTTCACGCAATAAACCAGAAGCTGCTATAATAATTTCACGATTGGTTGATTTTACAAATTGCAATATTTGTGATCAGTTTCATTCACTCTCTTACTTACTTGTAGGTTTATCTATGGCTAAGCAATATTCAATAAAGAACAATTAAAATATTTATTGTAAATCTAGTTGCAGCTGTTCACAGTGATTCAGAATTGTTTCCAACCCAACAGGTATGGTGTAAATCCGATATGCACTTATACGGAAGTATGGATCGCCTCTTTAATTTATACTAGTGACCCGCCTACGCTTCGGAATGAAATAATTTTCCGCAACTTGTTCACAAGACATTGAACTTAACAAAACTTTTTGAAATGTTCTTAACTTACAAATTTAAATGAAGAAATTCCCTAAAAGATGGCAAAAACAGCATTAATATCCGTTAGGTTGTTTAGGAGGAAATAGCGGACAAACATACAAACAGACAGAATTGGCGACTTGGATTTACACTATGTAATGATGATGATAATAAAAAACATGACCCTCTTTTGACTTCATATTTTTATGATACGTGGTATTCCGATGTTATTTGCCTCGTTTATATAAATCGAACCTCTTCGCCAAAAATTGAGTCCAGATACCCCACAGAGTTTATATAAAAGACAAGAGCGCCTAATACCCCTCTGCCTATTAAATATTATAATTTTAGTCCTTACTAATAATATGTGAAAATATATCTATTTAGTCTGTTCCGCTTACACGTTGAAACGGCAGTTCTTCTGCGATTTTATTGACTGGAATAGACACAGTTAAACAGTCTGGGATGAAAAAAGGCTCCTTTTAATGGGAAAATCACTTTTTTCGCAGAGTATGTTGCGAGTTCCCACTAGTAAAAACTAAATGTCCGTCTCTACAGCAGTTTCCACAGGTTTTGTAAACAGATAATAGAGTCATTGAGCGAATGGTTTTGACAAGAATTGAATTAATAAACTAAGTCAATGTTTTAATTTCTTTTCCTTTGGATGCTGGAATGAGGTTTTAGGAAGACACCAGAGTATAGCTACACGAGATTGAGTTCCTAGCGAAAACTAAGAGTTAACTAAGAATCTTTTTGGCTTACTTAAATGGGCTACAAAAAGCCAAATAATATAATCTTTTTATTCTATACAAGTGGCCTCCCGCGACTCCGTTCGCGTGGAAGTCGGATTCCCGTGGGAATGAGATGTTTTTCCGCGGTAAAAAGTACTCTATGTGTTATTCTGATGTATAACCTATATTACGGCAAAGTTTCATCCAAATCCGTCCAGTAGTTTTTAGGTGAAAGAGTAACAAGTATGTGAGTATTGTGCACGTTTATAATATTAGTAGGATCTGTTTACTACTTAGAGCATTTAACCAAAGGAGATGGCATAGCAGGCCTTTCCCCTCAGGCAAAATCTTGGTCATAGCGATGGTCATAGTCGTGAACAAAAGTACCACGCACGGTACTTGATCATTCTGTGTCGCTCTGTCATGTGTTTATGTGCTCCACAAAATGGTGATTTGTTCGGTTTTGTTGTGTAAACGACGTTCAGAAATTTCGAATTTACGTTTACATGGGATTTCATATCACCTGTTAGTATTTTTGGCAATTTACTACACTATTTATTGATATTTTTGAATTTTGACCTTGATCGTAACGACACTTTAAACGATAGCAAATGTAAACAACGAATACTATATTAGGGAGACAAGCTGTCAACGCTGTCAAAGCTGACAACCACTGTGATGAGATTTTTTTTTAATTTTTTTTAATGTCGTTTTTACAGGCCGGGATTATAGACAGTGAAGAGAAAATAAAAGTGAATTGATTTGAATGACCGGTGGGATGAATGAATGGTTCGAAAAATATAAAGTTTAGCAAACATATATTACTAAATAGCGCTTACAGGTTTTAAGCTAAGACTTGCGAAGATGCGGACTAAAACCTAAGCTAGTATTAAAATAAACCTTATTATTTGTAGTTTCCCAAAAATTCCAAGTGTAAAGGACATTTGGATAAAATTTTGCGCGCGTGACGAATTGTGGCGACCTCGTAGAATAAGCGCCATTTGTTCAGAACATTTTAATTCTGAAAACTATGAAGACCATATAAAATATAAAAATATAAGGTTGAAGAAGGGAGCAATACCATACCCAACGAAATTTCTCCCAGTATCTATGTTTTTTCGTCATATAGCTGAATTCCATCAAATGAGAGGAGTTTCCGCCTCTTCATTTCAGTAGAAATACCTTCACAGGATATTTCACTACTAATTAAGATGAAACAAGCTAATGATGGAGATTTTACTATTAGTTTTGCATTTTAAAAATGCTTATTTGTTATCTACTGTTATAACTCATTAATAAAACAAATTATTTAGAACTATAATGATTGTATTGTATTCTGCTAAAATTCTACAAAAATAAAAGGATTTATTTTAAACTGATGTTACCTACTCATTTTATTTATTCCTTAGCATATTTTTTTAGATAAACCAATTAAGTGAAGATAAGATTTTTAAGTGTTTTTACTAAACACAAATTTACAATTGTAGTAGTATAATTAGAAAAGGTAAATTTAATAATTAAATTGAACTAAAAAACTTCATTCGTTCAATAAAAATACCCATTCATTCTTATTGTTATTGTCACATCACTTCCTCGTCCCCCACTAAAAGTGACTGAAAAATATGTTCCTGCTAAAATGATCTTGTCATCTCCTTTGGTTAAATGCTCTAAGGTTTACTAAGAAGTTTTAGGCAGATTATTCTTTAGAGTCGAATGCTTGTGTGTTAGTAAAAAAAGCCTACGTCACTCTTCACTCAAAAATGTAGCAACTTCCTCATCTGTTTACATTTCAAAATCAACAAAATCACTACAATGCTGTTATGCATTTACTTTTTGAGTTCCCTTTCCTTGTGTTCAGGCTTTTTCTGGATCACAATACCGAGTATGAGTGTTACCAAATTTTCCACAAAGAGACCGATTCTCAACGACCAAGATGCACTGGACTCTGGGATGGCGTCGCAGTTTAGTTCTAGAAGATATTTCTTTCCTAAAATTTGTTATGCGTGCACCACCAGTGACTCCATCTCGTGCTGGGATCCCGATCCAAAGCAGACGCCTACAAGACGATGTGTGGCCAATCAGAACGCTTGCTATTGGAAAACTTCGTATGAATCCCGTAGGTGGACACCTTTTATAAATCGAATAGTGGCCGCCCGCGACTCCGTTTGCGTGGAAGTAGGTTTCCCATGGGAATGAGAAGTTTTCCCGCGGTAAAAAGTACCGTACGTGTTATTCTAATGTGTAACCCATATTACTGCAAAGTTTCATCAAAATCCGTCCAGTAGTTTTTACGTGAAAGAGTAACAAACATTCATACATACTCACATTACTCTATATTACTCTGTAGTGATGATAAGAATTCTGTAGATATCTCAAAATATCCGTTTGTTTTTTTAAAAGCACTAGTATTTAATGTTCTTAGCACGTAGGAACTTTATCTTTAGAGCACAGATGCAAATCTGTGACAGCTAAGAAGTTATAATTAGGTATAATTTCCAAAAAATGGTTTTTCGATATTGGGTCGTGTCTGGGTGTTACTAGGTTCTCCCCTAGTCTATTATGTGGTAGCTATAACACAAGTGCTTACTGCACTAACTTTAGCGCCACATAGTGAGTGTGTTAGTCTGGAGATTTATTTATTTATTTATATAACCATGGATATTTACTTACAATTGTAGCTTAAATTAAAGTCCATATTAACAAAAAAACGTTAAGTTTATACAAAAACATCACATATTTTTAGGCCAATATTTCATAGTAGTGACAATATCATTATTTAAAAGATGTAAGTATATTAATACACCCTGACCTATGTTCTTTTCCAGGGCAGAAAGTAGTCGTGCGAGATTGCGGAACCACCGACGAGCCCGGGTGGGGAAAAGGGCAGACATCACTTCATTGCAGGAAACACGATCACTTGGCACCCGACAGCCCTGTTACCTGTTACTGTAACCGGGATCACTGCAATGGTAACGAGCCTACACCGTTTAACAGAGGGATGAGAAAAGATAATTCTGGAATGTGTCTGTTCAATTTTGTGTTGTTGGTAATAAAGTATTTTTAAATTTCGGAATTTTCATTTTTTTAAAATAAATTAAAGCTTAATAGTACACAAACAGTTTGTTGCAAATTTAGTGCCTATATTTTACGAATTTGCGAGTCTATTTTTTATTTCAAGGCAAGAAGTCACTTTACAAGACAGATACATTAGTCTCACTAAATTTAATTCATATCATTGTAAAATTTATCGAAATGCGCTGAGGACTAGACTAAAATTGCCTTCGCTGTGTCATAATGCACGTACATTTTAGTTTTACCGGACTAAAATGACTACCTGTCTCTGTCTTATACTATTAATAAGTAAGTGACGGCGATAGTTTTAGTTTAGAGAGTGTTTTCAGAATCGGGGCCAAAAACTGCTTCTCAATATCTTTAGCTCACACAGTAGGTACAGAAGATATGTTTTGACGAACTCTGTGGCGTAGCGGTATATATACCAGACTGTAAAGCGGATGGTCCCGGGTTCGATCCCCGGGTCGGGCCAATTAAGTAAAAATGATTTTCGTCATTGGCTCGTGTCTGGGTGTAACAAGGTTCTCCCCTAGTCCATTATTGTGTGGTACCTATAACACAAGTGCTTACTGCACTTACTTAAGGGCCACCAAATTGGTGTGTTAGTCTGGAGATTTATTTTAATATTATATTTTGAAACTACATTCCAAGTACCGCTAAAATTGAAAAATAAAAGAAATAATAAAATTACACGCCATTTTAACCTAGTCTATTCAACAGAAATACCAATTTCTTTCTGTTTTATTTCTTAGTTACCCTGTGAATGTTAAAAGACACACAACTGTTATGTTTGTGTTTCTATCAGTCTGTATTTTGTTACTTACAGTTGGTAAGTGTTTTATGTCCTGAAATAAGTGACTAATGTATTTTCATATATAGTTCTCGATTTTATTTTAAACTAATGGCCGCTTGCGACTCCGTTCGCGTGGAAGTCGGTTTCCCGTGGGAATGAGAAGTTTTCCCGCGGTAAAACGTACCCTATGTGTTATTCTGATATAGAACCTATATTACCTACTGTAAAGTTTCATCCAAAATTATAAACGTGGAATTTTGTAAGTATGGATGTATGGATGATGTTTGTTACTCTTTCACGTAAAAACTACTGAGCGGATTTTGATGAAACTTTGCAGTAATATAGGTTATACATCAGAATAACACATAGAGTACTTTTTACTTTGGGAAAACTACTCATTCACGCGGGAAACCGACTTCCACGCGAACGGAACCGCGGACGGCCAAGTAGGTAGACTATAAACTATTTAGCAGTTTGAAAATAACTTCTACCATATTAATAGTGATAATCTCTTTTTTATTATTCAAGCTTTTCGTGTTCCATCTTCTACGAGATTCCCAAAAGAATTATTAATTTACTAAGCTAAAAAATAACTTATTTATATTGATACTTACTAGCGGCTTCGCATGCGATAAATTAGTAGTAAAACCCTTTTCTCTATATACTATATTTATATACCTACATACAAACCTTCCTCGTCAATCACTCTACTAATTAAAAAAACCGCATCAAAATCCGTTGCGTAGTTTCAAAGATTTAAGCATACCTACATAGGGACAGAAAAAGTTACTTTGTTTTTTGAAAACAAAAATATTGGTGCATGAAGCGCCTTTTTCAGATAGCAAAAACATACAAAAAATCAAGCCAATCAAAATGTTAAAAGGACATGCAAAATACGGTAATCACACAAAGGTACGTCAGTTTTTGTTTGTGAAAGCTTATTTACGGCTGAAACCAATATTCTACTAACCTTTGACGCCTTTTGTTATTTGTGTTACTATGGTAACTATTATCCATGTTTTTGCGTCTCAATAAACTATGGTACATAGTTGTTGATATGGAAATGACAGAAACTCGTCCCAAAAAACAAAACTAGCAGTTTCCAATTACCAAGGTTTTAACTATAGTAGAATATTGGTTTCGGCCGTTAGTAAATACTGTGCAAATGCGCTATATATTCTCTTCTGGCAGTTCACTATGTTATTGCCCGCCCGCCCTCCATACGCCGGTTGACAACACAGTAGTAGTTATCACCACCAAAATGTAAATTACTCGACTTGACGCGTTTCGCTCCAACACATCGCTCCAACATATACGTTCACTGAATTTACACGTTTTAATAAATCTAAATTATGATTGTATATTTTCCGGAAAGAGTGCTGAGAGTTTTTCCGCCAGCTTTTTCTCTCGGTCTACTGCGGCCATTGCTGATGTATGTAGGGGTGTCCCGTGACATCTTTTTTTGTATTTTTTGATTTGGAACTTTTGACAATGTATAAGAGATTAGTTTTTAATCCTACATACAATAAAGTATTTTTTTTTTATTTCATTTCATTTCACATCATCAGGAGCCGACTGTGTGCTTCAGTGTCGTCTGCTCACAGCTGAAGCAAACAGTTGTCTCCTAAATCTAGTTTCATTTATTTAAATGGATTCCCGCAAAGTTACGGGTATGCCCGATTCCATCAACTCTAGTTTTTGTTTGTTTTTGATACTGTTGCATAAACCCACTAAAAATTATGTATGCCTTACTTACGTGTGTGGTAAAGCCTCCTATCTCTTCTGCCTTTATACTTAGTTATGATTGCGTCAATGTGCGATTATTTAAAAACAAGCGACCGGCCCACGCTTCGCAATGGTGTAATTTTGGCCGACTAACTTAAAAAAACCTTTTCTAATTGCTATTTATTTACAAATATAAATGAATAAATTCCCTAAAAGATGGCGAAAACCGCATTGAAATCCGTCTCGTTATTTCGAAGGAGTTATCAGACAAGCATACAAACAGACACAATTGGCGACTTGGATTTATACTATGTTTTGATGATAATGATTAATAAGTACTATGTAATGATGATGATGATAATGAATAATAAGTACTATGTTATGATGATGATGATGATAATAATGATTTCAGGATCCAAAAGGACATTTACGAAACAACCCAGACCGCGATATTGTAGATAATGCACTCAATGACATTGTCAATCAGGATGCTAACTTCATTGCGGCCATCGAAGCGGCCTTCGCCGAAGCAAAGCGGCGACATTATTGCGACATTATGCTGAAACTGGACAATGCATTGCAAAAAGTAGTTTCTTCACAGAATCGACTTTCAGGCAAGCATTGGGCTATAATGGAAACCAATGGGGATCGGAAAAATATTGAATGAAGATCATCTCGTTTTGGGCTAAAGAGATAGATATCGCCACTGTTTTCTAAAGTTATCACTTATCTAAAAAATGACATCGGAATCCCATTGGCTAACATAATAGCCCCGTATTTCTGAAAATATACATATACAGGGTTATATATACATATGTTACCGGCAATGTGTATAGTCCGGTATTCTATACAATACCTAGGTAATGTATAGAATTCCTAAAACGTGCCGGTAATGTATGAAATATCATTTATTTTATACTTTGCCTAGGCATTCTATACAATACCGAATGCGCGCCTGGTAATGTATGTAATGCAGGTAAGATTATAATAAAAAACGTCAAAGAGGAACTTTATTGCGGTCTTTATTGCACTTTTATAAGTTTTTTTCTTTTTTCAACTACCGGTTTGTATTCATAACAATCACTGTTATACATTTTTCTAGTACTTTTTTTCATCATTTATTTTTGTCCTACCAACGGAATTCATAATAGTCAGTTGCCATAACTTTTTAAATCATAGATAGTATCATTACAAAAGAATTTTTCGACTCATATTTTTTCCTTCATAACTGTTTTCTCCGAAGTAGTTGGTAATTTTTAGTAATAAATATCAGGGTTGTGGTGCTTCGCCGACTGCTGCCGCGGCACGCTCACTTCGCTCGCTCGGCTTGCGCACTGTGTGGTCACCATTCAACCTCACACTCCTCCCGTCGTCGTACCTATTTTAATTGTGACTTTTCAAACTACGGGGGCAGGACAAGGATTTGTCAAATCGTCAAATTTTTTTACACTTTCATTGGTGCAATATTTTAATTCAGTTAATTTTAATTATAGAATCTGTTTCATAATTATTATGCGCATATTATAGGTTATCATTGATAAATATAGACCGAGGTCTATTTATTTTACACAATGCCGGTGGTACAGCAGGTAATCTATGCCTAGGAATTGTATACATTACCTAGGTAAAGTGTTGAATTGACAATAATATTCATTTTATTTTATACATTGCCTGGACGCCCCAGGTATTCTATACATTACCTAGGTATTGTATAGAATACCTGAATTATACAGATTGCCGGTAACACATATACTCTTTCCGAAAACGAAAACTGGACATTGCTGGAGGGGTACTCGTGACGTTAAAAGCAAAAAAAGTATTTATGTTTTAAAAAAAAAGTTTACCTAATTTTGACAAATTGCATTAAAACTATCATATTTTCAAAAAATAATTCGAATTAATTAGTGTTATAATTATATTTGCTTTATAAACCATCGCTTCTGAACCATAAGTTAGCTGATGTGTGAGCAATGACCTCAAGCGGCGAATATCACTTTTCAAACCTTAACAACTTTTTAAAATTAAGTTTTCTGGGTATACTGTTCGTGAATTTAATTAATTTTTAGACTCTAGAATACGTCTTTACAGGCTTCGGAAGTGGTCTTTTTACATCACATTAAGATTGAAAAAAAAATGGAATTAATAAAATAAATTATGTTTTCAGGCTTGAATGGAGATAAGGCCTTTTTTGACGAACAAGCTAATAAAGACGGGAAGTAAGAAAACCTATCCAATAAAATACTTTCTTTAAAATTTTTGTTTTTTTATTTGTTAAATATCAGCTTTTATAAACATTAAGTAAGTTAGTATTTATCTAAAGTAAACAGACATGATGATAGACATGATTAAAATTGTAATTGTAGATACTAAAAATTACCGCAAGTATATTATTAAAGACCGAATACAATCTGATCACCACAACGACACAGCGACACAGCGACACAGCGACACAGCGACACAGCGACACAGCGACACAGCGACACAGCGACACAACGACACAACGACACAACGACAAAACGACACAACGACACAACGACACAACGACACAACGACACAACGACACAACGACACAACGACACAACGATACAATTACGATTACCTTTATTGCATAGATACCGATGGGGATAAAACCACTCAAACGTCTTCATATACCTATATGTTTATGAAAAATTGTAGTAGGGAAAGAGGCAACTCGCAAACTCAGGTCAATAAAAATCCTACTAATATTATAAACGTGAAATTTTGTGAGTATGTATGGATGGATGGATGTTTATTACTCTGTAAAAACTACTGGACGGACTTTTATGAAGAGGTTATACATCAGAATAACACACAGGTATACTTTTTACCGCGGAAGAACTTCTTTTTAATAAATTTAAAGATACAATTAAGCAAGATTGTGCAAGAAAGCTTACTATAAAATCAAAGACTATTTAGATGATAAAAAAGACAGGCTATTTCCACTGCTATTCAAGATTGTTTTGTACCTATGAACTACTCTGTAAACAGCTAGACTAAGACATTATTAGGTTCTTTCGTGCCGTATTTGGCCCAGAGTAGTCATGCTCGCCTCGAAAGTTACTGGGGCGGTGGCGTTGTGTCGCCCCATTCCCTTTAATATGGTTGAGTAGGACGATGGCTGGATCACACGTCATACTTGTGATCAGATGCCGCCTTCGGGAAACGGTCTAATCTGGTTCCGAATTGTGGTGCGTTTCCTTAATTAGTTCGTACTAGCGTGTGACAATTAATTATTAAACAGAAGAACAGAAGAAGAACAAACCTATCCTATACACATTGCGAAAGATAGTGATCGTGCAGGAGATTTTTAAAACTATCGATACTAACTAGTAGCTCTTTGTACTGAAATAGGCAACACATTCCAAAGCTTTATAGCTTCTACAGTAAATGATTTACTGTAGAAGTCCCTACTAATATTATAAATGCGAAAGTAACTCTGTCTGTCTGTCTGTCTGTCTGTCTGTTATGCTTTCACGCCTAAACCACTGAACCGATTTTGTTGAAATTTGGTATGAAGAAAGAACTGAACTTGGGAAAGGACATAGGGTACTTTTTACCGCGGGAAAACTTCTTATTCCCACGGGAAACCGACTTCCACGCGAACGGAGTCGCGGGCGGCCACTAGTTGGTATATAAAATATAAAAGATGTGGCAGAAATCCTCATTCAATTCACGAACCTGATCCTACAAATTTGGGGCTGGTTTTCAACTGCTAGACAATAAAAACCTACGGCATAATTTTAACCCTTTTTCACAATTGTTTGAAAAAATACATCCGATTACCATTGGCTTACATAATAGGGCAGACCTGATTATTTGGTATTAATTTCAACCTAATACCTTTATTCCTGCGAAAACGAACCGAGGTAAAGACGGAAAATAGTCATATTAAAATTCTCTGTTTTTCCTTCCCTAAAAAAGTGGTGGATGAAAACAACACATACTGTAAAGTAAAAACTTTATTTGAAATAATGAATAGGGCATCACCCAAAAGCACAATGATAATATTTGTTTTCATTGTTATTATCATTATCATCATTTTTATTATAATAATCATCAATTTTTTTATTGTAACCATCATTGTTATTATTGTAATCATCATTGTTATTATAGTAATCGTCAATTTTTTTATTGTTACCATCATTGTTATTATTGTAATCATCATTTATATAAATGTAATCACCATCATTATTTTTATAATGATTATTATTACTATCGTTTCCATCATTATTTTTAATATTGTTATCATTTTCTCTTTCATCATAAATCTCGATATCCGACTCAATAGGAGATTCCACATTGTGCACCATTAATCCCAAAACTTCAAAACTATGCACAGCATCCTTTAAAATTGTCAACAATTTATTTCCTATAAACAAAAACATAGTTTATAGAAAGCTTAATGTAATACATTTCAAGTGAGATGAGCATTTCGCTGTGGTTTCAAGCCATGTTCGATCTCCGGCCATAAGTACATTTAAAACACAACGACAGTTAACTCCGCTAAGTATTAAAAGTAAACAGTAAGGTGCCAATACAAAAAGACAGACAAAAAAAACTAAATACGCCCATCTTGTTATTTTTCAATGTACAGAATTTACACTTTGACCAATTTATTATATCACGTTAAACCTATAGTAGCAGAAAAATAAAGGTTACTGACATGATGATGTTAAGAAACAGCAGAGGATCAGACCTGTGGGGTGTCGCGTAAATCGAATAGGTATCAATCCCTATGAAAGGTAGCGGTGTTGGGACTCTTGAACGAAATCGGTTTTCGAGTTACGTGACACCCCCACTGATTATTGATATTATTCTTCTTCTTCATCGTGTGATGAATATGCACTTTGCAGCACATATTCATCTAGTGTCAGAGTGTTTGGGAATCGCCTTTTTGGGGCGGTTTTTATTTTTTTGGTCATAGTGGCCACCCTACTGTCAGTATTTTTCAAGCCGCCTACCTAATAGGCACCTGACTTGGCTTGACGAGTACGAGGTGGTATAGTACGCGGAACCATCGGCTTAACGTGCCTTCCGAAGCACGGAGAAACTATGGATATAATGCCACTAGCGGTCACCAGTCCTTGCCCACCCACACTGACCGCGGCCTACGTTGCTTAACCTCAAATATCGATTTGATAGACGAGGTCGCAATGAGCCACCGATATTATTAATTTCAACCTTATACCTTTATTCCTGCAAAAAAAGACCGAGGAACAGACATCACAATAAAGTGATATTATTAATTCTTCAATTTTCCTTTCTTACAAAAGTGGTAAATGAAAACATTGATATGTTGTATAGTAAAAACTTTATTTAAAATGTCTGTTATGCCGGCGTGAATTCCTTCTAAACGCAAATATTGCAAGTGTATTTTCCGAGCAAGGCATACGATATCTTTCAACGTAATCATTGAATGGTTTTCCACTAGCCATCAAACCTAGTTGTAGGTATATCTTTGCTATAAAATTGCAATATAAATATGAGTTTGGTCCGCCTGCTGTGACTTTTTTAGTTATTGCCATTGCGTAGGTTTCAATACTAACTGGCACACTATCATTTTTGTCGTCTCCATTTTCATTATTTTTATTACTAGTATCATCATTGTTTTCATCTTTATTTCGATTATTAATATCATTATCATTTACACCATTATTTTGATTATTAATTTCATTATTATTTTCGTTATCATTTGTGAAATTAATAATATTTAAATTTCCATCATTATTCTTGTCAATAATATCATTCGTTTCATCATTTTTATTATTATTATCTTCATTATTTTCACCATTGTTTTTATCGTCATTATTATTTTCATCGTTGTTATTATCGTTTTTACTATGAATACTATCATTATCATCATTATTTTTATTATTGCTATCATCGTTATTTTTACTTTTATTATCATTTTCTTTTTCATCATCAATCCCGATATCCGGTTCAGTAGAAGATTCAAAATTGTATACAATTAATCCCAAAAGTTTAAAATTATCTACAGCCTTTTCTAGAATTTCCAGCAATCGTTTTCCTACAAACAAAAAAATAGTTTATAGAAAGCTAATTCTAGTGAGCGTACAAGAATGATTCTGCTCACAGTTAGTTACTTCCCGGGGTGAATAGTGCCTTATGGGTGAATTTATGTTTTCTAGACTTTCAATGGACCAAGTTTAATCCAAATCCGTTCTGTAGTTTTAAGGGGGCCATACGAATTCTTAACAAACTTAGAGGAGAAGGTCAAATATTTTTCTTAAACAAGTGAAAATTCTCTTGAAAATGACTAGCCTACTTTATAAGTTATCTTAAATTGTAGTCGTAATGTAATATTTACCGTTGTTTTTTCTTCTTAGTCAATCCTATGTTTTTTTTTTATAATATACGGAGCAAACGAGCATGCGGGTCAACTGATGGTAAGTGATCACCGCCGCCACTGACTACCCGAAACACTGTGGGTGTTGGAGGTGTGTTGCTGAGCCTTTGAGAAAATTGGGCACCGGATATCGCACTCACTGAACGAAACGCAGGAACATCGTCTCTACGTCACGTCAGTTTTCTGTGCGGCGGTGGTATTTCACCGGTCGAGTCAGCCCAGTAATCGCTGCAGACAGAGCCTACAGCTAGACTCTACCACTTACTAGAATGCATTAACGATAGAAACACATATGTTGCAAATATCTCACGTGAGATAGGCTCACACACACATCTCACCAGGCGGGAGAGGATCAGAAAATCGCTTACATCATCTCATGTAATAAATGGATGTCCCCTTAGTACTTTATACGACTAAACTTTAAATTCTCAATTCAAAAACCGGCGGTTAGATTTCAATTATTGCTTTTCCTTTTTTTTGAGTTTGTTACTTTTAACGACTGCTGGTCTATACTTAGGAAACACTAATTTATACACACGCGTACCATAGTTAACCATAGTAACAGACTTATAAAAGCGGCAAAGTTTCAGTAGATTATTAAGATTCAAGCCTTTGGCCTATATATCTATATTTCCATAGGGCTGATTTTTCAACTGTCAGATAAATGCTATCCGACTGAATATGTTTTCATTGTCATTTCATACGTATGTCAAATAGTTATATTCGAAGTGAAAACATACTGATTTTCTGTCAGATAGAATTATGCCCGTTTTCACCAATGTTCCCTAAGATTTAGGTGGCTCTAAAATTCAAATTAGTTTTCACCAACGTTTAAGAGATCCCTAGTGTCAAAAACCTAAACTTAGGTTGCCGATAATCGGCACCGCAAACCAATTGACAAGTTGTTTGTTTAAATTAGACGAAAATATATACCTAGATATTATTACAAAGATTTGATGCAATTGAAAACGTAGAATTCTTTCAACTACGTAAGCGTATCAGTAGAATGCGATTAAATCGAGACAGACCAGCCCCCCAAGTCAAGTGGGGACTTGGGGGGCAGTAAATTGAAGTCAATATGACGAAAAAGACCTTTTCGTTCGATTTAGGTTATCAAAGCCAAGTGTTTTATTTTACTTGAACTTTTTTTTTTTATTTCCATGTTCTTAAAATTTTGAATTAGTTATGGTTGAAGTCACCACATAATGAACTTTCTAAAGGCACCATTACCATTTCCATTATGCCTATACATTTAATTAAAATAAAAAATGACCATTATTAGCATCAAATATCTTAGGTGTCTGCAAAACTTATCCTGAAGATTATGTGAATTATTCCAATCTAAATTACTGTGAAGAATCCTCAAAAAAGAATTCTGTCGGAACTGTTACCGGTTCTTGAAATCACTATAGCGTAAAGCAACTGTTACTTATATAAGCGATCCCTATAAGGCTCTTTGATTGATGAAAACGAATTTAAGTAAGAGAATGATTTACCATAAGAGACAATTAGTAAGGGAACAGTTTAGGTAACGTTGGTGAAAACGGGCATTAATCTGACAATTGGAAAATCGGCCCCTAATATCATAATTACCAGCTTCATGAGCCTCGTTTAGTAATGTGAAATCATCATATGCCTGTATAATCGGCAAATCAACTTGAGCGATCGCATATTTCAAATCAGCGTAGATAATAGAGAATTCATTTTGGAAAGTAAGTGCCTGTAAACAATGATTATCATTTCAATTCGTTATCAGTTAAATTCGTTGGAGTATAGCCCCTTTTCTTCTATACATATAATAAAGCTGAAGAGGATGGAAAGTCTGTACATAAAAGATATTCGAAAAAAAATTTATTGGGGATACTTAAAATTGATAACAGAACACGTTCCAATAGTTTTTAGAATTTTTGTCTGTTTATCTGTTTGTCTGTTTATCTGTTTATTTGGCTGAGCATCACGCGAAAACGGCTGGACGGATTTTGATGAAACTTTTACTATTATGTAGAGAAAATTATGGACCAGGTTATAGGGTAAAAAAAAACAACCCCTAAAAGGGGGGGGGGGGGTTGGCAAAAACTTGAAATACGTTTGCACGTGAATTTCATAGGGGTGCGTGGTAGTATGATGTGCAAACTACACTGAAACCGAGATTTGAAAAAGTACCAACATAATTATAATATTAATCTATCTAATATGTTATCTAATCTAATAATTCTATAATTTTCTAAGATAAATAATGATAATACACACAAACATCATAAAAACCATAACAATATTACGAAAAATGAAAGGAATAAAACATGTGCATTCCTTCCGTCCTTCTTGCTTCCATCTTGCTTCATCTCCATCCATTGCGCATGCGTAGACATTTTTTTTTTAAATTAAATTAAGGTATTGACATCTGGGTCATCAGCCTAAACATGTTTCTCATTTCTTATTCTTTCTTTATTTTCTTGTACATTTTCATATTGAACAGTGTTGGATAGGAGATTTTCCTATCTATAATCCACCCACAGTAACACGATAGTAATGAAACTGCAGATAGTTGTGACTTCTTGGAAAGCAGCCCGGCAAGTGGCTATGCTTTTTATTGAATTCTTCAAACACTGTACACTTTCACAGGTGTTTGCTACTCATTTCGGTGTGGTCTTGTGTGGTTCAGAAGTGGTCTTTTTACACCCGTTATATACGACAAACTTTTAACATTGAGGTTAACAATCCCATAGCTGTGCCCCGTGGTTTTGCCGGCAAAATGAAATACTATTGAAAAACGATTTAACTTTTGCGTAACCATCACCGTTCACGCAGCAATTCGAACCAGTAGGTAGATCCTGAGATTAGCGCGTTCAAACAAATTAAAAAATAACTTTAGCTTTCTTATATTAGTATGGATTTAAACAACACGTTACAATCAATCAACCTTTTCAAAGTTTTCATCTAATACCGATTCATACAATCACTACATAGTATAAAACAAAGTTGCTTTCTCTGACCCTATGTCCCTATGTATGCTTAAATCTTAAAAACTGGGCAACGTATTTTGATGCGTTTTTTTTTAATAGATAGATTGATTGAAGAGGAAGGTTTATATGTATAATAACGTAGTATAGGGAAAGGGGTTTTACTCCGACTTTAACGCGTGCGAAGCCGCGGGCATAAGCTATATATATATAATTATACATATAAACCTTTCTCTTTAATCACTCTATCTGTTAAAAAAGCCGCATCAAAATCCGTTGCGTAGTTCTAAAGATTTTAGCATACGTAGGGACAGACAGAGAGCGACTTTGTTTTATACTAGGTATGTAGTGATTATGGGTGACTTTTATCTGGTTTAGTCCAAATTTAAATTATGAGGGTTAAAAGAAAACCGGCAAGTGTTAGTAAAAGAAGTCTTAGTAATAGGGTGCCGTTTTTATCTTTTGGACACGGAACCGGTTAGTTTAGGACCATAATCAAACCTTTGTTAATACTGAGGTCCAGATTCTGTTTCATTTGAAACAAAACTGTTGGTTGTATTCTGGGGGTCTACCGGGACTTTACAATCGAAATTGTATCCGTGCGACCGAAGTACGAACGAACTTGATGGAATGCCTTACCGGCACTTTAACACGACAATTTGACGAAATTAACTGTCAAACTTGACAGTTCAACTAGGCGACGAGACAAGTCCCTTTATAATCGACAGGAACTATCGTTTTAAAAGTCGTAAGTCTCGGTACCAATCTCGCGATTTTGATAAGATGCACGATACGACCGTCAAGTCCCAGTAGACCCCCAGTGGGTCAAGTCAAGTGGCATTCGCTAATTGTCGATTCGTATTCACGCCTAAACAAGTTGTCATACAAATGTTCCTTAAAAACTGAAAGATCGTAGCTATGACTTTTTGACTTTTCCATGCCATGTGGCAATTTTGACAAGCGTTTCGCCTTGATAGAATAGAAAATGAAGCGTACATCAAAACCTTGTAGATAACTCCGGTGACAAAATGGCGGCTTCTGCGATCAGCTGATTGCGGTTTTACATGTTTTAGTGAAAATTTTATTTTAAATGGATTCAGTTAATGTATGTATGAATGTAAAAAAAAATATTTATTTAAAAGATAAACCGTACAAAAATATGGTTTTATTTTAATTTCATAATTTATAGTTGTAAATAGGTACCTTTGCATGATACTTTGTATGCATAGATTTAAATCGTTAGATAGGCCCCGACACCAAAAACTGTAGCATTGTTTTTTTTTGCAATCTATACACAACAAGTGAACTGAGAAAATAGTGTCATCTCTTTTTCTCCTACATAAGTTGCAAACACTACTTTCTCTTTCGTGCACTCCCAGGTTAGTAAGCTCACTCACTTCGACTGTGGAAGGAACAACACGGCGCGGTGTCACTGCGGTAAGAACCTACCTAACGATTTAAATCTATGCATTTCTTATTCTATTCACTCGCTATCGCAATTTTCTACTGCCACTTGACTTGGGGGGCTGAACTGTCATATAAAAGCCGATATTGGTGACGTTTTTGCCCGTGATCTTTCATTTCGTTAATCTGACATTTGTTTCGTTAATTCGTATGAACAATAACGTCGGCAACTGTCATAATAACGATATTAACCATCGTTAAGAGAAGCATGCTTCGACCTCTGTAACTTTTAACGTGCCATATTTATTAATTTGTGAATTAACAATCCAAATTCAGTTAGTGCTTAGCAAAGAACCCCATATGATGTCGTGCGTGTCACGTCAATAGTTTTTGAATGTCGTTTTGCACGTTAATTGTATAACATTACCAATATCGGCCTGTATACATAGACCTACTTTGTGTCATAATTGAGACCCAGGCAGGTCTTAAGTTAAAGTGGCTAAATTGGCTTATCTAACTAGGCGTCGGTACGTAACCAATCATTCAGGACTTTGTTAACTTACGCAGTACTAGTGACCCGCCCACGCTTCGAAATTTCGAAAAAACATGCGATGAAGAAATTTTGGCCATATCAAAGCCCCCGTTTCTAGATGCTCTTCATTACATACCAATAAATCCAAGTCGCTAATTATGTCTGTTTGTATGTTTGGCCGCTATATCGTCCTCAACTATGTAATGGATTTTGATGCGCGTTTCGCCATCTTTTAGGATATTTACTCATTTAAAATTGTAAATAAAGAAAATTCTGATAAAGTTATTTTAAGTTAGCTAAAATTCAACTTAACGTGAACAAGTCGCGCCAAATTACACCATTGCGAAGCGTGTCCCACTAGTTATTTATAAACTTTATAAAAAAAAGTAGTCTTTATAGCGATCAAACATACAAACAGACACAAAGAGCGACTTAGCTTTGTTCTATGTAATACAAAATGAGAGTTATTAAAAAAAATACCTCTTCTTCTGTCATGTCAAGTTTTTTAGCCAACTCAGGAGATACACTCTGTCCATCTTCCGATCTAAGCACTTTTCGGTGTGGTTTCGATCGGTGTTTCACTTGCCTTGCTGTAAAATATAATAAACGTCAAGAAAACATCTGGATGGCGTTATTTTTAATGCATTTTAACCTAAGTATTTTAGCTTCAATAAGCTAAGATGTATTATGTCACTGTCAAACTTTCCGCCCTGCGGTTTCACCCGCAGCTAATTTTAGTTTCATACAAACTTTCAACCCCTATTTTATCCCTTTTTTCCTATTTATTTAAGAGTATAATTGATCAAAATCCTTAGCGGATGCCTCCGTCATAACCTCTACCTGCATGCCAAATTTTAGACCGATCCGTCCAGTGGTTTGGGCTGTGCGTTGATAGATCACTATGTCAGTCTGTCACCTTTAAGTTATATGTATTTAGAAGTACTAGTGGCCGCCCGCGACTTCGTAACAATCTGTAGGACTAGTTAAGATAAACATTTCCATCATACATTACATATGTATAACTCCAGCGGTTTTGGCAGCGCACGCCATAGTAGCTCGCAGATGATAGATTTTTACGTAATATTTTTTCCTACTTACTTGATATTTAAGACAATGGAGAATGTTACTAGGTATGCCAAATCGCTTGAAATTTTGTTTCAGTAAAGCCTGTATGCATACAAATACACTAGTTTTTGTTGTTATCAAAAATACCCCGTAGTTTTGATTTTATAGGCATTCAAAGTTTCAAAAAATATCGAGTTCCGCTAACAGTCACGTGACCGCTTGTGACGTCATAGAACAACGCGCCAGCAGCGGTGGCGCATATAGCTAGCGCAGTATTTTATTTTATTATTTTATTTATTTAATATTTAATGTATTATTTTGATGTGTTTTCGGTCGCTTATTACGTTAATAGTAAATATTATTCTATTAATAAATTGGATATAGGATTCGAAAAAAGGTAATCGTTGTTTTATGAAAACAAAATAACCAATATAATAGGTAATAATACTAATGGAAGAATGCAAGTCCATTAGTAGAAGTACCTACCTATCATATTTTGTTTTACGTTAAAGACAACAAATCATGTATCATAGTTTTGTAGCTATAGGTAGGTACGTCCTTCTAATATTATAAATGTGAAAGTTTGTGAGTATGGATGTATGAATGTTTGTTACTCTTAAACGTAAAAACTACTGGATGGATTTGGATGAAACTTTGCAGTAGGTTACACATCAAAATAACACAAAGGGTACTTTTTACCGCGGGAAAACTTCTCATTCCCACGGAAACCGACTTCTACGCGAACGGAGTCGCGGGCGGCCACTAGTATCTATACAAAGATACCGCTCTTCTTAGTAAATTTAATAACTAGCTTTTGTTAGCAGCTTCGCCCGCGTTTCCCTCGGGAACTGTACATTTTCCCAGGATTAAAAGAAGCCTATGGATTATTTCAGTCTTCGTCCAGATCCGTTCAGTATTTTTTGTGTGAAAGATAAAAAATACAAACACAATCTTCCGCGTTTATAATATTACTAGGAATTAGGATACCTATACGATCTAGATGTAGTTGAACGTTACAGATGTACTTTACCTTTACTATTTTATTTAAGTAATTTAATTTATTTTTAATTGCATGATTTCCTTGTATTTGGATTGGTCATTTTTTAAGTATTTAGGTATAATTTTGACGGTACGGGCACGCGACTGCGGGCGTACGTACTGAGTGAGCCATACCGAGCGTGTCGTTGTATGACGTCACACCATCACCGGCAGCCCGCGTCGTGCGGTTACAACTTGTTTTACTTATAAATCGGAAACTAATTGACGTATCAAAATAATTCTTTCACTAGGATTTTTTATTTTTGACACAGAATATGAAGAGCTAATAATCAAAATTTGTTAACATTCTTCATTCCCACGATATCTTTATTAATCGTAGCTTATGTGTTATTTTGATGTATAAATGAGGTATGTTATTGTAAAATTTCATTAAAATCCATTCCGTAGATTTTACGTGAAAGTGTAACAAACATCCATAGATGCATACTTACAAACTTTCACGTTTCGAGTGGCCGTCCGCGACACCGTTCGCGTGGAAGTCGGTTTCCCGTGGGAATGAGAAGTTTTCCCGCGGTAAAAAGTACCCTATGTGTTATTCTGATGTATAACCTATATTACTGTAAAATTTCATCCATATCCGTTCAATAGTTTTTACGTAAAAGAGTAACAAACATCCATACATACATCCATACTCACAAACTTTCACGTTTATAACATTAGTAGGATTAGTAGGATAGATTGCAAACTACGGCACGTACATCTTTTGCTAAATGTTCTGTGGCAAGGGGAAGGTTGGTGTACCCTTGCCAGGGTTCTAGACGTTGTTCTTCTTAAATTATAAACCGCTGGAGCAGTAGTGTGTGTTTTATGAGCCGTTCCTTCCCAATTGTAAACATTTGATACAATCCCACATATAAATATGAATAGAAATAGTCCCATTGTATTGGTGTTATTTGCCGTTTAGTTAGTCAGTTCGAAAACGGCGTTTCAAATTTACAAGCTTCTGAAAAATATGAAATTGGTAAAAAATTGACCAAAAACTGCAAATAACATTAGTATTTAAGTAGGTAAACTAACACAGATTGAATTAGGTTTTTAAAACAAAAGTTATCGGTAACTGGACATCCCTAGCATTCGATGGAAATCACTTGGCGTCACTGCCGGTTGGCGCGGATTTGGATTTAATCTAATTGCGGCTACATGTTGTATTTTTTACTGATTCACATTTTATTAAAGAGATGTTTAATCTAATGTCCAATAAATATAGTTTGCTCATTAGTAAGTAGCATTTAAACCTGAAGTAACTTCAAAATTTCCATTCCTTAACCGTCGTCTATAGTAGGTATAAATAATGTATAATGGCGGTCTATATAAAACAAGTTTTCACCTTCACGTACCTTGTTTATTATAACGGTGATTTATTTATTAAATTTCAAATATTCAAAGCACATAGCGAACTTAATAACGCAAAAAAATATTTCTTATCTACTGCTACCAATTTATATACATATAACTCATGAACACTATCGTGATGCCTGTATCAATTTTTAAAAAGTTAATCAAATTTTTTTTATGTGGTTTTTTAATTGATTTGCAGAATAAAATGAAAAATAATAGAAAAGAACGATGTAATCTGACAAAGGTTTTAATTTATTGAAAAAACCTACTAATATTATAAACGTGAAAGTTTGTGTATGGATTGGTTATACATATGGATGTATGTTTGTTACTCTTTCACGTAAAAACTACTGAACGGATTTGGATGAAACTTTACAGTAATATAGGTTATACATCAGAATAACACATAGGGTACTTTTTCCGCGGGAAACTTCTCATTCCCACGGGAAACCGACTTCAACGCGAACGGAGTCATGGGCGGCCACTAGTAGGTAAATCATTATGTTTAGTCAACGACAATAACGATTCGAGCCGATTTACAGACGAAACGAGTCAAGCCAGAAATTAAGCTTAACTACCTATGTGTGGCTTAAGTTTTTAAAATGTGATCTGTGGGCGATAATAAGTGGACTGTATACAGAATTATATATGTTACCGGCAATCTGTATAATTCAGGTATTCTATGCAATACCTAGGTAATGTATACCTGGGGCATCCAGGCAATGTATAAAATAAAATGAATATTATTGTCAATTCAATACTTTACCTAGGTAATGTATACAATTCCTGGGCATTGCATAGATTACCTGCTGTACCACCGGCAATGTGTAAAATAAATAGACCTTGGTCCATATTTATCAATGATAACCTATAATATGCTCAAAATAATTATGAAACAGGTTCTATAATTAAAATTAACTGAATTAAAATAATGCACCAATGAAAGTGTACAAATTTATGACGATTTGACAAATCCTTGTCCTGTCCCCGTAGTTTGAAGAGTCACAATTAAAATAATAGGTACGACGACGAGCGAAGCGAGGAGTGTGAGGTTGAATGGTGACCATACAGTGCGCAAGCCGAGCGAGTGAAGCGAGCGTGCCGCGGCAGCGGTCGGCGAAGCACCATAACCCTGATATTTTTTACTAAAAATAACCAACTACTTCAGAGAAAAAATTTATGAAGGAAATAATATGAGTCGAAAAATTCCTTAGTTATGATACTATGATTTAAAAAGTTATGGCAACTGACTTTTATGAATTCCGTTGGTAGGACAAAAATAAATCAAGAAAAAAAGTACGAGAAAAAATTATAACAGTGATGGTTATAAACACAAATCGGTAGTTGAAAAAAAGAAAAAAACTTATAAAAGTGCAATAAAGACCGCAATAAAGTTCCTCTTTGACGTTTTTTATTATAATCTTACCTGCATTACATACATTACCGGGCGCGCATTCGGTATTGTATAGAATGCCTAGGCAAAGTATAAAATAAATGATATTTGTTACATTACCGGAACGTTTTAGGTATTCTATACATTACCTAGGTATTGTATAGAATACCGGATTATACACATTGCCGGTAACATATATAATAATAGCCTATATATGTCACAATAGATGAGCACAAGCCTCCTTCTCGGATAGCGAGAGTTTGAGCCGTGATCCACCACGCTCAGTGGTGAATTTACCAATTAGGCTGAGTTGGCTAAAGCCTAGGGCGGCAGATTTTAGGGGGCGGCAGGTTTTCTTATAGTTTCGTTTTTGTTTAATATGTTTGGGTAAAAACATACATAGAGAAAAAATGTCTTAGCATTTTCAAAGATTGTTCAGTATGCTTAATGTCAATTCCTTATTACTTTACACATAGTCTCGCACCGAAAAAAATATTCGACCGACTAAAAGGGGCGGCAAAAAGTCTAGAGGCGGCAAATCTGTATATCCGCCACTGACCACGCTGGCTCACATGATGGATAATTATATTTTTATTATTTGGAAAATACCAAATTAGTGGTACACCCCAGTCGAATCCCGAACCTTCGGTATAGTAGACCCGTTCCTGTTATCACGTACTTTTCTAAAGTATTAAACGAGTAGCTTCATATAGATATTGGCTTCTCTAGACTAACCTTGGTCGCTTCTACATTACCTCGGAAACGACTCTGAATTCAGGATCTCCAAGTCACAATATTCAACCACACAATTTAAATATGGACGATTTTTGTGTCACAAACTTTAATGTAAAATATCGTTTTAGTTATCAAGCTACCATAAAACAACAAAACATTAAACTTAATTTTGATTTTTTCACAAAAAGAATTTATTTGAACTTCGAAAATTGGGTTTTTTACAAAAAAAACTTAAATGTTGCATACCAATCACCCTGTATATATTTTTAGGTAGTTAGTAATAATGGAGTTGGCGCTAGTCTGCCATTTCACCTGATGGGAAGTGTAGATGAAGACGATGCTAAATAAATAGCTACTGCTAACTAAAAACTACGAAAAAGCGATAAATGTAACGAAAACGATAGGTTCTGCTCAGAGCGGGTGAATTTTAAAACTCAGTGTTGCCAAAAGGGCAACCGAAACATCTACAAAATTGTTTGGCAAGTGCTGCCAAATTGACATACGTGAGTTATTTAACCCTTAAATTGGCAAGATGAGTTAAGTCCAAATTTAACTTTCTTTTTGAACTTTCTCGATTTGATATGAATTAAAATGCATAAAAAAAAACAAAAAAAAACATACATTTTCAGTTTTCGCGAAAATGAATGTGCTTCACGAATGACGTTGCCAGTTACTGAGTAAACTATCTATTACTACAATTGTACTAGGAGGAGTACGTTGCCATGAATACAGCAAGTACAAATACAGCATTTATTTATTTTTATCATTATTTATTAAAAATAATACAATTATCCTTACTAATATTACTTATAAATGTGAAAATGTGTATGTCTTTTTGTCTGTATGTATGTTCCGCTTCTACATAAAAACGGCTGTGCCGATTTTGATGAATTAGGAATAGAGGTAGTTCGACACCCTTAGAAGAAGTTAGGATACTTTTTACCGCAGGAATGAGCCTCATTCCTACGGGAAAAGTCATTTGGATGAAACCGCAGGGCTAACTTTATATAAAATTGAAGAAAACAATATAATTTCGGCTTTTGAACGGCGTCCTGGAGAGTGAGATCATGTCCCAACTGAGGGTAGTCGACTACAACTTTGTCGTTAGCTTCTTTTGAGAATATTCTTATATTTGCGATGGGATGCGAGTTCATGTAGGAACTGATAATGTCTGTGCCTTATTATCATTCTATTTGACAACTGCTAATTTGTTGGGATTCAATAGAGTTTAATGTAGGAATAACGTCGTAGTTATTATTGAAGGAAAATCTCTTAAAAAGTAGGCGTTAGTGCTATATATTTTAGATCTGCAGGGTTTACAGAGTCACCATCTATTATATTAAGCCTTTCTAATGAAGATTCTATTGAGGGTGGATCAGAGCTTAAATTTGATGGTGAGTGTAGGGAAGTCTAGTTCTTGTTCGAAAGAAGAAGCATCATCAGCCCCCCAAGTCAAGTGGCAGTAGAAAATTGCGATAGCGAGTGAATAGAATAAAAAATGCATAGATTTAAATCGTTAGATAGGCCCTTACCGCAGTGACACCGCGCCGTGTTGTTCCACAGTCGAAGTGAGTGAGCTCACTAACCTGGGAGTGCACGAAAGAGAAAGTAGTGTTTGCAACTAATGTAGGAGAAAAAGAGATGACACTATTTTCTCAGTACACTTGTTGTGTATAGATTGCAAAAAACAATGCCACAGTTTTTGGTGTCGGGGCCTATCTAACGATTTAAATCTATGCATACAAAGGTATCAAATAAAAGGTACCTATTTACAACTATAAATTATGAAATTAAAATAAAACCATATTTTTGTTACGGTTTACCTTTTAAATAAATATATTTTTTTACATTCATACATACATTAACTGAATCCATTTAAAATAAATTTTCACCAAAAAAAGTAAAACCGCAATCAGCTGATCGCAGAAGCCGCCATTTTGCCGCCGGAGTTATCTACAAGGTTTTGATGTACGCTTCATTTTCTATTTTAACAAGACGAAACGCTTGTCAAAATTTTCACCAAAACAACTATAATCTGGCCACCGAGAGATTGCGTTTGTGACACATGCCAGTAGTGTTGGGGTAAAAAATAATATTGACAAATATTTTTTCAATCAACATTAGTAAAAAAATTAGTTTATCTTATATCTATTTTACTTGTATAGCAAGAAACTCCAACTGCTGCCTTTTTTCAAAACAAATATTTAGGTCTACAATACAATAAGTACTAAAACTAAAAGTAGGTAATAAATACTTAAAATAATAGATATCGCGCTGGTATAAATTTAATCAGATTCCGATTCGCTTGAGGAGGTGCTATCATCATCTTCTCCAACATTTATAATTATGTTATTATCAATGATCGAATCAATTCTAATATCTCGATCAAAGTCTTTGGTAATAAGATTTTTTGTTTTTTCTACCGCCTTCGCCCAGTCTTCCTTCGTGATTTTTTCGCAAGCTTCTTTTAATAGAGCCATCATCTTTTTTGTGCTAAAAGGTGGGGACGTATTGCGACGGGCTGCATAACCCTTAATTTGAGCCCAAATTAATTCAATAGCATTGTATTGGCAATAATATGGTATAAGTCTCAGCACCCGATGACCGTACTGCTGAGCCAATTCATCTATTTCATATCGAACATTTGCCGATTTATTTTCTTTCACTAACCGCAATAGTTATGCTTCAAGCATATCCATATTTACGTCGATATCATGTTTTTATAACCAAGCTACTTATTCTGCTTTTTTATTAGAAATTGATTGATAACTTTAAAATTGACTGATATTTTTAGCACATCCCTACGAAAATATGATGTTGTTTACATTTTTAAAAATACATATTTTATCAGTAATTATTACCCTTACAGTAAGCCATCAGTTATAAAATTTAAAATCAGTGTGTTTTAATATCATTTTATTGCTTATTATTTGTTTGTAGGGTCAAAATAGACGACTTTTTTTTTGTTTGTTTTCGTAGACGGCCTGTCAAAGTTACCTCGTTATGTCAAACACAATGTGTCAGGAACGCATTCTCTCGGTGGCCGCATTATAAAACCGCAATCAGCTGATCGAAGAAGCCGCCATTTTGTAGCGTTATCTACAAGTTTTTGACGTACGCTTCATTTCTATTCTAACAAGACGAAACGCTTGTCAAAATTGCCACCCAAAAGGCTCAAGTACATGGAAAAGGCAAAAAGTCATAGCTATAATCTGGCCACCGAGAGATTGCGTTTGTGACACATGCCAGTAGTGTTGGGGTAAAAAATAATATTGACAAATATTTTTTCAATCAACATTAGTAAAAAAATTAGTTTATCTTATATCTATTTTACTTGTATAGCAAGAAACTCCAACTGCTGCCTTTTTTCAAAACAAATATTTAGGTCTACAATACAATAAGTACTAAAACTAAAAGTAGGTAATAAATACTTAAAATAATAGATATCGCGCTGGTATAAATTTAATCAGATTCCGATTCGCTTGAGGAGGTGCTATCATCATCTTCTCCAACATTTATAATTATGTTATTATCAATGATCGAATCAATTCTAATATCTCGATCAAAGTCTTTGGTAATAAGATTTTTTGTTTTTTCTACCGCCTTCGCCCAGTCTTCCTTCGTGATTTTTTCGCAAGCTTCTTTTAATAGAGCCATCATCTTTTTTGTGCTAAAAGGTGGGGACGTATTGCGACGGGCTGCATAACCCTTAATTTGAGCCCAAATTAATTCAATAGCATTGTATTGGCAATGATATGGTGGAAGTCTCAGCACCCGATGACCGTACTGCAGAGCTAATTCATCTATTTCATATCTAACATTTGCCGATTTATTTTCTTTCACTAACCGTAATAATTCTGCTTTAAGCATGTCCATATTTACGTCGATATCATGTTTTTATAACCAAGCTACTTATTCTGCTTTTTTATTAGAAATTGATTGATAACTTTAAAATTGACTGATATTTTTAGCACATCCCTACGAAAATATGATGTTGTTTACATTTTTAAAAATACATATTTTATCAGTAATTATTACCCTTACAGTAAGCCATCAGTTATAAAATTTAAAATCAGTGTGTTTTAATATCATTTTATTGCTTATTATTTGTTTGTAGGGTCAAAATAGACGACTTTTTTTTTGTTTGTTTTCGTAGACGGCCTGTCAAAGTTACCTCGTTATGTCAAACACAATGTGTCAGGAACGCATTCTCTCGGTGGCCGGACAATAACTAGTTATATCCGATCTTTTCTATTCTAAGGAACATTTGTATGACAACGTGTTTAGGCGTAAATCGGAAGCGCTCATTCGTCAATATGAATAGAATACGAATCGACAATTAGCGAATGCCACTTGACTTGACCGGCAGAGCAAGCATTTTCTGCCGGAACCAAAGCTAAAATCTTGTACGAGCGTCTTAACATTAAGCAGTGTAGATAAATCGAAAAACATGCCCTACAATTAAATTAAAACACCTTTTATGTGGTGTTATACAACCACAAAACAAATGAAAACTAATATAGAGCTTGGCAATGTACTTCGTGAATATCGAAGTCTGTTAAGTGTTAAGTGTAATTTACCGCTTATTTGGCAATGGTATTCACGGAGTACACACAAACTTGCGCGCCAATAAAGCCATTACTATGTAACTTTATCATAAAATCACTATAGTAGGCACCCATGTATCCCTTTAGCATGCAATGTAATTCCGAACCTTCCGTGCACTTTCATAACTAAGTTTTGTTAACTGGTTAAGAAAAACCCTTTTTTATTATTGTTTTCACAACTGGTTTTTAAACAAGAATACGAAGTGTTCATTCATAACTGACAATCACAAATAGTTAAGAAACGAATAATTATGATTATGTTTTTATAACTAGCTACAGTCAGCAATAACATTTTTCCTTTAACCTTAAATCAAACACAAAATGTAATTTAGGTAAATTAACTTTTACTTAATATTTAAATGGGGCAATTATTTCTAAACAATGTCCAACAGTGATAGACTTATTTGTTAAAAGACGTATAGTATCCGCAATTTCTTGGTCAATTTCTTGGTAATTTTTGTTCGATGTGTTTTTATTTGTTTTGAACGACATTGAAATTTTTGTTTCTTTAATAAGAACATTCAGAATTGTTGCTAGCGACGGTTTTTGGCGTCCAACCATTCTATTAAGTCTTGCGTGCCAGCCTTCTAGATTGTTGGTGGTCCGAATTTCCTCGCCGTAGCAGCACCAAGTCTTGATAAAATTTACGTCGCTGAACCAGTAACGGTTTAGGTAATTGTTGAACTTTATCACTGCTTCAGTTTTCGGGGATTTGGTCATTGTATACTTGTAACCTGCCATTACATATCTCAATGGCAATCGGGCTAAGCCAGCACATCTCGCAATATGTCGTCTTTGTATTGTAGATTTAATCCCTAATCGTTTCGCCTTTTTAAAAAGGCTGGCACAAAAATGATAATAACATCCTTTCATTACTGCATTCGGAAAAATTTTACGTATTGCTTTCATTGCTGAGATTTCGTAATCCAGTGTCAATTTTACGGGGTTCCATTCAGGAATTTGTGACTTTATCATTTCAAATATAAGTTTGTACGTATTTTCAGTTTTATTATGAATGAAACCAAAGAATAAAGGTACAATTTTTTTTGTTATTTTATGTAGTCCATGAATGGTATATATTTGTGTGAAAGGTTCAGGGCAAGACTTAAAAGTTCCATCCAGAAAGAAATGTTCGAAATTGTAAGTCAGCAACTAAGTGCACGCCATCGTCTTCCAGTTCGCATACTACTTCTTCAAACTGTTTTTGTATTGGATCGACATTAGCTACTATTTTAGTTTTCAAATCTTTCATTTTTTTCAAAACTAGATATTTTGCACTATTAGGTAAACAATCAATATCGTGCACGCCCTCTTTAACTATAAGGTTTTCATTGCTTAATGTCACATTACCTTTACAACCGGTTTTATTGTAGCATTTCCAAAAAACATTTTCGTTCACATAAGTTTTAATTTTATGGTACTGACGGCCGTCGTATAGTAGTTTCTCGCGATCCCTTTTTGTCGTTATGAACTCCATGATGGGCTTAGAAAGCGACATAGTTTATCACTTAAGTTTTCGGTTGTTATATATTATTTTATATAAATTGCACTCAATTGCAATAGAAAACTAAATAATACTAAAATGACAATGTCAATGTCATGCCATTGCAGTTTACATATCAATAATAGATAATAATTTATTGAGATAAGAACCTCATCCGTTTCCTCATAGGAAAGATGTTATTGCTGACTGTAGCTAGTTATAAAAACATAATCATAATTATTCGTTTCTTAACTATTTGTGATTGTCAGTTATGAATGAACACTTCGTATTCTTGTTTAAAAACCAGTTGTGAAAACAATAATAAAAAAGGGTTTTTCTTAACCAGTTAACAAAACTTAGTTATGAAAGTGCACGGAAGGATTCCGAATAAATATTGTTCTCCAAAAAAATCGTTTAAAAATATCAATAAAACTTCCCCGGTTCGCGGACACATCGGGCCGCTTCCCAGACATTTTGATTTACCAGACAGTTTAATATAAATGCTACCACTGTTAAAATTAGTTTCTACCAAAATTTGTAGACTTTCATGTCATACCTACCCATTGATAGGAGTAATATATCAATGGTCATACCAAACAGAAATATTTAATAATTTATAAATAAAAAAACGTTGTAGATTTTTTTAAAATCAGTGTACTCCGTGTATACCAAAATCAATTTAAGATCAATTTTTGAAATTATTTGGCAACCTCGCCGTTCTTCAAAATAATTAATAAAAAAATGGCTCAGACGCAGAATTTCCTTTTCGCAAAATGTCCTCTGGTCGCAAAATGTGCTTTTCGCAGAATGTCCTTTTCGCAAAACGTCCCTTTCGCAGGTCCACTTCTCAAAATGTCCTTTTCGCAGAATGTCCTTTTATTACTAATGAAATGAAATGAAATGAAATTACTTTATTCTATGTAGGATTAAAAACGAATCTCTTATACATTGTCAAAAAACTAACTATCTTTAATCATAATTCATTTAGAAATTACACAGTTCATTATGTATATGGATATGGATAAGAAAAAACAATAAGAATATAGAAAAAATCTGGTTTATTTCTTTTCACAAAAGTAATTATAATTGTCAGGATTTTGCAATCACAAAAAAAATGAAACATTTGCAATTATTTTACTCTCTCTTATAAAAGTTGTAAAAATATTATCTTTTTAATAAATTTTGGCAAAGTCAACTGATTTCGTTCTAATTTAACCAATAAAGCATTATATTTTTTATCAAAAATGATATTATTCTGTTCTGCTGAATATTTTTGAAAAGGCTGATTATTATTTGCCTATCCCAGTATTTACTTTCCTTTTTCAACATAAAAACAAACAATTCAGACTTGTTTTTTTTTGGTATACGTCCTGTATTAACACGTCGGTGCCAGCCATCCAACGCATTGGTCGTTCTATGCCGCTGGCAAGCAAAACTTAATATTGTGGTGGGCATTTTAGGATAACATTGTTTTCGAAATACTTTTGAAAACGTTGCATTTCAAAACTATCCGGCGCCTGGTTTAAAATATAACACCACGCAGCAGCTATTTTTTCAGCTGACACGAGAGGTAATTTCGCAGCAATTCTTGCTATATTTCTTCCTTCTTTTGATTTTAATAAGCCCATTTTTAAGATTAAAAAAGGAAAATAATTTCGCAAAAAGTTAATACCCGAGAATTATTCGTTAATAAATAAAAATAATTAAAAGTAAAAAAGTAATTTTTACTATATTTTTATTTTATTTTCTAAGCCATACCCATATAAATAACGATCTGTGTAACCTTATTTATAAATGAATTATGATTAAAGATAGTAATAAAAGGACATTCTGCAAAAAGGACATTTTGAGAAATGGACATTCCGCGAAAAGGACATTTTGAGAAGTGGACATTCTGCGAAAGGGACGTTTTGCGAAAGGACATTCTGCGTCTGAGCCAAAAAAATACATACTTCAGATTTAAAAACATTTAAAAGAAATCAATATAAAACAGAATATACTTCAAACTTACAATTTACATCTTGTTCATCTAAATATAGATTATTCTATGTAAACCAATATTTATACAACTTTCAAACATCTATAACTTAAATCATTGACCTCTCCTGCAAAACCTATTTACAACATGACATAATATCAACATATGTTATCAACAACTGTTTTATTCAGTGATTCTTATCAGCAACACATAAAATTGCAATGAAATAGGCAGTTTCACTCAATTTTCTAAGCCACGACACTTATTAGCACTATTTTCATAAAACCATATCAATACATAGTATAAATCCAAGTCCCTAATTCTGTATGTTTGTCCGCTATCTCCTCCTAAACTTCATAACGGATTTTAATGCGGTTTCCACCATCTTTTAGGGAATTAATTAATTTGAAATTTGTAAATGTACAACATTTGAAAAAAGTTTCTTTAAGTTAGCCAAAAAATAATGTTTCGTGATCAATTCAGCCGAAACAACACCGTGGGCGGGTCGCTCGTTTCATATAATTCTTTTTACTATCTTACGATTCCACTATTTTGACACTAACACGCACTTTTTAACCTCCAATAGACTTCTTTACACTCATTTCTTCTCTTTTCAATAAATTTCGGTCATTGCTCATCCTCAATCTTGTAGAGGACTCCGTTCAACATGACAAACTGCCCTTCCTCCGTTTCTATCACTTCGTACTTCGCCTCCGGGTCCACTTCTACACTCTCTTCTACATCGTAGTCCGGAACTATCACTGTCTCGCTCTCTTCCATCTCCTCACACTTCATACTTTGATTTTCTGTCTCGCTCTGTTCAACTTCCACTTTGGGCACTTGTATAACGTTTTTGTCTTCGGCTTTTTCGGTTTTAGCTTTGTTTTTTCTGGGTCTCTTGTGCCCTGGTTGGTCGAATACAATGTCAACGGGTGGGGGGTTCAGCAGAAAGAATTTTCCCGGGTTTTTCAGTACAATGGGGTTCTGGTCGTGGTAGTCCATCACTTCTAGGGTGAGGGCGTCCATCACTTCTTTGCCGACTTCGCTGAAGTCCACTTGCAAATGAGGGTACGTGTAGATTCGACCTGCGGACAAATGGGCGTGTTAAAAAGAATCAACAATAAATATGCACGTGGATTCTTTAGTGATTTTGAAGCTTAACTTTTCGTAGAAT